>CM061064.1:144387185-146787185 GCA_030762895.1 Sophora flavescens
TCGTCACGGGCGTGATAGAAGACCCTTTACGTCTCGCCTCACGAGTCACTATTCACCTCGCTAGAATCCAAATTCAAGCCCAGGCGCCATCGCTAATATTTGCGACATGAGGCTACTCGCCTCGCGCGGCCGAGTGCGAGTCTTTGAAGGATATAATTAACATTTTGGAAGAAACATGGGGATCTTCTTTTCTTTTTTAGATTAGGCAGTACGTGAATTAGTTCCTCGGTTTTGATGTTGTATTTGATGGGGAACTAATCTCCTTGGATTGATATAACATGTCGGTTTCCATTGCCGAAGGCTTGAGTTATTATGAATTTGAACTTATTGCTATTCTCTTTCCAATATTGTTCTATGTATTACTGTTTGCTTAATTCAGGATTGTATAGAATATGTATTGATTTGTTTGATTATGGTATGTTCCTATGCTTGTCGCGTTTGCTTAATTCACGTATGTTCAATCGTGTTTGTAATTCACGAGGAGCTTCACCCATTATTTTGCTTAATTCGAAGTGAAACATATATCGTGTAGTCTAGAGTTTCGCTTGTTAATTGTTATACAATCGAAAAGGGATTAGATTCCCCTACACCTATTATTGCATTCTACACTATTTTGACTCTCAGACGATAGTGGGTTCTTTCTCCCACCACAAGGTGCTCGTAGGTAACCACAGCTGACGGCGTTCGGTAACCACTGTCGTAGTAAAAACGATAATATGGTGGCTTGAGCGAAGGACATCATCTGACATCGTCATCATGTCGATAAAAATGACGATGCCTACAAACTCAAAATAAATCTTGTCGGTTTTATGAAACACCAGCCATTGCTCGCGATTACCAACAAGTACCTCACAACTCCTTCTGACCTCTTTACATTCTGCAGCAGCAGCCCGTAGATAACTTATGTTACCTTTAACATTTTTAACTTCTTATTTTTTAAATTTTATGGTGGCAACGCTTTGGCATGGGGAACCTTTCATGTTTGGAGGCGTGGGTGTCTTTCACCATGAAGAAACCACGCCACCATTGCGGCGTCTTCGTCTAGTTTGCACGTGTCAGCTTGTCCAATCATTGTCTTTTGGTGGCCCATAACAGCATCTGACCACGCTTGAGGCGTGCAATGTTTGGGCGTTGGGTCTTTACTGCCTTAGCGTCTTGTCAATCGAGATGTGTCATTTCATGCGTCAGTCCATTCAAGCGTTTTTTACTCGTATATCACGAACAGGTTTTCAAACATAACACCATTACCAACACATAAACTAAGGATTCTAAAACATGGATAGTATATTGTCTCGGCCGGTATCCTTGTATTCCAGTGGTAGTATATTAAATTCATCATTGGAATATGATATCATGGTACCATAATGAATATGGCCAATGTCACACCAACATCAACGTACTCCGGAATTTCACGTATAATCAAAGGGAACAAATGCCACGAGTGAATTTCATATAGTGAGACTCATCAGATTTTTCTCAAGCAAATATCATAGCAATTAAATCTAAGCCTAAAAGGGATCAATGCAAATCAGCACACGCGAACAAGTGTCTCAAATTAAACGTTAATTATTATTTATTTTTCTCACTTTCTCTTTAATCATGTCTCCTGAGTTAAGACTACCTCCAGCTTCTCTTAATTTCTCAATTCTTTTTTTCACTTTACTTTCACTTTTTTTAATTTTCTTGATCGTGGATGTTCTCAGCCACAAAGACAATTATTACCTCGTACATCCATATTAATATTTCTCTTATCCCAGAGGGATAGAGAAAAAACTTACTCTTTCTAAGTTTCACTGAATAAATTTGATATGTGTAAGAGGTATTGGTTAAAGTAATAAAAAATGTAATTTTTATTTCCCATACCTTGCTAAAGTATTATTATTTATTTGTAAATAGACAACCCAAAACTAATCCTAGTCGACCCAAAAGTCACTTACGATCACTTTCATTTATCAAAAATTTTGTCATTTACTCACTCATTCAAAGTCCCAGATTTTGTGGCGTTTTCCTCTGTTGTAATGACGTCTTAAGGGCAAAGACTATTGTGATAAAAACTCCGTTTCATTGCGATATGTATGTAACAAATAAGGTGTATTTTACCTTAATCATTCCTCAAAACCCCTCCCTCCCTTGCCCAGACCTAGTTTATCTTTTGAAGAGCCATCCCGTTCCTTTTCAATCTATTTGGTGGCGGTGGTGTAACTCTTTGAAGAGTTATTCATTACATTTTACTCTCTTATTCTATCTTTAAGTATAACTCTCTGTTTTTGCCAATAAATATGCAAGTTTGTAAATATGTGGTTGAGTAAAATGTTAGTTGTGTCTTATAATGCTTATACATTCTCTCATATATTTCTATGTGTACGTGAGAGAATTTGTCGAACATGGATGAAGCATTGAGTGTGAGTCTGAACTGTGCGGCAAGTTGAACTCACGAAGGCTATGAACAAGAGGACAAGGCGTGTGGATGCCCTTTCTCTCCCTACAGTGCTTGTACCTCGCATTGTGGGGGCCACGCCACAGGGATTAGTTCTCATACGTTGGAAATGGGCCAGGGACCTAATTTATATTGTTAATTACTGGCCAAAAAAATGTAGAAAGATGATAGAAGTATAAGCATTAGTAACATAAAAGGACATACTTTCATGACATATCCTTGTTACTCAGGGCTAGGGCGGGAGGCGACTCAAGCTCTTCATCTTCGACCTTCATTTTCTTCCCATTTTCATTTTCTTTACTATTGTGAACTCTTTCTCATTTGTAGCTTTTGTTTTTCTTGAAGCTAAGTAAGCCTAATTTGTTGTAGTTTTAGTTATGGTAAATGCTTAGCTAAATTTTTGTGATGCTATGTTATGCATTTTCCTTTATCATGCGATTATCGTTTAGTTTAGGCCGGTCAACTTAGGTAGATATTGAGACACTGGTTTTGGAAGAATTAAGTAAAGTGGAGAGGGATGAAGGATAGGGTAACCATTAATTGGAAAATTAAATGGTGTTGAATAGACTAGGAATAGTTATTTGATCCTTAAACTAACTGAACATGCTCATTAAAAAGATGGTGTAAATTGAATCTTGGAATACAAGCATTTAATGAACACGATCTAAGTGTTAAAAAATACGTATGACTCTGAGTCAAACTTTGGATTAATGCGAGTGTGAAACAGCATATGTACAAATTGTCCGTTTTGAAAACCACTGACTCCTTTCAATCTTATCTTACGAACTTTAATTTTCATAAGCCTATTTTATGTTTACCTTGCACACAGCCTCAAATTTTGTTACTCGATCCAACTTAAGCATTATAGTCTAAGTGGAATTTTTACAGCATTATAATCCAAGTGGGGCCAGATATGCGACTTACTTCTTATATATCTTGTTGTGATTTGTGTATAAGTGCTCAAGCTAAAGACATCTATTTTTAGAGCAAGTTTTGGGTAGTTCTTGAGGGATTGTTAATGGTGTTAAAATTCTATTTTTAAATTATTGAGTTATAGTTAGAATATCTATTATTGCAGGTGATTTCTTTGTGTCTCATGAATCTGCATGCCACCGAGTTCTATCACGATTATAGATTTGATCCGAGGTGATTGAAAGGACATTCGGGGAAGAAGAGGTGAAACTGCAAAGTCCTTACGAGTTCATGTTGGAATACTCACCCAACTTCACGCTGACTTCTGAAGAAGCCGCAATCTCTTGCTAGCTGAAATGGTAGAAGAAGAGAAGCAGGCGACTGGCTATGGCCAATGACAGGAACTATGATGTCCAGGGTATGCCTTTATTTGATGGGAGGCAATAAACAAATGGATAGTGAAGACTCCGGTTAATGCACCTCGGCGTAGGTTCAAACAGTGTGTTCAGATCTTTGCAAGTAATGGGCACAATTCCAGTAGTCTTCATGGAAGGACCCTCACCTACACGAAACAATTTTTGGATGTAGTGATCAGCCTCTTGTTGACTAGTTTTATAACTAGTAGACCATGGTTCTTGCACACAATTACTCGAGTTTGAATCTCGTTTTAACCCAAATTGGATTTAACTGTCCTCAAACAGCGTTTTGAGTTTCTTAAGTAGTTTAGGATATTTTAGTTAGTTTTTGAGTCAAATAAAGCATTCATTGCTATTTCATGTTTTAAGTTGAATGGGAAGCACTTCTGACCAAGGAATGAATGAAGCAATGGAAAATGGCAAGTCTGGGAGATTCGCCCACAGAAGATAGTCGCCTCATGAGACCGAGGGACCAGCCAGTGAAGCAAAATGTCATCCTTTCGTCTCGCCACGAACCATGTCTCGCCTCGCTAGCACGAGACCGAAGCCATCACGCCCAGGCCTTGATACTCGTCCACGGGGCGTAATGAGAAGACCCTCGCCTCACTGCGAGTCGCTATTCGCCTCGCTAGAATCCAAATTCAAATTGCAACATCTTTAATATTCACGTCGCGAGAGCTACCGCCCCTCAGTAAGTGGCTTGAATCTTTGAAGGATATAAATTCTTGTTTTTAGGCGTAAACATGGGGATCTTCTTTTCTTTTTAGATTAGACGCCGCGTGAGTTAGTTCCTAGGGTTTTGATGTTGTATTTGATGGGGAACTAATCTCCTTGGATTGATTTGTTTATGTCGGTTTCCATTGCCACTTGAGTTGTGTAATTCCCAAACTTATTGCTATTATCTTTCAATATTGTTCTATATGTTCTGTTTGCTTAATTTGGGGATTGTATAGAATGTAATGTTCCTCTACTTAATCGCGTTTGCTTAATTCGCGTGTGTTCAATCGTGTTTGCTTAATTCACGAGGGCTTCACCCGTTTGCTTAATTCGTGAATTAGGAACATATATCGTGTTGTGCGGTTTCGCTTGTTAATTGTCGCTACAATCGAAAAAGGGATTAGAATCCGCTTAGGGCATGGAATTATATGAATCAATGATAGTGGGAAACCGAGAAACGATGATTAATCGCTTTTAGCTTATTTGATAATCACTTTATTTGCATTATTTTCTTAACCGTTTTCTTAATTGAATTTCGAATCCACCCCCCAAAATCGACTTTTGTGAATAACAATCCAAGAGTCCCTTGTGAGACGATACTCGAGTTGTCGCTCCCTAGCTACATATTTTACAAGCCACTCGTTCTTTTTTGGACGCTGCAAGCATAGCGTGTCAAAATTGGCGCCGTGTTGGGGACTCTTGTTGTTATTAACACAAAATAAAAATAAAAATAAAAAAAAAAAAAATGCATTGCTGAATCGGTTTTGGATACGGGTCTGGTTCAGAACCTTAGTATGGATAATTATATGCAAAACTATATACCTAATGTTTATTATGAGCCATCATGCATATATTATCCGGCTTCACCGAGTTTAGCGTGATTCCGGCATGAACGGAGTGAATGATTATTCTAGCCAACATAGTGGAGCGGGGGCATCTTGGATGAGATAGCCTTTGGTGCATCAAATGACACGCTGACAACAATATCAACTTTGACACCTACGCCAACTCGGAAGAATTGGTGCAGCGGATGGGAGAGCAAAATCTTCAATCCCCAACAGAGACAAAAGCTGGTTTTCGAGTTTCGCCAGCTCAAATTGATCAAAGCCAACGAAGGATGAAGCAGGATTTCAGAAGTTGGCCACTTAGATTGGTCACATTGCCTCCACCTCGGCTACGCTGCAAACTCAACATCTCCTTGAAGAACATACAGATTCACAGATAGTTGTTCTTGACAATACTTCTTTTGAACATGATTTTGATAATAATGTCAAGAACACTATTATTTATGAACTCGTGTGTTGAATTTCAGACATTCAAGCCTTTTCGATTCGTCATTGTACTATATATCCTGGTTGTACTAACACTAACCTTTGTGTGGTGTGCCTGAGATTTCTGCATGTATAGCAGGTGATGGATTTGATAATGCAAAGGAATGAAAATCGTGGGAAGGTTGAAGCAAAGACTGTGATCCTCTCACTGTTTGCACCTCCCACTGTGAAGCAAGGAAGCGATGGAGTTCAAGCCTTCTTACGAGAGACTGGATTTGGCATCCTTAAATATGAAGGCACCATGGCCAGTCCAAGAGGTTGAACCCATTTCTATTGGGAGGACTTTCGCCGGGTGAGGTCACCTTTGACCCAAGAGGGGTGAGAAGTCCGCCACTTGGCGAGGTCACCATGATTGTCAAGTGCTCACCTCCATATCAAGGCTGCAAGTTATGGGACCATGGAATAAGCTTCCTTCCTTTGTCTATCACTTGGGCCTTATGCTACAAGCAATGGGATCAGGCGGGATCCCCTCAATGAGTTTTCTTAACCTTTCTCCTTAGTTTATTTTCATTTTCTTGTTAGTTTGTGTTTTTCTTTTCCTTCATTTGTTTTTAATTTAGCTCTTGAATAATTTGAGAAGATCAAGAGTATGTGTGTGAAGTGTTGTGTCGGTGAGCTTGTTGGATTTTAATCAAATTTTGCATAGATGGATTGCATGATATGTGTCAGTTTGTTGATGATTTCCCCTAGTTTTTGAAAAATCGAGAATTGATCCCCATGTGAAAAATTGAAAATTAAACTTTGAGATATTCTATTGTGATTGCATGATTTATGATAAGTTTTGGGTGAAAGGGTGCACACACTAGGGATAGTATCTCGTTCAAACGATTTGCAAAAATGTCTAGGTGAGGATTTGAGCCTCCAACATGTTCTTAATTGTGTGAATCACTTTTGAGCTGCACTTTCCGAATTTGCTTGAATCTCTTCATGGTTTGCATGTCTATGTGTTTGCATCAAATGATTTAGGCAATTTTCTTTGAATTAGCTACTTGGCCTAAATTGAACCAGTCCTAATGTATGTCCCCTAGTTAGCCACATTGAGACTAATAGGCCTATTGTTTCTTGATGACCTCGTGTTATAAGCCAAAAACCCGAAAAACCATGTTACCCCAATCTTAGGATTAGGAGAGCATGGATCCTTAGCAAGACAAGGTTTGCAAGAAGCTAAGTCTGGATATGATGTGCTGTTTTGGATTGAGAAAAGAAAAAAAAGTTGGAGCCAAAGGGAAAAAGGAAAAAAAAGAACAAAATGTCAAAAAAAGGGGGTATTAGAAGAAAAAGGTTGTAGTCACCCAAGGCAAAAAAATAAAAATGGAAAAAGGAACTTGAGTGGAAATTCAATGTATCAAAATGCTCATGCTCTCTTAGTTCCTAGGGACTTAAGCCTAGTACCTTGAATATCCCACCTTTAGCCGTGCCCTATTACAACCTTTAAAAGACCTTTTGATGTTGCATGCATGTTTACGTGGGAACTTAGTTTGAGATGAAAATCAAATTCATGGTAAGTGCTCTTAAAATGTGAAATTGAGTGACAAGTTATTAGCCTAGACAAATTGAGTGAAATTGAGTGAACTATTAAATGCCCTTGTGAGGAAGCGATTGTTTGAATTTGGTGACCTCTTTTTGTGTGTAACTTGGATCCTCAACTTAGATTAATGATTGCATGAATGATGGAATTCTCAATTGTTTAAAGTAAATGAATGTGGGGACTACATTGTTGCAAAGGGGAAGTAACATTGAAGAAAAATTGTTTTGTTGAAATTGCATGAAGTTTGTGTGAAATTGATTGAATCCTTTAAGCTTGCCAAGTTTCAGGTCTTTTGAGTTTTAGTTTGCTTGGGGACAAGCAAAGTTTAAGTTTGGTGTATTTTGATCAGCCTCTGGTTGACTAGTTTTATAACTAGTAAGACCATGGTTCATGCACCAATTACTCGAGTTTCAATCTCGCTTTAACCCAAATTTGGATTTAACTATCCTCAAGCAACGTTTTGAGTTTCTTAAGTAGTTTAGGACATTTTAGTTAGTTTTTGAGTCAAATAAAGCATTCATTGCTATTTCATGTTTTCAAAGTTGAAAGGGAAGCACTTATAGCCAAGGGAATGAAGGAAACAATGGAAAATGCAAGTCTGGGAGATTCGCCACGCGAGAAGATACTCGCCTCGTGAGATCAAGATCACCAGAGCAGCAAAATGTCATCCTTTCTGTCTCACCTCGCGAACCATGTCTCGCCTTGCGATCCCGAGGACCGGCCATCACGCCAGGCCCCGATACTCATCACGGCGTAATGAGAAGACCCTTCTGTCTCGCCTCGCGAGTCACTATTCGCCTCGCGAGAATCCAAATTCAAACTGGCTCCATCTTTAATATTCGCGTCGGAGAGGCTAATCGCCCGCGAGCGATCGCGAGATGCCAAGGATATAAATTGCTGTTTTAGGCGAGAAACATGGGGATCTTGTTTTTTTTTTAGATTGAGACGGTTGCTAATTAGTTACTAGGGTTTTGATGTTGTATTTGATGGGGAACTAATCTCCTTGGATTGATCCACAATCGGTTTCCATTGCCACTGAGGTTGTGTAATTCCCAAACTTATTGCTATTCTCTTTCAATATTGTTCTATATGTTCTGTTTGCTTAATTCAGGATTGTATAGAATATGTATTGATTTGTTTCGGTGATGTTATGTTCCTATACTTAATCGCGTTTGCTTAATTCGCGTGTGTTCAATCGTGTTTGCTTAATTCATGAGGGCTTCACCCCGTTTGCTTAATTCGGGAATTAGGAACATATATCGTGTAGTGCCGGTTTCGCTTGTTAATTGTCGCTACAATCGAAAAGGGATTAGAATCCGCTTAGGGCATGGAATTATATGAATCAATGATAGTGGGAAACCGAGAACAGTAGATTAATCGCTTTTAGCTTATTTGATAATCACTTTATTTACATCATTTTCTTAACTGTTTTCTTAATTGAATTTTAAATCCAACCCCAACCCCCACCCCCCCCCCCCCCCCCCCCTCCCCCCCAAACTGACTTTTCTGCGAATAACAATCCAAGAGTCCTTGTGAGACGATACTCGAGTTGTCACTCCCTAGCTACATATTTTTACAAGTCACTCGTTCTTTTTGACGCGTGTGCGACAATGTGTCATGTAGCAAGTATCTTCAAGATCCCAGGCATTACTGATGATGCCTTTAGACTGAGATTGTTCCCATTCTCTTTGGGAGGCAAGGCAAAGAATTGGTTGAACTCCTTGTAGCCAAATTCAATTGACACATGGAACAAACTGGCTGAGAAGTTCTTAATCAAATTCTTTCCACCAACAATGAATACCAAGATGAGAACTGAAATCACTTCCTTCAAGCAGCAAGAAGATGAACCATTGTTCGAAGCTTGGGAGAGATTCAAACAACTGTTGAAGAAGTGCCCTAATCATAGTATCTCCATCTATATCTAGATGGAACACTTCTACGATGGCATCTTACCTGATTCAAGGATGATGCTGGATGCCTCACCTGGAGGTAGCCTGCTCACTAAATCTTACAATGAAGCCCACGCTCTGATCGAAGGTATTGCTGCTAACAGTTACCAGTGGCATATAACTAGACTTGCTCCTAGCAAGGTCAATGCTGTAGCAGGGGTATATGAAGTGAGTGAAGTATCTGCACTATTTGCACATATGCTTTCCTTGACCAATTTGGTGAAGGGACTTACTAAGGGAAATCAAGGTAACTATATGGCTCCACCTATCAAGACTGAAACAATGGTGCAAGAGCAGATTTACAATACAGATGCTGTTTCATGTGTATATTGTGGAGGATAGCACTTTTTTGAAAATTGTTCTGCAAACCGTGCCTCTTTTAATTATGTGGGAAACAACAACAGGGGAAACAATTCATATGGTAACACCTACAATGCAAGGTGGAAGAATCATCCTAATCTTTCATATTCGAATTATAATAACACTCTAAATCCTCCTTCTGGATTTAACCAGCAACAGAAACCTAGACAACAACAACCTCAATAGCAACCACAAGTTCAACAGAAGGCTCTAGAACCATCTATAGAAGTTTTTTTAAAGGCATTTATGACAGAGACTAAAGCTGGAATAAGAAATCTGGAAACTCAGATGGGACAGCTAGCTAATGCACTCAACTCAAGGTAAATTGGTACCTTACCTGCAACAACTGAAACCCCAAAACCTTCAAGTTATAAAGGTAATGGGCAATGCAAGGTCAACCATTTGAGGAGTGGCAAAGATGTGGAGTTTGTTGAACCAAAGAAGAAACTAGAGGTGAAGAAGGCAGAACCTGAAAAGATGGTAATAGGGGAAGATGTTGTAATAGAAAAACCTGCAGTTGCTGAGAAAATACCTAATGCTGCAACATCACATCCGGTTCCTAAGCTGATTCCAGAAAGACCATCCCCACCTTTTCCTCAAAGATTAAAGAAGGTCCACCAGGAGAAACAGTTTAACAAATTCCTAGATGTGCTGAAGCAACTTCACATAAACATTCCTTTGGTAGAAGCTTTGCAACAAATGCCAAACTAAAAAAAATTCATGAAAGATGTGTTGACCAAGAAGAGAAGGCTAGGAGAATTTGAAACAGTGGCTATAACTGAAGAATGTAGTATGATGCTGAAAAACAAAGTACCACCCAAAATGAAGGATCCTGGAAGATTCACCATACCTTGCTCCATTGGAGATACTTACTATGGCAAAGCTTTATGTGACTTAGGAGCAAGTATCAACCTTATGCGCATATCAATCTTCAGAAAGCTGGGAATTGGTAAAGCTCGTCCTACTTTTGTTACTCTTCAATTGGCAGATAGATCTATTGCTTATCCAGATGGAAAGATTGAAGATGTTTTGATTAGAGTTGACAAATTTGTGTTCCCTGTGGATTTCATTATTTTGGATTTTGAGGCAGACAGGGAAGTCCCTATCATTCTTGGGAGACCATTTCTGGCAACTGGGAAAACTCTGATTGATGTGCAGAAAGGAGAACTGACAATGAAGGTTAATGATCAGCAGGTCACATTCAATGTTTTTAATGCCCTAAAGTATCTAGATGAAGGAATGGAAGAATGCTCTTTCAAACAGCCTTTTGATGAGCTAGTGCAACAGTATTTCTGGAAGAATCAGTCTGATTAAGGCAATGCTGCAACATTAGTGGAAGCTGATAGTGTGTGGGTGAGTCCCATCCAGTGTGTGCCTAAAAAGGGGGTGTGATTGTCATTACAAATGAAAAGGATGAAATCATTCCAACAAGGATTGTAACTGGTTGGAGAACATGCATGGATTATAGGAAGCTGAATAAGGCAACTAGAAGAGACCATTTCCCCTTGCCATTTATTGATCAAATGCTGGATAGATTGGCAGGAAAAGATTTCTAATGTTTTATAGATGGCTATTATGGATACAATCAGATTGCTATAGCACCAGAAGACCAAGAGAAAACAACTTCACTTATCCTTATGGCACCTTTGCTTTCAGATGGATGCCATTTGGCCTATGCAATGTTTTTTCGACTTGATTGAGAAATCCATGGAAGTGCTCATGGAGTATTTCTCTATATTTGGAGAAACTTTCCAGAACTATTTGGTTAATCTAAAGCAAATTCTGGATAGATATGAGGAAACTAATCTTGTGTTGAACCAGGAGAAGTGTCACTTCATGGTGACAGAAGGAATTGTGCTTGGCCATAGAATTTCAAGAAATGGCATTGAAGTGGATAAGGCAAAGATTGAAGTTATTGAAAAGTTACCCCTCACACATCAAGTAAAAGGCATTAAAAACTTCCTTGGCCATGCTGGTTTTTTCTGAGAAGGTTTATCAAGGACTTCTCCAATATCCGAAAGTCACTATGTCGATTCTTGCCGGAGCATGATAGGACCTTTGAATTCACTGTTGAATGTTTGAAAGAATTTGAGCTTCTGAAAAATGCACTAATCATTGAGCCTATCATAGTTCCACCTGATTGGGAGAAACCTTTGAGCTTATGTGTGATGCAAGCGATTTTACAGAGGGAGCAGTCTTGGGACAAATGTATAACAAGGTGTTTCATCATGTTTACTATGCAAGTAAGTCCCTGATTGATGCTCAAATATGCCCAAATCAATTATACCACCAAAGCAGCAGAGCTAAAAATTCATTTAGATTTGAAAACTCTACTAGGGTTTGCATGAAGTTTTAGGGGTTCTATGTGCTGCCATGGACAACATTGCACCTTGGCAATGTTTGTTCCCTGAATCTTTCATCCCTCTCATCCCTCCTTCTTCTTCATCCTCTCTACCTCCCCATCCTCATGTTCTTTCTTCATCAGTTTCGCCTTCTGTGGAGATTCTGCCTCCAACAAAAATGTCTTTGCGCAAGCCCTTACCAATGCTTGTGATATTCCAATCAGCCAGTTGCCAATTCCTTATCTTAAGTGTGAAGAGATTGAGATTACCATGCCTGAGGATGAGTACATTGCGGGATTGAAGGCTTGTAAATACAATCTGCATGGACGTATTCTCCTCTCTAAAGGTGATTCTCCAGTTAAAACTATTGCCTTGAGAGCCAAGTTAACAAATCTTTGGAAGCTAATTGATCAATGGAAACTGACCCCGATAGGAAGAGGTTTCTTTGAGTTCTTGGATTAGAGTTTATGGTCTTCCACATGAATATTGGAGGCTAAGAATCCTTTTCTCAACAGCAAGGGGTATTGGAACTCCATTATTTTGGATGATGCTACCAAGAATAAAAGTCTAGGTCACTTTGCAAAGATCTTGGTGGACATCGATATGTCTGTTCAATTAAGAGATAAGTTTATGGTGGAGAGGAAATATTTAGCTTTCTTTGTGTACATTGAATATGAAAAATTACCTGAGTATTGTTCCAATTACAAGATGATTGTACATTCTTTAGGTAATTGTAGAAAGTCAGTTGGTGTGGTTCAACAGCATGGTCAAGAGAATAATGAAAGACCCCAGATCAGAAGTGTATATGTTCCTAAAAAGAAGAATCCCGATGTGAATAATGTGTTTAATCAGTTATTAATGATCCGTATGGTGATCAGGTTAATAATCGGAAGTCTCAAATTGCTCCTACAACTATTGATGTTGGTCTTCATAAGGAAAAGGAAGTCATAGAGGATGTCTCTGTGGCTCAGCAAAATCCTGTTCCAGGATGAGATCAACATTTACAAATTCAACACTATTCTAGTCTCTGATGCAAGTGTGCAAGATGCTGTTAATATTGGAAAGGATGTTGGAACCAAAATGGTTTGGGATTTAATAATCTCTAAGTTTTGATGGTAACAAAATGATTAAATTTGCTTGCAAAGTGTTAGTTGAGATCTAACATGTGCCTTCAGTTATGCAGGAATACTTTAATATAAGTAAACATAGGATAAGTTTTCATTGAAAAATACGCGTCCACCCTTGTAGGCGGGCTGCTTACCTTGGTAAAGTTACTTGTTCATTTAATTTAGTAGACTGATTTTCTTAAGTTAACGAGGCTCTAAATGTTTGATAGACATGTACCAAAATAACTTTTTAAATACAGCAAGTCCAAAGACTTGATAATAAGCGCGCCCATCTTGCCATGTAAGCAGACGGGTATAATTAATAGAAGTAAATGAACTGAAAAATAAAGTAATCTAGTAGACAAGCTCTAACCGCCACGTCACCAGACGGAGATCTTTATAACTCATTGAGGAATAGCAAGTCCGAAGACTTGATAGACAAGAAGATATGCCACGTCATCAAACGAGCAAAATAAAATATTGAACAGACTTAGTCTCTCATATAACTAAGTAGACGGAGTCTCTTTTTAGACGAGCTCCATCTTTAAAATGAATAAAATACAATCCGAATCTCTTGAATTTATTTCAAATGATTGATATTTATTTCAATAGAATATTTGTTCTTCACATTTGTTTTATCTGCTTTAATATTTCACCTTGTTGTAAAAGAAACATAGTACCATCAAGAAATGCAAAAAGAAGAATCGTACAATAAGATACTGCAAAATGATCTGCACAATGACAACTTTAAGGTTGACAAAGCTGGATTATACACAAAGGAGGAACAACAAGTGCTCAAGCTGCAATACTTAGAGGAGTAAACCTCCAATTTCATGCTACCTCGATAACCAAGAGTACTATTCAGCATAGCCACAATCAAGCTATCAGTCACAACGGATATCATGCGTTAAATGCTATCTCTAAACGGGATTATTCAAAGTAACCGTTGAAGAAATACAAGTGAAGAAGAAGGTCACTATAAATAGAAGACCTCAAGTTCTGAAGAACAACTTTTGCCAATCAATAATCACTCATTCTAATATTCTTTCAAGAGCAAGAGTCTGTATTCTTTCATTTGAATATTGTTGTAATATTCAACTGATCTTATACTATCATATCCTCACACATAGTGAGTTAAGAAGATCAAACATTAATATCTTTGTTAGAGTTAGAGCCTGTAGAGGCTTGGTAAGAAAGGAATACTTGTAAGCCTGGAGAGGTGTTGAATACTTGGTTGTAATCTATTTGGAGAAATAGTGGATAAATCCTTCAAGTCGAAGGGACCGAAAGTAGCTCTTGGTTGGAAGAGAGTGGACCAGGATAAAATCTCTTGCGTGAATCTTCTATCCCTAAACTCTTTTGTTTTATTTACTTATACTAACTGTGGGGTTTTGATATTGCTTTTGTTAAGCTTCTAAATGATCTATTTGTGTGTGCTTATTTATGTGTTAATCTTTTTGTGTAAGAAATTTGTTTTGGAAAAAGGCTGTTTTCGAAAATTATTAACGAACACAATTCAACCCCCCTTCTTGTGTTTGTCTGTGTCAACGTCAGTTGGTATCAGAGCTCAGCCTCGAAAGGGTTGAGTATCTAACAAGTGCTGAGGGAGTGCGATCCAACAACCATGGATGCATAAGGACAAGCTATCAACATACCTCCTCTCTTTGATGGAACAGATTATGACTACTGGAAGAAGAGAATGATGGCCTTCTTAGATGCACAGAATGTAGATATTTGGGAGCTAATTGAAACCGGCTACACTGAACCAAGAGATGAAGCTGGAGCCACTGTCCCTAGAGCCCAATGGACTCAAGAGTAGAAAAACCAACATCAGCTAAATTTGAAGGCTAAGCACTATCTCATGTGTTCTATAACTAGATCTGAACATGAAAAAGTTCATAGCTGCAATACTGCGAAAGAAATCTGGGATACTCTTGCCCTAGCTAACGAGGGTTCCTCACAAGTTAAGGAATCAAAGATCAGCATGCTGGTTCATCAGTAAGAGCTGTTCAAGATGGGTGAACATGAAACAATAGACCAAATGTTTGGAAGATTCCAAACCATCACCAACAGTCTCAGATCTCTTGGAAAAAATTATGAAAATGGAGATCATGTCAGAAAAATCCTGAGAAGTCTATCCAAGCAATGGAGACCCAAAGTAATTGCTATTCAGGAAGCCAAAAACCTGAATACACTCTCTCTGGAAGAGCTTCTTGGATCTCTCAAGGTTCATGAACTTGAACTTAATGAAGAAGAAAATTCCAGAAAAGGAAAATCTATTGCCCTAAAGGCAAAGAAAGCAAGTTCATCAAAAGTTCTCAAAGCTGCTGAGTCATCTGATGAGTCTGAATCTTCTGATGATAATGAAGGATCAGATGAGGATGAATTATCTTTTATCTCGCGGAAGATTCAACATATGTGGAGAAAGAAAGGTGGTTTCAGAAGGAAGTAACTCAACAAAAAGTTTTCCAAGGAGAAGTCAGACTCCAAGGAAAAAGGTCCACCTTTGTGCTTTGAATGGAAGAAACCTGGTCATTTCAAAGCTGATTGTCCTGAGCTAAAGGATAAAATGAAATTCTTCAAAAAGAAGAAATTCTTAATGGCAACATGGGAGGATCTTGATCTGTATTCTTCAGATGAAGAATATGAAGCTGAGGAAGAGTCAAATATCTGTCTCATGGCAGACACTGTATCAGAAAGTGAATACACTGATGCTGAGGTAATGGACTCTAACCCGTCCACTCTTCAAAATGCTTTTGATGAACTGTTGCATGAGTCGTCTATACTATCACAAGAATATAGGAGTCTGAAAAAGAAGTTTTCTGAACTGTCTAAAGAATATGATAGGGTCTGCACTGAGAAACAAAACCTCAAAAATGAAAATGAGATACTGAAATCAGTGAATGTCAGTCTAGCTGACAAAATGATGTGTGAACCTGATGTTTCTTGTGAAGTTACAAAACTGAAACAAGATGTAACATATCTAACTGATTCTCTGTCAAAGCTTGTAGGTGACTCAGATAAGCTTAGTCTCATTTTAAGGTACTCTAGGTCCCCTTATGATAAATCTGGTCTTGGTTATGATAAAGAGAAGCAAAACGCATCTCACAAAAAGTCAAAACCACTTAAACAACATAGAGCTTCAAAAATTCCAAATAAACATACTAATGCTAAGTCTAGCTCGTCCAACACCTTTTGTAAAATGTGTGGAAAAAGTGGGCGTATTACATCTAGATGCATACACAATAAACATGCTAAGCATACTCGTCCAGTGACAACTAACAAGAAAGGACCCAAGTCAGTTTGGGTACCTAAAGATAAGATAATACCTGTTGTAGATTTTCTTAACAACAGGAAGAAAATAGATGTCTTGGTACTTGGACAGTGGCTGCTCACGACACATGACGGGAGAAAGGTCTATGTTCCAAAATCTTAAGCCCAAAGATGGTGGCTGGGTCACATTTGGAGGAAATCAAAAATGGAAAATCATTGGTATAGGTAAAATTGGTAAACATCCTTTTACCTCCATTGATAATGTTCTTTTAGTAAATAACTTGAAGCACAATATGCTGAGCATAAGTCAATTATGTGACAGTGGATATGCAGTGTCTTTTGGTAAGAACATGTGTACTGTCAAGAAAGATGATGGATCACTTTTATTCACTGCAAAAAGGCAAAACAATCTTTATAAGATTGACTTGGAGGACCTCTCAAATCAAAGTGTCTCATGTCTAGTGTCCATTGAAGATGAGCGATGGATTTGGCACAAAAGGCTAGGTCATGCAAGCTTGAAATTAATTTCAAAGCTAAACAAGCATAACCTCGTGAGAGGACTACCAAACCTTAAGTTCAAATGTGATGCTCTCTGTGATACATGTCAAAAGGGAAAACATGTCAAAGGTTCTTTTGAATCTAAGAATGTTGTTAATACCAATAGACCACTAGAGTTGCTACATCTTGATATTTTTGGTCCAACAAGGACTGCCTCTGTCAGCGGTAAGAAATATAGTCTTGTCATAGTAGACGATTACACTAGATGGACATGGGTTATGTTCCTAACTCACAAGGATGAGTCTTTTAAAGTCTTTTTTGTATTCTGCAAACGAGTACAGAATGAAAAATGCATATGTATCACTTCTATCAGAAGTGACCATGGGGGAGAGTTTGAAAATGAGCTATTTCATAAGTTCTGTGAAGAGAGTGGTATCCTTCACAACTTATCAATACCTAGAACACCACAACAAGATGGTGTGGTAGAGAGAAAGAACATATCTCTTCAAGAGATGGCTAGGACTATGCTCAATGACAACTTTGTCCCTAGACACTCGGCTGAAGTCAAGTATTATCACGCTCTGCTACATTGTAATGTAATATACATTAAACCTATTCTGAATAAGACTCCTTATGAACTGTGGAAATGATGAAAACCTAACATATCTTATTTTCACCCTTTTGGTTGTAAATGCTATATACTAAATACTAAAGATCAACTTGGTAAGTTTGATGCTAAAACAGATAATAGAATACTATTAGAATATTCTGAAACATCTAAAGGCTTTAGAGTTTATAATTCTAGGACTCTGATAGTAGAGGAAAGTATTCATGTCAAGTTTGATGACAAACAGCCTGATAAGAAATCATCAGAGCTAGATGAAGCTTATGCAGATCTTGATCTAAGCATTCCAGGAAAAGTCACCTGAGATAAAAGTTGATGGTCAAGAAGATGACCCCACTCAACAACCAGAAACTTCCACTTCTCAACATGATACAGTTCAAAAATCTTGGTACTTCAAGAATTATCATCCACAAGATCAGATCATTGGAAACCCCAATGACAAGCTAAGAACCAGATCAACCTTCAGAGAGCAAGACAATTCTGCACTAGTGTCTAAGTTGGAACCAAAGATAGTAGACGAGGTTCTGCTGGACGATGGTTGGATTCTAGCTATACAAGAAGAACTCAATCAGTTTGAAAGAAGTGATGTTTGGACTCTGGTTTCACTGCCCAAAGAAAAATCAGTGATTGGAACAAAGTGGGTTTACAGAAACAAACTTGATGAAACTGGTAAGGTAATTAGAAACAAAGCAAGACTTGTTGTTCAAGGTTTCTCTCAAGAAGAAGGTATAGATTGTACTGAAACTTTTGCACCTGTTGCTAGATTAGAAGCTATTAGAATTCTGCTTTCATTCGCTGCACATTATAGTATTATGCTTTTTCAGATGGATGTTAAAAGTGCTTTTCTAAATGGCTTTATTAATGAAGAAGTCTATGTTATGCATCCTCCGGGTTTTGAGTGTGAAACTCATCCTGAACATGTATATAAGCTTAAGAAAGCTTTGTACGGTCTTAAGCAAGATCCTAGATCTTGGTATGACAGACTAAGTTCCTTTCTTATGAAAAATGGATACAATAGATTGTACTGAAACTTTTGCACCTGTTGCTAGATTAGAAGCTATTAGAATTCTACTTTCATTCGCTGCACATTATAGTATTATGCTTTTTCAGATGGATGTTAAAAGTGCTTTTTTAAATGGCTTTATTAATGAAGAAGTCTATGTTATGCAACCTCCGGGTTTTGAGTGTGAAACTCATCCTGAACATGTATATAAGCTTAAGAAAGCTTTGTACGGTCTTAAGCAAGATCCTAGATCTTGGTATGACAGACTAAGTTCCTTTCTTATGAAAAATGGATACAATAGAGGAAAGGTTGATAAAACCTTATTTAGAAAATCCAGTAAGTCTAATTTCATAGTTGTACAGATATATGTTGATGATATTATTTTTGGTAATACTAATGAGTCTCTATGCAAAGAATTCTCTAAGTTAATGAAGAAAGAGTTTGAAATGAGCATGATGGGAGAACTCAAATTCTTCCTTAGACTTCAAGTAAAACAAACCATGGACGAGGTGCTCATCCACCAAACCATGTATACAAAAGAGCTTCTGAAGAAGTTTAAGATGGATGATTGTAAACCAATGAATACTCCTATGCACCCCACTTCCATAATGAACAAAGATAATAAAGAGAAAAAGGTAGACCAAAAGGTATACAAAGGTATGATAGAATCTCTCTTATATCTTACTGCATCTAGGCCTCATATTATGTTCAGTGTATGTTTATATGCTCGATTTCAGTCTGATCCTAGAGAATCTCACTTATCAGAAGTTAAGAGAATTTTTAGATATTTAAAAGGTACTACAAATCTTGGTTTGTGCTTTAAGAAAAATGAAGATTACAGATTAGTTGGTTTATGTGATGCTGACTATGCTAGAGATAGAGAATTGAAAGAAAAAACACTAGCGGAGGATGTCACTTCATTGGAGCTAATCTTGTCTCATGGTCAAGCAAAAGAGAAAGTACCATTGCTTTATTAACTGTAGAAGCTGAGTATATATCAGCTGCAAGTTACTGCTCACAACTTCTCTAGATCAAACATCAATTGGAGGACTACAATGTATTTGTAAGTAGTATTCTGCTTATGTGTGATAATACTGCTGCAATAAATCTATCTAAGAATCCAATTTTGCATTCTAGAGCTAAGCACATAGAGATTAAACATCATTTTATTAGGGATTATGTGCAAAAAGGTGTGATTGATATTCAATTTGTAGATATTGACCATATCTTTATTAGGAAGCATCTTAATATGATATGTATGGATTAATTTAGGCGTTCAGCCTCGAGAAAATTTTTTCTACATTAATCATCGCCTCGTTACCTATGCTCGTCTAATACCTATTTAAAGTTGTGCGTCTATTGCATATTGTATTGCACATCCATATGACGCGTCCACCGATCACTGGTTATCGCGTCCATTATATGGTTTCAGACGAGTTCACATCTGCCTGTGTTTAAGAATTTTTTTGTGTATTAATAAATGCATTTATTTTGTCTCAAGACAAATTTATCCTTTATTCTCTTTGCTGAGTCAGTACTTCCATCAATCCCATCAAGATCTTTTTATAGTTCCAAATTACCAACGCCGTTTAATCATAATGACATGTCATGTCAAAAGTTTTTTTTAACATTCGAGATTCAAAATTCCTTTAAAAGTAATCTTTTCCCTCTGAGAAAAACTTTACACTTCCATAACCTATCGAGCTATCTCTCTCTCTACCTCTCTCTGCTTTCAAACCCTAACCTAATTGATCACCTAAAATGGCTTCTTCTTCAACCTTTAACGTGGACAAGATCAACTTGACAATAGATCATCATTTCAACCTTGGAGTGCTGCAAGACTACAACTTAGACATAAGCAAATATTTTAATGCAGTCGGGTGGGGAGGACTTTTCATGAGAAAGTCTGTCTTTCCCAACCTGATCAGGGATTTCTGGAGAAACATCCAAGTGACTGATATTGACTTTTTCTCAATGGTGTTAAGAAAGAAGATTGTAATCCTATCAAATGTATAAGAATAACAAGACCCATGCAATTTACCGAGCATATTACCAAATTTTGTGTTAAGATATCCATGCTTTTGGGAAACCATGCAAGTTCCCAAACCATGGGGTACTTCCCTTGGGATTAGCTCTTCAATTAAATCGGTTGTCTTGCAAGCTTCCATTGGAGGAACGTCTTCGATTTCCTTCAAAAGAGAATCAACACAAGTAGGCAAAGAGTTAGGAAAAACATCAAAACAAGCATTTACTTTTTCCACCTCACCTATTGTTTCGCTCTCATCTCTTTCTTTTCTCTCACTCTTTTCCACACTTTCGTCTTTTTCACATTTTTTCTCTTGATTCTTTTTTACACTTTCATCAATCTTATTTTCACTTTTTTTTCACTCTTTTTTTCATTTTCTCTCAAATTAGGAGAGACTTCCATAGGTTTCTTTCCATTAGCACTAGCCATGGTCTCCTTAGAAGTTGAAGTGTTGCCCTCCTTCTTTGATTTGTTACGAAGAGTATGGCAATGGTATGGAGCATATCTTCTCCTCATTATTTTTCTCATCTCAACCTAAGTCTCAATAGGGTCCGCCCCATATCTTCTTCTCTCCTTTTGTAATTGATCCCACCAAACATGTGCATAGTCCTTAAATTGAAGAGATGCTACCTTCGTTTTCTTTTTCTCATTGTAATTATTGCAATTGAACACTTGCTCTATCTTCATCTCCCATTCCAAATAGACTTTGGGATCATTCTTCCCGTGAAAGGTAGGAACTTTGATCTTGACCCTTTCAATTCTATCTTCCCGGTTTTGAAGGATGGCAAGTTGTCTATCATACTTTGCACTCATTTGCTCCATTTGCCTTTGAAGGTTTTGTATTTGAGTAGCCATTCTAGCATGAAGAGTTGAAGACCTTGGAGAAAATGATGGACTATCTTCATGGGCTGCCATCACATTAACTCACAATATCAAAAGATAACAAGAAATTATAAAATTCCTCACTACACTCCCTCACTTGTGCACACAAATGTATTTCACTCAATTGGCTTTTTTCACACAAGATGTAATTTTCACTCCTTCCTTTTTCCACTCAATTGTTCTCTTTTAGGCCTTAGAGGAGTCAAACACGATCCACACAAAAATCCAAAAATCAAGTAACAAAAATCACAAACTTATCAAAAATAAAAACAAGGGAATAAAATGAAAGGCTAGAAAAGCAAAGCTATGGAAATAAGAACAAGGAAGAAGGGAAATATTATTTTCACGAACACAAATTGCTCAAATAGACTTTTCTCTTCTCCTTTTTTTTTCAAGATTTCATGCACAACCTTTTTTTTTCTTTTATAATTTGCGTACCTTTTTTTTTCTTCAAACTTTGAAGAAGAGAATCACACTTGTAAACTCGTTTCTTTTTTTTTTTTTTGGGACAGAACAACAACCATGAAATTTTCCCTTCACAAATAGAATCAAAGTGTAATTTTTTTGTTTTTTTTTTGGGTTAAAAAGAAGAAAAGAAGAAAGGTAGAAGATGAAGAACAAAAACTCAGAAAATTCAACCAAAGCCTAAGCTTTGATACCACTTGATGACAACCAAAAGGTGAGGTTGCCTTTGATGATGTTTTTTGGTTGAATTTTAAGCAAGTGAATTTTCATGTAACACTTTGTAACAAAATTAGGTGGAGAAAGAAACAAAAAAATGGATGAGAAAGAAATTGTGGAGGCGCCACAAACAAGGTTGTTTGATAAGCCTATGAAGTTCGCCACAAGAATCTTGGATTCTTGATAAGAACAATAGTTGGCTCAACCAAGAACCAAAGAGAACAAAATTCTCACAAATGGATTTCAATCCAAATTCAACATCCAAGTTATCATTTCATGTGTTTTAGGCCTCATACATATAGAAGTGTGTAACTCACCTAATCATGGCATTAAAACACCCAATAACTCCCACTTAACTCAGCCACCATAATCATGCGTTAATTGGCCTAAAATCCCTCATCTTGAATCTTTATCCCCCTAATTATGTGGTGGTTACACTTTTTTCTCACATTAAAACGGCAACCCCCCCCCCCCCCCCCCCACATAATCAATACAATTTTATGCACACTAATGAGGAGTTTCTTTTGGCATGTAAGCCAAAGATTCCCTCCCTAAGACTCTCTAATAAACTTGTGTATATCATGGTAAGTAGTGGACTTGACCCAAAAATATCACTAATGAATTGGGCCTAAACACACCAACCATTACCCTTATTGAAAATAAAAGAAAAATGGACTTGCACGCCCTCTTCATGCTTCTTGGCCTTGGATGAGAAAAGTTATTAACTTGGGCTCATTGTCTTCCTTACTTGCACTTGCACTTGGGCTTGTGTCCATTAAAAGAGCCGCCATTTGATTTAGAGCTTCTTGGGCCTTTTTGGTCCTAGCTCTTGTCATGGGCCCACCAAGTCCTTGAATGGCATCTTGATCCATGATCGTTATTGAGCTCATATCATTCTTGTTGCAAAGTTGACTTGCCCCCCCTTGGCCTCTATCATGTTAAGAAAGAAGATTGTAATCTCGGAGAAGACTATTGCTGATACAATTTTCTGTGCTCAGGAGGGTTTAGTTTTTACTGAGTCATGGGAAGAGGACTTTGGTGGCTCTGAGACTATTGAAGTCTGTCTCATGAAGGAAGATACAGTCAGAACTCACACTTGGAAGGTTGTTGAAATGAAGGACATTGTTCGCATCCTTCATTAGCTTCTCAAGAAGGTGGTTCTTCATAAGGTTGGATCCAAAGACAACCTCTCCTATCTGCACAAATTCTGTATATAGGTGTTGTTGTCCACAATCGTGTATTGGTAATATAATACTCAAGGACAAAAGTGTATTGGTAATATAATACATCGTGTATTGGTAATATAATACACCGTGTATTGGTAATATAATACACGTAAAACACTTCTGTGTATTGGTAATATAATACACCGTGTATTGGTAATATAATACACGTAAAACATTTCTATGTATTGGTAATATATAAAACCATGTATTGGTAATATAATACATGTAAAAGACTTCTGTGTATTGGTAATATAATACACCGTGTATTGGTAATATAATACACATAAAATCAAGAGTTCTTGCGAGATCACTTCCACCTTAACGGGAATGGGGGTGGAACACCTTAACGATAATGGAGGTGTGCACTAGGTGGAACATCCTAACGGGAATGAGGGTGTGCCCCGATGCAAATGAGGGATGGTGACAGGAGTGGTAGTGGCCATGATAACGTAAAGACATGGTGACAGGATTAGAGAGGTTACGTTAAAATAAATTGTTAGATTGCCTGAGAGTAAGGGTAGATGATGGTATATATTAACTTGAGGATAATTCGTTAGTTATGTGTGTTGTTTGCCTGTGACAATTACTGTATAATTTACTATGACTCTTTTTCCGCTTTTTGATGATAGAACTGTTTCTTATCCCCTATATATTTCTATATTTTTTTTTAACATTTGAGATTCAAAATTCCTTTAAAAGTAATCTTTTCACTCTGAGAAAAACTTTACACTTCCATAACCTCTCTAGCTATCTCTCTCTCTACCTCTCTCTGCTTTCAAACCCTAAGCTAACTGATCACCTAAAATGGCTTCTTCTTCAACCTTTAACGTGGACAAGCTCAACTTGGCAATAGAGCATCATTTCAACCTTGGAGTGCTGCAAGACTACAACTTAGACATAAGCAAATATGTTAATGCAGTCGGGTGGGGAGGACTTTTCGCGGAGAAAGTCTCTGTCTTTCCCAACCTGATCAGGGATTTCTGGAGAAACATCCAAGTGACTAATATTGACTTTTTCTCAACGGTGTTAAGAAAGAAGATTGTAATCTTGGAGAAGACTATTGCTGATGCAATTTTCTGTGCTCAGGAGGGTTTAGTTTTTACTAAGTCATGGGAAGAGGACTTGGGTGGCTCTGAGACTATTGAAGTCTGTCTTATGAAGGAAGATACAGTCAGAACTCACACTTGGAAGGCTGTTGAAATGAAGGACATTGTTCGCATCCTTCATCAGCTTCTAAATAAGGTGGTTCTTCATAAGGTTGGATCCAAAGACAACCTCTCCTCTCTGCACAAATTTTGCCTCTTCCATCTTCTCACTGAAACAAAGATCAATCTTCCAAGAATTTTGTACAGAAGATTCAGGGACGCTGTGATGAATAAGAAAAGACTCTCATCATTTCCTTTTTGCCATCTTCTTTCCAAGATCTTCAAGGCTCAAGGAATTCATGAGATTCTTGCTGCAAAGATTTCTGAGGAGCAAGCTAGGATATTAACTGAGAAACCAATGTCGACTACAGACTTTGGTAAAATGAATATAGCCAACATGAACCTCAGTACCTATGCTGCTGCTGCAATTGCCAAAACTGAGGAGTTGACGAAAGCTAAAGAAGAGATGGTGGAACAAAACAATGCTGAAGTCCTAGGAGTAAAAAGAGTAACTAGGCAAAAGACCACTGCAACAAGGAAGCCTGCCCCCAAGAGACCAGCTGGTGGCATTGTTATCAGGGAACCTTCTGATGCTCCTGCTGTAAAGAAGCAAAGAAGAGTTATCTTCTCTCACAGTGAAGATGAGGAAGATGATGAGGACAGCATTCCTATCAGTGCAATTCTGAAGAAGCAGAAGACCTCTACTGCTGCTGTTGAGGCCGTTGTGCCTATTCCAGCAAAACCTAGAAGGCAACCAGCAAGAAAATCCAGATCAACTAAGACTTCTAAGGTAACTATCTCTGTTAGTGATCCTATTCAAATAGCAGTAGATGCCCTAGTGTCTAGTTTAGAAACTAGGATGGATGATGTGCCTGTCTCCACTCCAGATGAAGTGTACATTCCCACACCCCTTTTACCCCAACCAACACAAATAGCCACTCCACAATTTCAACCTATTATCCCTGCCGATGATCCCTGGTTCAATCAACCAGATGATGGCATTTCCCCTGGTGCTCCTTTCCCAAAACCCTTGAGAACCTTATTTCCCTTCACCCCAACTTCTATTATTTATAATGGCAAATATGAGGATTGGGCCAAGGTAAAAAGGGAATGGAAAGTTCTGTTTAATTCTCACCAACCTGAACCCGAACACATTCCAACCAGATGGCATCCTCTACCTGAGTATGAGGAAGAAATCAGCCCATCTGTTGAACCCCTTTACCTACCTCATCCTGATTGTAAATTAATCAAATATGTGCCTTCTCAAATGCACAACAACTTTGGGCCATTAGTCACTCACCTACCCCTAAACAAATCCCCCACCCCCCCCCCCCCCCCCAGAAAAATTTACCCTAACCCTGTCAAAACTCCTCCCTTCTTACCCCTCACTAATGGAGTTGGGAGACATATCATACCTGTTTGGGA
Source organism: Sophora flavescens (assembly GCA_030762895.1). Lineage (NCBI taxonomy): Eukaryota > Viridiplantae > Streptophyta > Magnoliopsida > Fabales > Fabaceae > Sophora > Sophora flavescens. The sequence continues at coordinate 144,413,068 of CM061064.1, forward strand.
GTCTAACCCCAATAGGGAAAATATTTCTACCATCCCTGAGCGAAGAGCAAGATCTTCAAATCATGTTCCTATGATCATGCCAAGGGACACAAAATGGGTGTCTTTTGAGCATTCCCGAGTCTATGGGAGGGCCTTTGACTTATTTCTGGATCAGCTCATCTATGAAATGTTGAAGTGGGAATTCAGTCAATTAAAATTTGATAGAGCCGTGCATTTTGTCCCTCCATCCTGGCTGAGACATAATGAAACAACCAGAATTGGAATCATGCCTTACAGGATCTGTCCAAGACTGCCCATGTTAGATCTAAATAAGGACAAGGACATGAAAAACAGAATATTCAAAGGAGTGATGCCTGAAGTTGAATCAGCAATGCTTGATCTACATCAAGAAACCTTTGACTACTCATATTATCCACTGCACTAGAGAGGCATCTTCCTCTGGTCTGTCTAAAGAAGAGAAGAAGGATATTCCCAAGGTCAGAGGGAAGTGTGGGCTGTCAAATTTTAGATATATGATCTATAAAGACCTTTGGGGACTTCCTATAAATAGTAGAAATGTGGAATTCATCTACCCCATTAGATGGGCAAAGGAAGTCTCAGTGATCCCCCCGCCTACTTCAGAGCCTATTGCAGATGAACCAGTTGTTGAAGAACCTGAACAAATTGCCACTGCTGTTGGTTTAGAAATACAGCTGAATCCACTCTTAATCAGAGCTCATCAGAAAAACAATCTTCTCAACCTTAAGCTCTAGTTGTGATGCACCCTTCAAATCATTCAAGAACACTAAGCACATTTCAAGAGTCTGCTGAAAGCTCTAGGCAACAGGCTCTGCCATCTAATATTGAAGAGGTTCTTGGAAAAATAGTTGATGAAAAGGTTGGCAAAATAGTTGATGAGAAGTTTGAAAAAAAGATTGGGAAGATAAAGGAGGACATCCACTAGCAAGTTCAAACTTCAATGGCTCCAACCTTAGAGGTTGTAAATATAATGCTGGAATTCCTCATGGACTTCAAGAAAAGTCGGAATCAAAACCCTCCTCATCCACCACCTCCTCCTGCCTAACCTTTACCTTTAATTTTTTTCTCTTCTACAGACAATGATGGTCCTCTCCTTTTACCTTTTTGGTTGATGACAAAAAAGGGGAGAAAGGAATGAAAAGAGATCTGTTCATATTGATATATATAAAGTCGGTTTTGAAAAGCTCATATTGGTCTGCATTTGCATATTCTCTTCTACTTGCTAAATGCTCTGATACTTATGTTTGCTTATTTGTTTTGATATCTGCTGCTCCGATACTTATGTTTACTTATTCCCTTATATATATTCTAAGTGTGATAAGTTGTTGCACCTAATTGTTAGCTTACATGCAGTTGTTTTTCATATGTTTTTTCTACTTATTTGAATGCTTTGTCTTAGGGGGAGCCCTGCAAGCTCTCTTAGACATTGCTTTTCAAATTTAATTAGTTTTGTCATCATCAAAAAGGCGGAGATTGTTGGAACCAAAATGGTTTTGGATTTAATAATCTCTAAGTTTTGATGCTAACAAAAGGATTAAATTTGCTTGGCAAAGTGTTAGTTGAGATCTAACATGTTCCTTCAGTTATGCAGGAATACTTTAATATAAGTAAACATAGGATAAGTTTTCATTGAAAAATACGTGTCCAACCTTGTAGACGGGTTGCTTACCTTGGTAAAGTTACTTGTTCATTTAATTTAGTAGACTGATTTTATTAAGTGAACGAGGCACTAAATGTTTGATAGACATTTACCAAAATAACTTTTTAAATACAGCAAGTCCAAAGACTTGATAATAAGCACGTCCATCTTGCCACGTAAGCAGACGGAAGCAATTAATAGAAGTAAATGAACTGAAAAATAAAGTAATCTAGTAGATAAGATCTAATCGCCACATCACCAAACGAATATCTTTATAACTCATTGAGGAATTGCAGGTCCGAAGACTTGATAGACAAGAAGATATGCCACGTCATCAGACGAGCAAAATAAAATATTGAACAGACTTAGTCTCTCATATAACTAAGTAGACGGAGTCTCTTTTTGGACAAGCTCCATCTTTGAAATGAATTAAATGCAATCCGAATCTCTTGAATTTATTTTAAATGATTGATATTTATTTTAAGAGAATATTTGTTCTTCACATTTGTTTTATCTGCTTTAATGTTTCACCTTGTTGTAAAAGAAACATAGTACCATCAAGAAATGCAAAATGCAGAATTGTACAATAAGATACTGCAAAACGATCTGTACGATGAGAACTTTATGGCTGACAAAGATGGATTATACACAAAGGATGAACAACAAGTGCTCAAGCTGCAATACTCAGAGGAGTGAACCTCCAATTTCATGCTACCTTAATAACCAAGAGTACTATCCAGCATTGCCACAATCAAGCTATCAGTCACAACGGATATCATGCATTAAATGTTATCTCTAAACGGGATTATTCAAAGTAACCGTTGAAGAAATACAAGTGAAGAAAAAGGTCACTATAAATAGAAGACCTCAACTTTTGAAGAACAACTTTTGCCAATCAATAATCACTCATTCTAATATTATTTCAAGAGCAAGAGTCTATATTCTTTAGTTTGAATATTGTTGTAATATTCAACCGATCTTAAACTGTCATATCCTCACACATAGTGAGTCAAGAAGATCAAACATTAAATATCTTTGTTAGAGTTAGAGCCTGGAGAGGCTTGGTAAGAAAGGAATACTTGTAAGCCTATAGAGATGTTGAATACTTGGTTGTAATCTATTTGGAGAAATAGTGTATAAATCCTTCAAGTCGAAGGGACTGGACGTAGCTCTTTGTTGGAAGAGAGTGAACCTGGATAAAATCTCTTGCGTGAATCTTCTATCCCTAAACTCTTCAGTTTTATTTACTTATACTAATTGTGGGGTTTTGATATTGTTTTTGTTAAGCTTCTAAAAGATCTATTTGTTTGTGCTTATTTATGTGTTAATATTTTTGTGTAAGAAATTTTTTTTGGAAAAAGGTTTTTTCGTCGAAAATTATTAACAAACACAATTCAACCCCCGCTCCCCTTCTTGTGTTTACCTGTGTCAACTTCAAAGGAGACTGTTTGTCTTGTTTCAGTAGTGGATGAAATTCCTGACATAATTGTATCTACTGGAGTCAATAATGTGCCTATACCTCATGATACTATTGATCCAAATCCCCTCATGGGTTTTGTGGATTGCTGTCTAGAGGAAATCAATCTAAGCAGGGTATGCTGATGGATGATCTGCAACTTGATGGTCGGTCCTTAGCTAAAAATATTCAGGAATCTCTGGATGATAGCTCTCTGCAAGTTACTCATGTTTCTCAATCGTTTGATAAGGATGTTGTTTCCAATACAACTCCTTTAAGGGTCTCTCAGGTTGGTATTACTCATTCTTCTGAGCATGAAGTTAATTCTTTTTCTTCTAACAATCTTGGGGATCCTAATACTCCTCAACCTGTTTTCAATGATCACATTCCACAAATATTGCTTGTGTTATGAGGGATTTTGGGAAATTTTGGAGTGATGATACTCCTGAAGATGATATTTCTACTGAGAAATTGGATAAAGATGAGGACAATTTCAAGGTGGTTCTTTCTAAGTCTCAAAAAAAGAAGTTGAGACAGAAAAATAGGTAGAGCAGAAAGTAGATCAGTATAATATCCGGTCTAAAGCAGGGTCACAATCTGTCACTTTTTGATATGAAGCTTATTTATTGGAATGTTAGTGGTCTTGCCAATGCAGCATCTAGGCAAGATCTTTTTGTCTTAGTCATAAACCTAATCTCCTTTTCTTGTCAGAACCTTGAATTAACATTGATCAGGCGCCATCTTCTTTTTGGAGAAGTTTAAGATTGAATCTATTCATTTTGAATGATAGAGGGCTTCAATCTCCTAACTTATGGGGTCCGTGTGCTGATCATTTAAGTGTTTATGTCATTGCTAACACTAGACAGCATTTTGCACTTTCTCTAAGGGTCAATCAGAATAGAATTTACATAGCTGTAGTATATGCTGCTACTAGTCATATTCTCAGAAGGGTGCTATGGGATGAGCTGCATTCTTTAATTCAAAATTATCATGGACCTTGGTTATGTATTGGTGATTTTAACTCAATTCTAGGGGCTCGTGAAGAAAGAGAAGATACTTTATTTCAACTTTGTCTAGTGATGAGTTTAGGAACTGGTCTGATGGATGTGATCTAACTCATCTGCCTACAATTGGTTCAGAATTTACATGGAGAAATAATAGGAGTGGCACTTCTAGGACAGAAAAAAGGTTAGGCAAAGCACTTTGCAATGATAGTTGGTTGGATTTATGGTGTTCTACAGCTTATTCTACCTTGTCCAGGTTTAAATCAGATCATCATCCTTTGTTTATGAGTATGCAATCTAATATTCCATCATTTCCTAAGCCCTTTAAATTTCAATCCATGGGCCTGCATCATAATGACTGCAGAAGACTGGTTTCTGAAATTTGGATCAAGGACTTCTATGGTTGTCCAATGTCCATTCTATCTCAAAAATTGAAAGCTGTAAAATCAGCTTTTAAAATCAGGAATAAAGAAATTTTGGTGATGTGCACTCCTTGGTTAAAAATTCTCAAGCAGAGTTAGATGTTATTCAAAATAATAATGTTGAGTTTGGTTATTCTGAGGATTTGGCTAGCAAGGAAAAATAGATTCAGTGTCAATTCCAGAATGCTTTGGCTTTTGAGGAGGAATCCTGGAGGGATAAGGCTAGGGTCAAATGGTCCACACATGGGGATAGGAATACTGCTTTTTTTCACAAGCTAAGGTGAGGCAGGCAACAAACCAAATGAAGATGTTAAGGAGTAGTGACCATATCCTAGAAAATCAGCAGGATATTGAAAGTCATGTGCTGTCCTATTATGAATCTCTTTTTGCCTCGGAAAATATCTGCTCTAATTTAGATTTTGTTCAAAAGGTGATCCCAAGGATAGTATCAATTGAAGATAATTCTCTGCTCACTAGTATGCCATCTTTGGAAAAGGTCAGATCAGTTGTTTTTGATATGAATGGTGCTGGAGCTCTAGGTCCGGATGGTTTTGAAGGGGCTTTCTTCCAAACCTTTTGGGACATTATAGGTGTTGATGTATTTAATGCAGTTTCACAGTTGTTCTCTTTAGGATGGATTTTACCAAACTTAAACTCAAATATTGTGGCACTTATTCCTAAGTTTGATGGGAATGAGAAGATTGAAGATTATAGGCCAATTGCCCTTGCAAATTTCCAATTCAAAATCAATACAAAGGTAATTACTGACAGATTGGCAACCATAGCTCCTAAGATTGTCTCTATTCAACAAAAAGGCTTCTTGAGAGGAAGAAACATCTCAGAGTGCATCTGTACAACATCAGAGGCTGTGAACATGTTGGACTACAAAACTTTTGGAGGGAATGTGGCTCTACAATTAGACATAAGGAAATCTTTTGATACAATGGATTGGTCTTTCTTACTAAAGGTTCTTGATTCTTTTGGTTTTTCTCTTGTAAAAGAGGGGTTGGGTAAGGAGACCCACTATCCCCTCTCCTTTTTTTCCTGGCTGAGGATGCTTTAAGTAGAGGCATCTCTAATCCAGTCTCTTCTGACCAATTGAAACCTATGTCAGGTCCTAGAAATTGTCCTCCTTCTTCCCATGTGTTTTATGCAGATGGTATAATGGTATTTTGTAAAGGTACAAGGCAGAATCTCAGAAATCTATTGGAGCTCTTTTGTATGGTGCTGAATCTGGTCAAAACCTTAGCTTGGAAAAATGTAGGTTCTTTACAGGGTCCATGTCTACTACAAGGATCTCTAGCCTTAGTTCCTTCCTTGGTTTCAGAAGTGGTAGTATCCCCTTCATTTATCATGGAGTTCCTATCTTTTTAGGAAAGCCAAGAAAGACTCATCTTCAGCCTCTTGCTGATAAAATCAAATGTAAATTGTCCACTTGGAAAGGATCAACTTTGTCTTACATGGGAAGGGTTCAGTTGGTAAAATCCATCATTCAAGGTATGTTAATATACAGCTTCCATGTATATTTGTGGCCTGTTTCATTCCTGAAATCTTTGGATAGGTGCATTAGGAATTTCATTTGGACTGGAAATATTAGTAAAAGGAAGTTAATTTCTGTTGCTTGGAGTAAACTGTGTCAGCCAACTGAATCTAGAGGGTTATGCTGGAAACCCTTAAATCAATCAATGAGACAGTCCTTCTGAAATTAAGTTGGGAAATGCTTTCCTCAAATAATCAATGGTATGTTCTGCTAAAATCTAGATTATTGAGACTGAATAGGCCTCTTGGCCTTTATGCAAAATCTTCCATTTGGCTTGGTGTTAGCCAGTTCATAAGCTCAGATATAGAAGGTAGTTGCTGGCAGCTTGGAGATGGGAAGCACATCAATTTTTGGAGAGATTGTTGGTTGGATAGTCCTATAGCTGATATGCTTCAACTACAGAAAAATTTGCTTCCTAATTTGAAGGCTACTGTTAGTGATTTCATTCAAAATGGCTCTTGGCACATTCCTCTTCCAGTGTTGCATTCTTTCCCAAGTTTAATCCCTATCATTTAGAAAGTGATTATCCCATTTGACCCTGGTCCAGATAGGTTGGTTTTGAAGAGTTCAGCAGATGGTTATCTTAGTTTCAAAGAAGCATGTTCTTTCATCTTTCCATGTCAGAATCAAGTTAAGTAGGGAAAGGTGATATAGAGTAATTCTATACCTCCATATAGATCTTTTTTGACTTGGAGATTAATCCTTGATAAGTCACCAACTGATGATAATTTAATTTCAAGAGGTTGTGTGGTCGTTTCTAGGTGTTGTCATTGCAGAAGGCATTCTGAAACTTCAGTCCACTTATTTGCAGCGGTATTTGCCTTTGAGAAGTTTAGATCCTATTTGGTTGGTACAAAAGTAGTGGTTTACACTGACCACTCAGTCATCAAATATCTCATTGATAAGAAGGATGCTAAACAAGGCTTATAAGGTGGGTGCAGCTGCTACATGAATTTGACTTGGAAATCAGAGATAAGAAGGTAGTGGAGAACCAAGTAGCAGATCATCTCTCAAAGTTTCCATAGGATGTTGCATCAACAAGGGGAATAGCCATTGATGAATCTTTCCCTGATGACAACTATTGGCAATGCAAGATGCTGCAGCACCATGGTATGCTGATCTGGTGAACTTCTTGGCTAGTGGTGTGGTTCCCCCAGACATGAATGCACACCAAAAGAGAAGATTCTTTCACCAAGTAAAACGATACCTTTATCCTTTGGGATGAACCATACCTCGACAAGGAGTGCCCAGACAACCTAACCAGAAGATGTACAACAGAAGAAGAATTCCAGGAAATACAGACTCGGTGCCATGCTTTAGCATATGGAGTTCACTTTGGGTGCATGAGAATTGCTGTCAAAGTTCTCCAATCAGGATTATTCTGGCCCACTCTATTTAAGGATGTACATGAATTTGTTAAATATTGTGATAGGTGCCAAAGGGTAGGGAATTCATCAAATAAAAATGAAATGCCCCTGATTACTATTTTAGAAACTAAACTTTTTGATATGCGGGGTGTTGATTTTATGGGACTATTCCCCCTTCTTTTGGCAACCTCTACATTCTGAAGTTGACACATGGAAACATAAGAAGGGGGGTTGAATTGTGTTTCTTAACAGTTTTTCGAAAAAAAACTTTTCTCAAACACTTTTATAAGCAAACCAATAAAAGCAACACACAAACAGGAAAACCTTTTTTAAAGAGTTAATAAACGTAGATTCAAAAAAAAACCCACAGTTAGTATAATAAAAAAATGTAAAAGATAAGGGTTAGAAGATTCACACAAGTATTTTATCCTGGTTCACTCTCTTCTAACCAAGAGCTTCGTCTAGTCCCTTCTACCTGAAGGTTTTACTCCACTATTCTCCAAAATAGATTACAAGTATTCAACACCTCTTTAGGCTACAAGTATTCTTTCTCTACCAAGCCTCTTCAGGCTCTAACTCTAACAAAACTATTAACATATTTGATCTAAGAACTCACTATGTGTGAGGATTTGAAAGTTTAAGATTAGCAAGTTTTACAAGTAAACTTGTTTTACAATTTTAACAGAGTTTATGCACTTTGATATCAGAGCTTGTGTATATGTTATTGTCTTCTGTTGAAGTTTTTCAAGTATTTATAGATGAAGTGTTTCTCTGCCTTGACCTTCTTCAACGGTAATCAAATTATATCCATTTAAACATAGCATTAAATGCTTGGATCCATTGAGACTGATAACTTGATATGCTTCATGGAGAAGTTTTCTTGTTTATCAGAGGAATGCTAAAAGTAGAGCTGTCACTTCCCTGTTGTACCGAAAGTTACTTTCTGACTTTCCTTCTTTGAACTTTGTTGTTTTGGCTTCAAAGACTCAAGAGGGGGGGTGAATTGAGTTTTCAAAAATTCTTCCTTTTTAAAAACTTTACTTTTCAAATCAGAGTTGCCTCAGGATCTTTTACAAAAACAGTGAATGGCTTTTTATGAAATCTTGAATACAAGGTGATGAGGATAAGAAAGATTACTTCAGAAAGATAAATCAATTAGGGTAGTACAGGTTTAGATATAGGCCTTAATCAGTCAAGAACTGAAGTTACAATATATCAGTTTCAATTATCAAGAATAGTTTTAATCAACTCAATTTTGAACAATTAATAACTCAAGATTGATCGCAGTAATACTCTGGTTTTAATTCATATTAAACAAATCAAGAACTGATATCAATTGAAAACTTATAACATCAAGATCACAGTTATATGCGCAAGACAGAAATTGAAGAGTTTGAGTTTAGAGATACCACACAACCAGATTTATCCTGGTTCACTCACCACCACTGTGACCTACATCCAGTCCCCACTCCACCTGTGGGTTTTCACACACTAACACAACAAGCTTTAGTCAGGTAGCTTGAAAAACCTTTACACCACAGAGCACTCCTTCACCTTGAGATACCAATCTCTTGTGAAGAGCCTCAATCAATGTTCTTCCTTAGGGATACCTCACCCTAATCACACAGAGAGACTCCAACTCTCTTTACAATCAAATAGAATGAAAAGATTGATTCCTAAACTCTCAATAGTCGGATATACAAATTGAAGTTCTTATGAGAATTGAAACACTCTTTTTCACAATGAAGATGAATGATTTTCACAATTGATCTCTCAAATTGATTTCATGTAATTCTGATCTGTTATGTGATGAAAGTGTTCCTTTGATCCCTCAATATATAGGAAACAAGTTATAGTCGTTGGGATCGATTAAAACAGATTTGGGTCTGATAACAGAATCTGTTTTCTTGATTCTGGTTCTTGAACAGGGGTGGAGTACAGGGCTGTATTAACCAATTTCATACTGATAGTCTTGAACTTGGTTAATCCATCAGTACATCTATGTATTGAATCAAGAACCTTAAATTCATTTGTCAATTACAGTAGCAGACATACATCCAATGATTACATGGCTGTACCTAACAAATAATTTTCTTATCTCCAAAAATCATTTTCATTAAAAAAAAAACTTATTCCTTTTAATTCAGGTTATGAAAATTGATTTTCTTCATGCATATTTTTAGTTGAGCTATCTTGTGACTAAGAGATTTCTTTCTCTTACAAATCACCTAAGACTTAAATCTAAAATTCTCCTTTAAGCTTGGTCTTGATGATCCTTTGATCTTTGACTTTTCTCTTTTGATTTCTACATGCAGCTCCTTGATTCCTTCAAGTTCTTCCTTGAATATTTTCCTTGAATTTGCTTAATGAACTTGTTGATCACTGCTTGATACCTGTCTTTGCAATTTGACACTAAAACACTTGCACACACATTAAATTGTATTTGTCATATATCAAAGTCTCTAAGTCATTGAGTCTTACATACTTGACTTGAGCTTTATAGCAGTGTAGATGACAAAGTACAAAGGTTTATGTTTCCAATGGTACTATGTTCTTTTATCCAAGAGACAAAGAGTTAACAATAAAAGTAGCAAGGTTAAAAAGACATATATTCTTTTGAATTAAATAAGTAATCATTTTAAATAAATACGCTTAAGTCTAGACGGGTTCTCTTTTAAAAACTTGTAGACGCCCAGGTCTTTGGACGTGCAAGATTAACTTATCAGTGAGACGGGCTCGTCTATTGATACTGCATCTAGAGACTTTTATCTAGTTTTGAGTATTGGACTCGCTATACTTAATAGCTCGTCTACTGACGTGGTGTCTAGTGAGACTACTCGTCTATCAAGTCTTTAGACTTGTTATATTTCTGAAAATTATTTCATTGCCTCGTCTACTTGACTTTTCTTTTAGATTTAGATACCCATCTATCTTGGTCAATTTTAAGTTCCCGTCTAGCATAAAATTATTAGACTCGGAATTTTACCAAGAGTTGCAGACTCATCTAGAGGACAAAATAGAATTTGATATGATTCCATACTTTATGTTAAGTTCCTCTGAATAATATAATTCAAACAGTCCCTGCACTCTTATAACAAACAAGTTAGATCTTTGACAACACTTTGCCATACAAATTTAACCTTTTTGTTAACATCAAAACTTAAGAGATTATTTAATCCAAAACCACTTTTGTTCTAACAATCTCCCCTTTTTGATGATGACAAAAACTAATTAAATTTGAGTGAGCAAAGTCTTAGAGAGCTACAAAACTCCCCTAAGACAAAGCATTCAAACTTAAAATAAACAGATAAACAACAACACATATCAAATTAGTTAAGCATTGACTCATATTAAAAACATAGTTATCAGGACTTAGAAGAATTTAGCATAGAAACATATTAAAAACAGTAATAAGCAATAAGGTATCAAAACTCATCAAACAAAGGTATGAAACAAAACAATATGCATGTGAAAGCATATATGTATGTCCAAAAACTGACTTTATATAAATTTAATTCTCAAATATCCTTTCTCCCCCTTTTTTGTCATCAAACAAAAAGGAAACATGAATGGACCATCATTGTCAGTTAAAGAAATGAACAAAACTAATAAGAGGGTGGAGGTGGTGGAGGAGGGTTCTGATTTGGTGGAGGTGGAGTGGGTTGAACAGGTAGATTATGACTCTATTGGAAACTTTGAAGAATGCTCATCATCTGATTTATCATAACATTTGTTGGAGCCAAAGCTTCTGCAACTTGCTCTTTGACATGTTCCTTGACTTCTACTTTTACTCTCTCCTCTACTAACTTTCATATAATCTCTACGAAATTTTGTGGCAGAGTAGGTCCTGAGCTTTCGACACTATCATGTACGTTTGCTTGACCTTGAAAGGTGCTTAGTGCTCTAGAATGTTGAGGTCGGTCATTTGGATGGATAACTGCCAGAGCCAGTGGTTGAGATGAGTGCTTAAGTACTTTGTCTTGGAGCAGACTCAGTAACTTCCTCATACCCGGTTACTGGTTGAACAATATCAGCATTCATATCTGGTCCTTCAACTATAATATCTTCTTCAGTATTCTCAGCAGAAGAAGATGAGTCTTCAAACGGTTGTGGTGATAAATCAAGAGTAAGCACATGAAGAGGCAAATCCCGAGCCCAGTGAACAGGGGCTTCTTCATAAACAGAACTTATGCGGGGAATACCGAGAGTGTCCTCATGAATGTAAAATGTAACATTTGAGAGATCACACTTTCCTCTAACTTTTGGAATGTTTCTCTTTTCTTCATTACTTAGTCCAGAAGAAGAAGCTTCCTTAGACCAAGCTATAATGTGATGTCTCCAAAACTCAACTACAGTAGCTTCAGGTATATCCTCAACAGGTTGTGATATCCAGAAATCTATTAGATTCTGATCAATATAGGCATCAGATTCTGTAATCATACAGGATTTGTCAGTTGGCATCTTTGCAGTACTTATTTGCTTTTTCAAATCCTTATCCTTGTTCAAGTCTATCATCGGCAGTCTTGGGCAAATCATATAAGGTCTCACTCCAATTCTTGTATTCTTCAGGGTATGGAACATCCATGTTGGTGGAACAAAGTTGGAAGCTCTAACATATCTTGGCAACTCAAACTCAGCTTTCAAATGAGCATACATGATGTGATCCACAACATCAGTAGCTTTGCCATATTCTCTTGGATGAAAAAAGTCTTCCATTTAGTGTTCCTATCCAGTAAGAACTTAGGTCTCCCATAAGTCCTTGATCTTCTGTACTAAGCTGACTTAGCTTTAGCTTTGTAAGGATCTCAAGTTCCGTTAGGAATAATGTGCCTATCAACACCTCCTGTGAAAGGTTTGAAGGGAGGGAATTTGATGAGATTGGGGTAGATCTTTCTTGGTGGGAATTTTTGTAGTGGAAGATGAATAAGGGCAGGTCCAATATGATTGTACAGGGTGGATGGAAGTGGATTGGTTTGCACATAGGGAATGGGTACATGCCATGGGTATTGTGTAGGCTCAGGATCATACTTATACTAAGGTAGAGGGTAAAAAGGTCCGGTTGACTCTGGTTCTAGTTCATGTTTGTAATAGAGTATTTTCCAGTCTCTTTTGACATTGGCCCATCTTTCAGCTTTACCATTATAGAGAACTGAAGGGTTAGTGTAGGTAAAGATAGTCCTTGGTAATTTTGGAAAGGGGGCACCAGGGTTAATCCCTACATCATCTGGTTGATTGAACCAGGGATCATCTGCAGGAATAATAGGTTGAAAATGTGGTATATTTGGTGAGGTTATTTGTTGTTGTGGTTGTGTGACTTGTGAATTAGGTGAGGGTTGTGTTGGTGGAAGTGTGGGAATATAAACATCATGGTGAGGTGAAGGTGGAAACACAGAATCAGCAGGTGCAATAGCAATATTATTCCTATTTTCTAAACTTTCTACCAGAGCATCTACTGCTAATTGAATAGGATCATTAGCAGAGATGTGTACCTTAGAAGTCACAATGGACTTAGCTTTCCTTAAGGGTTGTCTTCTTCTTCTTAGGACAACAACAGCAGACACCTTTTGCTTCTTCAGCACAGTTCCAATAGGAACATTATCCTCATCATCTTCATCTTCATCTTCATTATGAGACATGATTATATTCCTGGTTCTCTTCTGAGATATAGTAGGCTGAAGAGCATCAACGGGTTGTTCCCTGATTACAATTCCAGTAGAAGGTTTCCTTGCAGTAGTGGTTTTCCTTCTAATTGTCTTCTTTATCAGCCCTAGAACTTCAGCATTATTCAATTCAACTTGTTCTTCCTTTATTTTAAACATTTCTTCTTCCTTGGCCAAAGTAGCTTGAACAACTGTGCTTAGTTTCATGTTTGTCAAGTTCATCTTGCCAAACACTACAGAAGACATACCATTCTCAGTTAGAATCTCAGCTTGCTCTTCTAGTGACTTGGCAGCGAGGATGTCATAAATTCCTTGAGCTTTCAGAATTTTTGACAACAAATGATAGAAGGGGATGGCAGTTACCTTTTCCTTGTTGATTATGTAATCCCTGAATCTACCAAAGAGAATCCTAGGCAGATTGATCTTGGTCTCTTGTACTAAGTGACAAAGATAGAACTTGTGTAGGGCAGAGAGGTTATCCTTTGAACCAGTCTTGTGAAGGACAGCCTTATTCAGGATTTGATGGAGGATTCTTACTTCATCCTTCATCTTTACTGCTTTCCATGAGTTGGTCCTGACTGTATCTTGCCTCATCAGAAAGGCAGAAACTACCTCAGAACCTCCAAGATCCTTCTCCCAACTTTCAGTGAGGAAATCCCCTTCTTGGGCACAGTGAACAGCTTCAGAGATGGTTTTCTCAGATACCACCCCTCTCTTACCAAGCACCATAGCAAATACCTTAGTGTCTGTAACCTGAGGGTTTCTCCAAAAGTCCCTGATCAAGTTTGGGTAGACAGAGACCTTCTCCACGAAGAGTCCTCTCCAACCAGCAGCATTGATGTTCTTGCTAACATCCACATTATAGTCCTTCAGAATCCCAAAATCAAAGTGATGTTCCACACCAATGTTCAACTTGTCCACATTGTAGGTTAAAACAGTAGAAGAGGAAGCCATCGATGAGGTTTGAAGGTTAGGGTTTAATAGCCAAAAAAATAGAGTACACGAGATTTCAAAGAGATTGTGAACGGTTTTTCATTGGGAAATAATATTGCTAAAAAAGGTTTCGAATGTGAAGATTTTTTCCCAAAGAAAATAATTAAAATAAAATAAAATAAATGAAAACGTGTAAATAAAAAAGTAATGAGTACTGATGTGACGCAAGTTTTTGAAACTGTAAAAATGCTATTGATGGGATTGATAGAAATAACTGACTCGGCAAGAGAATATTATTAAATATGTTTTGGACATAAATTAATGCAAATTTAATAATAGATGGCACAGACGAGTCTAATAATATCACGCAGATAGTTAATGGACGCAATGCTTACTTGACGCACACGTAACATACATTGGACGCACTTGAGCAATAGAAGTGCATGCAATAGACGCGACAAGCATTGGACGCACAATCAATCCATACAAATCATATTAAGATGTTTTCTAATAAACAAAAATCTGTCCTCTGCAAGAGGTTCAGTAAAAGATATCTGCCCATTGATGGTCAGTATCTACAAATTGTAGATCAATAATGTCTTTATGCACATAATCTCTAATAAAGTGATGTTTAATCTCTATATGCTTAACCCTTGAATGCAATATTGGATTCTTAGATAGATTTATTGCAGCAGTATTATCACACATAAGTGGAATACTACTTATAAACACATTGTAGTCCTCCAGTTGATGTTTGATCCATAGAAGTTGTGAGCAGCAACTAGCTTCTAAAATATACTCAGCTTCAGCAGTTGATAGGGCAATAGTACTTTGTCTTTTGCTTGACCATGAGACTAGATTAGCTCCAATGAAGTAGCATCCTACACTGGTACTTTTTCTTTCAATTCTATCCCCAGCATAGTCAGCATCACAAAAACCAACTAATCTTTAATCACTATTTTTCTTAAAGCACAAACCTAGATTAGTTGTACCTTTTAAATATCTAAATATTCTTTTAACTGCTGATAAATGAGATTCTCTTGGATCAGATTGAAATCGAGCACATAAGCATACACTGAACATAATATCAGGTCTAGACGCGGAAAGATATAACAGAGATCCTATCATACCTCTATATACCTTTTGGTCTACCTTTTTATCTTTATCATCTTTGTTCAGTATGGACGTGGGATGCATAGGGGTGTTCATAGGTTTGCAGTCATCCATCTTGAATTTCTTTAACAACTCCTTTGTGTACTTAGTCTGATGGATGTACACCTCTTCCACTGTTTGTTTAACTTGAAGTCCAAGAAAGAACTTGAGTTCTCCCATCATGCTCATTTCAAACTCTTTCTGCATAAGCTTAGAGAAGTCTTTGCATTGAGATTCATTAGTAGCACCAAAAATTATGTCATCAACATATAGTTGAACAACAATAAAGTTGGACTTATTGGATTTTCTAAATAAGGTTGCATCAACCTTTCCTCTACTGAATCCATTGTCCATTAAGAATGAACTTAACCTTTCATACCAAGCTCTAGGAGCTTGTTTAAGGCCATATAAAGCTTTCTTTAGCTTATATACGTGTTCAGGTTGGCTTTCACTTTCAAAACCCGGAGGTTGCATAACATACACCTCCTCACTGATAACACCATTTAGAAAAACACTTTTTACTTCCATTTGATATAGCATTATACTATGATGTGCTGCAAATGATAATAAGATGTGAATAGCCTCTAGTCTAGCAACTGGTGTAAAAGTTTCAATGTAGTCTACACATTCTTCCTGTGAATAACCTTGTGCAACAAGTCTAGCTTTATTTCTTATCACCTTGCCATTTTCATCAAGCTTGTTTCTGTAAACCCATTTGGTTCCACTAACTGATTTGCCTTTTGGTAAAGGCACAAGAGTCCACATTTCACTTCTCTCAAACTGATTCAATTCTTCCTGCATTGCTAGAATCCAGCCCTCGTCCAGTACAGCCTCGTCTACTGTCTTTGGTTCTAACTCAGACTAATGCAGAATCATCTTGATCTCTGAATGTTGATCTGGTTCTTAGGCTATCATTAGGATTCCCAATGATTTGATATTGATGGTGATAATTTTTAAAGAACCAAGATCTCTTAACATTTTCCTGTTGAGAAGTTGAAGTTTCTGACTCATGTTCTTGAGGGTCGTCCACTTGGTCATCAGGTTTGACATTTGCTTGTTTCTCATAATCATTGAGATTCAAATCTGCAATAGCTTCATCAAGCTCTGACAATTTCTTATCACGCTGCTTGTCATCAAACTTAACATGTATACATTCTTCTACTACTAAGGTTCTATAATTATAAACTCTAAACACTTTTGATGATTCATAATATCCAAACAGAATTCCATTATCTACTTTAGTTTCAAACTTACCAAGTAGATTTTTAGTATTTAATATAAAACATTTACAACCAAAAGGATGAAAGTAAGATATGTTGGGTCTTCGACCTTTCCACAATTCATGAGGAGTCTCATTCAACATTGGTCTAATGTATATTCTGTTCTGAATGTAGCAGGCAATATTAACAGCTTCAACCCAGAAGTGTCTAGGGACAGAGTTATCATTGAGCATTGTTCTAGTCATCTCTTGAAGATATATGTTCTTTCTCTCTACCACACCATTTTGATGTGCAATAAGTGCTTTTTACGTCAGTTAAAATTGATTTTTTACGTCAGAATATCTCGAGCGAAATAAAAACTGGAGCGTTAATAGTTAATATTTTAACGTCAGTTGAGAACTGACGTTAAATATAACACTATTAACATCAGTTCCTTAACAAAACCGACGTTAATGTTGTAAAAATTAACGTCGGTTGTTTATTACAACTGATGTTAAAATTAAACCTTTAACGTCAGTTCTTTAATACAACGGACGTTGATTTTGTTAAAACTAACGTCAGTTGTTATAAAAAACTGACGTTAAAGGTTTAAATTTAACGTCAGTTGTAATAAACAACTGACGTTGATAGTGTACTGTATATTTTATAAAATACTATTAACGTCAGTTGTTTGATACAACTGATGTTAATAGGTTTTTTTAAAAAAAAATTCAGTTTTAAAATATCACTCCCCTCAGCTATCCCTGCATTCAGTCCCAGTAACACAGAATATCACACACATTACATAATTGCAAAGGAAAATTGAACAATGGGGGGACTTAAAACCAAAACCCATGTATATATATAAATAAATTTTAGTTCCAATGCCTAAAAAACAAAACTATCTAAGGATATATATATACATGTTATTAATTAGTTTCTAAAGTCTAACAAAAAAACTATTTATCTAAGTAGTGCGGAGGTATGTTGTCAATTCCTTTTTCAGCCGCATACTTGAAGAAGAATTCAGCGAAGCGCATCCTCAAGTCTCTTAACTCATCTTCTTCAATAGGTGATTGGTCGATAAATGCGTAGACACGTTCAAATAATAACAATAACATCAATGCAAGTCATCTTCAAAACTATAATATATAATTTAACAAGTTGTTTAAATATTACCTTCTTCCATCCATCCGTAATAGATGCAGAGACTATGTTCAGCATATGAAGCATCACATAATAGCCGCACGACCAACTGTCAGTTTGAAATCGAGACTACCAATAAATTTAATTTCAACGTCAGTTGAATATACACATAAATTAGTAATTATAATATTAATTATTTGATAAATAAACTACCAAACATTGAGAATGTTCCATACAGGATTTGCTTTAGCCTTAGAAGTCCTACTTCTCCCGCTGGCGCAACTTATGTTACTCGCCTTAAGCGCGCTATCATAAACAAATAATCATGTCGATCAATTAACAAACTCATATATGATGTGTGTAATAAACTAAAAACAACTGATATTAAAACTTAAATTAAATTTAAGATTAGTTACTTACATATTTATAGCTTCCACCACCTTCGGTGGCGGATCATGGTGGAGAGAGCAGAAGAATATGACAGTATGCCTAGACGGGTGAAGTACGAACAACTGCCAATGGCGATCCATACAGTAGGGAGCCACATATAATTCTTTCGGATTGTCTCCCAACAAGTTCCCTAAGTATTTACTCAATGCATCGCCAGCAAAGAACTCGGGCAGAAGGATTGACGGATCTAAGAAACCATAAACTGATGCAACGCCCTTATCAAGCTGAAGACGATGGAGATACCTAAGATATGAAAAGGTGTGGATGTTAATTACATAATATATATATATTGAAATTAAAATAAATTATTAAATGGAAAAATACCAAAAATAAATAAGTTATAAAATTAAAATTAACTTACGTGCACCAGAGACTGATGACATTGCTGTTCATCCAGACGTTATTTACTGCGCAGCGTTCACGAGATCGTCACCAACGAAGGAAAATATCCTCTGTTGATCTGGGCGTGCCACCCATCCATCGTGATCCAATGGACATTCAAAAATCTCAAACGCATAATCCTCACCAAGTGAGAACAAACGAGTGATAGGTGACAGCGACACCGATGTCGATTTGGCCTTCAGTTTAGGAAAAATAAAATATATAAGTTTTTGATAATTAAAAAAACACAAGTAATTATTTGACTAATTTGGACATTAATAATGAATAAATACCTTTGCTAACATTTCGAGCTCACGTCGTTTGGAGTCCAACTCAAGCTCATGCCTTATCATTTCCAACTCATGCTCATGGCGCTGGACTTCCAACTCCCGCTCCCTAGCTGCCAACTCATCGTCCTCCACATGTGCCATACTAAAACTCTCTTTTGTGCTCACATGTGAAGCGTTGGCAAGCCCTGCGGTGTCCTGGGATGTACCGACGGAGGAAAGCTCTCTGGCAAGCACCTGCTTGAATTCTGGGTTGGCTATTAAGCCTTGCATCAAATGTGTTGTAATATCTGGGTTGGACATGAGGTGCTGAGTAATGTCAGCAAAAATTGATGCTTCATTGACCACCCGCTTTCGTGAAGCAGACTTGCCATAATATTGTTTGATGGTCGTTCCCAGGAACACCGAGAACCCGACCAGGATGGTCTTTCTTGCCTAGAGCAGTCATCAAGACGTCCTGCCGTCCAGAAGGGACGAATGCGCCCTGGGAGGATTTTGCTTTAAGATCCATCTACAATGAAAAAAATGAAAAAATGTGCAAGTGAAAAGTGTTGCAAATATCTATACAAATATCAATTGAAATCAAGTTAATTATTTACTTACAATCTTATCTGCCACTTCGCGAGTGGCATCAACTTTAAAAGATCCCGCCTTTGTCATGCGGCTGGCTAACCAGACATCCTCGCAGTCGATGTCCGACGGAGGACTTGATGGTGTGCCCTCAGGCACCTCTCCTCTTTCAATCCTAGCAGAGTGTTCTTCCTGCTTCGCCCTCAGCCGATCCGCCATCATCTGCTGGATCCGAGTATGGTACCCACCCTGAGACATGGTGTGGCGGTGGACGTTCTTCGCCTGATTCTGCCGACCCTTATTTGCCTTAGCCTATTCAAACAAAAACACATAATTAAATACATTTAAATGATCTATAATAAGCATACAAAATTAACTTAATCAACCAACCTGAAATTCTCCATCCTGTCGGCTCCTGGCAAACATATCCCAAGTATCCTGATCAATCCAGGGATAATCCGAGAACATTTTATCAAGCCGCTTCTTCCCAGATACATAGTACCTGGTAAGATCATGCTTGAACCCATTCCAACGCTTTGATGCCATTTTCATACATTTATGACGATGATCCTCATCATTTGGCACAGTCCAAGCTACCTACACATTAGATACATATATAACAATTGGATGGATTATAACTCGGATAATTATCTAATAATGTAAATCAAACGAATGTAAAGGTAAAATACCATGATAGCCTCCCAAATCTGATCCTTAACGTTACGTGGAACGTCATTCCGATGGTTGTAGTTGATGCTTACGCGCTGCTTCGCTTGTAGAAACACCCACTTATTAAATTCTTTAGCACGGGGTCCCTGGGCATTTAGATTAGCATCAAAGGACACCTCAAGCTTCTGTCCGCTCTGCCTGTCCTTCTCTAGTTTCTTCAACGAGGTGGCTCCTCTACCCCGTTTCCTATGAGCCTGTGATGTCTGTATGGACAAAAAAAATGATAAAATAGAGGGTTGTAACATTATAAACTTACATTAACAAGAAGGACTAAAGATAGTATCTAACATGTAAACTTACACTAGAATCAGGCGTAGACGTGATCGGGTCCTGCGAAACCCCCACAGTGTCCTCCCGTGCATATGGGCTATCCGACTGATCCATATGTATGCCTGTTCAGAAACAATATATATGTATTAACATAGGTTATAACTCAAAATAAATACAGAAGTATAAATAAAAATAACTAGATAGGTCCTGTAGATATACAAAACATCTATATATCCAATATAAGGACAATACGGGAGATTGAAAACTATAGTTTTTGAAGATTGCCAAGCACTGGTCACGGCCTGGCCGTGATGTACATCACGGTCGTAACGTGCCAACTGAACCAGACCCTCATAGGCAAAACTGATCACGGCCTAGCCGTGATGAGCATCAAGGTCGTGACAGATCAACCAGCAGAGCAACATGCACTCAAAACCAAAAATAGAGACATTCCAAACAACTCAAACTCACGGTTTAAAGTTACAACTACTGAGACTACAGTTTCAACATACACTCAAAACCAAAAATAGAGACATTCCAAACAACTCAAACTCACAGTTTCAAGTTTCAACTACTGAGACTACAGTTTCAAACCAGCAGAGCAACATGCATGCACTCAAAACCGTGAATAAAAAAATGTGCCCTAATTAAAGACTCACCAGAAATAGGCGCTCGCGTGGTGGTGGGGGGAAGCTCGAGTGGTGGCCAACGTTCGATGTGGTTACTGAGAGCAGAGGGACAAGGAGAGTTAGTGTGCGGGAAGGCCGGGGGAAAGAGATGTCAAGTTATTGCAAAGAATGAGCGGGAAAAACAGAGTTAGGGGTTAAGAGTGTACCTCACGGTGGTGGCGAAGAAGCCCTCGCGGTGGTTGCGGTGGAGATGAGCTCGCGATTAGGGCAGAGTGAGAGCGAGAGTGAGGGTTGAGCATGATGAAAAGAGAAAAGACGTACAGAGAAGTGGAGAAGGCGCGCGGGGGTAAACGTTATAATTAAAATAAAACAACATTTTACGTCAGTTTTTGGTAAAACCTGACGTTGAAGATCATATATTTAACGTCAGTTGTCTTAATAAACGGACGTTAAAAACTCTCACACTTATTACGTCAGTTGTTAGTAATAACTGACGTTAAAGGTCATATATTTAACGTAAGTTGTATTAAGAAACCGACGTTAAAAACACTCACAACTTCTTACGTCAGTTGTATTACACAACGGACGTTAAAGGTTTATTAGTTTCTGCAAAAACATTCATTCCCTTGACTACTGTGCTACTTACCCATTCACCTTTGTACCTAATCCTCTTAATGAGCATTAAGTTTATAGATAAGTTTTCAAGAAAATCAGAATAACTTAGTAACTTCATCCACTGCTCCTATAAATAGCTTCCTTCCATCCTTTTAATTAATTTTCTGCTTCACAAGATGGCTCTGCCGTGGAGATTAACTTCATCACTCTTTCTTCCTATTCCTAGACTCAAAGGTCTTTGTCTTAATGGTCAAACAAATTCTGAGTTTGAGTAAATCACATTACATGGATATTAAGGTTGGGTGAATCACGTAATGTGATTCTCTCACTTTATTTCATCCCCGTCATCCCTTTCACTTTGCTTTGGAAGCAAGTGATTGTGGATTCAAGATGATGCATCAAGGAACTCCACTGAAGAAGAAAGATGAAAAGATCCATTTCACTTTGCTTTCGCTGCTAGTGACTGAGGATTTACTTTGCATCTTGGAATTCAAGTGAGGGAGGTGATGCATCCATTGGAGTTTCTGATGACAGGGTGAGAATAAAATGATGTTGATGCAGAAACTTTTTTATATTTTAGGGCTATGTTGCATAAATTTTTTATCTTTTAATCATGTAATTTTAACTTATGAATCGCTTCAATGTCATACGATTTGATTATACATATAACTTGTTTTATGTTAAGTGTTTATTTATTTTAATTTGCACAATAATTTGTTTACTAATTCAAGAGAATTAATAAAAATTAAAAATAAACTTGTATAAAAAAAAGGTTTAGAAATAAACTGCAGTACTATATGGAGTGATCTGAGTTAAGAGGGACAACAGGGACATGACAACCAATGAAATGAGTTTCATAATTATTTACATCAGTTATTTATAGAACTGACGCAAATAGTTTACCCACCACCTCATTTTTAACGTCAACTTAATTGATGACTGCCAAGTTCCCGTATATTAATTACATTATTTCCAATATTCATTCTGCACGTTTATAATATATAGGATTATTTACGTCAGCTGTTTATTTAACTGAAGTAAAAATCAAACTTTTAACGGCAGTTTTATAAAAAACTGACGTTAACAATTAATATTTTTTATTTGAAAAATACTTTTAACGTCAGTTTTTAAAAAAAACTGACATTAAAAGTGTATAGATATCTGCAAAAACATTCATTCCTTTGACTGTACTGTGCTACTTACCAATGTACCTTGTAACTCAATCCTCTTAATGAGCATTAAGTTTATAGGTAAGTTTTCAAGAAAATCAGAATAGCTTAGTAACTTCATCCCCTGCTCCTATAAATACCTTCCTTCCATCCTTTTAATTTTCTGCTTCACAATATGGCTCTGCCGT
Source organism: Sophora flavescens (assembly GCA_030762895.1). Lineage (NCBI taxonomy): Eukaryota > Viridiplantae > Streptophyta > Magnoliopsida > Fabales > Fabaceae > Sophora > Sophora flavescens. The sequence goes on from CM061064.1 coordinate 144,435,892, forward strand.
GGAGATTAACTTCATCACTCTTTCTTCCTATTCCTAGACTCAAAGGTCTTTGTCTTAATGGTCAAACAACTTCTGAGTTTGAGTAAATTACATTACATGGGTGATAAGTCTGAGTAAATTACATTATGTGAGTAGCTCACCTTATCACCTTCCGGAGAATCAGCTGCTGGAGGGCTAATCAGGTGCTCGGGGGTCACAGTTCCAAAACCTCAGCTTTGGCAGCAAGTGACCGTCTTGGAAGTCTCTGGAACCACTGCCTATGCTTGAAACAGATCTAGTGCACCTGTTTTTGCCTCTCTCTTGAGCTCTCTCTTGCCCCTCAGTTTTCTGAGGTCTTCGGAGTATAGTTTTCCCTTTGGCATATTTCATAAAACTCTCTTATGTGATGTAGCTTTAATGTTTAGGATTTTAAACCCTTTCAATGTAACTTGTTATAGGATTTTAAACCCTTTCAATGTAACTTTTTATAAGATTTTAAACCCTTTCAATCTTCTGTATCAGTCTGTATTACAGTACTTCATGAATGAGATCCGGTTTGGGTTATTGATTCAACTTATAGTTTTCAAAACAGAAACACAAAACATCAAAGCAATTCATGTGAAACTAAAACTTTGAGGAAGGCAATGCGGAAGGGATCGTATACTAGATAAAAAAAATTATTAAAATAACCTTTAATGTCTGTTGATGTAAGGACTGGCGTTAAAAGTGAAGTGACTTACTTTTAACGTCAGTTCTTTATCGAACTGACGTTAAAATGTTCACTTTTAACGTCTGTTCTTTATTGAACTGACGTTAAAAGTGAGTCACTTCACTTTTAACGTCAGTCATTAAAACAACTGACGTTAAAATTGAATTAATGAACTCTGATATTTACAAAACTGCCACCGCCTCCTTTTTAACGTCTAGCTTTTGGTTAACTGACGTAAACCTTTACCGTCTAATGTATATTTTCCACTAGTGGTGGTGTTCTAGGTATTGAGAAGTTGTGAAGTATTCCACTTTCTTCACAGATCTTTTGAAATATCTCATTTTCAAACTCTCCCCCATGGTCACTTCTGATTGAAGTGGTACACATGCCTTTTTCATTCTGTACACGTTTGCAGAATACAGAGAAGAACTTGAAAGACTCATCCTTGTGAGCTAGGAACATAACCCATGTCCATCCAGTGTAGTCGCCTACTATGACTAGACCATATTTCTTTCCATTAACAGAGGCAGTCCTAGTTGGTCCAAATAGATCAAGGTGTAGCAGCTCTAGTGGTTTATTGGTACTAACAATAATCTTAGATTCAAAGGAACCTTTGACTTGTTTTCCCTTTTGACATACATCACAGAGAGCATCAGATTTGTATTTAAGGTTTGGTTATCCTCTCTCGAGGTTATGCTTATTTAGCTTTGGAGTTAATTTCAAGCTTGCATAACCTAACCTTTTGTGCCAAATCCATCACTCATCTTCAATGGACTCTAGACATGAGACACTTTAATTTTTGAGGTCCTCCAAGTCAATCTTATACAGATGGTTTTGCCTCTTGGCAGTGAATAAGAGTGATCCATCACGTTTCTTGACATTACACATGTTCTTATCAAAAGAAACAGCAAACCCACTATCGTACAATTGACTTATGCTTAGTCTTGTGTTTTAAACCATTAACTAAAAGAACATTATCAATGGAGGGAAAATGATGTTTACCAATTTTACCTACTCCAATGATCTTTCCTTTCCGATTACCTCCAAAGGTAACCCAGCCACCATCCTTATGTTTAAGGTCTTGGAACATAGACCTTTCTCCCGTCATGTGACGTGAGCAACCACTGTCCAAGTACCAGGATGTGTGTTTCTTTCCTGTTGTTAAGCAAGTCTGCAACAGGTACAATCTTATCTTTAGGTACCTAGATTGACTTCGGTCATTTCTTGTTAATAGTCACTGGATGAGCATGTTTGATATGCTTATGATGTATGCATCTAGATGTTATATGACCACTTTTTCCACATACTTTGCAGTAAGTATTAGACGAGATAATTCTAGTTTTAACATGTTGTGTTTGACCTTTTGAAGCTCTATTCAGTGCATGTGGTTTTGACTTTTTATGAGATGCTTCATTCTTCTCTTTATCAGAACCAAGGCCGGATTTATCATGAGGGGACCTAAAATACCTTAAAATTAAATTTAGTTTATCTGAGCCACCGACAAATTTAGACAGAGTGTATGTCAGATATGTCACATTTTGTTTCAGTTTTGCAACTTCACAACTACTCAGATTTAAGGTAATTATTTTCATTTGCAAGACTTAGTTTTTTCGTGCAAACCCTATCATATTCTTTAGACAGTTTTAAAAATATCTTTTTGAGACTTCTATACTCATGAGACAGAATAGATGAGTTGTCTAATAATTCATCAAATGCATCTTGAAGAATGGATGGGTTAGAATTCATTACCTCAGCATTAGTGTATTCATCTTCTGATGATGTACCAGTCATGAGACAGATATTTGCCTCTTCCCCTGCTTCATTTTCTTCATCAGATGAAGAGAGATCTAGATCCTCCCAAGTAGCCATCAAACCCTTCTTCTTTTTGAAGAACTTCTTTTTGTCCTTCAGATCTGAGCAATCAGCTTTGAAATGACCAGGCTTCTTGCGTTCGAAACACAAAGGTGGACCTTTTTCTTTGATTCTGATTTCTCATTGAGAAACTTTTTGTTGAACTGCTTCCTTTTGAAACCACCTTTCTTTCTCCATATATGTTGAATCTTTCTGGAGAAAGACAGTTCATCCTCATCATATCCTTCATCAGTGTCAGAAGGTTCTACTTCATTTGAGGATTCCTCAGCTTTAAGAACTTTGGATCGTACTCCCTCAGCACTTGTTAGATGCTCAACCCTTTCGAGACTGAGCTCTGATACCAACTGAAGTTGACACAGAAACACAAGAAGGGGGGTTGAATTGTGTTTCTTAACAGTTTTTCGAAAAAACCTTTTCTCAAACACTTTTACAAGAAAACCAATAAAAGCAACACACAAATAGGAAAACCTTTTTAAAGAGTTAATAAACTCATATTCAAAAAAAAACCCCACAGTTAATATAATCAAAATCTGTAAAAGATAAGGGTTAGACGATTCACACAAGTATTTTATCCTGGTTCACTCTCTTCCAACCAAGAGCTACGTCCAGTCCCTTCTACCTGAAGGTTTTACTCCACTATTCTCCAAAATAGATTACAAGTATTCAACACCTCTTTAGGCTACAAGCATTCTTTCTCTACCAAGTCTCTTCAAGCTCTAACTCTAACAAAAATATTAACATATTTGATCTAAGAACTCACTATCTGTGAGGATTTGAAAGTTTAACATCAACAAGTTTTACAAGTAAACTTGTTTTACAATTTCAACAGAGTTTATGCACTTTGATATCCGAGCTTGTGTATATGTTATTGTCTTCTGTTGAAGTTCTTCAAGTATTTATAGATGAAGTGTTTCTCTGCCTTGATCTTCTTCAATGGTCATCAATTTATATTCATTTAGACATTGCATTAAATGCTTGGATCCGTTTAGACTGATAACTTGATATGCTTAATGGAGAAGTGCTCTTGTTTATCAGAGGAATGCTCAAAGTAGAGTTGTCACTGTCACTTCCCTGTTGTATTGAAAGTTACTTTTTGACTTTCCTTCTTTGTACTTAACTTGAGGTTTACAGCATTGTAGATGACAGAGTACAAAGGTTTATGTTTTCAATGGTACTATGTTCTTTTATCCAAGAGACAAAGAGTTAACAATAGAAGCAGCAAGGGTAAAAAGACATATATTCTTTTGAATTAAATAAGCAATCATTTGAAATAAATACACTTATGTCTAGATGGGTTCACGTTTTAAAACTTGTAGATGCGCAGGTCTTTGGACGTGCAAGATTAACTTATCAGTGAGACGGGCTCATCTACTGATAGTGTGTCTAAAGTCTTTTATCTAGTTCCAAGTATTGGACTCGCTATACTCAATAGCTCGTCTACTGACGTGGCGTCTAGTGAGACTACTCATCTATCAAGTCTTTGGACTTGTTATATTTCTGAAAATTATTTCATTGTCTCGTCTACTTGACTTTTCTTTTAGACTTAGATACTCATCTATCTTAGTCAACTTTAAGTTCTTGTCTACCATAAAATTAATAGACTCATAATTTTACCAAGAGTTGCAGACTTGTCTAGAGGATCAAAATAGAATCTGATATGATTCCATACTTTATGTTAAGTTCCTCTGACTAGTACAATTCAAACAGTCCCTGCACTCTTATAACAAACAAGTTAGACCTATGACAACACTTTATCATACAAATTTAACCTTTTTGTTAACATCAAAACTTAAGAGATTATTTAATCCACAACCACTTTGGTTCTAACACATTCTTGTAGCTGTTGATTATGTGTCTAAATGGGTGAAGGCTATGGCTATAATTAAAAATGATGCTAGAGTGGTGACAAAGTTCTTACAAAAAAAATATCTTCTCTAGATGTGGCATCCCTAGAGCTATCATTAGTGATGAAGGAACATTTTTTAGCAATCAAGTTTTTTTTCCAAATTACTTGCAAAATATGGAGTTAAACACAAAGTAGCCATTACCTACCACCCCCAAACTAATGGGCAGGTTGAGTTGTCTAACAGGGAAATCAAAAGAATTCTGGAAAATATGGTTAATCCCACAAGGAAGGATTGGTTCACAGATCTGGATGAAGCCTTGTGAGCATATAGAACCGCATTCAAAACACCCCTGGGAATGTCCCCATACAGGTTGGTATATGGGAAGGCTTGCCATTTACCCTTGGAACTGCAGCACAAAGCTTTTTGGGAAGTTAAAAAAACCAAACTTTGATCTGAGGGGTGCTGGAGCAACTCGTGTGTTGCAGCTTAATGAACTAGAGGAACACGGGTTGTTTTCCTTTGAAAATACTGAAGCATATAAAGCTAAAACCAAAGCTTGGCATGACAAAAGGATCCACCACATATCATTTCATGAAGGAAAACAAGTGTTGTTGTTCAATTCAAGGATGAAGCACTTTCCAGGCAAGCTTAAATCAAGGTGGTTTGGGCCATTCAAGATAATGAAAGTTTACCCACATGGAGATGTAGATTTACTGGAAGCAGAGAGTGGCCGAGAGTTTAAACTGAATGGACAAAGGATTAAGCACTAATTTGGTGATCCTTTAGATAGAATGAAGGTTACCACCACTCTAGATAATACTGCATGAGATGTTTCAGCATGGTCTAGCTGAGGACCAAATAAACCAAGCACTCATGGGAGGCAGTCCATCAATAAATTCAAGTAGTGGATTTTATTATGATTTGAGTATTACAAGGGAAATAAGTGAATAAAAAGAAAATTAAAAGAAGGAGGAAGAGAAGTAATGTTGTAGCAGGAAGTGATAGTTGGTTTGCTGTGTGGCGATGCTACATCATGCTCCCAAATTTGAGTACAGTCAAGGGACCATTTGTTGAAAAAGAGCCAGGTAGAGTGGAGGCCAGTGGATTTTTGTCTGTTATGGAAAAGGCGCAGGTGGTACGGTTTTAAATTTTTTTGAAAAATAATTAAATAAAGAGGATTTTGGAAAGAGTGGATCACGGTTACCCAAGTTTTTGCCCCAACCGTACACTCCCACTCCCTCTCCTACTTTATTACCCTACTTTCCCACACCTCACCTCATTTCTCAGTCAATACACACCCTACCCCTGACACATTAAATAGCCCTCTTTGCCACTCCTTCCACCCACTACACGCTCTACAACCATCATTCCTCTCTACTCAAACCCCAAACTTTCCTCTTCGTCTTCATCGTCCTAACACACCCTCACCAAAATGACAACAAAGAAGGGTGGTTGTATGAAACATTGTGCCACCAAGACACCTCCACCCACCTCTAGTGCTGAAAAAGACCAACTCGGTTCCTGCACCAATGCTGAGGCCAAGGTGAAGTTTGAGACCGAAACCCTAACTCGCAACCTACACCTTGAGAAGGGATTTAAGTATGATAAGGGTCCTAACTGGGGGATCCTGGGGGAACTAGTGGAAGTAATAGAGGCCCACGATTGGAAGCGGTTTGATGAACACCCCGAAGGCTATTGCACTCCCTTGGTGAGGGAGTTCTATGCAAATGTAAATTCAGAAGACCAAACCTTCATGGTGATAAGGGGTGGGAAGGTCTCCTTCTAAGTCAGAACCATTAACATGAAGCTGGGGTTGGAGGATGTAGAAGATGAGTACAAGGAGATTCTGAAGAAGATGACTGACAAAAAGCTGCAGCAAATAAAGAAAGACATAGCCTTTGTTGGAGCAGAGTGGATACAACAACTTGAGGGCCAATTGAAGCTTCCCAGGCCTCTGCTGCAGCCTTTGGCAAAGGTATGGTACCACTTTCTCCGGCACAAACTCTCTCCAACAACACACATTGAGATGATGGAGAAGGAACGACTAGTCCTTGTTCACTTCATTATGAAGCAGAAGAAGATAAATGTGGGGGAAATGATTGCGAAGCATATTTCGTTTTGCGCGATGAAGAATAAGGGCAATCTGTTTTTCCATGCCTGATCACAGAGCTATGTCTACAGCAAGGAGTTGAGTTTCGCCCTGGAGAGGGTTTGGAGAAGAATGTTGGGACTATTGACATGAACTGCATCCTCAGGCTGTTTTCCAACTCAGATAATACTGAAGCAAGTGCCAGTAAGACACCCCGAGGAAGCACCCCATAGCAGCAGGATCGCTCTGGGATGCTAGAGCAAAAGTTGGATCGGTTCACGGAAATGTTGCAGCAACAAGTACAGAGAGAAAAGAAAATATTGGAGTTCTGTTTCATGAAGTACCAGTGGGAGAAACAAACAATGAAGCTGAACAACTGGAAGATGGAAACTCCCATCCCATAATTCCCCAAGGAACTGTTACCACCTTCTGAAGAGTGTGAACAAGTCCCCCACTGAAAAAGTTGTCCCCACTACTGCCAATGAAAATCCCAACATCAACTTCAACTTCAACACCACACCTGACAATAGCACTTCATCTGACCAAGCGTGGCTGGGTGTTCCCCCTTATGAACAGCAAGCTATTGTTGTGGCCCCTGAGACCAAAAAGAAGAAGCTGATCCCAAACAGCCCCCAACAAGAACAGGGGAGCACAAAAAGGGCCCGTGCTGCAGCATCAGAGGAAGTTCCTCCCTCTGCCACAGAAGCAACAAAGACTACTCCTCGGCTCCCCAAGCAAATCAAGAAGTTCAAAAACACACTACTGGAAGGGGAGCACCACAATACGAATCACTGTTGAGTATGCTTCAACTGATGAGGAGGAGGAGGAGGATGCACAAACTGATGAAGAACAATAAAAGGCTGCAGCAAGGGATGATGAAATGGAAGGGGATGATGGACCTGAGCAGGATGAAGCAGAGGAGGAAGTAGAGGAAGGAACTGAGGAGGAAGATGCTGAAGAGGAAGAAGAATAAGAAAATGAAGAAGGAGATGAAGATGTCCATATCACTAGAGCAACAGCAAGGAAGGCACCTTCCACCAAAATTGTGGGTACCAGGAAGATCTATCGTGTCAAAGCGCCACTGGCTTGAAAAAGAGTCTTAGAGGATTGCTGCAGCTTGCTGCAGCATCCCACATCAGAATGTCTTTTCTGAGCCTTCCACTCATTACCAGCAAATTCTGTTTTAAATTTATGCAGTAGTTGGTACCCTTTATAATTCTGTCTGTTTTAGGAACAAGTTTGTAGGGCCATAGTTGGTTAAATTTATGTCCGTTGTTGGCTATGCATGTGCCCCGCCTATCTTATTCCATATGATTAATGATTAAATGGAAGTGGCCTCTGACCTTTTTGGTGTGCTTCAATTGGACTTAATGAATGAAACACTTGCTAAATAACTCAATACTTTGATTTCAATACACACTGTTAACTTTGTTGCACCACTGGGTTAGTTAAGAGGACACATGTGCTACAGCATGAACCACTAAATGTGAGCTTGAGTGATAGAACTACACTGCACATATACATCACATTCATGCATTATCTGTAAGCCTTGCTCTGGTTCTGTCTAATCTGAATATACATTGTTTGCACACACTTTATACTTGAAGCATTTTCTTAAATTTTCTTTATTTTAGCTAGAGCCTTAACAACCAACCCTCTCAATACATATGTCCATAGTGTTGCCCCATTGAGCCATAGCCCTTTATTATGATAACTAGCACATCAAAAGTCCTTAACTGGAAAAAAAAAATACCCGAATAGGTAGAGTTTAAGGATGCTTTTTGTGGCTATGTTTTGAAACAAGTTTGGGGGTAGCTTGAGGACAAGCACCAACTAAATTTTGGGGGTGCTGTGCTATACAACTTATGTATAGAAAACTACAAATGGGGAAAGCAGCAAAGGAATAAAGAAAACACAAATGTGAAGCTACATTTTCCTGTAAAAAAAAGAAGAAAAACTTAAAAATGAGAGCAAAAGAACACTGCATATCATGAAAATATAACAAGAATTGTTCTTTGTTCTCAACAAAAGTAATAAAGTGTGGGTTTTAGAAGGAGAGGAAGGAATTGTAGGGATTTAAGTGGGATTGTGGAAACACTTGGGGTGTTGAGCTGAATTGTAAATCATCCTTTTTCTCTACTTGTGATTAGCTACTTACCAAAAAAGTTTCCATCACTTGTCCTAAGCCTTATTACAACAATAAAAGTCCTCTTGCTATGTTCAATGCCATGTTGTTTTGATTGTAATAGAACCTTATCAAGCTTAAATCATAGATGTATGTTTGTGTTGAGAGTAAATTTCTGATGAAAGGATGAGAAACAGAACCAACTATTCTGAGTGAATTTGCTGCAGCATGTGTTACTCTGAATCTAGGCCAGTTTGTGACAGTTTTTGATGTGTGTTTGATAAGAAGAGTGTCTTGTTATGATTGCAAGTGTATAATTATGTGTCTTGAAAAGAAAGAAAAGAAAAACTATGTGAGCCATGCATGCCATTCAGTGGGAAGATTTGTTTGTTGCTTTGTTTTCCGTTTTGCATTATTTGAGGACAAGCAATGGTTCAAGTTTAGGGGTGTGATAACTCTTTGAAAGAAGAGTTATTCATTACCTTTTTACTCTCATATGTTGCTATTTTAAAGTATAAGTCTCTGTTTTTGTCAATAAATATGCAAGTTTGTAAATATATGTGGTTGAGTCAAATGGTTATCAGTATGTGCTCTTATAATGCTATATCATTTTCTCATGTATTTTTTTATGCTTACACAGAGAATTGTTGGAGCATGGATGAAGCATTGAGTATGGAGTCCTTGACTGTTGCGGCAAGTTGAACTTCAGAAGCTCTGCACAAGAGAACAAAGCTGATGTAGACGTCTTTTGTCTCTCGTCACAGACGCTTGTACCTCTACATTATGAAGCCCACGCGCCTAGGGATCAGTGTTCCTATACGTTTGGAAATGGGCCAAGGTCCTAATTTAATATTGTTAAATGCTGGCCCAAAAAGGAATGAAATAGGATAGAGGAATATAAGCATTAGTAACCTTAAAAGGACATATTTTTTTATGACATATTGTTGTTGTCTGAACTAGGGTAGTGAGTAGTGCCGAGCTCTTCATCTTCAACTTTCCTGTTTTCTGCCATTTTCATTTTCTCTACAATTGTAATAAACTCTTTCTCATTTGTAGCTTTTGTTTTACTTAAGCTCAGCATGAGCTAATTTTCTGTAACTTTAGGTATGCTTCTGTAATAAATGCTTAGCTAACTTTTATGCACTGATATGTTCTGCATTTTCCTTTATCATGCACTGATTGTTGTGTAGGTAAGACTGATCAACTTAATTAAATAGTGAGCATACTTGGTTTGGAAGAATTAAGTAAAGTGGAAAGGGATAAAGGATAGGGATTAAACCATTAATTGGAAAATTAAACGATGTTGAATAGACTAGGAATAGTTATTCAAGTTCTTAAACTGACTGGAACATGCTCATTAAGAAGATGGTGTAATTAAATTGAATCTAGGAATAGAAAGCATTTAATGAGCCTCATCTTTAAGTGTTGGAAAACACATTTACTTCCTGGAGTTAAATGCTGGAGCATACGCAGAGCATAATATAAGCTAATGAGGATTTATGAAAGAGCATACCTAGAGTTGTTTTCTCATATTTGACAACACAACTCTTTTCAATCTTATCTTCTGAAACTTTAATTTTCATAAGCCTATTTTATGTTTACCTTGCACACACCTCAATTTTTTTTTACCTAATCTAACTTCAAGAGCATATAGTCTAAATTGGAATTTTGCTACAGCATTATAATCCTCATGAAAAAGATATCTGACTTACTTTCTATACTACTTGTTGTGATTTCTGTATACTTGCACAAGCTTAAAGACAACTGTTTTTAAGTCAACAGTGGGTACCATACTAAAGCTACCCTCATAAGTGTGTATCTTCTTTTCTTCATATTTCGCCTTTTTAAATTTATGGATCTGACATAAGGCACTTTTGGTCTTCGTTTTAAGGCCCAATTCAAATTAAATAATATAATTTAGATTAGTTTTTGTAACGCTATCATTAATTTATTGTATTTTATTTTATTAATTTCCAAGTTAATTATAATTATCCAAGATAATTAAAACTTATGTACTTGATTTTAAGGTGCTTATTGTATTTTTTTTCCCCGATCTTATATTTGTATTCTTTATTTCTCACACTCACATGACATCTTATTTACTTAATTTTTAAGCTTTCATAATATCTTCTACAAATTACTGATTTGATGTATTTGAATATCAGGCAATTATCATTATTTAGTTCCACATGCATCCAGAGGAAAGTTGTTGAGACCTCATAAGTCTGAGACATATTCCATGTGTAGATTCTCTAAGTTTTCATGATTCCAAATAGACTAAGTATGGTAATATTAAACCATATGAAATTACTGACATGTTGATGAGTGTGATTTCACCTCATATTTGCTTATCATATTGCATGCATTTTCATATAGCTTGGGCATTTTTAATTTGATTTTGGTTAGTTTTTACCTTGGAATGGGTAAGGCAGTTTTGTGGTGTTGTTGTGCAGGAATTAAGGATCAAAATGCTCAAGATTAGCCATGGTGGAGCTTGCATGAAGATGGGGCTTAAAAAGTGAAGAAAATGAGCCAAACAGAGCCCATCACGGCCTAGCCGTGACAGCCATCACGGCCATGATCGAGCAAAACTGAAAATAAAGAAAGCTAAAGTCAGAACTGGTCATGGCCATCCCGTGATGTCCATCACGGCCGTGACATGTCAGCTGAACCAGACCCTCACAGGCAGAACTGATCACGGCCTAGCCGTGATGTTGGTCACGACCGTGACAGACGAATCAGTGAAGCAACGCCCAAGGCAGAATCCGTCACGGTCTGGCCATGATGGCCATCACGGTCGTGACGCGCAATATCTGGATCTGAAGAAACTGATTTGATCTGAATTTGTGTTTGATTGGGATTCAAATTACCCTAATCTATAAAGAGGGCAATTAGGCAGAGATTTAGGGGACTTTTACGTTGCTACCACTTAGGAAAATTTTTAGGATCTCTCTTCTTCCTCTTCTTCTCTTCTCTTATTTTTTATTTCATGTTTTTGTTAACCAAGCTTGTCATCACCATGGCAATGCTTGAGTAGTAGCTTTATTTCTAGGGATCAGGGCTATGCCCAAGATCTGATTTATGTTATGAATTGATGTTTTACCTTTGTTAATTTCGATTTTGCTTTAGATCTGATTTCTATTGTTTTAATTACTCGTAAATTCGGTGGCCACTTATTTGTGTGTCGTAGATATTCTAAGGAGGAACCTAGCGGTGAACTTAGGTATCGGATCTATGAATCAGATTTAGGACTTAAATCACGAGAGTTAGAAGCGGTCCTTCGAGGATTAACGAATTGTCACAAAACTTAAAGGGTTCGATCTAAATTCAACTACCACGAGAGTAGGGGTTGGTTTAATTGGGCACGATTTTTGTAACCCGAGAGGAAGCACTAACTTATTTAGGATAAATTCGCCTTCAAAGAAATTTAGATAATTAACAAGGGGTAGTCAATTTAGTAACATAAACAATCTTGTCGGTAACCCAATTCCTAGGAATTCCTTTTGAATTTTAAAACCCCCAATTTGAATTGCTTTCCTATTTTGTTTAATTGCGATATTGAATTTGATTGTTACTTGATTCTTTCAAAACCTTTTCAAAATCCTTTTTTTATGCAGTCCAGTTTTATCGATTTAATAATTAGTTGTGGTTTGAGATCACGGTTCCTGTGGGATCGATCTTTTTATTACTCGGCAACAAATCCGGTACACTTGACGGATTTTAACCATCAAGCTTTTGGCTCCGTTGCCGGGGACTGTGCTTTGTTGAATCTCAATTTAATTTTTAAATTGATTTTTCTGGACTTTTTCTTTTTCTTTTTCTTTTTAATTGTTTTTGTTAAAAAAAATAAAACAAAAAAAAATTCTTTTTTTCATTTATCTCTTTTCCTTCCTAGAGTATCTATCTCTCTGTGTTTTTCTCTTTTATGCAAAGATCACTAAGTCTTGGAAGCCTTATTAAGGTTGACCCCGAAATCGAAAGGACCTTTCATAGACGTAGGAGACTACAAAGAGAGAGAGAGTGAGGTTGATTCCCATTCCACTCATGGCGAATCTACCGGATACCAAACCATTGAAAGACTACGCAGCCCCAAATGCGAGGCGTTTGCGAACTGGGATTGCTAGGACAGAGATCGAGGCGGAGAACTACACTATACCGCCTATGCTAATTAGCATGATTAGGAAACATCAATTCGGAGGATTGCCCTCGTAGGACCCGACTGATCATGTGGAGACATTCTTGGAGTTCACCGATGCAATTAGGATTCATGGTGCCCCGGTCGATGCTATACGCTTGAGGTTATTCCCCTCCTCTCTTACTGGAAAGGCAAAAGCTTGGCTGAAGCAAGTGCCCGCTAATACCTTGTCGACTTGCGACCAACTGGAGCAGGCATTCTTGGAGAAATTCTTCCCTCCATCCAAGAAGGCTTACCTACGAACCCAGATCACCAGCTTCTTCCAAAAGGACGGAAAATGCTTATCCCAAGCTTGGGATCGCTACAAGGGATTGCTGGAGTCTTGCCCACATCATGGACTCGAGAGGTGGTTGTTAGTGTACACCTTCTACAATGGATTTGATTACTCTTCGAAGGTGTCACTTGACTCAGCAGTTGGTGGAGCCTTTATGAATAGGCCTCTGACTGAGGCATTCAACATCATTGAAAACGTATCCACCATCTACCACCAATGGGGTTCAGAAAGAGGTAATAACCCGAAAAAGATTTCAGGGGGTAAGTTTGAAATGAATAGCACTGATCTTATTATGTCTAAAATTGACTCACTGAATAAACGCTTTGATCAGCTTGAAAAGACTAATGTGAGTTCAATAGGTGCTACTAATATTGTTTGTGAGATTTTTGGAATGCAGGGACATGACATAATGGAGTGCCCACGTGGTATTGCTCATGGATCCGGCGCTTCGGGGGAACAAGTGAACTCTTGTCACAACTTCTACGACACGAACCCGAAGTTGCCAAACTCTATTCCCCCAAATTCTTACAACCAAGGAAGGAAGAACAGCCCTTACCTCTCCTACGGGAACTACAGCAACACGTTGAACCATGAATTCCAAGAAGGCCAAGGTAATAGGAAACCCGCATCGGGGTATCCTCAGGTACAAAAGTCTAAACTTGAGTCTCTTTTGGAAAGTTTTGTTGAAACTCAAACAAAACAAAATGAAGAGTTTAGACAACAAGGTAGGGCAGTCAATGAGGCAACAAAAGAGTTAGCATCTAAGGTAGATAACTTAGCCATCCATAATAAGATGTTAGAAACTCAGATTGCCCAACAAGCTAGTACATATTCTAGACCTAAGGGTACGTTTCTGGGACTACCCGAAGTTAATCCCAATGAACATTGTAATGCCATATACTTGAGGGATGATAAGCTTGGGGTAGTTGAAAAGGATGTGGAATGTGAGGAGGACATGAGCGAAGATGAAGAGATGGAGCCAAAGTATGTCCCTCCACCACCTTACTAACCCCCAATACCTTTCCCACAAAGGTTGGTCAAGAGAAAGCAAGTAGAAATAGAAACTAAGAGCTTAATTGAGGAGCACAATGTCATGATAAAAACTAATATGCCTCCTAAACTAAAAGATCCAGGTAGTTTCTCTATTGCTTGCTCAATTGGAGAAGTGAAAATAGACCAAGCCTTATGTGACTTAGGGGCTAGTGCGAGCTTGATGCCGCTTACTATCTTAGAGAGGTTAGGAACCAAGGAATTGAGTCCATCCAAATTCTCTTTACAATTTACGGATGGCTTAACTAAAACTCCTCTAGGCATACTTGAGAATGTTCCCGTAAGGGTAGGGAATTTTTCATTCCTATCGATTTCATGGTGTTGGATATGAACGGGAATTCTAAATTCCCCATCATTCTAGGAAGGCCGTTCATGGCCACATCCGGAGATATAACAGACGTAAAAAATGGCAAACTCTCTCTGAATGTAGAGGAAGGTAGGGTAGATTTTGATTTGACTAACTCATATAACAACCCTCCTTTTAAGAGTCATGTGTGCAGGATCGATATAATGTCTCCAGAGGTGAAGGAAGGGCTTAACATGGAAGCGGCTCCGAAGTTTTGTAAGACAAATGATGCACCAAATGGTGATGAAGTTGGAGTTGCTCATCATGTGGAAACAACACTTCCGCCGGGAGGGAGTAAGGCCATGAAACTCAGAGTGAAAAGATCAAAGCGAAAACGCAATTGGCCATATGAGCAAAATCGGCTCTTTGAAGGACTTCCATGGAAGAGAAGTGTTCTTGCACTTCTAGGCCCATCCGACCCCGGTTGATTGAAAGAAGTATAGTCAAGCTTAAGACCATAAATAAGCGCTTCTTGGGAGGCAACCCAAGTTTTCTTTCCCTTTTCCATTTGTTTTTGAATTTTGTTTTTGAATAATTTGAGAAGATAAGAAAAGAAAGATCACTAATTGATGGATTTGCCAAGTATTTTCAGGTTATGAAGGAAGGAAGAGCAAAAAGTCAAGGACAAATAAAGTCAGAAGTCATCACGCCCAGGCCATGACGGTGGTCACGGCCGTGATTAGCTAACCAGAGAAGATCATAAAGGATCGTGGCCCAGCCGTGATATCCATCACGGGCGTGATGAGAAGGACCTTGAAGATCAGAATGTATCACGACCTAGCTGTGATGGAAGTCACAGTCGTGACAGGCCAACTCCTATAGACCAGAATTGATCACGGCCTAACCGTGATGAGCATCATGGCCGTGACACATTTTCCAGCATCTCTTTGACTGGCATGTGAGCCAGCACCCGCTACCACCTCGGTGAGTTGTTTCATTTTTCTCCTCTCTCCGACTTGATCATTTACATTGGGGACAAAATAAGTTTTTAAGCTTGGGATAGGGGGTATTTTTGCATTTCTACATTTTTCATGTTGCATTCATATAGGCATAGTTTTGCATGATCACATGATTAGATTGCCTCTTTGCTTAGAGTATGCATCCAATTGTGAGAACTTGGTGCCAAATAAATTGAGATAGTGAATTTTTGAACCCACTTTTTTATTCTTGTGAAAGGCTAAAATTAAAATTCTTGAGATGATCTTTCTATAGTTGATAATTAGCATGTGGTTCCTTAGATTTGTGTTTCTCATTGATTTTAAACTACTAAATGTGAGATTTTTGAGCCTAAAAGGGGTACTCACTAAATCTACCCCATCCTTTGTGATAGAGTGTTTTATTCCTCTTGGATTGTATTCTCTAGAACTTGACTTGAAACCGTTTTGAAACTTAAAAATTTTTGAAAACATATTTGAAAATGATTGAGGCACTAGGTATTTTTTCTGGCCTTCCAAGCTTTGATTGATTAAATGCTACCCCCTAGTTGCCCAATTTTGAGCCTAAAAGAATAAAATACTTTTCTTGGTACCTTTATTTATTTTGATGAATAATGCTTGGTATGACACATTCTAAAGTACTGCAAAAAGCGTAAAAAGGTAGTTTGAAAAATAAAATTGTGGGATGAGAAAATTAGAAAAATATTTCTCTTGAATTGAAAACCCCCCTTCTCCCAATAAATAAAATAAAATAAACAAAAAATGGAGAAGGGGGTGATAAAAAGAAAGTGAGAAATGAAATAAAAAAAAGGAAGAAAGAAAGAAAGGTGGAAAAGTGAACTAAATCCCAAAAAAGTATTTTAGAAAGTTGTCATGCTTTGTATTGTTTGAGATTTTGTTTAGCCTTTTTGAAATTTCCTTTTCTTGATTTCCCCACCTAACAATTAATCCCATGGCCCCATTACAACCAAAATAAAATACCTCTTGATTCTTTTGTGTTTTCATTAATAAAGTAGAGATTTGGTTAAAAGTCAAGCTTATGGTAGAGTACCTTCCTTGAGGAAATTGAGCGAATTGTCATATACCTTTAAACATTTGAGTGAGGTGATAAGAGTGCCCGAATCAGTGAGAATATGAATTTAGGAAACCTAAGATTCTAATTGGACTTGAAATTTATTGTCTCCTGGTTTCTTATTTGAATATGCCTGTCACTTGGATTAGTTACTCGGGTTCTTGGTTCACTATCCATGCTATGATTGTTTATCTTGTCTGGCCTTATTGATTGCTTGAGGACAAGTAAAATCTTAAGCTTGGGGTGGTTTGATGAGTGTGATTTCACCTCATATTTTCTTATCATATTGCATGCATTTTCATATAGTTTAGGCATTTTTAATTTGATTTTGGTTAGTTTTTACCTTGGAACGGGTAAGGCGGTTTTGTGGTGTTGTTGTGCAGGAATTAAGGATCAAAATGCTCAAGATTAGCCATGATGGAGCTTGCATGAAGATGGGGATTAAAAAGTGAAGAAAATGAGCCAAACAGAGCCCATCACGGCCGTGAAGTGCAATATTTGCATCTGAAGAAACTGATTTGATCTGAATTTGTGTTTGATTGGGATTCAAATTACCCTAATCTATAAATAGGACAATTAGGCAGAGATTTAGGGGACTTTTGCGCTGCTACCACTTAGGCAAATTTTTAGGATCTCTCTTCTTCCTCTTCCTCTTCTTCTCTTCTCTTATTTTTTATTTCATGTTTTCGTTAACCAAGCTTGTCATCACCATGGCAATGCTTGAGTAGTAGCTTTATTTCTAGGGATCAGGGTTATGCCCAAGATCTGATTTATGTTATGAATTGATGTTTTACCTCTGTTAATTTCGATTTTCTTTAGATCTGATTTCTATTGTTTTAATTACTCGTAAATTTGGTGGCCACTTATTTCCGTGTCATAGATATTCTAAGGAGGAACCTAGCGGTGAACTTAGGTATCGGATCTATAGAATCAGACTTAGGACTTAAATCACGAGAGTTAGAAGTGGTCCTTTGAGGATTAACGAATTGTCACAAAACTTAAAGGGTTCCATCTAAATTCAACTACCACGAGAGTAGGGGTTGGTTTAATTGGGCACGGTTTTTGTAACCCGAGAGGAAGCATTAACTTATTTAGGATAAATTCGCCTTCAAAGCAATTTAGATAATTAACAAGGGGTAGTCAATTTAGTAACATAAACAATCTTGTTGGTAACCCAATTCCTAGGAATTCCTTTTGAATTTGAAAACCCCCAATTTGAATTGCTTTCCTGTTTTGTTTAATTGCGATATTGAACTTGATTGTTACTTGATTCTTATTTCAAAAATCAAAACCTTTTCAAAATCCTTTTTTTATACAGTCCAGTTTTATCGATTTAATAATTAGTTGTGGTTTGAGATCACCGTCCCTGTGGGATCGATCTTTTTATTACTTGGCAACGAATCCGGTACAGTTGCCGGATTTTAACCATCACATGTGCGATAAGTGTGCAAGAAAATAGACTTAAGGTCACTCGTTTATTTTATGACTCATCTACCTTCTGGTAGAAAACGGTTTTTAGACCCGTCTAAAAACCACTCGTCTAATAATTCAGTCAACACATTCAAAGACCAAGTCAACGCTCAGTCAAGATTCCAATATGCTTGATGACGTGGCAAGGTGCATCTATCTGGAGAAGACTCAGTGAAGAACCCATCTAATTTTTTTGGAATACAATAGCACCCGTCTAATTTTGGACTACACAAGCACCCGTCTACTTTTTGGATTGTTTTGCACCCGTCTAAAATTCCAAATCCCCTACAATGTTAGTTTGTCAGAAATGAAGTCAAAGTCATCCGACTGAAATTAGATGCCTTCCTTAAGGATCTCTAAGACCTCTGGACAATGGCACAAAGGATAAAGAGTAAAGAACGTTTGGTTCAAGGTTTTAAGGAATAAACACGCAATCTCTGTACCACAGCAGTAACTTTTTAGCTGTTTTAGTACAAAGTAAAAGTGCTTTCTGGAAAGTGAACTGAGAGTTGCACTGAAAGAGGAAAACTCTCTGCTGCAAGTACAAGAAGCCCGCTACTGCAAACTCAGAAACAACGGTTGTTCAGAACAAAGTGTACTCTTGGACAACCTTGTCAAGACTCAATGTTCCCAAGCATTTAATGTTTACACAGAACGACTCTTTGGCATTAATGGTGTCCCATAATTTCAACTCAAATGAATACACTTTCTTAAGTTGTGCCTAACGGATCCAATTGATTGAAGTCTTTAAATAGACCAAACCATGAAGATGAAGACAAGAAGTTGAATATCATTAAGAACACCACGCAAGAAGCATTTACTCACTTCATTAACTTCTTCATTCTTTCATTGAATACTTCTTCAATCATTTGATATTAATTCGCAGTATTTCACACTTCATATGTATTTCACTCTCTGAGTGTTATCTGAAAGATTTGCAAGTTGTATTAATTACTCAAAACATTTTATCTCCTACAGTGTTGAGCCTGAAGATGCTAGGTGAGAAAAGAATACTTGTTTGAGTGTTGATCCTGGAGATGCTAGATGTGCAAAGAATACTTGTACTGTAATCTGATCAGTTATAGTGGAAACTTGGTGCTGCCAAGAAACTGGACGTAGCCCTGTGGATTTTAGGGTGAACCTATATAAAACTCTTGAGTGATATTTCTCTTCCCTTGTCTCTTTAATTTGCTTAAGTAGTATTTGTTTAAGCTTTTAACTTGGGGAGTTAATATTGTGAATATTAAACTCTATTTTACCCTTCTCGGCCTGTCTTAAATTTAGACGTGTCATCTAAATTTCGTTGTCTTAATTTTCTTGTTGCGAATTACCCCAATAAGAAAAAAAAATTACCAAAAAAAAAAACCAAAAATACCAAAAAAAAATGCAAAAATAAATCTTGCTTAAAAAATTTAAAATTCAACAAAATAATTTTTTTTAAAAGTAACCATAAAAACAAAGTTGGTAAAACCACAATGCAAAAAACACCCCTAAATAATCATAACAATGGATTAAATCTCTTGGATATTTCACTGCATACAAGACCAAACAAAAACACCACAAACAAAATGAAAGAACACAAAAAGTATAAAAAAAGGAAAAAAGACTCAAAGGAGAAGAAAGGAATCAAAGAGATGACTAATAAATATAATTTTCCTTACAAAAAAAAAATATGAAAAAAAAACTAAAGACAATCGCAACAAAAACGAAACGGTGATCAATAATGATAGGAGAAAGGTCTATGTTCCTCAAGACCTCCAACCAAAATAAGAAAGGTGGCCACATGAAACCCACTTTGAAGGGGCAACTTGAGAAAAGGGAAGGTGATACATTAGAAGAAAAATTGAGTAAGGTAAACCAACCTTGCAACCTATTATATGTGATGTCTTGTATGTTAAAGGGCTAAAACATAATCGCTTAGCATAAGTCAATTAAGAGATAGTGGAATTTCCTATATCTTTTTCTAAAGATGCATGTATAAGTCAATCATTCAATAGTGGAAAGACCCATATGATATCTATTTCTCTCCATGACATTAAAAGGCAAAACAATTTGTAGGTAAGATTGGTAAACCAACCTTCCCTAAGTCAACTTTCATCTAAAAGTGTAACATGATTTATGTCTAAAGATGGATGAAAATAACATAAATGTAAATGATTTTTCTAAAGAGGAGCATGGCATAAGAAACTAGGACATGTTAGTATGAAACAAATTTCTACATTAAAAAAAAAGCATAACCTTGTGAGATGATTGCCTGATATTTCGTTTAAGAGAGATTTTTTGCGTGATGCATGTCAGATAGGTAAACAAGTAAAATCAAGTTTCAAATCTAAGAAAGAAGTCACCTCCTCTAGACCTTTGCAATTGTTACAGATGGATCTGTTTGGACTAGTCAGTGTAGCTAGCCTAGGTGGAAAGAAATATGGTTTTGTCATAGTTTATGACTTTTCTAGATTTACATGGGTACTCTTCTTAACCCACAAAGATGAGTCTTATAAGGTCTTTACAGTATTCAGTAAAAGAGTACAAAATGAGCGGGGTTTTTGTATCTCTGCTATCAGAAGTGACCATGGAGGAGAATTTGAAAATGAGCAGTTCAAACTGTTCTGTGAGGAAAATGGCATTTCTCACAATTTCTCTGCACCTAGAACTCCACAGCAAAATGGAGTAGTTGAGAGAAAGAACAGATCTCTTCAAGAGATGGGTAAAACAATGCTTAATGAAAATAATCTTCTTAAATACTTCTGGGCAGAAGCCATTAATACTGTTTGTTATGTGCAAAACAGAATTCTGGTTAGACCTATCCTAAATAAGACTCCTTATAAATTGTAGAAAGATAGAAAACCCAAAATATCATACTTTCATGAATTTGGATGTGAATGTTATATTCTTAACACAAAAGACTGTCTTGATAAATTTGACTCTAAAGTAGATAAAGGCATATTCATTGGGTATTCTGAAATGTCTAAAGCTTTTAGAATCTTTAATATAGAACTTTGGTTGTAGAAGAATCAATTCATGTAAAGTTTAATGACAGTTTAAAGACGGATAGGGAACTATCAGATCCAGAGGATGATGTTGCAGGCATTGAACTTAATCCTGTAGTGGAAATATCTTCAGACAAGTCAAAAGTAGACGTGTGTGAAAATCAGACAAGTACTGATACGTCTGAAACTCATAATGAGAAGAAAGATTGGAAATTCAAGACCTATCATCCAGAAAATCTTATCATTAGAAGTCCATCTAAAGGAGTTAGAACCCGATCTGCTTTCAATGAAAACAACAACATGGCCTTCATTTCAGATTTGGAACCCAAAAATATTGAAGAAGCCTTACAGGATGAAAGCTAGATTCTAGCCATGCAAGAAGGACTAAATCAGTTCAAGAGAAATGATGTTTGGACTTTAGTTTCTAAACCCAAAGATAAATATGTTATTGGAACCAGATGGGTATGTAGAAACAAACTGGATGAAGATGGAAAAGTGGTAAGAAACAAAGCAAGACTAGTTGCTCAAGGGTATAATCAACAGGAATGTATTGATTTCAATGAAACCTTTGCACTTGTAGCTAGATTAGAAGTAATTAGAATTCGCATTTCATATGTTGCACAACATTAAATAACTCTTTATCAAATGGATGTTAAAAGTGTATTTCTAAATGGAATAATTGAGGAGGAATTTTAAGTCTAGCAACCTCATGGGTTTGAGGATTATGAAAATACTCACCATGTCTACAAGCTTAGGAAAGCTTTATATGGACTCAAACAAGCTCCTAGAGCTTGGTGTGATAGATTAAGCACATATCTAATGAAAAATAATTTCATTAGAGGAAAAGTAGACACTACACTTTTCAAGAATTGCTCAAAGAAATATTTCATAGTAGTACAGATTTATGTTGAGGATATTATATTTGGTGCTACTAATGAAAAGCTCTACAAAGAGTTCTCTGAGTTGATGTGTAACAGCAGTAATTTTTATGTTTTTTTTAAGTAAGAGGATTAGTTTTAAGGCTTGGATTAAATAGTTAAGATGTTTTTTGAGGTCTATAAACCTTTGCTTGGAAAGTATGCAGTCATCTCGAGTGAGTTTGAACGTACACAAATAGTAGGGTTTTCCCCATTGATCGTCTTTAAGGTTTATGAGTGTGAAACAAGAAATTTGGAATTAAGGTTGATATTAGGCATTTTTTATGGTTTGAGGTTGTTTATTAGATCTTGATGAGCCTATATCTCAAATTTGAGGTCAATCGGACTTCAAACGAGCTCAGAACGCTTGGGGGACTTCAAACAAGATGTTGTTTATGAGCGTGAGGTCAGCGTTGCTGACCAGAGGCCACACTGAGCTTGGGTGAGTTAATTCTAAGCGTGGGGAAGTGGTGCCATGCACAAGGATAAGTGGCGGGTGATGTGGCACGCATGCAAGCACGCTGGTGGACGCTCCCACACTGAGCGTGAGTAAACTCACATTGAGCGTGAGCGCCGGGAATTTGAAAAAAAGAAAAAGTCCAAGAGGTAACTTAAGTTACCTCAGATGAAAACAGAGAGCAGAGAGTTCAGAGTACTGAGAAAACAGAGAGGGTGAGCTAGAGAGAGGGAGAGAAAAACCTAGAGAGAGAAAGCTTCTAGACAAGAGTTAGAGTGATTCGATTGTCCCGTTGAGATTCCGAGTATGTGGTTGCGATCGTGGAAACGACGCATTCACTTCCCTATCCTTATTTTCTTCTATAGTGAAGGTAAATCCTACTCTCTTTATGTCTAAATGTCGTCTGTTACGATATTCGTGTTATCTTTAGTTTCGGTTAACGGATTTTGATTCCATCTTCGAATTTGAACTCGTAGTAACGTACTCTTCGTAATGTGATGTATAGATGAATTTTCAGAGGCTCGAAGGCCTTGATCCCTTGCGTGGCAGAATTGAAGGTGTAGAGGGAGTGTTCGTTTCGAGACGTCGGTACAATTGTACACAAGGTGAGGGGGAAGAAATTCCAATTATCGGGACTATTAGCATAAAATATGAACATTTACATGGGTGGGGATTCTCAACCCCCGTTGATTGTTGATTGATAATATGATATATGATAACATGCTTAGTTGATTACGTGATATATAGTTATTATTTTATTTCTCCATTGATCATATAATGTGGTTTTGTTGATAATATTGTATTATGTGTTGTTGATATATTGATGTGTGGTGGATCAATATTGGTGATACTTTGGAGATGTTTGATATGAAATTAAGTTGACAGCTGGATTATGAAGTTATGATGTTATGTGGTGATATTGAGGTGTTAGATGGAAAGGTGGTGTGAAATTATGTGGTGATGGATGCATGTGCATATCATTGCGTTGGTCGACCTTATGGGTAGCCGCAATAGCTGTTTGAGCGGTTACTAATATGAAGTTGATGTTGGTGTATTGTGAATGACTACAACAAAAGCTGGATAGTTTTCACAAGGGGTCGTATGACTAGCTACGACAAGCCGTTTGAGTGGCTATCATACGAGGTCGGATAATACTTGTGCGTAGCTGCAATAGCTGTTTGAGTGGTTATTTCACAAGTGGTGTATCTGTGTATCTGTGCATAGAGGGGTCATGTCAAAATTTACAATAGTTGTTTAAGCAATTGTCACATATGGTTGAGGTGGACTATCTGGATCAACCAAGATGACGGAACTCATGTTGCTGATGCAGGAGTTAGTAACGCAACTACCGACTGAACGTTGTTGTTGAATTGGCTAATCATGCATGTAGGACCAGTTATGCATTAGAATAAGTTATGATCCTAGTTGCTGAGATATCGAGGTTGATTGGTATGATGATGATCTTGGGAGATGGTTGTGTTTGTTTATGTACATGTTGATAAGTAGTATTTTATGCAGTTTCCCATTCATGATGATTGGAGTTTCTTACCTCTTGTATATCTCTCTTTCTCTATTTATATTTATTTTGGGTTCGGTTTGTGAATCGAAGATGGAGATGAGTCTTTAGTTGGCGTAAAGACGAAGAAGGTGACGAGGACTTTTAGAGTTGAAGTTGAGTCTTTAGTATTTATACCACGGTCAGTGGAGTGTCAGTTTTCGGCTTATGCCCTAGCTTCTGCAATGCTCTGATGTTGTATATATATGTTTTATTGTTTAAAATGCATGATGTAAATGTTTTTAAATTTATCTGTTGTTTTATTACATGCATCTGCATAATGTAGCGCCCGAAAAGGGGTGTCGCATTTAGTGGTATCAGAGCAGTTCGATTCTAAAACGGTCTGCGGGGTTATGTCCAATTAGAATCAGGAACTGTGAGATACAAGATGTTGTTACTGGCCATGTATAGTTGATCCTACATCTGGTGTTGACTATGTTAGAAGTTGGGTAGAGTGTTCGTATCCAAGTTATCTTTTGTTTCTTTACTGAGAAATAATGATAACTGTTTCAATTATTTATAAGAAGTATGTGTTATATATTTCTTATGAATATGAGCTGATGGTTACCTCTACAAGAACCTATCGCTAGTGGTACGCATGGTAGCCAGAGTGGGAACAATGTGGAAGATAATGAAGTGGAAGTAGAGATTCCTGGAGTGGATGAAGAAAATGAATCTGAAGTAATGAAGACAATACCAGATATAGCCAGAACTATGATGATTCAGTCACAGCAGAATGCACGATTAATGCAGCAACTGCAACAACAGCAAAATCAGCAATCCTAGAATCAAGAAGTAGTAATGGATGCTGGATTAGTTGAATTTATGAAAGGAAAGCCGCCACAATTTAATGGAGAGTATAATCCAGAGGAAGCGGAGTTATGGATACAGGAGGAAGAGAAATTATTCACAGCTATGCGTTGCAGGGAAGATAGAAAGGTCATATACGCATCCTTCATGCTGGTAAGAAGTGCAGAGGAATGATCATTAAATGGGAATGGTTCAAGGAATGTTTTTTGGAAAAATATTTCCCTAAGACAATTAGACATGAGAAGGAGCAGGAATTTATGAGTTTGAAACAAGGAAATATGTCAGTTGGAGAATACTCAATCAGGTTTGATGCTTTGCTCAAGTTCTCTAAGTTTTATCAAGTATGCCCAGATGAGACGTGGATATGTAAAAGGTTTGAGGATGGTTTGAGAAATGAATTACAGAGAATAATGTTACCCTTGGGGATTTCCCGAATTTCGGAATGTACTGCAATGGAAAGTCTTGTTAAAAAGATCAAAGCCGGTCAACAGAGGAAGAATAAAGGGCCAATCAGAAATCATCAGAACAATGGGAATGAAGGACTTCGTCAAGAGCCGAAACCATATGATCATCCAAGACCGCAGAATGTAATAGTTCGAGTGGATGGACAAAGATCACTTACTTGTTTTAAATGTGGAGGAGCATATTTGATGAGAGATTATCAGGTGAAGGGTGTTGTTTGCTTCAAATGTGGTAAGGCAGGACATGTTTTCCAGGATTGTAAACAAGGAAATGCAACAAATGCTGGAAGACGAGGAACAGGGGCACAATCTCAAGGAACCGGACAACAAGTAGTGTGAACTCCAACAACGGCACGTGTGTTCACATTGAGAGGAGCTGAGCATTATCAATCGTGAGCAGCGAGGTTTTGGTTGATGATCTTTTGAAGCAGGCAACAAGTCCTCATACTATGTTTAGATATCTATGTAGTTATGTTGAGGATGATGATGTAAATTCTGATGACACGGTATGTAAAAATATGTGTGAAATATGGATCTATAAGTTAATGTATGTATAAGTTCTGATAAATAAAAGTATATGAATCAGTAAAGTTTGTGTTATTGCTAAATGTATCAAAGTACGCAGCAGAGTTGATGTTGCATGTAACCTCTGCTAAATTCCGAGGACGGAATTTCTTTTAAGGGGGGTAGAAATGTAACAACCGTAATTTTTATGTTTTGTTTGAGTAAGAGGATTAGGTTTAAGTCTTGGATTAAATAGTTAAGATGTTGTTTGAGGTCTAGAAACCTTTGCTTGGAAAGTAAGCAGTCATCTCGAGTGAGTTTGAACGTACACGAATCGTAGGTTTTTCCCCGTTGATCGTCTTTAAGGTTTATGAGTGTGAAATAAGAAATTTGAAGTTAGGATTGATATTAGGCATATTTTATGGTTTGAGGTTGTTTATTAGGTCTTGATGAGCCTATATCTCAAATTTGAGGTCAACCTAGAAAACAGAGTTGAGTGAGCAGAGAGTTGAGAGTGCTGAGAAAACAGAGAGGGTGAGCTAGAGAGAGGGGGAGAGAAAAACCTAGAAAGAGAATTTTTCTAGACGAGAGTTAGAGCGATTCGATCGTCCCGTTGAGATTCCGAGTACGTGGTTGCGATCATGGCAACGACGCCTTCACTTCCTTATCCTTCTTTTCTTCTATAGTGAAGGTAAATCCTACTCTCTTTATGTCGAAATGCCATCTGTTATGATATTCGTGTTTTCTTTAGTTTCGGTTAATGGATTTCGATTCCGTCTTCTAATTTGAACTCGTAGTAACGTACGCTTCGTAATCTGATGTCTAGGTGAATTTTCGGAGGCTCGAAGGCCTTGTTCCCTCGCAGGAGAATGAAGGTTTAGGGAGGTCGTTGGCGCCGTAGGTGAGGGGGAAGAAATTCCAAGTATCGAGACTATTGGCATAAAATATGAACATTTACATGGGTGGGGATTCTCAACCACCATTGATTGTTGATTGATAATATGATATATGATAACATGCTTAGTTGATTACATGATATATAGTTATTATTTTATTTTTCCGTTGATCATATAATGTGGTTTTGTTGATAATATTGTACTATGTGTTGTTGATATATTGATGTGTGGTGGATCAATATTGGTGATACTTTGGAGATGTTTGATATGAAATTAGGTTGATAGCTGGATTAGGAAGTTATGATGTTATTTGGTGATATTGAGGTGTTAGACGGAAAGGTGGTGTGAAATTATGTGGTGATGGATGCATGTGCATATCATTGCGTTGGTCAACCTTATGGGTACCCGCAATAGCTGTTTGAGCGATTACTAATATAAGGTTGATGTTAGTGTATTGTGAACGACTATAATGAAAGTTGGATAGTTTTCACAAGAGTCGTATGAATAGCTACTATAAGCCGTTTGAGTGGCTATCATACGAGGTCAGATAATACTTGTGCATAGCTGCAATAGTTGTTTGAGTGGTTATTGCACAAGAGGTGTATTTGTGTATCTGTGCACAGAGGGATCGTGTGAACAATTGCAATAGCTGTTTGAGCAATTGTCACATGAGGTTGAGATGGATTATTCGGAGCGGCCAAGATGACGGAACTCATGTTGGTGATGCAGGAGTTAGTAACCCAACTACTGATTGAACGTTGTTGTAGAATTGGTCAATCATGCATGTAGGACCAGCTATGCATTAGAATAAGTTATGATTCTAGTTGCTAAGATATCGAGGTTGATTGGTATGATAATGATCTTGGGAGACAGTTGTGTTTGTTCATGTACATGTTGATAAATAGTATTTTATGTTGTTTCCCATTCATGATGATTAGAGTTTCTTACCTCTGGTATATCTCTGTTTCTCTATTTATATTTATTTTGGGTTCGGTTCGTGAATCGAAGAAGGAGATGAGCCTATAGATGGCGTAGGGACGAAGAAGGTGACGAGGACTTTCAGAGTTGAAGTTGAGTCTTTAGTATTTATACCACGGCCAGTGGAGTGTCAGTTTTCGATTTATGCCCTAGTTTCTGCAATGCTCTGGTGTTGTATATATATGTTTTATTGTTTAGAATACATGCTGTAAATGTTTTTAAATTTTTCTGTTATTTTATTACTTGCATCTGCATAATGTGGCGCCCGAAAAAGGGTCTCACATGATGCATAATGAATTTGAGATGAGCATGATGGGAGAATTGAAGTTCTTCCTTGGTCTTCAAATAAAACAGACAAGTGATGGAATCCATATCCATCAACAGAAGTACACCAAGGAGCTTCTGAAAAAGTATAAAATGGAAAATTCAAAGCCTATGAGTACTCCTATGCATCCATCAGTTATTCTAAACAAGGAAAAGGAAGGTAAAAAGGTATATCAAACTATCTACCGAGGTATGATTGGATCTCTTCTGTACTTAACTGCTTGCAGACCTGATATTCAATTCAGTGTTCGTCTATGTGCTAGATTTCAATCTGATCCTAAGGAATCCCATCATAAGGTTGTTAAAATAATTTTCAGATGTTTAATTGGAACCACTAAACTTGGTTTATTATATAAGAAATCTGAAGATTTCGGATTAGTTGGATTATGTGATGCTGATTTTGTTGGAGATAGAATTGATAGAAAAAGCTTCAGTGTATGATGTCACTTCATTGGAGCAAATATGATCTCCTGGTCAAGTAAAAGGGAAAGTACCATTGCTCTATCAACTGCTGAAGCTGAATACATATTTGCAGCCAGTTATTGTTCACAACTGCTTTGGGTAAAATATCAACTTGAAAAATATTCAATGTTTGAGTATAATATACCTATTTGGTGTGATAATACTAGTGCTATCAACTTGTCTAAAAATCCCATACAACACTCTAGAGCAAAGCATATAGAAATAAAGCATCATTTTATTAGAGATTATGTGCAAAAAGGAGTTTTTGAAATTAAGTTTGTAAAAACTAATTATCAGTGGGAAGACATCTTTACTAAACCTCTAAGTGAAGATAAATTTGTTTTTATTAGAAGGGATCTTAAAATTCATAATGTGTCTGAATGAGTGTATGTCTAAAAATTTACTTGTCTAAATTTTGTATATGCTTGACTCGTCTATTTTCTCTATGCCTCGCTCGTCTACTTTAGCCAAGCGTCTAATGACGTGGCTAAAAGCACTCAGTGCTAAACCCTGACTGAGGCATGTGTACATTGAAATTTCCCTCCTTTTCTTAAAAACATTTCATTTTGTTAACAACTGTCTTTTCGAAATTTATTGTTGTTTATGTCAACACTCTCTCTCCTTCTTCCCAACGCAAAAAGCACTCAAACGTTTTAACAATTCAACCCGTGTCGTTTCAAAAGTTTCCCACTAACAATCTTTGCTCTCAAGTCTCAATCTCTCTCTGCACTCTCTTCGTCTTCAACCTCTCAAAACTTCTCTTAACTAAAACCCTAACTTTTCTTCTCTGAATCAATGGCACCCAAAAATCTTCTTGAATCTTTGGCTGAGAAAACCAAGCTATCAATCACTGAACTAAAAAAGGTGCACCCAGGAAGTGTCCCTAACTTTGATGAACTCAGAACCAAGGGTTTGGACGTTCTTCCTGAACTCAACCATGCTGGATATTTACCCTTCTTTCAACTACAAGACCTTGTCTTCCCTGCTCTTGTTAGGGATTTCTGGACCACTGCAAAAATCACCAAGGACAACTCAACTTCCATGATTTCTGGATATGTGGGTGAAGATCACACATTCATAACTCATGAGATACTCGCTGAAGTAACAAAATGCCCAAGAGAAGGTGTTATGTATTACAAGGAATGTTGAAGGACCAATGAGAAGAAAATGAGAATCTAATTCTGTATGGAGTTGCAAAATCTGCAAATAAAGACTCCAAGTATTTGTCTCCTAAGGCAAGATTTCTTCATGTCCTTCTTATAAATTGTGTCATGCCTAGAACTGGGTCTAGGAATCATGTCAGCAAAATAGAGAAGTTTGCTCTATTTCATCCAGTTTAGAAGATTAGGATAGATATTACTTATTTGACCTTCATTCATATGGAAAATGTTGTTAAGGGAAAGGAAAAGGATTATCCCTATGGTATGATCATGACAAGGATCTTTAGGGCAAGCAAGTTGGATTTAAGTAGAGCTATTTATGTTGATCTTTGCAGTAAGATCACAACAAACACTCTTTCTTTGATGAATATTACCCTGAACCCCACTATTGAGCCAAATGCTGAAGCATCATCATCAGCACCTGCTGAACCTGCTCAAATGGAAGAATCTCTCACTATTCCTACTACTAAGGCTGAACCTTTTATGGAGCCTATTGAAGAGGAAATGCCTTAAGTGCAGAGGAAAAAGAGAAAAATTGTTGAATCCTCTGCTCAGGTTGTTGAACCTACTACTAAACCTGTTGTTCAAGCATCTGCCTCTGCTTCTAATGCACCTAGAGTTACCAAGGTGTTTAAAAGAAAAAGGAACGTGCAAGATGAGGCAGAGTCTCAACATGAGGAGACAGTGATCCCTAAAAGGAAAAGGACCATCGTGATAAAGAGGAAGCTTGTTTTTCTTCCTACTCTATCACCATCGCCCTCACCACAAAGATAACCAACACCTCCAACAACTTCTATTCCACAACCTTCATCACCACTACCTACTTTGTCACCACAAAGAGCACCAACACCATCACCACAGAAAACACCACCAACACAACCACAACAGAAAACTACTACTCCTCAACCTGCTTCACCAAAAATCCCAACTTCACCACACACATCACCTATTCCACAAACTTCTACTTCTGAACCTATCCATCATACCTCTGAACTTAACCCTACTACTTCAGAAGGTCACATATCTGAAACAGAACATCAGCTATCCAAGCCTTCCACACCACAAACATCTCACCATACTGACACTCTTCAAATTGAGGGTGTCAATGACTT
The DNA here is from genome assembly GCA_030762895.1 of Sophora flavescens. Classification (NCBI taxonomy): domain Eukaryota; kingdom Viridiplantae; phylum Streptophyta; class Magnoliopsida; order Fabales; family Fabaceae; genus Sophora; species Sophora flavescens. Next base: position 144,466,478 of record CM061064.1, read on the forward strand.
TGAATATTTTGACTGTCCCATCCTCCTCCACCTTCACCTAAAATACAAACCCCTGATCACATCAGAAACCAGTGCCAAGTCCCTCTGAGAGTAGTCTTTTCATACTTATTCTCTGAAACCAGACATAACCCTATCCCCTTAGCCACTATATCTCCCTATCACCTCTCTTCCAGAACCACTCCATTCTCTGTCACAGATGAATCTTGCTCCAACTTCCTAAATGGCAAAGACTTGGATGTGATTGCCTCTCTTGAAGCTGAAAGGCAGCTTGCAAAGCTAAAAGGCAGCTTGTAAAGCTGGATAGAAAACATAAGCCTGTAGGAAAATGACTTTTCAATCAACATGTCTTCATGTAGCCTTCAACAAAAATCAAAGTGATGCCTGACTCCATGGTTCTGAAAGGAAAGCAGAAGGTAATAAACTTGCCACTGGATCAACAATTCTCTCTTATCAAGCTGAATGATCGGAAGTGCGAGTACAGGAAGAGACTGTTCACAGCTGAGACCCATCATCAGTTCCTCAAGGTCAGATACATTTACTCGAGATGTGGATCCAGTTCTGGTTTGAAAGAAGAAGATATGAAAGATATTCCTGTGAGAGGTAGTCAAGATTTTGCTTTGTACCATTACTCACCCTCAATCTATACCATACCTCCCTTCTTTATGGTCTTTCCCTTCTTTCTGTTGAACTTTCCTGAATCTACCCCTCTTACTCACATAAATCTCATTAGGAGATCTTATGAATTTCTCCTACATGTAGTTGACTCTCCTCTTCATCATGCCCAAATTCATGCCTTTTTGGAGGAATTTTATCCAAATAATGATTTTGTAACAACTCTCTCAACCTGTGTTTTTCTAGACCCTCAACCTGAGGATGACATTCTTATTGAATAGTTACCTCCTACCCCTCCTCCTAGTCCACCTCCTCCATCAGCATCTGCAACCGCTCTGGCTACAACAGATTCTACTGCTCCAATAGTTGCTTATGATCCTACTGCACATCAAAGGTTAGATGAAATGGCTTTGAGTCTGCAGACTCTCACTCAAAGACAGGATGCTGCAATTGCTCAACAAGTAGCTTTTCAAGCCCAAATTTTAGCACGGCAAGAGGCAATGCAAAGGATGATGGAAGCTTTCTTCAAAAGCCAAGGGGGTCCTAGTTCTTAGGTATTAGGACTTAGTCTCTTTCATTTTTTTTTATGTCATGCAATGTACAAGTCAATGATGTCCATATCACCTATACCTTTTTGACTCTTGAATGAAATGAGATGAAGTTTTTTGTATTTACTTTGGCTCTCTGCTTTTTGTTTACTGGATTTTTCTTCTTCTTTTTCATTGATGCTAAAAGGAGGAGGGAATATGATCATTAAACATACAATTAGAAATGATATAAGTTCAAAAATTTAAGATCATGACTATCTGTCTACAAAAAAAATTGTTTTCTACTCTGATATAATATGAGTTGCTTTCTTATATACTCTGTTTGAATCTAATATCAGTTCTGATACCCTGTTTTTGCTCAAATATTTGTTTTATCTAATGCATAAACTAAGGGGGACCATAGCATACTCTAAACAATTATATCTGTTTGGTAATTTCTCTTATTGTTTTTTTATGTTCAATAAAATCAGAAAAGTTATTTGTCATCATCAAAAAGGGGGAGAATGTTGAGACCTCATAAGTCTGAGACACATTCCATGTGTAGATTCTCAAAGTTTTGATGATTCCAAATAGACTAAGTATGGAAATATTAAACCATATGAAATTACTGACATGTCTGATAAGTGGGCAGGAAAATAGACTTAAGGTCACTCGTTTATTTTATGACTCGTCTACCTTCTGGTGGAACACAGTTTTTAGACCCGTCTAAAAACCACTCGTCTAATAATTTAGTCAACACAGTCAAAGACCAAGTCAACGCTTAGTCAAGATTCCAATATGCTTGATGACGTGGCAAGATGCATCTGTCTGGAGAAGACTCAGTCAAGCACCCATCAATTTTTTTGGAATACACAAGCACCCGTCTAATTTTGGACTACACAAGCACCCGTCTACTTTTTGGATTGTTTTGCACCCATCTAAAATTCCAACTCTGCTACAATGTTAGTTTGCCAGAAATGAAGTCCAAATCACCTAATTGAAATTAGATTCCTTCCTTAAGGATCTCGAAGACCTCTGGACAATAGCACAAAGGATATAGAATAAATAACATTTGCTTCAAGGTTTTAAGGAATAAACATGCAATATCTGTACCACAACAGTAACATTTTAGCTGTTTTAGTACAAAGTAAAAGTACTTTCTGGAAAGGGAACTGAGAGTTGCACTGAAAGAGGAAAACTCTCTGCTACAAGTACAAGAAGCCTATTGTTGTAAACTATGAAACACCGGCTGCTCAGAACAAAGTGTACTCTTGGACAACCTTGTCAAGACTCAACATTCCCAAGCATTTAATGTTTACACAGAATGACTCTTTGGCATTAATGGTATCCCAGAAGCTCAAATCTAATGAACCCACTTTGTGAAGCTGTGCCTAACGGATCAAATTGATGAAGTCTTTAAATAGACCAAACCATGAAGATGAAGAAAAGAAGTTGAATATCATTAAGAACACTGCGCATTACTCACTTCATTAACTTCTTCATTCTTTCATTGAATACTTCTTCAATCATTTGATATTAATTCGCAGTCTTTCACACTTCATATTTATTTCACTCTCTGAGTGTTATCTGAAAGATTTGCAAGTTGTATTAATTTCTCAAAACCTTTTATCTCCTACGGTGTTGAGCCTGAAGAGGGTAGGTGAGAAAAGGATACTTGTTTGAGTGTTGAGCCTGGAGAGACTAGGTGTGCAAAGAATATTTGTATTGTAATCTGATCAGTTATAGTAGAAACTTGGTGCTGCCAAGAAACTTGACGTAGCCCTGTGGATTTTAGGGTGAACCAGTATAAAACTCTTGAGTGATATTTCTCTTCCCTTATCTCTTTAATTTGCTTAAGTAGTATTTGTTTAAGCTTTTAACTTGAGGAGTTAATATTGTGAATATCAAACTCTGTTTTACCCTTCTCTGTCTGCACGTGTGTTCTGTCTTAAATTTAGATGTGTCACTCGTCTAAATTTCTGTTGTCTTAATTTTGCTTGTTGTGTCTATGAATTTTTTTTTTAAAGTTTCCTAAAAAGTTGGTAAACACAATTCGACCTCCCTTCTTGTGTTAACTTTGGTTATTTCAAAAGTAACGTATAATACTATCTATCGAAAGGAAGCCTCAACAGTGACAAGGTAAGGTGCATGCTTGAAGCTTTGATTTGTAATGATGTGAATGTTTTTATGATTTTAATTTTGAATTTCTGAAATTATAAAAATCTTTTTAATAGTGTTTATTTTTGAATAATTATTTATATGAATCATCATTATATCCTAAAAAGAGCTTAATAAATTCAGGTGATAGTTGATAAATTCTTAAGCACTTTAGAGCATTAAAAGCATAACATATAATTATACATGTCATTAGTTCAAATATTAAATATTATACAATTAGTCAATGTTATCGAAACTGGCTCGGACCGGCTGGTCCAATTGGTTAGACCGAAAACTAGTCATATTACTAGTCCGGTTGAGCCATCTGACCCGACAAGACTTCAAACCAGAAAAAACCGGGTTCATCCGTCCGGTATTGAAGGAAACCGGTAACCCGACTGAGTAGTTGTAAACTGGACGGGCCAGTTTCATGTTTTTTTCCGCCTAAACGGCGTCATTTACGCGCTATGTCGCGACTCACCTACGTCCGGTCAGAGTTCCCACACCAAAAAGAAGAAGGAGAAGGTTGAAGGTCGATAAAAGAATAAGGAATAAGAAGAACAGTGTGTGCGTCTTAGGTGAACACAGAGACAGATGCACACGGTGGAGATGACCGGAGCTGGGTGCAATGTTGTGGATTCGTCTATGCATGCATTATGTCTTTGCGGCGTGAGAGTGACTAGGGTTCACCTGTGCTCACTCTCTCTTGCAGCGCTGATCTCTTGAAGCTAGGGTTTTTTTATGCAATCTACATGTATAAAAAGACAAACTGGCGCTGGACTTCCAAACAAATGGGCTTCATAAAACTAATAATAACACAGGTTTTGATATTGCCACCTCCCATTTTGATATTCCCACCTCTCTTTTATCAATTTTTTTCTTCTTTATCAATTTTATCCCTACTCAACTACTGCACCAACGTAAACCCTAATGTTGCCCGCCTCCTTCCCCTCTCTTTATCTGGTTAAAGGTTAAAATTTCTAACCCACTTCTCACCTCCTTCACAGATCTACCTTCTCACCTTCATACCATCACACCATCACTGCAGATCTCCCTTCACGCCATCACACCTTCACCCTGACCTCCTTCTACTGCCATACTTTTCTGGTTGCTAGATACACCTGAAACAACCACGCGAGGACAACGGCGAGGAGGAAGAGTCGTCGGTGAGGAAGCAGCGAGCGACAAGGCGAAACCGGCAGTGGCGAGGCGAGGCGAGGCGGTGCGGTGAACGGCAGCGAGGAGAGGCGACGACTTTCAGGTGCGTTCTTTTTTAACAAAAAAATATATTTCGAAAAACAATTTCCGTAAGTATCCAATTAACTGATACTTACGGAAATTGTATTTTCGGTAAGTATTCAAATGAATACTTATGAAATTACAATTTTTGTAAGTATCAGTTAATTGGATTCTTACTGAAATTGTTTTTCCGTAACATTTTTGTTTTTCGTTTTTTCTTAAACTTTTATTTAAATGTGCATTTAACCCGAGAAGTTTAATTAATTATAATTGTAAATTAAAATATCATTATCATTGTTAATAGTTAGTTTAAAATTACAATTAAAAGTAATTATAATTAAAAAATAGTTTCTCTTTTATTTATATTATTAATAAAATATTGAGATGTTATTAGCTATTATTGTTTTAGGATAATTTATTGTTTTAGGTATATAACTAACTGTTGTTTTATGAAAATATTTTTTTATTTGTATAATATAATTATGTGTTTGTGGCATCAAACATATAAAATAATTAGGGTGAAATAATTGCATATACTTAGTGTGAATAAATACTGAATTTAAATTTATTTATTATACTTAGTGTGCTTATTTGATATGTATGTAGATATGGCAAAGACTAGATGGGATGGTCCTCCACGGAGACCATCAGCTCCTGCTCGGATACCACCTAGCCACAGGTGAACGTGTACCGCCGACAGCTTCGGAGCGTAGGCGGCATGTTGCTGCAGCTGCATCTGAGGTTTAGGAGGATCACTAGAAGGTTGAGGAGAAGCACGAGGAGGTTGAGGAGCAGCATCAGGAGGTCCATGTACCTGACCTTGCTGCAGCAGGTGATGCATCTAGGGGGCCTTTCCCGGGTGGTCCCGAGGACACGTCAGTCCTCATAGGATTTGAGAACCTTATTGCTAGTTGAGTATAGCATGGAGAGGTAGTTAACTGTCTATGGTTTGATGTTTATTAAATGTAAAAATATTTTATGGAAATGAACTTAACAAAGCTATGATGGATGCATGATCGAGAAGAGTTGAAGGTTGTAATTGGTGGACGGAAGTTGCGCCATTGCAATAGTCCACATAGGGAGATAGAGCTGAGAGTGCGAGCATCTAAATTGGAGCCACTTTTGCAGTCGTGCTACTCGGAGCTGGACAAGGACATTTTGTCTGCATTTGTTGAGAGGTGGCATAAGGAGATAGAGATGACCATCACGTTGGATGATGTGCCATCGTTACTTCATCTGCCCATTATGGGATCCTTATGGAACCATCCTGGATGGAGCAGACACATGGCCACATCAGAGATGGTATTGTTGTTGGGCGTGCCACTCCCTAATGTCGTGGCAGATATTGAGCTTGCTAGGGGTCCACGAGTTCATTTGTCATGGCGGCGAGATGTTTATCAGGATCGTTGTCAGGAGCAGCAATCGGATATGGCAGTCAGGGCATTTTTTCTACTCTTGGTCAGTTGCACCATCTTTTCTAAAAAGAGTGCGACGACCATGGATGCTTCATACTTAGATCTATTCTGCAACCTACCGAGTGGCGGTGATTTTGCTTGGGGTGTAGCTTCACTGACATACTTGTATGAGCATCTACGTCACGGCAGCTACTATGAGATGCGACAGCTAGGAGGGTATATGACCCTTGATAACTCTTTGAATGAAGAGTTATTTTTCTCCTTTTGACTCCTACTTTTGTTTATCTTTGAGGTTTGATTTTAACAGGAATGGTTAACTTGAAGTTATTTGTGTTAAGTTTTGTAATTAATAGCTTTTGCTCCATAATGCTCTATCATGGTCTCAATTTTCTGTCTGTATTTGCAGTTCTTTTGCTGAAGCGTAGCCAAAACAGAAGATATTAAGCTATCGGATGTTGTAGCATGGCCCTTTTTCCAGTGGCTTTGCACTAAAAGACAAAAACTGACAAGGACAACTCTCCTCTCTCCTTATGGGTGCTGGCACTGTCCTTTTTAAGGAGGCACACGCACCTAGGATCAGCTGCCCCACACTTTTAGGAAATGGGCTAGGGTTATTTTATTAATACTTTTAGATGTTGGCCCAAAATGGAATGAAAGAGAATAAGATTTTGTGTGTACTATAAAAGCATTTAGCAAACCCTAGTAGAGGGACTTTGGAGTTTATTACACATTGTCTTTTCCTCTTGAGAGCTGCGCTGGTTTCTTCTTCCTGAGTTGCTGTTGTTGCTGCTGCATTTTCGTTGCTCACCCATTATAATGGTTTCTTGCTTATTTCTTATTTTTTCTCTTTGTAAGCTCATTATGAGCTAAATACTTTAAGCTTTGGGTATGCTAATATAATGAATGTTTAGTTTATTTACGTAATGACTATGTTCTACATCTTCTTTTATCACGCATTTAATGTTGTTTGATTAAGATTGATCAACTTGATTGAATATTTAGTTTGCTTGATTTGGAAAAGTTAAGTAAATGGAACTTCATAGAAGATAGGGATTAAGTCATTAATTGGAAAATTAATTGATGTTGGATAGGCTAGGAAGAGCTATTCTTGTACCTAAGCTAGCTGGAATGTGCTTAACTAAGAGAGAGGTGTAATTAATCTAAATCTAGGAATAGAACAAAGTTAATGACCCTGACCCTGTATTGTTGGAAAACAAACTTAAATTTCCTGAAGCTAGATGCTAGAGTATAGTTAGAGCATAATGAGGTCAAAACAGGATTTATGCTGCAACATACCTGAATCTATTTTAATTATTGTTTTGGCTTCAACAACTCAAGAGGGGGGGTGAATTGAGTCTTCTTAAAATATTTCCCTCTTAAAAAAAATTCACAAAACTTTTGTTTTCAGATTTGTGGCCTCAGGATCTTTTACAAAATCAATGAATGGTTTATATAAAATCTTGAATTAGAAGATGATGAAGATAAGAAAGATTGATTCATAATTAATCGATCACAAAATAGATTCAAGTTCAAAATTCAGAAATAACAAAATACAGAAACTGATTAAGCCTTTAAAGATTAAGAACAAGTTATGCAAGTTTCAGATACAAGCATTAATAATCAAGAACAAACTTGCAGGTTTCAGTTTCAATATATGATGCAAGATTCAATTCAAATATTGATCCTTGAGAATAGAATTGAATACACAGTTATTATTACAGTTTACTCAAGGTTCAATACTGATTATGCAGATCAGAACTGATATCAATTGAATATTTAGAACATCAAGATCACAATTATATGCGCAAGATAGAAATTAAAGAGTTTGAGTGTAGTGATACCACACAACCAGATTTATCCTGGTTCAGTCACCACCACTGTGACCTACATCCGGTCCCCACTCCACCTGTGGGTTTTCACACACTAACACAATAATATTTAGCCAGGTAGCTTGAAAAACCTTTACACCACAGAGCACTCCTTCACCTCGAGATACCACACTCTTGTGAAGAGCCTTAATGTTCTTCCTTAGGGATACCTCACCCTAATCACTCAGAGAGACTCCCTTTCTCTTTACAATCAAATAGAACAAAAAATTGATTCCTAACTCTCAATAGTCATATAAACAAATTAAAGCACTTATGAGAATGAAACACTCTTTTTCACAATAATCTCAAGAAATATGATGAATGATTTTCACAATTGATCTCTCAAATTGATTTCGTCAAACTGTGATATGTTATTATATATTCAATATATGTTGTTCGATGTATGATCAGCATTGAACCTTGAGTAAACTGTAATAATAACTGTTTATTCAATTCTTTTCTCAGTGATCAATATTTGAATTGAATCTTGCATCATATACTAAAACTGAAACCTGCAAGTTTGTTCTTGATTGTTAATGCTTGTATCTGAAACTTGCATAACTTTTTCTTAATCTTTAAAGGTTTAATCAATTTCTGTATTTTGTTATTACTGAGTTTTGAACCTAAACATATTCTAAATTAATTCTAAATCAATCTTTCTTATCTTCATCATCTTCCAATTCAAGATTTTATATAAACCCTTCATTGATTTTGTAAAAGATCCTGAGGCCACAAATCTGAAAACTAAGTTTTGTGAAAAGTTTTTAAGAGGGAAATATTTTAAGAAAACTCAATTCAACCCCCCTGAGTCGTTGAAGCCAAAACAACAATTGGTATCAGAGCTAAACTTTTAAGTTTGGCTTAACAGCTATAAGAGTATGGCTTCCAATGACTGTTTGAATGAAGGGGCTTCCCTTGCACGCCCTCCTGCCTTCAATAGATCTGAGTATATCTATTGGAAGGAAAGAATGGTAATCTTTCTTGAGGCAGCAGGTGTTGACATATGGGATGCAGTAGAAAATAGACCATTTGTCCCCTCCACTGTAGATGCTAGTGGTGCTCCAAGAAATAAACCTAAAACTGAATGGAATAAGGATGATAAGAAAAGAGTTCAATATAATGCACATGCTAAGAATATTATAACATTCGCTTTAAGCCGTGATGAGTTTTTCAGGGTTTCCAATTATAAATCAGCAAAGGAGATGTTGGATACATTGCAAGTAACACATGAAGGAACCACATATGTCAAAAGAGCAAGAATGAACACACTGACACATGAATATGAGTTATTTCGCATGAATCGAGGAGAACCAATGGGGGTTATGCAAATACGATTCTCACACATTGTGAATCAATTGGCAACACTTGGAAAGACAATCTCCAACGAAGATCAAGTTAAAAAAAGTCATGAGATGCCTAGGTAGAGAATGGCAACCTAAAGTAACTGCAATTTCAGAATCCAAAGACCTTTCAACAATGTCAATCGCAACGCTCTTTGGGAAGCTACAAGAACATGAAATTGAGTTGACTAGATTGGTGCTAAGTGAAGAAGAAGACAAGAACAATGGAATCATCACATTAAAGCTGTAAAATCTACAAAGGTTGACAGAAAGCTTAAGAAGGAAAATAAACTTAAATGTGCATACATGGATTGGGAGGATAACAATCTTGGCTCAACGAATGATTCCAATGATGAAAAATCAAACTTTTGCTTAACTGTTCATATTCATAAAGAAGATGATGAGGTAAATGATTCTAACCTTGATGAATTACCTTCTTATGATGAATTGCAAAATGCTTTTGAAGAACTTCATAAAGAATCCATTAGACTTGCTAGATTGCTAATTAAGTCTAAGAAAACCATCACATGCCTAGAAGAGAAAAATTTTGTTTTAAACAAAAAGCTAGATGAATTAAAAACAGAAAATTATGCTGTAAAAGAAATATTCGCTACTGTTTTGGAACCACCTATATGTGATAATTGTCCTAAGTTGGAGAAACATATAAATCATTTGAATGGTGATCTATCTAGAATTACTAGTGATAAAGACAACATGAATGCATTACTACTTGGACAACAAAAAGAAATGAAAGAAAGAGAACTAGAAGCTGGAAATAAGGTCTTGATTGCATCTAATTCTAATTGTTCTAAGTGTTGTACATTGACTAAAGAAGTTGAAAAACTGAAAAATGACTTAGCCAAGTTCACAAATGGTAGAGATAACTTGAATTCTTTGTTAGGACAGCAAAAATGTGTTTATGATAAGGCTGGAATAGGCTATGAACCTAAGATACATAAGAAATCTTTCAAGAAATTTTGTTTTGTAGGTGTGGTGGAAGGTCAAGAGAAAAAATTAAAATCATGACACAGAGCCTTCACCAAACACAAAATAGGTAACAATAGAGAAATAATATTGATTGAATATGTTTTCTAATTATCATTATTAATGTATGATTGTGAATCTTTGTGTTGACTTATATATCATTGTATAATATGTCTACATTATTGTATTAAAGTTATTTGATCAATCTTGGAATAATCATATGGCTTTTGTTTCACAAATTGAATCTAAGAAAATTGATGAAGCCTTAAATGATTTGTTTTGCTTGCTATGCAACAATTAACTTTGAACGTGATCTCTATCATAAGAACCTTTATTCAAAGTAGAGAAATTGAGATTGAATATGTTGATACAACTAAACAACTTGCTGATATTTTTACCAAGCCCTTGAACAAGGAAAGCTTCTTTTTCATTAGAAGAGAATTGGTCATAATTGATCAATCCTATATCTAATCTCTAAAGAAACAAAATAAAATCAAAAAAGGAAGAACTAGTTATATGAATTCATAGGAATTAGAACTTAGCTTTTTTTACAAGGTAAAATGGCTTAGTTTGTAATTTTGGCTGATGGTTCTTTTTGATTTTTCCCTGCACCTATCCCTCTATCATGAACAATTTTATATGCTATGTTTGAATGTTTAAATGCTTGCCTTCTCTATTGCTTTGAATGTTTCTTTTCTTTACCTTCTTGATAATGCCAAAAAGGGGAGGAAAAAGTATGATATAGAAAAAGGGGATAATAACAAATTATACATGCATATGTTGAGGGGGAGCTTATAAGCTTATATGATTAATGGGGAGTAAATCAAATTCTGCTGTGATAATATTTTTTAAGCTCTGATATACTTCTGCTCTGATACCATGATATAAATCTGTCGAAAACACTTAGCGTCTGCTACACGTATACTCTGATCTTATAATTTGTTAAAAGATTTGTCATAATCAAAAGGGGGGAGTTTGTAAGACTCAATGACTTAGAGATTTTGATATATGACAAATACAATTTAATGTGTATGCAAGTGTTTTAGTGTCAAATTGCAAAGACTGGTATCAAGCAGTGATCAACAAGTTCAGTGAGCAATTAAAGGAGAATATTCAAGGAAGAACTTGAAGAAATCAAAAGAGCTACATGGAGGAATCAAATAGCAAAGACAAAGATCAAGGAATCATCAAGACAAGAGCTTAAAGGAGAATTTTAGATTTAAGTTTTAGATGATTTGTAAGAGAAAGAAGTCTCTTCGTCACAAAATAGCTCAACTAAAAAGATGCATGAAGAAAATCAATTTTCATAACCTGCATTGAAAGGAATAAGTTTTCGTTAACGAAAATGATTTTTGGAAATAAGAAGCAATCGTCTAACACAAGTAATAGAAGCGCTCGTCCAACACAAGTGAAAGAAGCGCTCGTCCATCACAAGTGACAGAAGCACTCGTCCACTAAAGTAATAGAAGTGCTCGTCCACCAAAGTGATAGAAATGCTCATCCACTAAAGTGATAGAAGTGCTCATCCACTAAAGTGAAAGAAGCGCTCGTCCACTAAAGTGATACAAGCGCTCGTCCACTAAAGTGACAGAAGTGCTCGTCCACTAAAGTGACAGAAGTGCTCCTCCACTAAAGTGATAGAAGAGCTCGTCTACTAGGTTACGTTCAACCAGTTAAAGGAGTATCCGTCCAATAGCATATGGAGCTCATCTACTATCAACTACGATCCCTAAGGATTGAAGACGACGTCGATATAGAATTTTATTTCAAGAACCAGAATCAAGAAAACAGATTCTGTTATCAGACTCAAATCTGTTTTGATTGATCCCAACGACTATAACTTGTTTTCTATATAAAGAGGGGTCAAAGGAACACTTTCATACATCGAACAATAGATATCAAATATACAATAACATGTCACAGTTTTACGAAATCAATTTGAGAGATCGATTGTGAAAATCATTCATCATCTTTCTTGAGCTTATTTGGAAAAAGAGTGTTTCATTCTCATAAGTGCTTCAATTTGTTTATCTGACTATTGAGAGTTAGGAATCAATTTTTCGTTCTATTTGATTGTAAGGAGAGAGGGAGTCTCTCTGAGTGATTAGGGTGAGGTATCTGATGAGCCTCTGTTTGACTGGTTTTATAACTAGTAAAGACCTTGGCTTTGTGCTAATTTTATATCATTTTTTACCCAAATTAGACTTGATTGTCTCTAAGTAGTATTTTGAGTCTGTAAAGTGTTTTTAAGTTAATTTAGTTGATTTAGAGTGAATAAAGTATTTACTTTTATTTTCTATTTTCAGGTTAATAAAAAGGAATAAATCTGGAGCTTTCGCCCCGCGAGAAGGCTTCTCGCCTCGCGAAGTAGAAGGTGACTGTTCCAGAAATTTCCAACCATTCTGTCTCGCCCCGCGAAGAAATGGCTCGCCTCGCGAGTCATCCAAGCCTGAAAAGTCAGAGACGATCACGGTTTACCCGTGTGAAAGGTCACGGGCGTTACAGTTTGGAATTTGAAGAGTTCGCCTCGCGAATTTATGCTCGCCTCGCGAGAAGACCAAGAGTTGCAGACCTTTCGCATAATTCGCCTCGCGATCAGTGCTTCGCCTCGCGAGGCCTTGGATTCCAGAATTTGTATATAAACTGCTCTATGGCAGAATGAAAAGGTGGCTAGTCAGTTTTGGCTAGTCTCAGTTAGTAGTTAATTAGCTTTAGTTTTATTTTCTCTTCTTTTGTTTTGCTTCTGTAATGGAGAGCTAGTCTCCTAGGATTAATCTATTGTAATTGGTTTACATTACCACACTTGAGGTTCTGTGATTCCTCTTTCATTTGCTTTTCTCTTTTCAATGCCATGCTGTATGTTTCTGTTTGTTATTTCAGGAATGTATATTGTGGTATTGTTTCATTTCGGTGATGTTATGTTCCTATATATAATCGCGTTTGTTATTTCGCGTGTGTTCATTCATGTTCGTTTGTTCATGAGAGCTTAACCCCGTTTGTTATTTCGGGAATAGGAACATACATCTGTAGTAGCGGTTTTCGTTTGTTAATTGTTGCTACAACCGGGAGGGGATTAGTATCTGCTTAGTAGAATATGCATGAACCGATGATAGTGGGGAAACCGAGAACAGTAGGTTAATCGTTCTTTAGCTTATTTGCTATTCTCTTTAACTGCTTTGTTTTCATTGTTTTGTTTTCTTTATTTTATCTCAATCCAAAACCCCCAAAACTAACTTTTGATTTTCTGTTAATAATAACAACACTAAAGATTCCTTGAGAGATGATATCCGAGTTGTCGCTCTACACTACATTATTTTAATAATCGCTCGTTCTTTTTGGCGCGTGACGACAGCACGGTCAAAAATTGGCACCGTTGCCGGGGACTCTTGTTTGTTGTTATTAGCAGAAAGTTACATTTAAAAAAAAAAAAACATTTTGCATTCCTGAATTAGTTCTGTCTGCTTTGTCTGGATGTTTGATTGCCATGGATAATTACATGTATGGATATTTGCCTAATGTTTATTATGAACCACCACCTTGCATGTATTATCCTAATTTTAGTGAGCCACCACCATACTATCCTAGCCAAGTGACCACCTCTGCACCTTCCGAACCTTCACAGAGCACCTTGGATGAGATTGCTTCAATGCTACAACAAATGGAAGAGAACAATCAACGGATGGCACAACAAGATCTTGAATTTCAACGGATGATGGAGGCGAGCAATCTTGAATTTCAACGGATGATGGAGGCGAGCAATCTTGATGGAGCTGAATACCAGAGGGACCAAGCTGAATCTCGGAAGTTGTGGGCTCTAATTGATCAAGTTACCGCCAACTCGGCTGCATTGCTAATTCCACAGCCCCTTGAAGAACCTACAGAGACACAAGTTATTCTTGAAAATACTTCTGATGATGATTGTGATAATATTTCTATTGATGATGAATTGTGTGTTGAATCCCCTGATTCTAATGATTGTTATTGTGATGGCAGTGCTGCTTTGTGTATATTCTGTTATGCAGCTTTATACTGTTCAGGAAACACAGAAAATGAGCATCAGGAGGATCAGGAGAACATTTGCTCCACCGTGCCTGAAGATAAAGAAAAACCTGTGGAAGTAGATGATTCAATTAAATCAGATGAATGTGTTGAGAATAATGGGGTGGATGCACTGTGTGAAGAATTCCCAGACATTCTAACTTTTTCTGATTCATTTTCTTGTAATATATGTACTAACTCTAACCTTTGTGTGGTGTGTGCTGAAATCTCTGCATGTATAGCAGGTGATAACTTTGTTAGTGCAGTGGATGAAAACCTTGCAGAAGTTGAAGCAGCACCATTAACCCCAACTAACTGTTTGCCACTTCCCCCTGACGAACCAGTGATGGAGTTTAAGCCCTTGGATCTTGCACCATGGCCAATCCAAGTGGTTGAACCCCAATTTTATTGGGAGGATTTTGTTGAGAAAGCGGTCATCTGTGACCCAAGAGGGAGTGAGAAGTCCGCCGCACTGGGCGAGGTCACTGTAATTGTCAAGTACTCACTTCCATATCAAGGCTGCAATTTAGGGGACCATGAAATGAACTCCCACTCTTTGGCTATCACTTGGGCCTTATGTTACAAGCAATGGGATCCTGGTGGAACCGCCCCTCAATGAGTTTTCTAAACCCTTTCTCTCTAGTTTATTTTCATTTTTTCTTATTAGTTTTTTTGCTTGCTTTATTTCTGTTTTATTTTTAATAAAGCTCCTGAATAATTTGAGAAGCTCAGGAGTTGTGTTAAGTCTTTTATTGGCAAGTTTATTGGATTTTATTGATTTTGCATAGATTGATTGCATGATAGTGTTGACTGTTTTCCCCCAAGGATATGAAAAAATTTGAAAAATGATCCCCATATGATTGAAAACTGAACTTTGAGATTTTATTATGATGGCATGATTTATGATAAGTTTGGGGTGATAGGAAGCACACACTAGGGATAGAATCTCTTTCAAATAATTTGCAAATAATGTCCAGGTGAGGTTTTGAGCCTCCAACATGTTTTTGACTGTGTGAGAATCACTTTTTGATTGCACTTTCCTGAATTTGCTTGAGTCTCTTTTTGGTTTGCATGATTATGTGTTTGCTTCAAATGATTTAGGCATTTTCTTTGTAAATAGCTACTTGGCCTAAAATAACCAAATCCTAATGCATGTTCCCTAGTTAGCCCCTTTGAGCCTGATTAGCCTATTGTTAATTCTTGTTGACCTTATGTTACAAGCTAAAATCTGGAAAAACCCATGTTAACCCGATCTTAGGATTAGGAGAGCATGGAATCTTAGAATGGGTGCAAGAAACTAAAGTTTGGGGTGGCTGCAGGGTGTAATGTGTTGTTTGGGATTGAAAAAAAAAATTATGTGAAAAAAAGAAAGAAAGAAAAGAAAAGAAAAACAGAAAAAAAAAAGTGCAAAAATGCCAAAAAGAAATAAAAAGGTTGTAGCCACCCAAGGTAAAAAAATGAAAAATGAAAAAGGAACTTGAGTTAAATTCAAAGTGTAAAAATGTTTCATGCTCTCTTAGTTCCTAGGGTCTTCAGCCTAGTACCTTTGTATATCCTACCCTTAGCCAGGCCCCATTACAACCCATAAAAGACCTTTTGATGTTGCTTGCATGTTTTCTGTGGGAACCATTTTGAGATGAAAATCAAATTTATGGGAAGTGCTCTTAAAAGTGAAACTGAGTGCAATGTTGTTAGCCTAGACACAAATTGAGCGATGAGTGAACACAAATTTCCCTTGTGAGGAAGGCAGTTGTTTGATTTTGGTGATCTCCTTCTTGTGTGTGACTTGGATTCCCTGCATAGATTAATAATTGTTTAAATGATGAAATTCTCAACTGTTTAGAATAAATGCACGTGGGGGTTGCTTTGTTTGTAAAGGGGGGAACATTGAAGGAAAAATTGTTTTGATAAATTGCTTGAAATCTGTGGAAAGTTGATTGAATTCTTAAGCTTGCCAGGTCTTGAGTCTTTTTATGTTTTTAAGTTTTAGTTTGCTTGGGGACAAGCAAAGTTTAAGTTTGGGGTATTTTGATGAGCCTCTGTTTGACTGGTTTTATAACCAGTAAAGACCTTGGCTTTGTGCTAATTTTATATCATTTTTTACCCAAATTAGACTTGATTGTCTCTAAGTAGTATTTTGAGTCTGTAAAGTGTTTTTAAGTTAATTTAGTTGATTTAGAGTGAATAAAGTATTTACTTTTATTTTCTATTTTCAGGTTAATAAAAAGGAATAAATCTGGAGCTTTCGCCCCGCGAGAAGGCTGCTCGCCTCGCGAACCAGAAGGTGACTGTTCCAGAAATTTCCAACCATTCTGTCTCGCCCCGCGAAGAAATGGCTCGCCTCGCGAGTCATCCAAGCCTGAAAAGTCAGAGACGATCACGGTTTACCCATGTGAAAGGTCACGGGCGTTACAGTTTGGAATTTGAAGAGTTCGCCTCGCGAATTTATGCTCGCCTCGCGAGAAGACCAAGAGTTGCAGACCTTTCGCATAATTCGCCTCGCGATCAGTGCTTCGCCTCGCGAGGCCTTGGATTCCAGAATTTGTATATAAACTGCTCTATGGCAGAATGAAAAGGTGGCTAGTCAGTTTTGGCTAGTCTCAGTTAGTAGTTAATTAGCTTTAGTTTTATTTTCTCTTCTTTTGTTTTGCTTCTGTAATGGAGAGCTAGTCTCCTAGGATTAATCTACTGTAATTGGTTTCCATTACCACACTTGAGGTTCTGTGATTCCTCTTTCATTTGCTTTTCTCTTTTCAATGCAATGTTGTATGTTTCTGTTTGTTATTTCAGGAATGTATAGTGTGGTATTGTTTCATTTCGGTGATGTTATGTTCCTATATATAATCGCGTTTGTTATTTCGCGTGTGTTCATTCATGTTCGTTTGTTCATGAGAACTTAACCCCGTTTGTTATTTCGGGAATAGGAACATACATCTGTAGTAGCGGTTTTCGTTTGTTAATTGTTGCTACAACCGGGAGGGGATTAGTATCTGCTTAGTAGAATATGCATGAACCGATGATAGTGGGGAAATCGAGAACAGTAGGTTAATCGTTCTTTAGTTTATTTGCTATTCTCTTTAACTGCTTTGTTTTCATTGTTTTGTTTTCTTTATTTTATCTCAATCCAAAACCCCCAAAACTAACTTTTGATTTTCTGTTAATAATAACAACACTAAAGAGTCCTTGAGAGACGATATCCGAGTTGTCGCTCTACACTACATTATTTTAATAATCGCTCGTTCTTTTTGGCGCGTGGCGACAGCGCGGTCAGTATCCCTAAGGAAGAACATTGAGGCTCTTCACAAGAGTGTGGTATCTCGAGGTGAAGGAGTGCTTTGTGGTGTAAAGGTTTTTCAAACTACCTGGCTAAAGCTTGTTGTGTTAGTGTGTGAAAACCCACAGGTAGAGTGGGGACTGGATGTAGGTCACAGTGGTGGTGACTGAACCAGGATAAATCTGGTTGTGTTGTATCTTTGAACTCAAACTCTTTAATTTCTGTCTTGCGCAAATAACTATGATCTTGATGTTCTAAGTATTCAATTCTATTCTCAAGGATCAATATTTGAATTGAATCTTGCATCATATACTAAAACTGAAACCTGCAAGTTTGTTCTTGATTGTTAATGCTTGTATCTGAAACTTGCATAACTTGCTCTTAATCTTTAAAGGCTTAATCAGTTTATGTATTTTGTTATTACTGAGTTTTGAACTTGAATCTATTATGTGATCAATTAATTCTGAATCAATCTTTCTTATCCTCATCACCTTCAATTCAAGATTTTATATAAGCCCTTCACTATTTTTATGAAAGATCCTGAGGCCAAAAATCTGAAAACTAAACTTTTGTGAAAATGTTTTTAAGAGGGAAATATTTTAAGAAGACTCAAATCACCCCCCCCCCCCCCCCCTCTTGAGTCGTTGAAGCCAAAACAACATTAATTATCTAAATCAACAAATCATTTCTTTGTTAACATGTTTCAATTCTACTTTCAATTCACAATTTATTTATTTATTTTATCACTCATACCCTTTATTTTAATCTGTCTACACACAACAATTTTTGGTTACTTGATCCTAACTCATAGAACATATAATCTGAACTGGAATTTTGTTGCATCAATTTAATCCCTGTGGGAACGATATCTGAACGAAAGTTCTATATTACTTGAGGCATTTGTGTATACTTGCACAAGCTTAAGAACAACTGTGTTTTTAAGGCAACAAGTTTTTGGCGTCGTTGCCGGGGATTGTAATTGGTGTTAAAATTTTGTTTCTACATTATTGGTTCTCTAGTTAGAGGTACTGACACTCTTAGTGCTTTGCTGTAGAACTGGGTACTGAAACTATATGTACAGGTTCTTGTCACCTAAATACAAATTTGATCCGGAGGTAGAAAGAACGTTCAAAAGGCTCAGAAGAGAAATGGCTGAAGAAGGACCACCACAGGATAGTATGGTTATGGCCAATGATAAAAATTGCGCTATTAGGGGTTATGTTGTGTTTGACTCTGAATCTATGAACACTGGAATAGTGAGGACTCCCATCATGGCACCTCCATTTGAGTTCAAGCCAGTGATGTTCCAAATGTTACGAACAATTGGACAATTCAATGGTGCTGCAACAGAAGATCCTCTCTTGCATTTGAAATAATTTTTATTTGTGGCAAGCAATTTCAAAATTCCAAGAGTCAGAGATGATGCATTATGACTGAGATTGTTCCCATTCTCTTTGGGAGGAAAGGCTAAGACCTAGTTGAATTCCATGGATGCAAACTCAATTGACACTTGGAGCAAGCTTGCTAAAAAGCTCTTAACCAAGTTCTTTCCACCTACTATGAAAGCAAAGATGAGAACTGACATCACTTCTTTTAGACAGAATGATGATGAACCACTATTTGAAGCCTGGGCGAGATTCAAACAATTGATTAAGAAGTTCCCTCACCATGGTTTCCCATTCTGTATTCAGATGGAGAACTTCTACAATGGAGTTTCACCTAGTTCAAGGATGATGTTAGATGCCTCAGCTAGAGGCAGTCTCCTCACCAAATCCTACAATGAAGCTCATGCTCTGATGGAGCGAATAGCAGCTAACAGCTACCAGTGGCCAACAGCAAGACAAGTTTCTGGAAAAGGTAATGCTGCAGCAGGGGCATATGAAGTGAGTGAAGTTTCAGTACTGTCAACTCAAATGACCTCCTTAACTAATATGGTTAAGGGGTTGACAATGGCAAATCAAGAAAATTCCTCTGCTCCACCCATATTGACTGAAGAGATGGTGAATGAACAAATTTTCAAGGCCGATGTTGTATCATGTGTTTACTGTGGATGAGATCATTTATTTGAGAATTGTTCTGTAAATCCTGTTGTTGTCAACTATGTAGGAAATAACAATTATTGGGGCAATAATTCTTATGGTAACTCGGGATGGCAGCAATCACAGCATCCTAATCTGAAGTACCCCAATTTCATCAACACACTGAATCCACCTCTTGGTTATCAGCATCAACAGTAACAGAGGCAGCAGCAACCACAAGTTCAACAGAAAGCTCCAAAACCATCCTTAGAATCTGTGCTGAAGGCATTTATGATAGAAACTATGGATGGAATGAGAAACTTAGAGACTCAAGTGGGACAGCTGGCCAATGCAATCAATTCAAGGCAGGTTGGCACATTACCAGCTTCTACTGAAGATCCTAAAGCCTTAAATTCTGGAGGAGGAAATGAGCAGTGCAAGGTAATCTATTCGAGAAGTGGCAAAGATGTAGAAGTTGCAAAACCAAAGAAGAAACAGAAGGTGAATATTTAGAATCTGAGAAAGAAACAACTAAAGAAGATACTACAACAGAGCAACCTGTAATTGTTAAGAAGGTTCCTAATGCTGCAGCAACCCCTCCTGCACCTAAGCTGATTCCAGAAAGACCTCCACCACCTTTTCCTTAAAGGTTGAAGAAAGTTCACCAAGAGAAACAGTTCAACAAGTTCCTAGATGTACTGAACCAACTTCATATCAACATACCCTTGGTAGAAGCCTTGCAACAGATGCCCAACTTCACAAAGTTCATGAAAGATGTGCTCACTAAGAAGAGAAGATTGGGAAAATTTGAAACTATGGCTATGACTGAAGAATGCAGTATGATGATGCGGAATAAAGTGCCTAGGAAGATGAAAGATCCTGGAAGTTTCACCATACCATGTTCCATTGGAGATACTTACTATGGTAAAGCTCTATGTGACTTGGGAGCTAGCATCAACCTTATGCCCATGTCTATTTTCAAGAAGCAGGAAATTGGGGAAGCAAGGCCTACATCTGTTACACTCCAGTTGGCCGACAGATCCATTGCATATCAAGGGGAAATTTTGAAGATGTGTTGATCAAGGTTGATAAATTTGTATTCCTGTGGACTTCATCATTCTGGATTTTGAAGCAGATGGAGAAGTTCCCATCATCCTAGGGAGACCATTCTTAGCAACAGGAAAGACATTGATTGATGTCCAGAAGGGAGAACTTACAATGACGATTAATAATCAGTAGGTCACATTTAATGTGTTCAATGCCCTGAAGTATCCTGATGAAGGAATGGAAGAATTCTCTCTCATTCAGACATTTGATGAACTGGTGCAACAGCAATTTCTCAAGAACCATACAGACTATACTGCAGCAACAATGGAAGATGACACTTGTTCTGATGAAGGGACTGAAAAATCCCTAGACAGCAAGGTGGTTCAACATCTATGGAGTAGAAAATATGAGTCATTGGAGGTAATTGATGATACTTTCAAAGATAATATTCCTTCCATTGTTAAAGATCCATCTCTTGAACTAAAAAATTTGCCAAGTCATTTGAAGTATGCCTATCTTTGTGATAATGAAACCTTGCCTGTGATTATATCTGCTTCACTGAATTCTCTGCAAGAAGAGCAATTCCTGTCAGCTTTGAAAAGACACAAAAAGGTAATAGGGTGGCAGATAGCAGATATCAAGTGGATTAGTCCATCAATATGCATGCACATAATTCTCTTAGAAGAAAAGTCAATGAATAGCATTGAAAGTCATAGAAGGCTGAATCCAATGATGAAGGAGGTAGTCAAAAAGGAAATCATCAAGTGGCTGGATCCAGGGATTATCTATCCTATTTCTGACAATGTTTGGTTGAGTCCAATCCAATGTGTGCCTAAGAAAGGAGGTGTGACTATCATCACCAATGAGAAGAATGAGATCATCCCCACAAGGACTGTGACTGGTTGGAGAATCTGGATGGATTATAGGAAACTGAACAAAGCTACTAGAAAGGATCATTTCCCCTTGCCTTTCTTTGATCATATGCTGGACAGACTTGCAGGGAAGGAATATTACTATTTTCTGGATGGATACTCAGGATACGACGGATTGTTATAGAACCAGAGGATCAAGAGAAGACTACTTTCACATGTCCGTATGGCACCTTTGTTTTCAGAAGAATACCATTCGGTTTGTGCAATGCTCCAGCAACCTTTCAGAGATGTAAGATGGCCATTTTCTCTGATATGATTGAAAAATTAATGGAAGCGTTTATGGATGATTTCTCAGTATTTGGAGAGACTTTCCACACCTGTTTGATGAATCTGGAGCAGATCCTGGACATATGTGAAGAAACAAATCTGGTTTTGAATTGGGAGAAGTGTCACTTTATGGTAATTGAAGGAATTGTGCTGGGACATAGAATCTCCAGAATTGGCATTGAAGTGGATAAGGCAAAGATTGAAATTATTGAAAAGTTGCCCCTTTCCAAATCTGTGAAAGGAATCAGAAGCTTCCTAGGCCATGCTTGTTTTTAAAGAAGATTCATCAAAGACTTCTCCAAGATTTCTAAGCCACTGTGTCAGTTGCTGGAGCATGATAGGGCATTTGAGTTTACTGTTGAATGTCTGAAGGCCTTTAAGCTGCTGAAGACTGCTCTGATCACTGCACCTATAATTGTTCCACCAAACTGGGAGCAGCCTTTTGAGCTCATGTGTGATGCTAGTGACTTTACTGTAGGAGCAGCTTTGGGACAGAGATACAACAAGGTGCTACATCCTGTCTATTATGCAAGCAAGTCCCTAATTGATGCTCAAATCAACTATACCACCACTAAGAAAGAGTTGCTGGTTGTGGTGTTTTCCTTTGAGAAGTTTATATCCTATCTTGTTGGTACAAAAGTGGTAGTCTACACAGACCACTCAGTAATCAAATATTTAATTGACAAGAAGGATACTAAACCAAGGCTGATAAGGTGGGTGTTGCTGCTACAAGAATTTGATCTGGAAATCAAAGATGAGAAGGGAGTGGAGAACCAAGTAGCCGATCATCTCTCAAGACTGCCAGAGGATGTTGTGGCATCCAGGGGAATAGCAATTAATGAATCTTTCCCTGATGAACAACTGCTAGCAATGCAAGATGCTGCAGCACCCTAGTATGCTGATCTGGTCAACTTCCTGGCCAGTGGTTTGGTTCCCCCAGACATGAATTCTCAACAAAAGAGAAGATTTCTCCAACCAAGCAATATGTCTGGGATGAACCATACCTTTACAAAATGTGCCCAGACAATTTGAACAGAAGATGTGCCGCAGATGAAGAATTCCAAAATATTATAACTCAGTGCCATGCTGCAGCATATGGTGGACACTTTGGTGGCATGAGAACTACTGCCAAGGTGCTCCAATCAGGTTATTTCTGGCCTACCCTTTTTAAAGATGTACATTAATTTGTTAAGCACTGTGACAGGTGCCAAAGGGTAGGAAATGTGTCTAATAAAAATGAGATGCCCCTAAATACCATTTTGGAAATTGAACTTTTTGATATATGGGGGATTGACTTCATGGGACCATTTCCTCCATCCTTTGGCAACCTTTACATTCTGGTAGTTGTTGATATCAGAGCAACCCAATAAAAAATGATGCTAGGGTGATATCAAAACTTTTACAAAAAATAACATCTTTTGTAGATTTTGAACCCCTAGAGGAATCATTAGTGATGAAGGAACCCATTTTTGCAACCAATTTTTCTCCAAACTGCTTCCAAAATATGGAGTTTAGTATAAAGTAACCACGGCCTACCATCCCTAAACTAATGGCCAAGCTGAGTTGTCTAACAGGGAAATTAAGAGAATCTTGGTAAAAATGGTCAATCCATGTAGGAAGGATTGGTCCTCCCACTTGGATGAGGCTTTGTGGGCTTATAGAGCATCATTCAAGACTCCACTGGGGATGTCCCCATATAGATTGGTGTATGGAAAAGCTTTCCATCTACCCCTGGAATTACAGCACAAAGCTTTCTGGGCAGTGAAGAAGCCGAATTTTGACCTTCAGTCTGCTGGAGCAGCACGCATGCTCCAACTTAATGAATTGGAAGAACACGGACTGTTTTCTTATGAAAATGTTGAGGCATACAAAGCAAAAACTAAGGCTTGGCATGATAAGAGGATTCATCACAGATCCTTCCATGAAGGAGAACAAGTACTGTTGTTCAACTCAAGACTGAAGCTGTTTCCAGGCAAGCTGAAATCAAGGTGG
This sequence comes from Sophora flavescens, assembly GCA_030762895.1. Taxonomy (NCBI): domain Eukaryota; kingdom Viridiplantae; phylum Streptophyta; class Magnoliopsida; order Fabales; family Fabaceae; genus Sophora; species Sophora flavescens. The sequence goes on from CM061064.1 coordinate 144,490,188, forward strand.
TCTAGCCCATTCAAAGTAGTGAAAGTTTATCCACATGGAGTTGTAGATCTATTGGATGCTGAGAGTGTCAGAGAATTTAAAGTCAATGGGCAGAAAATCAAGTATTACTTTGGTGATCCTTTGAACATAATGAAGGTCACCACCACCCTCAATGACATTGAATGATGTTGCATCATGGTCTGGCTGAGGACCTGATAAACCAAATGCTCATGGGAGGCAGCCCATCGATAAAGAAAAAAATTGATTGTGAAGTGCTACAAGTACAAGTAGTGAATAATGAAGCAGCAGCAAGGGTAGAAGTGAGTCAGGATGCAGCAATAAGGAAATATTGGGTTGCTCTGACCAATGCTACAGCATGCTCTCTGTTGGCAGAAGCATAAAAATTCAATCTTGTGGAAAGGGACTATCTGCTGAAACGAGTACAAGAGGGGGCCAGCTCACTTTTTGTCAGTTGTGAAAAAAGGGAAGAGGTAGAGAGTTTTTATTATTTTTTGAAATCTAATAAAGACAAAAGATGTGGAGAGAGAAAATCCCACTCTCCCACACTCAACCCCCAACCGTGCGATCTTTACCCCTCTCTCCTCTTTATTCTCCTCTTTCACCACGTCTACCACCCACAGCAATCAATACCACTCTCTTCCACCCACTCTTCACACTCTCAAATCTTCTATCTTTTTCTTCCTCTACCCGTAACCCTAAAGTCCAAAACTTTTCCCCTTCTTCACCAACCCAACTCTCAACCCTACCATGACTTCCAAGAAATCAACATGTGTGAAGCACAGGGCCATCAAAAATGCCTCCCCCACCTCTGCTAATCCAAACGAAACCCTAATCAGCTGGGTTGGAGAGGAAGCGCAAGAGAAGTATGAAAAAGAAACCCTCAACCACAGCCTTCATCAAGAAAAGGGTTTCAAATACGGAAAGGGGGTAAACTTGGGTCTGCTACTAGAGCTGGTATATGTAATTGAAGTACATAAGTGGAGAACCTTTGCTGAGCATAGAGATGGTTTCTGTACCTAGATGGTTAGGGAGTTCTATTCAAATATTGCGTTTGAGGCCCAAACCTTTGTGGTAATCAAAGGAGGAAAGGTATCTTTTTTCTGCCAAAACCATTAACCAACATCTTGGGTTAGAGGAAGTGAAGAATGAGTACCAGCAGATATAGAAAGTTGCAACAGCTATCGAGCTGCAGTAGATGAAGAAGGACTTGGCCCTCCCTGGCATAGACTTCATTCAACAAGCAGAGGGCCAACTAAAGCTGCCTCGGTCCATGCTGCAGCCTTTTGCCAAAGTCTGCTACCACTTCCTTAGATACTATCTCTCCCCTACTGCTCATATAGAGACAGTGGACAAAGAACGCCTAGTTCTACTCCACTACATCTTGAACAAAAAGAAAATCAATATGGGGGAGAAACTAAAGAGTCAGATCTCCATTTGTGCAATGAAGCAGCAAGGTAACCTGATTTTCCCCTGTCTTATTACTGAAATCTATTTGGAGCACAGGGCCATCAAAAATGCTTCCCCCACCTATGCTAATCCAATCGAAACCCTAACCAGCTAGGTTGGAGAGGAAGCGGAAGAAGAGTATGAAAAAGAAACCCTCAACCACAGCCTTCATCAAGAAAAGGGTTTCAAATACGGAAAAGGGGTAAACTTGGGTCTGCTACCAGAGCTGGTGGATGTAATTGAAGCACATAAGTGGAGAACCTTTGCTGAGCACAAAGATGGTTTCTGTACCCAGATGGTTAGGGAGTTCTATTCAAATATTACGTCTAAGGCCCAAACCTTTGTGGTAATCAAAGGAGGAAAGGTATCTTTTTTCTGCCAAAACCATTAACCAACATCTTGGGTTAGAGGAAGTGGAGAACGAGTACCAGCAGATCTAGAAAGCTGCAACAACTGTCAAGCTGCAGCAGATGAAGTAGGACTTGGCCCTCCCTGGCACAGACTTCATTCAACAAGCAGAGGGCCAACTCAAGCTGCCTCGGTCCATGTTGCAGCCTCTTGCCAAAGTCTGCTACCACTTCCTTAGATACTATCTCTCCCCTACTGCTCATCTAGAGACAGTGGACAAAGAACGCCTAGTTCTACTCCACTGCATCTTGAACAAAAATAAAATCAATATGGGGGAGATACTCAAGAGTCAGATCTCCATCTGTGCAATGAAGCAGCAAGGTAACCTGATCTTCCCCTGTCTTATTACTAAACTCTGTTTGGAGCAAGGAATAGAGTACAACCCTGGAGAAGGGCTAGAACAGAACAAAGGCCCCATTGATATGAAATGCGTGTTGAGGATGTACTCTAATTCAGAAAAAGCCAGTGCAAGTGCAATCAAGCCTCCCAGATCTGGCACCCAAAATAGCAGGAGCGTTCTGGGATGTTGGAGCAAAAAGTAGAGCAACTGACCACCATGCTGCAGCAACACATGTAGCATGAGAAGACCTTTTGGGAATATTGCTTCTGTAAGGATCAGTGGGAGAAGTAAACAATGAAGCTCAATGACTGGAAGCTTGAGACTCCAATCCCCCAGTTCCCCCAAGAAATCATGCCCCCTTTTGAAGAAGTTCCAGCAACACCCTATGACAATGTTCCTGACCCCACCTCTGTGAATCCTGAAAAGCACAACAGCAACATCAACCCTGCCCACAGCTCTGCCTCGGATGAAGAATGGATGGGCATTGACCCATCCAAGCAGCAGAAAGATACTGAGGCCTCTATGCCCAAAAAGTAGAAATCTGCCTCTAAAGTCTTCCAGCAAGATCAGGGGAGCACTAAAAGGCCCCGTGCTACAACACAAGAGAAAGCACCCTCCTCCACCCCTGCTGTAGCATCAACTCCCCATCCAGCATCAAAACCAACAAAAGGCACAAAATCAGGTCCTGAGAAGGAAAGCCCAGTGACGAAGATGGCCGCTACCTAAGTTGCAGCAGAAAATTAAGATGAGGATGACACACTTCCTCTCTCAAAGAAGCTAAAGATGATTGCACCCAATGCTGTAGCTAAGGTCAAGAAGGAGAAGGTTGCTGCAGCACTGTGGGGAGATGAAGCTAAATCTGCTGAAGCAGAAGAAACTGATAATGAACAAGAGGCTGAAGCAGCGGAGGAGAAAATAGAGGAAGCTGAAGAGGATGCTGAGGAGGGAAATGAGGATGAGGTAGGAGAAAACAGCGAAGGAGAAGGTTGCTGCAGCACTGTGGGGAGAGGAAGCTAAATCTGCTGAAGCAGAAGAAACTGATAATGAACAAGAGGTTGAAGCAGCGGAGGAGGAAGCTGAAGAGGATGCTGAGGAGGGAAATGAGGATGAGGCAGGAGAAGAAAAAGAAGGAAAATATGAAGAAAAGGATGAAGAGGAATATGTCCAAGTCACTGGGAAACCCAAAGCAAGGTGCCCTCCAAGAGTGGAGACACTAGGAAGAGTTTATGCACCAGAGCACCACAGGCTTGAAAAAGAGCCATAGTGGATGTTGTAGATTGCTTCAGCATCCCATATCATGATGCCCTAAACCTTCCACCCCATTCCCAGTTTACTGTTTAAGTTTCATTTTATTTTATTTTTGAAAAGTAGTGGTCATTAGGACCTTTCGTATCTGTTTGTTGGAGGGCCTTTAGGGCCATAGTTATTTTTAATTTCTAATGCATGAATGGCTATGTTTAAGTTCCACCCCTGTTTTGGAATCCACATGATTAACGATTAAGTGGAAATGGCCTCTGGCCTCTGTTTGTGTTTAACTCTTGCATATTGGACTGAAACTCTTGCTTAATAACTAAATCCACTAACTTGAACATGATCACCAACATTGCTACATCACAGTTTTAGGATAGAGGACACATGTGCTGCATCATGAATATACAAACAAGAGCCTGAGAGATAAATTACATGTACATAGCTACATCACACTCATGCATTTTATTTAAGGTTTGCTTTAATTTTGTCTGCTCTGAACACACTTGATTGCACACACTTTTTAGCTTGAGGCATTTTTCTTGTTTATTTTATTTTAGCCATAGCCTAAATAAGCTCACCCACTCTGATTGCCCCTTGTGAACCCCTTTGATATTTAGACCTTTATTGAGAAGACTAGCACATTACAAGCTTTAATCCTAGAAAAACAAAAATCACCTAGAAGGTAGATCTTAAGGATGCTTTTGTGACTAGTTCAAACATGAGTTGGGGGGGGGAGCTTCAGGACAAGCATTAGCCTTAAGTTTGAGGGTGTTGTGCTGCAACAGATGTGCGTGATGCAGCAACAATATAAGCAAAGCAGCAAAGGGATAGGCAGCTAAGAAATCAAGAAGTCATAAATTTATAATGTGAAGCTGCCAATCATTCTGTAAAGCTGCATATTTAGTTGGAAAAAAAATTTAAAACTGTTGAGCAGAGAACAGGGCAAAGCCTGAAAATCACTTTAGTTTGTTCTCTGTTCACATAAAAAATACAATAAGTTGTGGACTTAGTGATGGAAAGGAAAACCCAAGAAAGTAAAACAGTGAAATCTGTGGGAATGAATGGAAAGTTGAGCTAGATAGAAAAGCATTCTTTTGCTCTACCTTGAGAAATCTACTTTTCCAAATAACTTAACCCCACCTGTTCTAAGCTCAATTACAGCCCTAAAGACCTCTTGTTGTGTGTAAATCAGTGATTATTTTATCTGTGATAGAATTTTATCAAGCTAAATCAGAGGTGCATGTTTGTGATAGAGAGTTAATAGCCTGATGTGAGGGTGAGTTGCAAAACCAACTGTTGTGAGTGATGTATGCCGCAGTATGTTTTAATCTGTCTGAACCAGTTTTGCAGTAGTGTTGTTGAGAGCAGAATAGAAAGAGTATTTTGGTTAGGAAAGCAAGTGTGGATATCTGGATGTGAGTTGTTGGAAGAAAGTAACTTATGGTTGACTTTTGTATTCCATTCATTGTTTGGAAATCTTGTCTTTCTCTTGTGTTTTATTTGCATTACTTGAGGACAAGCAATGGTTTAAGTTTGGGGGTGTGATAACTCTTTGAATGAAGAGTTATTTTGCTCCTTTTGACTCCTACTTTTGTTTGTCTTTGAGGTTTTCAGTTCTGATTTTGATTGGAATGGTTAGCTTGAAGTTATTTGTGTTAAGTTTTTTAATTAATAGCTTTTGTTCCATAATGCTCTATCATGGCCTCAATTTTCTGTGTCTGTATATGCAGTTATTTTGCTGAAGCGTAGCCGAAGCAGAAGAGATTAAGCTATCGGATGTTGCAGCATGGCCCTTTTTCCCATGGCTTTGCACTAAAAGACAACAGCTGACAAGGACAACTCTCATCTCTCCTCATGGGTGCCGGCACTATCCTTTTTAAGGAGGCACACGCACATACGATCAGCTGCCCCATACTTTTAGGAAATGAGCTAAGGGTATTTTATTAAAACTTTTGGATGTTGGTCCAAAATGGAATGAAAGAGTATAGGGTTTTGTGTGTACTATAAAAGCATTTAGCAAGCCATAGTAGAGGGACTTTGGAATTTATTACACATTGTCTTGTCCTCTTGAGAGATGCGCTGGTTTCTTCTTCCTGAGCTGCTGCTGCTGCATTTTCGTTGTTCACCCATTGTAATGGTTTCTTGCTTATTTCTTATTTTTGCTCTTTGTAAGCTCATTTATTTTTGCTTTTTGTAAGCTCATTATGAGTTAAATACTTTAAGCTTTGGGTATGCTAATATAATGAATGTTTAGTTGATTTATGTAATGACTATGTTCTACATCTTCTTTTATCACACATTTAATTTTGTTTGATTAAGAGTGATCAACTTGATTGAATATTTAGTTTGCTTGATTTGGAAAATTTAAGTAAATGGAACTTGATAGAAGATACGGATTAAGTCATTAATTGGAAAATTAATTGATGTTGGTTAGGCTAGGAATAGCTATTCTTGTCCCTAAGCTAGATGGAATGTGCTTAACTAAGAGGGAGGTGTAATTAATCTGAATCTAGGAATAGAACAAAGTTAATGACCCTGACCTTGTATTGTTGGAAAACAAACTTTAATTTCCTGGAACTAGATGCTAGAGCATAGTCGGAGCATAATGAGGGCTAAACTGGATTTATGCTACAGCATACCTGAAGCTATTTTAATCATCTAAATCAACAAATCATTTCTTTGTCAACATGTCAATTCTACTTTCAATTCACAATTTATTTATTTATTTTATCACTCATACCCTTTATTTTAATCTGTCAAAACACAACAATTTTTGGTTACTTAATCCTGACTCCTAGAACATATAATCTGAACTGGAATTTTGTTGCATCAATTTAATCCCTATGGGAAAGATATCTGAACGAAAGTTCTATATTACTTGTGGCATTTGTGTATACTTGCACAAGATTAAGAACAACTGTGTTTTTAAGGCAACAACCCTTCTACAAGTGCATTACCAACTAAAGTTATGTTGTTTTATTATTTAATGAAAACAAATAAAACTTACTTCATGTAGCTTGTTGTTACAATCATGGATATTCTAGCACTTTCATGGTATGCGATTCTAACGCCTGAACGAGCATTAAAGTGAGGATCTGCCTCGAGCCATGCGTTGGGCCCCAACAAAGGGGGCAGCGGTAGGGTCTCGGCCTATGAAGGTGTCTGTTAGATGCCTTATGCTGCACATAGAGGAGAGCGCCCATTCCATCAGGTCTCGATGTTGTCCGCATACATCTGGTGGGGTGGATGGAGGTACCCCCACTTGTCGGAGAGGGTGATGCAGCAGTATGGCTATATCCAAGACATTCCTAGGTCGCCTACGATGGTCACAGGCTTGGCACTATATGATGACGATATCGACCAGTGGTGGATGGATTACTTAGATCATGTGATCCCCAATGGTTTAGCCTCAGAGTATCTAGCCCGGTGCATCGAGGGATATATGCCTTGTTTACGAGGATCTCACATCCGTACATGAGGTCGCGAGTTGACTGTGACCAGGAGATGATGCCAATAGTCATCGTCTAGTGCCGGCCCCAGCCATGATATTGTTCAGTATTTGACTCTTTAGAATAAACTTCTACGTGGTGTGTTCTCCGATGTTGCCGACATCCTTGCTCAGATGATTGATAGTTGTATGGTTATAGATGGCACCGATGGTTTTGAAATGGAGTGGGATGCATTAAGGATACTCCGATCTGCAGGACAGGATGTTCCTTCAACCAGCGGGAGGAGGAGGAGGATTGACAATCCAGTAGACTCTGATTGATGTTTACTTTATTTTATTTTATAACTTATGTCTTGCATGAACATCTTGTATGAACCAACTGGATTTATATGCACATTCACTACAAAGTTTTCTTACATTCATATACTAGCGTGGTTAACTTTAACAGCAATACTATTTTAAATGGTTGCAAATAAGTAAGTTAGAAAATAGTGTAAAATTAAAGTAAGCATGATCATGCTTAGTAGTAGCTTAACATGCAAGGAATGGAAAAAGGAGACATTTATAAAATTAATCCACTTCAAGGACTACGTGCGCTTCTTGTTTCCATACTAATGAATGGAATTGTTGACTTCGTGATACATATGGAGTGATCCATCCACCAACATCGGTAAGGCAATATTTTTTCCAAAACCTCACTGGTGGAGGTATCAGAGATCCAAGCTTTAAAAAGATCTGTTTTGAGTTCAAATTAATATGCCACTTTATAATATCAAATAGTGCAAGTAATTATATTATACATGTACAAAGTGATTTCCATTTACAAAGGCAATCCCTATAACACGGTGATTTCAGGAGACGAAGATGGTTGACCTCCGATAGGAAAGAAGGTCATGTTCAATGATGGAGAAAAAAAATACTATGACCACTCTGTATGCCGATGCAATTATGTACCATATTTATGGCATGGTCATCCACTTATCACAGGTTGCCTGATTATCAAAATTAAGCAAGGTCAATCACCACAAATGCATACATAAAAAATTAATTAAAATAAATATACTTCAATCACATTACCACTGCTGACTTGTCAAGAAATAGAGAATTCCTTAGCTCATTCACCCGCTCATGACCCCCTAAAATTTAGGAATACTCATCACGCTACTGCCTGAGCTCCTTCATCAAGTCCTGATGCACTATAGGCCAGGATCCCTCGCCCCTATGAACCAAAGCCACGATTGCACGGTAACCACAATTCCCATCAGCCCCACATCAACAATTAATTCAACATAGGGTTGCATCTCAACATGTATTTGGTCTAACAATGCATTTTCTTCTTGTGTGTTTTCTCTAGGCTGATGACTGAGACGGTCGATGAGCTAACATACTATCTTTCACAGACTGCATTGCATCAACATACTCAAAGTTGGAAGGATCACATTTAGTAGATCTGGCCGACTGACTTGCATGACCCTTTTGTGCTCCATTAGTTCTAACCTTCGCTGAAGGTGGACACGTTGTAGTCGTATCCGGGTAAGCTATTTCACAGATTTTTGTCTTCACAACAGATTTTCCATATTTATCAAATTCATCATATCGACTCTGTATGGCATCAAACTCAGGTTTCACCGATAAATCTGACCACTACTCATTCATACTAAAGCTCAACGACCTCCAATGAATGTGGACTGTCTCCAATGGAATTGTACCCAACAAGTACCTGACAAGTAAGCATGCAATGTAACACCTCAAGATTCACCCTTATGTTTATATGTGTTAGTTTTGGCATATATATATTTGATATGTTTGATATTTATATATATGTGTGTATATTATTGCATATGATAATATGTATATTAATATATGATTATTTGCATTAATATGAGATTGTGTCTCTTAATGTTTGATTTTATATGTTAATATATGATATGTGATTTTATTAATAATAATTGATTAAGAATGATATGATAAGATATCGTGTGATTTAGTATTTAAATAGAGATAGTGTTATTCTTAGATTTGAGCCCCTCAACCACATTTCAACATAGGGTTGATCTCAACATGTATTTGGCCTAACATCGCATTTTCTTCTTGTGTGTTTTCTCTAGGCTAATGACTGAGACGGTCGACGAGCTGACGTGCTATCTTTCACAGACTGCATTGCATCAACATACTCAAAGTTGGAAGGATCACATTTAGTAGATTTGGCCTACTGACTTGCATGACCCTTTTATGCTCCATTGGTTCTGACCTTTGCTGAAGGTGGACACATTGTACTCGTATCCGAGTAAGCTATTTCACAGATTTTTGCCTTCACAATAGATTTTCCATATTTATCAAGTTCATCATATCGACTCTGTATGGCATCAAACTCAGGTTTCACCGATAAATCTGACCACTACTCATTCATACTAAAGTTCAACGACCTCCAATGAATATGGACTGTTTCCAATGGAATTGTACCCAACAAGTACCTGACAAGTAAGCATGCAATGTAACACCTCAAGATTCACCCTTGTGTTCTTTCTTTCAAGTTCTGGATCTTTTCCTTTTAATTTCTTGATCTTAGAGTTGAACCAAAGTGTCTCTTTGTCGTTCTTGAGGTTGTAGACAAGCGTTAGTGAGATAGGACCCAAGTGGATCTTCTTTCTCTCTTTTGAATCGTGATGTCTATTCCAGGTATGGAGAAAAGGGTAGTGTGCTCATAGGCTTGGGGTTAGTGTAAAGTAAAGGGGTTCCCATAACCCCATGTTGTTTTATGTGTATGAATGAATAACATGTTAAATTGTATTGTTTGGTGATGGTATGTTCTTGGCTATTTTGGTATGTTATTTGTATATGTTCCATGTTCATGACATGTTAATATTTATCTTGGTTGCCTTATAAGAACATGATAGTATGATGATTGTCGTTGTTATTACGATGTTGGTTGTTGATGTTATGTTGGTTGTATAGTTGATGCTATGACTGTTGAGTTGATGGTTAAAATGTTAAACACCTTAATTGGTTAAATTAGGTTCTAAAATGAGTTAGAGATTAATAGGTTTAAACACCCTAGAAATTGGTTAAGGAACTGTGTTGAGACTCTGCCCAAAATAGTACTGTCGTGCATTGAGCATGACCATCCTGAACAGGGAGCACGCCCGTGCTCCCAATTTGAATTCTGGAAAATGGTCGTGCAGTAAGCATGGCCATGCAGTAGAGAAGCACACCCAAGTAGCTTAGCACAACCGTGCTCAAAAAGGAAGCATGACCGTGCTCCACTTAAGTGGCAGCACGCCCGTGCTGGGGTTAAGCACGATCGTGCTCACCCCTCTGGACAGAGTCTGAGATTAAGGACTTAAACAGGGGTTTTAACCCCAATCTTGCCCAACGACAAGTGATGACTTAGTTAATCAATGATGAAGATTAGATAACTTAATTAAAGATTAATTAAGATGGTTAAGCCAATAACCGTTGGGTTACCGCAAGTTGTTTGAGCTGTACCTTGGTGCCTTATTGCCAAGAGGACCTTGACCCCGCAGTTTGGGTCTAAGGTGTTATTGATGTTGTACCATAGGGATCGAGAGTTTGTCCCAAGGGGGGGGGGGGGGGGGGGCCTTGAATCCACGGTTTAGGTCTAACGTGTTGCAGTCGATTCTGCTGCGATAGATTCCGCTGGTTAAAGGTGTTGCGGTAGATTCCGCTGCGATTGATTCTGCTGATGTCTTCGATTGATTCCGTTGGAGTTATGGAGGTGGTGGTTTTCCGTGGTCATTGTGTTGCATACGCATTGCATCGTAGTTGTTGTTGTTGTTGAGGGATGTTCGACATAGGGGAGGTCGTCCTAGAGTACGGCGATCTGGCCATGTAACTCTGAAGTCGTCCATCCCGAGTTTAGTGGATCCACATGCATGGTTGGTTTAGCAGAGTAGGACTGCATTGCACTGCATAGCATGCTCGATGTTAATGATGTTGATGTATGTTATATATGTTGAATGATGTATGCTACGTTGGTGCCATGCTTGTATGTTTTACTTTACTTCCTACCTCATTGCTATTATGTTTACATGATTCTTACTCCCCATTATTTTATTTTTTTGTTTGGCCTAATTGGCACCTTGTAGAGGATGACGAGCAGCCCGAAGAGGAGTGACTCTGTGGAGCCGTCACTCATAGTTAGGGCTTGTTTTATGTTCAGTTAGTTAGTTTTTAGTTGTATTCCCTGGATTTATTCCGAAACGATTATACCAGCTCTGTATGTGACATCGGGGTTGGGATAGTTTTATTTCTTTGCTGTGTTAAATTGTTTTAAACTCGTTTTATTTTCCGCGATTTTGAGAACTAGTTCATGTGGAATTTTCTACCCATGGACGGACGCTTTATTTTATCCAGTATGTTCATGTCTAAATTTTATTAATTGCTTATCTTAAAGCGCTTATAACATGCGGGGTAGAAGGGTGTCACATTTAGTGGAATCAGAGCAGTTCGGCCCTGTCCGGATGTGGTATGAGTCTGTCGTGAGTCTGTTGTATGACTCTTGTTTGAATTGTCTATATTTATATAGACAATGTTACGTGGTACTAAGTACATATAGCTTTGCTTTGGCTTGACTTACTGCATTTGGCGGTTTGTCTTGAACGATCCAAATAGCCTTCGTGTGCTTCTTGTGTTTAGGAAGGTTGTTCTATTATCTCTTGATAATATGAACTCTACAGCTAATCTTGTGCGCTTACTTTTTTTAAAACCGCTCGATGTTATTCTTGGGATGAACTGATTATCTTCCAACCTTGTTCCTTATATCTGTTTTGATAAGACCTTAGTTTTTGGAACTCCAATGGAGTCTAAGAATCCGAACCTTCCCTCTGCCAACCAAGTTCAAGCTTCGATGAAAGACGAATCCCAAGTGTACATGATGATAGCTTCCCTGGAAGTAGAGAGCAGCCCTCCTAATGTCACCAGCTTGCCTGTTGTGCGAGACTTTCCTGAAGTGTTTCTAAGGGATGTTTATAACTTACCCCTAGAAAGAGATATTGAGTTTGCCATAGACTTAGTGTTTGGCACCGGGCCAATCTCCATAGCACCCAATAGGATGTTTCCTCTAGAGCTAACTAAGTTGAAGGAAGAGTTGGAAGACCTGGTGAAGAAGCAGTTCATTAGGCCTAGTGTGTCTCCATGGGGAGCACCTGTGTTGTTGGCGAAGAAGAAGGATGGTAGTATGAAGTTGTGCGTCGACTATCGACAGCTCAACAAGGTGACCACAAAGAATCGGTATCCCCTCCCTAGGATTGATGATCTCATGGACCAGTTGATAGGCGCTTGCGTCTTTTCTAAGATAGACTTGAGGTTAGGGTACCATCAGATTCGTGTTAAGTCTGAAGACATCCCGTAGACAGCGTTCAGAACGCGATATGGTCACTATGAGTACTTGGTTATACCCTTCGGTGTGACCAATGCTCCTGCGGCCTTCATGGATTACATGAACAAGACCTTTCAACCTTACTTGGATAAGTTTGTAGTGGTGTTCATAGATGACATCTTAGTGTACTCCAAGAGCAAGGAGGAACATGAGGAACACCTGAGGGTTGTCTAGCAGACCCTTAAGGAAAAGCAGTTGTATGCGAAGTTGTCTAAGTGTGAGTTCTGGTTAGAGGAAGTGAGCTTCTTAGGACATGTCATCTCTAAGGCTGGCATAGATGTGGACCCAGCTAAGGTTGAGACGGTGCTCCAGTGGGAAGCGCTGAAGTCTGTGACCGAGATTAGGAGTTCCTTGGGGTTAGCCGGGTATTGTAGATGGTTTATAGAAGGTTTCTCTAAGATAGCTTTACCCTTAACCCGTCTCACCTAGAAGGGACAGTTGTTTGTGTGGGACTCTAAGTGTGAAGAGAGTTTTCAAACCCTTAAGGATTGGTTGACATCAGCACCAGTGTTAGTTTTGCCAAATCCTAGTGAACCCTTCGTAGTTTACTGTGATGATTCTAAGCAAGGGTTAGGTGGTGTGTTGATGCAGAATGGTAAGGTAGTTGCTTATGCTTCTAGGTAGTTGAAAACCCATGAGAAGAACTACCCTACTGACAGCGTACGACGCGTTGAGCGGGCGCGTGCGATTCCGGCAAGTGTACCGGACTGTCGCCAAGTAATAAAAGATATCGATCCCACAGAGACTGTGATCTCGAATCGCAACTAATTGTTAAATGATAAAGCTGGACTGTATAAAAAGATTTTGATTTTGAAAAGGTTTTGAATTTGAATTAAGAGATAAATAAACATAAAACAAATAAAATAGGAAGTAAACTGTTTATGGGTTTTTAGATCTAAATGGATTCCTAGGGATTTGGGTTACCTACGAGGCTGTTTATGTTACTAATCTGATTTACCCTTGTTAATTAATGAAATTGCCTTGAAGGCGAGTTTATCCTCTAATATTTTAAGCTCCCTCTCGGGTTACAAAAACCGTGCCCAATTGACCCAACCCCTACTCTCGTGGTAGTTGATCTCAGATTGGACCCTTTGCGTTTCGTGACAACTCGTTGATCCTCGAGGGACGGCTTCTAACTCTCGTGATTTCAGTCCCAAGTCTGATGACACCTAAGTTCACCGCTAGGTTCCTCCTTAGAATGTCTGAGTCATGCAAATAAACCTAAGTTCACCGCTAGGTTCCTCCTTAGAATAGCTACGTCACGCAAATAAGCGGCCGCCGAATTTAAGAGTGATTAGAACACTAGAAATCAAATCTAAAGCAAAATCGAAATTAACAGAGATATTACATCAAATTTACAACATATTCAAAACGTGGGCATAGCCCCAATCCCTAGAAATAAACTACTACTCAAGCCTTGCCATGGAGATGACAAGCTTGGTTGACAACATCATGAAAATACAAAATCAGAATGGAGAGGAGGAAGAAAAAGATGGATCCTAAAATGTAGCCTAAGTCTATGTGTGTGTCAATGTCCCTATTCTGCCTCTGCCTGGTCCTTATTTATAGATGTGGGAAGTTTGAATCCTAATCTAACTCAAATTCTGATCCAATTCGGTTTCTTCAGGTCCAAGTAATGCACGTCACGGCCGTGATGGCCATCACGGCCAGGACGTGACGGCTTCTGACTTGTGTAGTTCTTTAGGCTTCTGAACTTTTGTGACACGAAATCCATCTCGCGACGCGAGACTTGAATTTTCCAGCTTGCTACGGCCGTGATAGATATTACGTCTAGGCCGTGACGGTCTCTGACTTGTGGGGGTTTTTTGGTCACGGCCGTGATGGACATCACGGCCAGGCCGTGACAGACTCTGACTTCAGCCTTTCTTCCTTTTCAGTTTTGCTCGATCATGGCCGTGATGGGCATCACGGCTAGGCCGTGATGGGCATCACGGCTAGGCCGTGATGGGCTCTGTTTGGCTCATTTTCTTCACTTTTCAAGCCCTATTTTCATCCAAACTCCATCATGGTTGATCTTGAGCATTTTACCCTTGATTTCTGTAAAATAACACCACACAGACCGCCTTACCCATTCCAAAGGAAAATTAACCTAAAATCAAATTAAAAATGCCTAAACTACATGAAAATGCATGCAAAATGATAGACAAAGATGATGTGAAATCACACTCATCAAATCACCCCAAGCTTAAGATTTTGCTTGTCCTCAAGCAATTACCCAGGCCATAAGATATAAATCATTCAAAGCATGGATAGTGAATCAAGAACCCGAGAAACTAATACAAGTGACAGGCATATTTAATAAGCACCCAAGAGATAATCGATTTCAAGTCCAATTAGAAGCTTAGGTTCTAAACCCATATTCTCACTGATTCAGGCACTCGTCTCACCTCACTCAAGTGTTCCAGGGTATATGACAATTCTCTCAATTTCCTCAAGGAAAGTATTCTACCATAGGCTTGACTATTAACCAAATCTCTACTTTATTAATGAAAACACATAAGAATCAAGAGGTCTTTTACTTTGGTTGTAATGTGGCCATGGGATTTATTGTTAGGTGGGAAAATCAAGAGAAGGGAAATTCAAGAAGGCTAAACAAATTATCAAACATTGCAAAGCATGACACCTTCTAAAATACCCTTTTTTTTTTGGCTTTGATTTACTTTTCGACCTTTCTTTCTTTCTTTTTATTTTTATTTCTCACTTTCTTTTGTCATCCCCTTCTCCAATTTTTTTTTTTTTGTGTTTATTTCATTTCATTTATTTGGAGAAGGGGAGCTTTTTAGCTCAAGAGAAATATTTTCTAGCTTTTTCATCCCAAACCTTTTCAAACTACCATTTTACCCTTTTTGTAATACTTTAAAAGGTGCCATAAGCATTACTCATCAAAACATTTCAAGGTACCAAGAAAAGTATTTTAATCTTTAGGCTCAAAACTAGGCAACTAAGGGGTAGAATTTAATTAATCAAACCTCAGAAGGCCGGAAAAATACCTAGTGCCTCAATCATTTTCAAAAATGTTTTCAAAAATTTTCAAGTTTCGAAACGGTTTCAAGTCAAGTTCTAGAGAATACAGTCCGAGAGGAATTAAATCACTCTATCACAAGAAATGGGGTAGATTTAGTGAATACCCCTTTTGGCTCAAAATCTTACATTTAGTAGTTCAAAAATCAGTGAGAAACACAAATCTAAAGAAACCACATGCTAATTATTAACTATCAAAAGATCATCTCAAGAATTTTTTATTTTCACCCTTGTCACAAGAATTAAAAAAATTGGGTTCAAAAATTCACTATCTCAATTCATTTGGCACCAAGTTCTCACAATTGGATGCATATTCTAAGTGAGGAGCATTCTAGAGAATGTGATCATACCAAACTATGCCTATGAGAATGCAATATGAATGCAACAATGCAAATGCAAAAAAAAAAAAATACCCCTACCCCAAGCTTAAAAACTTACATTGTTCCCAATGTAAATAATCAAGTCGGAGATAGGAGAAAAATGGAACAACTTACCGAGGTGGTAGCGGGTGTTGGCTCACATTCCTGTCAAAACTTGGGTGGAAATAGCATCACGGCCGTGAGGCTTATCACGGGCAGGCCGTGATCAATTCTGGTCTCCTTTATTAGCTCATCACAGCCGTGACCACTGTCACGGCTAGGGCGTGATGGCTTCTGACTTCATTAGTCCTTGCTCTTTTTGTTCTTCCTTCCTCTTTAACCTGAAAACACTAGACAAATCTATTAATTTATGATTTTTTGCCTCTTGATCTTCTCAAATTATTCAAGAGCTAAATTCAAAAACAAAAGGATAAAGGGAAAGAAAGCTTGGGTTGCCTCCCAAGAAGCGCTTATTTACGGTCCTAAGCTTGACCAAACTTCCTTCAATCAACCGGGGTCGGCTGGGCGTAGAAGTGTCGGAACACTTCTCTTCCATGGAACTCCTTCGAAAAGCTGATTCTGCTCATACGGCCAATTGCGCTTCCGCTTCGCTCTTTTCTCTCGGAGCTTCCCGGCCTTCCTCTCTCCTGGCGGAAGTTTTGTTTCCGCATGATCAACAACTCCAAATTCATCACTGCAGGGTGCATCATTAGCCATGCATATCTTCAGAGTTGCTTCCATGTTGAGCTCTTCCTTTACCACTGGAGACGTGATATCGATCCTGCACACATGGCTCTCAAAAGGAGGGTTGTTATATGAGTTAGTAAATTCAAAATCGACCCTACCTTCCTCTACATTTAGAGAGAGTTTGCCATTCCTTACATCTATTACTGCTCCAGCGGTGGCCAAGAATGGCCTTCCTAAAATGATGGGGAATTCATAATTCCCTTTCATATCCAATACCAGGAAATCGGTAGGGATGAAGAATTTCCCTACCTTTACAGGAACATTCTCTAGTATGCCTAGAGGAGTCCTAGTTGAGCCATCCGCAAATTGTAAGGAGAATTTGAATGGTCTCAACTCTTTTGTTCCCAACCTTTCCAAGATAGTGAGGGGCATCAAGCTCGCACTAGCCCCTAAGTCACATAAGGCTTGGTCGATTTGCACTTGTTCAATTGAGCAAGCGATAGAGAAGCTACCTAGGTCTTTCAGTTTAGGAGGCGTATTAGATTTTTTCATGACAATTGGCTCCTCAGTTAAGCTCTTAGTTTCTACTTCCACTTGCTTTCTCTTGACCAACCTTTGTGGGAAAGGTATTGGGGGTTGGTACGGTGGTGGAGGGACATACTTTGGTTCTGGCTCTTCCTTTTCGCTCATGTCCTCCTCTGGTTCCACGTCCTTTTCCCCCACCCCAAGCTTATCATCCCTCAAGTGTATGGCATTACAATGCTCAATGGGATTAGCTTCGGGTTGACCCGGGAACGTACCCTTAGCTCTAGTGTATGTGCTGGCTTGTTGGGCAATTTGGGTTTCTAGCATCTTGTTGTGGATGGCTAAGTTTCCTACCTTGGATGCTAGCTCTTTTATTGCCTCGTTTACTGCCCTGCCTTGTTGTCTAAGCTCCTCATTTTGTTTTGTTTGGGTTTCAACAAAACTTTCCAATAAAGACTCGAGTTTAGACTGCTGTACCTGAGGATACCCCGGTGCGGGTTTCCTATTACCTTGGCCCTCTTGGTACTCATGGTTCAGAGTGTTGCTGTAGTTGCCGTAGGAGAGGTAAGGGTTGTTCTTCCTTTGGTTGTAAGAATTTGGGGGAGCATAATTGGGCAGCTTCGGGTTTGTATCGTAGAAGTTGTGACAAGCGTTCACTTGTTCACCCGAAGCGCCGGATCCATGAGCAATACCTCGTGGGCACTCCATAATGTCGTGTCCCTGCATTCCACAAATCTCACAAACAAGGTTAGTAGCACCTATTTCACTCACATTAGCCCTTTCAAGCCGATCAAAACGTTTATTAAGTGAGTCTATTTTTGACATTATAAGATCAGTGCTATTTACTTCAAACTTACCCCCCGAAATCTTGTTCGGGTTATTACCTCTTTCTGAACCCCATTGGTGGTAGTTGGTGGCCACGTTTTCAATGATGTTGAATGCCTCAGTCAGAGGCCTATTCATAAATGCACCACCAGCTGCAGAATCAAGTGACACCTTCGAAGAGTAATCCAATCCGTTGTAGAAGGTGTGCACTAATAACCACCTCTCGAGTCCATGGTGTGGGCAAGACTCCAGCAGTCCCTTGTAGCGATCCCAAGCTTCCGATAAGGATTCTCCGTCTTTTTGGAAGAAGCCGGTGATCTGGGTTTGTATATAGGCCGTCTTGGATGGAGGGAAGAATTTCTCCAAGAACGCCTGTTCCAGTTGGTCCCAAGTAGTCAAGGTGTTGGCGGGCAATTGCTTTAGCCAAGCCTTTGCTTTTCCAGTCAGAGATGAGGGGAATAACCTTAAGCGTATAGCATCGACCGGTGCACCGTGAATCCTAATAGCATCAGTGAACTCCAAGAATGTTTCTACGTGATCAGTCGGGTCCTCCGAGGGCAATCCTCCGAATTGGTGCTGCCTAATCATGTTGATTAGCATAGGCGGTATAGTGTAGTTCTCCGCCTCAATCTCTGGCCTAGCAATCCCAGTTCGCAAGGCCCTAGCATTTGGGGCTGCGTAGTCCTTCAAAGGTTTCGTATCCGGTTGATTCGCCATGAGGGGAATGGGGGTCAACCTCTCTCTCTCACTTTGTAGTCTCCTACGTCTATGGAAGGTCCTCTCGATTTTTGTATGAACCTCACTAAGGCTCCCAAGATGGATACACTAGAAGGAAAGAAATTTTGATTTTTTTTTCAAATATAAAAATTAATTAAATAAATAAAAATAAATGGTCCAGAAAAATCATTTCGAAAATTGAATTGAGATTCGAAAAGGCACAGTCCCCGACAACGACGCCAAAAACTTGACAGCGTGCGACGCGTTGAGCGCGCGCGTGCGATACCGACAAGTGTACCGGACTGTCGCCAAGTAATAAAAGATATCGATCCCAGTTTCTTCCTTTTCAGTTTTTCTCGATCATGGCCGTGATGGGCATCACGGCTAGGCCGTGATGGGC
This sequence comes from Sophora flavescens, assembly GCA_030762895.1. Classification (NCBI taxonomy): domain Eukaryota; kingdom Viridiplantae; phylum Streptophyta; class Magnoliopsida; order Fabales; family Fabaceae; genus Sophora; species Sophora flavescens. Next base: position 144,509,034 of record CM061064.1, read on the forward strand.
ATCACGGCTAGGCCGTGATGGGCTCTGTTTGGCTCATTTTCTTCACTTTTCAAGCCCTATTTTCATCCAAACTCCATCATGGTTGATCTTGAGCATTTTACCCTTGATTTCTGCAAAACAACACCACACAGACCGCCTTACCCGTTCCAAAGGAAAATTAACCTAAAATCAAATTAAAAATGCCTAAACTACATGAAAATGCATGCAAAATGATAGACAAAGATGATGTGAAATCACACTCATCACCTACCCATGACGTAGAGTTAGGAGTTGTCGTATTTGCATTAAAGATATGGAGGCATTACCTGTATGGATCGAGGTTTGAGGTTTCTAGTGATCATAAGAGTTTGAGGTATCTCTTTGATCAAATGAAGTTGAATATGAGGCAGCGTAGGTGGATGGAGTTCTTAAAGAATTATGACTTCGAGCTGACCTATCATCCAGAAAAGGCCAATGTGGTGGCTGATGCCCTAAGTTGGAAAACTTTATATATCTCCGCTTTGATGGTCAGGGAGATGGATCTGATTTAGGAGTTTAGAGACCTTAGTCTAGCTTGTGAGTTTACCCCTAAGAGTATTAGGCTTGGTACCTTGAAGGTTACCAATATCTTGATGGATCATATTAGAGAGGGACGGAAGTTAGATAAGTTTCTCTTAGACCAGCGAGAATTGCTCGCTCAGGGTAAAGACCTTAGTTTCAAGGATGGGAGTGATGGAGTCTTGAGGTTTAAGGGTAGAGTGTGCATACCAGATGCTCCTGAGCTTAGAAAATTGATCCTTGAAGAAGGACATAGGAGTGGGTTTAGTGTGCACCCAGGTGCCACCAAGATGTATCAGGACCTTAAGAGGATGTTTTGGTGGCCTAGGATGAAAAAGGATGTGGTCGAGTTTGTGTATGCGTGCTTGGTTTATCAAAAATCTAATATAGAACACCAAAAGCCATCAGGTAAGTTACAACCTTTAAGTATCCCAGAATAGAAATGGGATAGCGTCTCCATGGACTTTGTGTCTGGACTCCCTAGGTCTCCAGCTGGTTTTGAGGATATATGGGCTGTTGTGGATAGATTGACTAAGTTTTCCCATTTCATCCCGATGAACATGGAGTATCCTTTAGAGAAGTTATCCAAGCTATACATCAAAGATATAGTTAGGCTTCATGGTGTACCCTCTAGCAAAGTATCAGATAGAGACCCGAGGTTTACCTCCAGGTTCTGGGAGAGTTTGCAGCATGCTTTAGGGACAAAGCTTAGGCTTAGTTCAGCTTACCACCCGCAGACTGATGGGCAGTCTGAGAGGACCATCAGTCCTAAGAGGACTTGTTGAGAGCTTGTGTGCTAGAACAGTCTGGTAGTTAGGAGGAGATGTAGGACACCCTTGTGTTGGAGTGAACCTACTGATAGTGTGGTGCTAGGGCCGGAGATAGTCCAGGAAACAACAGAAAGGATCGGGATGGTTCAGGAAAAGATGAGAGTGGCACAAAGTAGGCAAAAGAGCTACCATGGCAAAAGGAGGAAGCGCTCAAATTCCAGGAAGGTGATCATGTGTCCTTGAGAGTTACTCCAACAACTGCGGTTGGTAGAAAGATGAAATCAAGCAAGCCATCTGTTATCAGGAGATCTGAGTCTTCCCTACCTTGGTGAACAAGTGCAGAATCTTCGAGGATGCTTACAAGGCCAGGATCGTAACCCGCAAAAGTTCAGAGATCCAGAGCAGTAAGGATGAAGATCAGAAGAACGAGGTGAGACAATGTCATCAGCAGAGACTTCAAGCAGAATGGCAAGGAATCACAGTTCTCAGTAGGTAAGCCTAAGGATTGGGATTCTCCTAAACATGTCAGATGTGGAAAATGTGGAGAAGGTCACTATACCCATCAATTCAAGGAGCCGAACATCATCTGTTTCAAGTGTGGCAATTATGGTCACCTCAGCAGGAACTGTAAAGGAGAAAAGTCAGAACGACAGAGTGCTAACAGGAATCAAAGAGCACAGCAGAAGCGTAGTGGAGCTGGAGCCTCCAAGTCCGTGGACTCAACCCAATGTATGTGCCTAATTGATGAAAGTTTAACCAGTTATGGTGATAGAAATTTCGAGGACGAAATTTTTATAAGGGGGGTGGAATTGTACCACCTCAAGATTTACCCTTATATTTATGTGTGTTAGTTTTGGTATATATATATTTGATATGTTTGATATTTATATATATGTGCATATATTATTGCATATTATAATATGTATATTAATATATATTTATTTGCATTGATATGAGATTGTGTCTCTTAATGTTTGATTTTATATGTTAACATATGATATGTGATTTTATTAATAATAAGTGATTAAGAATGATATGATAAGATATCATGTGATTTAGTATTTAAATAGAGATAGTGTTATTCTTAGATTTTATCCCCTCAATCAATCAGATTTGAGTCCTTATCAATATAGGATCATCCTCTTTTTGTTTATATCCTAAGATCTTATCATAATCTCCTAAGGATCCTATCTAGGAATAACTACCAAATCTGTCGCTAAACTTACATCGAACTTTTGACTATCTTAGTCCGATTTTGAACTTGAAGATTATACATTAATTTGTAGATATTTCTCTGAGATTTCTAAAGACACCAAGAACGCCTTAATCGGAAACTTGTAGCTCGAGTTATGGTCAAATTACCGAAATGTATACAGTTTGGGCTGAAATAGGAACCCGTTATGACCCAAACCCATATATATACCATTAGACTCGACCTAAACCTAGTTTACACGACCCCAACACTCATAAAACTGCCTCCCTCCTTCCTATTTGAATCCTTATGGTTTTTCTCCCTAAAACTCTCTCTAGGGAACCCGTTCTTGCACCGTTCTTCACTGTTTCTTGATAGGAGAACATCGCTACGAATAAGGGTTCGTTGTGCTTGATGTTTGGGACTTTAGAAAATGTAAAATTCGTGCACCTTGTCCCTTGTGTTCTTTCTTTCAAGTTCTTGATCTTTTCCTTTTAATTTCTTGATCTTAGAGTTGAACCAAAGTGTCTCTTTGTCGTTCTTGAGGTTGTAGACAAGCGCTAGTGAGACAGGACCCAAGTGGAACTTCTTTCTCTCTTTCGAATCGTGATCTCTATTCCAGGTATGGGGAGAAGGGTAGTGTATTCATAGGCTTGGGGTTAGTGTAAAGTAAAGGGGTTCCCAAAACCCCATGTTGTTTTATGTGTATGAATGAATAACGTGTTAAATTGTATTGTTTGGTGATGGTATGTTCTTGGCTATTTTGGTATATTATTTGTATGTGTTCCATGTTCATGACATGTTGTTAATATTTATCTTGGTTTCCTTGATATGAACATGATAGTATGATGATTGTCGTTGTTATTACGATGTTGGCTGTTGATGTTATGTTGGTTGTATAGTTGATGCTATGACTGTTGAGTTGATGGATAAAATGTTAAAATCCTTAATTGGTTAAATTAGTTTCTAAAATGAGTTAGATATTAATAGGTTTAAACACCCTAAAAATTGGTTAAGGAACTGTGTTGAGAGTCTGCCTAGAACAGTATTGTCGTGCATTGAGCACGACCGTGCTGAACAGGGAGCACGCCCGTGCTCCCAGATTGAATTCTGGAAAATGGTCGTGCAGTAAGCACGGCCGTGCAGTAGAGAAGCACGCCCAAACAGCTGAGCACGACCGTGCTCAAAAAGGAAGCACGACCGTGCTCCACTTAAGTGGCAGCATGCCCGTGCTGGGGTTAAGCGCGATCATGCTCACCCCTCTGGACAAAATATGAGATTAAGGACTTAAACAGGGGTTTTAACCCCAATCTTCCCCAACGAAAAAATGATGACGTAGTTAATTAATGATTAAGAGTAGATAACTTAATTAAAGATTAATTAAGATGGTTAAGCCGGTAACCGTTGGGTTACCGCAAGTTGTTTGAGTTGTACCTTGGTGCCTTATGGCCAAGAGGGCCTTGACCCCGCGGTTTGGGTCTAAGGTGTTATTGATGTTGTACCTTAGGGACCGAGAGTTTATCCCAAGGGGGGCCTTGACTCCACGGTTTGGGTCTAAGGTATTGCAGTCGATTCTGCTGCGGTAGATTCCACTGGTTAAAGGTGTTGCGGTTGATTCCGTTGATGTCTTCGGTTGATTCCGTTGGAGTTATGGAGGAGGTGGTTGTCCATGGTCATCGTGTTGCATACACATTGCATCAGAGTTGTTGTTGTTGTTGAGGGATGTTCGACATAGGGGAGGTCGTCCTAGAGTACGGCGATCTGGCCATCCACGGTTGGAGTAGATTCTCCTAGTGCCCCCGTGACGAGGCATCCGTTGGTTTGATGCGTTGGCTATCCAAGGAGTAGATTCTACGGTGATGAGTAGATTCTCAATGTGGATATGTAACTCCGAAGTCGTCCATCCCGAGTTTAGTAGATCCATATGCATGGTTGGTTTAGCGGAGTAGGACTGCATAGCATGCTCGATGTTAATGATGTTGATTTATGTTATATATGTTGAATGATGTATGCTACGTTGGTGTCATGCTTGTATGTTTTACTTTACTTCCTACCTCCTTGCTATTATGTTTACATGATTCTTACTCCCCATTATTTGTTATTTGTTTAGTCTAATTGGCACCTTGCAGAGGATGACGAGTAGCCCTGAGAGGAGTGACTCTGAAGAGTTGTACCTCATTATTTGTATTCTTTGCTATGTTAAATTGTTTTAAACTCGTTTTATTTTCCACGATTTTGAGAACTAGTTCATGTGGACTTTTCTACCCATGGACGGACGCTTTATTTTATCCAGTATGTTCATGACTAAATTTTATTAATTTCTTATCTTAAAGCGCTTATAACATGCGGGGTAGAAGGGTGTCACATGCAACATGAAACTTCATATTGTAACAAGAAATAACTTGAACCTAATGATGGGCAAGAATCCGCAAGTGCGCGTCTTCGTCGTCAAGTAATAAAAAGATCGAACCCACAGAGACCGTGATCTCAAATAACAATCAATTATTAAATCAATTAAACTGGACTATAAAAAAAGATTTGGAAAAGATTTGGTTTTTAAAATAAGAATTAACTAACAAATCTAGTAATTAAAACGCAATCCAATAAAATTACAATCAAATCAAATCTGGAGATTTCAAATTAAAAGAGATTTCCAGGAATTTGGTTACCTACAAGACTGCTCATGCTACTAAATTGACTACCCCTCTTGTTAATAATCAAAATTGCTTTGAAGGTGAATTTATTCTAAATAAGTTAATGTTCCCTCTCGGGATACAAGAAACGTGCCCAATTAAACCAACCCCTACTCTCGTGGTAATTGAATTTAAATTGAACCCTTTAAGCTTTGTGACAATTCAGTGAACCCTCGAAGGACCGCTTCTAACTCTCGTGATTTAAGTCCTAAGTTCAATCTCTATAGATCCAATACCCAAGTTCACCGCTAGGTTCCTCCTTAGAGTATCTATGACATGCAAATAAGTGCGCACCAAATTCACAAGTAATTAATGCAATAGGAATTAAATCGAAAGCAAAATTGAAATTAACAAGAAGCAAAACGTCAATTCATCACATAAAATGAGTCTTGGGCATATCCCCAATCCCTAGAAATAAAAAGACTACTCAAGCATTGTCATATTCATAGCAAGCTTGATTAAGTAAAGCAAAAAAAAACTAAGAAAATAAGAAATTGAGAAGAAGAGAAATCCTAATTTTTGCCTATGGTAGCAGCCAAGAGGTCCTTATTTTCGAGTCTTAGAGTCCTATTTATAATGTAGGGTAACTAGAATTCAAAATTGTTACAAAATCAGATCAAATCATCAATTAAATTTCCAGATATTGGGCGTCATGGCCGTAATGCCTGTCACAGCCAGGCCGTGATGGGTTCTGACTTGGAGATGGCTTCAATGCTTGGTCTGTCACGGTCGTGACCATCATCACGGCCTAGCCGTTATTAGTTCTGCCTGTGGGGGTCTGGTTCAGTTGGCATGTCATGGCCGTGATGGCCATCACGGCCTGACTGTGACCATTTTTTAGTTTAACCTTCTTTCTTTTCAGCCTTACTCGATCATGGTCGTGATGCCTATCACGGCTTGGCCATGATGGGCTCTGTTTGGCTCATTTTTCTTGCTTTTTTCAAGCTCCGTCTTTGTGCAAGATCCAACATAACTGATCCTGAGCATTTTAATCTTCAATTCCTGCACACAAACACCACAAAACCACCTTACCCGTTCCAAGGTAAAAACTAACAAAAATCAAATTAAATATGCCTATACTATATGAAAATGCATGCAAAATGTCAAGGAAATATGAGGTGAAATCACATTCATCAAACTACCACAAGCTTAAGATTTTACTTGTCCTCAAGCAATCACTAAGGCTCGAAAAGATAAACAATCAAAGCATGGACAATGAACCAAGAACCCGAGTAATAAATCTAAGTAACAGGCATATCCAAATAAGTAACCAAGAGACAATCAATTTCAAGTCCAATTAGAAGCTGAGGTTCTCTAGATTCATGCCTCTCACTAATTCGGGCACTCTTCTCATCTCACTCAAGTGTTTAAGGGTATATGACAATTCACTCAATTTCCTCAAGGAAGTTATCCTACCATAAGCTTGACTATTAACCAAAATCTCTACTTTATTAATGAAAACACATAAGAATCAAGTAGTCTTTTATTTTGGTTGTAATGGGGCCATGGGATTAATTGTTAGGTGGGGAAATTAAGAAAGGGAAAACTCAAGAAGGCTAAACAAAATATCAAACAATGCAAAGCATGACAACCTTCTAAAATACCTTTTTGGGCTTTAATTCACTTTTCCACCTTTCTTTCTTTCTTCCTTTTTTTTTATTTCTCACTTTATTTTTCTCATCCCCTTCTCCATTTTATTTATTTTTTATTTTTATTTTTATTTTTTCAATTTGGAGAAGGGGAGATTTCCAACTTAAGAGAAATATTTTTCTAACTTTTTCATCCCACAATTTATTTTTCAAACCACCTTTTTGCCCTTTTTGCAATACTTTAAAAGGTGTCATACCAAGCATCATTATCAAAATAAATCAAGGTACCAAGAAAAGCATTTTATTCTATTAGGCTCAAAATTGGGTAATTAAGGGGGTAGCATTTAATCACTCAAAGCTCAGAAGGCCAGAAAAATACATAGTGCCTCAATCATTTTCAAATATGTTTTCAAAAAAATTTATGTTTCAAAACGGTTTCAAAAGTTCTAGAGAATACAATCCAAGAGGAATAAAACACTCAATCACAAAGAATGGGGTAGATTTAGTGAATACCCCTTTTAGGCTCAAAAATCTCACACTTATTAGTTTGAAATTAACGAGAAACACAAATCCAAGGAACCACATGCTAATTATCAACTATCAAAATATCAACTCAAGCATTTTTATTTTTAGCCTATCACAAGAATACAAAAATTGGGTTCAAAAATTCATTGTCTCAATTCATTTGGCACAAAGTTCTCACAATTGGATGCATACTCTAAGCAAGGGGCAATCTAATCATGTGATTATGCAAAACTACGCCTATATGAATGCAACATGTAAAAAATGCAAAAAAATAAAACCAAAAATAATACCCCTACCCCAAGCATAAAAGCTTACATTGTCCCCAATGTAAATAATCAAGTCGGAGAGAGGGAAAAATGGAACAACTCACCGAGGTGGTGGAGGGTGTTGGCATAGATGCCAGTCATAGAGCTGCTGGAAGACGTGTCATGCCTGTGACATTCATCACGGTCAGGCCGTGATCGATTCGGATGCTAGTTAATGGCCTTGTCACGGGCATGAGGTACATCACGGCTGGGCCGTGATCTCTTCTGGGCTTCAGTTATTAGCCTGTCACGGTCGTAACCCATGTCACGAGTAGACCGTGAACAAGTCTGACTTTATGGCTCCTTGACATCACGCCTGTGATCATGTTCATGGCTGGGCCGTGATATCCTCTGGTTTGGGCTCTGGTTTCTGCTGAACTGCATCACGCCTGTGAGGGCTATCATGGCTAGGTCGTGTTCCTTTCTGATCTTCAGCTGTTGGCTAATCACGGCCATGACCCCTGTCACGGCCTGGGCGTGATCAATTCTGGTCTCACATCATGTCCATGATGGACATCAGGGGCAGGCCATGATCTCCTCTGACTTCATTTTCCATGCCCTTTTCACTCTTCATGCCTTCCTAACCTGTCAACACTTGGCAAATCCATTAATTTGTGATCTTTCTTCTCTTAATCTTCTTAATTATTCAAAAACAAAATTCAAATACAAATTAAAAAGGGAAAGAAAACTTGGGTTGCCTCCCAAGAAGTGCTTATTTACGGTCTTAAGCTTGACCATACTCCCTTCAATCAACCGGGATCAGCTGGGCTTGGAAGTGAAAGAACACCTCTCTTCCAAGGAAGTCCTTCTAAGAGCCTATTTTGTTCCTATGGCCACATGCGCTTTGGCTTTGTTCTTTTCACTCTGAGTTTCATGGCCTTACTTCCTCCCGGTGGAAGTTTTAACTCCACATGTTGAGCAACTCCAATTTCATCATTATTTGGTGCATCATTTGTCATGCAAAGTTTGGGAGTTGCTTCCATCTTATTCTCTTCCTTCACCTTTGGAGGCATTATCTCAATCCTTCACACATGACTCTCAAAATGAGGGTTATTATACGAGTTAGTCAAATAAAAATCCACCCTTCCTTTCTCTACATTCAAGGAGAGCTTACCATTTTTTACATCTGTTATTGCTCCAGCTGTGGCCAAGAATGGCCTTCCAAGAATGATAGGGTATTTAGAATTCCCATCCATGTCCAACACCATGAAATCGGTAGGAATGAAAAATTTCCCTACCTTTATGGGAACATTCTCTAGTATTCCTAGAGGAGTTTTAGTTGAGTCATCCGCAAATTGTAAAGAGGACTTGGATAGACTCAATTCCTTGGATCCTAACCTCTCAAAGATGGTAAGTGGAATCAAACTCACACTAGCCCCTAAGTCACATAAGGCTTGGTCTATTTTCACTTCTCCGATTGAGCAAGCAATAGAGAAACTTCTTTGATCTTTTAGTTTATGAGGCATATTAGTTTTTATTATGGCATCATGCTCCTCAATTAAGCTCTTAGTTTCTTTTTCTACTTGCTTTTTCTTGACCAACCTTTGTGGGAAAGGTATTGGGGGTTGGTAAGGTGGTGGAGGGACATACTTTGGCTCTATCTTTTCATGTTTACTCGTGTCCTCCTCACATTCCACATCCTTTTCAACTACCCCAAGCTTATCATCCCTCAAGTATATAGCATTACAGTGCTCATTGAGATTAACTTCGGGTTGTCCTGGAAACGTACCCTTAGTTCTAGAATATGTACTAGCTTGTTGGGCAATCTGAGATTCTAACATCTTATTATGGATGGCTAAGTTATCTACCTTAGATGTTAACTCTTTTATTGCCTCATTGGCTGCCCTACCTTATTACCTAAACTCTTCATTTTGCTTTGTTTGAGTTTCAACAAAATTTTCCAAAAGAGACTCAAGTTTAGACTTTGTACCTGAGGATACCCCGATGTGGGTTTCCTATTACCTTGGCCTTCCTAGAATTAGTGGTTCAACGTGTTGTTGTAGTTCTCATAGGAGAGATAAGGATTATTCTTCCTTACTTGGTTGTAAGGATTTGGGGGGAGCATAATTTGGCAACTTCGGGTTCGTGTCATAGAAATTGTGACAAGAGTTCACTTGTTCCCCCGAAGCACCGGATCCAGGAGCAATACCATGTGGACACTCCATTATGTCATGTCCCTGCATTCCACAAATCTCACAAACAACATTAGTAGCACCTATTGAACTCACATTAGCCTTTTCGAGCTTATCAAAGCGTTTATTCAATGAGTCAAATTTAGACATAATTAAATCATTACTATTCATTTCAAACTTACCCCCCGAAAGCTTTTTCGGGTTATTACCTCTTTCCGAACCCCATTGGTGATAGTTGGTGGCTACGTTTTCAATGAAATTGAACGCTTCAGTCAGTAGTCTATTCATAAAGGCTCCACCAGCTGCGGAGTCAAGTGACACCTTCGAAGAGTAATCCAATCCATTGTAGAAGGTATGCACTAACAACCACCTCTCGATCCCATGATGTGGGCAAGACTCTAGAAATCCTTTGTAACGATCCCAAGCTTCGGATAAGCATTCTCCGTCCTTTTGGAAGAAGCCGGTGATCTGAGTTCGTAGGTAAGCAGTCTTGGATGGAGGGAAGAATTTTTCCAAGAATGCCTACTCCAGTTGGTCCCAAGTTGACAAAATATTAGCGGGCACTTGCTTCAACCAAGCTCTTGCCTTTCCAGTCAGAGAGGAGGGGAATAACCTCTAGCGAATAGCATCAATCGGGACACCTTGAATTCTTATTGCATCGGTGAACTCCAAGAATGTCTCCACATGATCAGTCGGGTCCTCTGAGGGTAATCCTCCAAATTGATGTTGCCTAATCATGTCAACTAACTGAGGCGGTATAGTGTAGTTCTCCGCCTCAATTTCTGGCCTAGCAATCCCAGTTCGCAAACCACTAGCATTTGGGGCTGCGTAGTCCTTCAGTGGTTTGGTATCCGGTAGATTCGCCATGAGTGGAATGGGAATCAACCTCTCTCTCGCTCTTTGTCTTTGTAGTCTCCCACGTCTACGAAAGGTCCTTTCGATCTCAGGGTCAACTTCAATAAGATTTCCAAGACTTTGGGATCTTCGTATAAAAGAGAAAAATACCTGCAAAGAGAGATAGATACTCTAGAAAAAGAAAAAGAAATAAAAAAAAAATTCCTGAAAAAATCAATTTAAAAATTGGATTGAAATTCAAGAAAGCACGGTCCCCGACAACGGCGCCAAAAACTTGATGGGCGAGAATCCGCAAGTGTACGGCTTCGTCGTCAAGTAATAAAAAGATCGAACCCACAGAGACCGTCATCTCAAATAGAAATCAATTATTAAATCAATTAAACTGGACTATAAAAAAAGATTTGGTTTTTAAAATAAGAATTAACTAAAAAATCTAGTAATTAAAATGCAATCAAATAAAATTACAATCAAATCAAATCTGGAGATTTTCAAATTAAAAGAGATTTCCAGGAATTGGATTACCAACAAGACTGCTCATGCTACTAAATTGACTACCCCTCTTGTTAATAATCAAAATTACTTTGAAGGTGAATTTATCCTAAATAAGTCAATGTTCCCTCTCGAGATACAAGAACCGTGCCCAATTAAACCAACCCCTACTCTCGTGGCAATTGAATTTAAGTTGAACCCTTTAAGCTTTGTGACAATTCAGTGAACCCTCGAAGGACCGCTTCTAACTCTCGTGATTTAAGTCCTAAATTCAATCCCTATAGATCCAATACCTAAGTTCACCACTAGGTTTCTCCTTAAAGTATCTATGACATGCAAATAAGTGCGCACCAAATTCACAAGTAATTAATGCAATAGGAATTAAATCGAAATCAAAATTGAAATTAACAAGAAGCAAAACGTCAATTCATCACATAAAACGAGTCTTGGGCATAGCCCCAATCCCTAGAAATAAAAAGACTACTCAAGAATTGTCATATTCATAGCAAGCTTGATTAACAAAAGCATAAAAAAAACCTAAGAGAAAAGAATAAATTAAGAAGAAAAGAAATCCTAATTTTTGCCTAAGGTAGCAGCCAAGAGGTCCTTATTTTCGAGCCTTAGAGTCCTATTTATAATGTAGGGTAACTTGAATTCAAAGTTGTTACAAAATCAGATCAAATCAGCAATTAAATTTCCAGATATTGTGCGTCACGGCCATGATGCCTGTCACGGCCAGGCCGTGATGGGTTCTGAATTGGAGATGGCTTCACTGCTTGGTCTATCACGGTCATGACCGCCATCATGGCCTAGTCGTGATCAGTTCTGCCTGTGAGGGTCTGGTTCAGTTGGCATGTCACGACCGTGATGGCCATCACGGCCTGGCCATGACCAGTTCTGAGTTTAACCTTCTTTCTTTTCAACCCTACTCGATCATGGCCGTGATGCCTATCACGGACAGGCCGTGATGGACTCTGTTTTGCTCATTTTTCTTTCTTTTTTCAAGCTTCGTCTTTGTGTAAGCTCCAACATAACTGATCCTGATCATTTTAATCTTCAATTCCTACACACAAACACCACAAAACCACCTTACCCATTTCAAGGTAAAAACTAACAAAAATCAAATTAAATATGCCTAAACTATATGAAAATGCATGCAAAATGTCAAAGAAATATGAGGTGAAATCACACTCATCACCTAACAGTGTGGATAAGTCAAGTACCTGGCAAGACTGCATGCACATGGAAGCCCATGTGTTGCTCTAACTATACAACCACAAGTAGAACTATCGATACCAATATTTTAACCCGTTCATACTTGTCGGTTATATGAATCAGTGCACTCCTAGACACAAATCCCCGCAATTTGTTGAAAAGCCTGATATTGAATCTGTGCCCCACCACAGTACGACTTTGCTCCATTGGGGTCCTTTTCTCCGTGTGTTGCAAAATGATAAAGTTGTTTATGGCATTCCAATATTTACACAGATCCCCCATGTTATTCTGAAACATCCTCTTCAATACCGCATGAGCAAACTCTACCCTGTTAACAAATATAAGTAAATAAAGATTAACATAACATTACAGAAAATAATTTACCATAAATAATTCATATCTAAGTGCGAACCATACCTATTGGTTGTTGTGTTTCCCAAGTGCATTACTCTATCTCTCCATCCCTTGCCAAAATTTTCCTTGTGAGGGATCAACCACATTTTGTTCACATATTCAACAAAAAAAAGGCCAAGGTGAACAAAAATCTTGAAATCTCTATGAACGATCTGCATACTCGGTCTCGTCAGAAGAGTCCATAACATTATTCCATGCATCCATCACCGACTCCAGTGACTCTCTCGGACTCACATGCATATTGCATTTAGCCAGGACATTCTTACCAACATGAATTGCGGTCATCAATACAATGTCTTTGTCGGTCACAATGACTTTGGGTACTGTGTCATCTCTCAGTATAAGTCATCTTAACTTCTCCAATGCCCAGATAAAGTTACCAACTCACTCGGACTCCAAATAAGCAAATGCAACAGAGAATGTCAACTCTGTGGATGTGACACCAACAATCTCAAGTAATGGCAGTCGATACCTGTTTGTTTTATAAGTTCTATCAATAAGTAACACAATGTGGAAAGCATGCAACAATTTTATGGCATCTGGATGTGTCCAAAATATATCTCTGGCAACATATGTCGTCTCGTCCCTTCTATGAAAATATAAATATTGATCACGTTCTAGTAAATACATGCGTTTCTGCATTTCTGTTCTGGGACCTCTCAAACTCCTCCGATATTTTCGCCTACAATTATAAACCTACCTCATTGTGGTGACATTAGCCACATTATGATCCTTTAGTGTCATTAAAATATGCTTCGGCTTTATCATGTTCTTTGTCATGTCATTAAGCAAACATTTCTCTTCCTCGTTTAGTCGACCAGCATATGGATGACAGACTAATGTTTCTGCTAAAGCATGATTGTGAAATCCACACACGAAATTCAGTATCCATCCTTCATCATTTTTTGAAGGCCTTCCTCTTAGTCTCAAGGGACAGTCACATTTTCTAGTTCCAGCAACCTTGCGAGTTTGTTCTTCTTATATGGTTTATACTTTCCACTCCTTTCACAACCCAACAGTACAAATGACTTCCTTCTTGGATGTCCTTCGCTCATGTCTGATCTCAACAATAGATCCATTCTGTGTCACAACACCTCGAACCCATTTCAATAGATCATCCCAAGTAGTAAATAAATGTAAATGAAAAAAAAATCAAGACGCTGAATATTTACGTATTCAATACTAAAAAAAATAAAATCAAGTGTCAATCATTTACCTGTGTAGTGGTAAATACTTCAGAACAATCCACAAACTGATTTAGGGAACCATCACATTCAACCTTGTTTCTCCATCGGTTGGCATATCAGTTGACATTTCTACTTCATCAAAATTAACATAATCGCCCATCTACACTAATTACAAGAAAAATAAAAATAATTAAACTAAAAAAATAGCACGAATAATAACAAATTAGTTGTAATATCAATATATTTAGGGATAATTAATATTATTACATATTAATTATTAATAAAAAATATATCACTTACAAAAACTATTGTTTTCGTAAGTAAAAAGAATTTAACACTTGCGGAAACAACAGTTTTTGTAAGTGCAAAAGTAACTCGGGACAAAATTTGTTAACACTACCGAAAATTTTATACTTACGGAAATTAGTTTCTGTAAGTGTTTACAAATGTTTTACCCACGGTACTTAGTTTCGTAAGTAAAATAAAAAATTAACGAAAACCGTAAAACGAACCGAAAATTAACGAAGAATTATACGTACCTGTGTCGACTGCTTTTCCTCGGACCGCGGTTGCAAAAGATATGGTTGAATCTTGAGGTGTGGAGTTTTGCGTAATAAAATATGGGAGGAGAATGAGGGAGAATAGAATGAAGAAAAAAAAACTGAGAATAAGGTGTATTAGATGTAGAGCTGGGTATATGGATCAGTCCGGTCCGTTTAAGTCTGGTCTGCATTGGTCTACACTTAAACGGACTGGATCGGACGAGTCCGCGAAATAAATGGACTTGAAATTATATAGTCCGCGACCAGTCCACATAGTCCTCGGGGTAAACGGACTGGTCCATGGACTCATCAATAAATAATTAATTGTTTTTTTTCAACAGACATCGGTAAAAAATATCAAGCATCACAAGTTGTATCAATGGTCCAAATTTTATGTAGATTTAAATCAATCAATTTAAAAAAAAAAAGGACCAGATCCTACATTTCTTCTTCGTACCACCCACCGACCTAGGTGACCTCCCAGCACCGTCACCATCGTCTCGCTGCCCCTCCCGGCCCAGCCCTACTCTATCGTCGTTACTCCCAGTGTCGTCGTCGCCGCACTAAGCCGCGCCTTATGCTCCTACAATCTATCTCGCTTGAAGAACAAAACAGAAAAGAGGAAGACTTGAGAACTGGGTCGTGATTATTTTACTTCAAAGGAGGCGTCGAAGTAACACAAGCACATCAAATGATCATCTAAATAAAAAAGAGAAGGTTTAATGAACTTTTTGGTCCCTGTAAAGTAGGGTTGTTTTGAAATCAGTCCCTGTAAACTTTTTTGTTAGGTTTTGGTCCCTGTATTTCGAAAAGATTTGTTTGAGGTCCCTGTTGTTAGTAGGTGTTGTTAACTTGCTGTCGTGGCTGATGGTGCGCCACGTCAGCTTTGCCACTAGGATGAAATTTTACACCATGTCAGTCACGTCACATGCCACATCAACAATTTTGTTTTTTAAAAAAAATATTTCGGAAAAAAATTAAATTACATTTTTTTTTACCAAAAATTAATTAAAAACTAATATTTCACAAAAAAAATAAACAAAATATTTTTTGAAGGAAAAAAATCATTGTTCCCCTTCTCCATGTCGAGCAGCTTCATCGTGGTGAGTCCTCTTCACCAGATGAGACGTCAATTTCGCAGATGAATTAGGGTTGTCTCCATCATTTTTTTTATAAGCAAGGTTGTCTCCATCTATCCCTTCTTCTTCGCCTTACAGATCCAGATCCACGCATTCGCAGGTTGCTGATGTTGAAGATGAAGACGAACACGGTGTTTCCTTATTGTCACCGAATTAGGGTTCCACACGCAGTAGCTCCCTTCTTCTTCTCCTTCCAGATCCATATCCACGTTGTCGCAGGCTTCTGATGTCGATGCCGTTTCGCGTTCCTCTGACATTAGCTTCCTCAGTGGAGGACGAAGTCATTTTGTCTCCGTGGAATCCTGTATTTTATTCGGGATCGGCAAACGGTGTCATTTTTGTTGAGGAATAGGTAAATGGGTTCTTAGCAACGAAACTGAGAAAGGACGAAGGAGAGAGATGAGAGAACATGTCCTAGTGGCGGTCAGCGCTCGTGGTGTGGTGCTGACGTTGTGGACTGTGCACGTCAAAGAAGAGGTGTGGTTCGTGCATAGATCTGAGATCTGTGGCGGCGCTGGGCCAAACTTGGCGGCGGCGGTGAGTGGGTCTGGTGCGGTGTTGGGGGAAACGCGGGCGGGGATGCAGTGGTGACGGTGGTGGTCGAAGCAACGGGGCAAAGGCTCGTTTTTATTTCTCTTTTTTTAATTTCTAGATGTTGGATTTGGGTTTTGTGATTTGGGGTGGAGTGGAGATTATGGTGTTTTGAGATGGAAGGTGGTTATAGTGGGTTGGTTATGGAGGATATTGGGTGATGGGTCAAACAAATTGTTTATATTTTTTTAAAAAAAAATTATATTTTTTTAAAAAAATTTAAGAGTTTTTTTTTATGATTTTCTGTTTTTTGTTTTTTGTTTTTTAAATTTTTTTTTTTTTTAAAAATGACGTGGCAGCTGACGTGGCAGCCAGCTGTGCGAATCCATCCAAGTGGTAGTGCTAACGTGGCGCACCGTCAGCCACATCATCAAGTTAACATAACAAACTAACGGCAGGGACCTAAAACAAAAAAGTTCAACTTACAGGGATCAAAACCCAACAAAAAAGTTTACATGGACTGATTTCAAAACACCCCTACTTTACAGGGACCAAAAAGTTCATTAAACCAAAAGAGAAAGAGGGAGAGAAAGTGAAGAATGAGTATGAGAGTGAGAGAAAGAGAATAGGATTAGGTTAGGACGTTAGGTCAAAACAAAAATGAAATGATAAATGGGTATGGGCTCATTAGGCTGCCTCCTATGAGTCCTTTTTGTCTAATAAAATATGGCCCAAGATGTCTTTTATATATATATATATATATATATATATATATATATATATATATATATATATATACATTTCCAGTGGTCCATGGACTAGTCCGTTTAACCCGCGGATTAAACGGACCGAACTGTAAAAGCCCGCGTTTAAATGGACCTATGTTTTACCTAGTCCAAGCCTGCACAGACTGCGAGTTAAATGGACTATCCGCGGACCTAGGTCCATATACCCAGCTCTAGTTAGATGGGCAAGGGAAATAAATGGTTAAGGTTATGAAAGGTATTTAGGGAACACATGAAAATTAGAGGGATAAGAAGGGTGAGAATAGTAATTTATGGGGTGGTAAAACCAAATCCCTCACTTTTATTGATCCTCCGGTCTTTAAGAAAAATTTTGCTTATGGCATCTTGTGAAAAGTATGTCATCTTTTACAAAACGAAAAAAAAAACTTCTAGCTCGTTCGCCTACTATTATAAAAGAGACATAGGAACACAAGCATAAATATAAGACGATACTTTCAAATGAGTTTTAATACATGCGGAAACAAAGTTTCCGCGTGAATTAAAAAAGTTTTTGATAAATGCGAAAACTCGATTTCCGTTAAAATTAAGAAAACAAGAAGAAAAAAATTGGTGTCGCGTCTTGCGTTGTCCGTCGCTGCATATTTCGGCTCGTCTCACACGCTGTCTTGAACAGAGGAAAAAGAGATAGATAGATATATATATTTGGAGTATTGAGTGATTAGGTGGGAGGTAGGAGAATAACAGAGAGAGTGATGAATTGAGGGGTTAGGGTAGGGTAAAATACTAAAATAATAGATAAGGGTATTTATGGAATAAAAAAAATAAAGAGAGTGTGAAGTGGGAAGATCCATTAATAGGGTATTAAAAATAAAACCCTAATAACACTCATGTCCCTGACTCACTTGGTATAAATGCTTCGGAAATGGGCTTTCAAAATGAAAAGTAAAATCAACAACACTCTAGTAGAATTATAATGTGTTTTAAAAAATCTATTTATAATAGAAAAATATACTACTGACTACATAAATTACATAAAAATATACTACTCACTACAT
This sequence comes from Sophora flavescens, assembly GCA_030762895.1. Taxonomy (NCBI): domain Eukaryota; kingdom Viridiplantae; phylum Streptophyta; class Magnoliopsida; order Fabales; family Fabaceae; genus Sophora; species Sophora flavescens. The sequence goes on from CM061064.1 coordinate 144,526,950, forward strand.
TAATTAGATAAGAAATATAGTAGGAAAAAAACTCAATATTTATATAAATGTTTTAATATTATTAATTAATTTATATAATATTTTTTGAAATTTTTTAATATATATACCGATTTAACCGGTTAAACCAGTGACTCAATGGTTTGACCAGTGACCTATCAACCCAATGTCCTGACCGAGTCGATGACCGGTCCGATTTTAATAACATTGAAATTAATCTCAACTTTTTATGTTTCAACATGAGTTTAAGTCAAACTATAAAGCGTTGATACAATTTTCATACTCAGCTCATTACTACACTTAATTACTCTTTCATTTTATTTGTGTTTACTTTGGATAAAATACTAATCATATTCAGATTAACAAAGGCCAGGAGTCAGGTGCAGGAAAGTCAGAACTCATAACTTATTATGATTATGATTTTTTATTTTTTTATTTTTTTTAAGGGGATTGTCAAAACCCAAAAAAATACCGAATGATAATACCTTAAATTTTTTCCAAATCAAATATTTTATTACGATTTACTTTTTCATTTTTTCCCCTAATCCACAATGATGTCAAATTGCTTAACAATGCCATTTGTGTTATGGATACCTTTTGGCACGTTTGTTTGTTACTTCTTGGAAAAATTATCGATTTCTTTTAATAAAGAATTAATTCATCAATTTGTATATATCCATGTAAGTGGTACACATGATTGATTACTTATTACTGTAGGTGTTGGCAAACATAGCAAAGGGACACCTGTTCTTCCTATGGCTGTCAGAAGTTTCCTCTGCGAAAATAGGTAAATACCTTAACCTGACGTAAATATATGAAATCAGACCAGGAGCACTAATGTACCCAAAAAAAAAGATTAAAATGTACCCAAAAAAAAAGACCAGGAGCACTAACTTACATTGAAATTGATTTATGACTAGAGAGTTTCACATTATGGTTAGTAATCGTTGTCACCACTTATACTATAATTATTTTATGCATAGCTTATTTAATTTGGATTCAGTTTATGCTTAATTGAAAGGATTTGAGCATGTTTTATTATATTTGCTTAATCAGACCTCGCTGCTAATTATATTTGATTTCAGATTTTGGACACTTTCTGCCTTTGTCTCGATCTGCAAACCATATCTGGAGCTATACTTTGACTATGAGCAAGATCTTAGGCTTATTAGAAAGCTATCGAGATAGAGCTACAACTTTCATGAAGAGTCTAAGGCCCGATTCATCCTCCTAGTTGCTCAAATTCCACTGGGAAGTGGAGACAAAAAATTGTTCTAGACAGCAGGACATCAGCCCACCAAATCAGCCATATCTAAAGCTTATGAGACCTAAATGATAAGAGACCAGTGCCATTCTTTATATAACATCCAAGACTATAAATCTCAAGACAACATGGCCCAATTCAATATTTGTGGCTGCTTAATTCTGATTGGAAAGTCAGATTCGAGTTTGGCATTTAAAGAGTCACAACTTACAGTGTGTTTGGAAATACAAGGTGGACGTGCGTCCATTCAGAAGCTACACGTTGTAGCTTCTGAGTTCCTAACGTGATTTTGCATCTTTTCAACTCAGTTCCAAACACGCTATTAGTCAATCATCACTCAAACGGCATGGGGCTTGGGCTCAATTATCTCTATAAGACAGTTAGGCTTCCCTAGTAGTTAGCTGTAACAGAATCAGTTGTTTAGTTACCCTTAGCGGTTAGTCCCTAGCTTGTATATAGACAAGATGTACTCTGTAATATCATTCAGTGAAATGAAATATGAAATTCAGAATTCTCTCTCATTTACTCTTTGTATCTCTTGTAAGACTCTAAAGCCCAGTTGTAATCTGAGGGTAAAAGGTGATACTAAATGATCTGGCCAGCTCCTTTAGTCCCCCACACCGGTCATCACCATGACAAAAGCTGAAATGCTGGGACATATATAAATCCTTTACAACTTGCAGTTAATATAATACAAGTTAACAATTTGCAGTGAAAATAAACATATAAGTTACAGAGATATCCTTTTATCAACCATGATCAGTATTGATGACAGTACAGTGACAAGATACTCAGGCTCAATGCCCTGAAAATTTCATCTTTGCCAGTCCAATTTGACAGTCTTAGAACTCATAGCCAGCCATAAATTGTTTTGCTCATATACAAGTGCAGTTCAAGATTTACGAACATAGGAGAAATCTGTAGATATCTTACTTAGCATAGGTAAGAAAGCTGTACTAACTTAAAAAAAAAAAAAAAATAGAACAATCAATAAAAAAATCTGCATTTGCCTTACTATTAACTTAGCTATAACCAATTCATATGTTACAAGAAAGAATGCCTATGTAGAACTGATAAAGCAAAACCGAGGAGAAAATAGTTTGTCCAGAAAAAAATGTTACTTTAGAGAGAGAAGATACTCGTGTAATCATACCAAAGTTTCACGAAGATGTTGCCCTAAAGCTTCACAATGTGTGCCTCAGTCACTGAGGAATTAAGGTCTTCTCTAGATTGTGATCTCCTACTCTGCAGACGCATCTGACTTCTGTGGGGCGACCAGAAAGTGCCTATATTACTGCTTTCAAACTGCATCTGCATTAAATTGCTCGAGGAATAACTATGCGAGACACTACTAGCTGATGGGTAAAAAGAAGAATCCATAAGCTGGATACCGCCAGTGTTATCGCCAAGACCATGCTCCAGGCTAAATGGTCTATCTTGTGAACCTGCAATTGTTGGGCTGAGTGGCGTCTTTATTCTTTCATCCCCTGCAATACCATAGATTAAATTGGCTTCAAAGCTCAATCATAAAGAAGTATACCAACAAAATATACAGATTGCACAAAGACATGCAAACCATCCAAAAGGTGCAACTCTGCTATACTGTATAAATAAACTGAAACTGAGCACAGTTTGCTGTAAAAGTACATGATGCACATTTGTGAAAACAGCAAGCATTGTTAAATTAGGAGCAAAGAATACAAATAAGTTAAGTAGCATAAATTACAATTTTTTTAATCAATAGCATTTACGTGTGATTTTCAGTTCAAAGCCACAGCATCTGCCCAATATTCACTCTGAACATGAATTTGATGTGCACAAAAAAATTAGAATATTAAATTTGTGATGAGCAATCAAATCACATATATGTGTTAGCCATATAGTTATCCATAATTTCCACTGAAATGTTACAAATCCAATTAAGAAGCAAATTAGAAAGAATTTTTTTGGCATATAACTGGAACAAAGAGAACTCTAAATATGCAATATACAAAAGCAGCCCAGGTTCCTTTACAAGAAAGAAACGAAAAACTGGAAACCTTTTCATATATTAATTAGGGTTCATTTACTAATTTGACCAAGAAACCTTGAGTGACTTGAGTCCTTATAGTGATATCATCTTCCTTCTGTAAAACACAAAATTAAAATAAATAATATATACCGGCCGTATCAATACAGGAAAGCTGTGTCACAGCTCATCCCAAACAAGGGATCAATATATAAATAAAAAGACATTTTTGCTTCACATACTGGAACACGAGGTGCATAAATGGATTTGCATCACTTACTAGTTCACTTGAAAAGAAAGAAGACTTCACATAAGCATCTATTCTTATCAATAGATCTCAAAGATTGCATATATTTAAACAATATTCACATCATTTCTCATCTTTCGTATCAAATGAAACCAGGGTTCATCTTCATAGTTAAAACTCTTCCATAAATATTATCTGTAACATAATCAAATTAAGAAGCCAATTGAGAAAACCTAAAGGAGACTGTTAAGAACCCAGTAATTTAGAGACAGAAATGTAGAAGAAGACACTGTATTATTGATATTCCCTAGCCTGTAACAAGGAGTTACAGTGAGGGAAGAAGAAAAAAAGAAAATACAAGGTAGTAGGCAAATTCGAGAGTGCCTAATTCTCTCCCAAGTCCTGGTCCAATTTCCGGCCTAACCCCTATTCCCCTCCCTCCCTCCCTCCCTCATGTTTATACTCTCTCACACATTACACCAGCACACACACTCTTCCCCACTGCCAGCTAGGCAGTTAGTTACACTATTCTCTCTCCTTCACATAATCAGGTGCATTGCACCTTTTGTACTTCCTCACATAGACCTTAGTGGGCCTTGGGTCCATATCAACTCTTCCCCCTTTGAAATCCACCTTGTTCTCAAGGTGAATGTACAAGAAGTAACCAGCAAAAGGATATTCCCCCAGGATCCCATTGCTGGAAACACAAGGACCAACTTATGCAGGAAGCATAATAATTTCCATCAGGATCCCATTGCTTGGAGTGTCTTGGCTGGAAGCTCCACTCCTTGAGCCCAACCTTGATCTCAGAGTTGCATCTCAACCAATCCTACTGCGACCAAGCCTTTGTTCCTCTCCTCACTCTGTTTCTTGCAAATTTCGCAATATTCAGCTTTTGGAAAACAACAGTAGCTTCATGATTCAGATATAAAGCTGCAAATTGTTCATTGTACCCTGGTGGAGTGCTTTATGGTACAAGTCAGTCAAGCATGAAGGGAAACAACACCAAAAGGCCATGTGCAGCCTTATCTCACGATCATGAAGCTACTGTTATTTACCAGAAGCTGCATATTGCAAAAATTTCAAGAAAGGAAGTGAGGAGTGGAACGAACGCTTTGTGGAAGCAATATTGGTTGAGGGATAGATCCAAAATCAAGGTTGGGGACAAGGAATGGGGTTTCCAACCAACACACTCCAATCAATGGGATCCTGGTGGAAATTACTATGCTTCCTGCATAAGTTGGTCCTTGTGTTTCCAGCAGTGGGATCCCGGGGATAGACCTTTTGCTGGTTACTTCTTGTATATTCACCTTGAGGACAAGGTGGATTTCGAAGGGGGGAGAGTGGATGCGGACCTAGAGCCCAATAGGCCCAGTAAGCCCAGAGTTGACTCAAATGAAAAGGACACCTGATTTTTTTTGCTAAGCAAAGAAAGTAAATTGAATAGGGGTACAAGGGGTACCCCAACCCATATACAAGAGAGAGAAATAACAAAAGGGAGAGGACAAATGTAAATAAAATACTAGAGGCAATTAAACCCCAGCATTTGTATTACAATCTCCTAACCACATCCCCAATAATAGAAACATATTTGAGCATCAGTGGGGACAAACCACACTAGATAACAGCAGCTTGATTTAAGCGCAATCCCCCAACAGCTTCATGATTAAACCACAGATCCATCCATAAACGAAGCAAAACTCAAAAAACCAAAGTGCAAATTGCAACCAAATGTTGTTGCAGCAAAACAGCAGCACAAAAAAGCCTAAGAAGCTGGTTTGTATTAGAACTAGGCAGAAATAATCCCACATAAGCAGAGGACCTTCCCACTAAAACATGTACCTATTTCTGCATTAGATGCCCTGCACTCAAGTCTCTGTAAAAAACAGAAATCAAATCACCAAAACCATGAAATCCTGCATAAACCGGAACCAGAACTGCCTGCACAGCATCACACCATAACTACAGACTCGCGCAACAGAATAGCTTCCGCTAGGAGCTTGATTTCATACACTCCAAGGGAGAGATGCACCAATCTGAGTACCTGTAATGAACCATTTTACCTCTGTTTTTGAACCAGTTCCATGCTCTGACCTTTATCATTTCTAAGTTTTGTGCTGCATCCTGACTTTCCTGATTAAAAATTTTCCCATTTTTGGATGTCCAAATGGACCATACAGTGGCAAACCATAGAATCAGCTAGTTTTGTTTAAGCACTTTCCCCCTAACCATTCCCCTATGTTGTATGAAATGATTCTTTCCTTCTATAGGCATTACAAGCACAAATCCAGCCCAGCTATATACAGCATTCCACAGTTCCACCGATCTGTTACAAGCAAAAATCAAATGCTCCATTGTTTCCAACTCACTGTTGCATTGAACACATTTTGCCTCCTCTAAATCTGTGATTACATTCCTTTTCCAGAGGTTGTGCCATGATGGTGCCCTATTCAAAATCATCTGCCAACCGAAAGCTGTGACCTTCAATGGAACAGTTTGCACCCAAAATTTGTTTAAAAACTCATCCACAAAAGGCCTATTCAGATCTGTTAAAAAGAATGAGTGCTTGATTAAAGCCAAGTAGGCTTCCTTGCATGTATATTCTTCAACTTTGTTGAAACGGCAAAGCCACCTGTCATTTGATTCCCTATATATATTTGCATTAGCTATAGGATCTCCTCAAGTTCAAGCACCAAGGTCTCCTCCCAGGCAAAGAGATTCCTTCTCCATTTTAGATCCCAAGTCCAAATATTTGCCTCCCAACTCCCTGTGTCTATCACCTTTGTAGCTTGATTTTCGGATAATAAAAATAACCTGGGAAACAGGTTGCATAAGGCTGCATTTCCAGTCCAATGCTCAGTCCAGAAACTTGTATTTCTTCCATCCCCGACTTTTCTAAATAAACTGTTTGTAAACCAGTCTTGTTGAACATCATTTCCTCCTTGAATACTACACAAATCTTGCCACCATATTGAAGAAGAATTAGCAGAAATGTTGTAGGTTGTTCACAGCACCTAAATTATCCAAACCATATCTAAAGTGTAAGACATCATACCACGGACCTTTCTCCTCATTAACCATCCTCCAAAGTCACTTCCCCAATAAAGACATTGAAAAGATGGATATCTTTTATACGTAAACCGCCACTGCTTCTAGGCTTGCAAACCTCAGTCCATTTTACCCAAGCTATTTTCTTTCTTTCATAGTTGTCACCCCTCAAAAAAAAATTGTATAGAAACTAGCTCTTTCAACACAATCTTTGGAATCTTCATAAAAGATAAGAAATAAATAGGCAAGTTAGAGAGCACCGATTTGATAAGAACGATTCTGCCGCCAAGAGAAAGGTTCCTTCTCTTCCACAACGAAAGTCTTCGTTTGATTTTATCTACCATCGGTTTCCAAGTTGCAGCACGTCTCGGATTGCCACCTATCGGGATGCCCAAGTAGCTGAATGGTAACAAGCAGATTTTGCAGTTTAGGAAACCAGCATCTGCCTCTAGAAACTGCTCTTCTACATTTACTCCAATAATGCTGCTCTTAGCGAAGTTAACCTTCAACCCTGATGCTCGCTCAAAGCATCTCAAAATAGCCTTCAATGCCCAAACATTTTCCACAAATGCTTCCCCTACTAGCAATGAATCATCAGCGTATTGTAAGTGCGAAATCACCACTTCTTCAACACCAAACTCGAAGCCTTTGAACAAGCCCATAGAAACCACCTTTGAGGCTAACCCGCTTAACCCTTCCGCCACTACTAGAAATAAGAAAGGAGCAAGATGGTCCCCCTGCTTGAGCCCTCTCTTCAAAATGAACTCATTAGTGGGGCTGCCGTTTACAAGAACAGATGCTGAACCAGAGATGCATATCTTCATCCATTGTCTCCACTTATCACAAAATCCTAACCTCCCAAGCATGTAATCCAGGAAAGCCCAGTTAACCGAATCATATGCTTTTTCGAAGTCGATCTTGCATATTAAGCATTCCTTCTTTTTCCTTTTCGCATAATCGATGATCTCATTAATCACCACTACGCCATCTAGGATTTGTCTATTCGAGAGGAAAGCTGACTGCATTCTGGAAATCACCTTCGGGAGAGCAAGTTTCAGTCTCCTAGATAGCACCTTGGCTATAATTTTATACAAGCTGCCCACCAGCGGTATTGGGCGAAAATCGCTAATAGAATGTGCAACTTCTTTCTTTGGAATTAAAGCAATGAAGGAGCACAAGAATCCTTTTGGTAACTTTGAATTTGCATGAAATTCTTTAACAAAACAACAAACCTCGTCCTTTAAATCATCCCAGAAAGTCTTCAGAAAATGGAAGTTAAACCCATCCGGCCCGGGGCTTTTGTCCCATCACAATCCCAAACCGCTTGCTTAATTTCCTCTTCAGAGAACATTGCTGTGAGACTCGAGTTGTCACCTTCAGTTAGCTGACCAAACTGTACACCATCTAGTAAGGGTCTTTCCCACAAAGTCTCTGAAAACTGCAAGGTAAAATGGTCCAGTATCTCCTGTTTGATTGCCTAATTTTCCAATAACCAGTCCCCCCTCTAGAGGCCTGCAGAGCCTGGATGGTATTTGCCCTTCTTCTTGCATTGATGCACGCATGAAAAAAGCCTGAATTCGCATCCCCCTCCCTCAACCATTTGGACCTTGACTTTTGTGCTAGCAAATTTTCCTTCATTGAGGTTTTCTCCCACAATTCAGAAAAAAGGGTCATTCTTCTACTGATATCCAAGTCATCCAAAACCATGCTTTCAGCCTTAATGTCCAATAATCGGATTTCATCACCCAACACTGAAATCTTGTTGTCTAAGTTGTCGAACTCCTCCTTATTCCAGTTGACTAGAAGAGTCTTTAACTTTTTCATCTTTTCTTTCAACCTGAAAGATGCCCAACCGTCCACACTAGTTTCTACCCAGAAAACCAGAATCATATTGCCAAAACCTCTGTGCTTTATCCAACAGTTGTTAAATCGGAAAGGCTTTGGACCCCAATTAACATTCACTGTCTTCAGTAGAATCGGACAGTGATCGGAGAAGTCTTTGTTAAGGATCCATTAAGAAGAATTTGGCCACATGTGAAGCCACTCCAATGACACCAAGAATCTGTCCAGTCTGCTCATCACCGAGCCATCCGATTTGTACCATGTGTACTTCCTACCAAAAACCGGTAAATCAACCAACCCCATGTCTTCAATGAAACTGGAGAAATCTTCTAATTCTCCCCTATTAACCTGCGAGACGGCCCCCCTTCTTTCACTCTGATTTTTGATGGCGTTGAAATCGCCCATAAGACACCAAATCCCCCTCCCGAAACCCAGCTCTGACATCTTCAGGTTCCCCCACAATCTTCTTTTCTCAGCACTATTGCAAGAGGAATAAATATTTACCAGGAAGTACCTTGTCTTCAGAGGCCCCCATTCCACACAAACCCCGCAAAAACCACCACCAATAAAAGAGAAACTCAGCTTGAAGCTATCTTTATTCCAAATGCACAACAAACCCCCTGACCTTCCCACCGATGGGCTGAAAATCCAATCAAAGGAACCGTTTCCCCATAAATACTCGCACAACTTACTATCAATCAGCTCCATCTTCGTTTCTTGTATTGCTACAAAATCCAGCTTATTGGAAGCAATGAACTCTTTGATCCTCTTCTTGACCCTTCCCCCTAGTCCTCTTATGTTGATGGACCATATCATCATAAGATAACTTCCTCTTCCCCAATTGCAGCAGCTGACATCTGACCTCTGCCTGCCGCTTCCCTATCTCTTTTCTCCATGTCTTCTAATTTTTCCATGATAACATTGGTATTACCTCTTTCAGTAACATCTAGTAATTCACCAATTTTCCAAACCTTTGCAGCCACCCTACCTACTGAATGACCATTGAGGCGAGAGTTGCAAAGCCTGATATCTGAATCTGTATCCGGGCTGTGTTGTCTAACGATGCTAACCACACGGGCGTTTTCAAGACTATTAGCAAAACAAAGCTCACCCATACTTGAAATCTTCCTTGTTAGCACCCTTTTCCTGTCAATACTTTGGAGCTCCGTTGTACCAAGCTCAGAAGTGGGCTCAGATGTTCTTCGATCAAGTTGATGTGTCTCCCCCACTCGACATTCCACATCTAGGACGTCTATCAAGCCCCTCTCCGAGACGCTTCAACGCTTTTTTGAAGGCCCACTACCAGTTGTGCAGTTAATCGGAGTCGCCTCCTTTTCCCCATCCTGCATATTCTCTGCCCTACCCGAACCGAGCCTATCGCTTTCCCAACTGAGATCCTCATCAAGAGGAGGTAAGACATCATGGCCTCCTCCTTTACTTGTGTATGCCCTACTATTTCCGCCCAACATCTCTTTGATGTACGCCCTTCCTGCCTTTGATTTTGACCATCTCATATTCTTGGATTTTTTTTTCTCTTCTTTTTCTTTTCTTCAAGCTTTTCTACCACCGGAGCTTCTGTCTTTTTTGCTGTGGCATCTAGGATTTTCTAAAAACAAACATTGACAGGAATATCCTTAAAGCCCTCTTTTTTCCTTTTGGGCCCAAGTCTTCTAAATTCTGCATAAACTCCTCCCCAACAAAATTATGTTTCAATATTGGGCCCTCGCTAACAAGAAGCCCATCAATGTCATCCACATTTGTAGCAATTGATTGGTGTTGTAACACCTCCTTAACCCCCTGGTTACGCAAAGGCCCAAGGCACCTCCCCTCTTTTGGGCCCTTTTCAAGTAGATCAGCCCGCACCCCATTTGCTAGGTCTGGACAAGAGGCAACTTTCCTCATCCTGACGCGTCTCCTCTGATAAAAAAAAATTGCAGTTGGACCTTATAACTACAGGGATTTGGTTCCTGTTTCCTAGATTCCCATACAGATAACTTTCGGCCAATGTCAAACCTATAGCACCATCAAATCCACCTCTTTCACATGACCCAAACACCCGTAGGTCCCTATCAAAATTTGAAAAACCAACATCAGTCACTGCCGCCTCAACCGACTCCTGCTCAACTCTCCAGCCGCCCGGTTCCGGAGTCTCCGAAACCCAAGACCCATCAAAGCTAATAGCATCGTTGTCCTCCGTTCCCTCTGAGTTTGCAACCCTGTAAATCTTTTCAACTTTTTCTGAGAAGCAAGAAAAACCTGTGGGGTCCTCGGACATTCTAATTTGGTGAATGTCTGGACCGATTTTTACAGGAAACAATCTGTTGATGGTCTCAGGGGAAGTCGCGGATATTAGAATCCTGGACACATCCAATCTTCTCATTTTAACAATCGCATCATCCATTTTAAGATAGCAACCGACTAGGCTGGCTAGTTGTTTGAAGCAACTCTCCTCCCAAGCATGAATTGGAACACCCTGGACTTTTAACCACGTAAACCTCTCCCTAGAAACAGTAGCAAAGTTCCAAGGACGAAAGCAAACAAACCATTTTGCTAAGAACTCAGCTTCGTCCTCTACGATTGTTCTGATGTCAACGCTTTCCACAGCCGATAGCAAAACATACTTTCCCCCCATTGGAGTAGCTTTTAAAGGGAAAAGCCCTCCATTGTCCAGCTTGTCTTGCATATCAATAACATCCTCCAAAATGTGTGTTTCCCCTATGTAACATCTTTCCAGCCATTTATACTTTGTTGGATCCACAATTAATGATATTCCTTGCCACTCAGAGTCCTCTTTTGTCCTCACTCTTTTGGGGACCCATTTATTAATGCCCTGTCCGAGCACCCTTTTGTCGTTATAACCACCTTCCCTCAATGCAGCCATATAAGAAACTCCATTCCTCGTACCCTTCCTGAAATTGGTAGGGAAGAATTTTTTCTTGTCTGCAATGACCCTTTCCCCTTTGTCTCTGTTGAACCTGGGAGTGTTACTTTTCAGTTTCATCTCACCAAGCCAAATAGTATTGAGGTTTTCCACCATTTTACTAGTATCAACAATATTCTTGAATCTGACAAACCCGAAACTCTGCCCAAATCTATCCTTCTTCACAAGGATGAAAACCTCTCTGACTTACCCCCATTTACCAAAGACCTTCCACATGTCAGCCTCACCTAGGTTATGAGGGAAGTTTGTGAAGAAAAAGGAGGTTGTGCCTTTAGGTATTCTGGAGTTCGATACCTAGGCTTCCTGTTGAAATCGTGCTCCGGTTGTCTACCTCGGACATGTGATGGACGAGGTGGTCCATTTTGGTGGAAGGATGTGATATTGTCTAAGTTTCTACTTGTGTATTTCCCGACCTTGCGAACGCCCAGTCTTCTCACTTCGCTCTAAGTTCTCTCTCCAACTTTCTCTCTCATTTTTTTCCTTGATTTTTCCCTGTAAGATTAAAAGGACACCTGATGACACTAAAGGTGTGATGCACGGGATCAAAACCAGCCTAACTAACTGCTAATGTGGAAAGGGAAAGAGAGGGTAGGGGGAGTACAATTCAGCTGAGAGGAATATATTGTAAGGGGGGGACTGTTACGTGAGTCTTGGGCTGGAAATTAGGACTTGGGACTTGGGAGAGACTAGGCACTCTCTAATTGCCTAGGCTATCTTTTCTCTTTTGCTCTGTAATTGCTTCCTTCTATTTTCCATATCCAAGCACTGATATCAGCTGATTCAGGCTTGTGACAGTAATAATACGGTATAGTTTCCTTTTCTATTTCCTGTAATTCTGGGTTCCTAACACAGACTATTGTCCCCTTCATCCTAGGTCCAATGCAGCTGTAGAATTAAAATGTACTAGTTGTTAGAAGAATACTTGTCAAGGCTACCTTCTTCTAGAAGAATACTTATTAAAAATAAATAATTAGATAGATGTCACATGTTGTTTAAGTTGCAGCAAGTTCACAACATCAAATTTACGGGTTCATCAGAAATCATCATCTGTGAAAGTAGAATACATCACTTATTTAAGTTGTGGCAATTTCATACATCACTTATTTTTTTATCATTATTATTTTTAATTAAAGTTAAGACATCACTTATGGGGTCATCAGAAATCAGTTGTGTAAATAGCTTACCAGAAATGATTGGACTCCATCGCTTGAACCGAAAAGGAGATGGGATATTAATAGCTGATGCACTGGACACACTATTATGCCTGAAAAGGGGGAGATATTGCCTCCTGAAAAATCTTGGCATCCAATTGCCAACACATGATAAAGCGCAAAGTAGAATGAAGGATAGTAACAAAATGGAAATAAGAACAAGGGGATTTATCTTTGTCTGGAGCAAGTCAAAATGTCGAAGCCCAAATTTAGGGGAATATGCCTTCCCAGCTTCCAACAAGGCAACCCCAAGTGTCCAAGTGATACTTCCAGAGCCAACAGTTATATGCTTATCAGTAATGTGCAAACCCTCTCTCAGCAGTGACGTAATATAAGGTGCCCTAAAGCAGTATTGCTCAATAAAGGGCTGAGGAGCAATGCTTTTTTTCGCATCTTCCCATCTTTTTTCACAGAAATCCCTACCCTTTTCTAATATATCATCAAGTGTGGCTTCCGAAGTTAGGTTGAAAAACCGATACACCACAAAAAATCCTGAAATCACATAAAAGTGGCCTAACGGGTGAGGGAGATCATCACGTAGAGCACAAGGATGCACTTCACAATCAAGTCCTGGACTGAGATCAGACCATTCAGACAAATTGACAGCAACCTTTGCAAGTGTACTGCATTCTTGCCAATTTGGAGCACCAATAAGCATTACTGGTGTTCTTGATTCTCCTTTTTTAACCAGTGATTTCCCATCAATTCCAGGACTTTCACCTTCTTGGTTACCAGAAGAACAATGAGAGCAAGTGAATCGATCCTTGTACCCAGATTGCAAGCAAGGGTGTCTAAGTTCCACGCTTTGATTAGCTACAACTGCATTGGTGGTCCCAAACTCTTTCTTAAAAAGATGAGCCACAGATTTATCAAATGCCTCATTGAGTCCATAGCCTGCGAGAGAATAAGCAGTGAGATGATGGTTCACCGATCCAATCCTAACATACAAGCTAGTCTCACTATTCATCTGTTGATCACCCTCGAATGTAACCTGCAACGACGAACCACCCAAGTCAAGCGCGCCATAAGTTGCTTTTCTCGGCTTAACACCCAAGATACCACTATGATAGTTAAGTGCAATCCATCCAAAGTAAGCTTCTTCAGTGCCAGTGATAATCTTAACCCAATCCTTTCGGCACAAGAAAGGAGAACCCTTAAGCACAGTCCAGGCACTATCCAGCAGCCATTTCGAGTCATCGCTCGGAAGCCTCCGGACACCGGCAGTAGCATAAAGGAACACACAAGTATTCTTGTAAGCATTTTCTGGAATCTGCTTCTGTGCCCACTTAAGAAGTGGTTTCAGTGCAGCCTTCAATCCAGACACATTGTGCACCAATTTATCAAGCCCAGGCTCGGTCTCCATTCGATCATAGGCACGCCCAGTTCGGGAACCATGCTTCATTTTCAAACCATCCCTTAATGATTTTATAGCTATTGGAAGTGCATTATCACTATTCTCTTTGTGTTGAATTTCAGCTTGATACACATAAACACGTGTCCCAGTACTCCCACAATCAAGCACAACATAATATTTCCCCGACCCTCGATTCCAAATAAGCATAACAATCATGTAAAACAGAAAAATTAAAAAAATAAGGCATAGAACCAGTGTGATCGCTCTGAACCATTTCTTCTTGCGAAACGGTTTTCCAACTTGAACCGGCTTTGTCTTAGAAAAACTTGACCCGGAGGTTTCCCTTTGAAGAAGATGATGATGGGGTTTCTTCAAATCGACCCCAACGACATCGCCGTCTTCGGGATCTAGCTGGCGGTACGAGGAGAGATCCTGAAGGGACGAGGAGATTCGAAGGTTGTTGCTGTTCTTGCCAGAGACTTTGCCAAATACCATGTCTCTTTGCTGTGCCGGTACAGAGAATAAGCACTTGGATTTAAGAGCTTATGATGATGCATTTCGTTGCATAGTGATTATTGTGATCGAGTTTCAAAAGGGTTTAATTAACTCAATGCAGAGCGTGGGAAGCTTAATGAACTCACTGAGATTTGGGGGGCAAAGAAGGAAGAATAGTATAAGTTATTGTTGAGCCTGGCTAAACGGACACGTTTTTATGGGACAACGTACGCGACAATGCTAAAGTGCGTGCTGTTGTAGCAGCACTTTTTTAAAAAAAAAAAATTTTGATTTTTTTAAAAAAATAAAAATTTTATTTTCAAAAAATTCATTCACCAGATAATGAACCGAATTCACCAGATATTTGTATATGATTTACCAGATATTTGCACATACTTAACCAAGAAATTTATTTATCAAAAAAACTCATTCACCAGATATTTACACGTACTTAACCAAAAAATTTATTTATAAAAAAAACACATTCACCAAATAATGAACTGAATTCACCAGATATTTATACCTGATTCACCATATATTTGCACATACTTAACCAAAAAAGTTATTTCTAAAAAAACTCATTCACCAGATAATGAACTGAATTCACCAGATATTTATACCTGATTCACCAGATATTTGCACATACTTACCAAAAAAATGCATTCACCAGATAATGAATTGAATTCACCAGATATTTACACATATTTAACCAAAAAATTTATTTATAAAAAAAAAACACATTCACCAAATAATGAACTAAATTCACCAGATATTTATACCTGATTCACCATATATTTGCACATACTTAACCAAAAAAGTTATTTCTCAAAAAAACTCATTCACCAAATAATGAACTGAATTCACCAGATATTTATACTTGATTCACCAGATATTTGCACATACTTAACCAAAAAAATTATTTCTCAAAAAAACCCATTCACCAGATAATGGACTGAATTCACCAGATATTTGTACCTGATTCACCAGATATTGACACATACTTAATAAAAAAATTATTTATAAAAAAATTTAAATTTAAAAAAAAAAGATCCGCTACAGTGCCGCACAGTGCAGCTATAGTGTCGCACTGTGCGGCACTGTTCATACAGTGTCACCGTAAGTGTCCCTCGAATCTGTAAGTTTAGCTTTTCTAGTTATTGTTGGAGTGATGAGAAACGTGGTTGTGTAGTGTTAGTTTGAAGAGAAATAATAATTTGAGTGAAGAAAGAGGAGAGAGAAAGAGAGACCGGAGAATACACAGATCTCTTTGCACAGGTCTAGGTCGTTTGGTTAAGTTCGAAGGCAGGAAAAACAAGAATTTGGACATACCCGTATAAATATTGTAGATTGATGTGAGTGTGGGTGGGATGGAGATGTATAATATTTTAAGATAGAATATATGTATAGTATGTAATTGTGAGTGGGGTGTTACTTGGGTATCTAAATTCAGGTGTTCAAGTAATATAACTCAAAAACAAAGAAGAAGACAATGTTTTATTTTCTTTACTTGTTTTTGGAGAATTTGCTCTTCCTTGCACTTTATTTTTGTTCTCTTTCTTTCCAAAATTGTCCTTCTATTCCTCCCTCACACCTTTCAACTTGCAGAAAAAACCCTTTCCCTCCCACCTTTCACCTTGCGCACACAGGACAGGGGGAAGCAGCGACGGTGG
Organism: Sophora flavescens; assembly: GCA_030762895.1. Lineage (NCBI taxonomy): Eukaryota > Viridiplantae > Streptophyta > Magnoliopsida > Fabales > Fabaceae > Sophora > Sophora flavescens. The sequence continues at coordinate 144,543,027 of CM061064.1, forward strand.
CCTGGTTCCAGCTCGTGACAAGCGGTGCAATTCGTGCGCGGTGGTGACGGAGCACCTGGCAGCAAGTTCGAGGCCGGATCTGTACAAAACAGGGACAATTCGTTTTCCAGAGACCTTCCGGATTGTGTTTTCCTGACACTCATTCATTTTCCGAACACTCATTCGAATTCCTGAGACCTTCCGGATTGTGTTTTCCAGACACTCGTTCGTTTTCCGGACACTCACTCCTCTTCTCTCTGGTTCTTCTCTTCGCGTTCAAGTTCTTCTCATTCTTTCAGTTTTTGTTTTGCCAATTCCTACGGAAAACCAATTCCGGATACCGCCATTCCTCTGGAAAACCAATTCCGGACACCAACCGGAATCGAAAATCTGGACGTTCATTCTTTCAGTTTTCGTTTTCCCAATTCCTCCGAAAATCAATTCCGTACACCGCCATTCTTCCGGAAAACCAATTCCGGACACCAACCGGAATTGAAAATCCTAAACATGAAGATCCCCGCACAACAATGAACGCATACGGCAGCAATCAAGAGTGAGAGAAGCGAAGCAGAGGTGAGAAGAAATGAAGCAGAGATGATGGTGAGATGAACACTCGTAGAAAGTGCACAGCCATAGAATAAAACCGATTACAGCACGGAGCAGAACACAGAAGCGAACGACGATGGCGAGAGAAGACGAAGGCGGAGCTTGCTGTCAGGTGTCGCTACTTGGGGCGGCGAGTCGTGGGGAGGTGCGGCTTGGGGAAGCCCGGCATGGGAGGCACGGCGTTGGGAGGCAGGCAAGGTGTGGGAGGCGAGGAGCTAGGAGAAGGCTGGGGGATTAGGTTTTCCGGATGTGATTCTGAGGAATATGTACTAGAGTGTAATTTTGGAAAAAAAAATGCAAAATCAAGTTGCAAAGTGCAACTAGCAGAGCCCTTTGTTTCATTATTGACATTGGGCGAGATGGCCGAAATTTATCCGATCAATGTTACTACTAATAGGGCCTCATTTTATCATTCATGCCTTGATTGGCACATTTGTATTTGTATTTTAGCTAACAAATGAAAATTAACTGATTTTTATTTAAAAATTTTGTTTTGGTCGTCGCAAGTATATAATTAATTGTTTCTTTGACTTTGTTTTCCTTTCTAATTATAACGATTAGCAAGGTACAACTACTTTTTGGTTTGCATTTGAACGATGGCCTCTTCCAAGCAAATTTTTTTCATATGTAAGAGTCAAGGATCGAATCCCAAACCATCTGCTTAATGGGTCTGAGTCCGTTACCACTTGAACCAATTATATATTGGTAGCAAGGGACAACTACTATTACAACTAAATTTGGATTGGATTAAAAAAATTCTAAAATTGAATGTTAGAAATTTCATAATTTAGTATAAGTAGTAAGGAATAGCAACAACAACTATTATTACCACTCAATTTCGATCGGATTAAAAAAATTCTACGATTGAATGTTAAAAAAATTCATAATTTTAATATTTTTTGTTATTAACCATGATAAAAATGATCAAATCCCAAGAAACATGTTATTAAACCCAGAAGGGGTATAATAAGCCTCGAACCCCGTAGTGGATTCTACAATGGAGGTATTTGGGCAAGAGGGTGCTTTCAGGTATTTTTCCAATATCTTCGTTATGCCAATAACAAAGTTGTCTATCCGGGGTAAAAATAAAAAAATAAACGAATTTTCCCTTCTCAATCAGACGAGTCTTTCAATTGGGTCAAATCTGTGGTTCTGACCAAGGTTTTCAAAACCGGACCGGACCGGCCGGTCCGACCGGTCCGACCGGGACCCGGGCATCAGAGCGGTTCGGTCAGCCCCCATAACCGGACTTGTATAGAACCGGTAGAAGAACCGGTGAACCGGTTCAAAACCGTCAAAACCGGTCGAAGATCGGTCTGAACCGAGTTCTCACGAAAATGGCGTCATTCTCGTTTGTGTTCCTCACTTCCGGACCAAGTCTGAGTTTCAACTTTCAACCATGTGCTTGGCTTCTTCAACCTCAAGCGCATCTTCTTCCGGACCACCTGTACATCTTCAACCATGGGAGGGGCTGCGCAGGTGCATCAGATTACGATGCAGAAAAGAAGAATGAGATGGGAGGGAGAAAGAAGCGCGCTGAGACAGAAAGAAGAATGAGATGGGAGGGGAGGGTGTGCACTGAGAAAGAACGAAAGAAGAAGAATGAGATGGGAGGGGGAGGGGCTGCGCAACACAGATAGAAAGAAAGAAGAATGAGATGTGAGGAGGACTAGGGTTGTATTGTTGTACACTATACTGGGCTTTTGTTTTACACTTTTACGTGGTCCAAGTCCAAGGCCATTTGTGCTTTTCAAATTATAATTGGCCTATAGCTTTTGTTTTTTATTCTTTTATTAAAGTTGGACCAAAAAAAAAATTAAATGAGTGAATCTTTTATACTTTTCAAATTATAATTGGCCTATGTTAATTAATTATTATATTAAATATATTATATATAATTAAAAATATATATTTAATTATAACCGGTTCAACCACGGTTCAACCTCGGTTGGACCATTGTACCTCGAACCGCTGCCTTCACCGGTTCGATGGCCGGTCCGGTTTTGTAAACCTTGGTTCTGACCAAGGTTTTCAAAACCGGACCGGACCGGCCGGTCCGACCGGTCCGACCGGGACCCGGGCATCAGAGCGGTTCGGTCAGCCCCCATAACCGGACTTGTATAGAACCGGTAGAAGAACCGGTGAACCGGTTCAAAACCGTCAAAACCGGTCGAAGATCGGTCTGAACCGGTTCTCTGAAAATGGCGTCATTCTGTTTGTGTTCCTCACTTCCAGACCCAATACAGAGTTTCAACTTTCAACCATGTGCTTGGCTTCTTCAACCTCAAGCGCATCTTCTTCCAGACCCTGTACATCTTCAACCATGGGAGGAATGCGCGGTGCATCTGATTCTGAGACGAGAGAAAGAAGAATGAGATGGGAGGGAGAAAGAAGCGCACAGACAGAAAGAAGAATGAGATGGGAGGGGGAGGGGCCGTGCACACAGAAAGAACGAAAGAAGAAGAATGAGATGGGAGGGGGAGGGGGAGGGGCTGCGCAACACAGATAGAAAGAAAGAAGAATGAGATGTGAGGAGGACTAAGGTTGTATTGTTGTACACTATATTGGGCTTTTGTTTTACACTTTTATGTGGTCCAAGTCCAAGGCCATTTGTGCTTTTCAAATTATAGTTGGCCTATAGCTTTTGTTTTTTATTCTTTTATTAAAGTTGGACCAAAAAAAAATTAAATGAGTGAATCTTTTATACTTTTCAAATTATAATTGGCCTATGTTAATTAATTATTATATTAAATATATTATATATAATTAAAAATATATATTTAATTATAACCGGTTCAACCACGGTTCAACCTCGGTTGGACCATTGAACCTCGAACCGCTGCCTTCACCGGTTCGATGGCCGGTCCGGTTTTGTAAACCTTGGTTCTGACACATTCTTTAAACTATCAGATAGTAGCCGGTATAGAAGAATTAAGGAAAAGCATTTCACTGTCTAATTCGGGAGAGATATCGATTTAAATTTTTTTACCCCACTCGAAATATAGTCGAATATGTATATCGGCCTCAAACTCTTAAGATCTCTCTTGGATTGATGAAATATAATGGAACGGAACCAAATAGAATATAATGAAAATAAATGGAATGGAATAAAAATATCATTTCATTGTTTGAATATTTTATGATAGAATGAAACAAAGTTCACATTCCATTATTTGGAAAATGAACGGAATGGAATGAGTTATGAAATTTTTATTCCTATATTATCCTTACTTTAAAAGTGTGTATTATTTCACTTCTAAGAAAATAGAGAGAACCTTGTTTTAATTTAGAAAATATTCGTTTGATAAAAAAAACTTGATTTTTAGATTTCTAATTTAACAAAAAGGTAATTACAATTACCAATAACAATATTTAAAATAAATTGACACATGAACTAACAGTTGGTTTGGTCCAGTCCCTTCCCAAGTGCAAGTGAGATAAAGATGGTGAGGAAGGAAGGAACCTACAAATCTTTCTTGCTCGTCGTATTGGGACCTTAGGAATTTTCTTCTTTCTAGATCAAGAGTCGTCAAATTGTGCCTATTTTAATTTCATTGTTATGTCCCTTCTTTTGGCTTCATCATCAGCATAAGGAAAAGAAAGTTTAACGATGGAAGAAGCAGTAGTAGACAGAACAAGGAGAAAGCTCGATTAAAATGGAAACAGAGATGTGAGAAAGACATCTTGGGACAAGGATATGACAGTAAATTTATTATTTTATAAATCATCAAAAATTTTATTCCATCTCATTCCCCCTAAACTGGGAGGGAAGAAAAATAAGGGTAAGTAATGGAATGTGATGAAATAGGTTCCATTGGATTCCATTTCATTTTATCATCTTTTATGCAATCCAAACAATGAAACATTATTTTATTCCCTTTCATTCCCTTCTATTCCATCTCCTCCCATCAATCCAAACATACTAAATGTTCTTCCTGTTGATTTCTCCGTTGTGGATCTTGAAGATATATGATATTTTCACTGGTCATCTTATCCAACTTTCTCTTCAGTACTTGTCTTAGTCATGTCGTTTGACTTTTGTGTAGTTGTTTGGCCGACTTTGAAGGATATGTCTCTTGACTTAGACCCCTTTTGATTTTTCATTTAGCTCGAGTTATATGGCCATTTCCTTCGCCTTGAGTTGTCTGATGCAGTCGTCGTCTGATCTTGCTCTTCCGATTTGTCTGACCTCTTTGGCTCTTCATACAACATCTTTTCGTCATCATCTTCTTCTTGAGATTGAACCATTGGCAACTAACTTAAGATTCATGCACACTTAATAAATCAGTTAACAAGGTTCGCATTAAGGCACAAGGAAGAACGTATCAAGTTTCATCAATGATTTTCTCATTGTAATTGTGAAACTTGAGGATTTCACAAAATATGGTTTGAAGCATTTAAGCACATAGTATTCTAGTTATCACGATAAACATATTTATACATTGCAACACTTGGAATGATTATTCCCTATATTCTTTCCCTTAGTAATTTGATTCCTTAAACTTCAAATTATTTAACAATTAAGATCATGTTTTCATCACCGAAACTTATATCATTTTCGAGGCGATATATATATATATATATATATATATATATATATATATATATATATATATATATATATATATATATATATATATACAACTATAAACACGAGAAAGGGGTTGAATTATGTTTATCAGAAATTAAAACAAAGTTAAAAACTTTTCGCACACAGAAACTAGATTCAGACAAGTTTGAATGTACTACACAGACAGGTGACCTGTCTGGTGTGATTTTAACAGAAAAACACACAAGCATACAACTTGAAAACAAGTTTGATATTCACACTTTAATACCTTTAGTTAGAAAGCAGATAATATAATCGAAGCAACTAAAGAGTTTAAGGGAAGAAAGATTAACACGGCTATTTATCTTGGTTCACTCTTTAATACTAAGAGCTACGTCCAGTCCTCGGCAGCACGAAGTTTTATCCACTATAACTGATCATGTTACATACTCCAAGTATTTTTTGCACACCTGGCCTCTTCAGGCTCCAAGACAAATATTCTTTGCTCACCTAGCCTCTTCAAGCTCACTCAGGTTTGTTTGAGAAATTTGTATGTAATAAATACAATCAGATAGACAGTTCTTTCACCAACACTCAGAGTGAATTAAATGTAAGCTTAGAAAAGGCTGCGTAATAACTTCGAATGATTGAAGAATACAGATTGAAAGAATGAAGAAATAAATGCACAGAGTAATGGCTCTTTAATGATGTGTGTTCTATATCTTCATCTTCAATGAGTATTGTATTTATAGCCTTCAAGCATTTAAGATCCGTTAGAGACACTCCTTCAAATGTTGGCTTCAAGCAGAGATCCATTAAATGCAATAGAGTCGTTCTAGGCAGCCATTAATGCAATAGGAGCGTTGTTTGTACTCTAACACGGAGGATAACGGCTTTATGCATCATGCAGTAGCCAAATCAGAGTTGTGCAGAATGTTTTTGTACTTTGTAGAGCACATTTCCATTTTCGTGTAATAACCAAGAGAACTAGGGAATAAAGCATGTTGGAAACATCCTTTAACTGGACTTCGTTTCTGATTTCCTAGGTTGCTTGTGAGAATGACTTTCTGACTTTTCTTGATAAGTGTGAGAAGAAGAAAGAGAGAGCTTCAGAGTTTTCTATATGAGGGGACAACTTTCAAAAGTTCTTTGTACTTGAGTTCCCCATTGAAGAACCTTAGACGAGTGTGAGAGCTTCACGGAGACAAGTTAAGTCAATATCCTAGTCATCAGATGTTGGACGAATCTAGGCAAGTATACCTAGTCGTACAAGTAATACGGTGGTGAGACCGGTTATCGTATCCACAGGGATCGGTTGCCAATTATCAATTCACAAATCAAACAACTATCTAGACGGCATGAAGAAAGATTAAAACATAAAATAAAGCAACAAAAACAATAAAATATTTTTGGTCTTTTAGGGAATTTTATCAAACACTTGGAATGCGGAAAGAGGTGTTGGGATTAAATTTCACTAAACCTTAGCCTCATGCAATACCAAGACTACCAATCCAGTTTATGCTTCAATTATTAAAATCAACCCACGAAATTACTCAAGCCCTGATTCCTCAGATGACAAGAGCCTAAATCCACTAATAGACCCTAATTCCTTAGGTGGCCTAGATTAATGAATTTGTATTAAGATTAAGGATTACGCGATTACTAATAAACCAAACCCCATTCCTAGATGCGAGGTTTACTAGGTGAATAATTCTAGATCAAGAAATGATAAGAACGTCCCCATTGCAAATCAATTCTCAAAATCAGTTCATGGGTAGCTAAGCCACAAAAAGCATTAAGCAAAGGAATTAAACACTAATAGAGAAACATAAACATAGATTGATGAATCAAAGCAAGTACATGAGTTTCAGTTTGGCTACATCTAATCCCAACAACAGGGATTTAGCTACTCATAATGAAAGAGAAAGCCAAAACCAGAATAGTAGAAACAAGGGAGAGAAGAAACTCCATGGAAGATTTCCACTGCCGTCGCCGCAGCCCCTGGTTCAGAGCAAAACGTCCCCTTTCTGTGTTCCAAGGTCGTCCTAGGGTAAAAGTGCTCCTAGGTTAAAAGTCCCTATTTTTTTCTGTGTGTAGTCGTGTCTGTCTCCCTCTCGATGGCGCTGCTGTGGCTAAAATATATATAGCAAACTCATATTCATGCTAACTTTAAGGGCTTCTATCCTCTAATTTAGTTGTCAAATCCCAATCATATCTTATCAAGATTTAATTAGATGATAGAATGCACAGCAACAATTTTTTTTTCTTGCCGTGGCCTTGTCCACTTTAATTCCATTCAATCTTTCATGTGGGCCCTTGATTTGCTTTGCCATAAACATTGCTACATTAATGTTTTTATTTGTCAAATCCCAAGCTTCGCGTTGGCAAGTCCTTGGATTGAGTTCAAGATATATCTCTTTGCATATGGTGATTGATATTCTTTAATGACTTCAAATCTTCTAAATTAATTGCCCAATCAATATCTTCATCTTCTATTTTTATGGTAAGTCATTAATATCCAAATAATCCAATCCATCAATTAGGCCTCTCACATTGCTGCTGGACTTTTGTCAATTGTCATTAAATATTTCCATTCCAAATTAAATTGGAGTCATCCAATATCTTCAATTTTCAAGCTCCAACTTAATCCAGGCTCCATTATGGCTCATCTGGGGCATTTTCTCTTTAATTTCTGCAAAACAACACCACGAAACCACCTTACCCGTTCCAAGGTAAAAACTAACTAAAATCAATTTGAATATGCCTAAAATATATGAAAATGCATGCAAAAATGTACATAAAATATGATGTAAAATCACACTATCATCAGACAGGTTACTTCTCTAGACAAGTGGTCTTCTATGTGGGCAGACAGGTGAGAAAGTGAATTCTGACTTTTGTGATCTGCACACTCGATAGACAGGTTAGCAACCAATATGAATGTTAATTAAATCATTAGCAAATATTTAGTTTTCATCAATACTTAGGGAAATACACATCGGATATTTTAGAGACTTAACAATCTCCCCCTTTTTTATGACGACAAACATTCAGATGATTTAATGAACCTTAGAAAACATCAACAGAAGAGACTACTAGATTCAGACAAGTTGAAATTTTCTTAACCAGAAGGATTGTGCAGACAGGTGCACTTAGGTTCAATTCATATTAGGAGTTCTTTAAAATAGCATAGTATCGGAGTTAATTTCTTATACACGGTCATTTAATTTACTTAATCATGCAATTTGCTTATCAGAGTTGAAATTATATAGCTCAGAGACAAGTTCATTTAATTTTTCTTAACTTTACTTAATCATCTTAACTTTACTTTCTCCCCCTTTTGTCAGCAACAAAAAGGAAACAATTAAGAAGCTAGAAAAGTAAAAGACAGTAAAGATAAATGATAAAATGCATATTTTATTCATCATAAGTTGTTCAATAAAAGGTAGATCTTACAAACAAAAAACTACCTAGGCTGACTAAAAAGTAAAATCAGAGATTCAACTCTCTTTTCTAACAGCAACCTAGCATGCCTCTCTTCATCCAGCTATCTTCTAGTTTCCTCTAGCTGAGCTTGAAGCAGGTTGAAGCTATGTAAGTCCACCATCTGAGGAGTGGAGGCTTCTATGGTCAGACTAGCTGAAGTAGCAGACTAGTCTGAGTGCTAGGGCAAAGCTAATACTGGGGGTGCCTTGGGCACATAAAAAGGTGAAAAGATACGGGGGAAGACACACTAATGAAGGGTTCTATTGTAAAAGAAGGGAAGAAAGGTTAGTTTAAACAAAGGTCTAATTTTGACAACGTCAGTATCAGGAGATGAAAAGACACAGGAAAGTCTCTCAGACAGATAGACGGGTGACTCTAATATGGATAGGAGGGGGAAAAGGTTGTTTGGAAAGAACAGAGGGAGGTAGGGGTAACAAAGAATCAATGTAAGCAAAGAAAGAATTTGAACCTGTAACTAACAAAAAGTAATACCTAGACCTAGAAGGTAACATTACAATAGAGGCAGGATAATGAGTCCTTGCCAATGTTCTAATGAACAAGACAATAGGGGGATAGAAGAAAATTTCCCTACATGGGTTAAGAATATGAAGTGGAGGAGAGGGAATGACACAAAGGTTAGAGATACTTGTAGTCATGAGTGATTGCAAATCAGACACAAAGAGACTTGATGATTTGCCATCTTATTCTTTGGGAGTTGAATCCCTATGAACTACTATGTACTGACATATATTAGACACAACATCATAAGATGATGTTTGAGTTTGGTGAGAGGAGACAGGTGAAGAAAATGGAGACACAATGGAGAGGTGTTGGACAGACAGGGCAGGTAGAGAAGAAACAAAAGGGTTCAGGATACCTTGATGAGAAGGGGAGGATGGTGCATAAGGAATGGATGGAAGGACCAACTATTTTTCAGACAACCTTAGCTTCTTCCTTGGCAGAGGAAGGGTCAGAGGGTCAACCTTAGTATGGACAATTGTCTGTGTCCCAACAGACAGGTTTTCAGCAATTGCAGCAGCAACTTCAACCTCTGCAGCTTGAATTTCTGCAGGAACTTCTACCCTTTCAGTAGTTACCATAGTAGGCACTGGGTAGCCAGACCTTCTCTTTTTGGGAATGAGTCCCAAATTGAGAGTATTCTTCTCCTTGGGCTTCACCAAGGGACTTGTCGTCTGCTCCCCCTAAGCAGGTGCTTCCTCTTTGCTAGGTGCAGACTCCACTTGTCTGGCCTTAGCAAAGGTCTTCACAAGCCTTCTCTTTTTGCTGGGCTGTGTAGACTCAGCTAATTCTGATGCCTCAACATCCCTTGTCTTCCTCTTGGGAGACGTGTTGAGTCACCGGCAAGTGTACCGGGTCGTCGTAAGTAATAAACACAGTAAGTAATTACCGAGGTCGGACACGGGGATTGGGCTAGCAATTCTACCAATTTGCAAGAAATTCGATATGTTTGACCAAGTAACAACAAGTGGTTGAGAAGAGAGAGAAAATAGGATCGCAATTCAATTAGAGATAAAGTAGGAAGCGGTGAGATGAGATGAGAATTAAAATCTGGATTAAACATCTAAGGTCACAAATCCACCTACCCAATCATGCATAGTACATAAGTGATGATGATCCTCTCCCTAAGTTCAATTGCAATGTCAACCAGGACCCCCAAATTCTCTTAATGACACTATCGTGCTCAATAGGACGTATTCAACGATTGAGTTAATTACTTGCTAGGTCTCATAACCCAATCATCAAACTCTATTAATTCTTGTTCCCTATAAGATTGCACTGATCTCCTACTCACTCTCGTGCAATATTCAATCAATGATCCCAATTCAAGTTCTAAACGTGAATTGCCTATCAAGCCTCATCACGTTAACTAGTCAATCATGCATGCTTATGATCAACGCAATAAATTCAGAATTGGAAAACATGAATTGAGGTAAAGGAGGGAAACATACATCACATTGAACGCTACACCGCCATGGGTGGTTTCATTGATCCCTTAGACAAGGGGATTAGTTCCTCATGCTTGTAACAACGCACAAACAATTGGAGTTCATCATGATTGTAAAACAAGAAAAGAAAATAGGGAGACGCAGCTCCAGAGAACAAGGATTCGTCTCACAAAACCGATCTAAAAACAAGTGGTGAACAAAAAGTTTTCAATCTGACCTAAAACAGCCTATAAATAGGGGTTCTGGTTCGCGCCCGCTCGCGGGGCGAGCAAGCTCTCGCGATGCGAAATTCAGTTTTCGCTCCATCCTGATTTGAATGCTCGCGAGGCGAGATGGTGATTCACGAGGCGAGACAGAGAGGGTGACATTTCTGGCATAGTCATGACTTCAGGATTCACGAGGCGAGATGGGATTCGCGAGGCGAGACAGAGAAGGTGACATTTCTGGCACAGTCAGGCCTTCAGGCTCGCGAGGCGAGATAGTGATTCGCGAGGCGAGACATAAAGGGTGATTCTTTGCTGGTGCCGTCTTCAGGCTCGCGAGGCGAAATCCTGTTTCGCGAGGCGAAACTTCCAGAATTGCTTTTCCACTGTTTTCTTTATTTTCCTTGACTCTAAGAGCTTCACTTTTAACCTAAAACAATAAAAGAAAACGAAAAGCGTAATTCTACTAAAAATAAACTAAAAACTACTAAAAATGCATAAAACTAATCAAATTCTAACTTAGGAACAAAACAAGGCTAATTTGGGAGATTAGCGAGGTTGACTCGCCCAATTAGGCACAAAATCTACCCATTTTCTAGCTGGAAACTAGATGAGCCAGAGGCTTATCAAAACACCCCAAACTTAAACTTTGCTTGTCCCCAAGCAAGCTAAAACTCAAAAAGACTCAAAACTTGGCAAGCTTAAAGGATTCAATCAAATTTTGCACAAATTTCATGCAATTTAACACAACAATTTTTCTTCAATGTTTTCCCCCTTTGCAACAATGTAATCCCCACATTCATTTACTTTAAACAATTGAGAATTCCATCATTCATGCAATCAGTAATCCGAGTTGAGGATCCAAGTGGCACACAAAAGGGAGATCACCAAATTCAAACAATTGCCTTCCTCACAAGGGCATTTAATATTTCACTCATTCGCTCAATTTGTCTAAGCTACCAACTTTTCACTCTATTGCGCAATTCAAGAGCAATTTCCATGGATTTGATTTTCATCTAAACAAAGTTCCCACAAAAATATGTATGCATCATCAAAAGGTCTTTCATAGGTTGTAATGAGGCCTGGCTCAAGGTAAGATATTCAAAGGATAGAGGCTTAGTCCCTAGGATCAATGAGAGCATGAAACTTGCATTGGGTGGTTACACACCTCTTCCTTTGTATACTTTTTTACTTTGCCCTTTGTGGCATATATTCAATACTTTTCATCACATTTTTTTTCCAAGCCTTCGACCTTTGATTTTGCTTTTCTTTTTCTCAACTATGATTCATGAACTTGTAGCCACCCCAAACTTAGTTCCACAACAACACTCACAAAGCTAAAATTCCATGCTCTCCTAAATCCTAGGATAGGGGAAAATCATGGTTTTTCTGAGTTAATGGCTTGTAATGTAAGGTCATCAAGATCAATAGGCTTCAAGGCTCAATGTGGCTAACTAGGGATCATTCATCAAGGTTGGTTTAATTTATGGCCAAGTAGTTATTTCAAAGAAAAATTGCCTAGATCATTTGATGCAACATATAAATATGCAAACCATGCACAGATTCAAGCAAATCTGAGAAAGTGCAGCTTAAAAGCGATTCACACAATTAAGAACATGTTGGAGGCTCAAATTTCTCACCTGAACATTTTTGCAACTTGTATGACCGAGATTCAATTTCTAGTGTGTGCACCCTTTCACCCCAAACTTGTCATAAATCAAGCAATCACAATAAAATTTCTCAAAGTTCAATTTTCAATTTTTCACATGGGGATCAAATTCTCGATTTTCAGAACCTAGGGGGAAATCATCAATGGTCAACATAATTCATGCAGTCAATCTATGCTAAATTTAATTAAAATCCACCAAGCTTGCCGACACAACACTCACACACGTACTCTTGATCTTCTCAAATTATTCAAGAGCGAAATTCAAAAACAAATGGGAAAAGGGAAAGAAAACAAAAACAAAGCAATTGGTTCCCTCCCCCACACTTAAGGCATACATTGTCCTCAATGAAAGAACATAAATATAAAATAAGAGTGAGGGAAAGGAGAAGGTGCTCCCTGATCAAGTTGTAGTACTGTAGGTGGGCGCTTCCAAGGAAAGTTCTTCTATGGTTGCATCCTCATCCTCTGGTCCCTCGGGCACCCCCCCTATGGCATAGCACCCTGGTCCCCAGGGTAGTCCTGCCACCCAAGCCGAGGGGACAGCTCCTCCTCGGAGGGGTATACGGGCACCCGACCCTCCTGCTGGGCCAATGACATCTCCCGGAAGAACTCCTGCAGCACCTCCTGAAATTGAGAACCTTAATTACAGATTCGCGAGGCAATACATCACTCGTGAAGCGAATCTGGAAAAATTGTTCTTCACACTTTCCAGAATCGTGAGGCGAGTAATAGCGCGAGGCGAATCTGGAATTTCAACAGCTGATGATGCCCAGATTCGCAAGGCGAAAGTGGCTGTCGTGGCGCGTGACAGAAGCGTGAGCAAGCCTCTGAGATTCAGGGCTTCTGCCTCGCGAGGTCACTGTGGATTCGCGGGGTGAATCTGGGTTTTTTCTTTTAATTTTTTTTTTATTTTATTCAGAAGAGAAAATGACAGAACTTAAAAGATAAAGGATATGTAGCTTGGGTTGCCTCCCAAGTAGCGCTTGTTTAACGTCCCGAGCCTGACTCAAGTCACCCCTAAAGGTTAATCCAGAAGAAGAACTTGCTTGCCATTTGGGATTGATTCCCCATGGTAATGCTTTAGCCTTTACCGATTTACCTTGAAGTTGCCAGCGGCCCCTTCTAACTCTACTGCTCCGTGTGGAAAAACCTGGAGGACATTGAATGGTCCCGACCACCTTGATTTAAGCTTTCCAGGAAAGAGCCTCAACCTTGAATTATAAAGAAGTACCATTTGTCGGGGCTCAAACCTCCTAGGCAAGATGTGCTTGTCATGCCATGCCTTAGTCCGCTCTTTGTAGATTCTTGCATTTTCATATGCTTGCATGCGGATCTCGGACAACTCATTTAAGTCCAAAAGCCTTTTTTCACCGGCCTTCGTCAAATCAAAGTTGAGTTCTCGAATTGCCCAATAAGACTTTTCCTCCAATTCCACCGGCAAGTGGCATGCCTTTCCAAACACCAAATTGTAAGGAGACCTTCCAATTGGAGTCTTGAAGGCAGTCCTATAAGCACATAAAGCATCATCTAACCTTTTTGACCAATCCTTCCGTGAGGAGTTGACGGTTTTCTCAAGAATACGCTTCAACTCACGGTTGGATACCTCCGCTTGCCCATTTGTTTGGGGGTGATAAGGAGTAGAGACTCTATGCTTGACCCCATACTTCTCAAGAAGCTTGTGCATTTGATTGTTGCAAAAGTGGGATCCCCCATCACTAATCAACACTCCAGGGACCCCAAACCTCGAGAAGATATTGCGCCTTAAGAATTCCATGACTACCCGCGCTTCATCCGAAGTTGTTGGGATTGCTTCTACCCACTTTGACACATAGTCCACCGCCACCAAAATGTATTGATGGGAGAAAGATGGTGGGAATGGTCCCATGAAATCTATCCCCCACACATCAAAGAGATCTACTTCAAGCATAAAATTCAAGTGGAGTTCATGCCGCTTAGAGATGTTGCCAACTCTTTGGCAACAATCACAGTTCTCAACAAAGGTGTGGGCATCCTTGAAGAGCGTTGGCCAATAAAACCCGCTTTGGAGGATTTTTTCTGTTGTCTTCTTTCCCCCATAATCCGAGCTATGACAATGCCACAACACGTTTCCGATTTGGTCATGGGGAATGCACCTTCTTAGGATCCCATCCGAGCATTGCTTGAAAAGATAGGGGTCCTCCCACACATAATACGTTGCATCCGAGAAGAACTTCTTCCTTTGTTGATTAGTCCAACCTTGCGGAACCACATTTGAAGATTTGAAGTTGGCCATGTCCGCGAACCACGGAGGGGAATTTTCAATGAGTGCAAACACTTTTTCATCAGGAAATTCTTCCTTGATGTCCAACAATTCCTCCTCGGTGTCGGGATTGACCAACCTAGATAAGTGGTCCGCCACACCATTGTCGGATCCCTTCCTGTCCATAATCTCCAGATCAAATTCCTGCAAAAGAAGAATCCACCGAATTAATCTAGGTTTGGCCTCTTGTTTTTTCATCAAGTGTTTTATGGCCGAATGATCGGTGAAAACAACAATCTTAGACCCCACAATATAGGATCTAAACTTATCTAAAGCAAAAACCACAACAAGTAGTTCCTTTTCAGTGGTGGAATAATTAGCTTGTGCCTCATTCAAAACTTTACTTGCGTAATAGATGACATGAGCTAATTTTTCCACCCTTTGTCCCAAAACAGCCCCACCACATAATCACTAGCATCACACATGATTTCAAATGGTAAATTCCAATTAGGTGCAGTGATTATGGGTGCGGTGACAAGCCTATTTTTCAGAATAGTGAAAGCATTTAAACAAGAGGCATTAAACTCAAAGGATACATCCTTCGCAAGAAGGTCACAAAGCGACTTTGCGATTTTGGAGAAGTCCTTGATGAATCTCCGGTAGAACCCGACATGACCCAAGAAACTCCTCACCCCCTTTACATTGGTTGGTGGGGGAAGCTTCTCAATCAACTCAATCTTTGCTTTGTCAACTTCAATCCCCCTTTGGGAGATTTTGTGCCCCAAGACTATACCTTCCTTGACCATGAAGTGACATTTCTCCCAATTGAGCACAAGGTTAGTCTCTTAGCACCTTTTAAGCACCAAAGTCAAGTTCTTCAAGCAATTGTCATATGAGGTCCCAAAGACCGAGAAGTCATCCATGAACACCTCAATGCATTTCTCCACCATGTCCGAGAAAATAGAAAGCATGCACATTTGGAAAGTAACAGGAGCGTTGCACAATCCAAAGGGCATCCTCCTATAGACAAAAACTCCATAGGGACAAGTGAAGGCCGTCTTCTCTTGGTCTTGAGGATCCACCACAATTTGATTATAGCCGGAGTAACCATCTAAGAAACAGTAGTACTCGTATCCGGCTAACCTTTCAAGCATCTGATCAATGAAGGGGATAGGGAAGTGATCCTTCCTTGTTGCCTCATTTAGCCTTCTATAATCGATACATACTCTCCAC
The DNA here is from genome assembly GCA_030762895.1 of Sophora flavescens. NCBI lineage: Eukaryota > Viridiplantae > Streptophyta > Magnoliopsida > Fabales > Fabaceae > Sophora > Sophora flavescens. The sequence goes on from CM061064.1 coordinate 144,558,958, forward strand.
CCCGTGATGGTCCTTGTTGGGATCAATTCATTGCTTTCATTGACCACCACTGTTGTGCCACCTTTCTTTGGGACCACATGAATTGGACTAACCCAATTGCTATCCGAGATTGGATAGATGATTCCGGCATCTAAAAGTTTAATCACTTCACTTACATGACTTCTTTCATGATGGGATTTAACCGTCTTTGTGGTTGAACCACCGGCTTATAATCATCCTCCATCAAAATCTTATGCATGCATAGGGAAGGGCTTATACCTTTTAGGTCTGAAATCTTCCACCCAATGGCGGATTTGTGTTCCCTAAGAACTCTCAATAGCATTTCTTATTCATCCTTATTCAAGGCATTGCTAATGATTACCGGATGTTGTCCCTTCTCCCCCAAGAATGCATACCTTAAGTGGGTTGGGAGTTGCTTCAACTCCGGTGCTTTGTTATCTTCTTCCATTCCTTCATTGTTGAGCTTTTCCTTTGCACCTTCATCCTTTGGGAGACTCAGTAAGGCTTCCATGTTTTTTAAGCACTCAAGATAGTCCTCATCCCCCAAAGGGTCTTCTTCCTCACTATCATCATCATGGGATTTTACCAACACTTGTGCAAGTGAAGAACCATGGGCTTCTCTAGTGGCCTTTGCCTTGACAATTGAGTCCACCATATCCACTCGATACACATCCGACCTCTCAGCAGGGTGCTTCATTGCTTCAAAGACATTGAAGACTACATTCTCATCTTGCACCCGGAGGGTGAGTTTTCCTTGTTGCACATCTATCAAAGCACGCCCAGTAGCCAAGAAGGGCCTACCCAATATGAGAGGGATCTCGGCGTCTTCATCCATATCAAGCACCACAAAATCCGTCGGAAATATGAACTTGTCCACCTTCACTAACAAATCTTCGACCACCCCATAAGGATATTTTATAGAACGATCGGCTAGTTGGAGTGACATCCGTGTATCTTTGTCTTCTTTGATCTCCAACTTCTTCATCATAGAGAGGGGCATCAAGTTGATGCTTTCCCCTAGATCACACAACACCTTTCCTAGAGTCATCTCCCCAATGGTGCATGGTATAGAAAAAGAACCGGGATCCATCAATTTTGGTGGCAGTTTTCTTTGAAGAATGGCACTACACTCCTCGGTCAAAGCAACCGTTTCCTCATCCACTATTTTCCGCTTCTTGGAGAGAAGATCCTTCATAAACCGGGCATAATATGGCATTTGCTCCAAGGATTCCGCAAATGGAATGTTAATTTGAAGTTTGTGGAAGACATCAAGGAATTTACTGAACTGTTTATCTTGTAGAGGCTTCTTCAATCTTTCAGGATATGGTACCTTCATGTAGGGCGGGAGGTCTTTGGGTTCAACCCACTTCTTTCTTCGGAACTCTTCATCTACAAGTTTTAACCTTCCCCCTTGCTCCGGTGCCTTGTCACTTGCCAACTCCTCTTTCTCAGGTTGCTCTTCCTCAACATGTGGTTGTTCCGGGGCCTTGTCTTCCTGAGAACTAGTTGCACCCCTATTAGATCCCAACACCCTACCGCTTCTAGTTGCTATGGCATTGCATTGGTTCTTAGGGTTGTTCTCGGTATCACCTGGGAAAGTGCTCGGGAGACGCTCATTTAGTTTCCTTGCGAGCTGAGCTATCTGCGTTTCTAGATTCTGAATTGCCGACCCTGTATGAGTTGCCAACTTGTCAATGGCTGTGCTTGTATTGATTGACAACTTCTCAATTGCCGCATTCGTCCTTTCTAATGCCAACTCCCAAGGTTGCCTTCCACCATCTGTTGTTTGGAATTGATTAGGCCCTGGATGAGCCTGCTGAGTATTGCGTTGATGGATTCCATAGTTTGGCCTCTGATTCTGCTGAGGTTGTTGTTGCCCAGCTAGACCACCACTAGCATTACTCCAAGCGAAACCCGGATGGTCTCTCCTCATATAACCCCTATTCTGATTCTGACTGTAATCATTATGTCTGTTCCTCTAATAGTTGTTCTGGGGCACACTGTCATAGAAATTGTGGCATGAGTCCACATGTTCTTGAGAGAAGTTGAACGGACAACTCTAAATGTCATGATCTCCATTACAATTATCACAACCCGGAGGCATTCCTTTGTGTATCACATTAACCTTTTTGTTCCCAGACAGTGCCGCATTCTGCATCTTCAATAGTTTATTTTGCTCTAGAATGGCTTCTATTGTTGCAGAACTGGCTCCACTTGAGGTTTCCCTACCACGGTTGTAATCATTGTTCTACATCTTCTCCAATAACGCCCATCCATCCTCAGCTGATAAATAAGAAAAGGAGCTGCCTGCTACGGCATCACAATTCATCTGGTAGCGCCCCCTTAACCCGTTAAAGAAATATTGAACCTTGGAGACCAGGTCAAAGAAAGCCGAAGGACATCTTCTCAAGAGCACATTATACCTTTCCCAAGCTTCATTATAAGATTCATCTTCTGTCTGCCTGAAAGATGTGACGGCTACTCTTGCATGTGCCACTCTCTGAGGAGGAAAATATTTAATGAGGAACTTTTGGGCCATTTGCTCCCATGTTGTGATACTGTTGCGATCCAAGCTGTCAAACCAATCGCGAGCGACATCCCTAAGAGAGAGGGGGAATAGCCGCAAGCGAAATTCATCTTGAGAAACTCCTCTTGTCTTCTGCAAGTCACAAGCTTCAAGGAAGTGAGTGATGTGTCTATGAGGGTCTTGTTTGCCACTCCCATCAAATTGATTCTCACGGATATGGGCTGTGACACATCCTTCCACTCTGAAGGAGTCTGTATTGAGGTTGCCCCTCACGATAGAAGAAGAACAATCATCCAAATTGGGTAGATTGTACTCGAAGAGAGGCTTGTAAGGAGGAGGGTTTGCTTCGGCCATCCCCTCAAAATTAATTGCTTCAAGCCTCTTTCGTTCTCTATCTTCTTTCCTTAATTGCTTATCGGTCTTGGTGATCTCCGAATCAAATAGCACGTCCTCTTGTGAAAGGGTACCTCGCATACAAAAACTAGGCAAGACCAAGTGGAATCAAAGAAGTAGAGAGAAATAATAGTAAATAAATAACAGAAAAATAAAAATAAAAACAGCTTAACCAAATAATCAAACTTCCCAAAAATTAGGAAAATTGGTTGTGCCAATCCCCGGCAACGGCGCCAAAAACTTGTTGAGTCACCGGCAAGTGTACCGGGTCGTCGTAAGTAATAAACACGGTAAGTAATTACCGAGGTCGGACACAGGGATTGGGCTACCAATTCTACCAATTTGCAAGAAATTTGATACGTTTGACCAAGTAACAGCAAGTGGTTGAGAAGAGAGAGAAAATAGGATCGCAATTCAATTCAACAATTCAATTAGAGATAAAGTAGGAAGCGATGAGATGAGAATTAAAATCTGGATTAAACATCTAAGATCACAAATCCACCTACCCAATCATGCATAGTACCCAAGTGATGATGATCCTCTCCTTAAGTTCAATTGCAATGTCAACCAGGACCCCCAAATTCTCCTAATGACACTATCTTGCTCAATAGGACGTATTCAACGATTGAGTTAATTACTTGCTAGGTCTCATAACCCAATCATCAAACTCTATTAATTCTTGTTCCCTATAAGATTGCACTGATCTCCTACTCACTCTCGTGCAATATTCAATCAATGATCCCAATTCAAGTTCTAAACGTGAATTTCCTATCAAGCCTCATCACATTAACTAGTCAATCATGCATGCTTATGATCAACGCAATAAATTCATAATTGGAAAACATGAATTGTGGTAAAGGAGGGAAACATACATCACATCGAACGCTACACCGCCATGGGTGGTTTCATTGATCCCTTAGACAAGGGGATTAGTTCCTCATGCTTGTAACAACGCACAGCCAATTGGAGTTCATCATGATTGTAAAACAAGAAAAGAAAATAGGGAGACGCAGCTCCAGAGAACAAGGATTTGTCTCACAAAACCGATTTAAAAACAAATGGTGAACAAAAAGTTTTCAATCTGACCTAAAACAACCTATAAATAGGGGTTCTGGTTCGCGCCCGCTCTTGGGGCGAGCCGGCTCTCGCGAGGCGAGATGGTGATTCGCGAGGCGAGACAGAGAGGGTGACATTTCTGGCATAGTCAGGACTTCAGGATTCGCGAGGCGAGACAGAGAGGGTGACATTTCTGGCACAGTCAGGCCTTCAGGCTCGCGAGGCGAGATAGTGATTCGTGAGGCGAGACAGAAAGGGCGACTGTTACTGTTCAGGCTGGTTTTCAGGCTCGCGAGGCGAAATCCTGTTTCGCGAGGCGAAACTTCCAGAATTGCTTTTCCACTGTTTTCTTCATTTTCCTTGACTCTAAGAGCTTCACTTTTAACCTGAAACAATAAAAGAAAACAAAAAGCGTAATTCTACTAAAAATAAACTAAAAACTACTAAAATGCATAAAACGAATCAAATTCTAACTTAGGAACAAAACAAGGCTAATTTGGGAGATTAGCGAGGTTGATTCGCCCAATTAGGCACAAAATCTACCCCTTTTCCAGCTGGAAACTAGATGAGCCAGAGGCTGATCAAGACGACATCTTCAACTTTAACCTTAGAGGTTCAACTGTCTCAGCAGTCTCAGTAGAGACTGAAGGTTTCTCCAAAGCAGGCCTCTGGCCTTGTCTGACCACTTTTCCAGCAGGTTTCCAGATCCTTTCAGAGATAGGAATATCTAACTCATCAGTGGAGACCACTGGTTCCACTTTCATCTTCTGCTCAGCAGCAGGCTTCTTCTTCTTCTTCTTCCTCCAGAGGAATACCCTCATGTTCATCATAGACAAGTTCTTCCTGTCAATAGGAAAGGACATGTCTATGAACTCTCTATCACCAGGAACAAAAAGCTTGTTCCTGAAGAGTCTTGCCAGCAGCATTCCATAGGAGAAGGTCTGCATATTGGTCCTCATGATCAGGGATTCAATGTAGATGTAGATCAGGTCATTGATATCCACCTTGATATTGTGAATCAAATGGTACAGGGCAAACTTGTCCATCTTGGTCACACTATCCCGTGACCCTTTCCTTGGCATCACGCATTCCAGCAACAGCTTATGCATGAATCTGCACTTCCCTATCATGTTCACAGGCTTCATGTTGTTTGGGTTGGGAACACCATACAGAGCAATGTTCACATTCTCTTTCCCACTTGATCTTCCCACTCAAGCTTGTAAGCTGCTCCAATCCTTGGGCATCTGGTGACAAGTTTCAGAGAACTGATGGGAAAGAGGATAGTTGTATCCATCACTCGAGCACGATAGCTTTTGGTTCCATCAATAGTACTGGTGAGAACCACAACACTTGTCCAGAAGTCTCTGACAAGTTTGGGATGAACCATCTCCTTTAAGTCGAAGAAAGAGGTCCACTTGGAGTATTCCAACTCCTCTGTGACATCCATTCCCCACTTCTTCATTTGTTGGAGGTCCATAGTCTTGCCAGCCAAGATCTTTTCAACATCTGAGAGTCTCATATTGTACTTCTCAGCAATTTCTTTTGAAGAGAGGTTCTTTGAGGGTGCCATTGCTGAGAGAAAAGACTTATACGATTTTGGAAGCTTAGTAGGGTTTGGCAGAGAAAGAGATGAAGACAGAGAGATTTTGGGGATTGAAAGCGTAAAGGTTGAACCTTTCTGACTCTTTGCCTTTTATAGTCATAAAGTCGGGAGAGAAAAATAAAACATTTTTAATTTTAAAATGGCACGATTTACGTGGGGAACTACAGCGCCCACTTCAGACATTGTGAAAACTTGGTTTCAAGATTAATAACTGTCGTGCACATGATTAGCTTCAGATTAATAAATGGTATTAAATAATTAATAACTATTTTACCAAAAACTGTTGAGTTCAAGCATTGTGACTCAAAAGGGTCAGACAGGTAACACAGACAGGTGATATAAAAACATAAGACATGTAGCATAGACAGGTTAATTATCAGACATGTGATTCAACAATGCAATGCCTGTTTAGATTATCTCTAATAAATAAAAACCTTTCTTCTGCTAAAGGTTTAGTGAAGATATCAACCCATTGATTTTCAGTTTTAACAAATTTAATATCAAAGATACCTTTCTGAACATAATCCCTTATAAAGTGATGTTTGATTTCAATATGCTTAGCCTTAGAATGCTGAATTGGATTTTTAGTTAAGCACATGGCACTAGAATTATCACACCACCATATATATTATGCTCATAAATAGAGTAATCTTCAAGTTGATGTTTTACCCATAAGAGTTGAGAGCAACAACTAGCAGCCGAGATGTATTCTGCCTCAGCAGTAGACAAGGCAATAGTTGTCTACCTTGTGCTTGACCAGGAGACTCAGCTTGCTCCAATGAAGCGACATCCTCCACTGATGCATTTTCTTTCTATTATGTCTCCAGCAAAGTCAGCATCACAAAATCCCACTAATCTGTATTCTTTTGATCTTAGATACAGAAAATCAAGATTAGTAGTCCTAAGAAAATATCTAAATATTCTTTTAACAGCTTTAAGATGAGATTCTCTTGGGTCAGATTGGAATCTAGCACACATACAGACACTTAACTGAATGTCAGGTTTGCTTGAAGTTAAGTACAGTAGAGAGCCAATCATACCTCTGTAGACAGTTTGGTCTACCTTTTTACCTTCATCATCTTTGCTTAGTTTTGCATTGGGTTGCATGGCAGTTTTCATGAGTTTAGCACTTTCCAACTTGTACTTCTTGAGTATCTCCTTGGTATACTTTTGTTGATGGATGTAGATTCCATCACTTGTCTTTTTGATTTGTAATCCAAGGAAGAACTTTAATTATCCCATCATGCTCATCTCAAATTCTGCTTGCATTAGCTTGGAAAATTCCTTGCACAGCTTTTCATTTGTTGCTCCAAAAATAATATCATCAACATATAATTGGACTATTATGCATGAGAAAAGAACTAAGTCTATCATACCATACTCTAGGTGCTTGTTTCAAACCATATAATGCCTTTTTAAGTTTGAAAACATGATCTGGTTTATCAGTATCTTCAAAACCAGGGGGTTATTTAACATACACTTCTTCTTCAATTATACCATTTAGAAAAACACTTTTTACATCAATTTGAAAAAGAGTGATTTGGTGTTGTGCAGTGTTGTCATCATTTTTAGGAATGAATGGACCATCGGTGATGACATCCCAGATATCAGAGTTTGTAGATAGAATGACCCATTGAAATCTATCTTTCCAATAGTTGTAGTTTTCTCCATTGAAGAATGGAGGTCTGGTTAGGGAAGCTCCTTCAGTCTAGTGGCTCCCACTTGAACTAGCTCAGCAGATCATGTCTATTCTTCAGGACCTTTACCTCTACACTGTTAGATGCTCAAACTAGAGGCTAAGCTCTGATACCAACTGAAATAGACAACTATAAACATGAGAAGGGAGGTTGAATTGTGTTTATCAGAAATTAAAACAAAGTTGAAAACTTTTCGCACAAAGAAGCTAGGTTCAGACAAGTGTGAAAGCACTGCACAGACAGGTGACCTATCTGGTGTGATTTTAACAGAAAAACACACAAGCACACAACTTGAAAACAAGTGTGATATTCACACTTTAACCCCTTTAGTTAGAAAGCAGTTAATATAATCAAAGAAACTAAAGAGTTTAAGGGGAGAGAGATTAACACAACTATTTATCCTGCTTCACTCTTTAACACTAAGAGCTACGTCCAGTCCTTGGCAGAACCAAATTTTATCCACTATAACTGATCAGGTTATAGACTCCAAGTATTGTTTGCACACCTAGACTCTTCAGGCTCTAAGACAAGTATTCTTTGCTCACGTAGCCTCTTCAGGCTCACTCAGGTTTGTTTGGGAAATTTGTTTGTAATAAATACAATCAGACAGACGGTTCTTTCACCAACACTCAGAGTGGATTAAATGTAAGCATAGAAAAGACTGCGTAATAACTTCAAATGATTGAAGAAATAAATGCGCAGAATAATGACTCTTTAATGCTGTGGGTTCTATATCTTCATCTTCAATGAGTTCTGTATTTATAGACTTCAAGCATTTAAGATTCGTTAGAGACATTCCTTCAAATGTTGGCTTCAAGCAGAGGTCTGCAATAGAGTCGTTCTGGGTAGCCATTAATGTAATAGGAACGTTGGTTGTACTCTAACACGGAGGATCATGGCTTTATGCATCGTGCAGTAGCCAAATCAGAGTAAATGCTTTTTTACTTTGCAAAGCACATTTCCCTTTTCGTGTAATAACCTATAGTACTAGGGAATAAAGCATATTGGAAACATCCTTTAACTAGAGTTTGTTTCTGATTTCCTAGGTTGCTTGTAAGAATGACCTTATGACTTTTCTTGATAAGTGTGAGAAGAAGAAAGAGAGAGCTTCAGAGTCTTCTATGTGAGGGGACAACTTTCAAAAGTTCTTTGTACTTGTGTTCCCCATTGAAGAACCTTAGACGAGTGTGAGAGCTTCACAGAGACAAGTTAAGTTAATATCATCGTCATCAGACATGTTGACTTTTACTTCTCCAGACAGGTGGTCTTCTATGTGGGTAGACAAGTGAGAAAGTGAATTCTGACTTTTGTGGTTTGCACACTCGATAGGCAGGTTAGCTACCAATATAAATGTTAATTAAACAATTAGTAAATGTTTAGTTTTTATCAAAAGTTAGAGAAATATCAGACATTTTTAACACTTAACAATATGGCTACATAGATGTCCTCTATTCTTGAGGGTGAGACCTGGCGAGACTTATGGTGTCTCTCATCAAGAAGTGAATCGGGAGATGTACCTCGAATGTTGGTGAGTTAGATATGGTGACAGGCTAGGTGGGACTGACCTTGTTATTCGAACGAGAGGATCCTTAGAAGGTGGTGGAATTGCCTTGCCTGCTCCTCCAAAAGGGGTCCCGGATGGTGAACGAGTTCCATGAGTTCTCCATTGGACGACTTTCACCTTCCAGACTCTTCTAGCAAGTAAGAATGGTCATCGGCCTGAGACCACGACAATGGGTGCCATACTCGTATCACTAAGCACATCCTGCTCTTAGGCATAAGAAGGCAAGGTCGGTCGCCCACGATTGGCTAGGGGTAAAGGAGGTTTCAACCTCTTCTTATTTGTGGACAAGGTTTTACAACGATAATTTGTCTGGTGGTACCATGATTGAAGTGTCGCATTAACAGTTTGCCAAACCACGACAAACGCCAATATTATATTCCAACCTTCCTGTCTTAGATGTCCGGGTTTAACTCTTAGCGGTGCAAGCCCTCCTTGTATAATGGTGCTCATAGAGAAAGGTGACAGGGTGGGTTACCTTGAGAACACTCAATCGCTTAGGCAGCAAAACAAGTAGTTTTAGGTGGTGAAAGATATATCGCTTACCTCATAATCTTGGCTCACTATTTTATAAGGGCTCGTTTGGTGGTTAGGATAGGATAAGGACGGATAAGATAAGAGAACATGATAGGAATATGATAGGATATGAACAGGATAAACTGTTATCCTATCCGACGTTTGGTGTCCACCAGATAATCAACTGGACAGCATTATAATTTAAGTATGAATTTTAAAATTTTTCGTTTTTATTCTAAATGTTTTCATCTTTTATTAGATTTAGTTTTTTTTTTTATAATTTTCATTATTTAAATTTATATAGAAAGACAAAATTATCCTTGTGATAAAATTACATATAATGTTTTAAATTTTTTAAATATTGTCTAACTAAACTTAATTTTTTATATTTTTAAATATTCATTTTTTGTTTTTAATTTACATATAGTTGAATTATTAGAATAATTTTTTATATTTTACAGTTTTTAAAAATAATATAAAATAATAAAATTAGCATTGTGATAAAAATAAATATATTTTAAAATTAATTATTAATATTTTTATTATTTTAAATATTTTATATTTTATTATACTTTTTTTTGGTAATCATGTTAAATTTTATTATACTTTAAGTTATTATTTTATTATACTTTAATTATTTTATATATTATATATTTTTATATTTTATTATACTTTAAATCACCCTATCCTACTTGTTACCAAAAAAAATACCTTATCCTATTCTGTTGAGTGCTAACCCAACCCTCCCCTCAGGATATAATTTTAACTAGATGGACGGGATATGATAAGTGACAGGATTACCTTATCCTATCCAGCTGGCTCACCAAACAACAGTTTTATACAGGATATGATAGCTTATCCTATCATGTCTCTCTTATCCAGACCACCAAACGGGCCCTAAAGGTGAATATTCCCCGCCATGGTTATTCTGTTGAGTAGGGATGGCAATGGGTATTTTACCCATAGGGTATCAGTAAAAATTATCCATAACGAGTAGGGCAATCAGCCGTATAATAGGTAAGGGGACAGATAACTACCCACAAAATTTAATGGGTATGGATACAGGTATGGATAGTCTAATATCCACCCCGCCCCATACCCGCATACATATATATTCTTATTTATTACTTAATTATTTTATGTAATATATATATATATATATATATATATATTATTAAATTAAAATATTGAAATGTCACTTAGGATATTAGGATTTGCTTTAGTTATGAAAACTTGAAAGCATGTTTTGTGACCCAAATTTGTACAAATAAATTTTTTCTATATATTAGTAGTTAGACATGTGAGATCCTATTTTAAGTAAAATAAACACATGAATATATTTGATGCTCTTGAGTAATGATATTAAGTATTTATGTATATTTTTTATATCATTTATTCATTCTAATTTCTAAAATCTTGTACTATAATTGATGCTTATATGTAAAGTGGTTGCACATTGTTGATCTGTATTTTTGTTGTGACAACTGTTACTAGGTTCACTAATATCATAGATGAAAAATCAATTTGAAACTCATTCATGATATTTCAGAGTTGTTATGTGTTCTTTTTTTTATTTATTGATTTTCAATAGTTAATTAAAGTGCGGGTAACAGATGCAGGTATTGGTACATAGGTACCTAACAAGTAAGGGTACGAGCAATTAAGTTGCTATCCATACGGGTATGAGTCCGGATACAGGTATTTTTTTAAAATACGGATATGATGATATGTACTATAATATCCTACCCAGGGACGGAGCTATGCGTTAAACAAAGGAGGGCCACGCCCGCCCTGGCTTTATATATATATATATATATATATATATATATATAAAGAAGTAAATCATGTATTCCATATCATGCAAAAATTCATAGTGCAAGTACATTATCCAATAGCAATATGATAGATGGCGGGCGTTAACGTGCATTGATATCCATTAATGAATATATATATAAAAAGAAGTAACCGTATTCCAGTGAAATAATCCTTATCATTTATTATCCACCAAAAAATCTTTATCATTTATCAAAAAAGTTGTTACTTGTTTAATTTTAAAATTATTCAAAAGTTATCCATGACACTGAAAAGAAGATTGTTGAATAGTTTAATGTAAATTCAATTGTAAATGATTTTTGTGATATGTAGGAAAAAAAAGATTCTATATTTTGATAGATTATTAATATAATTAATATTTTGAAACATATAATTATTAATATTATATAAAAAATTTAATGTATATATATTTTTGGATGAACTTTGATTTTATAGTTGGCCCTCCCTATCTTCAAAGTCTAGCTCCATCCCTGATCCTACCCATTATTATCCCTACTACTGTGATATGGAGTGGATCACCTACCTATGTGTGCATGAGTTGCAGTGTTGCATGTCCCTATAGTTACCTACCAGATGTGAGGAGAGCAAATTCCTTGATTGAAAGGAGTCGCTCTCTACATCCTGCTAACCTGGACAAGTCAGAATAGATAATCCTGATTGGTCTCAAGTGCATGACTTGGCCCAACTGAAAAACGGCCTTGAGGAGGCAACCTAACCTAGATTGATCTAGATTTTGGACGACAAAAAGTTAATTTTGACAAAGTAGAATCATTCCTATAATAAATGTTTGGGGCTTACTTTGACATCTTACATTATGCTCCATACATCTTGTATTTTTTTTTTCAATAATACATTTTTTACTAACTTGATAATTCTACATCCGGAAATTTAATTTTACATCTTGAAATATGTTTCCGAAGTGTCTGGATATTAAATTATGGATGTGTAAAATTTTACGAAATGTCATTTTACACACCTGAAAATTAAATTCCAGATGTATAAAATTTTACAAAAGACCATTTTACATATCCGAAAATTAAATTGTGTAAAATTTTACGAAAGGCCATTTTGCACGTTCGGGAATTAAATTCCGGATGTGTAAAATTTTACAAAGAGTCATTTTACACATCCGAAAATAAAATTCCGGACTCCAGACGTATAAAATTTTACACGTCCGGAAATTAATTTCCGAAAGTGTTTAGAAAAATAAATTCTGAACAGTACGAAAGTAAACAAATCAGGTGTTATTCCATTATCGGATGAAGGGCATTTTTGAAAAAGAAAAATAAAAAATTTCACATCAGGTGTGTATAGCGAAAAATCAGGTGTCAAAAACAAGACTCTAAATGTTGCTTGAATGTCTAACATTATACCAATTACAATGCTTCAATAATTTTTCTGAAGTGTCGCAACACTAATATTTTTGTTCACTAGGATAAATTTTACTCAAATAGTATATAAACTTTTCATACTATCCTTATTTAATAACACTATGGTTTTTATGGTTTAGAATCAAAGTCAATTTTATACCCTTTTTTGTAGCTTGGCATCTAAAAGTGAGTTTACTTTTAGAATATGGAAAAAATATTTTAAGATATCAAATTCGTAAAATGAATTCCTCATTTTTATTTTTTTTAAAAAATCAATTCTCTTAAAATCAATTCTTCAAAACAGCTACATTATAAGATAGCAGTAAGAGAACAAAGAATTGGGAGACAACATTTTACATGGCATTCCATAACTCATTTCATTAATCCGAAGGCTTTGGGGAAAAGCTTGGGGGGGCTGAGAAAATGTGACCTCTCTGGTATGAACTCTTGTCATGAATAAGTGATTCAGATACCCAAGTGCCATGAGGAATAACCACAGCAGCTGCCTGTCTTTCTCTATAAGATGCCCAAGTAACCGCATACAGACCAGTAATGATTAAAGATCCCCCTATGATGCTGTTGTCATCATGGACAAAAAATTAAGAACAATAAGAAAATTGAAGCAATACAACTGTTTCAAAATGCCACCAATGGATGCTATAGAAATAGAGAAGAAAATTAAGTAAACTCAATTAGATAAGAAATTTCAGTAAAAATCAAGTGGTCTATTGTGCTTACTTTTGCTGGCAATAACAAGATGAGTATGATTTTTTTTTTTGACAAAAAGATGAGTATGCTTATAGCCACTTGGTCAACAATGCATCAATAACTAGGAAATAATAGGAGGTGTACCTTCCCATGTAAATTGGACTTCCAAGAAAAATTCTGGACAGGAGTGCAGAAGCACCAGGTTGAAGTGGATTATAAAGGGCAACCATAGCCGGCCCCAAGATCTTGTTGCACCATGTAATGAGACCATAATTAAGGGCAGATGCAATAATTCCCTGAACAAGGAGAACATTGGTGAGAATCTACATTTAAAAATCATCCAAAGGATTTTATTAAAAGTTGATATAAAGTCGGATGGGATCTAAAATGCAAGAAAATAGGAGATTTGCATTCCCTTCTTGCGCAACTAAAGACACCCTCATCGCTTTACTCCAGTAGATTTCGTCTTTCACTCCATTCTTCAACTTGGGGCACCTAGCTAAATACAACTTTCAATGACATATCCATAGCTCTTTCTCTTTTGTCAGTGTATGTGATTTTTTCCTACTCTTGCTTCACCAGACAGAAACAAACATACAAACCATAACAGGGAAATCCCATCTGATTCTCAACTAGGTTGCTCCAATGAAGAAACAGTTTTTACAAATAAAGCCAATGCCCAGTCAAGTAATTTGTTTAAATAGTGTTGTCAAACATCAAATGCACCTAGATTTTAGAATAGGCGCGAGAAATATTTTATTAAGGTCTATTTTAAGTTACTGGCAGAAATAGGTTCGCTTTTGAAAGTTCAAGAGTTTGAATTTGACCAACTGTCAATGGAAAACTCTTTACAGTTCACACTATCAATAAACTATAAACTCCTATATCATTTTAACAACTAAGGTTTTTGAGTTTTTCACTTTCAGTAAAACCGTTTCAGTTTTATAACAGGTGGCACCATGTGGTTAGCAAATAGTATAAACTCTGTATGCTAACAGTAGCTCAAAATTATCCAAAGTTAAAAACCAAAATTAAAAAAAAAAACTGGTAAAACCGCATGCAAGAACAACCTTTTTTTATTTTCCTCACTTGCAAAACTTGGAGCACCTTGATAAAAAAAGTTGTACTATCTTATCATTAACGCAGTGACTCCTACACACGTAAGTGAGAATAGCTTCATCACAAAAACACATAATGACTGACATCTGATATGTTCAAGTACAGAACAATGCAAACAATGAATAGGGAAAATGGACCAAAATGAACAGCAACAAAATAACTAATAATGGCTCATGACACTGAAGGTCGAGCTAAAATTTTAGTCACTCACTGCATAAATAACGGCATATGTTTCAGATTTCGTCAAACTCCAGTCGGCTGACTCATTAGTCACAAAGAATGATGTTGTCACCATCAGTACAGCACCAAAGAAGTATGAATACGCTGTGACAGATAGGTTTGCAGGATACTTTTTTAATAATGGTGCCTGAAAATAATTCATGAAAATAAATTAGACAGACCAAACAGTTACATATAAAACGACCTTATATCATCATAAAATTGTTCAAAAAGCTGTGGAGTAAGCACAAAATCTGATCAATGAAGAAACCAATTTTAAGAGTGGTGCTTTGGTTAATGTCATTCAATCTAACAACAGGCATGACAGCTTTGGGAAGTCATCAAATAAATTAATTGTGTTGCGATGGAGATAAGAGGGAAAGGGAATGTTTCATTGGAACTTTGCCCTAGTTTCAGATTTGTTGCTTTGAGGGGAGATAAATGAATCTGTTATAAATTATAATTAACATCATAATCCTGTTTTGGAAAATACTAGATAAACCAGAATTCTTTTGCTAAAATGGGTTGGCATTGTTTATAACTCTTGGATAGATAAGTTGTCTCCACCATTTTGATTAATCCAACAACCACCCTGGAATTTTGACAAATTCTGGCTAAATTTGTCGAAAACTTTCTTGCTGTTTGGCATTACTCTTCTATATTTCGAAATCCCCATTTCCGACGATCTTGGGGGACAAGTATCTCAATTTAAACAATCAAACAAGGGAAGAGAAAGTAATTACTCAAATGTTTCTTTCCCTTTGAACTCCCAAACAACCCATAAGATTAACTAATTAACAGATTGAAGTTAAAAGACAAATGAGAGGATATTCCAACAACCAGTCAAGCTAACTTATCCAAAAGAACACTTACTTGATAATGCTTTTTTGTAATCTTTAGAAAAGTGGGGGGAAAAGCAAGTGAAGTGGGAAAAAACTTATCTTTAATGATTACACTGCAGTCATTCCTTTCAACCTAAGATGCTATGCAAAGTAAGTGAAATATCAAAGAGTTTTACAATTACTTCATATGCATAAGAAAAGAGAAACAGAAAAGAACTCCTCGATACAACAATTAATAGAATCATCCATTGATCACCAAAATCTCCAAATAACTCAATCGATATAATACGGATCAAGGGATTGTAAGGAAGATGAGAATGCTTTTCAAAATTCTGAAAAGCACAACCAAAAATTTGGCGTGTGTGTGTGGGGGGCAAAGCCTAGATAGTTCCAAGGTAGTCAAAGATGACAGGCATCCTTAAGGTCGAGGCTTAACGCCTTGAGGTCAGAGGCGCCTAAAAGTACACACCTCATTTAACAAAGGTGTCAACTTAAGGAAAAGAACAAAGCTAAAATATTTTATTGTTATGATTGAATTGACATGACATATAAATTAACAACTCAAAAAAAAAAAAATTCATAACAGATTATTAAAGATTATGTTCACTTTACAAAACCTATGCTGCTTACTACTAAGAGCTGCAAAAATGTGAAACTAGTTATGTTTAAAACATGCTGACTATTTACCCATTTAGCACCACAGTTAGCAAGTTAGATGGCTAGATTTTTCACATTTATCCATAAGGCACTATAGGCATGCCTCACCTACACCTGAAAGGCACACTCAAGGCGCTAGACACATGGGCCTCATTGAAGAAGCATCACCATAATCAGCAAGAGGGTCTCTTCTGACACCTTGCCCCAACACTTCACGTGCTCCTCTGTGGCAATGGGTAGACCCCCAAACAGCAACATAACACCTAAGGTGAGACTCTGGCAGCAGACAAAGCCTTTTCCCACTAGGTGGGACAGCGGATAATTAGTATCAATTCCAAAGGGAATATTATGCCTAGCTTTTGCATAGAGTGCCTCGAAAAAGCCTCAATATCATAAGCAAAATGGAAGTGAACCCTGTCCAGAGAACGACTTATGAAATGAAAGAAGTGTTTAAAGGATAGAATTATAACTATCACAAGTCCACACTAGTTTAGCTGGATCAATGTAGGTGAAAAGAAACGTGTCAAGATTCAAGATGTCTATGAAAAGGATAACTCCAATGACATACAAACAAATGAATTGGGGTTCAGTAAACCAGTAGTTTAGAGAAGTGACACTCTTTTAGCTGTATCAGTAAAGGTGAAAAGAACTTGAACTGTCAACATGTCTGTGAAAAGGAAAATTCCTATGTAGTAAGAACTGTAAGAGTCATCAAAGGCATAATACAAGGGAATCGGGGCTTAATAAATGGGTAATAAAGATAACAGACACTGATCACTACAATTATATTTTTTTTCTAAATGCTGTAGTCAATAAGTCAATAAGCATTAAATGACATCAAAACAATATATACCTGAATGGCTAAAAAAGCAGCCATGCACATGCAATTCCCTATGAAGCAAAGAACCCCGAGATGAAAATGGTCTAATCCAAGATCCAGTAAACCACTGATTAACCATCCAGAAGGCTCCGGTTGACCCCTGGCACTTATTTCGCTCTGTGATACAAGGTCCATTTCTGTATATCCTATCAATGCTGGACCACGATACAGAACCATCAATATGGCACCAAAAACACAAATAAGAGTTCCTCCAACCTTGGCCAGACCTTCATATCTTAGCAAGTTCACTCTTTCTGTACTGCATAAATAAGTGCATTAAGGTATGCATTACTGTATGTCCTGGTGTATCTGAATTTAATTAATAAACAAATTTCAGTGCAACAATAGAGTGTGCAACTGTGTGCTTGTGTTCCAGAAGAGGGTGAATTAAACACACGCGCACACGCACACACTTTTATATACAGAAATTGATAAGAGTAAAACTGACCCCATCATTACAGCCAAAAGAAATGTAAAAACTGGTATGGCTGGCTGTATCGCAGCTGCATAAGTTGGATTAGTATAGCTTAAACCAATAAGAAACAAAAGATGATTGCCAAATATCCTGAGGAAGAATCATGAAGCAAAAATAGCATATGCATCAATAAAACATTATCATTCTTATATAACAACAATAAGAAATACGTTACTATATCAAGAGCCTCACCCAGTTAATCCAAGAAAGAAGAATGACATCAAAAGTCGCTTGGTTATGGGTGGTCGTGTCCGTCTACAGACAACATAACATGATCAGCATACTTGTGCATCAGAAATAGAGTGAAGGCTATGAGAATAGGTCAGAAAAGAGTTGCAAGTTAAAATTTCAATTCTTTATTTTGAATATGTAACACAGTTAAATATGCAAAGCACGTGTATAATCTATGCTGCAAGTAAACAAAATTAGCAGTTATCTTAAAACCAAAACTGCAACTACAAGCAACAATCAACCACATAAGCAGAGCATTTTTAGAGCAAGACCTGAGATTATAATCAATGAACCTCAAACAGCATAAGTCATTTGATACTAAATAATTATCGAATATGCTCTAAATTAGCAGAAAGAAAGCTCTAGTCACCAATATTATAATTTCAAACAATTAAGCATACTGTACAAACAACCCAAACTGTAAAGTTCAAATTTCAGAAAAATGTAGGTTACAGAAACAGGAGATTTAACATGCAGTGTGTTACTACCACACCTGGCACACTGTGACACGTGGAGGAAAAACCGGTTAACTATGAAATGTTGGATTAACATTAAGAAAATAAGAAGTAATCAAACGACTAAGAAGAAGAAACGGTTGAGTATTTATGGACCCTAAAAAAACCGCAATTCAAACTTTTAAAAAAGTCTATTATCAGGCAGCATTTGATAAACATTGACCAGAGTGATGGAACAACATGAATAAATCATAAAATTAAGAAGTGGAAACCTTTTAGTTCCACTGAAGAGATTGGGACCATAGAAATCAAAGAAAACACAAATTGCATCAAACTGAGGGAAAATAATAAAAAAGTCAAATGAGTGTGGGGAAAAAGAAGATACTTTTCACGGATATAAGCGAGGGGTGCGAGAATGGAAAGAGCAAGGAGATCACGAAAGACGCAGAAGACGATTTGGTTGACCCCAACATTAAGGGCCAACTTAGTGATGACATGATAGCCTCCGTTGAATAGTTGCACCAACGCCATCGCAGTATGGGCCTTCCATATGTCACCCCCTGAAACTGCTGCCATTACACTACAAACAGCCCTCTCTCACAGACCGTGAGGGAGAGGGAGAGACAAAAAAATGGGGTTTAGTTTAGTTGGTTCCTTCCTTGACATGTGCTTTGTTTTGAAAGGGAGGATGGAATTAAATGAAGTGTTGGCATTTCGAGTCATGAAAAGAGCTCCAATCTCTATGCGGTTTCGTGCTTGCGTAGCTCTCCTAGCCTCCTCCTTTTTTTTTTTTTTCTTCAAAAAGTTTAGGAGAAGCCGCCTAAATGCTACAATTATTTATTTATATGTTTATTTTTTAAGTAGATATACCGATTTAATTATTGGGTTTAATATATATACATTCTCATTGTAAAACCGGTTTTTACACTAACATTCAATTAGATTTCACCATTTTGCCATGGCAGCATATTTATTAAAGTTCTTATTTTAATTAAAATTTAAACAAAAACCTGATTATATATTTTTTTATCACGTCTCTCTGGAGCTCTTACCATGCCGCTCTCTGTTCTCGACGCTGCATCTATTCATGTTCTCCAATTTTTTTTATCTGTGTTGTCTCACGTGCGAAAATTTTCTCCCCGATCCTGCCGAGAGAGAACTCAGTCGAGAGAGGAAATCACGTGAGTGTGGATTTTGAAGCGATCAAGCGATTTGTGAGTACCGAGGGCAAAATCCAATTCTCGGCATGGGTTCCCAGACTAACTAAAGGAAGCTTCTGGTTGTAGAAGGTGAGGTGGGAAGTTTTATATAAGTTTGCATGAAAGCGGTAAAGGAAAGGCGATAAAGGAAATGAAAAAGGAAAGCTATAAAGGAAAACTGATAAAGGAAAGCGGTAAAGGAAAAAAAAAAGTAAAGTAAAGAACAATATGAATAAGTTGTTTGATTGATGGGTGTTGTTTTTTTTACAATCTATACAACTGGTATTTATAGGCAAAAAACTCAGCTACTCTAAAGCTATTACCATTAGCCACTAACTCCTAAATTTAAGCAATTAGAAGCACATCATGATTGACAAAAATGACTAAGAGCCCACTATAACCACTAACTTTGCTCAACTGACCACCAGCTAACCATGTCTACCAAAATCCCTAAACTTTAGGCACGTTCCATTTGTCTGTTGGCAACAGCTCCACTAGTCATAAACTAGTCTTTCTTATATGATATTTTGCACATGTAACAACCTCCAACCAGCTTCTATCCATCATCCCTATAAATTAGGAAAATTCTTACTGCACTCTTGACTTGGTCATTTTCATGTTATTTCCTTTTTCTAAATATAATAATAGTCTTTTGGGCCCTTAATCAACATTCGCACAAGCCCATTAAGACCCAACAACAGCCTCCAAGTCCATCTAGACTTAGCAGCCACGTTCAGTTCATTCTGCATCAGCTAATTCTGCATCAGCTGATTCTGCATCGGCTAATTCTTCATCGGTGATTCTGCATCGGCTGATTCTGCATCAGATAAATTTCCTCAGCTAAACCTGACTCAGCTACTGGTTATCAGCTACCAATCTCAGCTTAGCAACTACTTTCAGCTCATCCTAATTCAGTTGATCTTGGTTCAGCCATTGGTTTCAGCTAAATAATCAAATAAGCTAATTACCGCAATCGTCTATCAGCTAAATTATTTTTTGGGGATAACCAATGCCCCCCTGCATCTTTTAGCTGACAACGATAAGAGGAAGGTGAAAGATGCATTAAGTCATCCAAATCCAATTGCCGATTTTGATACTGAACCTTCATCCTATTAGTTGCTCTAGTTCACAGCTGACATGATTCATTGACTTGAAGGATATTCTTTCTACTATCCTTGCTCTCGACTAACATCACTCTGCTGCGTGTAGAAACTTGAATCTCTTGGAACCACTAGGTTGCAGATAGTAGACATGATGTTTAAATGCCCCCATCTTTAACTAATTCAATTGATCCAAGAAACTCCAACCTTCCAAAGAGATTGGGTTTACAGATAGTAGCCTCATCTTCCCTAGTTGACATGGCTAAGTGTCTCCCCATTCTATCTTATTCAGTTGATCCTGGGCACTCCAACCTCTTGAAGACATTATGTTGGCAGTTAGTAGACTTATGTTGTCGATTTGACACATAGCTAAAGGCCCTTTCACTTTATCTTGTTCAGTTGGTATGCACCTATGTTCCCACTGCTTGCTTATGCCTCAGCTATTTCCATTTACCCTTTGATGTAGTAAATGGTAAGCCATACACTATGCATCGACTATTTCCACTCACCTTTTGATGTAGGAAATGGTAAGCCGTACACCGAAACCATGTTAGTGAACACGTACAGCTGAGAATACATCTTTAACAACTATCATCTTAGCTACACCCTTGTAAGCTAATTTGGACTTTCCATCCTTCAAAGTCTTTTGGGCAGCATTACCTCAGGATCTCGGCTGCCATGACATTAGCTTCCTAATCACTGTAATAATCAACTGCCTCTTCAGACTCATCACAATCTTTAATGGAGATTATGTGCTGCATATCTAGAATGGATCGTTTAGTTGCAGAAGCTTTAGTTGTCAGATGACTCAAGTTTGAAAATGCCTTGACTAGCAACTTCTCTCTCAGCTGAGGGTGCATGTTACCTACAGCTATGGCAGCATACTCTACTTCTGGAAGCTGTATCGTACACCTTCTACTCAGCTTCCTGAATCTTTCTATGAAGTCAGCAGTCGTCTCATCCACTTGTTGTTTCAAATTCATCACGTTAGCTGCTGTAACTTCAGGTTGAGGTTTATGGAACCTATCATGGAAGAACCTTTCCATGTTCGACCAATTTTGCACAGAATTAGGAGGCAGAGAGGAATACCAAGTGAATGCTATCCCCGTCATTGATAAAAGGGAATAGCTACAGCTTGTAGTACTCATTCTGGTTTGCCTCTCCACGCTGGGCAGTAAATTTGCTCATATGCACAATGGTAGACTTGCCATCTTCTCCAGAGAAAGTTGAGAATTTTGGGGTCTCTAACCCTTCTGGCAATGGCATCACTCTGGCTACCCATTCAGGATATGGCTTTCGATACTCAGACCTATTTAATGGCCTTAGTTGCATGCCAAAGTATCTTTTTATAGTGTCAGCTATCATGTTGGGATCGATAAGCTGAGGGATAGTCGGTCTACTATCAGCCGTTTTCGGCTGGCCAAAGATAGGTACTTGGGTTGGAGCAAGACCTGACTGTTTGACATGTATTTGGTACATCGGCTCTGACATGTTTGGAATCACTGTTTTATTAGCCGCAGTAGGTGGAATTGATATCCATGGCTGCTCTACTGCATAATCATCAAGATTCATACATTGAGCCATGTTGACAGCTAATTGATTAGCCGAGGTAGGTGGAATTGGATTCCATTGCTGCTCCCCAACATAATCATCAGGTGCTCTATACAAAATCCCTCGAGGAGGAATTGAACCCACTTGATCATAAAGCGGCTGTTCCGGGGCTTGCTGACAGTCTGGCATATTAGCCGAGGTAGGTGGAATCATGTTCCATGGCTGCTCCCTAGCATAATTTCCAGGTGCTGTATACAAAATCCCTCGAGGAGGAATTGAACCCACTTGAACATAAAGCGGTTGTTCCGAGGCTAGCTAATAGTCTGGCATATTAACCGAGGTAGGTGGAATCATGTTCCATGGCTGCTTCCCAACATAATTTCCATGTAACTTTGTTTGAATTGCCCCATGATAGTCTGGCATATTAGCCGAGATAGGTGGAATCATATTCCATGGCTGCTCCCCAACATAATTTCCAGGTAACTTTGTTTGAATTGCCGCATAACCCATGGCAGGATACATCATATCCCCAAGCATAGTCACTTGTGAGTCTGTACCAATAGTCGTAGCATTTGATACAAAACATGGCATACCAGGCTGGCCTGACGTATTTGATGGCTTTCTAGCCTAGTGAACCTGTCCATACTATAATACTGGTTGAGATACAATATCATTTACAACCACTTGCCCCCTAGGCTAGCAGCAGTAAGACCAGTAAGCGCTTGTGTGACAGAACTTGGTTGAGGGGTTTGCTGAAGCATGTTCGGCTGGCCCAACTGAGATGGTCTTGCCAGAACATATTGATTTGGACTTGGCTGCATTTGTTGTGCATCACCAGCTGATATTTGTTGCATAGGATTCAGCCGTCTTGTTTGCCCAATAATAGTAGAATTCACCATGTTTTCTCCAAAATTCAATTCTTGTAGTTCTTGTTCCCTTACGTGAAGTACTTCTTTATGCACCATTGGTTTAACAATGTCTTCTAGCTGCTTAGACACATTGTAAATAATTTCATGTACTCTCATATCTATTTACTGGAGGATAGACGAAGTGGTCATCACACTTGGATGATTTTGATCAGCCGTATAAGCTGCTATTGTTGAATGTCCACGGCAGTTGTCACCGATGCAGTAGACATTGATGGTTGAGAAGATGGCATGCCTAAAGCAATTGAATGTTCAATTGCTATATGGCTGCCAATTTTCTTGGTAGTTGCTTGAGACGGTTCCAGGCTAAAATAATGTAATTGTGACCCAAAGAGGTAAACTTCCCAATGAGTTCACCTTCTAGCTTGGTCCCACTAGGCGTGCCAATTTGTTGTCTCACGTGTGAAAATTTTATCCCCAATCTAGTCGAGTGAGGACTCAGCCGAGAGAGGAAATCACGTGAGTGTGGATTTTGAAGCGATCAAGCGATTTGTGAGTACCGAGGGCAAAATCCAACCCTCGGCATGGGTTCCCAGACTAACTAAAGGAAGCGTCTGGTTGTAGAAGGTGAGGCGGGAAGTTTTATCTAAGTTTGCATGAAAGCGGTAAAGGAAAGGCGATAAAGGAAATGATAAAGGAAAGCTATAAAGGAAAACTGATAAAGGAAAGTGGTAAAGGAAATAAAAGTAGAGTAAAGAACAATATGAATAAGTTGTTTGATCGATGGATGTTGTTTTTTTCACAATCTATACAACTGGTATTTATAGGCAAAAAAACTCAGCTACTCTAAAGCTATTCCCATTAGCCACTAACTCCTAAATTTAAGCAATTACAAGCACATCATGGTTGAAAAAATTGGCTAAGAGAATGCCCACTAAAACCACTAACTTTGCTCAGCTGACCACCAACTAACCATATCTACCCAAATCCCTAAACTTTAGGCACGTTCCATTTGTCTGTTGGCAACAGCTCCACTAGTCATAAACTAGCTTTCCTTATATGATATTTTGCACATGTAACAACCTCCAACTAGCTTCTATCCATCATCCTTATAAATTAGGAAAATTGTTACTGCACTCTTGACTTGGTCATATTCATGTTATTTCCTTTTTCTAAATATAATAATAGTCTTTTGGGCCCTTAATCAACATTCACACGAGCCCATTAAGACCCAACAACAGCCTTCAAGTCCATCTAGACTCAGCAGCCACGTTCAACTGATTTTGCATCAGCTAATTCTGCATCAGTTGATTCTGCATCGACTAATTCTTCATTGGCTAACTCTGCATCGGCTAATTCTGCATTAGCTGATTCTGCATCAGCTAAATTTCCTCAACTAAACCTGACTCAGCTACTGGTTATCAGCTACCAATCTTAGCTTAGCAACTGCTTTCAACTCATCCTAATTCAGCTGATCTTGGTTCAGTCGTTGGTTTCATCTAAACAATCAAATAAGCTAATTACCGCAATCAGCTACCAGCTAAATTATTTTTTGGGGATAACACTCGGTTCACGTTCTCCACGGGAATTGGATAGTCGTAGACATAATTTTTTGTTTGGACATAGTTGTATACTTCACCTTGACACAGGTGAATGGTTTTCTTCTTGGCAGCTCTGTTTTTTGGTTTGGACTAAGTTCTTCTATGATTAAACTATGGTTATCTGGATCGCTAGATTTATTTGGGATTTGGTTTTTATTGACTTTGGCCTGCTGGTTTTTTGCGGGTTTGGTTTCTATTTTAAATCGGGTTCACTTGGGTTACCTATGTTCTTTTGAGTAGGGCCTCCTTGTAAATTTGTTCAGGTTGTTGGGATCCTTGCTAAGTGGTTAACTAGTGTAAACTAGATACTGTCTTTGTCTTGGTGCAATATCATCTTTACATTGGTGATATCTCTTTTTGTAATAGGGATAGAGTACCCCTAGTATTCCTTTTAATAAATGTTTGGCTTATCAAAACAAAACAAAACATATAGTTGGAAGCAGTTTTGAATTTGATTTACATTTTCAGAAGTGTATAATTCCGATTTTTTAGCATACAAGGCAGAAATGTATTAACATGAAGTAACAATTTCATTTGAAGGAATTATAAGGCAACATTATTGTCATTAATCCTAATAGTATAGATATGAAAGAGATTGGAAAGTGATTTATTATTGATAAAAGAATGATGGCAGAGTACACATATGAATAACCAATACAACAAGAAGCTACAACTCCATTTACAATGGTAGAGTACAAATAAATGTTTTCCATGTACTATTGGTAAGGTGACAAAAAATCATTTGCATGAATCATCATCATCCTCTGCAAAATGCTTAGGTAGAACTTGCTCTTGATATTGTCTTCCTCTTCTCTTCTACCTCATAGTATCAATGATGATTTAGACATTGTAGGTTTATCAGTGTTAGGTCAATTGTACTTTGATCGAGGTTGTATGCTTGCTAGGGTTGTTTTGGTTGCTATATGTTTGATTGCCATATGTTCTTAACATGTGTAACGATATGATCTCTTTCCTGTGTTTATTATGTTACATGATCAATATGTTTAACATGTTTAATATGCTTAATGTGTCAAAAATGTGATAATGTGTTTGTCTAGTAAATAGATAATGATCTTTGTTGATCGAAAGATGTGTGTCGGGGAGAGTGTGATATTACATGTGAAAGTGCTCAACCTAGAGACTTGTAAATAAAGTATATGACTGGCAAGTGTGGCCTTCTGTTGAAGCGAGAATATGTCTAAGTGTGAGGTTGAGACACTAAGTGATGGATTTGGGATAAGTCAATGAGACCCATGTTAGAATGCATTATTGTATTCACAGGCGTGCAGGTGGTAAAGCACGATGTCAGAGTATCTCAATACAGATACCAGATATGACAAGATAGATGCTTGGTAGGTCTACCGTTGTACTCTTGCAGTCCTTACTGGGATGCTTCGAGACCGAGATAGGTATTGTTGGAACCAAAGTGATTTTGATTAATAATCTCAGTTTTAATGTTAACAAAAAAGATTAAATTTGCATGACAAAGTTTAATTGAGATCCAACATGCTTTATCTAGTCTTGTAGGAAAGTTAAAATTATATGTTATGGAAACCTTGAATAAGGTTCCTTATATCTGCTTGGACTGAGAAAATGAATCCACGTCCATTCACGTAGACAAGCTGCTCAAAATATTGGTAATTTTATTTATTTAATATAATTGAGTAGACGAGAAAATAAGATGTTCTCAGAAGACGGGAACGACAGTTTCAATGAGTAGATAAGCTTAAAATGCCACGTCAATAGATGGAGATCAAAATAACTCACTGAAATATAGCAAGTCCAAAGACTTAATGATAGACGAGAGGATATGCCACGTCAGCAGACGAGCGAAAAGAAAAATGCTAGTCCATAGACTTGATTTCACCCTGAGCGGTTAGACGCGGATCTTAAGTAGACGAGCTCCTTTTGTATAAGTTTTCTTAAGCTCCATCTAGCTTAGTAAATGCTACCCTGACCACATGGAAATATTTATTTCAAATGATTGATATTTATTTCAAATGAATGTTGGTCCTTCCTATTTGTTTTAACTGTTTTAATGCTTTGTTTCTTTGTGAGAGAAACATAGTTCCATCAAGGAAATGCAAAAAGCAACATAGTACAATGGGAAATGCAAAACACTCTGTACCCTGTCACATTTATCACTGGAATAGCTGGAATTTACACAAAGGAGGAAAGGCAGTTTTTCATGTTGCAATTTCTCAGAGCTGTACCCTTCCATATCGTGCAAAAGTGATAACCGAGAGTACATTTCACAATGACCACGATCAAGCTATCAGTCACAAAGGGTATTATGCATTTAATGCTATCTCTAAACGGGTATAATCAAAACAACCGTTGAAGATTTTCAAGTGAAGAAGAAGGTCACTATAAATAGAAGACCTCAATCACTGAAGAACAATTTTTTGTAGGCCAAACTTTTGCAAGCTATATTTTTGCTAATCCACAAGCTCTCTTTCTTCATTTTTTTCATGAGCAAAAGTCTGTAACTCTTTAGTTTGAATAGTGTTGTAATATTCAACCGATCTTAAACTTTCATAGCCTCACACATAGTGAGTTAGCAGATCATAAGCAAACAATCTCTTTATTAGAGTTAGAGCCTGAAGAGGCTTGGTAAGAAAGGAAGACTTGTAGCCTGGAGAGGTGTTGAATACTTCTTGTAATCTATTTGGAAAAATAGTGGAGTAAAACCATCAAGTCGAAGGAACTGGACGTAGCTCTTGGTTGAAAGAGAGTAAATCAGGATAAAACTCTTGCATGAATCTTCTAATCCCTTAACTCTTTAGTTTTATTTGCTCTTACTAACTGTGGGGATTTGAACTTGGTTTTGTTAAGTTCTTTAAAAGATCATTTTCTGTGTGTGTGCATCTGCCTTTTATTCTTTGAGTGAGAAAATAAGTTTTGAAAAATGTTGCTTTCGGAAATTATTAACAAACACAATTCAACCCTCCTTCTTGTGTTTGCCTGTGTCAACTTCTGGTGGTATTAAAGCTCATCCTCGAAAGGGTTGAGCATCTAACAGTGCCGAGGGAGTACGATCCAACAACCATGGATGCAGAAGGACAAGCTATCAACAAACCTCCTCTCTTTGATGGAACTGATTATGACTACTGGAAGAAGAGGATGATGGCCTTCTTGGATGCACAGAACGTAGATATTTGGGAGTTGATTGAAACCGGCTACACAGAGCCAAAAGGTGAAGCTGGAGCTGTTGTCCCTAGAGCTCAATGGACTCAAGAGCAGAAAAATCAACATTGGCTAAATCTAAAATCTAAGCACTATCTAATGTGTGCTATTACTAGATCTGAACATGACAAGGTTCACAGCTACAACACTACCAAAGAAATCTGGGATACTCTTGCCCAAGCTCATGAGGGTTCATCTCAAGTAAATGAATCAAAGGTAAGCCTGCTGGTTCACCAGTATGAACTATTTAAAATGGCTGATCATGAAACAATAGATCAGATGTTTGGAAGATTTCAAACTATCACCAACAGTCTCAAATCTCTTGGAAAAACTTACGAAAATAGAGACCGTATTAGAAAGATTCAGAGAAGTCTATCCAAGCAATGGAGACCCAAGGTTACTGCTATTCAGGAAGCCAAAAATCTGAATACTCTTTCTCCAGAAGAGCTTCTTGGATCTCTCAAGGTTCATGAACTAGAACTGAATGAAGAAGACAACTCCAGAAAAGGATAGTCTATTGCCCTAAAGGCAAAAAAAACAAGTTCATCAAAAGTTCTCAAAGCTGCTGAATCTTCAGATGATGCTGGAACTTTAAGCAGTGATGAAGGATCATATGAATATGAACTATCTTTCATCTCCAGAAAGATTCAACACATGTGGAGAAAGAAAGGTGGCTTCAGTGTAACACCCCGATTTTCGCTGCCTTGTAATATCGATAATAAATATATATAAATATATTTTTTTATCCGAGACTTAGAAAATGATTTTTGATAAACCAAGGTCATTTCCTTGTTATACTTATTTTCATAAGGTTACGGGGAAGTTTTTGGTTGAAAATTCAGACGGAAGCCGGTCTACCGTTTTCTGTGTTTTCACTGACAGTAAACGTTTATTGCTCAGAAGACATAATTTTGAGTCGTGAACGAGGTGAAAAATGTTTTTATCATACTTACTACGATACTGGAAGTTTTGAAAATTTTGGTAAAAAAATTAAAATATTATATTTGTTGCGGGCGTTAAGTCAAGATGTCTCTAGGAAAAGCTTGCGCCGGATGAATCGAGGAGTCGGCAACGTAGCAGAGATATTGGATTGACCGACTTGACGAGCATTTATGATGAGTTTATCAGTGTCATAATGGCCATAATGGCACATTTATGACAAAGTTAATTTTTCCTATGAAATGACCAAATTGCCCTTGTCTTTTTATGATAATTTCAAACAAATGCCATTGGAAAAAGTTGACCAACCCTTTCCCAACCCCCACGGCTCCAATGCCTTCTTCATTAAGTTTGGTTTCTTCTTCCTTTAAATAGGTTGTCTTCTTCATTAAGCCATTTTTCCATTTTCATGTTCTTTTCTCCAAAGAGTTCATAATTCGTCCGATTTTGCCTAGCAATTCTGACCAGTTTCTATTTTGAATCTCGAAAAACTTTCAACATGAAAGTTGTTCATCTTTCTCTCTTCTTTCCAACTACATAAAGATCATCCAAAACGGACAAGTATGTTGAGAGATCCACCCAAACTACTAAAACTGTTCTAAACCCTAACTATGTTCATCTTCTTCCTTAAGTTTCTCAAGAACACCATGAGAAATTTGTGAAGAACATCATCCAAATCTTGATTTACTTGAATCATCAAGAGGTAGCAACTTCTTCTCTTGTCATTAAAATCATTTCTCTTCACAACTTTTGTAGATTCTTGGCTAAGATTCATATGTTCATCATTTACCTTAAAGTTCATGGAACTAGATTCAAAAATTCATAACTAATTCTAGAAAAATCCTTTTGACATGAAACCAATTGCTATGATCTTATAATCATCACTATTTTCATCATATAAAAGCATAATATCATGAGAAATTTCTTTCCTTGATTTCTGGTCATGGCCGAACCTAGGGTAAAGTTGTGTTCTTAGGTTTTGTTTCATTTTCATGTCTTAATTCATGATTATATCTTGATAGTTCTTGTATTCAAGTATATAGAAGATCAAAAATCAAACTTAAGCCTATTTGATCTCATCAAAACCGAAACCCTAGGAATGAGCACTTAATGGTTTTGTGATTCAAAAGTTGTTTGTGACACTTGAATCCAACTCTAGGTTTTGTATGTTGATTAAATCCAAGAGTTTAGAAATTTTAGAGATTTCTAACCCCAAACTCAGCCCTTGGCCGAAACCCTAGTTCTTAGAACTAGATGAGTTTAATTCATGTTCTTGGTTCATAATCATGGTTTAAGTGATTAATCATGCTTAAGTAACTTATGGATCATTAATCCTTAAGTTAATCAAATTTTCAACTTCCTAACCTAGATAATTGGTTGAAGCCTAAACCCTAACCATAAAGGTTAGAGGATTTTGTTTCAAATTTTAGTTTTGTAATAAGTAATCTATGATAGTTAAGACTCTAGTAATTAGGATCCAAAAGATGACATTAAGAAGATAACCCTAAACCTATTTTCTAAGTCTTGGCCGAACCTAGCCCTAAAGTGTCATTGATGGTGGTTAGTTGATTAATTATAGTTATGATTGTTTGAATGAAGGTGGTTGTGTTAACTCGTGGCGGGATAACGAGGATCGTCGTGTACGTGTTTCCGGTGCAAACTCAGGTGGGGGAAAGAATCATTCTACCGTCGGAATCGATAAGTAGCATATTATATAATAATTGTGTAGGGCGACCTAAACCCTACTAGTAGTTGAGTAACCGACAAGACCAAAATCACATTGGAAACCTTTTCTGTAAAACAAATGGTGATTCGGGGATTGTAGGTTTATCGACATTAAGGTTGATTTTATGATGTTGAGGATGTGTGGCTTTATTACTTATTTGAGTTGATTGTGATATGTTGGTTGTGATAATTTGCTATATGTGATATTTTATGATATTTGAATATTTTGTTGATATTGTGTTATGCATGATCTGCCTGGTTTGATAAATTGCTTAGTTGATTTTAAGGAAAGATATATATTGCTCGGAGGTATTTTGTTTGGGTGAGAGTTTTGAATATGAATTAGACGTGCCTCGCTATTATTTTATAAAAGTGATGTGATATAGAATGTCAGTGGAGGTTATGAGGAAAAGCTTGAGGTACTAGGTTGTTATTGATAAAAGTCAGTGAGAATCATATGTTGCATTGTTGTTCATAACCGTGTATTTGAGATACACGAGGTCTGAAGTTCTCATGGATCGTTCCAAATTAGAATTTAAGTTGTGCAACTATAGTGTCATTGCTTTGCATGAGCACCCTTGACTGAGTTGAGAGAGAGAACCGGGGGTGTGCACGGCGATCTTGTGCAGCTATAGTGTCATTGCTTTGCATGAGCATTCTCACCATGGATGTACACCATGGATGTGAATGTGCACCGGCGTGGGGAACGTGTCACTTGGACGACTGACTGACATTCCTAACGAGGGATGTGTGACAGGATTAGCAGTGGCCACGTCAGCATAAAGGTTTAGTTGCATGAGTTGGAGGGTAGAGGATGATATAGTAAATTGAGGATGATTGTTGAGTTTGAGTGATGCGTGTCTGTGACTATTATTGTATTATATGCTATGAATCTTTTCCACTTATGTTGATAGAACTGTTTCTTATCTCCCTATTTCTGTATTTTTGTGTATGTCTACTTTGTTACGTTAGAAGACCAGATGGACGAATATGTTGCGGAGGAGATGGATGGAACCCTATACGAGACGGAGGTGGTGGAGGAGTTGAATGACATTCCGTATGAAGCTGACGCTGGAGAACAACCGACTGATCCTAATAATATAGTGTAGTAAGTTTAGGGCCAGTGAGTCATATATGACGTTTTTGTTTTCCGTTAGTATAAGCAGTTTGTTTTAAATAAGTACCTGTGTGGGATCCTACTGAGAGGATACCCTAATCAGTGTTGTATAAAATAAAGGATACTCATGTGTGTATTTATGTAAAATAGTTTGGTGTGTTTTATATCTGCATAAGTTATATAATTATTAAGTTTTAAGATTTACGTATTTTCAACGTTAAGCGCGCGATTAAGTAAATAAATAATTAAGGATTTAATGTAATAATACAATGGGGCACAACGGGGTGTCACATTCAGGAAGAAGCAGTTCAACAAGAAGTTTTCCAAGGAGAAATCTGATTTCAAGGAAAAAGGTCCACCCTTGTGCTTTGAATGCAAGAAACCTGGACATTTCAAAGCTGATTGTCTTGATCTGAAGGACAAAAAAAATGTTCTTCAAAAAGAAGAAAGGTTTAATGGCTACTTATGAGGATTTGGATCTATCCTCATCTGATGAAGAAGATGAAGCTGAGGAAGAGGCAAATATCTGCCTCATGACTGACACGGCATTAGAAAGTGAATATACTGATGCTGAGGTAATGGACTCTAACCCGTCCACTCTTCAAAATGCATTTGGTGAATTGTTGCATGAGTCGTCCATACTGTCTCATGAGTATAAAAGTCTCAAAAAGAAGTTCACAAAATTATCAAAAGAATTTGATAAGGTTTGCATGGAAAAACAAAACCTTAAAGATGAAAATGACAAACTAAAATTAGAGAATGTCAGTCTAACTGACCAACTTGAGTGTGACCCTAATGTTTCGTGTGAAGTTGTAAAACTGAAACAAGATGTGATGTATTTCACAGACACTCTGTCAAAGTTTGTAGGTGGATCAGATAAGCTCAGTCTCATTCTAAGGTATTCTAGGTCACCTTATGATAAATCTGGCCTCGGTTATGACAAGGAGAAGCATGAAGCATCTCACAAAAAGTCAAAACCACACACACAGCATAGAGCTTCAAAAGCTCTAGATAAATATGCTAAAACTAAGTCAGGCCTGTCCAGCACCTTTTGCAAAGTGTGTGGAAAAAGTGGGCATGTTACATCTAGATGCATACATAATAAACATGCTAAACATTCTAGTCCAGTGAAAACTAACAAGAAAGGACCCAAGTCAGTTTGGGTACCTAAAGATAAGATAATACCTGTTGCAGATTTGCTTAACAACAGGAAAGAAACAAACATCTTGGTACTTGGACAATGGGTGCTCACGTCACATGACGGGAGAAAGGTGTATGTTCGAAGACCTTAGACACAAAAATGGCGGCTGGGTTACATTTGGAGGAAACCAGAATGGGAGGATCACTGGTATAGGTAAAATTGGTAAACATCCTTTTCCCTCCATTGACAATGTTCTATCGGTAAATGGTTTAAAACATAATCTGCTGAGCATAAGTCAATTATGTGATAGTAGATATGTTGTTTCTTTTGATAAGAACATGTGTAGTGTCAAGAAAAATGATGGATCAATTTTATTCACTGCTAAGAGGCAAAATAATCTGTATAAGATTGACTTGGAGGACCTCTCAAATCAAAGTGTCTCATGTCTAGTGTCCATTGAAGATGAGCGATGGATTTGGCATAAAAGGCAAGATCATGCAAACTTGAAGTTGATTTCAAAGCTAAATAAGCATAACCTCGTAAGAGGGCTACCAAACCTTAAGTTCAAATCTGATGCTCTCTGTGATGCATGTCACAAGGGAAAAAAGTCAAGGGTTCTTTTGAATCTAAGAATGTTGTTAGTATCAATAGACCACTAGAACTGCTACACCTTGATCTTTTTGGTCCAACAAGGACTACTTCTGTCAGTGGTAAGAAATATGGTCTAGTCATTGTAGACGACTACACTTGATGGACATGGGTTATCTTCCTAGCTCACAAGGATGAGTATTTCAAGGTCTTTTCTATGTTCTGCAAACGTTTACAGAATGAAAAAGGCATGTGTATCACTTCAATCAGAAGTGACCATGGGGGAGAGTTTGAAAATGAGCTATTTCATAAGTTCTGTGATGAGAGTGGTATTCTTCACAACTTCTCAATACCTAGAACACCACAGTAAAATGGTGTGGTAGAAAGAAAGAACAGATCTCTTCAAGAGATTACTAAAACTATGCTCAATGACAACTCTGTCCCTAGACACTTCTAGGCTGATGCTGTTAACATTGTCTGCTACATTCAGAACATAATATACATTAGACCTATCTTGAACAAGACTCCTTATGAATCGTGGAAAGGACGAAAACTCAACATTTCATATTTTCACCCCTTTGGTTGTAAATGTTATATATTAAATACTAAAAAGATCAGCTAGGTAAGTTTGATGCAAAAGTAGATAATGGAATACTGTTAGGATTTTTTGAAACTTCAAAAGGTTTTAGAGTTTATAATTCTAGAACTCAAGTTGTAGAAGAATGTATTTATGTCTAGTTTGATGACAAGTAGCTTGATAAGAAATTATCAGAGCTTGAAGAAGCTTTGGCATATCTTAATCTAAATATTGAGATACAACAGAGGTAAAAGTTGATGATCAAGTGGACGAACCTCCTCGACAACCAGAAACCTCCACTTCTCAACATGATATTGCTTAGAGATCTAGGAACTTCAAAAATTATCATCCACAAGATCAAATCATTGGAAACCCCAATGACAGGCTAAGAACCAGATCAACTTTCAGAGAGCAGGAAGATTCTGAACTAGTCTCTGAGTTGGAACCAAAGATAGTAGACGAGGCTCTGCTGGACGATGGTCGTGACACCCTTCTACCCCGTATGTTAATATAAAACATTTACTTAAAAGAGGTAATTATAAAACATGCATTTATTTGAAGAAAAAAAATACAAACTTGGATAAAAAGGTTTCACATATCAACAAAAACAACGCGGAAATAACATAGTTTTAAAACAGTAAAACATAAACAAGACAGATAAAGAAAAACCCAACCCCGATGTCACATACAGAGCTGGTATAAACAAAATCCGGATACATCACGGAAACAAACTAAACAACTAACAAAACTAACAACTATAACTTGTAACAGCCTGATTTTAATTATGCTGTTCAACCGATTAAAATATAATTATTTATATTTTAATTTGAGAGTTAGAAAGTGTTTTTGATTAAAGTAAAATCATATTCATAGTATACTTTATGGTAGAGGGTTACGTTAAAATTTTCAGATGAAAATCCAGACGAAAGCCGGTCTGCGTTTTCACTGCGGTACAAATTTACTGAGCAGAAAACCTAATTTCGAACCTTGATGGAAACAGTTAGTGTTTTTGTAATGTTTTGTATGATATTGGAAATTTTCGAAAATTCAAGTTCAGAAATAAAATATAATATTTATTCAGGTGAAAACGTCAAAAGAATTACGATCGAAAAATACAACTGGATACGAAATGGAGCAGATTAGGGAGAACAAAAGAAGTGAAGTGACTTGATGGAAATGGGTTATGACACATGCCAAAAGTGTAATCATCAAACTTTTCAAATTATATCATATTATATTCTAAAAACCTATTTTTCTCTCTATTCTCAAACCAAACAAGGCACAAGGTCAAAGCTTGGTCTCCAAGCGCATTCCTCTCTCCTCAATTTCGTGCCACTCTCTCCCTTCTCTATATATACACCTCTCATTTTCACTTCATCACTTTCCTTCTCCAAAACTCCATTAAAACTTCATCTACTTCCTTTTCTTTTAAAAGTTCAAGCTCGTAAAACTTTAGTTTTTATTCATATTTTCTACTTGAGTTCTTCATTAAAATTCTTCCTTATACTAAGGGTGATGCTCTCATATGAATCTTTTTGCAAGTTTCATCTTTTATTTCTTAGTTTCCTTTATGTGTTCTTTATATCCTTTAAACTTCTAAAATCTCTCTAAAATGGTAGAAAACTCCTTTTGAGTTGAAACCACTTTCTATAGTCTTGTATTAACTTATATTTTCACATGCTAAGAGGTTGTATAAAACAAAAATCCAAACCTATCTCTTTCTATGAAGGTCGAAGCAATGCATATGTGGCCGAGGAGGTTTTTGCTTCAATTTTTTGGAATATGATCAAGTGTTTGCGTTTCTAACTATTCCTCGATCTTAAATCTATAAATCTTGGAAGGTTTGATAGCTTGTTTTCCCATGATGGCTGAAAATATGTATAAGTAGGCCTAGGATACTATGTTTCAACTTTCCAAATATGATCAGGGATTTAGAACTCTTAATACCTTGTGATTCTAAACCTAAGAGTTGTTATCAAACAAAGAATATTTTTCCTCATTATCCTATCGAGGCCAAAACTTAAATGTTTTGGGGCTGGGATGTTTGAGTTTTCTTTTTCCAAATGGATCATGGACTTGATCTCCATAAGATATTTGGATGCTAAGTCTAAGAGATTGGAATGTTTAAGTTTCCATTGTTTTCCCAAAATGATCATGGACTTGAGCTCCATAAGATATTTGGATGCTAAGTATAAGAGATTGGAAAGTTTAAAGATTTCTTGTCTATAGATCCTATGAAGGCCGAACCTAGAAGGTTATGGACCAAGGATACTTTGTTCTTATTTTCGAAAATGATCATGGTTTTGAGCTCCTTAATACATATGGATACTAGACCTAAGAGATTGGAAAATTTAGAGATTTATAGCCTATTTTGTAATACAAGGCCGAAACCTACCCTAAGTGGTTGGATGATTTTTATTCCATATCTTCAAGTTATAGCAATTTATTTAAGTTACCTAGAACCTAAGTGATAAGTATCCAAAGACTTATTTTGAGAAAAGAATCCTAACTCTAATTTGAACTAAATGGCTAAACCTAGCCTAAAGAGAACATAGATGAGTTTGTTTGATTTATTGGTTATTATGTTGGTTGGTTGAAGGTGGAGTTAGTACTTTATGGTGTGACAACGAGGAGCTTCAAGTTCTGGAGTTCTGGAGTTAGTAGATTATATAATAATTGTGTAGGGCGACCTAAACCCTACTAGTAATCGAGTAATCGGCAAGACCAAAATCATATTGAAAACCTTTTCTGAAAAACCAATAGCAATTTCGGGATTGTAGGTTTATCGATATTGGGTTGATTTTATATTGTTGATTTGATTTTATTACCTTTATTGAATTGATTTTGTGCTATGATTGGTGATATGGGAATATTTTGATTTATATTGTGTTATGCATGATCTGCCTGGTTTGTATTATTATGCTTAGTGGTTTTTAAGCAAAGATATATTTGTTGTCTAAGAGATGATTGTTTTGGGTGTGAGGATAACGATGATTTAGAAGTGCCTAACCTAGCTTATGTATGTTAAAGAGGTGTTATGGCATAGAATATGTGTCAAGTTCTAATGGAAGGTTAAGGCACTAGGATGTTTTTAAAACGCGTTGGTGAGATTCAAGTAGAGGTGTTGTTGTCCACAATCTTGGATTGGAAATATAACACACAAGGACAAAGTGTATTGGTAATATAATACACAACGCCATCTGTGTAATGGTAATATAATACATGTAAAACACTTCTATGTATTGGTAATATAATACACCGTGTATTGGTAATATAATACATGTAAAACACTTCTGTGTATTGGTAATATAATACACCGTGTGTTGGTAATATAATACACGTAAAATCAAGAGTTCTTGCGAGACCACTTCCACCTTAGGGAATGGGGGTGGAACACCTTAACGGGAATTGGGGGGGGGAACTCCTTATCGGGAATGGAGGTGTGCACTAGGTGGAACATTCTAACGGGAATGAGGGTGTGACCGATGCAAATGAGGGATGGTGACAGGACTGGTAGTGGCCAGGATAACGTAAAGACATGGTGACAGTATTAGTGAGGTTACATTAAAATAAAGTGTTAGATTGCTTGAGAGTAAGGGTAGAGGATGATATATATTAACCTGAGGATGATTCGATAGTTATGTGTGTTGATTGTCTGTGATAATTATTGTATAATTTACTATGACTTTTTCCGCTTTTTTGTTGATAGAACTGTTTCTTATCCCCTGTATATTTCTATATGTTGTATTTTATCTCCTTGTGGAATCGTACGAGAATAAATTGTGGATGAGCGTAACCACGAGGAGTTGGATGGAACTCCCTACGAACCAGAGGCTGGAGGACGAGCTGTGACCCTTGGTGATTAGGGTCTAGTTAGTTAAGGCCAATGCGTCTCGTGAGGCGTATTTTTATTATGTTTTCGGATGTTTAACTTTTTATCTAAGTATATGCCTGTGAGGGATCCTACTGATAGGAAATCCTCAACAGTGTTTTGTAATATGCATAATATACTTATATTGTGATATGCCATTCTATATGAAGTTGTATACTTTATAAGTTAAGTTTTAATTTTTACGTATTTTCACATTAACCGTGCGATTAAGTAATTAAATAATGAGATTTTAATCTAATGACACAAAGAGGCACAGCGGGGCGTCTCATTTTGGTATCAGAGCTGTTTGGTTCTAAAACGGACTGTGGGTTATGTCCGATCAGAATCAAGGACTGCAAGGTTTATGTTGTTGTTACTGGCCGTGCCTAGTTGAATCCACATCGGATTTTGACTATGCTTAGAAGTTGGGTAGTGTGTCCGAATCTGATGCGAGAAGTTAATATTAGTTTGGCATATGGTATTTACATACTTTTCTATGTTGTATTACATGTCATACTAATGAGAACCTCCAACTAACAGTGGAGACGGAACTCCATAATGGATTATTGGAGCTGTCAATGGTAATGCTGACAATACTGAGAATGGAGGAGGATCATCTTCGACTCCAAATGCAATGGAAACCCTAGCTGCTGCTATGCTATTGCAAACCCAGCAGAATGCCTTCATGTTGACTGAAGGAGCAGAGTTCTGGTGGAGAG
Organism: Sophora flavescens; assembly: GCA_030762895.1. Taxonomy (NCBI): domain Eukaryota; kingdom Viridiplantae; phylum Streptophyta; class Magnoliopsida; order Fabales; family Fabaceae; genus Sophora; species Sophora flavescens. The sequence continues at coordinate 144,597,280 of CM061064.1, forward strand.
GCAAGAAAAGGTTATTGGAGTCTGAAGACAGAAATATTACCTGGCAACTATTTACCCACTGCTTTTTTGAGAAGTATTTTCCGCGTCTAGTTAGACATGAGAAGGAAAAGGAATTCACAAACCTCAAACAAGGCAACATGTCTGTTGGTGAGTATGCATCACGTTTTGAGGCTCTGATCAAGTTCTTGGAATTCTACCAAAGGTTTTGGAGTGAAGACTAGCAGTGTAGAAGATTTGAGGAAGGACTTAGAGACGAGCTGCAGAGGGCTGTAGTGTCTCTTGACATTCAGTATTTCCCGGAACTAGTTGAGAGATGCAGCGCCATTGAAAGTATAGATTTGAGGATGGACAATGAGCATAAACAATAAAGGAGTGGAGGCCCTATTCGATCGGATACTCAAAGTAGAGTAGATAATGGTTCTCAGAGGAGACGAGAACCATATACTAGACCACGATGCATGACAGCTGCACCCGATGATCGATTCCTACAAGCACCAGTGGGTGGAGCAGGTCAACAGCAGCAGAATGGCTTAGCTTGTTTCAGATGCTGGGAACCACATTATGTGAGAGATTGTCGTGATATGCGTGTTTGTAACATCTGTGGTGAACCAGATCACTTGGCTCGTGATTGTAGGGATGGGATATGCAACAGCCTGTAGTTGCTGGCAGAGGAACTAGTGTACCAAGAGGTGGAGCTGGAAGGGGAGTCCCAGTAGCAGAACCACAGGTGGCTAGACCTCAGGCCACCGGAAGAGTGTTCACCGTGAGGGGAGCTGAGTCCCCTCAACCCGTGAATCTTATACAAGGTATGTATTGGATATCTGGTAGACCTTGTTTGTTTATCTACGTAGCATGTTAGACAAGAAGCTTACTAGAAGGATTAGTTCTTGGGGATGAGGTGTAGTGAGCAATTGGTTATTGAAAGAAGGGGTTAATAAGAGAATTCATTTTAAGTACTTGATATAATCTGGAATCGTGGAATACACTCTAAGGAACTAAGATTGTGATTGGGTATATGGTGTAGCCAGTCATGGTGGTATTGATCTTGGAGCCAAATGTAAGAGTCAGATGTTGTAATCGAGTTTTCTAGTGGATCAGTATTAAGAAGAGAGAAAGGAGTAAGTTTGGATTATGCCCTTCAAGGCGATAGATTTAAATAAAAAATTTAAAGGACAATGAACAGAAAGTAGTGGTGGATAAGTTCGAGGATAAATAGCATGTTATAAGAATGAATTCTGTTATGAAGTTACCACTATTAATTAAGGGAAGACAACGATGAAAAATACGAGGAATGACCATTAGATTAAGAAGCATTGGTAAGATGTTACCCAGTTTTGAGTTATGAAATTCTGAGGACGGAATTTTCTTTTAAGAGGGGTAGTAATGTAACAGCCTGATTTTAATTATGCTGTTCAACCGATTAAAATATAATTAATTATATTTTAATTTGATAGTTAGAAAGTGTTTTTGATTAAAATAAAATCATATTCATAGTTTACTTTATGGTAGATGGTTACGGTAAAATTTTCGGTTGAAAATTCAGATGAAAGCCGGTTTGCGTTTTCACTGCCGGTACAAGTTTACTGACCAGAAAACCTATTGAACCGTGTACGAAATGGTTAGTGTTTTTGTGATGTTTTGTATGATATTGGAAATGTTGGAAAATTCGAGACAGCTGCACCAGTATACTAGACCAAGTGCGAGGCAGCACTCACGATGCTCGGTTCTCGACACCAGTGGGTGGAGCAGGTCAACAGCAGCAGAATGGCTTAGCTTGTTTCAGATGCTGGGAACCACATTATGTGAGAGATTGTCGTGATATGCGTGTTTGTAACATCTGTGGTGAACCAGATCACTTGGCTCGTGATTGTAGGGGTGGGATATGCAACAGCCTGTAGTTGCTGGCAGAGGAACTAGTGTACCAAGAGGTGGAGCTGGAAGGGGAGTCCCAGTAGCAGAACCATAGGTGGCTAGACCTCAGGCCACCGGAAGAGTGTTCACCGTGAGGGGAGCTGAGTCCCCTCAACCCGTGAATCTTATACAAGGTATGTATTGGATATCTGGTAGACCTTGTTTGTTTATCTACGTAGCATGTTAGACAAGAAGCTTACTAGAAGGATTAGTTCTTGGGGATGAGGTGTAGTGAGCAATTGGTTATTGAAAGAAGGGGTTAATAAGAGAATTAATTTTAAGTACTTGATATAATCTGGAATCGTGGAATACACTCTAAGGAACTAAGATTGTGATTGGGTATATGGTGTAGGCAGTCATGGTGGTATTGATCTTGGAGCCAAATGTAAGAGTCAGATGTTGTAATCGAGTTTTCTAGTGGATCAGTATTAAGAAGAGAGAAAGGAGTAAGTTTGGATTATGCCCTTCAAGGCGATAGATTTAAATAAAAAATTTAAAGGACAATGAACAGAAAGTAGTGGTGGATAAGTTCGAGGATAAATAACATGTTATAAGAATGAATTCTGTTATGAAGTTACCACTATTAATTAAGGGAAGACAACGATGAAAAATACGAGGAATGACCATTAGATTAAGAAGCATTGGTAAGATGTTACCCAGTTTTGAGTTATGAAATTCTGAGGACGGAATTTTCTTTTAAGAGGGGTAGTAATGTAACAGCCTGATTTTAATTATGCTGTTCAACCGATTAAAATATAATTAATTATATTTTAATTTGATAGTTAGAAAGTGTTTTTGATTAAAATAAAATCATATTCATAGTTTACTTTATGGTAGATGGTTACGGTAAAATTTTCGGTTGAAAATTCAGATGAAAGCCGGTTTGCGTTTTCCTTTCACGGTACAAGTTTACTGAGCAGAAAACCTATTGAACCGTGTACGAAATGGTTAGTGTTTTTGTGATGTTTTGTATGATATTGGAAATGTTGGAAAATTCGAGACAGCTGCACCAGTATACTAGACCAGTGCAGACAGCTGCACCAGTATCAGTTCCTACAGCACCAGTGGGTGGAGCAGGTCAACAGCAGCAGAATGGCTTAGCTTGTTTCAGATGCTGGGAACCACATTATGTGAGAGATTGTCGTGATATGCGTGTTTGTAACATCTGTGGTGAACCAGATCACTTGGCTCGTGATTGTAGGGGTGGGATATGCAACAGCCTGTAGTTGCTGGCAGAGGAACTAGTGTACCAAGAGGTGGAGCTGGAAGGGGAGTCCCAGTAGCAGAACCACAGGTGGCTAGACCTCAGGCCACCGGAAGAGTGTTCACCGTGAGGGGAGCTGAGTCCCCTCAACCCGTGAATCTTATACAAGGTATGTATTGGATATCTGGTAGACCTTGTTTGTTTATCTACGTAGCATGTTAGACAAGAAGCTTACTAGAAAGATTAGTTCTTGGGGATGAGGTGTAGTGAGCAATTGGTTATTGAAAGAAGGGGTTAATAAGAGAATTAATTTTAAGTACTTGATATAATCTGGAATCGTGGAATACACTCTAAGGAACTAAGATTGTGATTGGGTATATGGTGTAGGCAGTCATGGTGGTATTGATCTTGGAGCCAAATGTAAGAGTCAGATGTTGTAATCGAGTTTTCTAGTGGATCAGTATTAAGAAGAGAGAAAGGAGTAAGTTTGGATTATGCCCTTCAAGGCGATAGATTTAAATAAAAAATTTAAAGGACAATGAACAGAAAGTAGTGGTGGATAAGTTCGAGGATAAATAACATGTTATAAGAATGAATTCTGTTATGAAGTTACCACTATTAATTAAGGGAAGACAACGATGAAAAATACGAGGAATGACCATTAGATTAAGAAGCATTGGTAAGATGTTACCCAGTTTTGAGTTATGAAATTCTGAGGACGGAATTTTCTTTTAAGAGGGGTAGTAATGTAACAGCCTGATTTTAATTATGCTGTTCAACCGATTAAAATATAATTAATTATATTTTAATTTGATAGTTAGAAAGTGTTTTTGATTAAAATAAAATCATATTCATAGTTTACTTTATGGTAGATGGTTACGGTAAAATTTTCGGTTGAAAATTCAGATGAAAGCCGGTTTGCGTTTTCACTGCCGGTACAAGTTTACTGAGCAGAAAACCTATTGAACCGTGTACGAAACGGTTAGTGTTTTTGTGATGTTTTGTATGATATTGGAAATTTTGGAAAATTCGAGTTCAGAAATAAAATAAAATATTTATTCGGACGAAAAAGTCGGAAGAATTACGATCGAAAAATACAACCGGGTACGAAATGGAGAAGATTAGGGAGCACAAAAGAAGTGAAGTGACTTGATGGGACTTGATGGAAATAGGTTATGACACACGCCAAAAGTGTAATCATCACACATTTCAAATTATATCATATTATATTCTAAAAACCTATTTTCTCCATTTTCTCAAACCAAACAAGGCACAAGGTCAATACTTGCTCTCCAAGCTCATTACTCTCTCCTCAATTTCGTGTCACTCTCTCCCTTCTCTATATATACACCTCTCATTTTCACTTCATCACTTTCCTTCTCCAAAACTCCATTAAAACTTCATCTACCTCCTTTTCTTTTAAAAGTTCAAGCTCTTAAAGCTTTTGTTTTTATTTATATTTTCTACTTGAGTTATTCATTAAAGTTCTTTCTTATACTAAGGGTAATGCTCTCATATGAATCTTTTTTCAAGTTTCATCTTTTATTTCTTAGTTTGCTTTATGTTTTCTTTACATGCTTTAAACTTCTAAAATCTCTCTAAAATGGTTGAAAACTCCTTTTGAGTTGAAACCACTTTCTATAGTCTTGTGTTAACTTATATTTTCACATACTAAGAGGTTGTGTAAAACAAAAATCCCTACCTATCTCTTCCTAAGAAGGCCGAAGCTATGCATATGTGGCCTAGGAGGTTTTTGCTTCAACTTTTGGAATATGATCATTTATTTGCGTTTCTAACTATTCCTTGATCTTAAATCTATAAATCTTGGAAGGTTTGATAGCTTGTTTTCCTATGATGGCTGAAAATATGTATAAGTAGGCCTAGGATACTATGTTTCAACTTTCTAAGTATGATCATGGATTTAGAACTCTCAATACCTTGTGATTCTAAACCTAAGAGTTGTTATCAAACAAAGAATATTTTTCCTCATTATCCTATTGAGGCCGAAACTTAAATGTTTTGGGGCTGGGATGTTTGAGTTTTCTTTTTCCAAAGTGATCATGGACTTAAGCTCCATAAGATATTTGGAATCTAAGTCTAAGAGATTGGAATGTTTAATTTTCCATTCTTTTCCCAAAATGATTATGGACTTGAGCTCCATAAGATATTTGGATGCTAAGTCTAAGAGATTGGAAAGTTTAAAGATTTCTAGTCTATAGATCCCATGAAGGCCGAACCTAGAAGGTTATGGACCTAGGATACTTTGTTCTTATTTTCGAAAATAATCATGGTTTTGAGCTCCTTAATACATATGGATGCTAGACCTAAGAGATTGGAAAGTTTAAAGATTTCTAGCCTATTTTGTAATACAAGGCTGAAACCTACCCTAAGTGGTTGGATGATTTTTATTCCATATCTTCAAGTTATATCAATTTATCTAAGTTACCTAGAACCTAAGTGATAAGTATCCAAAGGCTTATGTTGAGAAAAGAATCCTAACTCTAATTTGAATTAAATGGCCAAACCTAGCCTAAAGAGAACATAGATGAGTTTGTTTTATTTGTTGGTTATGTTGATTGGTTGAAGGTGGAGTTAGTACTTTGTGGTGCGACAACTAGGAGCTTCGAGTTCGGGAGTTCGGTGATAACCCAGGTGGGGGAAAGAATCAACCTATCGTCTGAATGGATAAGTAGTAGATTATATAATAATTGTGTAGGGCGACCTAAACCCTACTAGTAGTCGAGTAATCGACAAGACCAAAATCACATTGGAAACCTTCTCTGAAAAATCAATGGCGATTCCGGGATTGTTGGTTTATCGATATTAGGTTGATTTTATGTTGTTGATGGTTGATTTGATTTTATTACCTTTATTGAATTGATTTTGTGCTATGATTGGTGATATGGGAATATTTTGATTTATATTGTGTTATGCATGATCTGCCTGGTTTGTATTATTATGCTTAGTTGTTTTTAAGCAAAGATATATTTGTTGTCTAAGAGATGATTGTTTTGGGTGTGAGGATAACGATGATTTAGCAGTGCCTAACCTAGCTGATGTATGTTAAAGAGGTGTTATGACATAGAATATGTGTCAAGTTCTAATGGAAGGTTAAGGCACTAGGATGTTTTTAAAATGGGTTTGTGAGATTCAAGTACAGGTGTTGTTGTCCACAATCGTGTATTGGTAATATAATACACAATGCCATCCGTGTATTGGTAATATAATACACGTAAAACACTTCTGTGTATTGGTAATATAATACACCGTGTATTGATAATATAATACGTGTAAAACACTTCTGTGTATTGGTAATATAATACATGTAAAACACTTCCGTGTATCGGTAATATAATACACCGTGTATTGGTAATATAATACACGTAAAATCAAGAGTTCTCGCGAGACCACTTCCACCTTAGGGAATGGGGGTGGAACACCTTAACGAGAATGAGGGTCGAATACCTTAACGGGAATGGAGGTGTGCACTAGGTGGAACATCCTAACGAAAATGAGGGTGTGCCCCGATGCAAATGAGGGATGGTGACAGGAGTGGTAGTGGCCACGATAACGTAAAGACATGGTGACAGGATTAGAGAGGTTACATTAAAATAAAGTGTTAGATTGCCTGAGAGTAAGGGTAGATGATGATATATATTAACCCGAGGATGATTCGTTAGTTATGTGTATTGATTGTCTATGACAATTATTGTATAATTTACTATGACTCTTTTCCGCTTTTTGATGATAGAACTGTTTCTTATCCCCTGTATATTTCTGTATGTCGTATTTTATCTCCTTGTGGAATCGTACGAGAAGACCCCGTCGATGAGCGTAACCAGGAGGAGTTGGATGGAACTCCCTATGAACCGGAGGCTGGAGGACTAGCTGTGACCCATGGTGATTAGGTTCTAGTTAGTTATGGCCAATGCATCTCGTGAGGCGTATTTTTATTATGTTTTCCGCCGTTTAACTTTTTATCTAAGTATATGCCTGTGAGGGATCCTACTGATAGGATATCCTCAATAGTGTTTTGTAATATGCATAATATACTTATATTATGATATGCCATTCTATATGAAGTTGTAATCTTACAAGTTAAGTTTTAATTTTTACGTATTTTCACGTTAACCGTGCGATTAAGTAATTAAATAATGAGGTTTTAATCTAATGACACAAAGAGGCACAACGGGGCGTCTCATTTTGGTATCAGAGCAGTTTGGTTCTAAAACGGACTGTGGGTTATGTCCGATCAGAATCAAGGACTGCAAGGTTTAGGATGTTGTTACTGGCCGTGTCTAGTTGAATCCACATCAGATTTTGACTATGCTTAGAAGTTGGGTAGTGTGTCCGAATCTGATGCGAGAAGTTAATATTAGTATGGAATATGGTATTTTCATACTTGTCTATGTCGTATTACATGTCATACTAATGAGAATGGATGATCTCTTTTAACAGAATCATGGCTCGAGGAAGAGGACGTCCAACTAACAGTGGCGTCAGAACTCCATAAAGGATTATTGGAGCTGTCCATGGTAATGCCGACAATACTGAGAATGGATGAGGATCATCTTTGACTCCAAATGCAATGGAAACCCTAGCTGCTGCTATGCTATTGCAAACCCAGCAGAATGCTGAGATGCTGCAGATGAACAAAGAGCAGCCAGAAATTAAGAATCAGAGAAGGGCGTTAGCAGCTGAAGATGCCGTATTGACTAATTTTTTGAACGGAAAACCACCTCAATTCCGAGGAGAGTATGACCCAGAGAAGGCAGGATGGTGGATACAAGAAATCAAAAAGATATTTGCTACTATGCGTTGCAGCGAGGAGAAGAAAGTGACTTATGCTGCCTTCATGTTGACTGAAGGAGCAGAGTTCTGGTGGAGAGGCAAGAAAAGTTTATTGGAGTCTGAAGGCAGAAATATTACTTGGAAACTATTTATTGACTGCTTTTTCGAGAAGTATTTTCCGCGTCTTGTTAGACGTGAGAAGGAAAAGGAATTCACAAACCTCAAACAAGGCAACATGTCTGTTGGTGAGTATGCATCACGTTTTGAGGCTCTGATCAAGTTCTCGGAATTCTATCAAAGGTTTCGGAGTGAAGATTGGTAGTGTAGAAGATTTGAGGAAGGACTTAGGGACGAGCTGCCGAGGGCTGTAGTGTCTCTTGACATTCAGTATTTCCCGGAACTAGTTGAGAGATGCAGCGCCATTGAAAGTATAGATCTAAGGATGGCCAGTGAGCATAAACAATTAAGGAGTAGAGGCCCTATTATATCGGATACTCAAAGGAGAGTAGATAGTAGTTCTCAGAGGAGATGAGAACCATATACTAGACCAAAGGCATGACGAGTTGCACCGATGATCGGTTCCTCCAGACCAAAGAGGTGGAGGAGCAGTCAACAATGAGTGAGAATGGCTTAGCTTGTTTCAGATGCGGGGGACCGCATTATGTGAGAGATTGTCATGAGATGCGTGTTTGTTACATCTGTGGTGAACCAGATCACTTGGCTCGTGATTGTAGGCAGTGGGATATGCAACAGCCTGTAGTTGCTGGCAGAGGAACAAGTGTACCAAGAGGTGGAGCTGGAAGAGGAGTCCCAGCAGCAGAACCACATGTGGCTAGACCTTAGGCCACCGGAAGAGTGTTCACCGTGAGGGGATTTGAGTCCCCTCAACCCGTGAATCTTATACAAGGTATGTATTGGATATCTGGTAGACCTTGTTTGTTTATTTACGTAGCATGTTAGACAATAAGCTTACTAGAAGGATTAGTTCTTGGGGATGAGGTGTAGTGAGTAATTGGTTATTGAAAGAAGGGGTTATTAAGAGAATTCATTTTAAGTACTTGATATAATCTGGAATCGTGGAATACACTCTAAGGAACTAAGATTGTGATTGGGTATATGGTGTAGGTAGTCATGGTGGTATTGATCTTGGTGCCAAATGTAAGAGTCAGATGTTGTAATCGAGTTTTCTAGTGGACTAGTATTAAGAAGAGAGAAAGTAGTAAGTTTGGATTATGCCCTCCAAGGCGAAGATTTAAATCAAAAATTTAAAGGACAATGAACAGAAAGTAGTGGTGGATAAGTTCGAGGATAAATAACATGTTATAAGAATGAATTCTGGTATGAAGTTACCACTATTAATTAAGGGAAGACAGCGATGAAAAATGCGAGGAATGACCATTAGATTAAGAAGCATTGGTAAGATGTTACCCAGTTTTGAGTTAAGAAATTCCGAGAACGGAATTTTCTTTTAAGAAGGGTAGTAATGTAACAGCCTGATTTTAAGTATGCTGTTCAACCGATTAAAATATAATTAATTATATTTTAATTTGATAGTCAGAAAGTGTTTTTGATTAAAATAAAATCATATTCATAGTTTACTTTATGGTAGAGGGTTACGGTAAAATTTTCGGTTGAAAATTCAGATGAAAGTCGGTCTGCGTTTTCACTGCTGGTACAAGTTTACTGAGCATAAAACCTAATTTTGAACCGTGAACGAAACTGTTAGTGTTTTTGTGATGTTTTGTATGATATTGGAAATTTTCGAAAATTCAAGTTCTGAAATAAAATATAATATTTATTCGGACGAAAACGTCGGAAGAATTACGATCGGAAAATACAACCGGGTATGAAATGGAGCAGATTAGGGAGCACAAAATAAGTGAAGTCTTGATTGGACTTGATGGAAATGGGTTATGACACACGCCAAAAGTGTAATCATCACACTTTTCAAATTACATCATATTATACTCTAAAAACCTATTTTTCTTTCTTTTCTCAAACCAAACAAGGCACAAGGCCAAAACTTGCTCTTCAAGCTCATTCATCTCTCCTCAATTTCGTGCCACTCTCTCCCTTTTCTATATATACACCTCTTATTTTCACTTCATCACTTTCCTTCTCCAAAACTCCATTAAAACTTCATCTACTTCCTTTTCTTTTAAAAGTTCAAGCTCTTAAAGCTTTAGTTTTATTCATATTTTCTACTTGAGTTCTTCATTAAAGTTCTTCCTTATACTAAGGGTAATGCTCTGATATGAATCTTTTTGCAAGTTTCATATTTTATTTCTTAGTTTGCTTTATGTGCTCTTTACATGCTTTAAATTTCTAAAATCTCTCTAAAATGGTAGAAAACTCCTTTTGAGTTGAAACCACTTTCTATAGTCTTGTATTAACTTATATTTTCACATACTAAGAGGTTGTGTAAAACAAAAATCCCTACCTATCTCTTCCTAAGAAGGCCGAAGCTATGCATATGTGGCCTAGGAGGTTTTTGCTTCAACTTTTTGAATATGATCATGTGTTTGCGTTTCAACTATTCCTTGATCTTGAATCTATAAATCTTGGAAGGTTTGATAGCTTGTTTTCCTATGATGACTGAAAATATGTATAAGTAGGCCTAGGATAATATTTTTCAACTTTCCAAGTATGATCATGGATTTAGAACTCTTAATACCTTGTGATTCTAAACCTAAGAGTTGTTATCAAACAAAGAATATTTTTCCTCATTATCCTATTGAGGCCGAAACTTAAATGTTTTGGGGCTAGGATGTTTGAGTTTTCTTTTTCCAAAGTGATCATGGACTTGAGCTCCATAAGATACTCGGATGCTAAGTCTAAGAGATTGGAATGTTTAAGTTTCCATTGTTTTCCCAAAATGATAATGGACTTGAGCTCCATAAGATATTTGGATGCTAAGTCTAAGAGATTGGAAAGTTTAAAGATTTCTAGTCTATAGATTCTATGAAGGCTGAACCTAGAAGGTTATGGACCTAGGATACTTTGTTCTTATTTTCAAAAATGATCATGGTTTTGAGCTCCTTAATACATATGGATTCTAGACCTAAGAGATTGGAAAGTTTAGAGATTTATAGCCTATTTTGTAATACAAGGCCGAAACCTATCCTAAGTGGTTGGATGATTTTTATTCCATATCTTCAAGTTATAACAATTTATCTAAGTTACCTAGAAACTAAGTGATAAGTATTCAAAGGCTTATTTTGAGAAAAGAATCCTAACTCTAATTTGAATTAAATGGCCAAACCTAGCCTAAAGAGAACATATATGAGTTTGTTTGATTTATTGGTTATTATGTTGATTGGTTGAAGGTGGAGCTAGTACTTTGTGGTGTGACAACGAGGAGCTTTGAGTTCTGGAGTTCGGTGATAACCCAGGTGGGGGAAAGAATCAACCTATTGTCTGAATGGATAAGTATTAGATTATATAATAATTGTGTAGGGCGACCTAAACCCTACTAGTAATCGAGCAATCGGCAAGACCAAAATCACATTGGAAACCTTTTCTGAAAGACCAATGGCAATTCCGGGATTGTAGGTTTATCGATATTAGGTTGATTTTATATTGTTGATGGTTGATTTGATTTTATTACCTTATTGAATTGTTTTTGTGCTATGATTGGTGATATGGGAATATTTTGATTTATATTGTGTTATGCATGATTTTCCTGGTTTGTATTAGTATGCTTAGTGGTTTTTAAGCAAAGATATATTTGTTGTCTAAGAGATGATTGTTTTGGGTGTGATGATAACGATGATTTAGAAGTGCCTAACCTAGCTGATGTATGTTAAAGGGGTGTTGTTGCATAGAATATGTGTCAAGTTTTAATGGAAGGTTAAGGCACTAGGATGTTTTTAAAACGCGTTGGTGAGATTCAAGTATAGGTGTTGTTGTCTACAACCGTGTATTGGTAATATAATACACAAGGACAAAAGTGTATTGGTAATATAATACACAATGACATCTGTGTATTGGTAATATAATACACAGTGAATTGGTAATATAATACACGTAAAACACTTCTGTGTATTGGTAATATAATACACCGTGTATTGGTAATATAATACACGTAAAACACTTATGTGTATTGGTAATATAATACACCGTGTATTAGTAATATAATACACGTAAAATCAAGAGTTCTTGCGAGACCACTTCAACCTTAAGGAATGGGGGTGGAACACCTTAACGAGAATGGGGGTGGAATACCTTAACGGGAATGGAGGTGTGCACTAGGTGAAACATCCTAACGGGAATGATGGTGTGCCGCGATGCAAATGAGGGATGGTGACAGGAGTGGTAGTGTCCACGATAACACCAAGACATGGTGACAGGATTAGAGAGGTTATGTTAAAATAAAGTGTTAGATTGCCTGAGAGTAAGGGTAGAGGATGATATATATCAACCTGAGGATGATTCGTTTGTTATGTGTGTTGCTTGTCTGTTACAATTACTATATAATTTACTATGAATCTTTTCCGCTTTTTTATGATAGAAATGGTTCTTATCCCCTTTATATTCCTGTATGTTGTATTTTATCTCCTTGTGGAATCGTACTAGAAGACCCTGTGGATGAGCGTAACCAGGAGGAGTTGGATGGAACACCCTACGAACCGGAGGCTGGAGGACGAGCTGTGACCCATGGTGATTAGGGTCTAGTTAGTTATGGCCAGTGTGTCTCGTGAGGTGTATTTTTATTATGTTTTATGCTATTTAACTTTTTATCTAAGTATATGCCTGTGAGGGATCCTACTGATAGGATATCCTCAACAGTGTTTTGTAATATGCATAATATACTTATATTATGATATGCCATTCTATATGAAGTTGTATACTTTATAAGTTAATTTTTAATTTTTACGTATTTTCACGTTAACCGTGCGATTAAGTAATTAAATAATGAGGTTTTAATCTAATGACACAAAGAGGCATAGCGGGGCGTCTCATAAATCAGCATTCTAACTAGTGTCGCGGCTCCTTAGAGTCACTCCTCCGATGGCTGCTCACCGTCCTCTACATAAGGAAATATATGCAACAACAGAAACATGAAAACAGGGTGTAAGAAATCATGTAAACACAACGGCATGGGAATAGGGATTAAGATGAACATACATCATAGCATGGCATAGAAATATAACAACATACAATATTTATACATCATCATATAATACCATAACAACATGTTAATCATCCAACATATGCTATGCAGTGCAATGCAACCCTACTCCACTACTCCATCAATGCATGTGGATCCAACTAACTCAGGAAGTCAACTTTGGAGTTACATATCCGCATTGGCCAAAAAGCACCAACACCGGCAGTTTCCCAAACCATGGAGGAACCCATTGAATAGCCGACGTATCATAACTGGATACGCCACCTCGAGGGCGCACGGTTCACCAAACCATGGGTGAACCACCCGAGACTTAGGCCTGATCATCATAACTAGGACGACCTCCCCTATGTTGACCATCCCCCTCAACATCAACTCCAATGCTCTATGCAAATGGCATAACAACACACAAGGCAACCACCTCCTTTGCTTGGGCCTAAAAGCACCCAAGACTTATCATCAACATCAACATTAACACCTTAGACCCACACCATGGGGTCAAGGCCCCCTTGGCCAAAAAGCACCAAGGTCCAACGTAACAACATCTTGACCAAAAAGCATCGAGAAAACTTTGGTCAAAAAGCACCAAAGCGTGACAACGTGCAGTAACCCATTGGGTACCGACTTAACCAGCTTATCAGTCTTTGTTATCTTAATTAAACTATAATTAAGTTATCTAACTTGTTATCATTTGATTAGTGTATTATTACATCATCTAGGGATAATTGGGGTATACACCCCTTTAATTCATTAATCTTAAGTTCTGACCAGTAGGGGGAAGCACAAGCGTACTAAACCCCCAGCACGGTCGTGCTGTCACTTAAGTGGAGCACGGTCGTGTTCATTGTCCTGCACGACCGTACTCAATGCACGGATTGTATTCCAGAATTTAACTGGAAGCACGGTGGTGCTCCCTCTTCAGCACGGTCGTGCTCCTGGTCAAGGCCATACTGTTCTGGGCAGAATTTAACGTGTTCTTGGAGTTTAGGCTCCCTAATTCTCTCAAATCAGATCCTAGGGTCTTAACTAAAACATTCGGCAAGAAAATTCACCCCCACTAACACAATTCATGTCTTATGAAGCTTGGGGAATTAATCCCTTAATTCCTATGTTAAATAAGAGTCCTAATTAAGTCAATTAGAGTCCTATTAACATATTCAAGATAACGGTAACATCATCATCAACAACATATACAGTCAATGTGATCAACATAATCCATGTCATAACAACAACATTAATAATCAAGGGTATTCATACCAATTCAACCAAAACTCATGGCATAATACAATTCAATAGGCATACCACATCATGGACAACTCAACAATTATAACAAATAGACATACCAATTAATCGAATTAAACATATAAACAATTCAGTCATACAACCAGGCAGTTCATGGCATCAATACATTATAACGACAATAAACGAGGCTATGGGAACCCATCATCTTACGCTACTCTCTAGCCTAGTGTATACACTATTCTTCTCCCATACCTGGTACGATATTCGCGTTTCAAAAGAAGAAACAAGATCCACTAGGGTCCTGTCTCACTAGCACTTGTCTACGACCTTAAGGACGCCAAAGAGACACTTAATTTGGTTCAACTCTAAGATCAAGAAATCAAAAGGAAGAGATCAAGAGCTTGAAAGAAAGAACACAAGGGACAAGGTACAAGAATTTTACCTTTTCAAAAGTCCCAAACAACAAGCACAACGAACCCCTATTCGTAGCGATGTTCTCCTATCAAGAAACAGTGAAGAACGATGCAAGAACGGGTTCCCTAGAGAGAGTTTTACGGAGAAAAACCATAAGGATTCAGAGAGGAAGGAGGGAGGCAGTGTTCTGAGTGTTGGGGTCATGTAAACTGGATTTAGGTCGAGTCTAATGGTATATATATGAGTTTGGGTCATAATGGGTTCCTATTTCAGCCCTAACTGTATACATTTCAGTATTTTGACCATAACTTGAGCTACAATTTTCCTATTGAGGCGTTCTTGGTGTCGTTAGCAATCTCAGAGACATATCTAAAAATTATTGTCTAATGATCGAATCCTAAATCGGACTCTAAGATGGTAAAAAGTTCGATGGAAGTTTTGCAACATATTTGGTAGTTATTTTTAGATATGATCCTTAGGAGATTATGATAAGGTTTTAAGATATAAACAAAAAGAGGATGATCCTATATTGATAAGGACTCAAATCTTATTGGTTGAGGGGCTAAAATCTAAGAATAACACTATCTCTATTTAAATACTAAATCACACGATATCTTATCATATCATTCTTAATCGATTATTATTAATAAAATCACATATCATATATTAATATATAAAATCAAACATTAAGAGACACAATCTCATATTAATGCAAATAATCATATATTAATATACATATTATCATATGCAATAATATCTACACATATCTATAAATATCAAACATATATATACCAGAACTAACACATATAAACATAAGGGTGATCGAGGTTGCATGCTTGCTAGGGTTGTTTTGGTTACTATATGTTTGATTTCCATGTGTTCTTAACACGTGTAACGATATATATGATCTCTTTCCTGTGTTTATTATGTTACATGATCAATATGTTTAACATGTTTAATATGCTTAATGTGCCAAAAATGTGATATTGTGTTTGTCTAGTAAATAGATAATGAACTTTGTTGATCGAAAGATGTGTGTCGGGGAGAGTGTGATATTACATGTCATAGTGCTCAACCTAGAGAAATGTAAATAAAGTTTATGATTGGAAAGTGTGGCCTTCTATTGAAGCTAGAATATGTCTAAGTGTGAGGTTGAGACACTAAGTGATGGACTTGGGATAAGTCGATGAGACCTATGTTAGAATGCATTATTTTATTCACAGTCGTGCAGGTGGTAAAGCACGAGGTCAGAGTATCTGAATACAGATACCAGATATCACAAGATAGATGCTTGGTAGGTCTACCGTTGTACTCTTGCAGTTCTTACTGGGCTTGCTCAGAGGTGTACCCTTCCATATCGTACAAAAGTGATAACCAAGAATACATTTCACAATGGCCACGATCAAGCTATCAGTCACAATGAAGGTTTTCAAGTGAAGAAGAAGGTCACTATAAATAGAAGACCTCAATCACTTAAGAACAACTTTTTGCTAGACCGAACTTTTGCAAGCTAAATTTTTGCTAATCCACAAGCTCTCTTTCTTCATTCTTTTCAAGAGCAAAAGTCTTTAACTCTTTAGTTTGAATATTGTTGTAATATTCAACCGATCTTGAACTTTTATATCCTCACACATAGTGAGTTAGAAGATCATAAGCAAGCAATCTCTTTGTTAGAGTTAGAGCCTGAAGAGGCTTGGTAAGAAAGGAATACTTGTTGTAGCCTGGAGAGGTGTTAAATACTTGTTGTAATCTACTTGGAAAAATAATGGAGTAAAACCTTCAAATCGAAGGGACTGGACGTAGCTCTTGGTTGGAAAAGAGTAAACCAGGATAAAACTCTTGCATGAATCTTCTAATCCCTTAACTCTTCAGTTTTATTTGCTCTTACTATCTGTGGGGATTTGAACTTGATTTTGTTAAGTTCTTTAAAAGATCATTTTCTGTGTGTGTGCATCTGCCTTTTATTCTTTGAGTGGGAAAATAAGTTTTAAAAAATGTTGCTTCCGAAAATTATTAACAAACACAAATCAACCCCCCTTCTTGTGTTTGCCTCTGTCCAATTCAGTTGGTATTAGAGCTCAGCCTCGAAAGGGTTGAGCATCGAACGTGCTGAGGGAGTACGATCCAACAACCATGGATGCAGAAGGACAAGCTATCAACATACCTCCTCTCTTTGATGGAACTGATTATGACTACTGGAAGAAGAGGATGATGGCCTTCTTGAATGCACAGATTGTAGATATTTTGGAGCTAATTGAAACCGGCTACACAGAGCCAAGAGGTGAAGCTGAAGCTGCTGTCCCTAGAGCTCAATGGACTCAAAAGCAGAAAAATCAACATCTGCTCAATCTAAAATCTAAGCCCTATCTAATGTGTGCTATTAATATATTTGAACATGACAAGGTTCACAGCTGCAACACTGTCAAAGAAATCTCGGATACTCTTGCCCTAGATCATGAGGGTTCATCTCAAGTAAATGAATAAAAGATAAGCATGCTGGTTCACCGGTATGAACAATTTAAAATGGGTGATCATGAAACAATAGATCAAATGTTTGGAAGATTTCAAACTATCACCAACAGTCTCAGATCTCTTGGAAAAACTTATGAAAATAGAGACCATATTAGAAAGATTCTGAGAAGTTTATCCAAGCAATGGAGACCCAAGGTTACTGCTATTCAAGAAGCCAAAAATCTGAATACTCTTTCTCTAGAAGAGCTTGGATCTCTCAAGGTTCATGAACTAGAACTGAATGAAGAAGACAACTCCAGAAAAGGAAAGTCTATTGCCCTAAAGTCAAAGAAAGCAAGTTCATCAAAAGTTCTCAAAGCTGCTGAATCTTCATATGATGCTGGAACTTCAGACAATGATAAAGGATCATATGAAGATGAACTATCTTTCATCTCTATAAAGATTCAACACATGTGGAGAAAGAAAGGTGGCTTCAGGAAGAAGCAGTTCAACAAGAAGTTTTCCAAGGAGAAGTCAGATTTCAAGGAAAAAGGTCCACCTTTGTGCTTTGAATGCAAGAAACCTGGACATTTCAAAGCTGATTGTCCTAATCTAAAGGACAAAAAAAATGTTCTTCAAAAAGAAGAAATGTTTAATGGCTACTTAGGAGGATCTGGATCTATCCTCATCTGATGAAGAAGATGAAGCTGAGGAAGAGGCATATATCTGCCTCATGGCTGACACGGCATCAGAAAGTGAATATACTAATGCTGAGGTAATGGACTCTAACCCGTCCACTCTTCAAAATGCATTTGATGAATTGTTGCATGAGTCGTCCATACTGTCTCATGAGTATAAAAGTCTCAAAAAGAAGCTCACAAAATTATCAAAAGAATATGATAAGGTTTGCATGGAAAAAAAAACCTTAAAGATGAAAATGACAAACTAAAATCAGAGAATGTCAGTCTAAATGACCAACTTGAGTGTGACCCCAATGTTTCGTGTGAAGTTGCAAAACTGAAACAAGATGTGATGTATTTGACAGACACTCTGTCAAAGTTAGTAGGTGGATCAGATAAGCTCGGTGTCATTCTAAGGTATTCTAGGTCACCTTATGATAAATCTGGCCTCGGTTATGACAAGGAGAAGCATGAAGCATCTCACAAAAAGTCAAAACCACATACACAGCATAGAGCTTCAAAAGCTCCAGATAAACATGCTAAAACTAAGTCAGGCCCGTCCAGCACCTTTTGCAAAGTGTGTGGAAAAAGTGGGTATGTTACATCTAGATGCATACATAATACACATGCTAAACATTCTAGTCCAGTGAAAACTAACAAGAAAGGACCCAAGTCAGTTTGGGTACCTAAAGATAAGATAATACCTGTTGCAGATTTGCTTAACAACAGGAAAGAAACAAACATCTTGGTACTTGGACAGTGGGTGCTTGTGTCACATGACGGGAGAAAGGTGTATGTTCCAAGACCTTAGACACAAAGATGGCGGCTGGGTTACATTTGGAGGAAACAAAAAAGGAAAGATCATTAGTATAGGTAAAATTGGTAAACATCATTTTCCTCCATTGACAATGTTCTATTGGTAAATGGTTTAAAACATAATCTGTTGAGTATAAGTCAATTATGTGACAGTGGATATGCTGTTTCTTTTGATAAGAACATGTGTAGTGTCAAGAAAAATGATGGATTCAATTTTATTCACTGCTAAGAGGCAAAAGAATCTGTATAAGATTGACTTGGAGGACCTCTTAAATCAAAGTATCTCATGTCTAGTGTCCATTGAAGATGAGCCATGGATTTGGCATAAAAGGCTAGGTCATGCAAGCTTAAAGTTGATTTCAAAGCTAAATAAGTATAACCTCGTAAGAGGGCTACCAAACCTTAAGTTCAAATTTGATGCTCTCTGTAATGCAAGTCAAAAGGGAAAACAAGTCAAGGGTTCTTTTGAATTTAAGAATGTTGTTAGTACCAATAGATCACTAGAACTGCTACACCTTGATCTTTTTGGTCCAACAAGGACTACTTCTGTCAATGGTAAGAAATATGGTCTAGTCATTGTAGACGACTACACTTGATGGACATGGGTTACGTTCCTAGCTCACAAGGATGAGTCTTTCAAGGTCTTTTTTATATTCTGCAAACGTTTACAGAATGAAAAAGGCATGTGTATCACTTCAATCAGAAGTGACCATGGGGGAGAGTTTGAAAATGAGTTATTTCATAAGTTCTGTGAAGAGAGTGGTATTCTTCACAACTTCTCAATACCCAGAACACCATAGCAAAATGGTGTGGTAGAGAGAAATAACAGATCTCTTCAAGAGATGGCTAGAAATATGCTCAATGACAACTCTGTCCCTAGACACTTCTGGGCTGATGCTGTTAACACTGTCTGCTACATTCAGAACAGAATATAAATTAGACCTATCTTGAACAAGACTCCTTATGAATCGTGGAAAGGACGAAAACCCAACATTTCATATTTTCACCCATTTGGTTGTAAATGTTGTATATTATATACTAAAGATCAACTAGGTAAGTTTGATGCAAAAGTAGATAATGGAATACTGTTAGGATTTTCTTAAACTGCAAAAGGTTTTAGAGTTTATAATTCTAGAACTCAAGTTGTAGAAGAATGTATTTATGTCAAGTTTGATGACAAGTAACCTGATAAGAAATTATCAGAGCTAGATGAAGCTTTCGCAGATCTTGATCTAACGGGTTCCTATTTTAGCCCAAACTATATACATTTCAGTATTTTGACCATAACTTGAACTACAATTTTCTGATTGAGGCGTTCTTAGTGTCGTTAGAAATCTCAGAGACACATCTACAAAGTGACCATGGGGGAGCGTTTGAAAATGAGCTATTTCATAAGTTCTGTGAAGAGAGTGGTATTCTTCACAACTTCTCAATACCTAGAACACCATAGCAAAATGGTGTGGTAGAGAGAAATAACAGATCTCTTCAAGAGATGACTAGAAATATGCTCAATGACAACTCTGTCCCTAGACACTTCTGGGCTGATGCTGTTAACACTGTCTGCTACATTCAGAACAGAATATAAATTAGACCTATCTTGAACAAGACTCCTTATGAATCGTGGAAAGGACGAAAACCCAACATTTCATATTTTCACCCATTTGGTTGTAAATGTTGTATATTAAATACTAAAGATCAACTAGGTAAGTTTGATGCAAAAGTAGCTAATGGAATACTATTAGGATTTTCTTAAACTGCAAAAGGTTTTAGAGTTTATAATTCTAGAACTCAAGTTGTAGAAGAATGTATTTATGTCAAGTTTGATGACAAGTAACCTGATAAGAAATTATCAGAGCTAGATGAAGCTTTCGCAGATCTTGATCTAACGGGTTCCTATTTTAGCCCAAACTATATACATTTCAGTATTTTGACCATAACTTGAACTACGATTTTCTGATTGAGGCGTTCTTAGTGTCGTTAGAAATCTCAGAGACACATCTACAAAGTGACCATGGGGGAGAGTTTGAAAATGAGCTATTTCATAAGTTCTGTGAAGAGAGTGGTATTCTTCACAACTTCTCAATACCTAGAACACCACAGTAAAATGGTGTGGTAGAGAGAAAGAACAGATCTCTTCAAGAGATTACTAAAACTATGCTCAATGACAACTCTGTCCCTAGACACTTCTGGGCTGATGCTGTTAACATTGTCTGCTACATTCAGAACATAATATACATTAGACCTATCTTGAACAAGACTCCTTATGAATCGTGGAAAGGACGAAAACTCAACATTTCATATTTTCACCCCTTTGGTTGTAAATGTTATATATTAAATACTAAAAAGATCTGCTAGGTAAGTTTGATGCAAAAGTAGCTAATGGAATACTGTTAGGATTTTCTGAAACTTCAAAAGGTTTTAGAGTTTATAATTCTAGAACTCAAGTTGTAGAAGAATGTATTTATGTCTAGTTTGATGACAAGTAGCCTGATAAGAAATTATCAGAGCTTGAAGAAGCTTTCGTAGATCTTGATCTAACGGGTTCCTATTTTAGCCCAAACTATATACATTTCAGTATTTTGACCATAACTTGAACTACAATTTTCTGATTGAGCCGTTCTTAGTGTCGTTAGAAATCTCAGAGACACATCTACAAATTATTCTCTAATGATCGAATCCTAAATCAGACTCTAAGATGGTCAAAAGTTCGATGGAAGTTTTGTGACATATTTGGTAGTTATTTCTAGATAGGATCCTTAGGAGATTATGATAAGGTCTTAAGATATAAACAAAAGGAGGATGATCCTATATTGATAAGGACTCAAATCTTATTGGTTGAGGGGCTAAAAACTAATAATAACACTATCTCTATTTAAATACTAAATCACACAATATCTTATCATATCATTCTTAATCGCTTATTATTAATAAAATCAAACATTAAGAGACACAATCTCATTTTAATGAAAATAATCATATATTAATATACATATTATCATATGCAATAATACACACACACACACACACACACACACACACACACACACACACACACACATATATCAAACATATATATACAAGAACTAACACATATAAACATAAGGATGAATCTTGAGGTATTACAATTCCACCCCCCTTATAAAAATTTCGTCCTCGAAATTTCTATCACCTCGGTTGAAAAGGTGAGGGTATGACTCCATCATCTTGCTTTCCAGCTCCCACGTAGCACTTTCCTCAATAGCCCCACTCCAAACGACTTGGACCAAAGGAATTCCCTTACCTCTTAGCTGCTTCACCCTCTTATCCTCGACTTGAAGGGGTAACACCTCAAACGTCAAGTTCTCTTTCAACTGTATGGTATCGGGAACTATCACGTGACTAGGGTCATGAACATACTTTCTGAGCTGGGACACATGGAAGACACTATGAAGGTTGGATAAGAACAGTGGTAAGGCTATTTGGTAGGCCACTCTGCCAACTCTTTTTAGGATTTGGTAAGGACCAATGAATCTAGGAGTAAGTTTCTTCGCTTTCATCACTCTACCAACCCCAGTCGTTGGAGTAACTCTCAAGAATACATGATCACCTTCCTGGAATTCGACCGCCTTCCTTATTTTTTCATGATTGCTCTTCTGCCTACTTTGTGCCACTTTCATCTTTTCCTGAATCATCCTCACTTTTTCAGTGGTTTCTTGCATTATTTCAGGTCCTAGTACAACACTACCACCAGGTTCACTCCCACACAATGGTGTCCCATATTTCCTCCCATAAAGAGCTTCATAAGGTGCGATCCCAATACTGTAATGGAAATTATTGTTGTAGGTAAACTCTATCAGGGGCAAAAACTTGTCCCAACTACCAGACCGTTCTAACACACAAACTCTAAGAAAGTCCTCTAGGGACTGGATGGTTATCTCAGACTGACCATCAGTCCGAGGGTGATAAGCTGAACTTAGCCTAGGCTTGGTTCCTAAAGGCTCTTGCAAACTGTTCCAAAACCTAGAGGTAAACCTCGGGTCTCTATATGAAACTATGCTAGAAGGTACACCATGTAGCCTAACTATTTCCCTGATGTACAACTTAGCCAACTTTTCCAAAGAGTATTCCATGTTCATCGGGATGAAATGGGCGGATTTAGTCAGTCTATCCATGACAACCCATATTTTCTCAAAACCAGCTGGAGACCTAGGGAGTCCAGACACAAAAATCCATGAAAATACTGTCCCACTTCCATTCTGGGATACTTAACGGTTGTAACTTTCCTGATGATTTCTGGTGTTCTATCTTAGCCTTTTGACACACTAAACAAGCATACACAAACTCAGCCACATTTTTCTTCATCGTAGGCCACCAAAACATGCGCTTTAAGTCCTTATACATCTTAGTGGCACCTGGGTGCACACTCAGCCCACTCCTATGTCCGTCTTCAAGGATCAACTTTCTAAGCTCTGAGACGTCTGGTATACAGGCTCTATCTTTGAACCTCAAGACTCCATCGCTTCCTTCATTAAAACTAAGGTCTCTACCCTGCGCAAGCAACTCTCGCTGATCTAAGAGAAACTTGTCTAACTTCTGACCCTCTTTAATATGATCCATCAAACTGTTGGTAACCTTCAAGGTTCCAAGCCTAATGCTTTTAGGGGTAACTTCCCAAGCTAAACTAATGTCTCTAAACTCCTCAATTAAATCCATCTCCCTAACCATCAAATTGGAGATGTGCAAGGTTTTTCTACTTAAGGCATCGGCCACTACATTGGCCTTTCTTGGATGGTAGGTTAGATCAAACTCATAATCCTTTAAAATTCCATCCACCTACGCTGCCTCATATTTAGCTCCTTTTGATCAAAGAGATACCTCAGACTCTTATGATCACTAAAGACCTCAAACTTTGCTTCATACAGGTAATGCCTCCAAATCTTTAAGGCAAACACCACTGCTCCTAACTCTAGATCATGGGTAGGGTAGTTCCTCTCATGGGTTTTCAATTGCCTAGAAGCATAAGCCACTACCTTACCATCTTGCATCAACACTCCACCTAAACCTTGCTTGGAAGCATCACAATATACTACGAAAGGTTTACTGGGATCGGGCAACACTAAAACTGGTGCTGATGTCAACCTATCCTTAAGGGTTTGGAAACTCTCTTCACACTTAGAGTCCCACACAAACAGCTGTCCCTTCTTGGTGAGATAGGTTAAGGGTAAGGCTAACTTAGAGAAACCTTCTATGAACAGCCTAAAGTACCCTGCTAAACCCAAGAAACTCCTAATCTCGGTCACTGACTTTGGCGCTTCCCATTGGAGCACCGTTTCAACCTTAGCCGGATCGATGGCTATCCCACTTTTTGAGATCACGTGACCTAAGAAACTAACCTCTTCTAACCAAAACTCACAATTAGACATCTTGGCATACAATTGCTTCTCCTTAAGGGCCTGTAAGACAACCCTCAAGTGCTCCTCATGTTCTTCCTTAGTCTTAGAGTACACTAAGATGTCATCTATAAAGACCACCACAAACTTATCCAAGTAAGGTGAAAGGTCTTGTTCATGTAGTCCATGTACACGGCAGGGGCATTGGTCACACCAAAGGGAACCAAGTACTCATAGTGACAATAATGAGTCCTAAATACTGTCTTCGAGATGTCTTCAGACTTAACCCGAATCTGATGTTACCCTAACCTCAAATCTATCTTCGAGAAAACACAAGCTCTGATCAAATGATCCATAAGATCATCAATCCTAGGGAGGGGATACCGATTCTTAATTGTCACCTTTTTGAGCTGTCGATAGTCGACGTACAACCTCATACTACCATCCTTCTTTTCACCAATAACACAAGTGTTCCCCACGGAGACACACTAGGCCTAAATGACTGCTTCTTCACCAAGTCTTCTAACTCTTTCTTCAACTTAGCTAGCTCTAGAGGAGACATCCTGTAGGTTGCTATGGAGATTGACCCGGTGCCAGACACTAAGTCTATGGCAAACTCAATATCTCTCTCTGGGGGTAAGTTATAAACATCCCTCGGAAACACTTCAGGAAAGTCTCGCACAACAGGCAAGCTGGCGACATCAGGAGGGCTGCTCTCTACTTCCAGGGAAGCTATCATCATGTACACTTGGTCTTCGTCTTTCATCGAAGCTTGAAATTGGCTGGCAGAGAGAAGGTCTGGATTCTTTGACTCCGTTGGAGTTCCAAAAACTAAGGTCTTATCAAAACAGATAAAGGGAACATGATTGGAAGATAACCAGTTCATCCCAAGAATAACATCGAGTGGTTTTTTTTTAAAAATAAGCACACAAGATCAGCTGCAGAGTTCATATTATCAAGAGATAATAGAACAACCTTCCTAAATACAAGAAGCATCTGAAGGCTCCTTGGATCGTTCAAGACAAACCGCCAAATGCAATAAGTCAGGCCAAAGCAAAGCTATAGGTACTTAGTACCACGTAACAATGTCTATATAAATATAGACAATTCAACAAGAGTCACACAACAGACTCACGACAGACTCATACCACGTCCGGACAGGGCCGAACTGCTCTGATACCACTAAATATGACACCCTTTTACCCCGCATATTAATATAAAACATTTACTTAAAAGGGGTAATTATAAAACATGCATTTAGTTGAAAAAAATAAAAACATGGATAAAAAGGTTTCACATCTCAACAAAAACAACGCGGAAATAACAGTTTTAAAACAGTAAAACATAAACATGACAGATAAAGAAAAACCCAACCTCGATGTCACATACAGAGCTGGTATAACCAAAATCCGGATACATCACGGAAACAAACTAAACAACTAACAAAACTAACAACTATAACTCAACATTCTAACTAGAGTCGCGGCTCCTCAGAGTCACTCCTCCGCTGGCTGCTCACCGTCCTCTGCATAAGGAAAATACATGTAACAACAAAAACAGTAAAACATGGAGTAAGAAATCATGTAAACACAACGGCATGGGAATAGGGAATCAGATTAACATACATCATAGCATGGCATAGCAATATAACAACATACAATATTTATACATCATCATATAATACCATAACAACATGTTAATCATCCAACATATGATATGCCATCAATGCATGTGGATCCAACAAACTCAGGAAGTCAACTTCGGAGTTACATATCCGTATTGGCCAAAAAGCACCAACACCGGCAGTTCCCAAAACCATGGAGGAACCCCTTGGATAACCGACATATCATAACTGGATACGCCACCTCGGGGGCGCACAGTTCACCAAACCATGGGTGAACCACCCGAGACTTGGGCCAGATCATCATAACTAGGACGACCTCCCCTATGTTGAACATCCCCCTCATCATCAACTCCAATGCTCTATGTAAATGGCACAACAACACACAAGGCAACCACCTCCTTTGCTTGGGCCTAAAAGCACCCAAGACTTATCACCAATATCAACATTAACACCTTAGACCCACACCGTGGGGTCAAGGACCCCTTGGCCAAAAATCACCAAGGTCCAATATAACAACATCTCGACCAAAAA
Source organism: Sophora flavescens (assembly GCA_030762895.1). Taxonomy (NCBI): domain Eukaryota; kingdom Viridiplantae; phylum Streptophyta; class Magnoliopsida; order Fabales; family Fabaceae; genus Sophora; species Sophora flavescens. The sequence continues at coordinate 144,623,441 of CM061064.1, forward strand.
GCATTGAGAGCACTTTGGCCAAAAAGCACCAAAGCGTGACAACGTGCGGTAACCCATCGGGTACCGACTTAACGAGCTTATCAGTCTTTGTTATCTTAATTAATCTTTAATTAAGTTATCTAACTTGCTATCATTTGATTACTATATTATTACATCATCTGGGGATAATTGGGGTAAACACCCCTTTAATTTATTAATCTTAAGTTCTGATCAGTAGGGGGAAGCACGGGCATACTAAACCCCAGCACAGTCGTGCTGCCACTTAAGTGGAGCACGGTCGTGCTCATTGTCCTGCACGACCGTACTCAATGCACGGATTGTATTCCAGAATTTAACTGGAAGCACGGTGGTGCTCCCTGTTCAGCACGACCGTGCTCCTGGGCAGGGCCATACCGTTCGGGGCAGAATTTAACGTGTTCTTGGTGTTTAGGTTCCCTAATTCTCTCAAATTAGATCCTAGGGTCTTAACTAAAACATTCGGCATGAAACTTCACCCCTCACTAACACAGTTCATGTCTTATGAAGCTTGGGGAATTAATCCCTTGATTCCTATGTTAAATAAGAGTCCTAATTAAGTCAATTAGAGTCTTATTAACATGTTCAACATAACGGTAACATCATCATCTACAACATATCCAGTCAATGTGATCAACATAATCCATGTCATAACAACAACATTCATAATCATAGGTATTCATACCAATTCAACAAAAACTCATGGCATAAGACAATTCAATAGGCATACCACATCTTGAACAAATCAACAATTATAACAAATAGGCATACCAATTAATCCAATTAAACATATAAAAAGTTCAGTCATACAACCAGGCAGATCATGTCATCAATACATTATAAGGACAATAAACGGGGCTATGAGAACCCCTCATCTTACGCTACTCCCTAGTCCTAGTGTATACACTATTCTTCTCCCAAACCTGGTACGAGGTTCACTTTTCAAAAGAAGAAAGAAGATCCACTAGGGTCTTGTCTCACTAGCGCTTGTCTACGACCATAAGGACGCCAAAGAGACACTTTGGTTCAACTCTAAGATCAAGAAATCAAAAGGAAGAGATCAAGAACTTGAAAGAAAGAACACAAGAGCCAAGGTGCACCGATTTTACCTTTTCTAAAATCCCAAACAACAAGTACAACGAACCCCTATTCATAGCGATGTTCTCCTATCAAGAAGCAGTGAAGAACGGTGCAAGAACGGGTTCCCTAGAGAGAGTTTTAGGGAGAAAAACCATAAGGATTCAAAGAGGATGGAGGGAGACAGTATTCTGAGTGTTGGGGTAGTCTAAACTAGGTTTAGATCCAGTCTAATGGTATATATATGAGTTTGGGTCATAACAGGTTCCTATTTCAGCCCTAACTGTTTACAGTTCGATATTTTGACCATAACTTGAGCAACAAGTTTCTGATTGAGGCATTATTGGTGTATTTAGAAAGCTCAGGGAAATATCTACAAATTAATGTGTAATGATAGAATCCTAAATCGGACTCTAAGATGGTAAAAAGTTCGATGGAAGTTTAGCAACAAATTTGGTAGTTATTTCTAGATTGGATCCTTATGAGATTATGATAAGGTCTTAAGATATAAACTAAAAGAGGTTGATCCTATATTGATAAGGACTCAAATCTGGTTGAGGGGTTAAAATATAAGAATAACATTATCTCTATTTAAATACTAAATCACACGATATCTTATCATATCATTCTTAATCGCTTATTATTAATAAAATCACATATCATATATTAACGTATAAAATCAAACATTAAGAGACACAATCTCATATTAATGAAAATAATCATATATTAATATACATAATATTATATGCAATAATATATACACATATATATAAATATCAAACATATATATACCAGAACTAACACATATAAACATAAGGGTGAATCTTGAGGTGTTACAATGGCTGGATTCTAGCTATGCAAGAAGAACCGAATTAGTTTGAAAGAAATGCTGTTTGGACTCTGGTTCCCCTACCTAAAAAAAATTCAGTTATTGGAACCAAGTGGGTTTATTAAAACAAACTTGATGAGAATGGTAAGGTGGTAAGAAATAAAGCAAGACTTGTTGCTCAAGGTTGCTCTGAAGAGGAAGGTATAGATTATATAGAAACTTTTGCTCCTATTTCTAGATTAGAAGCAATTAGGATTTTACTTTCATTTGCGGCACATCATAGCATTATGCTTTTTCAAATGGATGTTAAGAGTGCTTTTCTAAATGGATTTATTAATGAAGAAGTATATGTAATGCAACCTCCGGGTTTTGAAAGTGACACCCAACCTGAACATGTATATAAGCTTAAGAAAGCTTTATACGGCCTTAAACAATCCCCTAGAGCTTGGTATGATAGGCTAAGTTCATTTCTAATGGAAAATGGCTTTAATAGAGGAAAGGTTGATACAACCTTGTTTAGAAAGTCCATTAAATCCAATTTCATAATTGTGCAAGTATCTGTTGATGATATTATATTTGGTGGTACTAATGAATCTTTGTGCAAAGAGTTTTCTAAGTTAACGCAGAAAGAGTTTGAAATGAGCATGATGGGAGAACTCAAATTCTTCCTCGGACTTCAAGTCAAATAACTGTGGACGAGGTGTACATCCATCAAACCAAGTATACAAAGGAACTCCTAAAGAAGTTCAAAATGGATGATTGCAAGCCAATGAATACCCCTATGCACCCCACGTCCATACTGAACAAAGATGGTAAAGAGAAAAAGGTAGACCAAAAGGCATATAAAGGTATGATAGGATCTCTTCTATATCTCACCGCGTCTAGACCTGATATTATGTTTAGTTTATGTTTGTGTGCTCGATTTCAATATGATCCTAGAGAATCTCACTTATCAGCAATTAAGAGAATATTTAGGTACTTGAAAGGTACTACTAATCTGGGTTTGTGTTTTAAGAAAAATGAAGATTATAGATTAGTTGGCTTTTGATATGCTGACTATACTGGAGACAAAATTGAAAGAAAAAGTACCAGCGGAGGATGTCACTTCATTGGAGCTAACCTTGTCTCAAGGTCAAGCAAAAGACAAAGTACCATTGCCTTATCAAATGCTGAAGCTGAGTATATTTCAGCTGCTAGTTGCTGCTCACAACTTCTATGGATCAAACATCAATTGGAGGACTACAATGTGTTTGTAAGTAGTATTCCACTTATGTGTGATAATACTGTTGCAATTAATTTATCTAAAAATCCAATACTGCATTCTAGAGCTAAGCATATAGAAATTAAACATCATTTTATAAGGGATGATGTACAAAAAGGTGTTTTTGATATATAATTTGTAGATACTGACCATCAATGGGCATATATCTTTACTAAACCTCTTGCTAAGGAAAGATTTATTTTTATCAGAAAGCATCTTAATATGCTATGTGTAGATTGATTAAGGCATCCAGCCTAGAGAATTTTGTTGTTGACGTATGTGCGTCTAAAGCATTTCAAGTCCATTGCATGATTAAAGTGCATGCCCATTGCATACCGCGTCCATTGTATTTGTGTATCGCGCCATTGCATACCACGTCCATATTTTTTTTTGGACCCATACATACACATATTTATTAATTGCATTTGTTTTGTCTTAAAAACATATTTATCTGGTATATTCTCTAATGCTGAGTCAGTACTTCCATCAATCCCATCATAACCTTTTTATAGTTTCAAAATACCAACGTCGTTTTATCCTTTATGACATGTCTTGTCAAATATTTTATTTTTGATTTATTTCCAAAACATTTGAAATTCAAAACCTTTTTAAAGCAATTTCCTTCCCTCTGAGAAACCTTTCGCTACCTTGTCATCTCTGAGAATACTCGTGCGCTCTGTTCTTTGCTTTCAAAACCCTAACTCTAAAATCTTCAACAATGGCTTCTTCTTCAACTTTCAATGTGGACAAGCTAAATGTGGCTATTGAACACCACTTCAACTTTGGAATCTTAGAGGAATACAACTTGGATATTAGCAAGAATATCAACACTGCTGGATGGGGAGGGCTCTTCATGGAGAAAGTTCCATTTTCCCTAATCTAATCAGGAATTTCTGGAGAAGACTTCAAGTCACTAATACAGACATCTTCGCCACTGTATTAGGGAAGAGAATAGTGGTTTCTGAGAAAACCATTTCTGATGCCATCATTTGTGCTCAAGAAGGAGTGGCCTTTACTGAGTCATGGGAAACAGACCTTGGTGGTTTAGAAGTCATTGCTGCCTTTCTAATGAGAGAAGACACAGTAAGAACGCATTCATGGAAATCGGTAGAAATGAAGGATCATGTTTGTATCCTTCATCAGTTACTGAACAAGGTGGTTCTACACAAGACTGGGTCAAAGGACAACTTGTTTGATCTGTACAAGTTTTGTCCTTGCCATTTCATTACAGAGACTAAGATCAACTTGCCCAGAATCTTGTATGGAAGGTTCAAGGAAGCTGTTGTTAACAGGAAGAAGCTCTCTGCACTTCCCTACTGTGATCTCCTATAAAAAATCTTCAAGTCACACGGAATCTATGAATTTATTGCTACTAGATATATTGAAGAGCAAGCAAGAATTCTGACTGAGAAGCCAATGTATGCAGTTGATTTTGGCAAAATGAATATTGCAAACATGAATTTGAGTACTTATATTGCTGCTGCCTTAGCCAAGACTGAAGAAATGATGAAAATTAAGGAAGAACAGGATGAGCAGAACAATGTTGAAGTCCTTGGACTAAAAAGGGCAGTCAAAATGAATACCATTGCTACAAGGAAACCTATGCCTAAAAGGCCTACTGCTGGTGGAATTGTAATTAGGGAACCATCAGCTGCTGTTCCTCAATCTGCACCTACTCAGAAGAGACCAAGGAGGATGATCCAATCTGTTTCTGAGGATGAAGATGATGAGGACAAGGTCCTCATCAGTGCCGTTCTGAAGAAGCAGAAAATTTTTGCTGCTGCTGCTGATGTCTCTGTTCCTCCCAAGAGAAGGCAACCCTCAAGAAAAGCTAAGTCTATTATGACTTCTGAGGTAACTCTTCCTGCTAATAGTCCTGTAAAATTAGCAGTGGATACCTTAGTTTCTAGCCTTGAGGATAGGATGGATGTTTCTATGCCTGCAACTTCTGTGAACCAACCTGAAACTGTAAATGATGTATATATTCCTATACCTCCATCACCACAAACAAACTCACCTGACCAACCACAAACAACCTCACCAAAAAGACCACAATTCCAACCCATCATACCTGAAAATGATCCCTGGTTTAACCAACCAGATGATGGAATTGTTCTTGGTGCACCCTTTCCCAAAAAATAAAAGACAAAATTCTCACACACAGACCCTTCTGAACTTTATGATGGCAAAGCAGAAAATTGGGCCAAAGTAAAGAGAAACTAGAAAATCCTTTACCACAAACAAGAACCAGAGCCTGTTTTAACCAGACCCTGGTATCCTTTACCAGAATATGAATATGAACCTGAAACCATAATTAAACCTAGGCTTGTACCCATACCATATGTTCCAAACATCACCAAACCTCTTCCATCCACTCTACACAACCATCTTGGACCTGCCTTAACTCATCTTCTACTAAAAAAAATTCCCTCCTAGAAAAATCTATCCCAACCTTGTCAGATACCCTCCTTTCAAGCCTTTCACAGAAGGTGTAGAGAGACACATCATCACTGATTGGTCTAAGGATCCTGCAAAGAAAGATCTGGAAAATGTCATATACAAAAGGTCAAGATCCTTCAGACACATTCCTATCGTCATGGATAATAAGACCAAATGGAAGACATACAGACATCCCAGAGAGTATGGAAAAACTGCTGATATAATTGATCATATCATGTATGTTATGCTGAAGTCTGAGTTTGGGCTGTTCAGAGTGGTTAGAGCTACAAACTTTGTGCCTCCTACTTGGCTGTTCCACACCCTTAAGAACACAAAAATTGGGATCAAGCCCTACATGCTATGTCCAAGACTTCCAATGATTGACTTAAACAAGGACAAGGACAAGAGGAAGCAGAGACATACTGGAAAGATGCCATTCCCAGAATCCTGCATGATCAATCCTGAAGATGTCAACCTCACTGATCAGAATGTCATAGACTATTGGTTGGAAAAATCAGTTGAAGATGTTCGTGAAGATGTGACTGTCGACATCTGGAGGACTCACATAGTGGAATGTGCACAAGAAGCCTCATCTTCTGGTTTGAGCATTGAAGAGAAAAGGCTCATTCCAAAAATCAGAGGCAAATGTGGACTCTCATACTACAGATTCTTCATCTACAAGGACATCTTGGGACTTCCTGTCACCAGTCCTATTTATGAAGAAGATCCAGTCCACTAGGCCAGAGAGCTGCCCCCACCTGTTCTCACACTTGCTGACTCACCTCCATCATCACCACTATCAGAGCATACTGATGAGGAAATAATAGTTGAAGGCCCTACTATGGAGATTGAATCTGTTCAACCAATCACTGAGAATGAGGAAGTTGCTGAGTCTGTTCCTAGACCAAGCACTTCCGAGAAGCAATCATCTTAGACAATGGCTCTAACTGTCATTCATCCATCAGAGCAACCTTAAACTTCTAGAGCTTTAGACACTCTTCCAAGTCAAGCACATGCTCAAGGCAGTGCTGAAAGTTCAAGACCCTCACTCTCGTTGCCTCCAAACCTTGAAGAGATTATTGGAAGATTTGTAGAGGAGAAAGTAAAGGTTGAGGTTTAGGAACAAGTTGCAGAAGCCCTGACTCCAACAAATGAAATGATGAACCAGATGATGAACATCATGCTGAGTTTTCAACAGAGTCAAAATCTGCCAACTCAATTTCCTGCTCCTCCACCAAACCCAAATCCAAATCCTCATCCACCACCTCCACCCTCTTCTTAGGCTTTTCTTTTGTTGTTTCCTTACTGACAATGATGGTCCACTCCTTTTACCTTTTTGTATGATGACAAAAAAGGGGGAGAAAGGATAGAGAAATAAATTTAATAAAAGTTAGTCACTAGTGCAAATTGTGCTTTCAACGTTGGAGATTTAACATCGGTTTCTATAAAACTGATGTGCAAAACGAGGCGATGGTATTTGTGAAATTATCTTCAGCACCTTTAACATCGGTTTTTTTTTTTCTAACCGATGTTAAAATATTTCCACATCGGTTATTTATGTAAACCGATGTCTAAAATCTAGAGGAAAAAATTATTACTGAAATTTAAAGAACTACTTTAATCATCGGTTCGGTTGAAAACCGATGTGATAACTATTACACATCGGTTGTTAGTAAAACCGATGTGGTACCCGTAATTTGACACATCGGTTATTATTAAAACCGATGTGGAAACACAGGGTTTATTTTTCTTTTCAGTTCCCTCCTTTCTCTTTGCGCGCTCCACACAAAGATTTCGTACCCTACCTTGCCTCTGCCACACAGCTCGTCCTCTTTCGCTCTCTGTTCGTGACACTCCGCCACTAAACCTCCGTCACTATCTAGTGGCCACCACTCCAGCCGTCGCGAACCCTCTACGTGAGGCAGTGGGTTTGGGTTTTCTTCTCCTCCCATTACCCCAACAACCCCAACACCTTCAAAAGCTCAAAAAGATATGAAAACCATAATTCTCACACCCTCATAACCTCTGTTCCTTGCTCGCTCCGCCGCGTCACCATCTATGGCTTTGGAGGACCACTGCGTCACCTCAGCCATGAAGTTCGCCGTTCTCCACTTGCTCGTCCGTGTCGCTGCCGTGACTCTGTATCCTCTACTTGAAGTGCAAGGTCTTCTCATACCCTCTGCCCAATACCCTTTCCATTTATTTTATGTGTTGAATAATTGCCACACTGCCCAGAGAATTTGTTTTTGTTTTGTTTGCATTTTCATTCATAAGCTGTGATGGACTATCTGCACATTTTTGTGTTTCTTTCTGGGTTTTCAAGGAAAATGGTAAAATTTAAATTTATCTAGGCACAAGGTGATGATGGTTTGGAATGTAGGTGGGGGTTAGAAAGCCCCATTTTACAGTATTAACCAAAGCATTAAAGGAATTTAAGTGAGCATTTTATTTGGACTAATGTATTTTGTGTTTGTGATTTAACTTATTTTCTTCACAAGCATACCTGATTGAAGGTAAATTGTTATTGAAATGGATCATATTTTTTGGTTTCGGGTTACACAAGTTTGTACCATCACCGTTATGTCTTTTATTAGGAAAAAAAATCAACATTGTGTGTGTCCTATTAGTTTCTGGTTTGGTCGCAGTGTTGTGTCTCCAGAATTACCTATACAATGCAGCTATGATCCCATTGAGTTAAAGCGTTATTTCTTTCCATGGAGGATATTTGTTAAGATGGATTCTTGCTGGGGATATGTTCTGTCTTTAAGATTTTACTGTTGATTGAGTATGATATAATTTAAAAAGGAGTTGTCTTTGATAGTTATCAATATAATTTTAAAAGGTCTTCTTATAATTAAGGATGCTGGATAATGATCTAATGTGAGAATTTTGCAGTTATGTTTAGCTTCTTTGTCATTTATCTGGTTGAGATTTATAAGATAAGTTTTGCCTCATTAAGTGACTGAAAGTAATATAAATGTTAGCTGATTAAGTTGGATCGGTTTTATGTTAGGTTTAGGTAGGATAGGATTGATTAGTCTATATATTTTGCTTGCCTGCCATGTTAAATATCAAGAGACTAAAACTTACAATTCCGGTTTGTTTTTCAAGAGTTATAGATTTAAATGCATGAGAGTGAGAGCAATACTGACACACCTAACTCAACCATTCCAGACTTCATTTTGATCATCTTCCCCATCAAATTTTGAGCTCCATATTTCATTTATCATTCTACCTACTAAATCATTTATATGTGTAGCCTTATATGTTTTCATCAACTTGGATTTTCTACTGTAAGCTCAGCTATTTCTTATATGTATGTGTGTGCTTTATCTCTGTCATAGTTCTTCTGTATTTATGCTTTTATATTGATCAAGCTACATAATTGTTGTTGTGAACTTGTTATTCTGGTCTTGTTATGAAAATATTCACAAAGTGATTCTCTTTTTGTATAGGTACACTTGCTGTTATTGAAACTATTACGGTACAAGTTCCGAGCAGAATATTAAGCAGAATATTCATTATTCGTTACGGTTTCCAGCTGAGTGTTCTTCCCACACCCGGTAAGCTTTCTCCTCTCCATTTTTCCCATTTGGTTTTTGTCTGCATTGTACTTGGGTGTTGGAGTGTTTTATTATTTTTATTAATGTTAATTAATTAGTAAAGCCTTAGTTTCCCGTTTGAGATGCAATACTAATGAGCACACGTGTACGTGCTTAAAGTACCGCTCATTGTATTGGATCTTGAATTGTCCAAAGTTGGACAGTTAATTAATGTTTATTTTCTTATGATAGTTCTATTGATGCAATCCACATGCTGTGTGGTGAAAGGCGTCGGGCTATTAGATGGATTATTCCTAACGTAAGATATTTATTAGTACAAATGCTTCAAGCGCAGTGGGTATAATTATTGATTTCTATTTAATTCCTTATATTCTAATTGGGTTTCATTTGTACGTAGTCCTGTAGACAACGTGGATCATGGGAATATGGATATTATGTGATGAAGTGGATGGTCGAAATTATCTCCTCCGGTATCACTGAAAGATGGTAGGAGGTAAATGCTAATTGGTAAGACAATTAGTTGTAACAGTTATAGACTCGTTATATGTTTTATTTTAGTTTATTACTTAAAAGATATAATCTTATGTCCAATTAAACTTGCAGATATTCAACAATTCGACTCAACTCTCTGATGCCGACATCAATAACATAAGGATGCGTTGGACAACTTTCTTTCTTGAAGTGTACCAACCATAGTTTGTATGTAGTTAGTTTATAAACGCATCATGTACTAGCTATAGTGTACTTTTGACTGATATGTGTTTTGACATGAAATCTATAATATATCATATGTAGCTTTTTGGTTTCTAATTATCTTTGTTGTGTGAATGTAATTGAATATATTTATTGTTTGTAATCTTTTAATTTAGTGTGTTTTGGTTGTACAAAAGTGATTGTGTTAAGAATATTTAGATTATGTATTGATCTGGATTACTGGATTACCGAAACAGGGGAAAGGACTATTTCTACTTTAAAGGGTTTTTTTTTTAAAAAAAACTTTCACATCAGTTTCTGAAAAAAATTGATGTGATAACCCAACATTTCACATCGGTTTCTTAAAAAACTGATGTGGTAACCCCACTTTCCACATCCGTTATCTTTAAAACCGATGTGAAATATTGGTTTCCACATCGGTTTTTAAAATAACTGATGTGGAAAGTGGGGTTACCACATCAGTTTTTTAAGAAATCGATGTGAAAAGTGTTGAACAGGATTTATTGTCTTGCTGGAATAGAATTTTTGACATCGGTTTTAAAACCGATGTGAAAAGTGGCAATAAACCACATCGGCAGTTTCAACATCAGTTTGAAAATCGATGTGAAAAGCCAAAAAAAACGGATGTGAAATCCCTTTTCTGCACTAGTGAGTCTTTGAAAGTATACATTTTCTGCATATGCATGTTCTTATTTGTTTATACATGCTTTAACATAGTTGATTATATGCTCTGATACTATCTTTTTACTGATAAGTAGCTGAACTGATCTGATAAGTTATATTTGATATGTGCTGCTGAGTTTATGTCTAATTTATTCTATTCCTGTTAAAGTCTGTATGCTTAGTCTTAGGGGGAGCTTTGTAAGCTTTCTTAGACTTTGCTCACCCAAATTTAACTAGTTTTTGTCATCATCAAAAAGGGGGAGATTGTTGGAACCAAAGTGATTTGGATTAATAATCTGAGTTTTGATGTTAACAAAAAAGATTAAATTTGCATGGCAAAGTTTAATTGATATCTAACATGCTTTATCTAGTCTTGCATGAAAGTTAAAATTATATAAGTTATGGAAACCTTGAATAAGGTTCCTTATATCTGCTTGGACTGAGAAAGTGAATCCGCGTCCATTCATGTAGACAAGCTGCTCAAAACATTGGTAATTTATTTATTTAATATAATTGAGTAGACGGGAAAATAAAATGTTCTCAGTAGACGGGAACGATCGTTTCAATGAGTAGATAAGCTTAAAATGCCACGTCAGTAGACGGAGATCAAAATAATTCACTGAAATATAGCTAGTCCAAAGACTTGATGATAAACGAGAGGATATGCCACATCAACAGACGAGCGAAAAGAAAAATGCTAGTCCATAGACTTGATTTCACTCTGAGCCGTTAGATGCAGATCTTAAGTAGACGAGCTCCTTTTGTATAAGTTTTATTAAGCTCCGTCTAGCTTAGTAAATGCTACCCCGACCACATGGAAATATTTATTTCAAATGATTGATATTTATTTCAAACGAATGTTGGTCCTTCCTATTTATTTTAACTGTTTTAATGCTTTGTTTCTTTCTGAGATAAACATAGTACCATGAAGGAAATGCAAAAAGTAACATAGTACAATGGGAAATGCAAAATGCTCTGTACCTTATCACCTTTATCACTGGAATAGCTGGAATTTACATAAAGGAGGAAAGACAGTTTTTAAAGTTGCAATTGCTCAGAGGTGTGTCCTTCCATATCGTGCAAAAGTGATAAACGAGAATACATTTCACAATGGCCACGATCAAGCCATCAGTCACAACGGATATTATGCATTTAATGCTATATCTAAACGGGTATATTCAAAACAACCGTTGAAGATTTTAAAGTGAAGAAGAAGGTCACTATAAATAAAAGACCTCAATCACTGAAGAACAACTTTTTGCCAGGCCGAACTTTTGCAAGCTAAATTTTTGCTAATCCACAAGCTCTCTTTCTTCATTCTTTTCAAGTCAAAAGTCTGTAACTCTTTAGTTTGTATATTATTGTAATATTCAACCGATCTTAAACTTTCACATCCTCACACATAGTGAGTTAGAAGATCATAAGCAAACAATCTCTTTGTTAGAGTTAGAGCCTGAAGAGGCTTGGTAAGAAAGGAATACTTGTAGAATGGAGAGGTGTTGAATACTTGTTGTAATCTATTTGGAAAAATAGTGGAGAGTGAACTAGGATAAAACTCTTGCGTGAATCTTCTAATCTCTTAACTCTTCAGTTTTATTTGCTCTTACTACATGTGGGGATTTGAACTTGATTTTGTAAAGTTCTTTAAAAGATCATTTTGTGTGTGTGCATCTACCTTTTATTCTTTGAGGGAGAAAATAACTTTTGAAAAAGGTTGTTTTCTAAAATTATTGACAAACACAATTCAACCCCCCTTCTTATGTTTGCCTGTGTCAACTTCAGGTATCCCTAACAAGAATGTGGGATACTATCGTGCAACTATCCCTAACGGGAATGAGGGATAGTGTCATTCCTAACGGAAATGTGGAATGAGCATCCTAAAGAGAATGGGGATGCAATACATTTATGTAGATCAGTGTGAACAAAAAGCATCAGTTGGAGGACTGGCTATCATCCCTAACCGGAATGGGGGATGTGTGACAAGATGGTGGCCATGTCAGCATACAGGTTTCGATGCATGAGTGATAAAGGGTAAATGCTCAGTGAGTAATCTATGAGGATGATTGTTCTATGTGTACTGTGGGTGTATATGATATCTATGTATTCTGTTCTATTTCTTCTTTCCCTTTTATGTTGCCAGTGAAGATTCTTATTTCCCTATCCTTTCTTTGTATGTTTTATATTGTTTACCTGAGAAGACCCTGTTAAGGAAGATGCCGTCATATGAGGAGGACCCAAGGTTGACGAGGGCTTCAAGGATTCTGGTGCTAGGCAACCTAGAGCTTGAATACCATGATGATCAAGGGTGGTAGAATGATCCCTCCATTTTAATGACAATATATATTGGTCTAGTCAGTATATACATCCATTTTGGAGTTGCTTCCAAGGCTAGATTTATGGTTACTTTCCGGATTGGACACCACACGCCCTTCGACTAGATCCGGAACCTTCCAGGAGACTACCAGTGCAAATGAGACTACCAGCAGACTTCACACGCTACCAGTCTCCTAGGTTTTGTATATCAAGGAGCTTGGTGCGGCAGCAAGCAATACTGACAGATGTGTCGGCGGAGACATCTGGTGACATCTCGCAGTGAGGAGTCGATATGGGAACCCCTTATCTACAGGCATAGGTATGGAGATGGCAAGGAAATTTATAAACCACCATATTAGAAAAGATAAGGGCCTGGCCAATGGGTGTACATAGGTGGTACATTAGTGAGCTTTTTGTTTCCAATGTATTTTAAGATAGGGTTGGGCATGAGATGAGAGTGGTGAGGATGTGTTGTGGTCTTTTTGATGTACTCCTTTTGATGTATCTTTTCTTTTGCTTTTCCAATACACAATTGACGTCTCTCAGATAGTAGCCCGATTAGTAGGGTAATGTATATATGTAAATATGTTTGGTGCGTTTCATTAAGTGTGAGTTTTTAATATTTGTCCGTATCTATATAAGTGTTAATGCTAATAACTTGATTGAGGCTTATTTAATTTGGTTATTCTTTATTGGGACAACATGGTGTCCAATTTGGTGGTATCAGAGCAATTTGGTCATAACCGGACTATGAGGTTTAGGGTGTACTGGTCAAGTGAGTGGATCCTCATCAGATGTCGACTATGCTTAGAAGTTGGGTAGAGTGTCTGATACGCGAGTTATCATTCGTAAGGCATATAGTATTTATATATGCTTTATATAGTATTGTATGTCTTATGAATATTAGCTAAATTTATTTTACAAGAACTCGTGGCTTGAGTTTGTGGCAGCTGAGGTAGAGGACGTGACGAGAGAGCCGCTGAGAGAGTGATTGGAGAAGGGAATGGCAATGGAGAGACTTCCCGTACTAGTGGTGGGGAAGAATCCTGAGACCCTCAGGACTGTTAGAGAGTTAGCAATGACTATGCTGTAGAAGACACAACAAAATGTTCAGTTGTTCTAGATGACCTGTGAACAGCAGGAGCAGCAGAATCAGAGCAGGGAAACTAAAGCCCAAGATGTGGGAATGGCCACTTTTCTGAAGGGGAAGCCACCACCGTTTAAGGGTGATTTTGGCCCTGAAGGAACAGATCTATGGATTCAAGAGTTGGAGAAAATCTCTGCAACTATGCGTTGCCGAGAGAACTGGAAAGTTACATATGAGACACCCCGATGTCCCACTAAAGAAGAATATAATTAACTAAGCTTTAAACTGTTATTGACGTTAGCGCGCTTTATTACATTAAAAATAATTAGATATCTAAAACTGGAAAGAATTAAAACATTTAAACATGCAGAACATAAATACTCATCAATATAAACGTAATATATACAGTTAGTCATCAGAGTGCATCCAGTCCCATCCATGGGACCATAACCTGAAAACTCTACACTGACACTAAAATAGAAAAGGATATATACTGGTCATACAAAGATACATAAAGGGTCTTAGAAATACCCAACCTGCCTATAAAAAAATACATTAAAATATGAAATAAAGCTCACAGAGGCTCACATTACCTAAAGACACATCTGGCGAATCCATACCCTCAGCGGTATGGATGTCTGGAACTAACCTCACCCTCACTGTAACGACGCTTGTAAACTCTTGCCCACGACTCCCACACAGACTTATCACTACTCACCATTATCCGACGTCGTCGACACTCTGATATGAAATATGTGCTCCTCCTCTGCCTCTACGAACCATCCCGGATCTGCTACGAGCCTGAGAGTTATCCACTTTGTTCCACATGTCATCAGGAAACTCTCTCTAGAAACTATCCTCCACCTCCCGCCTCTATGAACCATCTTGAGTCTGCTACGAGCCTGAGAGTTATCCACTTTGTTCCACATGTCATCAGGAAACTCTCTCCGACAAGGAAGATATCACATCTCTGCAAACGACAGCCTCTGAGCTATATGGTGCAGGCCTATCATTGAGAAGAATGGACCTCCTCCAACACTGACATAACAACTAACAGGGTCGACATAGACTGTGAAGAACTGCGAGTGGTTGACCTACCAGATGCCAGGGTCGTGGTACACAATCTCTAAGTCACCCAATACTGGGATCCTGGGCGAAATCCTCTGCAGGTAGTGTGGTGGTTGTAGTCTTGTCAAGCAGCAGTCCCGGTTCTGCTGGAGCTGCTCATATCGAACAGATACATAAAGAGAAAAGATAGAGAATAAGGGAGATAAGTACACTAACATCACATAAAAGGGGATGGGGAACATAATACATATTGTTATCAAACAACACATATATACAAACCACAAACATCCCCCGAGTCACACATTTACAAGTCATCCTCAATTTCAACTCTAGGATCATTCCTCTAAGGAGTCACACTCTTATGCATGTCGGTCGATCTCTCTCACAGGGAATACTGATTCGTGGACACTCTCTCTCTCGGGTCGTCATTTGCCCAGAGAACAACAATTGATTTGTCTAGGTAACTGTTTTGCTCGCCGTGACCAATATGCGTGCTTCCCCCAATGGGCTCAACTCCAATAGGGTATCTTGGTTGCCTTGGAAGGTCCACCTGCGACTGGAATACTCATGCCTTTATATATGTAATTATATTTTTTAAAATATGAAGTTTTTCCACTGTGTTTTTTGGTATCAGAGATGTGTGGCCTAGCAAGAGCTATCATTGAATTAATTGAATATAAATTACTAGGGATAGACAAGTCTCAAACTGATAAGGAAAAGGAACAATTGACTTAAACATGTATGATTTTTTTTATATTAATTTTATAGTTAGGCTTCTTATTTATTTTGTTTGTATATCCTTATGTTATTGTTCAATGATGTTTTACTTGCCTATTAACTTATTGTATTGCAGGTAAAAGAAATCTCTCAATGAATATATTACTCCCACACCCAAGAAAAAAGGTGTTGACATAGGCCAACAATTATAAAATTTGAAGCAATACTTACTACTTATTTACTTTATCAAGTTTATCTATGGATAAATCTATTTAAAATTTTGAGTGTACTGTTTGTGAATGCATATCTTTTCTTTGAAATCTCAAATGTTCATGTACTAGGGCATGCTATGAGACAATTCTTGAATTTTTTTTTCATATATGCATGGAAGATTCTATGGTTTTTGCATGATCAGCTATGTATAGTATAATTTGGTGTTACTTGCATATAAGGTGTATTTAATAATCCGTTTAGTACGATGGTGAAATGTGGGACATATGCTGAATGTTGTTTATATATATATATATATGTTGAATGCTGAATGCGGGAGAATGTGGAGTAAAGAACGAAAGCATTTTAAGAAAAAGGGAATAGATAATGTTTGTCTAAGGAAAATCTATCTTTGTGGGTACTCTAACCCATTTACAAGGAGACTAATATCATACTGGTATAGAGGGGTTACTCAAGCACCCAACTGAATTAATACACCAATCAAAAAACAATCTACCAGAGCCCTTACCACCCTTATTAATAAAAAACACCAAGAAAGAGCTTTGATATGAGTTAAGACAGTGGTCAAACCAAAGGTAGTCCCTTTGAAAACAATTTTATTCCTCATCAACCACAAACACCAGGCTACTGCATGTCAAACTAAAAAACGTACCTGATGGAAGCGCCTTCCCCAAAAATACAGACCATATTGGAGATAATGTTGGACATCGATCATGATGAAAGATCGCAGAAATGCCCAATCAGTCATAAATAAGATACCATACCTTGTATGAGAAAAAGCAGGCGAAAAATATGTGAGTGCAATCTTCTAGATACATGAAACATAGCACAAAAGAGAAGCCCTAAGCACGCGAGACTACATGATTTTTGAGATCAACACGAGTTGGCAACCTATTAGGGCCCGTTTGGTGGTCAGGATAAGAGAGACATGATAGGATAAGCTATCATATCATGTTTGAAACTGTTGTTTGGTGAGCCAGCATGATAGGATAAGGCAATGCTGTCACTTATCCTATCATGTCCATCTAGTTAAAATTCTATCCTGAGGGGAGGGTTGGGTTAGCACTCAACAGGATAGGATAAAGTATTTTTTTTTCTGGTAACAAATAGGATAGGGTGATTTAAAGTATAATAAAATATAAAAATATATAATACATAAAATAATTAAAGTATAATAAAATAATAATTTAAAGTATAATAAAATTTAACATGGCTACCAAAAAAAAGCTATAATAAAATATAAAATATTTAAAATAATAAAAATATTAATAATTCATTTTAAAATTTATTTTTATTTTATAACAATGCTAATTTTGTTATTTTATATTATTTTAAAAAACTGTAAAATATAAAAAGTATTATAATAATTTAACTATATGTAAAGTAAAAAAAAATGAATATTTTAAAATATAAAAAATTAATTTTAGTTAGACAATATTTAAAAAATTTAAAAAATTATATGTAATTTTATCACAAGGATAATTTTGTCTTTTTGTATAATTTTAAATAATGAAAATTATAAAAAAAAACTAAAATCTAATAAAAGATGAAAACATTTAGAATAAAAACGAAAAAAATTTAAAATTCATACTTAAATTATAATGCAGTCCGGTTGGTTATCTGGTAGACACCAAACGTCGGATATGATAACAACTTATCCTGCTCATATCCTATCATACTTCTATCATGTTCTTTTATCATATCCGCCTCTATCCTATGCTGACCACCAAACGAACCCTTATGGAATAATCACCAAGAAAATACCCGAATCTTAGAAGGAATAGAGCAAAGCCATAGGCGTTTGGAAATAGACATAAAAGAATCTCTAATAGAATGTACATGTTGTCGTGAATGAATAAGATGGTATGCTGATTTTACCAAAAACGATTGAGATTTGTCCTCTTTCCATGTCCACGAGTCCTCTACTGAATGATGAAGACTAACATTAGCAATAAAAGCTTAGTTCATCCAAAATATTTTCTTCCCACACAAATGTAAAACACCCCTACGCCAGCTCCAAATCTAATGCCTGCCATCCCCCAACCACCACCCCTATATCAGAGACCATTGCTGATTGATTATTTGAAACCTGATAAAGGCGAGGAAACACATCCTTAAGTGGCGAAGCACCCAACTAGCAATCAGACTAAAAACTAACCTGATTGCCATTGCCAACTATCCGAGAAACAACATCAGAAAACCAACAAAATAAAGGACCATTTCCTGAATTAAGAGCAACAAAATGATGCCACCAAACAGAAACATGGCTTGAACCCCTTAAGTTACAGGACAGGCAACACTCGAGGGACCATATTTAAACCTTAATAAGTTAAACCACACAACATTGCTATCTACCAAAAGACGCCACTTCCATTTAAGTAACAAACTTAAATTAAATAATCCCAGATGCTTGACTTCCATGCCACAACACTGCTTTGGCAACCACACCGGATCCCAACTTACCCAGTTTTTAATTTTCTTTTTCTTTTTTTGATCACCACTTCCTACCCATAGAAATTTTCTTTGTATACCTATATAAGTCCTCAAAACCTTCTTCAAAGCTTCAAACTTATTCAAAACCTTCTTTGACATTGACACTCCCTTTCCAAGTTGCTAACTTCTACCACATTGAGCCATATAAGTTACTCGTAGAGAAGTTTACTTTCTGACCGGATATATACCAACTCAAATCTACGTTTTCTTTAAGAAAAGAAGGCATGCAAATGCATCACAATAAAGACTAACATCCTAACTAGGTTGGCACCCTAATCTTTACCTATCATCTGCAACACGTTTAAAATGTATTGAAAAAATGATAAAAATAAAGAATACAAGAACATGGGGGACATAAACCAAAACCCATGATCAAAGAATAATCTAAATCTAAAGTTTGGAAGGCCTAGCCTATTTCTACTAAAATCTTAACTAATAAAAGAAGGAATCAAATCCCACCAACAAAAGCCCTGATTTGCCACTCGATTGCCTTCCGGATTAATAAAAGTAATAAAGAATTGCATATCCTTAGACAAAAATAAACAATTTTTCAATCGGTTTCTTATCTTCCAAGGAACCACCTCTATAGATGAGTAGGCTTTAATAGAAAGCATAGTGTCACATTCATTCCATAGGTTATTCGAACCTCTGTGCATAGCCATTTCAATGGCCAAAATGACTCCAAACAGCTCTGCAAACAAAGCTGCCAATGTAACACCCTTCTCGGGTGCTATATTGTCCGTAACGTTTTAAGGCCGAAAATAGGTTAATTTAAATTTTGTTGTAATATAATGGGGAACTTTTTCGCTTTCGCAAGACATAAATGTAAATATCTAGAAATAGGTAATGTGTAATAAAACATTTCTTAATGAATTTCAAGTCATAGGTTCAAAAATAGACTTACATAAAAAAAACCCAACCCGACTCGTCGAACAAAACATATACACATATAGATATGGAGACACGGCTCCTAAAAACATAAGGTACTTGGAGACGCAACTCCATAAAAGCTAAAATCACACATGTACATCCTACGCTGGCCCAACTATACATAAAAGACAATATTTTCTTATACATTACGAGAAAGACAAACTAACCGATGAAATGTAGTGGAAACTCTATTTGAGCCCACTACCGACGTCGCCACAAAAGTCACTACTAGAGCCACTACAAAGTAACTCTCATACTAGGCCCTTTCCCCTTCCAAGGGAAAAGTCATAGCCTAGTAACCATCGACAATCATGCCTATCAAAAGAAAAGGAAGATCATGCACTACAGGAAACACAGACACCCTTGTCTTGAACCATCCGAAAGCTAGAAGTGACATCCTCTAGAGACTTCCCCATGTCGTCCTCATGCTCGAACCTCAACACTTATGGTGGGTCAGTCGAGCGACATCTCGACATCCCATCCTTCTTAGAAGAACACAAAAGGCGCATAGCCACACCAGACACCGCAATATAAAACAAAGGAGGTGATATTCCCAACATCGCACAACATATGGCAGATATGAAAACAACACGACACAACATGACACATATGCATATGCATACTCTAACTAATATATCTCATGTTATCATCCAATTGCAGATCAACAATTCAATCAATATACCAACAACATACAATGTATACATATCATCAAAAGCATGCAACATCAAAGCATGACAGGGAACGGCTTATACACAAACATGACCTAGTGAAACCGCATAGTCCCACACCTACACAACCTCACAAGAACTGAGAGATGGCTTATTGAAACTGAATAGTCCCATACCTACACAACCTTAAGGAAGATCTCACTCTACTCCGAAGTTAAGAGAATGTTCGAAAAGAGTGATTAGAACACACGTTTCGCAACTGCCAACATTAGGCATACTTGTGCATCAATAATAATAACCCTATTGATTGTGAAATGCCATCGATAACCAGGATTGTACAGCATCAAGTAGAATATGTCGGTGTTTTCCATAGGACTCCACGACCCATCACCCTGAATGGCCATCCGTGGTCATCCCAACCCCGACATTCCTAAGATCATCGAAGAATCGTCACCCTACAATCCACATGCGCACAAAATGTAATGCTCTTCGTTACATTAGTAGCCCAAATTAATTTTCTATAAAACCTTTGAAACAATTAAATTAAATAATCGAGTCATAAATTTTTCACAATAAATTTAAGTCTGAAAGTATCTCGTATATTCAAAATAATTAAATAAAGTGATAGTGCTAAATAAATCATTATATCCAAATAAAATAAAGTCTCATAAATATTAATTATTAAAAATCACATAACTCTTTTACAGTTGTTTTTGCCTCAAAACACGGATGTCTAATAAACAACAAAGAAATAAATAAAAAGAAATAAAGTAGAACTAATATCTTCAATACTCTCTCAAAACGCTGCATCTTCTAGCTCATTACCTGTAAACTCTGAAAGACAACTCCGCTAATAAGATTTATAATCCCAGTAAGTAACACAATTATAAAATGTTTTCGAAAAGATGTTGCTTTCAGCCGGCA
The DNA here is from genome assembly GCA_030762895.1 of Sophora flavescens. NCBI lineage: Eukaryota > Viridiplantae > Streptophyta > Magnoliopsida > Fabales > Fabaceae > Sophora > Sophora flavescens. The sequence goes on from CM061064.1 coordinate 144,644,433, forward strand.
CGGTAACCGGAAAAACATCCATGGTATCCGCTTATTTTCAAAATAATATAACTCAAAATATTTTCTATAAATTAAGGATAATTAATATAATCTATCAAAATTCATGAACAATTCATAAAATCATCAAACAGATATAATCCACCACTAAAAACAAGCATACATAACTAAAATCATACAAAGGATATCTCTTGTGTCCAAATAATCTCAATTTATCATCCAAGTCTCTTTTATTTAAGTATCCAATTTTAGTCTATGAGCTCATGACAAATGCAATGATGTCCCACTGCCTTCCCCTTCCCAGAAGGAGGTATCTATAATGGGTCTTCGGGGTGGCCCTATGCACGGTCGAGGTGGGCGATCTTCCAGGGCCCCAATTTTTTGGGGGCACCAAATAGTTTAAATTTTTCATAGTATTGTTGCACAAGCTGAGAGAATTTTTTTTAAGAATAGAAGTTTTTCTAAATTGAAATTCTTAAAATCTTATTTACGATCTACTATGTCATAATATAGATTAAATAGTCTTACTTTGATTTCTATCGAAAATGATTTTTTAAAAAACCTTGATTATAATCGTATTATTAATGATTTTGCAGCAAAAAAAAACGCAATGAGGACAATCTTCAAATGATTATGGGGGCACCATTTTCTTGACTTCACCCAGGGCACCCAAAATCTCAGGACTGACCCTGGGTCTTCCCCTTCCCAGAAGGAGGTATATTTAGTATCTGTCATCCCCCTTCCCAGAAGGAGGTATCCGTCTTTCCCTCTCTAACGAGGATGTATGTGTCATCCGCTTCCCAGAATGAGGTATCTGTCATCCCCTTCCCAGAAGGAGGTATCTGTCTTCTAACGATGAGGTATCTGTCATCCCCTTCCTAGAAGGAGGTATCTGTAATGATTATCTCTATCCAAGGGAGATAACCAAATACACGCATGTTACCATACAATCATTCCAAAATAATATGTTAATACATAACATCATGTCACATGCATTAATAATCGTCAAGTTCATACCAAAACAACACTAAGGCATCACATAACATAAAACGTCGTACCAAATAATAATAATCATATCACTCAATATATAAATATTCAATCCAATAACAATCAATCACCAATAAAATATCGGTTTCATTTTAAGGAGAAAATCCCAAATGATTACCCTTTGATTTAAAACTCAAACCCTTTAAAATCTATACCATGAAAGTTTAAGAAAATGATATTTACTTACTTCTCGTAGGCCTAAAAAAAAACTCCCAAAAATTATATTTCGAATCCTATACATCATCTTGTAAAGAATGACACACACGCTATTTCCTTCACTTGTGTGTAAACCAAACCACTCGTTTATTCTACCTTCCCCCTATTCGGTATTTCAATAACAATCGGCACTACTCTCCTTTTCTTTATTTTTTTCTTCGTTGTACGGTGCTAAAACCCCTCACTTATTCGCTTACCCTTTTTATATGGCTCAGGAATATGCTATTCATAAAAAGATGTGGCATGGGTCTATCACAATTTGTTGTGATCTTGACAATAAAATGGCCCACTATACTTTATATGAGATAATAAGACTTCAAAGTGAATTCTTGGGCTCAAGCAACTCACAGAGTTGTAAATTGGCTTCCAGCCAATTCCTCAATCCCGTGGGCCCTTAGCCCCTTTTGTTTAATTTTTTTTATTCCCACTGTGTATTCATTTAATTATCAGGGAATTCTAATAAATTAATCATTTTATACACTAAACCTCCTAATAGCTTAAACTCTTAATAAAAGGACTATATTGAAGTTTTAGGATGTTATATTTTTCCCCTCCTTCAATAAATTTCGTACCCGAAATTTCAACATCTAAACGCTCATAGAAAAAAATCATATTAATAAATAAACAAGCAACTAGAAAATAAATTTATTTATACACAACATAAATTATGATCATCAAAATAAATTTTTAGTACAACAAGCTGTGACACCCTCTACCCCGCATGCATTCAAAAGCGATAACACATATATAAAAGAGAAAGAACACAAGCAAATATAAAATTACCAAAACCGGGCAGAGACTGCCGCATTGTAACATAACGCGGAAATAACTAAAACATGTTTAAAAAGAAACATTAAACAAAACCGTAAACGAACCCAACTCCGATGTCACACTACATAGCTGGTATAACCAATCCGATAAAACAACCCGGATAAAACTGGAAACAACTAAACAACTACTGAAAACGGGAAATCATATCTACGAGTCGCGGCTCCTCAGAGTCACTCCTTAACAAGCTGCCGACTGTCCTCTGCTAACACAAAAAGGGTATATGCAAAGAAACAACAAAAGACGGGGAGTAAGAACCATATATATAAACATAACGACAACATGATAGTTGGCAAGATGATCATACAACACATAGAAGCATAGCAACATAGCATTTATAACATAGTCATCATACCAACACAACAACACATCACAATATAACAATATAATCATCAATCATATAATGCAATGCGAAGCACATTCCGAATGCATGTGGATCCATCTACACTAGACGTATGACTTCGGAGTTACATTTCCACATTGGCCATAGAAGCACCAACACCAGGCCAGACCACCAAACCATGGGTGGACCCCTTAGATAGCCGATGCACCTTACTCTTAGATGCGCCACCACGATGTATACATGATCCCCTTTTGGACGAATCCCGCGGACGGCCAGATCTCCTGACTCTCGGACGACCTCCCCCTCAACACTCTGTCCAAAAAGCACCAGAGCCTCAACACTCTGTCCAAAAAGCAACAGAGCCTCAACACCTGACCATTAAGCATCAAGTCCCCCTTGGAGCGGACACTAGGCTGCTAAGTTACAACATCATATCACTTGGAGCGGACACTAGGCTACCAAGGTACAACAGCTCATCACTTGGGGAGGACACTAGGCCACCAAGGTACAACATCAACAACACCTAGACCATTAAGCATCAAGGCTCAACATCCTCTTTTCATTTGTCTTTGGTCTTCATGTTTCGTTGGTATCTTATTAAGTCTTTTAAGCGTTTGGGGTGAAAACCCCTATTTTAGCATTTCCAATTCTGTTCTGGTCAGGTGAGCACGAGCGTGCTCACCCTCAGCACGGGCGTGCTGGACCTACAGGCAAGCACAACCGTGCTGCCTGTTAAGCAGGGGCGTGCTTAAAAGCGCGCCATTCTCTGGATTTTAAACTGGAGCACGGGCGTGCTCCCTGTTAAGCACGATCATGCTCAATGGAGCATGGCCGTACTGATATGGGAAGAAAGGGTCATAAACCTTTTCCCAAATCCTTGGGATAGTTCACAGATTAAACCTATTGGCTTTTACTAAACCATTGATCATCAACTTCATTAATCTTAAGTGATCTTCATTAATATTCATGTCTTATCATCATGGGGAATTAATCATTTAATTGTAGCTTCATTACTAATGTCCCTAGAACACTCACTAATCAATCATAGGATCTTTAACTAAGGCCTATGAACATAACCTTACCCCTCATACTACATTCATGTCTTATGAACAACTGGGAAAACATCCCTTAATTCTCATTATCATTATTAACGTATTTTAACGTCTTAACATCATTGTTGGCATTAACATCCTCAACAATCAACACTCACAAGAGCACAACATCATCATAACAGTTTCATCATCAGAACAACATTATTATGGCATACATCACATCAATAACTTCATACATACATAGGCTTACTATCATCAATTGAAAGCATATCATCGGGAGCAGATAACATCATACAATAACATACATTATCAAATAGACAATTAGCATGAAAAACAGGTCATGAGTTAACCCTCATCTTACGCTACTCCATAGCCTACATGTTTATACTAGCCCTTCTCCCCATACATGGTATGAAGATTCTCAAACAACACTGACATGGGCAAACTAGACACGTTCCCTCGAGCGGCTCAACGAGTTCCCCAAGCCTTGGCCAAACAAGAAGAGGATAACCAATTAGTCTCTAGATCTAATAATAGAAAAGAGACTAAGAGAGAGGGAAGACAACGTTATCTTAAACGACACTATCGTGCTACTTCTCTCCCACAACTAGAGCAAGAACACCAAGAACTTCAAGGGGTTCAAGGGGAGGGAAGGGAAGAGGTTTCTTTCATGCTACTGCTCTATTTATAGACTCTGAGACCTGGGCACGACCTTGCTCCCTGTTGAGCACGGCCATGCTCAATTCCTAAGTACAGGGCGCTCAAATATTACACTGCGAGACCATCTAAACGATCGAATTGGCCAAAACACATAAAATAATACTTGTAGATAATTCTCTTAGATTTCCAACGCCACAAAGATAACCTCTATGGGACATCTAGAACTCAAGATATGGCCAAAACGGTGAAACAGGTTACCTGGACTCTAAAAGGATTGAACCTTTCTAAGGCTAAACTTCCCCAAACATGAACTTAGGCATAAAATACAAACATAACAAGTATATAAAAACATATATATAACATATATGAAATCACTAAGCTTATTTACGAAAAACGGGGTGTTACACAAACAATTTTAGGTAAGTTCAATCATAATCAATAGTTAATCAAAATCAAAAGCATAGAACAAATCTTGTACACTAGAGAACAATTTAAACATGAAGTGAAGGTAAACAACACACACACAAAAAGCAATCAAGCACCAGTTAACTCCAAAGTTTCTCACACATAATAAATTTTTAAATAAAATAATAATAATAAAAATTTCTCACTAACAAAACTCATACCCTTGCATGTTAGTCGCCATAAATCTATACACCACCAATCAAAAGATTGGGTTGGCCAGGCCCGACATATAAAAGAATAACATGCAGTATTTATAACTCTAACATCAGTCCTATGCGCCCATGTTTTGATTTTTGAAAAAGCCCCACCACCACAGTCCAATTTAGGATTGAACTGCTCTGATACCATAAATATAACACCCTTCGTTACATTATTAGCCCAAATTAATTTTCTATAAAACCTTTGAAACATTTAAATTAAATAATCGAGTCATAAAATTTTCACAATAAATTTAAGTCTGAAAGTATCTTATATATTCAAAATAATTAAATAAAGTGATAGTTGTAACAGCCATAATTTTTTTTTTGGTTTATGTAAGAGGATTAGGTTTAAGGCTTGAATTACATAGTTGAGATGTTGTTTGAGGTTTAGAGACTCTTGCATGGAAAGTACGTAGTCATCGCGAGGTAGTTTGAACATTCACGAATCTTAGGGTTTTCCCCGATTATCGTCTTTAAGACGTATGATTATGAAACAAGAAATATGGAGTTAGGGTTGAGATTAGGCATTTTCGAGGGTTTGAGGTTGTTTATTAGGTCTTAATGAGCCCATATCTCAAATTTGAGGTCAATCGGACGTCGAACGGACCCGAAACGCAACAAGTTGACTTCTGGTCAGTGGCCAGCGCTCGAGCATGGGTCTATTAGCTCAAGCGCCCTAGTCAACCAGACCAGCTCTGGCATTGACTTGTCATGTGTCAAAAGGGGCACACGTGGCATGACAGGATTGGTTACATGCGCGGTGGTCCTTCGAAAATGCTCGAGCGTGGCCTCCAACGCTTGAGCGTGGAGAAGCCAACGCTCAAGCGTTGGAGCACTCAAGCACTAGGGTACTAGTGCTTGAGCATTGGTGCGTTGTTAGAGAGATTTGATCGTCCCGTCGCATATTCGTGTATGTGGTTGCATTCGTGGCAACGTCCTCTTTGCTTTCCTCTTCTTCTTTTCTTCTAAAGTGAAGGTAAATCTCACTCTCTTTATGTCGAAATGCCGTCAGTTATGGTATTCGTATTATCTTTAGTTTCGGTTAACGGATTTCGATTCAGTCTTCGAATTTGAATTCCTTTTAACGTGCTCTTCACAATGTGATGTATAGGTGAATTTTTAGGGGCTTGGAGGTCTTAGAACTGTGCAACTCAGAATCGAGAGGTGTTGAGGAGGAGCGTTTTGGTTACGTTCAAGTTGTCGTATGACCTTCCAGGTGGGGGAAAGAAGCCATCTAACGTCAGAAACGGCGCAGTAGCATTAAATTCGATAATGGCGTAGGGTGACCTAAACCTTACTAGACAGCGAGTAATGGACAATATCAATATCACTTTGGGGGACTACTTAGTGGTATCCATGATGATATTGAAATTGTATGTTTATCGCCGTGACGTATAAAAATATATTATTTTATGATTATCAATGTTGATTGCTTTGACTGTTATTGGTAATTGATTGTTTATATAATGAGTAGTATGGAGTATTATGCTATAAATATATGAATATTCATATATTTATGTTATTTTATTATATTTGGAAATGAATGTAATGATTACATGTGGTTATGATGATGATTGTGCTGAGAGATTGAATATTGATAAGACATGATGAATTACGGATGTATGTGGGAAATTCATGATACATGTGTTAGTAGTGCCTAACCGAAAGGATTATTGTGTTATGGTGAGGAGGATGATGAAATGAGATTATTGTTGAGGTGATCTATGAGATAGTGATGAGCGGTTAGGGCACTAGGGGGTGACCTGAAACATGGTCTGTGATATTTCTCATATGGGTGATCTGAAACATGGTCTGTGGGATCTATTCCTTGGAGGTTGTATTCCTGTGGTTTAGGCTATTGGCAGGACCGTCCCAGACATTATTTCATTATTGTTGCAGCTATAACTCATGCTTTGCATGAGCACCCTGATCGTGGTTCAATGGTGTGCACCGTCGTGTATTTGTGAAACTATAGTGCCATTGCTTTGAATGGGCATCCTCCCTCCATGGATGAGGATGTGCACCGGGGCCTCTAGAGACATGTCGATATGGATATCCGGATATGTGGCCAGACCTGAGTACACATATTGCATTGCATTACATCATGGTGGAGGGTAGAGGAAAATCATAGACGTTGTCAAGGATGGTTATGTTATATATATATATATATATATATATATATATATATATATATATATATATATATAATCCATGTGTTTATACTGTTATAGATTTAAATGTTGCAAAACCCTTTCCACGTTTGACGTTAAATAGTTTCTTATCCCCTTTCTTTTTGCTGTGGTGTTTGTTGTATTGTTATTGTTGTACCTTAGACGTTGATCAGACAGATGGCGCACTGGGATCACCCTTGGATGACACAGGAGGCAGGATTCCCTCTCACGGGGATCTTTAAGTTCGAGTTCATAGATCCCAACGGGTGGCTTGTGGACCCTGTCACCGGCTTCGCAGTTTACACGGGTCCAGTTTTGGTGACCACCGGACTGGGGCAGGGAGCTCCTTTAGGTTTGGTTGGCACTTTCAGAGCCGGCCAGACTTTTCCCTTTCCTATTGGAGTTCCGGATGGACAGTTACCACCGATTCCTCCTATGCCGGATATGGCACCAATTCCTTTCATGGTACCCTTTGAGGTACTTGTCCAAGGACCTGCACCAGCACCAGTACCTGCACCGGAGCCTGTGCTTGCACCAGTTCTAGAGGACACCATAGTACAAGTTCCTGACCCGATGCCTGTTCTGGAGGCTCCCGTACCTCCTGAGGTTCGAGCCATAGGGTCGGAGTCTTCCCGAGATTCCTCCAGGATGCCTTCCCGAGATAGCAAAGTCTACCGACGGATGTTCCAGAGGCCTTCAGATAGAAGTTCTTCAGATGTTAGTGGAGGAGTGGTAGGACTGTCGAGACCCCCGAGTGGTAGCGAGGGTAGTAGTTTGTGATAGCTCAGGCCAGTGCTATCTGTGTAGGTGTGTGTGAGGTTTTCATGTATTTTGAGAGGGGACTGGGTGTTGAGAGTTAGTGAGGAATCTTTCTTTCAGTATTTTGATGTATTTTTATTATCTTACCCATTTGTACATATTGGGATCCTACGGATGGGATTCCTTTTACAATACTGTACCAGGATGCATGTATGTTTATTTATGTTGTTTTATATTTTATGTTTTAAATTTTCCGCCGTTTTAATATAACCGTGTAACACTAGTAACATTAAGCTTTATTAATTTTGGGTTTTCGTTAATGGGATGTCGGGACGTCTCATTTAGTGGTATCAGAGCAGTTCGGTTCCAAGCGGACTATGAGATAGAGTGTACTGGCCTTTAGTTGAATCCACATCGGATAACGACTATGCTTAAAAGTTGGGTAGTGAGTCCGAATGCAACATTTCTATGACATATAGTATTTATATTCCAGTTTTATGTAGTATTATATGTCATATTGATGTGGGCTAATGATTTGTTTTGACAGGATCTTGGCTCGAGGAAGAGGTAGAAGACGTGGTAGGTGTCGTGGTGGTAGAGCTATAGAGGGTATTGAGGACGAGCATCAGCCTGAGGTAGGAGCTGGAGGTGGAAGGGAGTCATCCAATACTCTCCAGACTATCCGTGAGTTGGCATCCGTTTTGTTGTTGCAGGTGCAATAGAATGCTAAGAGGATGCGGAGAGATTCAGAGTTACAGGAGCAGCAGGATAGGAGGAGAGCAACTGAGGCTAAGGATGCAGGATTGGCTACCTTTCTGAAAGGTAAGCCACCACAATTCGGAGGAGAGTATGACCCAGAGCGAGCTGAGTGGTGGATACAGGAGTTGGAGAAGATCTTTGACACCATGAGATGCAGAGATGACAGGAAGGTGACTTATGCTGCCTTCATGCTGACTAGAGGGGTAGAGTCATGGTGGAGAAGCAAGAGAAGGTTGCTTGAGGCAGAGGGCAGGTTGATCTCTTGGGAACTGTTTAGGGATTGTTTCTATGAGAATTACTTCCGGCAGTTAGTCAGACGCGAGAAGGAGAGAGAGTTCATGAGTCTCCGGCAGGGAGACATGTCTGTTAGTGACTATTCGGCCAGATTTGAGGCTATGATATAGTTTTGAGTTTTACAAGAGATTTCCAGACGAGGACTGGATGTGCCAGAGAATTGAGGAGGATTTACATCACGAACTGAGGAGGGCTCTAGTGCCCTTGGATATTTTGAGTTTTCCCGAGTTGGCGGAGAGGTGCAATGGACCAGAGGTAGGCTGTAGAGCTGAGACAACAGCGGAGTGGGGGTCCTACCAGAGAAGGTCATCAGAGGAGAGGGGATAGAGGTTCTCAGTGGAGGAGAGGACCATACACTAGACTAGGACAGAGCACTCAGACATCTGCACCACCGATTACCCGATTCTGATGCAAAGCACCCGATCGAGAGGGGGCCGAAGAGAGAGAGGCCTAGTTTGTTTCGGATGATGAGGTCCGCACTATATCAGGGATTGTACAAATAGATCTGGTTGCTACATCTGTGGCAAACACAGGTCATTTTTCTAGGGAGTACCGACAAAGAACAGGCAGCAACAGCCAGCTGCCGGTAGAGGAGCTAGTAGTTCTAGAGGTGGAGTTGGGAGAGGAGTTCCACCGGCAGGACGACAGACGGCCAGACCTTAGGCCATGGGGAGGGTGTTTACTGTGAGAGGATCTGAATCCTCCCAGTCTGTAGATCTTATTCAAGGTACGTGTTTACTATCTGGCAGACTCTCACGTGTGTTGTTTGACTCAGGGGCTACACATTCATTTTTTTTCGCATGAGTGTGTAGATCATTTACATTTACCCATTTCCTAGTTACGATATACTCTTATAGTATCTACCTCGACAGTGATCCTTTGATCACTATGTCTGTTTGCCTACAGTGTCTTATAGTTATTGAAAATAGGACATTCTTGGTGGATCTTATATGTTTGCCTATGCAACAGATATATGTTATTCTTGGCATGGATTGGCTTTCAGCTAACCATGTAGTGTTAGATTGTGCCCGAAAGACCGTATCTTTTATTGAGCCTTCTAGCATAGTATCTGCCAATGAAGGAATAACTATGAGGAGTGACGATTCTCAGCGGTATGTGATGCTTTTCTCTTTGGAAGTTAAGGAGACTCCAAATATAGATTCTATGCCTATCTTGAGGAAGTTTCCTAAATTTTTACCTCCTGATGTACCAGGTTTGCCACCACAGAGGGAAGTTGAGTTTATAACACCCTGATTTTCGTATATACTAAATTACCGGTAACGATATATTTATTTATATTTTTATCTGAGACCTAGGAAATGATTTTGGAGAAAAAAAAGTCATATCTAGAACCTACTCTATGGTAGAAAGCTCTGGTTAAAATTTGGGTTTAAAATTCAGACGGAAACCGGGTTGTGTTTTTACTGACAGTATAATTTTATACCGGTAGAAAACCCTAATTTGACTCGAAATTGAAAAATTGTAGATTTTTATATTATGTTCGTGAGGAAGTCTATTTTCCAAAGTTTTTCCCACAAATTAAAATATTAGATTTTATTCGGGAGAATTTTGGGGAAAAACGGACGGAAACCCTAATCGGGTAAAACGACGGAGCCAGATATGGAGCTGAGGTGATGGAAGTGATTGAAGTGACAGAGGGGACAAGCATTAAATGTGAAGGGACAAGCATTAAATGTGAGTGGACAAGTATTTATGGCGCATTTATGGCGATTTCTAAATATCTAGATATTTTTAAGGTAAAAAGACCAAAATGCCCCCAAGCTTTCATGGTCATTAACATGACACATCTCCTCACCCTCAACCACAAATTTAACATGGATGTAAACCTCCCTCACCTCTCCAATTACGTGCAGCCACATCCACTCAACCATACCCATTTCATTTTGCTTTCATTTCATCATCTTCCTCTCAAAAACCGTAATCGGGTAAACAACGGAACCAAATACGGATGCACAGAGATACACCTGGAGACAAAATGAATTTTCATCCATGATGACTCAGAGGGGATGAGTCATGGTATCTTCACCATAAATGATCATAAATACGAAACCCTAGAATATCTAGATAGTTATGTAGTAACCTAACCTATCCTAGTTAAATGGCAACCATGGTCAAGACCAAGACATCAGCAAATTGGCTTCTTCTTCCTCATTGTGGTGCACAACCAGCCACATCCTTTAAACACCCATCGACAACACATTTCATTCCCAGCCATGATGATTACTAAGACTAGCTAGCTTATAATATTATATTTCTAACTTAACTTAACCTAGCTTAGTTAACATTAACTATGGTTATTAAGGACACATATCCTATCTCCTAACCACTCAATTTACTTAGTTGAAAACACCTCCAAACCTATCCAATTTCGTGGCTGCCTACTCTCCTCTTCATCACTTCATTCATTCATTCATTCATTCATCCATTCTTTCATAAAAATTTCTCTAAGTCATTTCTCTCAAAAACCTAAGACTCTATGATGGCAAAGCTTGCATCATGGATAATTCTTTTCTTCATTTAAATGGAGGATCCTCTTCCTGGTCTCCTTAAATCTCTTTATCACCCACTACTTCAGGTTAGAGGAGAAGAATTGAGAGAGAAACCTCAATAGTTACAAGAAGCCTCTGTTGGAAGCTTTGAAACCTAGTTGGAGCAGTCTCGGTGAGAGAGTCAGCAAACACTCTTCAACCATTGGATCATTCTCAAATTTTAGAAGAGGCTTCATGACTTGTGGTTCTTCATATAAGTCAACCGGGATACCATCTAAGCTGTCACCGTATAATTTCGGACAGTGGACTGAAAGGGTGAGAAACTCAACCCGGATACCATCTAAGTTGTCACCATACAATTTCGATATGAGATTTATTAACCGTTGGATCGGGCTGAAACTTTGTGAGAAGGTGTAGGATGGATAGTTCTTCATTTTCACCATTAGGTGTTGTAAATAAAGCTCTGTGACCAGAGAAATGGAGCTCTAAAAGTAGCTCTGTTTTGGTAGCTTTTCCTTAGGATTCATGAGCTTATCTTGAATCCGATTTCCCCTAAGTCCAGTCGTTGTTCTTGTAAGTTTTTCCATCAATTTTTCTCTTGATTCAAATAAATAGTTTTATTTGAAACCTTATTTTTTCTCTTGTAAGCTCGCACGTCAATCAGGTGGGGGAAAGAAATATCCTGTCGTCAGAACTGATAAGTAGTGTATAATTTATAATAATGATGTAGGGTGACCTAAACCCTACTAGTGGTCGAGTAATCGACAATACCAAAATCCCATTGGAAACTACTCTGTAGTATCAATGATGATTTGAGGATTGTAGGTTTATCACCGTTAGGGTAATTTTAGAATATTCGAGGATGTTTGATTTTATCATTATTGAAGTGTTTGTGATTGACTGGTTGTGGTAATTTACTTGATGTGATGTTTTATGTTATCTGAATATTTTATATATATTGTATTATGTATGATTTACCTGAGACACCCCGCTGTGCCCCTTTGTGTCATTAGATTAAAACCTCAATATTTAATTACTTAATCGCACGCTTAACGTGAAAATACGTAAAAATTAAAAACTTAACTTATAAAGTATACAACTTCATATAGAATGACATATCACAATATAAGTATATTATGTATATTAAAAAACACTGTTGAGGATATCCTATCAGTAGGATCCCTCATAGGCATATACTTAGACAAAGTGTTAAACAACGGAAAACATATTTAAGAGAATACGCCTCACGAGACTCACTGGCCATAACTAACTAGACCCTAATCACCATGGGTCACAGCTCGTCCTCCGGCCTCCGGTTTGTAGGGAGTTCCATCCAATTCTTCTTGGTTACGCTCATCCACAAGGTCTTCTCGTACGATTCCACATGGAGATAAAATACAACATACAGAAATATACAGGGGGATAGGAAACAGTTCTATCATCAAAAGCGGAAAAGAGTCATAGTACATTATACAGTAATTGTCACAGACAATCAACACACATAACTAACGAATCATCCTCAAGTTAATATATATCATCCTCTACCCTTACTCGCAGGCAATCTAACATTTTATTTTAACGTAACCTCTCTAATCCTGTCACCATGTCTTTACGTTATCGTGACCACTACCACTCCTGTCACCATCCCTCATTTGCATCGGGGAACACCCTTATTCCCGTAAGGATGTTCCACCTAGTGCACACCTCCATTCCCGTTAAGGTGGAAGTGGTCTCGCGAGAACTCTTGATTTTACGTGCATTATATTATCAATACACAGTGTATTATATTACCAATACACAGAAGGGTTTTACGTGTATTATATTACCAATACACGATGTATTATATTACCAATACACAAATGTTTTACGTGTATTATATTACCAATACACTGTGTAATATACGGTGTATTATATTACCAATACACAGAAGTGTTTTACGTGTATTATATTACCAATACACGGTGTATTATATTACCAAAACACAGATGTCCTTGCGTATTATATTACCAATACACTTTTGTCGTTGTGTATTATATTACCAATACACTTTTGTCCTTGTGTATTATATTACCAATACACGGTTGTGGACAACAACACCTATACTTGAATCTCACCAACCCGTTTTAACAACATCCTAGTGCCTTAACCTTCCATTAGAACTTGACACATATTCTATGCCATAACACCTCTTTAACATTCCTCATTTAAGTTAGGCACTTCTAAATCATCATTATCCTCACACCCAAAACAATCATCTCTTAGACAACATATATTTTTTTTGCTTCAAAAGCATTAAGCATAATAATACAAACCAGGCAGATCATGCATAACACAATATCAATCAAAATATTCCTATATCACCAACATAGCACAAAATCAATTCAATAAAGGTAATAAATCAAATCAACCATCAACAATATAAAATCAACCTAATATCGATAAACCTACAATACCCGAATCTCCATTGGTTTTTCAGAAAAGGTTTCCAATGTGATTTTGGTCTTGTCGATTACTCGACTACTAGTAGGGTTTAGGTCGCCCTACACAATTATTATATAATCTACTACTTATCCATTCCGACGATAGGTTGGTTCTTTCCCCCACCTGGGTTATCACCGGACTCCTGAACTTGAAGCTCCTCGTTGTCACACCACAAAGTACTAACTCCACCTTCTGTGAAGGTAAGGAGATTAGATGCTCGAAGAGGTATACCACGAACGTCCTCGTTTCCTCCGCGATGGAAGTCTAAGGTTATGAACACAAAATCACAAGTTAAAATCAAACAAGAACACTAAACCACAAGGTATAGGTATAGGTTCGGCCAAGACTAGTTCTCAGGGTTAAAGATTCCCGAAAATTATACAACTCATGGATTTATGATCCTTAAGTGTTAGGAGTTCATAAACAACGATCACTTAACAAAGTTGAATTAAAATCCCACTAAGTTATAAACTTAGGGTATTCGGCCAATAGGCTAGCATTCACTAAACTTTCCAATCTCTTAGGTTTAGCATCCATATGTATTAAGGAGCTCAAAACCATGATCATTTTGGAAAAATAAGAACAAAGTATCCTAGGTCCATAACCTTCTAGGTTTGGCCTTCATAGGATTTATAGGTTAGAAATCTTTAAACTTTCCAATCTCTTAGACTTAGCATCTAAATATCTTATGGAGCTCAAGTCCATAATCATTTTGGAAAACAATGGAAACTTAAACATTCCAATCTCTTAGACTTAGCATCCAAATATCTTATGGAGCTCAAGTCCATGATCATCTTGGAAAAATGAAAGTAATACATCCTAGCTTTAATAATAAAAAATAAACAAGTTAGAAATCCTTAAAATTTCCAATCTCTTAGACTTAGCATCCTAGCTATCAAAACTTCCAAGATTTATAGATTTAACATCAATGGATAGTTAGAAACTCAAACACATGATCATATTCCAAAAGTTGAAACAAAAACTTCCTAGGTCACAAATGCAAGCATTCGGCCTTCATTGGAAGAGATAGGTAGAGATTTTTGTTTTACATAACCTCTTAGTATGTGAAAATATAAGTTAATACAAGACTATAGAAAGTGGTTTCAACTCAAAAGGTGTTTTCTATCATTTTAGAGAGATTTTAGAAGTTTAAAGCATATAAAGAACACATAAAGCAAACTAAGAAATAAAAGATGAAACTTACAAAAAGATTCATATGAGAGCATTACCCTTAGTATAAGGAAGAACTTTAATGAAGAACTCAAGTGGAAAAGACTAATAAAAATGGAAGCTTTAAGTGTTTGAAAAAAGAAGAAATGGAAGAAGTTGAAGAAGTATGAAGATGGAGGAAGAAAATGAGAGAATGAAGATGAGTGATGATTATATAGAGGAGGGAGAGGGGAGCACGAAATTTTGGAGAGAGGATGAGGTTGGGGAGCAAGTTTTGTCTTTAAGACTTGTTTGGTTGAAGAGGAAAGAGAAAATTAGGTTTTTAGAATATAATATGATATATTTCAAAAAGTCCATCATGACCACTTTTTAGGAGGTAGCTTAGGCCATACCTCTAGTGAGTCACCTCACTCCCTCATATCATCTCATGCCTTTTATGTTTCCTATTCTGCTCCAATTCGTACCCGGTTGCATTTCCGATCGTAATTCTTCCGACGTTTTCACCCGAATAAAATATTATATTTTATTTTTGAATGAAAATTTTCAAAATAACCATAGTTGGAGGAAACATAATAAAAACACTAACTATCTCGTTCACGTGTCAAAATTAGGTTTTCTGCACAGTAAACTTGTACCGACAGTGAAAACGCAGATCGACTTTCGTCTGAATTTTCAACTGAAAATTTTACCGTAACCCACTACCATAAAGTAGACTATGAATATGATTTTGTTTTATTCGAAAACACTTTTTAACTCTCAGTTGAAAATATAATTAATTATATTTTAACCGGTTGAACAACATAATTAAAATCAGGCTGTTACACTGCCTGGTTTAAAAATCTGCTTAGTTGGCATTTAGGCAAGGATATATGTTGTTCGGGAGATATGTATGTGGGTGAAAGAACGAATATGACTTAGAGGTGCCTAGCCTAATTAAGTTGTTTTATAGATGAGATTATGAGATATGATTTTAGGATTTATACGAGTTTCTGGTGAGAGGTTGAGGCACTAGGTTATGACCCCGTAAGAGTCGGTGATACTTGCATCATTGCATTGTGTCGCGTCATGCTACTTACATCATTACATTGTGTAGCAATCGGGCTACTTACTTCATTACATTGTGTAGCAATCGAGCTACTTACATCATTACATTGGGCTACTTATATCATTACATTGTGTAGCAATCGGGCTACTTATATTATTATTATGTGTAGCAATCGGGCTACTTATACTATTACTGTGTGTAGCAATTAGACTACTTATATTATATTATATACATATATTATAGAAGGGAGTGCTCGCTCGGACGAAGGACTAACATTCCTATTAGGATGGAGATGGCATGACAAGATTTTAGTGGTCATGTCTACATAAAAGTTTAGTTGCATAAGAGTAAGGGTAGAAGATGATATCGTAATTTGAGGATGATTGTTAGTTTTTTGTGATGCTTGTCTTTGAATATTATTATATTATATGCGATGCATTCCTTTTCCTTTTATGATAATAGAACTGTTTCTTATCTCCCTATTTCCCTATTTTGTGTATGTCTTTCTTATTCCATTAGAAGACTTTATCGAAGAACCAGTTGCTGAGGAGTTGGATGGAACTCCGTATGAACTGGATGCTGGAGGACGAGTTGTGGATTCTAACGATATAATGTGGTGAGTTAAGGCCAGTGAGTCTTGTGTACATTTTTATTTTCCGCTGATTATAACTGTTGTATAAGTAAGTACTTGGAAGGGATCCTAATGATAGGATACCTTAAACGGTGTTTTGTATTATGATGGTTAGTCATATGTGTATAAGTAATATAATTATGATATGGTATGTCCACTTTCAGAAGTTGGATGTGTTATATTTAAGTTTTTATTTTCTTCGTATTTTCGGGTTACGTTTAACGTTAAGAATGCGAATAAGTTTAAATAAATAATTAATGGCACAACGGGGCACAACAGGGTGTCTCATTTGGTGGTATCAGAGCAGTTCGATTCTATTCGAACTGTGAGGTTTAGGATGTTGTTACTGGTCGTGTCTAGTTAAATCAACATCGGATATTGTCTATGCATAGAAGTTGGGTAGTGAGTCCCGACGCGATAGTTAACATTTATATGCAGCAGTCGGTAGATGCGGGTAGAGGAGTCAGTGTTCAGAGAGGTGGAGCTGAGAGAGGAATCCTAACAGTAGGATCATAGGTGGCCAGACCACAGGCCACTGGGAGAGTGTTTACTATGAGGGGAGCTAAATCCTCTAAATCTGCAAATCTTATACAAGGTATGTATTTGATATCTGATAAACTTTGTCTGTTTGTTTAAGTAGCGTGATAAATAAGAAATGACGGGAGTTTTGTTGAGGTATAGTTGTGATTGGTAGGATGTGAACCCTCATGAAAGACAAGAAATGATGGGAGTTTTGTTGAGGTATAGTTGTGACTGGTAGGATGTGAACCCTTAAGACCAATATCAGTGAGTGAGACAATGATTATTAGTCAAATGTTGATCGAGGCATAGTTTCACTAAGAGAATCTAAGGTAATGATCAATTGCTCGTAGTTAAGATTGATGGTATGAATTTGGAAGATTACAAGGAAAGTACCTATAGTAATTTCACCTAAGTTGAATACGAGCATAAAAGATGATTTCTTGTGTAAATTGAGTTTGTTAGAGAAATTCAAAGTTGCTGAGTTAGATAATCCTAACCGGCGTGGTTTCTTTTGATTTTAGTTTATCTTAAGGAGTGTTGAGATGTTACTTGGAGACTTGAGATGTCTGATTTTGATATAATCTAGAATAGTGGAATACACTCTAAGGAGCTAAGACTGTGATTGGATACATTAAGGAGGAAGTTAAAGTAGTATTGATGGTGGTGTTAATTGTGGAAGTTATATGTTGAAATAAGGTTTTCTAGTGGTTCAATATTAAGAAGAGGAAAGGATTAAGTTTTAATTATGCCCATCAATCATGATAGATTAAGGTGAAAAGTTAAGGACAATGAACATAATGTAGTGATGGTTAATTTCGAGGATAAATAGAATGATATAAGAATGAATTCTATTACAGCGATGGGAAATACAATGTAGGATCTTTAGAATAAGACCGATTACAAGATAGTGTCTAGTTTCGAGTCACGAAATTCCGAGGACGGAATTTTTTCTAAGTGGGGTAGTAATGTAACACCCTAATTTTCGTATACTCTATATTACCGGTAAAGATATATTTATTTATATTTTTATCTAAGACCTAGGAAATGATTTTGGAGAAATCAAAATCATATCTAGAACCTACTCTATGGTAGGAAGCTCTGGTTAAAATTTGGGTTTAAAATTCTGACGAAAATCGGTCTGTGTTTTTACTGACAGTATAATTTTATACCGGCAGGAAACCCTAATTTGGCTCGAAACTAAATGATTATAGATTTTTATATTATGTCCGTGAGGAAGTCTATTTTCAAAAGTTTTGCCCAAAAAATAAAATATTAGATTTTATTAGGGAGAATTTGGGGATAAAACAGACGGAAACCCTAATCGGGTAAAACGACAGAGCCACATATGGAGCTGAGGTGATGGAAGTGATTGATGTGACGGAGGGGACAAGAATTAAATATGAAGGGACAAGCATTAAATGCGAGGGACAAGAATTTATGGCACATTTATGGCATTTCCTAAATATCTAGAAATTTTGAAGGTAAAAAGACCAAAATGCCCCCAAGCTTTCATAGTCATTAACAAGACACATCTCTGAAGTTGACACAAACACAAGAGGGTGGGGGGGGGGGGGGGGGGGGGTTTAATTTTTTTTGTTAATAATTTTCTAAAATCAACCTCTAAAAGTATTTTTTTTCACATAAGAAGGTTAAATCAGAAGCAGGCGCAAAGAAATAGATCTTTTTAAAAAGAAAACTTTAACAAAAGCAATGTCAAAACCCCCCAGTCAGTAAAAACAAATAAAATAGTAAGAGTTTAGGGATAGAAGAATCATACAAGATGTTTTATCCTGGTTCACTCTCTTCCAACCAAGAGCTACGTCTTGTCCTTTCTACTTGAAGGTTTTTCTCCACTATTTTCCAAAATAGATTACCACTAAGTATTTAACACATCTCCAGGCTTACAAGTATTTATTTGTTACCAAGACTCTTCAGGCTCTAACTCTAACAATGAGATTTAACTTATGATCTTCTTAACTCACTGTGTATGAGGATATGAAAGTTTAAGATCAAATGAATATTTTCACAATATTCGAACTAAAGAATACAAACTCTTGCTTTTAAAGAAATACGAGAATGAATGATTGTTTATTGACAAAAGTTGAGCTAGCAAAACTTGTGCAGGCAAAAACATTTATTCAGTATCTGAGGTCTTCTATTTATAGTGACCTTCTTCTTCACTTGTACTTCTTCAACGGTTATTTTGAATAGTCCCGTTTAGAGATAGCATTTAATGCATGATATCCGTTTTGACTGATAGCTTGATCGTGGCAATTCTGAATAATACTCTTGGTTATTGAGATAGCATGAAATGGAGGCTCACTGCTCTGAGTATTGCAGCTTGAGAACTTGTTGTTCCTCCTTTTTGTACAATCCAGCTTTTTCAGCCTTAAAGTTGTCATCGTAAAGATCGTTTTGTAGTTTCTCATTGTACGATTTTGCTTTTTGCATTTCTTTGATGGTACTATGTTTCTTTTACATCAAGGTAAAACATTAAAGAAGATAAAACAAATGTGAAGAACAAAAATTCTATTGAAATAAATATCAAAGATGGAGCTTGTCTACTTAACAACTCTGTCTACTTAGTTATATGTGAGACTAAGTCCGTTCATTATTTTATTTTGCTAAGTCCGTTCATGCTTTGGTTCCAACAATCTCCCCCTTTTTTATGATTACAAAAACTAATTAAATTTGAGTAGCAAGTATAAAAACTAATTAAATTTTATGTCCAAGTATAAACATAAAGAGACATGCATATGCAGACAAACGTATAAAAATTGACTTTATAAATTCGATTCTCTTATCCTTTCTCCCCCTGTTTTGTCATCAGACAAAAAGGTAAAGGGAGTAGACCATCATTGCCACTAATATTAAACAAAAGAAAGATAAAAGGTTAAGGTTAGGCATGAGGAGGTGGTGTAGGTGGAGTGTTCTGATTCTGGCTTTTCATGAAATCCATCAGGAATTCCATCATTTTGTTGACAACTTCTAAGGTTGGAGCCATTGATGTTTGAACTTGTTGTTGGACATCCTCCTTAATTTTCCCATTCATCTTCTCAACCTTTTCATCAACTATCTTGCCAAATCGGTCATCAACTATTTTGCCATGTATCTCTTCAAGGTTCTGTGGCAGAGCATGTTGTCTTGAGCTTTCAGCAGATTCTTGAAAGGTGCTTAATGCTCTGGAGTGTTCAGGATGATCTGAAGGGAGAACTACAGCTAGAGCTTGTGGTTGAGGGGAATGCTTTCCAGATGAGCTTTGTTTGGAAATGGACTCAGCAGTTTCTTCTTCATGACCACCTGAGCCAAAAATAGTGGCATTCATGCCAGGTCCTTCAATGAAAATTTCATCTTCTAGGAGTTCAGAAGGAGGTGAAGACGGAGCAGGATTAATCACTAGATAAGGTAAAGGGGTCACTGATACTTCCTTTGCCCATATGATGGGGTAGGAGAATTCCACATTTTGACTTGTTATGGGAGTCCCCAAAGATATTTGTAGATCATGTACCGGAAGTTTGTAAGACCACACTTGCCTCTGACTTTAGGAATTTCCTTTATCTCTTTTTGGGTCAGTCCAGAGGAAGATGCTTTTCTTGTGCAGTGGATGATGTGGAATTTCCAAAAGTCTGCAGCACGTTGTTCATTGATCACCCCAATAGATTCAGAATGTAAATAGTAGTCCAGCATGGAGTAGTCAAAAGTTTCTTGATTCAGATCAAGCATGATTGATCCAGTTTCTGGCATAACTCCTTTGAATCTTCTATTCTTCTTGTCCTTGTTCAAATCAACCATCTGTAGTCTTGGACAGATTCTGTAAGGCATGATTCCAATTCTTGTTGTTGTATTATGTTTCAGCCATGATGGAGGGACAAAATGTGCGGTTTTATCAATTCTAAAATGACTGAATTCCCACTTCAGCATTTCATAGATGAGGTTATCCACAAAGAAATCAGAGGCCCTCCCATAATCACTGGGATGCTTGAAGGATACCCATCTTGTGTTACTGTCCAAGAATATAGGAACATGTTTTGAAGGTCTTGCTCTTCTTTCAGGGATGGTAGGAAGATTTTTCCTTAAAGGGTTTGTCTCCCATTTAGGTATTACATGTCTCTCAACTCCATCAGTGAAAGGTGTGAGAGGTGGAGTTTTGACAAGGTTAGGGTAGATTTTTCTTTTGGGGGGGGGGGGGGGGAATTTGTATAGGGGCAGGTAAGTGACTAAAGGTCCTATGTTGTTGTGCATTTGTGAAGGAACTATTGTGATTAGTTTGCAGTCAGGATAAGGTAGATGGAAGGGTTCAACTGGTGGGTCTACTTCTTCCTCATACTCAGGTAGGGGGTACCACCTGTCAGGAATGTGTTCAGGTTCAGGCTAGTGTGTGAGAGACAGAACTCTCCATTTTCTTTTTTACTTTGGCCCAATCCTCAGATTTGCCATCATAAATAACAGAAATTGGGGTGAAGGGAAATAAGGTTCTTAAAGGTTTTGGGAAGGGAGCACCAGGGGAAAAGCCATCATCTAATTGATTGAACCGGGAATCAATTGCAGGGATAATTGGTTGAAATTGTGGTCTGGATGAGGAGACTATTTATGGTTTGGTCAGTTTGTGTTGGTTGGGGTGAAAAAGGTGTGGGAATGTATACATCATCAGTCATGTTTTGGTTGAACACTTCATTTGGAGAAGAGACAACAATATCATCCGAACCAATAGTACCAGAGAGAGAATCACCTCTATTTTCTAAACTAGATACCAAGGCATCTACTGCTATTTGAACAGGATCACTAGCAGAGATGGTTACCTTAGAAGTCTTAGTTGTTCTGGCCTTTCTTGTAGGTTGCCTTCTGATTTGAGTTGAGACAGGCACACCAGCCTCAGCAGCAGTGACAACAGCAGAAGTTTTCTGTTTCTTCAGGATGGTACTGTTAGGAACTCTGTCCTCATCAGCTTCCTCGTCTTCATTGTGTGAGAAGATGACTCTTCTTTTCTTCTTAGTAGGAGCATCAGTGGGTTCCCTAATAACAATGCCACTAGATGTCCTCTTGGGGACAGGTTTCCTTGCGGCAGTGGTCTTCTTTCTGACATCTTTCTTTGGCTCCACAGCCTCAACACTGTTTTGTCCCACCATTGGCTCTTTCAATTTCATAAGTTCATCTGTTTTAGCAATAGCAGTAGCAGCATATGTACTAAGATTCATGTTTGCTATATTCATTTTACCAAAGTCTGCAGCTAACATTGGTTTTTCAATGAGAATTATGGCTTGTTCCTCAGGAGTCCTTGCAGCAAGAAACTCATGGATTCCTTGAGCCTTGAATATCTTAGAAAGAAGATGACAATAGGGAAATGCTGAGAGTCTTTTCTTGTTCATTTTACCATTTTTGGTGAACAAATAGCTTAGGGTTTGAAAGCAGAGAGAGAGTGATAGCTCGAGAGATCAGGGAAGTGTAAAGTTTTTCTCAGAGGGAAAATATTACTTTTAAAAGATTTTTGAATCCCAAAGGTTTATCAAAATGAAAATATTTTGACAAGACATGTTATTATGGATAAAACGACATCGGTATTTTGGAACTCTAGAAGGTTTTGATGGAATTGATGAAATTACTGACTCAGCAAAGAGAATAAAGGATAAATTTATCATTGAGACAAAATAAATGCATTTAAAAATATGCTTAGATGTAGGCAGATGTGGACTCGTCTGAAATTACATAATGGGCAGTAAACAATACCAGTAGACGCGACATATAGTAGACGTACAACACATCATGCAATAGACGCATAACTTTTAATAGGTATTAGACGTGCATAAGTAATAGAAGCAAAGATTATCAAAACAAAATTTTCTCAAGGATGGACGCCTAAATTAATCCACACATATCATGTTAAGATACTTCCTAATAAAGATAAATCTGTCCTATGCAAGAGGTTTAGTAAAGATATCTGCCCATTGATGGTCAGTATCTACAAATTGAATATCAAATACACCTTTTTTCACATAATCCCTAATAAAATGATGTTTAATCTCTATGTGCTTAGCTCTAGAATACAAAATTGAATTCTTAGATAGATTTATTGCAGCAGTATTATCACACATAAGTGGAATACTACTTACAAACATATTGTAACCCTCCAATTGATGTTTGATTCAAAGAAGTTGTGAGCAACAACTTGCAGCTGATATATACTCAGCTTCAGCAGTTGATAAGGCAATGATACTTTGTCTTTTGCTTGACCATGAGACAAGATTATCTCCAATGAAGTGAATCCTCCACTAGTGCTTTTTCTTTCAATTCTATCTCCAGTATAGTCAGCATCACAGAAACCAACTAATCTGTAATCTTCATTTTTCTTAAAACACAAACCACGATTATTAGTACCTTTTAAATATCTAAAGATTCTCTTAACTACTGATAAGTGAGTTTCTCTATGATCAGATTGAAATCGAGCACACAAACATACACTGAACATAATATCAGGCATAGACACAGTAAGATATAAAAGAGATCCTATCACACCTCTCTATACCTTTTGGTCTACCTTTTTCTCTTTATCATCTTTGTTCAGTATGGAAGTGGTGTGCATAGGAGTATTCATTCGCTTACAATCATCCATCTTAAACTTCTTTAGAAACTCTTTTGTATACTTAATTTGGTGGATAAGCACCTCGTCCATGGTTTGTTTTACTTGAAGCCCAAGGAAGAATTTGAGCTCTCCCATCATGCTCATTTTAAATTCTTTCTGCATTAACTTAGAGAATTCTTTGCATAGAGTCTCATTCGTATCACCAAAAATAATATCATCAACATATGTTTGTACAACTATGAAATTAGACTTAATGGACTTTCTAAATAAGGTTGTGTCAACCATTCCTCTATTGAATCCATTTTCACTAAGAAATGAACTTAGTCTATCATACCAAGCTCTAGGAGCTTGCTTAAGTCCGTATAAAGCTTTCTTAAGCTTATATACATGTTCAGGATGGGTTTCACACTCAAAACCCGGAGGTTGCATAACATAAACTTATTCTTTAATAAAGTCATTTAGAAAATCACTTTTAACATCCATCTTAAAAAGCATAATAGTATGATGTGCAGCAAATGAAAGTAGAATTCTAATAGCTTCTAATCTAGAAACAGGTGCAAAAGTTTCAGTATAATCTATACCTTCTTCTTGAGAGAAACCTTGAGTAACAAGTCTTGCTTTGTTTCTTATTACCTTACCATTTTCATCATGTTTGTTTCTGTAAACCCACTTTGTTCCAATCACTGATTTGTCTTTGGGTAGGGGAACCAGAGTCCAAACTTCACTTCTTTCAAACTGATTGAGTTCTTATTGCATAGCTAGAATCCAACCATCGTCTAGCAGAGCCTCATCTACAGTCTTTGGTTCCAACTAAGACTAGTGCAGAAATATCTTGTTTTCTGAAAGTTGATCTTGTTCTTATCTTGTCATTGGGGTTTCCAATGATCTGATCTTGTGGATGATAATTCTTGAAGTACCAAGATTTTTGAATTGTATCATGTTGAGAAGTGGAAGTTTCTGGTTGTTGAGTGGGGTCATCTGCTTGATCATCAACTTTTATCTCTGGTGAGTCTCCTGGAATCTTTAGATCAAGATCTGCAAAAGCTTCATCTAGCTCTGATAATTTCTTATCAGGCTGTTTGTCATCAAACTTGACATGAATACTTTCCTCTACTATCAGAGTCCAAGAATTATAAACTCTAAAGCCATTAGATCTTTCAGAATGTCCTAATATTATTCCATTATCTATTTTAGTATCAAACTTACCAAGTTGATCTTTAGTATTCAGTATATAGCATTAACAACCAAAATGGTGAAAATAAGATATGTTGGGTTTTCGTCTTTTCCACGGTTCATCATGAGTCTTATTCAGGATAGGTCTAATGTATATTATGTTATGAATGTAGCAGGCAATATTAACAGCTTCAGCCCAGAAGCGTCTAGGGACAGAGTTGTCATTGAGCATAGTCCTAGCCATCTCTTGAAGAGATCTGTTCTTTCTCTCTAGCACACCATTTTGTTGTGGTGTTCTAGGTATTGAGAAGTTGTGAAGAATACCACTTTCTTCACAAAACTTATGAAATAGCTCATTTTCAAACTCTCCCCCATGATCACTTCCGATTGAAGTGATACACGTACCTTTTTCATTCTGTACACATTTACAGAATACATAAAAGACCTTAAAAGACTCATCCTTGTGAGGGATAATTGGTTGAAATTGTGGTCTGGATGAGGAGACTATTTGTGGTTTGGTCAGTTTGTGTTGGTTGGGGTGAAAAAGGTGTGGGAATGTATACATCATCAGTCATGTTTTGGTTGAACACTTCATTTGGAGCAGAGACAACAATGTCATTAGAACCAATAGTACCAGAGAGAGAATCACCTATATTTTCTAAACTAGATACTAAGGCATCTACTGCTATTTGAGTAGGATCACTAGCAAACATGGTTACCTTAGAAGTCTTAGTTGTTCTGGCCTTTCTTGCAGGTTGCTTTCTGATTTGAGTTGAGACAAGCACACTGGCCTCAGCAGCAGTGACAACAGCAGAAGTTTTATGTTTCTTCAGGATGGTACTGATAGGAACTCTGTCCTCATCAGCTTCCTCGTCCTCATTGTGTGAGAAGATGACTCTTCTTTTCTTCTTAGCAGGAGCATCAGTGGGTTCCCTAATAACAATGCCACTAGTTGGCCTCTTGGGGGCAGGTTTCCTTGCTGTAGTGGTCTTCTTTGTGACATCTTTCTGGCTCCACAGCCTCAACACTGTTTTGTCCTGCCATTTCCTCTTTCATTTTCATAAGCTCCTCTGTTTTAGCAATAGCAGCAGCATATGTGCTAAGATTCTTGTTTGCTATATTCATTTTACCAAAGTTTGTAGCTGACATTGTTTTTTCAATGAGAATTGTTGCTTGTTCCTCAGGAGTCCTTGCAGCAAGAAATTCATGGATTCCTTGAGCCTTGAATATCTTAGAAAGAAGATGACAACAGGGAAATGCTGAGAGTCTTTTCTTGTTCATTTTACCATTTTTGGTGAACAGAGAGCTTAGGGTTTGAAACCAGAGAGAGAGAGTGATAGCTCGAGAGATCATGGAAGTGTAAAGTTTTTCTCAGAGGGAAAAGATTACTTTTAAAAGCATTTTGAATCCCAAAGGTTTATCAAAAGGAAAATATTTTGACAAGACATGTCATTATGGATAAAACGGCGTTGGTATTTTGGAACTCTAAAAGGTTTTGATGGGTTTGATGAAATTACTGAATCAACAAAGAGAATAAAGGATAAATTTGTCATCGAGACAAAATAAATGAATTTAAAAATATTCTTAGATGCAGGCAGATGTGGACTCGTCTGAAATTACATAATGGGTAGTAAATAATACCAGTAGACGCGACATATCGTAGACGTGCAACACATCATGCAATAGACACAAAACTTTTACTAGGTATTAGACATGCATAAGTAATGGATGCAAGATTATAAAAACAATTTTTTCTCACGGCTGGACGCCTAAATTAATCCACACATATCATATTAAGATGCTTCCAAATAAAGATAAATCTGTCATCTGCAAGAGGTTTAGTAAAGATATCTGCCCATTGATGGTCAATATCTACAAATTGAATATAAAATACACCTTTTTGCACATAATCCCTAATAAAATGATGTTTAATCTCTATGTGCTTAGCTCTAGAATGCAAAATTGGATTCTTAGATAGATTTATTGCAGCAGTATTATCACACATAAGTGGAATACTACTTACAAACACATTGTAATCCTCCAATTGATGTTTGATCCAAAGAAGTTGTGAGCAACAACTTGCAATTGATATATACTCAGCTTCAGCAGTTGATAAGGCAATGGTACTTTGTCTTTTACTTGACCATGAGACAAGATTAGCTCCAATAAAGTGACATCCTCCACTAGTGCTTTTTCTTTCAATTCTATCTCCAACATAGTCAGCATCACAGAAACCAACTAATCTGTAATCTTTATTTTTATTAAAACACAAACCAAGATTAGTAGTACCTTTTAAATATCTAAAGATTTTCTTAACTGATGATAAGTGAGATTCTCTAGGATCATATTGGAATCGACCATACAAACATACACTGAACATAATATCAGGCCTAGACGCAGTAAGATATAAAAGAGATCCTATCACACCTCTATATACCTTTTGGTCTACCTTTTTCTCTTTATCATCTTTTTTCAGTATGGAAGTGGGGTGCATAGGAGTATTCACTAGCTTACAATCACCCATCCTAAACTTCTTAAGAAGCTCTTTTGTATACTTAGTTTGGTGGATGAGCACCTCGTCCAAGGTTTGTTTTACTTGAAGTCCAAGAGGAGAATTTGACGGAGGGGATGATCATTAAATGCGAGGGGACAAGCATTTATGGTGATTCCTAAATATCTTGATATTTTTACGGTAAAAAGACCAAAATGCCCCCAAGCTTTCACACTCATTAACAAGATACATCTCTGAAGTTGACACAGGCAAACACGAGTGGGGGGGTGGTTGAATTGTGTTTGTTAATACTTTTCTAAAAACAACCTCTAAAATGATTTTTGCACACAAGAAGGTTAAATCAGAAGCAAGCACAAAGAAATAGATCTTTTAAAAAGAAATCTTTAACAAAAGCAATATCAAAACCCCTCAGTCAATAAAAACAAATAAAGCAGTAAGAGTTTACGGATAGAAGAATCACACAAGATGTTTTATCCTGGTTCACTCTCTTCCAACCAAGAGCTAAGTTCAGTCCCTTATACTTGAAGGTTTTTCTCCACTATTTTTCAAAATAGATTACCACCAAGTTTTCAACACCTCTCCAGACTTACAAGTATTTCTTTCTTACCAAGCCTCTTCAGGCTCTAACTCTAACAAAGAGATTTAACTTATGATCTTCTTAACTCACTGTGTGTGAGGATATGAAAGTTTAAGATCAAATGAATATTTTCACAACATTCAAACTAAAGAATACAGACTCTTGCTTTTAAAGAAATATGAGTATGAATGATTGTTTATTGACAAAAGTTGAGCTAGCAAAACTTGTGCAGGCAAAACTAAATTCTTCAGTATTGAAGTCTTCTATATATAGTGACCTTCTTCTTCACTTGTATTTCTTCAACGGTTATTTTGAATAGTCCTGTTTAGAGATAGCATTTAATGCATGATATCCATTGTGATTGATAGCTTGATCATGGCAATGCTGAATAGTACTCTTGGTTATCGAGATAACATGAAATGGAGGCTCACTGCTCCGAGTATTGCAGCTTGAGAACTTGTTGTTCCTCCTTTGTGTACAATCCAGCTTTTTCAGCCATAAAGTTGCCATCGTAAAGATCGTTTTGTAGTTTCTCATTGTACGATTCTGCTTTTTGCATTTCTTTGATTGTACTATGTTTCTTTTACATCAAGGTAAAACATTAAAGCAGATAAAACAAATGTGAAGAACAAAAATTCTATTGAAATAAATATTAAAGATGGAGCTTGTCTACTTAACAACTCTGTCTACTTAGTTATATGTGAGACTTAGTCCGTTCATTATTTTATTTTGCTCGTTTGCTGACTTGGCATATCCTTTCGTTTGGACTTGCTATACCTCAATCAGTTATCATAATCTCCGTCTGGTGACGTGGCAGTTAGAGCTCGTCTACCTAATTATTTTATTTTTCAATTCATTCAATTTTACTAATTACTTTCGTCTGTTGACGTGGCAAACTAGACACGTTTACTATCAAGTCTTTGGACTTACTGTATCTAAGAAGTTATTTTGATTTCCGTCTAGTAAGCATTTAGTGCCTAGTCTACTTAAAGAAACCAATCTACTTAATCAAACAAAAAAAAATAACTTTACCAAAACATTGAGTAGCCCGTCTACAATGGTGGATGCATATTTTTCTCAAGGAGTCCAATGAAAACTTATCCCTAGTTTCTATAACTCATATTTGAATATTCCTGTATAACTGAAAGCACATGTTAGATTTCAACTAAAACTTTGCCAAGCAAATTTAATTTTTTTGTTAACATCAAAACATAGAGATTATTTAATCAAAAACTTCTTTGGTTCCAACAATATCCTCACCCTTAACCACAAATTTAACATGGTTGTAAACCTCCCATACCTCTCCAATTTCGTGCAGCGACATCCACTCAACCATACCCATTTCATTTTGCTTCCATTTCATCATCTTCCCCTCAAAAATAGTAATCAAGTAAACAACGGAACCGGATACGGATGCACAGAAATACACCTGGAGACTAAACGACGAGTCATCCATGATGACTCAGAGGGGATGAGTCACCATGATGAGTCATGGTATCTTCACCATAAATGATCATAAATACGAAACCCTAGAATATCTAGATAGTTATGTAGTAACCTAACCTATCCTAGTTAAATGGCAACCATGGTCAAGACCAAGACATCATCAAATTGGCTTCTTCTTCCTCATTGTGGTGCACAACCAGGCACATCCTTCAAACACCCATCCACCACAAATTTCATTCCTAGCCATGATGATTACTAAGACTAGCTAGCTTATAATATTATATTTCTAACTTAACTTAACCTAGCTTAGTTAACATTAACTATGGTTATTAAGGACAAGTCTCCTATCCCTTAACCACTCAATCTACTTGACTGAAAAAACCTCCACCCCTATCCAATTTCGTGGCTGCCTTTTCTCCTCTTCATCACTTCATTCATTCATTCATTCATTCTTTTCATAAAAAATTCTCTAAGTCATTTCTCTCAAAAACCTAAGACTCTATGATGGCAAAGCTTGCATCTTGGATAATTATTTTCTTCATTTAAATGGAGGATCCTCTTCCTCGTCTCCTTAACTCTCTTTATCACGCACTACTTCGGATTAGAGGTGAAGAATTGAGAGAGAAACCTCAATTGTTACAAGAAGCCTTTGTTGGAAGCTTTGAAACCTAGTTGGAGCAGTCTCATTGAGAGCGTCGCCAACACTCTTCAATCGTTGGATCATTCTCAAATTTTAGAACAAGGTTCATGACTTGTGTTTATTCATATCCAACGGTTAGAACTATGAAAAAACCTTCAGAGTAAGAGATATTAAGTTCGGACAGTGGACTGAAAGGGTGAGAAACTCAACCGGGATACCATCTAAGCTGTCACCATAGAATTTCGATCTGAGATTTGTTAAGGGTTGGATCAGGCTGAAACATTGTGAGAAGGTGTAGGAAGGATAGTACTCCATTGTCACTGTTCATTGTTATAAATAAATCTACGTGTCCAGAGAAATGGAACTCGAACAGTAGCTCTGTTTTGGTAGCTTTTCCGTAAGATTCATGAGCTTATTTTGAATCCGATTTCCCCTAAGGCCAGTCGATGTTCTTGTAAGTTTTTCCATCGATTTTGTCTCTTGATTCAAATAGATTTATTTATTTGAAACCCTATTGTTGATTCAGTTGGTATTTGGTGTTTCCGTCGAATTGTGATACTCATACGTGTAATCGGGACAGAAAGTAGAATCTTGGATGTGTAAGGATGGATGGTGGCAGATTTGTAGATGTTGTTCGACTGCATGCTGAGGTTCGTGGCAGTAGCGTGGGCGAATTCAGAGCTTATGTGGGAAAGTGCGCACGTTAATCAGGTGGGGGAAAGAAATATCCTGTCGTCGGAAAGGATAAGTAGTGTATAATTTATAATAATGGTGTAGGGCGACCTAAACCCTACTAATTGTCGAGTAATCGATAATACCAAAATCCCATTGGAAACTACTCTTTAGTATCAATGATGATTTGGGGATTGTAGGTTTATCACCGTTAGGATAATTTTAGAATATTGGAGGTTGTTTGATTTTATCATTATTGAACTGTTTGTGATTGGCTCTTTGTGGTAATTTACTTGATGTGACGTTTTACGTTATCTGAATATTTTTTTATTATTGTATTATGTATGATCTGCCTGGTTTAAAAATTTGATTAGTTGGCATTTAGGCAAGGATATATGTTGTTTCGGAGATATGTATGTGGGTGAAAGAACGAATGTGACTTAGAGGTGCCTAGCCTAATTAAGTTGTTTTATAGATGAGATTATGAGATATGATTTGAGGATTTATATGAGTTTCTGGTGAGAGGTTGAGGCACTAGGTTATGACCCCGTAAAAGCCGGTGATATTTGCATCATTATATTGTGTAGCGTCATGCTACTTACATCATTACATTGTGTAGCAATCGGGCTACTTACATCATTACATTGTGTAGCGTCATGCTACTTACATCATTACATTGTGTAGCAATCGAGCTACTTAAATCATTACATTGTGTAGCAATCGGGCTACTTATATCATTACATTGTGTAACAATCGGGCTACTTATACTATTACTATGTGTAGCAATCGGGCTATTTATATTATATTATATACATATATTATAGAGGGGAGTGCTCGCTCGGACGAAGGGCTAACATTCCTATTAGGATGGAGATGGTGTGACAAGATTTTAGTGGTCATATCTGCATAAAAGTTTAGTTGCATAAGAGTAAGGGTAAAAGATGATAATGTAATTTGAGGATGATTGTTAGTTTTGTGTGATGCGTGTCTTTGAATATTATTATATTATATGCTATGTATTCCTTTTCCTCTTATGGTGATAGAATTGTTTCTTATCTCCCTATTTCTCTATTTTGTGTATGCCTATCTTATTCCGTTAGAAGACTTTATCGAAGAACCAGTTGCCGAGGAGTTGGATGGAACTCCGTATGAACTAGATGATGGAGGACGAGTTGTGGATTCTAACGATATAGTGTAGTGAGTTAAGGCCAGTGTGTCTTGTTAGACGTTTTTATTTTCCGCTGATTATAGCCGTTGTATAAGTATGTACTTGGAAGGGATCCTAGTGATAGGATATCCTAAACGGTGTTTTGTATTATGATGGTTAGTCATATGTGTGTATGTGTAATATAATTATGATATGGTATGTCCACTTTCAGAAGTTGGATGTGTTATATTTAAGTTTTTAACTTCTTCGTATTTTCGGGTTATGTTTAACGTTAAGAATGCGAATAAGTTTAAATAAATAATTAATGGCACATTGGGGCACAACAGGGTGTCTCAGAGTTCACCATAGATCTCATACCAGGGACAAGACCTATATCAGTAGCTCCTTATTGGATGTCACCGGTAGAGTGGCAGAGTTGAAGAAACAATTGGATGATATGATGAAGAAGGAATTTATCAGACCGAGTGTTTCACCGTGGGGAGCACCGATGTTGTTTGTGAAGAAGAAGAATGGAAGTTCCAGGTTGTGTACGGATAGCAGGAAATTGAATAAGGTTACAATCAAGAATCAGTATCCATTTCCTAGGATAGATGATCTAATGGATCAATTGAAAGGAGCTGCGGTGATTTCTAATATTGACTTAAGATCCGAATACCATCAGATTAGGGTGAAGAAGGAGGACATACCTAAGAAAGCTTTCAGGACGAGGTGCGAACATTACGAGTACCTAGTTATGCCTTTTGGTGTAACTAATGCTGCAGCAGTGTTCATGGATTACATGAACAGGATCTATAGACTATTCCTTGACAAGTTTGTAGTGGTGTTCATAGATGATATTCTTATTTATTCCCGTTCACGGGAAAAACACGAGGAACACCTGAAGGTTGTGTTGCAAGTGTTGAAAGATAGCTAGTTGTATACTAAGCTATCCAAGTGAGAAATTTGGTTAGATGAAGTGCAGTTCTTATGTCATATAATCAACAAGGAAAGGATATCAGTGGATCTAGTTAAGGTAGAGGCAGTGATTAAGTGGGAATGGCCTAGGTCAGTGAGGGAAGTGAGAAGTTTTCTAGGCTTGACTGGTTATTACCAGAGGTTCATTGAAGGTTTCTCTAAGATTGCGTTGCCTATGATGCTGTTAACGAGGAAATGTACGACGTTTGTATGGACAGAACAATGTGAAGAGAGATTTCAGAAGCTAAAGGAGAAGTTGACTACATCTCCCGTACTGACATTACCAGATCCATCAGGACAGTTTGACGTGTACCGTGACGCGTCGTATCAAGGATTGGGTTGTGTTTTGATGAAAAAGGGAAGAGTTGTGGCCTATGCTTCCTGACAACTGAGGGTTCATGAAAGAAATTATCCAACCCATGATATGGATTTAGCAGCTATAGTGTTCGCATTGAAGATATGGCGACACTGTCTTTACGGAGCAAAGTTTAATGTGTTTAGCGATCACAAGAGTTTAAAGTATTTGTTTGATCAGAAGGAGCTGAACATGAGGCATCGTAGATGGATGGAATTCATTAAGGATTATGAGTTTGATCTTCAATACCATCCCGGAAAAGCAAATGTAGTGGCGGATGCACCGAGTAGGAAATCTTTGCATGTGCCCGCAATGATGGAGAAAGAGATGGAGTTGCTTGAGCAATTTAGAGATATGAAACTAGGTATGGATTTGACTAAGGATAGAATATGCTTAGGTATGATCACCATCAGTAGTGAGTTTTTGAGAGACCTTAGGATTAAGTAGGGTCAGGATGAATATTTGCTATAGGTGAGTCGAGGCATATATGAGGGTAAGGTGTCAGAGTTTAGGAGAGGATCCGATTGTGTATTGAGGTTTAAGGATAGGATATGTGTGCCAGAGGATTTAGAGCTTAGGAAAATGATATTAGAGGAGTCACATAAGAGTAAGCTGAGTTTTCACCCAGGAGCCACCAAGATGTATTAAGACTTGAAGAAAATGTTTTGGTGGCCAAAGATGAAGAAAGAAGTGCCAGAGTATGTTCTATCCTGTTTGGTTTGTCAGAAAGCTAAGATAGAGCATCAGAAGCCCGGAAGTTTGTTGCAGTCTTTGGATATCCCAGAATGGAAATGAGATAGTATAGCTATGGACTTTGTGGTTGGATTACCACGAACTCGGAAGAGTTTTGATGGGATTTTGGTTATCATTGATAGGTTGACGAAGTATGCTCACTTACTACCTATTGGTGAGAGTTACGGTCTTGAGAAATTGACCCAGATCTACATCAAGGAAGTTGTGAGGTTGCATGGTGTGCCGTCAAGTATTGTCTCTGACCAAGATCCTAGATTTACATCTAGATTTTGGAGACAGTTACACAATGCTTTGGGAACCAAGGTAAGGATGAGTTCAGCTTATCATCCTCAAACGGATGGGCAGTCAGAGAGAACAATTCAATCATTGGAGGATCTTTCAAAAGCCTGTGTGTTGGAACATGTTGGTAGTTGGGATGAGTTCCTACCTTTGATTGAGTTCACTTACAATAACAGTTTCCACAGCAGTATCGGGATGGCACCGTATGAGGCTCTGTATGGGAGGAAATGTAGGACTCCGTTGTGTTGGTATGAGACTGGTGAGAGCCAAGTGTTGGGTCCTGATGTGGTACAACAAACCAAAGAACAAGTCAGGAAAATAAGAGAAAAAATGAAGGAAGCACAGGATAGGCAGAGGAGCTACAGTAATAAGAGGAGGAGACCCTTAGAGTTCCAGGAAGGTGATCATGTGTTTTTGAGAGTCACTCCAAAGACTGGAATTGGAAGAGCTATAAAGTCTTGAAAGCTTACTCCCGATTCATTGGACCTTTCCAGATTCTTCGACGGATTGGTCCAGTAGCTTACCAGATAGCCTTACCCCCAAACCTTTCCAACCTTCATGACGTCTTCCATGTTTCCTAGTTGAGAAAATACTATCCAGATCCTTCTCATGTCATTGAGCCTGAGTCCATACAAGAGAATCTAGAATATGAGGCTTTACCGATTAAGATTGTAGATAGAAGAATTCAAGAACTCCGTGGTAAACAGATTCCCCTAGTTAAGGTCATTTGGGATGATGTCACAGGAGATTCTACTTGGGAGCGTGAGACGGACATGCAGCAGCAGTATCCCTACTTGTTTTCAAGTATGCAGATTCCGAGGACGGAATTTCTTTTAAGGGGGTAGAAATGTAACAGCCATAAATTTTTTTTTGTTTACGTGAGATGATTAGGTTTAAGGTTTGAATTATATAGTTAAGATGTTGTTTAAGGTTTAGAGACTCTTGCATGGAAAGTACGCAGTCATCGCGAGGGAGTTTGAACGTACACGATTCTTAGGGTTTTCCCCGATTATGGTCTTTAAGACGTGTGAGTGTGAAACAAGAAATTTGGAGTTAGGGTTGAGATTAGGCATTTTGAGGGTTTGAGGTTGTTTATTAGGTCTTGATGAGCCTATATGTCAAATTTGAGGTCAATCGGACGTCGAACAAACCCGAAATGCAAGAAGTTGACTTATGGTCAGTGGTCAACACTCGAGCATGGGTCTATTAGCGCTGAAGCGCCCTAGTCAACCAGACCAGCTCTGGTGTTGACCTTCCACATGTCAAAAGGGGCACAGGAGGCATGACATGATTGGTTGCATGCGCGGTGGTCCTACCTACCTCCAACGCTCAAGTGTTGGAGCGCTCAAGCGCTTGGGCGTTGGTGTGTTAGTTAGCAAAAATAAAAGGGCTCAAGTGAACATAAGCTCACTTGAGCTAAACCGAGAAAACAGAAAGCAAAGAGTAGAGAGAAGGCAGAGAACAGAAAAGAGAGAATTTTAGAGAGAGGGGGAAACTTAGAGAGAGAAAAAGCTTCAAGAAGAGAGTTAGAGAGATTCGATTGTCCCATCAAGTATTCGAGTATGCGGTTGCGTTCGTGGCAACGTCCTCTTCGCTTTCCTCTTCTTCTTGTCCTCTAAAGTGAAGGTAAATCTCACTCTCTTTATGTAGAAATGCTGTCCGTTATGGTATTCGTATTATCTTTAGTTTTGGTTAATGGATTTCGATTTCGTCTTCGAATTTGAACTCCTTGTAACGTGCTCTTCACAATGTGATGTCTAGGTGATTTTTTGGAGGCTCGGAGGCCTTAGAACTGTACAAGGCAGAATCGATAGGAGTTGAGGAGGAGCGTTTTCGTTACGTTCAAGTTGTCGTACGACCTTCTAGGTGGGGGAAAGAAGCCATCTAACGTCGGAAACAGTGCAGTGACATTTAATTCGATAATGGCATAGGGTGACCTAAACCCTACTAGAGAGTGAGTAACGGGCAATATCAATATCACTTTGGGGGACTACTTAGTGGTATCCATGATGATATTTAAATTGTATGTTTATCACGGTGACGTATAAAAATATATTATTTTATGATTATCGATGTTGATTGCTTTGACTATTATTGGTAATTGGTTGTTTATATGAGTAGTCTGGAGTATTGTGCTCTAAATATATATTCATATATTTATATTATATGTGGTTATGATGACAATGATTGTGCTTAGAGGTTGAATATTGATAAGACATGATGAATTATGGATGTATGTGGGGAATTCATGATATATGTGTTAATAGTGCCTAATCGAAAGGATTATTGTGTTATGGTGAGGAGAATGATGAAATGAGATTATTATTGAGGTGATCTATGAGATAGTGATGAGCGGTTAGGACACTAGGGGGTGACCTGAAACATGGTCTATGATATTTCTCACACGGGTGACCTGAAACATGGTCTGTAGGGTCTACTCCTTGGAGGTTGTATTCTCGTGGTTTAGGGTAATCGCAGGACCGTCCCGGACATTATTTCATTATTGTTGCAGCTATAATTCATGCTTTGCATGGGCACCCTGATTGTCGTTCAGTGGTGTGCACCGTCATGTATTTGTGCAACTATAGTGCCATTGCTTTGCATGGGCATCCTCCCTTCGTGGACGACAATGTGCGCCGGGGCCTCTGGAGACATGTCGATATGGATATCCGGATATGTGGCCAGACCTGAGTATACATATTGCATTGCATTACATCATGGTGGAGGGTAGAGGAAAATCATAGACGTTGTCGAGGATGCACTACAACAGATTAGACTTTTAATAACGCACCTTTAATAGCATTTCCGTGTGGAAATGCTATTAAAAGTGATGGGGGACTTTTAATAGCGTTTCCTTCAGAAAACGCTATCTTAGGTATCACCTAAGATAGCGTTTCCGTGTGGAACCGCTATTAAAAGTGCCACTTAGGAAAAGATAGCGGTTCCACACGGAAACGCTATCTTAAGTGATACCTAAGATAGCGTTTCCTTTAGGAAACGCTATCTTAGGTCTTCAGGAGCAAAATTAAACGCGCGCCGCGGGGTACTGTTTCCTTCCCTCTGTTTCTTGCTCTCTTCATTCTACTGTGCTTACTAAATTTTCATTCTCCACAGTGCATTCCGCTTGCCATCTCTTTTTTCTTCCCTCACCTTCATTGCTCGCCGCCGCTGCTACTCCGAAAGAGAAAGAACCCACTCGAACCCAAACCCCTGTGCCGCTGCTCCTACTGCCACCGCGAGTTCTCTCCATACCCCTATCGGTTATAGAAGAGCCATCAACATCAACCTCTATTTTACACGAGTCTCATACTAAGAGCTTCACACTCTGGCTCAGGGTCTGTGACACAGTCACAGGGGCGCATTCCCGGTTGAACCCACTTCCAAGTTTGCAGCTTTACCCCTTTTTCTACTGTGTTCAGGTGATTTTCTTTGTGCTATTTCATTGGAACTCTTTTATATGAAAAAAAGGGTGACATACTAAATCAAGCACATTTCTCCTGTGGATTTGAATACTCTGCTTATTCTTGCTTTATGTCTGTGAAAACGGTTCCTTTGTAAGCAAGTGGTTTTTTTTTTTTTAGTGTAACTCATCCTCATCACCACACTTGTCATCATGGTTCCTTTACTTAATAAATGATATTTTCAAGACTGCTGCTAAAATGTATTATTATGGTTCAAAAGTCAGGCTTCCAATGTATTATTATGGTTCAAAAGGAGATTTCTGTAATTGACTTGAAGTTTTAATTAAGACTAGACTCTGGCCCAAGTTTATCTCAAATCCATTCTCTGAAATGACCCATATCATGATTTCCATTGTTGACTTGGAGGTTGCTAGTCTTTTGGAATGGGCAAAGGGTTTATAAGATAGAGCTGGCACCTTTTCAGAATCAGTCCCTTTATCTGTTCTTACATTTTCCTGCTGCTGTATCTTAATGTAATACTTTGTTTGGCCTTTTTGGTGAATGTCTAGGTCTTTGGACCAACATTTGGTTACTAAATTTAATAGTTTTGGTTGTAGTGGAGTAAATTTTCTTGGCATTGTGTGATCAATGCTATTTGGTTGAGCAGCTAATCAATGCTATTTAATCGAGCAACTGATTAGTGATTAGATTAGGTGATTAACTTCTATTTTGTGATGGCACATGTTTTAGGGATTTCCCTAACAGATTTGTAGAAGAATTGGAAAGCATTGCTCTATTCTTGTGTTCTCTTTAATCCTCATTTTATCTCCCCCACCAACAAAATAATAGTTATTCAGGATCCCTTATCCTCCAATATCCTTGTGATTTTCTTTTCGAAGTCTGACTTATTTCTTCTATTTAAAAAGGCTGGCAATGTGTTCAATGTGAATGTTGATAATCTATAATGTACACAAATATCTTGCGTAGTCAACTAAGCCTACTGATGATATCATATTTGCTCTGCTTCCCCTGTTGAGTGCTTAACTTGCATAATATATAATCTTCACTGCTTTGAAGAAATCCCAAAATTTATTTTTGATCAAAGAATGCTTCTTATGTTATAAATTTAAAAAATGGGGAGCGGGTTATTTTGTCATTTGGAGATGCTTTAGGAAACCTGGTTCACCATAGGCCTGCTTCAAATATGTTATCAATGAACTGGGGTAGGGAGTAGCTCATAGTTTTATGATGATGAACAATAGAGGTACCTATCTGTCATATAAAGGAAATGTTGATGCTTTTTTAATTTTTACATGTGCACTACTGTTTCCTGAGCAGTGAATGGTGTCATGTTGCTTCGGCTGGGTAGCAGCTATTGCCATTGAACTTACATGTTAATTGCTGCCAAACTGTTCTTACAATCCTTTGATATCTTGTCATCTCTGTTCTTACATTTCATTTTACTCTTCACATCTCATTTTCTAACTGATCTACTGTTGCAAAAACTCTTGCCAGCATCATCCATAAATAAGTCAGACCACTCTCCGGTGAAGATCAAACCGTCTAGCTTGTCACTGCACCTAAATCGTCAAGGGAGAGTGCAACCATCTTTAACAAGAAGGCCTCTAACAGTTCAAGCTACATATAGGTATTCTATCTGGTGTTAATTTGTTATGAGATCTATGTAGTTTGTCTGCATGAGTGCATTGAATTAGTTACACAAAGGATGATATGAATAGCTGATAAGAGTCTTAATTATGTTAATTGCTTAGTTATAGAAACTTAAGGGTTTCTGGGTTTCATTTTATACTTGTGCCACACTTTTTGTTAGACATGTGAGCAGTAGTGATTAACATGGAAACTTAACCAAGTATTGGAGTTTAATTCTGGTTTGTCCTCCTTGAATCATGGTGCTCTTGTCATTACTATTATTGCTCTAGTATCCTGATAGGAAGGAATTTAATCATCGGATTCTCTCTTAAGATTATGTGCCCCATTAAAAGGGAAAGAAACTAAGTCAGTGACAATGTGTTTTGTTTGAAGCTTTTGTAATGATCTAGTATGAATTCTGATTGTTCCAAACAGGATCTTTGTCTAAACTTCAAAGAAACCTCGTTTAACTATGGATATT
Organism: Sophora flavescens; assembly: GCA_030762895.1. Taxonomy (NCBI): domain Eukaryota; kingdom Viridiplantae; phylum Streptophyta; class Magnoliopsida; order Fabales; family Fabaceae; genus Sophora; species Sophora flavescens. Next base: position 144,684,221 of record CM061064.1, read on the forward strand.
GTTCCGTAAATACTTTGACACAAGATTTTCAAGGAAATCCCTGTCTCTTTCTTTTATATTAGGAAAGGCAGATAAGGTTGGAAAACTGACATTTCCCATACCAGTACTTTGATATAGATCCTTAAAGAAATCTGAAACTAAGTTCTGTAATTCCAATAGTTTTCTTCTTGTTTCACAATCCTCTCCTTGAACATAAAAGATACAACAGGTTCTTCAAAGGACCTGAAACTGCTACACTGATCCTTTCCTTTACCCAACTGAATACTCCCCCTCTCTCCCATCTTTCCCTTATGATGCTTCCCCACTAATACACAGCCCCTGTCCACACTCAATTTACCATGCGGAAAAACGGTAAAAGTTTTCATTCCTTTCATTCCTTTAATCTGTATACATTGCATGTAGACCTCAACCACTCTAAACTCAAAGTAAATATGTTTAATAAATATTTTTGTAGATCGGAAAAGCATGGATCGGAAATGGATGTCTGCCAATCGTTTAACGAAGGAGTATGAGGATGGGGTGAAAGAGTTCATTAGTTTTGCAGTTCGGCATGCGGAAAACCCTAATACAATCATATGTCCTTGTTTAGATTGTTGTTATGCAAGGCGAGTTAGTGCAGCCGATTTGGAAGAACATTTAGTGTGTAATGGAATTGATCAAAGTTATACATGTTGGACAAAACATGGTGAGACAAGAGCCGAGTCTAGTGAAATGAGGAATCGTGTGAGATATTCATCATACGATACCGACACAAATACTTATGAGGGCGATCGTTTTGAAGACATTGCAAATGCTGTTGAAGAGGATCTTCGGGATTGTCCTCAAATGTTTGGGAGGTTGGTAAGTGATGCAGAGCAACCATTGTATGATGGATGTACTAAATTCACAAGATTGTCGGCGATGTTAAAGTTGTATAACTTGAAATTGGGCAATGGATGGACTGATAAGAGCTTTACGGACTTACTCACACTATTGAAAGACATGTTGCTAGAGGATAATGTGCTTCCTAGTCGGACATACGAGGCTAAACAAATGTTACGCTCTATTGGCATGAGCTACGAGAGGATACATGCTTGTCCTAACGATTGCATTTTATTTCGGAATGAATATGCATCGTTACAGATGTGTCCTAAATGTAATGCCTCACGATATAAGAAGAAAGAATCAGATCCAGAGAAGGTTGTGTGGTATTTTCCCATAATACCCAGATTTAGGCGCATGTACCGTAGTTCTGAAGATTCAAAGCACTTGACATGGCATGAGGATGAAAGGATCAAAGATGGAAAGCTGCGGCACCCGGCAGATTCTCCGCAATGGGAGAAATTTGATCATGATTATCCTGATTTTGGGCAAGAATCAAGAAACCTACGACTTGCATTGGCTACTGACGGATTTAACCCGCATGGTGTTCAAAGTAGCTCTCACAGTACATGGCCTGTGATTTTGGTGATTTATAACCTATCCCCATGGCTATGCATGAAGCTCAAATTTATGATGTTATCTATGTTAATTTCTGGGCCCAAACAACCAGGAAACTGGACCAGTACCCCTTAACCATGTGAAAGTTGGAGTTGATGTTGCAACTGAGGGGGATGCGCCATTGCCGGTACCTATCGATCGTGCAGATGTGATGACAGTAAGAGATGCAATAGGTACTTATGTGGCATGGCCAATTGATCTCGTGGTTGTAATTAATATGGTATGTAATTGCATTTTTCCACCTTTTCATATACGGCATATATGCATTACATTAGTTGATCACTAACTGGCATATTGAAATGCAAAGTTTCCAGGCACCTGCAAAAGCTAAAGGCAAGGGCAAAGTGTTTGGATATACAAAGGAGTCAATTACAACCCCAGAAAATAAAGGAGGCAACTGAGGCCAACCCTCCTACAGCTGGTTCAACTACAATTTCTCTGGAATATTTGAATTTTCTTAAAATACATGAACGAAAGAATATGAAAAATGATGACCAATTGTACATAGAGATGGAACAAAATATTTTTGGTCAGCATTTCATTGAGATGCTCAATACTGAAAATATCAGAGAAGTTGTAAATCATGAATGGGTATCTGCCTCCGTTATTTCCGCATATATCAGGTAATAAATCAGGCTTAAAGTGTACAATATTTTTTTAGTCTTTCCATTTAAATATTGATGTCATTGGTGTAATCCATTTTTATATTTTAATTGAAGGTATTTGTATGAAGAATTGTTGCTTCCAAAGGAAATAACGAGGAGGTTTCTGTTCTTGTCCCCACACCAAACAAATACATACGGCTACTTCGGGAGGGATTCACAGACAACGTATCTAGCTGACCGGTTTGCAACTAAAGAAAGAGAATATCAGCCCTTGTTTTTAGCGCCGTGCAATGTTGGGTGAGTCGCTTATCCTATAGGACTTAATTCACAATAATGAATTACATAAAAGTTGAGGTGCTTAGGATTTGTTATCTCAACATTTTTGTAGGAATCATTGGGTGCTGTGTGCGATAAATATTGTTGAAGAGATTATTTACTATCTGGATCCCTTGAATGTTGATCCTAGGGATCGCCCAGAATTAAAGAATCTGTTCGATACGTAAGCATGTTTTTATATTTCTGATTTTCTATGATTCTGTTCGATAAGTAAGCATGCGTGTGTTTGTGATGATTGAAAATATGTTTCTTAATGAAGTCTGTTTGATTTTGTGATTAGTGCTTTGCAAGTTTATTGCTCAAATATCGGAGCTAAGGTGCCGCGTTTAAAGGCAACCAACATTAAATGGATTCAGATACAGGTATATTTGCAAAAACTTAATGTGCAATTAGATAAAAAAAACTATATTGATTTACTATTTTATTTTTTATAGTGCCCAAGATAACCCAACAGTACAGATTGTGGGTACTATGTCATGCGTTTCATGAAGGAGACTATCTTGCAGAACCAAGTTAAAATACCAATGGCGGTATGTTGTTTACTTAGCTTTTAACTGTGACTGTTCAAATGTTTTAGCAATTGTAACTTTATTTATTTAATTTTTATGTCGCATGATACTTCCACGACTTCAAATGCTCCACATACTCCTTTGCTCAACTATCTGAAGTCAAGGAAGATTGGTGTCGCTATATTGTTGAAAAGTTCGTTTGATTATGTCAAATCGATCCACGATGAGTTGCAGCAATACTCATTGGTATGTGAATAATGCTTTATATTTATCAACCCCAAACTATCTATGTATTTGTTTTTCATTGGTACATGCCTTCGAGTTGATGTGCATGGAAAGGAGAAAATAAGTTCAAACTTGCACTTTTTGGTTCACACAAATTCAATCAACATCTATGTATTTCGCTCAACTGATTACTATTTTCTTCTCCAGTGAGTGCTCTGCTGCTTTCGATTTCTCTTTCTCTCCCAAACTAAATGTGTTGTTTAGGTTCTTATTTAATATGTTTAGGATCTATTGAAATTTAAGCATGATTTGGTAATTTAAGCTTGATTTCGTAATCTGTTTATTTGAATTCCTTTGTATCAGTAATTTAGTTATCTTTTATTTAAGTGGTACATTAATATCATTTTTCTTCTATGTATCAGATTACTGAACACATAATCTGGAAAATAATCAGATTATCAACCACCGCAACATGGAATTACTTGGAGCTGATTCTCTTGAGATGGTATGATCATATTTAATTATTTATACATACATGATTTGTTTCTTGCTATTATTTTTGTTAGACTTTGTTATGCTTGATTTGAATTCTGTTTCTTGCTACTGGTAGTATTTACCTAATTAGTCTGCTGTATCCCAATGTAACAAGTTAGTCTTTGTGGTGGAAATGCAGTATGTATGCTACAGAGGCTTTGGATCACATTTCGACACATTACTTTGGTGTTGTCTTGGTCTCATGAAAAACAAACAGAAGCTGTAAATGTAGATTAATTGTAGATGTATGTTGGTTTTCTGATTTTGGTTTCTTAAGGATTGAGATCTGGTATAGTTGCTGCACTTTGATTTTGTCTTACTCGTGTGAATTTGAATACTTTAGAAACAGAGTGGTGTACTTATATCTGGTTATATATATAGTTGCTGTATAGAGTGTTGCACTTTGATTGTATAGTTACTAGTTTGCTGCACAAACACATGCAGTGCTGCACAAACACGGTGCTGCATTGAACACTTATATTTGAACACTTATATTTTGAACACATTTTGAACAATTGTATTGACTGCAACAATTGTGGTTTTTTTGGTGTAGTTCAATATGCAGGAATAATGGATGTAAAAGTTAAGAAATAAAATTAAAAAAAAAGGGGAATAGATAGCTTTTGTTGATACAAACGCTATCTAAAGTCAGACTTTAGATAGCGTTTGTACAAGGAAACGCTATCTAAAGTCAGACTTTAGATAGCGTTTCCATGTACAAACTCTATCTATAGTCTGACTTTAGATAGCGTTTCCGTGTACAAACGCTATCTAAAGTCACCTATTAATAGCGCTTCCTAAATGCTATCTTTGCCAACGAGTTTTAATAGCGGTAGCATAGATAGCGGTTACAAATGCTATTAAAAGGCATACGGAAACGCTATCTAAAGTCTAATCTGTTGTAGTGATGGTTGTGTGATATATATAGATATATATATATATATATATATATATATATATATATATATATAGGGAGATTTATGGAGATGGATGTTCCGTGTGTTTATGTTGTTATAGATATAAATGTTGCTAAACCCTTTCCACGTTTGACTTTAAATAGTTTCTTATTGGCTTTCTTTTTGCTGTGGTATTTGTTGTATTGTTATTTCTATACCTTAGACCCTGATCAGACAGATGGCACACTGGGAACACCCTTGGATGACATAGGAAGCAGGGTTCCCTCTCACAGGGACCTTTGAGTTCGAGTTCATAGATCCCAACGGGTGCCTTGTGGACCTCATCACCCGCTTCACAGTTTACACGGGTCCAGTTTCGATGACCACCAGATTGGGGCAGGGAACTCCTTTAGGTTTGGTTCGTACTTTCACAGCCGGACCGACTCTTCCCTTCCCTATTGGAGTTCCGGATGGACAGTTACCACTGATGCCTCCTATGCCGGATCTGGCACCAGTTCCTTTCATGGTACCCTTTGAGGTACTTGTCCAAGGACCTGCACTAGCACATGCACCGGAGCCTGTGCTTGCACCACTTCTAGAGGAGACCCCATAGTACCAGTTCCCGACCCGATGCATGTTCCGGAGGCTCCCGTACCTCTTGAGGTTCGAGCCAGAGGGTCGGAGTCTTCCCGAGTGTCCCCCAGGCTGCCTTCCCGAGATAGCAAAGTCTACCGACGGATGTTACAGAGTCCTTCAGATAGGAGCTCTTCCAGTGGTAGCGGAGGAGTGGCAGGACCGTCGAGACCCCCAGGTGGTAGCGAGGGTAGCAGTTTGTGATAGCTCACGTCAGTGTTATCTGTGTAGGTGTGTGTGAGGGTTTCATGTATTTTGAGAGGGGACTGGGTGTTGAGTGCTAGTGAGGCATATTTCTTTCAGTATTTTGATGTATTTTTATTATCTTACCCGTTTGTACATATTGGGATCCTACGGATGGGATTCCTTTTATAGTACTGTACTAGTATGCATGTATGTTTATATATGTTGTTTTATATTTTAAGCTTTAAATTTTCCACCGTTTTAATATAACCACGTAACGCTAGTAACACGATTAAGTTTCATTAATTTCAGGTTTTCTTTAATGGGATGTCGGGACGTCTCAATAGTTCTAAATAAATCATTATATCCAAATAAAAGAAAGTCTCATAAATATTAATTATTAAAAATCACATAACGCTTTTACAGTTGTTTTTTCCTAAAAACACGGGCGTCTAATAAACACCAAAGAAATAAATAAAAAGAAATAAACTTGAACTAATATCTTCAAGACTCTCTCAAGACGCTACATCATCTAGCTCATTACCTGTAAAATCTGAAAGACAACACCACTAATGAGATTTATAATCCCAATAAGTAAACACAGTTATAAAAGTTTTTCAAAAAGATGTTGCTTTCAACCGGCACGGTAACCGGAAAAACATCCATGGTATCCGCTTATTTTCAAAATAATATAACTCAAAATATTTTCTATAAATTAAGGATAATTAATCTAATCAAACAAAATTCATGCACAAGTCATAAAATCATCAAACAGATATGGGTGCGTTTGGGAAAACAACTTAATTAAGAGCTTATCACATAAGACCTTATCGCATGAGAGCTTATGCCATAAGCGCTTAAAGAAAGAAAAAGAAAGAAAGGGGCATGAGAGGATTCGAATAGTGAAAAACACGGAGAGGGTGTTTAGTGCATAAGCTCTTATGATAATTCCATAAGCTTCTCCCAGTGACTTATGAAAATAAGTCAAAAACTCCTTATGGGATGGCATAAGTTATTTTTATAAGCTCTGCCAAACACACTGCATAAGAGCTTATGTCATCAGATAAGTCAAAAGGAGCTTAAATAAGCTCTTCCAAACGCCACCAATCCATCACTAAAAACACGCATAACATAAATAAAATTATACAAAGGACATCTCTTGTGTCCAAATAATCTCAATTTATCATCAACTCTCTTTTTTGTAATTACCTAATTTTAGTATACGAGCTCATGACAAATGCAATGGCGTCCCACTGCCTTCCTCTTACCAGAAGGAGGTATCTGTAATGGGTCTTCCCCTTCCCAGAAGGAGGTATCAGTCTTCCTCTCTAACGAGGAGGTACCTTCCATCCCCTTCCCAGAATGAGGTATCTGTCTTCCTTTCTAACGAGGAGGTATCTGTCATCCCCTTCCCAGAAGAAGGTATCTGTCATCCCCTTTCCAGAAGGTGGTATTTGTCTTCCCCTCTAACGAGGAGATATCCTTCATCCCCTTCCTAGAAGGAGGTATCTGTAACGATTATCTCTATCCAAGGGAGATAACCAAATACACGCATGTTACCATACAGTTATTCCAAAATAACATGTTAATACATAACATCATGTCACATGCATTAATACTCGCCAAGTTCATATCATAACAACACTAAGGCATCCTATATCACAAAATGTCATACCAAATAATAATAATCAGGTCACTCAATATGTAAATATTCAATCTCATAACAATCAATCACCAATAAAATATCAATTTCATTTTAAGGATAAAATACCAAATAATTACCCTTTGATTTCAAATTCACACCCTTTAAAATCTATACCATAGAAGTTTAAGAAAATGATGTTTACTTACTTCTGGTAGGCCTCCAAAAAGCTCCCAAAAATTATACGACGAATCCTATACATCATCTCGTAAAGAATGACAGACACGCTATTTCCTTCACTTGTGTGTAAACCAAACCACTCGTTTATTCTACCTATGCCCCAATTCGGTATTTCAATAAGAATCGGCACTGCTCTCCTTTTCTTTATTTTCTTCTTCGTTGTACGACGCTAAAACCCCTCACTGATACGCTTACCCTTTTTATTTGGTTTAGGAATATGCTATTCATAAAAAGATGTGGCGTGGGTCTATCACAATTTGGTGCGATCTTGACAATAAAATGGCCCACTATACTTTATATGAGATAATAAGAATTCAAAGTGAATTCTTGGGCTTAAACAACTCACAGAGTTGTAAATTGGCTTCTATCCAATTCCTCAATCCCGTGGGCCCTTGGCCCTTTTTGTTTTTGTTATTCCCACTTTGTATTCATTTAATTATTAGGCAACTCTAATAAATTAATCATTTTCTACACTAAACCTCCTAATAGCTTAAACTCTTAATAAAATGACTATATTGAAATTTTAGGATGTTACACAGAACATGTAGGCCTACTTCCTAGGCACAAAGGCCTTATCGACAATATTCTTTGGATCAAGCCGATCACGGCATGTGCATTCATATTTATCCGCCGGATAAGTTTCGGGATTCTTTTGACGGAATCAATAGCCATTCTAGAGGCAAGATAGTACCAACTCGTGAATCCTTCCACAAGTTTAGGATCCCCTCATTGGTCTATCCTTGTTTCAACACTTAAATGCATTACGGAGATTGGTCATTCCCCAATCCATTATATTTCTTCTAGTTCTTCCCGAACAAGATTATTTACTCGGCAAGTAATCTTATAATACTCTTGGTTATTAAGTGTTATGGATCCTTGGACAATAAAATCCTCTAGGGTATGAAGACATAGTCTTGCTCCTCTATATCTTATACTTTAAACATTCCATTTCTTTTAATCGCTAAGTCCTACTCCTCGACTTAGGTTTTGGAATACACGTTTACTTTGGTTTCAAAATCCTTTTGATGGTAGATCCAAATGTTTAAATCCTTTCTTTTGTAAACACATCCCCATAAATACCTCTGTAACACCCCGTTTTTCGTTAAGTGATGTTTATTTGATTGTTAAAGCCTTAGGACTTAGCTTGTAGTTGTTGTTGAGGGTTAAGTGGGATTTTTAGGCTTAAAATCCCTTTCCGGTACATGAGCACGGCCGTGCTCAAGGTCATGCTTAATAGGAAGCACGGCCGTCTAAGTGATTGGCAAGCATGCCCGTGCTTAATGGGAAGCACGACCTTGCAAGGGTTTGGAATCACAGAGACGCTGAGTTTACCACGCTCGTGCTTAGTAGGGTGCAAGGCCATGCTTAGGCCTGTAGCATATAAAAAAGGCACAGTAACCGAGGGTTTACATTTTTAAACCCTATTTTAGTATAACAAAAACCCTAGTGCGGCTACCAACCATTTTCTTCCCTATTTTCTCTAAACCCATTGCATTGTTGGAGCTTTAGAGACTTTTGGGAACATCTAGTTCGTCTGTGTTGATCCCTATAGGTAACGTTTCCTTCCCTTTAGAATTTCCTTTTCTATTATTTAGATTTGGGAACTAATTGGTTAATGTTCTTGTTTGACCAAGGCTTGGAAGCAGACTGAGCCGCTTAGGGGAATGTGACCGGTTTGTCATTAGGAGTGTTGTTGAGGAGTCTTCATACCAGGTATGGGGAGAAGGATAGCGTATTAATTAGGCAAGGGGGTAGCATAAGATGAGGGGTTCCCATAACCCCGGTGTTGTTAAATATTATGAATGTTAAATCTATCTTTGAATATGCCTAACTGTTGTTAATGCCTGGGACATGTTTGGCTGAATATTGTTGTTATTAGTTGTCGAACATGATTATGTATGTCATGAATATCAGTTGGTTATTTTGTTGTATGTCAAGTTATTTATAATTGGTTAATCTATTTATGATAAAATCCAATGTTGAATTGGTATGACATGAATATTGATGTATGATGTTGATCATGTTGAATTGACTGAATGTTGATTGGATGAGTATTGGTTAATGAATAACGTTTTAATAAGACCTTAATTGGCTAAAATACGACTCTTAATTAACATAACGGTTAAGCGGTTAATTCCACTAATGTTTCATAAAACATGAATAGTTAGTGAGAGGTGAGGTTTTATGCCAAATGGATTAGTCAAGACATTAGGACCTGATTTAAGAGTGTTTAGGGAGACTTTAATCCCAAGAACACCATGAATCTGCCCAGAACAGTACGACCAGCCCCATTCGACCGAGATTTCAAGAAGAGTGGCAGGAAGCCACAGTTTTCTCATGATAGGTCCAGGGGTGGAAATTCCAATGCCTCTAGACCCATGAAGTTTGGCAAATGCGGTGCACCAAATCACTTCACTACCCAGTGCAAGGAATCGAACGTCGTTTGCTTCAGATGTGGCAAGTCTGGTCACATCAGTTGGGATTGTGGAGGAGCAAAGTCGGAGTCTCCAAGTGCTAGCAAGAGTCAGCAGTCTCAAGCTAATCGACTGAAGACTACTGGAAGAGTCTTTACTCTTAGTGGAGTTGAGGCCTCCGAGTCTGATGACTTGATCCAAGGTATGTGCTTAATTGATGGAACTACTTTAACTGTATCGTATTATTCGGGTGCTACGCACTCTTTTATATCATATGATAGGGTCAAGAGTCTTAAATTACCTGTTACTTTTCTTGAGTTCTACACCTACAAATAAACCTGTTCTTACTTCTCATGCATGCAAGAACTGTCATATTACCATTAATGGTAGAACTTTTACTGTAAATTTTGTATGCCTACCTTTAAAGGACCTTGATGTCATTATTGGCATGGACTGGTTATCTTCTAACCACGTCCTTTTGAATTGTTTTGATAAAACCATAGTTTTTGGAACTCCTGTGGAGTCTAAGAATCTGACCTTTCTCTCTGCCAGCCAAGTTAAGGCTTCGATGAAAGACAAGGCCCAAGTGTACATGATGCTGTCTTCCCTGGAATTAGAGACCCCTCATGATGTCGAAGTGTACCTGTTGTGCGGGAATTTCCTGAAGTGTTTCCGGGGGATGTTTATAACTTGCCCCCTGAGAGAGATGTTGAGTTCACCATAGACTTTGTGCCTGGCACCGGGCCAATATCCATAGCGCCCTATAGAATGTCTCCTCTAGAGCTAGCTAAGTTGAAGAAACAAATAGAGGATCTGATCCAAAATCAGAGTATTAGGCCTAGCGTATCCCCGTGGGGTGCGCTAGTGTTGCTAGTAAAGAAGAAGGATGGCAGTATGAGGTTGTGTGTCGACTATCGACAGCTCGACAAGGTGACCATTAAGAATCGGTATCCCCTCACTAGGATTGATGATCTGATGGATCAGTTGATCGGAGCATGTGTTTTCTCGAAGATAGATTTGAGGTCAGGGTACCATCAGATTCGAGTTAAGTCTGAGGACATCCCGAAGACTACGTTTAGGGCGCGTTATAGATACTATGAGTACTTGGTTATGCCCTTTGGTGTGACCAATGTGTTGGAACCAAAGTAGTTTTGGATTAAATAATATCTAAGTTTTGATGCTAACAAAAGGATTAAGGGTCCGTTTGTTTTAGATTTTGATAGAGTTGATTTTGGAAGAATTGATTTTGAAAGAATGGATTTTAAAAAAGTCAAGGTTACAAAAATTGATTTGTGTTTGGTAATAATATTTTAAAAGTAAGTTTAGAAGAATTGATTTTGTTTAGATGATAAAGTAAAATCACTTTTGAGGTGTAAATATCTAGAATTTTGTGGGTCCTACATCTAGAATCAATTATTTTCAACGGAAAAGCTAGAAATTTTTGCTTCCACAAAACTCATCTTTGATCCACTAGGAATAAATTATTTTCAACTGAATTTCGTACCCAAACACATGAAGTTACTATAACAACTGGGTTTGGGAGCCCAAACGGAGTTTTGGTACCTCCCAACTATAAAACAAACAGGCACTAAATTTACTTGGCAAAGTGTTAGTTGAGATCTAACATGTGCTTTCAGTTATGCAGGGATATTTAAATATAAGTAAAAGAAACATGGGATAAGTTTTCATTGAAAAATACACGTCCACCCTTGTAGACGGGATGCTCAAATATTTTGGTAAAGTTTCTTGTTTATTTAATTCAGTAGGCTGGTTTTCTTAAGTAGACGAGGCTCTATATGCTTGCTAGATGAATACCAAAATAACCTATTAGATACAACAAGTCCAAAGATTTGATAATAAGTATGTCCATCCTACCACGTAAGCAGACAGAAGTAATTAGTAGAAGTAAATGAATTGAAAAATAAAGTAATCTAGTAGATGAGCTCTAACTGCCACGTTACTAGACGGAGATCTTTATAACTCTTTGAGGAATAGAAAGTCCAAAGACTTGATAGACAAGAGGATATGCCACGTCATCGGACGAGCAAAATAAACTGTTGAAACAAGCTTAGTCTCACATATAACTAAGTAGACAAAGTTTTTTTAAAGTAGACGAGCTTCATCTTCGAATAAATAAATGCTATCCGAATCTCTTGGATTTATTTCAAATGATTGATATTTATTTCAATAGAATATTTGTTCTTCACATTTGTCCTATCTGCTTTAATACTTTACCTTGTTGTAAAAGAAACATAGTACCATCAAGAAATGCAAAAAGCATAATCGTACAATAAGACACTGCAAAACGATCTGTACGATGATAACTTTATGGCTGAAAAAGCTAGATTGTTCACAAAGGAGGAACAAAAAGTTCTCAAACTGCAAAAGTCAGAGCAGTAAGCCTCCAATTTCATGCTACTTCGATAACCAATAGTACTATTCAGCATTGCCACAATCAAGCTATCAGTCACAACGGATATCATGCATTAAATGCTATCTCTAAATGGGATTATTCAAAGTAACCGTTGAAGAAATACAAGTGAAGAAGAAGGTCACTATAAATAGAAGACCTGAGATACTGAAGAAAGGACTCTTGACTGCACAACCTTACAAGCTCAACTTTTGTAAAACTATAATCACTCATACTCATATTTCTTTAGAGAGCAAGAGTCAGTATTTCTTAGTTTGAATATTGTGATAATATTCATCTGATCTTAAATTGTCATATCCTCACACATAGTGAGTTATGAAGATCAAATATTCAATCACTTTGTTAGAGTTAGAGCCTGAAGAGGCTTGGTAAGAAAGAAATACTTGTAGCCTGGAGAGGTGTTGAATACTTGGCTGTAATCTATTTGGAAAATAGTGGAGCAAATCCTTCAAGTAGAAGGGACTGGATGTAGCTCTTGGTTGGAAGAGAGTGACCCATGATAAAACATCTTGTGTGATTCTTCTATCTCTTAACTCTTACAGATTTATTTGTTTCTTACTAACCGAGGGGTTTTGATATTGCTTTTGTTAAAGCCTTTTAAAAAGGATCTATTTCTTTGTGCTTGCTTCTGTTTCTAATCTCCTTGTGTGAAAAATTTGTTTTAATGGTTGTTTTCAAAAATTATTAACAAACACAATTCAACCCCCCTTCTTATGTTTGCCTGTGTCAACTTCAGTTGGTATCAGAGCTCAGCCTCGAAAGGGTTGAGCATTTAACAAGTGTTGAGGAAGTATGATCCAACAACCATGGATGCAGAAGGAGAAGCTATGAACATACCTCCTCTCTTTGATGGATCATATTATCACTACTGGAAAAAGAGAATGATGGCCTTCTTAGATGCACATAATGTATATATTTGGGAGCTGATTGAAACCGGCTACATTGAACCAATAGATGAAGCTGGAGCTGGTGTTCCTAGAGCCCAATGGACTCAAGAGCAGAAAAACCAACATCAGCTGAATTTGAAGGATAAGCACTATCTCATGTGTGCTATAACCAGATCTGAACATGACAAAGTTCATAGTTGCAAAGGCGGGATAGTCGTAGACCCGACTAAGGTAGAGACGGTGCTCCAGTGGGAAGCGCCGAGGTCAGTGACCGAGATTCGGAGTTTCATGGGTTTAGCAGGGTACTATAGGAGGTTTATAGAATGTTTCTCTAAGTTAGCTTTACCTTTAACCCATCTCACCAAGAAGGGACAGTTGTTTGTGTGGGACTCTAAGTGTGAAGAGATCGAGTTTCCAAACCCTTAAGGATAGGTTAACATCAGCACCAGTGTTAGTTTTTCCAGATCCTAGTAAACCTTTCGTAGTGTACTGTGATGCATCGAAGCATGGTTTAGGTGGAATGTTGATGCAAGATGGTAAGGTAGTGGCTTATGCTTCTAGGCAGTTGAAAACCCATGAGAAGAACTACCCTACCCATGACCTAGAATTAGGAGCTATGGTATTTGCCTTAAAGATCTGGAGGCATTACCTTTATGGAGTGAAGTTTGAGGTCTTTAGTGATCATAAGAGTCGGAAATATCTCTTTGATCAGAAGGAGTTGAATTTGAGGCAGCATAGGTGGATGGAGTTTTTAAAGGATTACGAGTTTGATCTAACCTACCACCCAGGAAAGGCCAATGTGGTGGCAGATGCCTTAAGTAGGAAAACCTTGCACGTCTCCGCTTTGATGGTTAGGGAGATGGATCTAATTTAGGAGTTTAGAGACCTAAGTCTAGCTTGGGAAGTTACCCCTAAGAGCATTAGGCTTGGAACCTTGAAGGTTACCAACAGTTTGATGGATCAGGTTAGAGAGGGTCAGAAGGAAGACCGGTTTCTCTTAGAGCAGCGAGAGTTGCTCGCTCAGGGTAGAAACCTTAGCTTTAAGGAAGGAAGTGATGGAGTTTTGAGGTTCAAAGATAGAGTCTATATACTGGATGTTCCTAAGCTTAAGAAGTTGATCCTTAAAGAAGGACGTAGGAGTGGACTGGGTGTGCACCCATGTGCCACTAAAATGTATCAGGACCTTAAGAGGATGTTTTGGTGGCCTAGGATGAAGAAAGATGTGGCTGAGTTTGTGTATGCTTGTTTAGTGTGCCAAAAGGCTAATATAGAACACCAGAAGCCGTCAGGTAAGTTGTGGCCGTTAAGTATCCCCAAATGGAAGTGGGATAGTATTTTCATGGATTTTGTGTCTGGACTCCCATGGACTCCAGCTAGTTTTGAGGCTATATGGGTTGTTGTGGATAAACTGACTAAGTCCGCCCATTTCATCCCTGTGAACATGGAATACCCTTTGGAAAAGTTGGCTATGCCGTACATCAGAGAGATAGTTAGGTTGCATGGTGTACCTTCTAGCGTAGTTTCTAATAGAGACCCGAGGTTTACCTCTAGGTTTTGGAATAGTTTGAAAGAGGCTTTAGGAACCAAGCTTAGGCTAAGTTCATCTTATCACCCATAGACTGATGGTCAGTATGAGAGAACCATCCAGTCCTTAGAGGACTTGCTTAGAGCTTGTGTGCTAGAACAGTCGGGAAGTTGGGACAAGTTCTTGCCCCTGAAAGAGTTTACCTACAACAATAGTTTCCATTCCAATGTTGGGATGGCACCTTATGAAGCTATTTATGGAAGGAGATGTAGGACACTCTTGTGTTGGAGTGAACCTGGTGATAGTGTGGTCTTAGGACTCGAGGTGGTGCAAGAAACCACAGATAAAGTGAGGATGATTAAGGAAAAGATGAAAGTGGCACAAAGTAGGCAAAAGAGCTACCATGACTAAAGGGGGAAGGCACTCAAATTCCAGGAAGGTGACCAAGTGTTCTTGAGAGCTACCCCGACAACTGGGGTTGGTAGAGTGATGAAGGCAAGGAAACTAACTCCTAGATTCATCGGTCCTTACCAAATTCTTAAAAGAGTCGGCGAAGTCGCCTACCAAATAGCCTTACCACCGTTCTTGTCCATTCTTCATAGTGTCTTCTATGTGTCTCAAATCAGAAAGTACATTAATGACCCTAGTCACGTGATTGTCCCTGATACCATACAGTTAAAAGAGAACTTGACTATTGAGGTGTTACCCCTTCGAGTTGAGGATAGGAGGGTGAAGCAGCTAAGAGGCAAAGAGATTCCTCTAGTCAAAGTCGTTTGGAGTGGGGCTACTGAGGAGAGTGCTACATGGGAGCTGGAAAGCAAGATGATGGAATCGTATCCGCACCTTTTCAATCGAGGTGAGTAGAAATTTCGAGGATGAAATTTTATAAGGGGGTGGAGTGGTAATACCTTGTTTTTTGTTAAGTGTTGTTTGTTTGATTGTTTAAGCCTTAGGACTTAGCTTAGAGTTATTGTTGAGGGCTAAGTGGGATTTTTAGGCTTAAAATCCCTTTCAGGTACATGAGCACGACCGTGCTCATGTCTAGCATGCCCGTGCTTAAGGCTGTGTCTTGTGGCTGTTTGCATCACAAGCACGATTGTGCTTAATAGGAAGCACGACCGCACAAGTGTTGGCAAGCACGCCCGTGATTAATGGGAAGCACGACCGTGCAAGGGTTTGGCATCACGAAGACGCTGAGTTAAGCACGCCCGTGCTTAGTAGGGTGCACGACCGTGCTTAGACCGGCAGCCTATAAAAAAGGCACAGTAACCGAGGGTTTGCACTTTTAAACCCTGTTTTGGTATAACAAAAACCTTAGTGCGGCTACCAACCATTTTCTTCCCTATTTTCTCTAAACCCATTGCATTGTTGGAGCTTTAGAGACTATTGGGGACGTCTAGTTCGTCGATGTTGATCCCTATAGGTAACGATTCCTTCCCTTTAGAGTTTCCTTTTTTTTATTATTTAGATTTGGGAACTAATTGGTTAATGTTCTTGTTTGACCAAGCCTTGGAAGCAGACTGAGCTGCTTAAGGGAACGTGACCGATTTGTCGTTAGGAGTGTTGTTGAGGAATCTTCATACCAGGTATGGGGAGAAGGATAGTGTATTCATTAAGCAAGGGGGTAGTGTAAGATAAGGGGTTCCCATAACCCCGGTGTTGTTAACTGTTATGAATGTTAATGCTATCTTTGAATATGCCTAACTGTTGTTAATGCCTGGGACATGTTTGACTGAATATTGTTGTTATTAATTGTCGAACATGATTATGTATGTCATGAATACCTGTTGGTTATTCTGTTGTATGCCAAGTTATTTATGATTGGTTAATCTGTTTATGACATGATCCAATGTTGAATTGGTATGACATGAATATTGATGTATGATGTTGATTATGTTGAATTGACTGAATGTTGATTGGTTGAGTATTGGTTAATGATGAACGTGTTAATAAGACCCTAATTGGCTAAAATAAGACTCTTAATTAACATAACGGTTAAGGGGTAAAACATGAAAGGTTAGTGAGAGGTGAGGTTTTATGCCAAATGGATTAGTCAAGACATTAGGACCTGATTTAAGAGTGTTTAGGGAGACTTTAATCCCAAGAACACCATGAATCTACCCAGACCAGCATGACCAACCCGAGGAGCACGGTTGTGCTGAATAGGCGTTCTCTTAGTTTGAATCTGGAAGATGGTCGTGCTTTAAGCACAGTCGTATAGAACAGGAGCACGACCGTGCATCAAGCACGACTGCATAATAGGAAGCACGACCACGCTTCACTTAAGTGGAAGCACGCCCGTGCTTAGAGGGAGCACGCCCGTGCTTCCCCTCCAAAACAGAATATGAGACTAAAGGTTTAAAGGGGTGTTCCACCCAAAATGTCCCCAGTTATATGATAACACACCAATCGGACAAAGACAGTTAGATAACTTAATTAAAGATCAATTAAGATAAACAAGAATAACAAATTGGTTAAGTCGATGCCCGGTGGGTGACCGCACGTTGATAGACTTTGGTGCTTTTTGGCCAAAGTGGCCTCGATGCTTTTTGGTCTAGGTGTTGATTGTAACACCCTACTTTTTATTTTCTGATTTTTATTTTTTCAGTAAAAATATTTTCACTGTATTAACCGGTATAAATGTATTTATTTATATTTTTATCCGAGTTCATGGAGATTGATTTTTATGAAATAAAAATCATTTTCATACTCTATCTTAGGGTAGAAGCTTAGGATAAAAATTTGGGTTGAAAATTCAGACGGAAATCGGTCTGCGTTTTCACTGACAGTATAATTTTACTGAGCATAAAACCTAATTTTGACTCATGAACTAAATGATTTATATTTAAATCATATTTCCAACGAGTTTGGTTAGTTTGAAAATTTTTAGTTGAAAACGAAATATTACACTTTTACGCAGGCATAAAACCCTAATCGGGAACCGACGAGTCGAGAAGGGAATTGCAGAGACCCGTCAAGAGATCGGGACAATGAGTCATACATGATGACTCATGAAGGATGGGTCACCAAGCATTTATGAGCATTAAATGCAAGTAATCATGACATTTAGGTAAAAAGACCAAAATACCCCCAAGCTTTCGCGGGTATTAACAAGACACATCTACGCACTCTTAACCACTCATTTTACATGGTTTTAAACCTCCCACATCTCTTCAATTTCGTGCATCCACCTCCAATAAATCATACCTATTTTATTTTGCTCTCGTTTCATTATTTTCCTCTCAAAATCCGAAATCGGGTAAATGATGGAGCTGCGTACGGAATTTTCGGGAACCGCTAACGGATAGGATCGGTGACTCATTGATGAGTCACTATGTGTGGCCCAAAATCAGCCACACCAACACTAAATGTGAGCCACATATTATTAACCATGGTTAGCCAAAATAACCTTAGTTAAGTTAATTATAACCTTAGTTAAGTTAATTATTAACTATGGTTAAACTTAAATTAATTAAATAATCACAAAACCCATTAATCTAAAAGGTAAAAAACAAACAAGGCCTAATATTTTCCCTATAAATACCCTCCAAACCGTGGCCTCCCTCACCATTTCACTCATCTTCTTCATTCTCTTCATCTTCCTCACCAACTAAGTTACAAAACCATAAGAACACCGAATCCCTACCAAACATATGACCCTCTTCCTTTCTGAAACTCGGAAAACACTCAACATAAAAGTTGTTCCTATTTCTCTCTTATTTCCAACAAGCTAAAGATCATCAAAAACGGATAAGTGTATTGGGAGATAGGATCAAAATACCGAAACTGCCCAGAATTCTCAGCAACCCACGAAACAGCATAAAGAAGTACCTTTTAACCCCTGTTATGATCCGAACCAAATGAAACCTTCAACACCAAAGTTGTTCCTTTTCTTCTTATATTTCTATAAAGACAAAGTTCGTAATTTTTGGATGAGTATATTGTGAGATACACTCACAATACCATCACACCCTCAAGCTGTCCAGTTTTCAACTTAGTGAAGGTTGATCATTTTCTTCATTTCTTCAATCTTCAAGAGGTAAAAGCTCTCCTCATTAATCATCTAAGTCTTCTCCTTCATTTATTTTGTAAGATCAAGCCATGATCATCAAGTTTTTCATAAATTTCCATTCCTAGATCTAGAACTTCAAATAATTCTAGAAAATTGTAGAAAAATCCTTTTAATGTGAAACCAATTTCTATGATCTTGTGATGTCTTCTAATTTCATTATCCAAGAGCATGTAATCAAAAACATTTTCATTCCCTATTTTATTTTGTGTGACCGAATCGCACTCAAAGGAGGGTTTGATGATTTTGTTTTCATTTTTGAAATCTAATGCTTGATTTGAGCTCTCTAGTACCTATATGATCTAAATCCAAGAGCTTGAATCCAACTAAATTTCCTAGTATATTTTCCTAATATGGGCCGAAACCCTAACCCTAAAGGTTAGAGGATTTTGTTTCAAATTTTAGTCTTGTAATAAGTAATCTATGTTAGTTAAGACTCTAGTAACTAGGATCCAAAAGATGGCATTAAGAAGATAACCCTAAACCTATTTTCTAAGTTTTGACCAAACCTAGCCCTAAAGTGTCATAGATGGTTGTCATTTGATTAATTATAGTTATGTTGTTTGGTTCAAGGTGAAACCATTAAGCTGTGGTGTGATAGCGAGGAACATCGAGTACGAGATTTCGGTGCTAGCTCAGGTGGGAGAAAGAACCATTCCATCGTCGGAACCGATAAGTAGTATATAATTTATAATAATGGTGTAGGGCGACCTAAACCCTACTAGTGGTCGAGTAATCGACAATACCAAAATCGTATTGGAAACTTTTCCGTAATACCAATGACGATTCGGGGATTGTAGGTTTATCGACATTAAGTTGATTTTAAGTATTTGAGGATGTTTGATTTTGTTATCAAATTTACTGTGATACGCTGGTTAAGGTATTCCATCTGCATGTGACGTATTTTTGCGGTGTTTGAATATTTATGATATTGAGGATGTTTGTTGTCTGTCACGGCCGTGATGGCTATCACGGCCAGGCCGTGACAGAATCTGGCTTTGTTATTTATTTGGTTGAACTATTATGATTTGGTTGTGATAAATCGCCTTATAGGATATTGAGATATTTGAATATTCTGTTGATTAATGTGTTATGCATGATCTTCCCGGGTTTAATACCATGCTTAGATGATTTCAAGGAAAGATATATATTTCTCGGAGGTATTTTGTTTGGGTGAGAGTTTTGAATATGAATTAGAAGTGCCTCGCTATTATTTTATAGAAGTGATGTGATATAGAGTGTAAGTGGAGGTTATGAGGAAAAGCTTGAGGTACTAGGTTGTTATTGATAAAAGTCATTGAGAATCATGTGTTGCACTGTTGTTCATAACATTGTATTTGAGATACACGAGGTCCGAAGTTCTCGTGGACCGTTCCAAATTAGAAGTTAAGTTGTGCAACTATAGTGTCATTGCTATGCATGAGCACCCTTGACAGTGTGAGAGAGAGAATCAGGGTGTGCACCGATGGTATTGTGCAGCTATAGTGTCATTGCTTTGCATGAGCATTCTTACCATGGATGAGAATGTGCACCGGCATTGGGAACATGTCACTTGGACGACTGACTGACATTCCTAACGAGGGATGTGTGACAGGATTAGTAGTGGCCACATTAGCATAAAGGTTTAGTTGCATGAGTTGGAGGGTAGAGGATGATGTTATAAAGTATGGATGATTGTAGATTAACGCATGTTTGTGACTATTATTGTATTATATGCTATGAATCTTTTCCACTTATGATGATAGAACTGTTTCTTATCTCCCTATTTCTGTATTTTTGTGTATGTCTACTTTGTTACGTTAGAAGACCATATGGACGAATATGTTACTGAGGATATGGATGGAACCCCATACGAGACGGAGATTGTTGAAGAGTTGAACGACGTTCCGTATAAAGTTGACACTGAAGAACAACCTACTGATCCTAATAATGTAGCGTAGTAAGTTTAGGGCCAGTGAGTCACCTAAGATGTTTTGTTTTCCGTTAGTTATAAGCAAGTTGTATAAATAAGTACCTGTGTGGGATCCTACTGAGAGGATACCCTAAACAGTGTTGTGTGAAATAAAGGATACTTATGTGTGTATTTATGTAATATAGTTTTGGTGTGTTTTGTATTTGTAGAAGTTATATGATTATTATTTAAGTTTTAATTTTTACGTATTTTCAACGATAAGCACACGATTAAGTAAATAAATATTAAGGTTTTAATTTAATAATACAATGGGGCACAACGGGGTGTCTCATTGATAAGTTGAACCTTAGTACTTTTTGGCTAAGGGGCCTTCACCCATAAGGGTTAAGGTGTTGATGTTGACGTTGATGTTGGTGATAAGTCTTGGGGTGCTTATTGGCCCAAGCAAAGGAGGTGGTTGCCTTGTTTGTTGTTGTGCTCATGCATTCATACGTTGAATTTGTTAGTGGGGGGAGTTCAACGTAGGGGAGGTCGTCCTAGAGTACGGCGATTTGTCCAAGTCTCGGGTGGTTTACCCAAGGTTTGGTAAACCGTGCGCCCCCGCGGTGGGTACCCTCGTTATGGTGCGTTGGCTATCCAAAGTGTTCACCCATGGTTTGTTGTTAGTTATTTCAGTTTTCAGTTGTATTCCGAGGATTTATTCCGAAACGGTGATACCAGCTCTGTATGTGACATCGGGGTTGGGTTATGCTTATATTTTGTTTATGTTTTACTTTTTATAAAAACTACGTTTCTTTTCGTATTGAGATGTTACAATGTGATACTTGTTTACCCGGTTTTCATTTTTATGAAATAAATGCATGTTTTTATATTACCTCCTTCAAGTAAATGTTTTATATTAATATACAGGGTAGAGGATGTCACAACCTCGGTCTTATGGCCTCAAGTACCTTAGGATTAAGGGTTTGAAATCAAAATAAAAGAAGAGTTCTAAAGGCTTAATCTCCATTTTCATCACTCTTAAAACTCCAGATGATAGAACTCTTATGGCCCAACAACTGGAAACCAATTGAATGTCACGTGGAAACTTTACAAAAGTCCCTCATGTAAGTGAAATCATTCAAGGCCTAAACCATGGTTCCATCATTCATTCATTTGGGTTTTGAAATCCGTTTTGAATACCTTTAGAGCCATCACAAAAAGCTAATACTTAAAGTTCATTATAAGGACTATTCTTATCAAAATCATTTGATTTATGATTTAACTGATTTAAACGAAGTCATTTAATTAGTGGGCTAAGTATAGAAAATGTTTCTCGTTCAAGTGATAACTCAAACCCGGATTAAAATAGGCATCCTTTTTGGATGGTTTTACTTCATGAAAACTTATGTTCATTGATTTCCAAATATGATTCCAATTACATAGTTACCTTGATTGAAAATCAAAACATTCTAAGTGAGGATTCAAAGGAAATCGTACCTATGCCTCACTTAGAGTAGGATTTTAATTAAATCTCTCCTTATAATAATTGCATAATTTCATAGCGTAAGAACTTGTTCTTTTCCTTTCTTCATTGTCATTGTTCATATCCCTACTTAAGTGTTGTGAAATTCACTTAAAACTCGAGGATTGGAGTTAAACTCCCATTTGTTCCATATGTGACCCCGAACCGAAACTTGACCATGATTCACGAGAAGATTCCACATCTCCAAAAACACTCATAGCCATAACCATACATCAACATAACATATAACTACTCAAAATGTCATGCTATAACCATATTGACAATTCAAACCAATTAATCAAACCAAGGCATATAACTAATCAGTCAAACATAGCATGTTCATGAACATATAATCATATCAATTCTGAAGTACTAATCACACCACAACCAATATTACAATCATGTCCTCATAGAGGACCAAACCAAACAAAATGGATAACCCTAGGTTTAGGGTCTCCAGCCACAAACAAATATAAGCCATCTTCACACCCACCAATATGGTGTGAGGTGGTTCACTCCCCCTACCTCTTGTAACTCCCTTAAGCAAGTTTCTATTCTTTACTTCACAAATCCACAAAGCCAATTCCAACACCAACCTTCATCAACAATAACTTAAACTAGTTAAAACAAGCAAAACCAAGGCTAAAACTTTAGCTATATCTCACGGCCTCTTTAGGTTTATAGGGCTAGGATGATTTGTTTTTAAAACCATTTGGTAGACATGTATAGATATGTATTTCTATCATAGAAAAATTGTCGAAAGTCGAAAAACAACATCATGCAAATTCCTATGAATTAATACATGGTTTTTAGAAAGTATGTAACTTGAAATAAATTACATGACCATGAAGCTAATGAAGTATAGAATAAAGTTACTAACTGGGGTCAAAAGAAATTACCTTTTGATTGATGAGAAAGTGATGAACAAAGTGTAGGCTAGAAAAACCTATTTTGCAAGACAACTCCGAATGAGTTTTTGTATGAAATAATATGTCTCTAGATTATCTAGAGGAGTAAGAATATGTAGTTGAGATAGTGAAAAACAAGGTTTGGATGCCTCTCTATAGAACTTGGCCGAAAATAGCCTATGAAACCCATTTTGAAAACAAGCTCTAACGGGATTTTTGTGTGAAACAGAAAGTGCATAAATCATGTTGGTGAGCATGGATATGGTCTTAGAAAATCAAAACAATATTTAGGTGAGGATTTTTGGGTCTTGACCGAATTTAATAGAAGAAAGGAGAAGGCTTGGATGTTCTTGAAATAAGGAACAAAATGGACCAAAGTGAAGGCAAGGATCTAATGAACAAGTTTCATGAATTAAGAATCATGAAATCATGCCTCTGAGATGATGAAATATGGAAGAGAAATGAAGAACATGTCATGAACTTTCTCAAGAACAAAGGAGAGAAAGTGAAAAAGGCTAGTTGGATCTTGAAACTTCCTAACTTAACTAGTTTTGGTGTTTTATGAAATGAAACATGAATGAATGGATATTGATGAAGCATGGCAGGAAAATAACAAGTGTCCAAGGGAGGCAAACATGTCATATTGGTTTTCTAACAATGGTTCAAAAGGTGGTTAGCTCATAGGATAAGATTGGTTAGATATTTTAGGATATTTTCATAAAAAGTCATCATGAATTGGTGACTCACTATGGTGAGTTGTCCATGTGAGGAGAAGGTTCTAGCATTTGAAGGTAAGTATAATCATGGTCGGTTTGAAAGAAACTAGGATAGGTTAGGAAATATTCATAAAATACTTAGATATTTGCATAACCATCATGATCAAGTAAAATTGAATGAAATGATAGTTATCCAGAAGCTTGGCCATGTGTCACTTAGGAGAGAATAAAATAAGATAATTCAAATTTTGCAATTTGGTCATTTGGTAATAACAGAAGAACTTAAGGGTAAAATGGTCATTTCTTATGGATTTCTAAGATAATTTCCAAGAATGTCATAATAACAATGGTGAGTCATGGTGGTGACTCATGGCAAGAGGAAGAGAAATTGGACACAATCACTTAATCTTAATGGGCAAGAAAGAATGACTCACATTTGGCATTAATGGCTTATGGTGATTCACCATTTGTCATTAATGCACATTTAATGCACAATTATGACTATGGTGAGTCATTTCATGAATCACCATGGTGACTCATGGAATTGAGTTGGCTAAGCTAGTCATCATCCCTATCCTCTAGCATATCATTGCAGTTCGGAATCCGGCTACATCGTTTACCCGATTAGAGTTTTCGATCGTTTTTCGTCAAGATTTGCCCGAATAAAACATAATATGTTATTTTTGAGTGAAAATTCTAGAAAAAGACTTTATCAATAAAATAATGATAAAATCTAAAATTTTTCAGTTTCGAGTGAAATTAGGGTTTTTATGATTGGTACAAAATTATACTATCAGCGAAAACACAAACCGTTTTCCGTCTGACTTTTAAACCCAAAATTTCACCTTAACTTCCCACGATATGATAGGTTCCAACTATGATTTTGTTTTTCTCAAAGTCATTTTATGGATCCCCAGTAATAATGTAAAATATAATTATCGATCAAGAGATAAGCAAAACAACCAAGACCCGCAACACTACTATCTCTAAAAATTCCTCCACAACTAGATAAACCTGGAGAACCTCTTGACGCTCCATCAATGTTGCATTTTATCCAACCACAAGGAGGAGGGAACCAATTAATTTGCTTAATAAGTGGAGCTTTTCGGGGATGACCAGCAATAGAAAACTTTCTAAGAATAATGAATTCCTCAATTGAATTTGATATTGTGCCATGAGATAGAGAACCAGTAAGGGAAACCGTAGACATATCATAGATATGAGGCCAGTGAAAGATATGCTTTTGTTTTCAAATCTACTCTTGTTGCGGCTGAACCAAAGGAACCACAGAACATTGATAATAGCTGCCAAAATAATGTCCATTAATTGAGGACTCCATTTTTTGCTATAAACAGAGAAGAAAGAATTTAAAGAAGAGTGATCAATTGGCACATTCAAACAAATTTCCAGCCAAGACCAAATCAAGGAAGCATAATGACATTGAAAAAATAAGTGTTCAGCAGATTCACACGCTCTCCCACAAAGGTTGTACATTCACACACAAATGCAGCCTCTAGTGTAACATCCTTGTTTTGGAACCATAGTTTGTCTATTTGTTAAGTAGGGTTATGTGTTTGAACATGTGTGTGAGGGTTGCATGGTCAATAGGCTCATAACGGGATGAACACCGAGAACCAACATCCATGATTAGGAAGCACTCCAGAACGTGCCAGGACTACATGTCCTAGCGCTGGCATATGCTAGCATGGCCTTCTGGGCAAGTTGTTAGTGAATCAAAGTAATAATCAAATTAAGTTTAGTCATTAAACAAAACATATTTGGGTCATTTATCCACAAATTCCCTCTTTTTGATTGATGACAAACTTACCATACTTAACATGTTTAAAATTCAATATTTCTTAGGAAGTAATTAGAAATATCAGAGTTATAAAATGCAGTAGTGGTTCATCATTACTCCCCCTGTCTAATTGACAGCTCCAAACATCTAAACATGTATAGGATCATTAGTTCATTCTATTTCAATAGTATGGTACCCTTTCTCCCCCTTTGTCATTATCAAAAAGAATATATGTGGGAGATTCAAAGTATAAAAGCATGTAAACCAAGGTACATACTAGAAACTCAACCATTCATTGATATCAAAGATTCATTCATTCATATTAGCAAAATCAAAACAAGTTATATAGTCATTGATATCCATCATTGTTCAAAGAGAAAATCCAGAAATTGAAAACAGAAAAACAAACATAAAAAATAGCATGCTAACATCATTACAGACACACTTAAGACACCCTAAGATCTAAACATCTTCATTGGTCCTTGGTTCTTCAATGTGCTGTGAAGCTTGGGCTGCTTGTTCTTCAAGATTTCCTTCCTTTTCAGCAGTAGCAGCAGCTTCTCTAGCCTTGTTCACAACATCTTCAGAAGTGGGATTAACTTCTGGAGGAGCAGTGATGGAAATGCCTAGGTTTTGATGCAGAGTGGCCATTTAGCCTTCCAGTGTGTTGAGTCTAATACCCAAATAGTCGATAGACTGTTTCATCATTAAGTAATGTTTGTGTTGTCTAGCCTCAAAATTCTCAAACATCTTAATCATATTATCCATCTTGTTGTTTAATTCAGTGTTGTCCATTGCAGCTCTTGGCTCATATCCAGCTATCCTAACCCACTCTCCATGCTCCTTTGCAAGCTTCAGCTTGCTTATAGTCCCTTTACTAAACTTGTGAGTGAACTGCCTAGCCTAAAACCTCTCTTCATTATCTAGAGAAACTCCAAAATGCTCCAGAAATCTCACTACTAATCCAGAATAGGGTAGGGTAGCTCCACTGATTTTGCAATCCAGCATGTGCCTGCAATGATGAAGCTCCAACTTAGCTGCTTCTTTTGGATTATTACCCAAAGCATTAATATGTCATTGTTTTGCAAAATGGCGTGGTTGCCAGACCTTGGCAAAAGCATCATGCTCAGAACATACTGCAGGAGCCTATGTTGAATGTGCATAGAGCTAATATTGATCAACCTTCCCTCAGGTGCATTCTCAACCAGCAGCACATTTCTCGCCTCTTCTTTACCAAGATTCTTAATCCAAGCACTCTCAGGTCCAACTCCAGCAAGATTACTTCCATGGTAATCTAGTCCAGTGAATTGAAAGAATTCATCAAAAGTCGTCTCAATCCTTTTATTCATCACCTCAGTAGAAAAACCTTCATTATCCATCTCAAAAGTGCGGTAAAAAGCCTTAATCAAAGTGGGGTAGATGTCACTTTTGATTTGCAAAAAGTCACTCAATTTATACTCCTCTAACCCCATATGAGTATTTTTTTTTTTCTTCTTTATTCTCTACCCCTGCTGTCTCGATGGAACTTGGCCCTCCCCAAACTTCAACAATTTTTTTCCTCTTCAAAGCACTCCTAGATCTACAGATCTACACCACAACAGTGGAGAAGGATTTAGGATAACCAACCTCTGTTATGGCGCGACGGATCTGGTACGAGGCGGCGGCGGTGATGGACTGTGGTATGAGGCGGCGGCAGCGACGGATCTGGTACGAAGCAGCGGTGGCTACTGATGTGAGAAGCAGCGACTCTGAGGGCAAGAAGCAGCAACTCTGAATCATGCGGCGATGGTTCCAGTGGGTGAATCACAGAGACAGAATGAAGAGGGCAAGAAAGTAGGAATAGGAACTCAACCGAGGAATCTTTCAGGTTAGGGTTGATCTGTGACAAAAAAATACAATTTTTTTATACTCAGAAGAAGAACGGAAATGGGATTGTGGTTGTCTGAAAATTTTCCATTGTGGTTGAAATAGGACGTAACGACCGTAACGGCAGCAACGCCATCCCGTTGCGGTTTTCTCCGTGAATTCGATTCATGCCGTGATAACGGCCGGATGCGGTTTCGGCCACCACCGCTACCGTTTTGTAGCGGCCGCAATACCTGTTGTGAATCATTTTTTGAAACCTTGAAAGAGACCTATCTCGGTTTTCTATATCAAATAGAAGAGACTAGACGTAGCACTTCACTCAAAGCTACGTAATAGTATTAATACAGACCATAAATTATCCCATCAAGCTTCACCCAGAAAATTAGTATCATCCGCATATTGACGAATAGAAAGATGAAGATCATGACTAACTTGGAAACTCTTAATTAAAATTACAAAGTTCGACTGCTTGTGCATCAAGCCTGTAAGAACTTCCGCCACAACCAAGAATAAGAAAGAAGCCAGCAGGTCACCCTGCCTTAAACCTCTTGAAACCCCTACCTCCTCAGTCGGACTACCATTTACAAAGAATGGAAACTTTAATCCGACCTTACGACAAAGCTTCTTCTTATATGCATTCTGAATTACGATAACACTTCGAAAGTGCTATTGTTGTTTACTCGTTTCAATAGCGCTAGGATATATCGCATTTAAAAACGTTATCAAATACAAATAAAAAATAAAAAATAAACACCATCTAAAAGTTAGAGTAATGATAGGTGAACACCCAAATGGGATACCCATTTGGGATACCTGGTTAATCATATATAAATATTTGGTTAATTCAGTTCATTATATGGTTAATCACGTGCAAATATTTGGTTAATTCATGATGACCCATTAATCATATAAAGAACTGAATTAATCAGATATTTGTATGTGATTAACCAAATATTTACATGGTTATGATAAATAAGCACATTATCCATATAATGAACTGAATTAACCAAATATTTATACATGATTAATCAGATATCTCATTTGAATGTTCACTATCATTACTCAAAAGTTATTTCTGCTGCATGTAGTGGATAATTCATGAATCAATATTTTCGCTAATATAATAATCGGCCCATCGCAACGACCAAAATGCATCGTTTTCAGAAATACTGCTCTTGAAACGCCCCATTAACCGTCTACTTGCAAGTTCTACGTTTGTCTTTTTCTTTCCATCTTCTAATATAACATGCAATGTTACAAAAGACTTACACTCGATCGACTAGACAATTAATGACCTAAAGTCCTCACAAAGTTGCTTACTCTGATTATCATAACTAATTGATTAACTATATATAATTCTCGCCATCTCTAGATAATGTAAATAATATGAGTTACATGGAGAATAAACAAGTGTAGTGCAGATCCTGCGATCAGCTTCAGTTGCCACCGTCATCCGCATTATATATATATATATATATATATATATATATATATATATATATATATATATATATATATTAAAGAAAGTAGGTGTTCTTTAGCCACTATATATGAACATGACTGAGTCACTTAGATCCCCAAGATAACTATCATATGGATGTAACCCATAAAAAAGGAATGTTATTTGTTTTCTGGGGGAATTTAAAATGTTTGTTATTTTAATGTAAACCATTGTTCATGCGTGAGCGCTTTATAAGAAACACTAGCAATTGGATGCGTCTCAGTTCTAATCTAACCAGTGCCTTCACAAAACGCCAACGTTAAGGACCATATTGCTTTGAATTTATTTGACAGGAATTTTATAGAAAGATTAGCATTCTACACTACTAGAAAATTGTTATTTTCGGACGGAAATGTTTCCGTCTGAAATTTTCCAAAATTTTCGGACGGTCCGTCTGAAATCCGTCCGAAATTTTCGGACGGTCCGTCTGAAATCCGTCCGAAATTTTTGGACGGATTTATCTCCTCATTTTTTTCCGCGGACCCGCGCGCGCGTAAAAGCCCTCCTCCTTCTTCTTTTTGGGTGAAAAATTTAAATATTATAATTCTAAGCTTAATAATCTAATAGAAACCCTATTCTATCTGTTGTTCAGTTGCAAAATAAGAAACCCCTCCTTCTCCACTGTTCTGCGCCATCGATCATCGCCATCCTCATTTGCGTTTCGCGTCTGCGTCTGCATCTCGCCACTGTTAATCTCCATCGATCATCTGGCCTCCTCTGTTGCTTGCTTTTTTCTCTTGCTAGGCGCTCCAACCTTCACGTTTGTTGAAAAGCTTGGTGAGCAGACGGTATATTTGCTGTTGAAAAGCTCTTGGAGACTTTTGTTGAAAAGGTTGGTGCTAACCTTTAACCTTCAATATTTTGGTATCAGATGTCGATGGCTATTGTCCCTATTTTTCTTCCATTGATACATTGTACAGTTTGAGGGTTTGAGTAACAATGATTTTTACTCTATTGGCAATTTTAATGATGTTTCTTGCACTCTCGTATGCTCTGTCTTTGTATTTGTTATCTTCTTTTGTAATTGAATGAATTTATTGTTGCTCTCAAGCTGTTTGGTGAAACACCTGAACCACTATGTAGTTTACTTTGATTGGTGTTTTACCCTCTTGCCTTCTTCATCATGAGATGGTCTGATCCTTATGATGTGTGCAAGGTTTATGAAATTTGGAATTATTTTCACTTCTGAGGATCTTTGGAGCACTTCATAGCCTCTTAGGGAGTGCTATCTTCCTATCTGAGATCATCACTGAAAGCCATCTTAAGCTTTACCAGAGAAGGTAAGAGCTATCTCACTTTTACCCTCACTCATATCTGTTTTTCTGCTCTTGATGGATATCATTAACTTTGCTAGTTGATTAATATAAACCAAATCTAGGGGTTGAATTTTCAGAACAATATCTGTTAATATCCGGCCTCTTTAAACAATCATTATGAGAACATTATTATATGACATTTGTGCTGGCAAAAATTCTTGGTGGTGATGAATGATGTTTTTGGATATTGATTTTGATACTTATGAGTTTGGCCTTTTGGGTCCAACTTTACCTTTTATTCAGGGTATCTAGTTGTTTGACTGCATGGCTTCTCATGGAATTTGATATTGAGGTTGTGACATTCTAATTTTGTTCTACTGAACTGTTGAATTATCATTCATAACTAGAAATTATAGGCTCCGACTTTTTCCATTATAGAGAGTTAGATCTATAGAAGAACCACTCAGCAAGGCATGTCTTAGTGGTATCTATTTTAGAGTTTGTCAGTTTTCTTAAGTTAAGAGTGGGGAGGTAATAGAGTTGCTCACTTGCTCATGCCTTAGCATGACTAACTTTCTCTTTCAGGGACACCACTTGGGTAGAGGATGCTCCATTTTTAATCAATAATCTAGCTATGCTTGATGTATTAGCTTTGGCTTCACTTTTATATTTATAATCCTATAACTAATTGATCACCAAGATATAGTCCTATTTATAAGGTTGGGCAATTTGAATCCTAAACCAATACAAAAACCAGATCAAATCAGTTGTTAAAGATCCATAGAATGCGGTCACGGCCGTGATGGGCATCACGGCCTGGCCGTGATGGGCATCACGGCCTGGCCGTGACAGCTTCTGCCTTGAATGTTGCTTCACTAAATGGTCTGTCACGGTCGTGATGGGTATCACGGCCGGGTCGTGACAGATTCTGCCTAGAAGGGGTCTGGCTCAGTTGACATGTCACGACCGTGATGGGCATCACGACCTGACCGTGACAGCTTCTGCCTTACTAAATGGTCTGTCACGGCCGTGACAGATTCTGCCTAGAAAAGGTCTGGCGCAGTTGACATGTCACGTCCGTGATGGGCTTCACGGCCTGGCTGTGACAGCTTCTGCCTTCAACGCTTCACTAAATGGACAGTCACGGCCGTGATGGGTATCACGGCCTGGCCGTGACAGATTCTGCCTAGAAGGGTGATGCGTGATTTTAAAGATAAAGGCAAGTGCACCTCGTCGCAATCAAGTAATACGGTGGTGAGACCGGTTATCGTATCCACAGGGATTGGTTGTCAATTACCAATTCACAAACTTAATAACTATCTAGACTAAACTATAATATGGGAGATTAAACAGAAAACAAAGCAACACAATATTTTTTGGTCTTTTTGGACTTTTAACAAACACTTGGAGTGCAGAATTTACAAACGGTTGAGATTGTCAGGTTTAGACTACACTAATCCTCCCTTGATTGCAATGAAATGGCTAACAACACAAGTCCTAATTCAATTATGCCAATCAAGCCTTTTCTAAAGTACTCAAGCCTAATGTCTTAGGTGCATTGAGCCTAAAACCCCAAATTAAACCCTAATGTCTTAGGTGGATTAATCTGTGATTTTGCATTAAGTCAAGACTTATAAGATTGCAAGCATTCAACACCTATGTCTAGATTCTTAAACTACTTGGCATATGATTCATGAGCATGCCTTAACACCAACCTTTCAGTCATCTATCAAGGCAACATATCATTCCTATGGGTAGCTAATCCAAGGAAAGCATTAAACACAGAATCACATACTCATAAAGAAATAGAGACTTGTATTGAAATCAAATCAATTAACAATCAAGTTCAGAAAAGCTACATCTAAACCCAACAATGGGGGAATTAGCTATACATGAATATGTCTACAAAAGGGAAAGAGAGAAGAGAGAAAGAAAACTTCATGACGAATCCTTCAATCTCCTTCCAATCCAAGAGCAGAGAAGATGTCATCTTTGAGGTCCCAGCCTTCCCCCAGCCATCAGCCCTCTTTAGGGTTTCCAAACCTTTGCAAAAAGTCCCCTCTTTCTGTCTGCTGTGCTGTTATTTAAAGATCCGTCGCGCGTCACGGCCGTGATGTCCATCACGGCCAGGCCGTGACGCTTTCTGTTTCTGAAACTTTTGGCATTTTAAGTCTCTCGCGTGGCGAGACCTTTCTCGCGTCGCGAGCCTCAATTTCATGGCCGTGATATCCATCACGGCCAAGCCGTGATGGTCTCTGACTTGTGGTGGTTTTGGGTCATGGCTGTGATATACATCACGGCTAGGCCGTGACAGACTCTGTTTAGCTCATTTTCTTGACTTTTAAGGCTCTAATCCATCTAAGCTTCATTATAGCCAAATATGCACAGTTTTTCTCCAATTTCTGCAAAACAACACACAGAAACCACCTCATCCGTTCCAAAGGAAAAACTATACAAAATTAACACTAAATTGGCCTAACTATATGCAAATGCATGCAGAAATGTACATGGAAAATGAGGTGAAATCACACTCATCAAAGGGGTCTGGCTCAGTTGACATGTCATGACCGGGATGGGCATCACGGCCTGGCCGTGACAGATTCTGACTTTTCATTCTTCCTTTTCAGCTTCACTTGATCACAGTCGTGATGGGCATCACGGCTAGGTCGTGATCAATGTATTCACCTAGTTTATATATAACATGAATTAGTTTCAATTCTATTCAATGATACATATATGTCTTGTTAAATTTATATTTACATGATACAGAATGTGGAAATTCCCGAGCAACGAAAGTGGATGTATAATAGACTTCTTCCAAATCGGGGGGGATTAAGAAAGGAATTTGTAGAAGGTGTTAGAGATTTTGTTAACCAAGCAACTAGGCAACCTCAATATTCTCTTAATGTAGTACACTTAGGTGTCCTTGTAAAAAACATGGAAACAAAGCTTTCTTAACTCCGGATGAGGTTATGGTTGATTTGTATAAGCATGGTTTCAAGCCAAGCTATTGGTGTTGAGATTCACATGGAGAAAGTTCGTTGAGTTCAAATGATAGAAACGCAAGCAATGTGCACGAAGAAGGTACATGTAGTCAGTTGTTAGGTGTTGAGCCACAAAGAAATCCATGTGAATCAATGATTTTTGATGCTGTTGGGCCAGAAATTATGGTCCAGATCGAGAGACACATGGAGGAGCCTCCAAATGGGGAAGCAAAGAAATTTTATGATTTGTTGCACTCTGCACAACGACCACTATGGGAAGGTTGTGTTGACCACTCAGAATTATCTATGGCAGTTAGAATGTTGAATATTAAAGTCGAAGGGAATATATCACAACAAAGCTTTGATGATATACTTCAAGCTATGAAGGAAGGTATGCCTAAGGATAACTTGCTCGTCCCTAATTTTTATAGAGAGAAGAAGTTGGTATCAAAACTTGGGATGGGCAGTAAACAAATAGATTGTTGCATTAATGGTTGTATGTTGTACTACAAAGATGACCTAGTAAAAAAAGACTGTCGGTTTTGCCAAGCTCCACGGTACAAGGTAGGTAAGGGTGGTAAGGAGGTGCCTTTAAAGCGTATGCATTATCTACCACTCACACCCAGGTTAAAGAGATTATATGCTTCTATGAACTTTGCACGTCATATGAGATGGCACTATGAGCATCAACAAGTTCAAGGTGTCCTCGAACACCCATCTGATGCAGAAGCATGGAAGCATTTTTATCAAACATATCCACAATTCTCTTCTGAATCACGCAATGTGAGACTTGGATTATGTTCTGATGGATTCACTCCTTATGGTCAATCTGGTTCACAATATTCATGTTGGCCAGTAATTGTGACTCCTTACAACCTTCCGCCTTGGATGTGTATGCAACTCCTTATTTGTTTTTGACCATTATCATTCCTGGTCCTCGTAATCCCGAAAGTAAGATAGATGTGTATTTGCAGCCTTTGATTGATGAGCTAAAGTTATTGTGGGAAGAGGGCACTTTAACCTATGATATTTCTACAAAGAAAAATTTTGTAATGAGAGCTGCACTAATGTGGACAGTTAATGATTTTACTGCGTATGGAATGTTGTCAGGATGGATGACAGCAGGGAAATTGGCATGTCCATATTGCATGGAACACTCAAAGGCATTCCGACTGAAGCATGGTGGGAAGGCATCATGGTTTGATTGCCACAGACAATTCTGCCCAAATGATCACATATTTAGAAGAAATAAAGATGCATTTTACAAGAATAGGGTTGAGAGATCAGAACCGCCTCCTAGGTTGACTGGGGAGCAAATATGGCAGCAAATTCATATGAAACCAAAGATAACCTAGTTTTTTCAAATTCAAATACCTGGGTATGGAATTGAGCATAATTGGACAAAGCGAAGTATATTTTGGGATTTACCGTATTGAAGCACTAATTTATTTCGCCATAATCTCGATGTAATGCATATTGAGATAAATGTATTTGATAATGTGTTTAACACTGTTATGGACATTCAAGGCAAGACTAAAGATAATTTAAAGTCAAGAATGGACTTGAGAGAGTATTGCAAATGCAAGGATTTAGAACTTCATGAACAAAATAATGGGAGGATAAAAAAGCCCAAGGCAAACTACACATTTACTTTGGAACAGAAAAGAGCAATTTGTGAATGGGTGAAGGGTTTAAAGATGCTAGATGGATATGCTTCAAACTTGGCTAGATGTGTGGACATGAAGGAGGGAAAGTTACATGGAATGAAAAGTCACGATTGTCATGTGTTCATGGAACGTTTGCTTCCAATTGCTTTTAACCCATTGCCAGAGCAAATATGGAAGGTTTTAACTAAGCTCAGTCAATTCTTTAGAGATTTATGCTCAACATCAGTAAAGGTAGATGACCTTATTAGACTTGAACAAAATATTCCAATTGTGTTATGCAAACTAGAACGCATTTTCCCTCCTGGTTTTTTTGACTCAATGGAACATTTACCTATTCACCTGTCATATGAAGCAAAGGTCGGTGGTCCAGTTCAATATAGATGGATGTACCCTTTTGAGAGGTATTGCCTCGTCACACTTGTAACAAAAAAAAAGTTTAGTTTATTGTGTTCTTTTGTAGTTTTTTTTGTGTCCCTTTTAGTCTCACATGAAACCATTCTTTCTTTATGGTAGGTTCCTTCATCACCTTAAAAATAAGGTTAAGAACAAGGCTCGTGTAGAAGGATCTATAATTGAGTCATACCTTATTGAGGAGATTTCTCAATTTTGTACTTACTATTTTGAGCCAAAACTACAACCTTACCATACCAGCATTGGAAGAAAAGATTCTACGAGTGAAGATGATTTGGTACAATCGACCTTTTCCATTTTCAATTTTCCTGGCCGTTTTACTGGTGGATGTAAAACTCGTTTTTTGGAGGATAGGGAATTTACTGCTACCATGAATCATATATTAATTGATTGCGATGAGATTCAACCATATATTAAGTATGTACATTTTAAAATGGACATACATCAATAGTTTGACTAATGTCATGAATTTAATTGAATGAAATTCATGTCACAATAGGATATTTGTGGAGACATTGCGTATTGTTCATCCTAATATGAGTGATGAACAAGTTGATAAGTGCATTGAAGAAAACTTTGCAACATGGTTGAAAGATTATGTAAGCCTTTATTTTGAAATAGATTTACATAGAAACTATATTTTGAATGTAATTTTAGTAACACTCTTATTGTTAAATGATTTTATGTAGGTTGACAATCCTTCAAATAATGTGCTAGATTCAAATATACATGCCTTGTCATGGGGTCCTTTAAGAATTGTAAAAACCTGGCCTATTTACTTTGTGAATGGCTTCAAGTTTCACACAAAAGCACATTCAATTGGAAAGTCTACTATGAATTGTGGAGTATGTGTTAAAGGTACAGGATATGGTGAATATGAAAAAGACTTCTATGGCCAACTTGAAGAAATTATCCAAATTGAATATCCTGGATTACCATTAAAAAGGGTTGTGTTGTTCAAATGTGAGTGGTTTGATCCTACAATTGGTAGAGGAACAAAGGTGGATAAACAATATGGTATCATTCAAGTTCGGCACAATAGACGTTATGGAAAATATGATCCATTTATTGTTGCACAAAAGGCAATTCAAGTGTATTTTGCTCCACATCCAATAAGAACTAGGAATAATGCAGATTGGTGGTTTGTAATCAAAACCAAAGCTAGGGGTGTGATTGAGGATCAACAAATTGGTGACTTTGCATATCAAGAGGATTTCAGAAATCAAAATTTGGGTCACATCTCAATTGACCTTGATATACCTATTACATTACTAGATGATGATGGAAGATTTGATGAGGTTGATGGATTTTATGATGGTGGCCATAATTTTATCAATGATGATGATGATGACAATGACGATAGTGAGGAGGAGGAGACGATGGATGATGTGCTAGATGAAGATGAAGAGTTTAGTGATCCAAGTGACAATGAGGAATAAATTTATAGTTGTTTTGCTGTACTGGTTTTTTAATGGTCTCGTATGTATGTTTATGATGACATATTTCTGGTTTGGGTATAATTACTGTTTTGGTTCATCTTTAACACTTGTGCTTAAGTTTTTCTCTTTTATTCATAAATAAATATGCTTTGCTTATCATAAAATATTATATATGTAAATGTATTTGTCATTTTAGATGTCAGGTAGAGGTACCAATAGAGGTGGAAGGACTTTGTCCTCTCGAGGTCGACGCTCATCTGGTAGAGGTGGAATTGCTGTACAAGTTGCACCTATATTACCACCAACCATACCATCTACACAAGTACCCACAAATCCATCATCATCACATGTCTTGCCTACACCATCACCACATGTGAACACGACATCAGTATCACCATCACCATCACCATCACCAACCCCAACCCCAACCCAAATACCATCACTACATGTGAACACTACATCATCACCATCAGTATCACCATCACCATCACCATCACCATCACCATCACCATCACCAACCCAAATACCATCACCACCACCTAGTCTACCTCAAACTTCTGAACAAACTTTACCAAATACTCAATCATCCATCATCGAATCTCAGGGTGATGGACATGTTGATCAAGAATGTCTTCCAGAAATAAAGCCTCATGGAGATGAGTAAGTACAACAATATTATTAAGCGAAAGCTATGAACTTATAGTTTTGTAAAGTATGATTAACGTGCATATATTTCTTACAATGTCTTTTACACTAATAGGTTTAATCCATCATCTACTGTTCGTTTCTTAACTGCTGCCATTAAGAGCAAGTTAGATTGGTTTTGTCCTACTTGGGGACATTGAACTACTGATATGCGAGATTTGTGGTTTAAAGAATTTAAGGTAAATATGATATTAGATCATTAATATATGTCATTAATATATTGTATCAAAGATGGTTTGCAGAATTCATGGTTTCTTACATATCATATCAATTTTATTTTCTTTTGTAGAAGAACTGTAGATGGGAACCAAAATATGATGCAAGGATTCGTCAATTTTTTGACATCAAGGGAGAAGCTCGATTTAGGAGTATTATGTATGAAGAGAGGAAAAAATATGAAAAAAGTCAAGAATACAAGTCAAAGTACATTCCTATACCAATATGGAATCAACTAATATATTATTGGGCATCAGATAAGAAGTTTAAGAATTTGTCTGTGGCAAACACTGCAAATCGTGCTTCAAATGAAGGTAGCTCTGTGCATACTGGTGGTTCTATATCTATGGGTGAGCATGCACGTAGAATGGTAAGACACTTGAAATTTTTTGCTTGAGTATTTAATTTTATGAACTATTGTGAATTTTCTCATTGAAGTTATGACAAAGTGTAGGAGGTAGCTACACATGTCAAACCTTCTATAGAAGAAGTGTTTTCTAAATGCCATTTGAAAAAGGACAACACTTGGGTTGATAATAGATCTGAGAATGACATGGTATGTGGTGTTAACTTTAATTTTTCTATAACTTTTGTTGCATGCATGGTTCAAAATTGTTTGTTAGTGAAATGACTAACAAAAGTCAAACTGTAATGTTTTGTAGGGAAATTTTAAAAAGAGAAAATCAGAGCTTTCAGTATTGTCATTGTGTCAACATGAGGATGGTGACGGGTTGTCTTGTGAAAGCCAAAATATGCCAGATGACTTGACTATTTGGAAAGAAGTAGTTCCTAAAGGCAAAAAAGGGACATTATATGGTCTAGGTTCTATAGGAACAAATATCTCTTCAAAGTATGCTGTCAATTCATCCTCAAGTGCATCTAAGGACACAAACACGAAACATGATATAGTAAAGTGGCAGGAAAAGGTTAAAGAGCAAGAACTTATAAATCAAGAGCAAAAGCGTAAGTTGGAGGAGCAACAAAAGAGGATTGAATCAACTGAAAGTTTGGTTGTTGCTTTATTTGGGAAGTTAAATATGCCACTACCTCCAAATTTTGTTTCCGCGACAACTATGCAAGATGGATCAAATGAGACTAGTGAGCCCTCTAATAGTGACAATGATGATAATTTTAATGTTGATTGATGGCTTTGATCTAGATTTGTGAGTCCTTAAATGTCTCTACTTTGTTTTGATTTAATATAGATTGATGACACCTTGATGACACTAGTTAGTTTTATGTTGTTTTAGATCGATAAACATATTACTCTAGTTTGTGTTACTTTGTTTGACTAATGAGTACTTTGATCATAGTGGTTTGTTTTATTGTGCTAGAACTAGAATGATGAAACACTTATATGAATTTAGTTTATGTGATTGATCTTGACTGTTAGGTAAAAATATTAACAGGTATACTTGATTGTTCTTCACAGGTTAATGTCTTGTTTGAAATTTGTTCAAATATGTCAATTTTCAATTCAGTTTTATCTCAATCTGTGTGAAACTAAAACTTGAATAATGATTTTGATATTTCATATTAGTGTTGTTTCAAAAGTAAATTAAGCCAATTTATAAATTTGAGTCAATTTCCTTTATAAAAAAAATAATTTTTATTAAATTTGTTCAAAATCCGTCTCAAAAGGATAAACGTTTCTGTCTTAAATCCGTGCGAAAAGAGGATTGGATAAATTTATTTATTTAATCCGTGGGACAACATCCGTCCCAAATCCGTTGGAAAACAAAAATAAATCCGTCCGAAAAATAACCAACAAAATCACAATATCCGTCCCAAATCCGTTCGAAAACTAAAATAAATCTGTCCGAAATCCGTTTGAACAATAACAAATAAAATCACAACATCCGTCCCCCATCCATTCGAAAACTTCGCTGGAATCTCCCCCCCCCCCATCTCTCTCTCCCTTCAATGAAACAAGTTTTCACACTGATATGAGCCCAATTTGGAGTATGGTTCAAGAAGCTAGCCAAGGACTTGGTGGGCCAACGACAAATGTTACAACCAAGAAAGCCCAACAAGTGTTAATTCAAACTATGGTTCTTATCATGGAAGCAAGCCCAAAGGCAAGATTGGATGGAATGAATCCCAAATTATTAACTTACATTATCCAACTAAATGATACTTGACAAGAAGGGCGTGCAACATGAAGTAGAGTCCAATTTTAGTTCTTTATTTTAATTCAATAAGTGTAAATGGGTTTTATGAGTGAGTCCAATTACTAAGTGATGTCAGTCCCACTTGTAATCCATGATGTTACACGAATTTGTATGTGTCTTAGTGGAAGGAATCTTTAGCTTACATGCTATAAGAACTCTTAACTAGTGTGTTAGTATTTTGAATAAATTATGGGGGGTTACACTTTTAATTTGAGAAGCAAGTGTAACCACCACATAATGAGTGTGAGAGAGAAAGTCATAAAAGGTGTGGGGCGTGTTTAATTTTTGGTGGCTGACTTGAATGTGTTGTTGACTGAGTTAAGGTGTTTTAGTGAGTGTTTTTAATATCATGAATAGGCTAAATAAGTGAGGGGTTATGGATTTTCGTTTTTATTTTGGTGGCTGATTTAAGTTTGGTTTTTAGTGTGTTTAGAGTCATGAATTAGGCCAATTAAGTGGGGGTTATGTTTTGTTTGTGAAAGGCAAAAGTTGGCTGCTCCAAAGTATATGTATTTCGTCCTAAACATGTGAATGAATAACTTGAAAGTTGATTTTGGATTAAATCCATTTTTGTGAGAATTTGTTCTCCTTGGTTCTTGGTTGAGCCAACCTTAGTTCTTATCAAGAATCCAAGATTCTTGTGGCAAACATCATAGGCTTATCAAACTCTCTAGTTTGTGGTGTCATCGTCATCTTTTTCTCTTCCATTTTGTTTCTTTCTTCATCTTATTTTGGTTACAAAATTGGTTACTCATTAAACTTGTTAAAAATTCAACCAAAAGATCATCAACAAGGCAACATCACCATTTGGTTGTCATCAAGTGGTATCAAAGCTTAGGCTTTGGTTGAATTTTCTGAGTTTTGTTCTTCATCTTCTTCTCTTCTTCTTTTATTTCTTTTCTTCTAAAACCCAAAATAAAAAAAAATATTACTTGAAGGAAAATTTCGTGATTTGTGATATTGCTCCAAAACAAGTTTTCAAGTGTGATTCTAATCTTCAAAGTTAAAAAAAAAATTGCGCATAAATTTTTTTTAAAAAAAATTGTGCATGAAAGTTTGAGACAAAGAGAAGAGAAAAGTTCTATTTGGGCAATTTTGTGTTCTTGAAAATTTTTCCCTTCTTCCATTGTTCTTATTTCCAAAGCTTTTCCTTTCCAGCCTTTCCTTTTGTTTCCTTTGTTTTTGATAAGTTTTGTGATTTTTGTTACTTGAATTTTGGAATTTTTGTGTGGTTTTTGTGTTTGACTCTTCTAAGACCTAAAGGAGGACAATTGAGAGGAAAAAAGCAAGAGTGACAAATTACATCTTGTGTGGAAAAAGCCAAAAATAGTGAAAACAATTATGTGTACAAGTGAGAGAGTGTGGTGAGGAAACTTAAAATTTCTTCTACTTAAATCATGGCAGAACATGATGATAGTTCACCTCCTACCCCAAGGACAGCCGCTCTTCAAGCTAGGATGACTAATCAAATACAAGCTCTACAAGGAAAATGGAGGAGATGCAAGCAAACTATGATAGACAACTTGTCCACCTTCAAAACAATGATGATTCAAGTGGTTATGAGAGTGAAAGAGAAAGACCTAGAGGAGGAGGACATAGAAGAGGAGGACGTAGAGGAAGGAGACATGATAGGGGACTTGAAGGGGTCAAGATTAAAGTTCCTCCCTTTATTGGGAAGAATGATCCCGAGGCTTATTTGGAATGGGATATGAAGATTGAACAAGTTTTTGATTGCAATTCTTACAATGAAAGAAAGAAGGTGAAAGTAGCCGCCCTTGATTTCAAAGAATATGCCCTTGTGTGGTGGGACCAATTACAAAAAGAGAGGAGGAGACATGGGGAGGAGCCTATTGATACTTGGGAAGATATGAGGTTTGTCGTGAGGAAGAGTTTTGTCCCAAATCACTACCATAGGGACTTACACAACAAATTGCAAAGGTTGACACAAGGTTCTAAAAGTGTTGATGAGTATTTCAAGGAGATGGAATTGGCCTTACTTAGGTCAAACTATCAATAAGATGGGGAGGCTATCATGGCACGATTCTTACATGGCTTGAATCAAGATATTCAAGATGTAGTGGAATTACAACACTATGTGGAGCTTGAAGATTTGGTCCAACAAGCAATCAAGGTTGAGCAACAACTTAAAAGGAGGAAGTCCAAATTTAATTCTTCTTCTAAATTTTCATCCTCAAGTTGGAAGGAAGATTCCAAGATGGAGGGTGCACCATTCACTAAGGAGGCTGTGAGCACCTCTCAAGGGAATAAACCAATGGAAATAACTTCTGGGAGTCGTCATGTGAAATGTTTCAAATGCCTAGGCCATGGACACATTGCATCCCAATTCCTAACCAAGAGGACAATGGTGGCAAGGAATGGTGAAGTGGTCTCACAATCCGAAGCTTCAAGTGAGGAGGAGAGTGAAAAAGGAGAAGAAATTCCGGAGGGAGACTTATTCATGATAAGAAGACTTTTGGGAAGCCAAACGAAAGAGCAAGATGATAGTCAAAGAGGAAGCATTTTCCGTACTAGATGCTGATAAGCCTCTGGCTTATCTAGTTTTATAACTAGATAGACTGTGGTTTATGTGCTATTTATTCGAGTTCAATCTCGTTTTCGCCCAAATTTGTCCTTGTTTTGTTCCTAAGTAGACGTTGACTCGTTCTAGGCATTTTTAGTAGTTTTTAGTCTATTTTGAATAGAATTACGCTTTTTGTTTCTTTTTTATTGTTTCGGGTTAGAAGTGAAGCTCCGAGAGTCAAGGAAAGTCAAGAAACAGTGGAAATTTCCATTCTGGAGATACTCGCCTCACGAAAGGATGCTCGCCTCGCGAGCCTGAAGACCAGCTGAGCAGCAAAAGTCATCAATTCTGTCTAGCCCCGCGAGAGGCTGCTCGCCTCGCGAATCATGAAGACCTGGAGGACAAAGACCATCACGGCCTAGCCGTTATGAAGATCACGGCTGTGACAGATTAAAGTTTGAAGATTCGCCTCGCGAACGTACTCTCGCCTCGCGAGAGTCCAATTTGAAAGCGCACCATTTTTAATGTTCGCCTCGCGAGAGGCTGTTCGCCTCGCGAGCGAGCACAGAATCAGAACTCTATATATTGTTGTTTTAGATCAAAAAGGGGGATCCGAATCCTAGTAGTTTTTCCACTTTTTAGTAGCGTTTAGGCCGAATTTTTGTCTCTTTGGAGCTGCGTCTCCTCTTTTCTTTTTCTTATTTTACCATGGTCGTTAGGTCCGATTGCTTGTCTGTCGTTACGAGCATGAGGAACTAATCCCCTCGTCTGAGGGATCAATGAAGCCACCCATGGCGGTGTAGGATTCGATGTGATGTATGTTTTTCTCCCTTCTTTCAATTTATGTTTTCCAATTATGATTTGATTGTGTTGATCATATGCATGCGTGATTGACTAGTTAAACGTGATGAGGCTTAGGAGGCAATTCGCGTTTTAGAACTTGAATTGGGATCATCGATCGAATATTGCACGAGAGTGAGTAGGAGATCGGTGCAACCTTATAGGGAACAAGAATTAATAGAGTTTGATGATTAGGATTATGAGACCTAGTAAGTAATTAATCCAATCATCGAATACGTCCTATTGAGCACGACAGTGAATATAGGATAATTTAGGGGTCCCGGTTGACATTGTAATTGAACTTAGGAAAGAATCATCATCACTTGGGCACTATGCATGATTGGGTAGGTGGATTTGAGATCTTAGATATTTTAATTCCAGATTTTTAGTAATTATTCTCTAATAGATTTGTTAACTTAGATTGCGATCCTATTCTCCCTCTCAACCACTTTCCTTGCTTGACCAACGTATCGAACTTCTCGCGGATTAGTCGAATTGGTAGCCCAATCCTTGTGTTCGACCTCGATAAATTCTTACCGTGTTTATTTTATTACTTGCGACGACCCGGTACACTTGCCGGTGACTCAACAGATGCCTAATTCAAGAGAAGGTTTGCTCTTTAATCATTGATGGAGGTAGTTGTGTCAATGTTGTTAGTTCTAGATTGGTCGCAAAATTAAATCTTGTTACTAAGGCATATCCGCAACCATAAGGTTCAATGGCT
The DNA here is from genome assembly GCA_030762895.1 of Sophora flavescens. Classification (NCBI taxonomy): domain Eukaryota; kingdom Viridiplantae; phylum Streptophyta; class Magnoliopsida; order Fabales; family Fabaceae; genus Sophora; species Sophora flavescens. Next base: position 144,727,968 of record CM061064.1, read on the forward strand.
AAGTGAAGTTGGAGAAATGATGGTGAATAAGCAAGTTGAGATTCCTTTCTCAATTGGGAAATACCATGATAGTGTACTTTGTGATGTGGTGCCTATGGAGGCAAGCCATATATTGCTAGGGAGGCCTTGACAATTTGATAAGAAGGTCACTCATGATGGGTACACCAATAAGTTCTCTTTCTTTCATCAAAACCGAAAAGTTACTCTTGGTCCTTTGTCTCCAAAAGAAGTGAGAGAGGATCAACTTAAGATGAAAAAAACAGAGAGAAAAAGAGAAAATAAAAAGAGAGTGAGAAAAAGATTGAAAAAGAGAGTGAGAAAAAGATTGAAAAAAAGAGTGAGAAAACAATTGAAAAAAAGAGTGATCAAGAGAAAAATAATGAGGAAAATATTGTGAAAATTAGTGAAAAAAAGAGTTGTTTGGCAACAAAAAGTGAAGAGAAGGAGGCTTTGATTTCAAGGCAGCCCTAATTCATTTTTTATTGCAACAATTTTTATTTAATTGCTAATGCTTCTAATGATCTTTCTTTGTCTAGTGGCGTTGTAACTTTTTTGCAGAAATTTGGTAATTTCATTCCAAAGGAAGCACCCTATGGCAATGTGGTTGTGAAGAACATTCTAGATGCACCAGAAATGACTAATTTTGGTGATGAAGACTTCAATTCGAGGTCGAATTCAATCAAAGAAGGAGGGGATGATATGAGCCCAATTTGGAGTATGGTTCAAGAAGCTAGCCAAGGACTTGGTGGGCCAATGACAAATGTTACAACCAAGAAAGCCCAACAAGTGTTAATTCAAACTATGGTTCTTATCATGGAAGCAAGCCCAAATGCAAGATTAGATGGAATGAAGCCCAAATTATTAACTTACATTATCCAACTAAAGGATCCATGATAAGAAGGGCGTGCAACATTAAGAAGAGTCCAATTTTAGTTGTTTATTTTAATTCAATAAGTGTAAATGGGTTTTATGAGTGAGTCCAATTACTAAGTGATGTTTTTGGGTCAGCCCACTTGTAATCCATGATGTTACACGAATTTGTATGTGTCTTAGTAGGTGAAATATTTAGCTTGCATGCTATAAGAACTCCTAATTAGTGTGTTAGTATTTTGAATAAATTATGGGGGGGTTACACTTTTAATTTGATAAGCAAGTGTAACCACCACATAATGAGTGCGAGAGAGAAAGACATAAAGGGTGTGGGGCGTGTTTAATTTTTGGTGGCTGACTTGAATGTGTTGTTGGCTGAGTTAAGGTGTTTTAGTGAGTGTTTTTAGTGTCATGAATAGGCTAAATAAGTGAGAGGTTATGGATTTTCATTTTTATTTTGGTGACTGATTTAAGTTTGGTTTTAGTGTGGTTAGAGCCATGAATTAGGCCAATTAAGTGAGGGTTATATTTTGTTTGTGAAAGCCAAAAGTTGGCTGCTCCAAAGTATATGTATTTCATCCTAAACATGTGAATATTAACTTGGAAGTTAATTTTGGATTAAATCCATTTTTGTGGATTAAATCCAATTTTGTTCTCCTTGGTTCTTGGTTGAGTCAACCTTAGTTCTTATCAAGAATCCAAGATTCTTGTGGCGAACATCATAGGCTTATCAGACTCTTTAGTTTATGGCGCCATCATCATCTTTTTCTCTTCCATTTTGTTTCTTTCTTCATCTTATTTTGGTTACAAAATTGGTTACTCATTAAACTTGTTAAAAATTCAACCAAAAGATCATCAACAAGGCAACCTCACCATTTGGTTGTCATCTCACACAAACAACAACAACAATTATATGCTATTCAATATTCTTTCGATTTTTTGGTTTGAATCAACTTAACCCCCAAAAATTCTAAATCCTTTTTTTTAAAAGGAAAACAATAAATATTAATAGCTTTGTTGAATGAGTTTGCTACCATCATAACAATTTCATAGAAAAATTATCTATTTAACTAAATAATAATAATATTAATAATAAAAACAAAGCCAAAATGGGAAAGTCACAGACCTTAAATCAGAACGGGGGACACTAGGTGCAGCAACAATGTGAACCGGTTGGGACTATTGACTCAGTATTGTGATAGAGTGAGTCAAGGGCGTTGACTCGTTCGACATTTTGCAGTTGCAGAAGAAAGCCTTCTTCCTCCACTACAAGAATTCGCATGATTTACGACGGCCTCTTACCGATGGCCACATATTTATCTTAAATTTAACCAATACTGACGGTCGTGTCCGTCGGTAACAATAACGATTGGTTTTTTTAACTTTCTGGCTTTTCATGCAGCCGTCGGAAAATTCCGTCGCTAACTTTTTGTACTCTTTTACGCGAAATTTTAGGTGCCAAATTACTGACAAAATAGGATCAGTACCAACGACCTGATCGTCGGTAACTTGTAATTGATTTGGCGACCGTCTACCATTCAGAAATTGAGGGACAATGCCAACGGCCAAGCTGTCGGTAATCAGTAACATGTGATTGTTTTTTACGACCGTCTGTCCATCGGAAAGTGAGAGTTGGAGTTACGAAGTGATTTCAATTTACGATGACTAAAACCTTCGGTAATTGTTTTTCCCCTTTCCGACGGCTTTGACCATTAGTCAACAGTCGGTAACCTGTGAATTAAGTGACTTGCGCGCCTCTTCCCTTCCCCTTTATCATTTTCGTTTTCAAACTCTCCACTTCCTCTCGTCTCCATCGCCTCCACCACTGTAGACGAATATCTCCTCTCCACATACTCCACCATCGGTCGTCGCCCTCGCATCCCACCAATGCCCACGCCCTCTCAAACCCTCGCCCCTCCCTCCACCTCTCCGTTCTACTCAATCTCCATCCCTCCCTTTGTTTCTGTCTCTGTTCCGACGACAGCCACCACCCCCGTATGGTGGTTCTCCGACCACCCCTCTCTCTAACTCTCTATATGTCTCTCAGTCCCTCCACTGCACCACCACCTTCATTCTTTGCCACCCCCACCTCCGCCCCGGCTGACCACTGTCAGATGCCTCCACCGCCTAGTAGTGACAAAAACCAGAGGGTAAGACTTCTGAATGTGGCACTCTGTTTTCACTTCCATTTTCGCATCAATTTTTCTCCATTTTTCACCTCATTTGGTTGCATTTTTATGTTCCAACAACCTCCATTTGCTGCTGTTGTCACCCATTGTTAGCTTGTTATTCAGTTCTCTGTTTCTTCGATCACATGTTCATGAATCTTTTATTTGTTAATTTTTTATGCTGTAAGTCTTTTCTATTTGTTAAGTTATTGAGAATGTTATTTGTAATTGGTGATGTTATTTTTGGATGATATTTAGGGATTGCTTCATGAATTATTGAAAATTGGTATTCTGATCTAAGATGTAAAAGTGTACTTTATGTAGCTAAAATTGTTGTGTACAATTTTGTTGTGAAAATTGGTAATCTAAATTTGGTTGTGAAAGTGATCATTGATATTAATTTAAGATACAAAATATTAAGTAGTCTATTAAAAAATACAAAATTTTACTTCAATTTTTCTTAGGTAATATAATTTTGACCCAGAAAATGATAGATGAAATGGGAGACGGTGATCTGCTAGGGTTTCTCTTCTAGTGATCTTCTAGGGTTTTGCTTGCCCTTCATGGCTAAAGATCCTATTGTTCCATGGAGCTTCCTTGCTCCTCAATCGTCTCCTCCGAATGCTCCTGCTCCTCCTCTAAAAAAGTCCTTCGCACAAGCGGTCTCTAACTCCTTTGATATCCCTATTAATCAACTACCCAAACCTTGTTTGAAGGGTGATAAATGGACGATCAAGATATCTGAATCTGAATATCAGGCTGGTGTACAAGAATGCCAAAATCTTATTCATGGTCGTCTCATTCTGTCCTAGGGAGATTCCCCGATAAAACTGGTTAACTTGCGATCCAAGCTTCTCAAGATTTGGAAACCTATTGCTTCTTGGTCTGTGGTATCTCTGGGAAAAGGTTTTTATTAGTTCAACTTCTCCTCCTTAGACGACCAACGTAGGATCAGATCCGCTGGTGCTTGGAATTTGAGTCCAGGTGTGCTCAGATTATCTTCTTGGATTCCGGATTTTAACCCTAATACCATACGTCAAACCCATGCACAATGTTGGGTTAGGTTCCATGGATTGCCTCGAGACTATTGGCGGCCAAAGATCTTGTTTGAGATTGGTGGTGGTATTGGTGTTCCAATTGCATTAGATGAAGCAACTATGAAGAGATCTTTCGGCCACTTTGCTAGAATTCTCATTGAGATTGATCTCACTAAGGAACTGCGTGATAGAATCCTTGTGGAAAGAGAAGACTTTGCTTTCTTTGTTGACATAGAGTATGAGAGACTTCCATCCTTCTGCTCTTCTTGCAAGTTAATTGGCCATTCAAGTTCTAATTTCAAAAAGAATCAAACTGGAGAAACTTTAGCTCCAAAAGGTTTGGATGTTGTCCAGAAAGAACCTAGAAAAAAGATTTTGCAATATGTTCCAAAAACTAATAAAGAAAATATTGCAACTTTGAAGGAAACTGAAATAAGTGTTGTGGATAAAGGCAAAGGTATTGCCTTTGAAGAACCTATTCTTGAACCAAATTTGGTTCAGGAGGCAGGCACTAGCAATTCTAAATTAATCTCTGTGGAGACAGTTATTGACTCAAAAGACTTTTTGGGAGTTAACAATGTCCCACATAGTGATCCTGAAGCTCAAGCTTCCATTAATCCTCTTCTTGGATTTGTTCAGCCCTCTAGTACCCTGAATGTGGTAGAGATTCTATCTCCTATCTGTGGGGTTATGCAACATTCTCCTACAGAGAGTGATTTCCCCTCTCCTGTCCAACAATCTGTCTCCAGTAATGGGACTTTTGTAGTAGACACTCCTGCGGATTGCTCACCTGCACATCACAATGCTCATATCTTAAATGCAGGCAAAGAGATTTCTGTATCTCATCAAGGTAATTTACATCTCCAAGGTCATTCTCTACCCAAGGAGAATGCTGTTCCAACTCTTTTAGGAAAGAGCACTATTAGTGTCACTCCAGACAGCGATATAAGGAATCAAATTGTTGCCTCTGACTTACAAATTGTCAGTCCTTTCTGGGGTCATGAGGATGATAATCTAGATGATGACAATGGGGAGAATCAGTCCTCTCCAATTGCAATGGCTGATCCGAGTAAATATCTTCTGAGCAGCTCTCAAGGGGATGATTTTTCAACTGTGCTATCTAAATCTAAGAAGAAAAAATTAAGGCAAAAGGCTGCTAAGGAAGCACAGCAAGAAAAGAATTTTGCCCGTTTAAGGGGTGGTCCTCAACAGTTTGCTTAATGAAAATCATATATTGGAATTGCAGAGGATTTGGTAATCCTAGTACAAGGTTAGTCTTCAAGAATTTGTGTTGCTAAAAAACCAGAATTTGTCTTCATCTCTGAACCTTGGATCAATGTAACTGATGTTCCAGATTCCTTTTGCAGGCAGCTGAATTTAAAAGTTTTTTGTCTTAATGATGGAGGTAGTCGTATTCCTAATCTATGGGGGTTATGCAGCATCCATTTATCGCCAACCTCCCTGTCTATCTCATCTTAGCAGTGTTCATTTCATATAAACAAAGATGGACAAGATCTTTTTGTTGCAGCTATTTATGCTAGTACCTCTCATCTCTTGAGAAGATCTCTTTGGTCAGAATTAATTAATCTGCAAGTTAACAATCCAGGTCCTTGGTGCATGCTTGGTGATTTCAATTCTGTTTTGGGATCCCATGAAGTTAGAAGCTCTTCCTTACCTCTCAAGGCAGCTTGTGAAGATTTTAAGAACTTCACTGATATAGCCAACCTGATTCATCTCCCTACAAGAGGAGCCAGTTTTACTTGGAGTAATAGGAGAAGAGGGTCTGCTCACACTGAAAAAAAGACTGGACAGAACCCTATGCAATGAAGCTTGGCTAGACATTTGGAATTCCACTTCTTGCTGTACTTTGATTAGGTCTCAGTCTGACCACTTTCCTATCATGGTAAACTGTTCTAAGCTGGTTCAATCCTTCCCTTCTGCTTTTAAATTTCATAAAATGTGGATTGGTCATCCGGATTGTTATAGACTCATTAAGGAAGTGTGGAGCAAACCTGTTTATGGTTGTCCAATGTATGTCCTTTCTCAGAAGCTGAAGTGCTTAAAAATTGAACTAAAAAGTTGGAACAAGCTGGTTTTTGGGAATGTGCATCAGAGAGTTGAATCTGCCTTGGCTGCTGTGGATTCTGTTCAACAACTCATTAACTCTAGTGGTGTGACTGATGACCTTATGGAACAAGAGGTTCTAGCACAAATTGAATTACAGCAAGCTTTATTGTTTGAAGAGGAGTTTTGGAGAGAAAAATCCAGGATTAATTGGCATTGCCAAGGGGATAGAAACACTGCATTTTTCCATAGGATTACAAAAACTAGGTATGCTGCTAAGTCTATGAGTATGCTTAAATGTGGAGATGTTATTATTGATGATGCAGGGGCCTTGGCTCACCATGTCATTGATTTCTTCTCAAATCTGTATGCAGTCCCTAATGATTGCCAAGCAAATGATCTCATAAACAGAGTTATCCCTAATTCTGTTACAGCTGAAGAGAATAATTTGCTAACAATGCTGCCATCTAACGAGGAAATAAGGAAAGCAGTCTTTGCAATGAACAGTGAGGGTGCCCCCGGACCAGATGGTTTTGGAGGGTGCTTTTACCAATCCTATTGGGATATTATTGGAACTGAGGTATGCATGGCAGTTAATCAGTTCTTTGCTCAAAATTGGATCTTGCCTAATATGAATTCCAATCTAGTAGTTTTGATTCCGAAAATGCCAAATGCTGATAGAATTGAAGACTATAGACCTATTGCTTTAGCCAACTTTCAGCTCAAAATCATTACTAAGGTGTTAGCTGACAGACCAACAAATATTGCAGCTAGAATCATTTCTCCTCAGCAAAGAGGCTTTGTCAAAGGTCGAAATATCAAGGAGTGCATTTGTATTGCTTCAGAGGCTTGTAATTTGTTGGACTATATGGCCTTTGGTGGAAATCTGGCCCTAAAGCTTGATATCAAAAAAGTTTTTGACACATTGGACTGGAACTTTCTCATTTCTATTTTGAAAGCTTTTGGTTTTAACCTCACTTTCTGTAACTGGATTCAAACAATCCTTCACTCTGCTAAGTTATCCTTTTTGATCAATGGAAAACCAGAAGGATTTTTTACCTGTAAAAGAGGAGTTAGGCAAGGTGACCTTCTATCACCTCTGCTTTTTTGTCTAGCTGAAGATGCCTTCAGTAGAGGGATTTCTAGCCTTGTCAGTTCTGGAGTGTTACAAACTATATATGGACTAAAGAATCTTGGATCTCCTAGCCATGTTTTGTATGCAGATGATGTGCTAGTCCTCTGTCAGGGTAGCAAGAGGGGTCTTGAAGCCCTGATGAATCTTTTTGCTGAATATGGAGCAGCCTCAGACCAAAGTCTTAGCCTCGATAAGTGCAAATTCTATTCGGGCAGTATTTCCTCCAACAAGTCATCCAGAGTTGCTAATATACTTGGATTTTCTGATGGATCCTTTCCTTTCAACTACCTTGGACTCCCAATTTTCAAGGGCAAGCCAAGAAGGATTCACTTGCAGTCTTTAGAAGATAGGATCCTCTCCAAACTTGCCTCGTGGAAAGGTAGCCTCCTTTCCATCATGGGCAGGGTTGAACTTGTCAAGTCTGTGATCAATAGTATGATGCTCCATATCTTTCATGTCTACTGCTGGCCTTCATCAGTTCTTAAGGATTTAGACAAATCCATTAGGAATTTTATTTGGTCTGGAGATCCTAATGTCAAGAAAATCTGCACTGTTGCTTGGAAGAAACTATGCAGGCCTGTTCTGGAAGGAGGGCTGGGCATTAAGTCCTTGTTAGCTCTTAATGAAGCTTCTCTTTTGAAGTTATCTTTTGAAATGGCTTCCTCTGGTGCTGAATGGGCTACCTTTCTTAGGAAAAGGTTCTTTCAGTATTGCAAGCCTGTCCCCACCTATATCAAGTCATCTATATGGCCAGGAATCAAAACTCATATGCAGACTGTTTTTAACAATTCAGTTTGGCAGATTGGAGATGGGTCCTCAATTAATTTCTGGACTAACAAATGGCTCTCAATGCCTTTGGTTGATCTGTTACAAGTTCCTCACAATTTACAGCATAGACTGAAAGCCAAGGTTGCTGACTTTATCAGGGAAGGCATCTGGAATATCCCTGCGTCTCTGTTTGCTAACCTCCCAATTTTTGGTCAGGAGTTGCCCCTTTTGGATATTCCTGTTTTCCCTGTAGTGGATACCCTCATTTGGCAGCACTCATCCTCGGGTGTTTTGTCATTCAAAGAAGCTTTCCATTTCTTAAACCTTAGTCATTCTATTTGTGACTGGTCTAAGCTGATTTGGAATAGGGCAATTCCCCCCTCTAAGTCCTTTGTTACTTGGAGACTTATTCACAACAAGCTGCCTACTGAAGACCAACTTCAAAAGAGGGGTTGCTGCACTGTTTCGATCTGCAGTCTTTGTTATTTTGCAGCAGAGAGTGCAGACCATCTTTTCTTAGCTTGTCCCTTTGTAAAACACATTTGGCAGTGGATTGACTCGATTTTTGATTTGCAGGTGGACACTTCCTCTATCTTTTCTATTATTTCCCTTTGCAACAAGCAATGGAGCCTGCAAATGAAGGACATTCTAGCTGCAGCTATTATAAACTCTTTTTGGATCATTTGGTTCTCAAGGAATAAATTGATGTTTGAAGATAAAAAATCTCAGTGAGGGCAGCTACTAGCATAATCAAAGCTTCCATTTCACTTTCTGGCAATATGTCTACAAACAAAATGTTTCCTTCTACCGAGGAAATAAGAATTTTGGAGCTGTTGGGGATCAATGGCCATCCGGGAACCTCTCCTAAAGTTATCCAAGTTGATTGGACTCCGCCTAACCCAGGTTGGATCAAAGTAAACACTGATGGTGCTTCTAAAGGCTCTCCAGGACAAGCAGGTGGTGGTGCAATCTTTAGGGACAGTAGTGGAGCTACTCTTGGCTGCTTTGCTGATTTCTATGGGACTCGGGACTCTTTCTCTGCTGAGTTGCATGCTGCCATGACAACAATTCAGGTAGCATTTGAGAAGGGTTGGTCTAGACTATGGATGGAATGTGACTCTTCTCTTGTGGTTCTTGCTTACTCTAATCCGGGCATAGTTCCTTGGAAAATTAGAACTAAATGGAGAAATTGTATTGCTTTGACTTCCAATTTTACTTTTTTGATTTCTCATGTTTTTAGAGAGGCTAACCATTGTGCTGATAAGCTAGCTAATTTCGGAGTCATTTCAAAATGCTTTACTTGGTGGAACTTGATTCCAAATTTTATTAGGCATGATTTCTTCTGTAATAGGTGGGGTCTGCCTAACTTTAGATTCAAGTAATTTCTCCTCTTTTCATGGGTAAGGTTTTATGCCCCCCCATGTTTCCTTGTAATTTCTCCTTTTTTTAATAATATATTGGGGTGCTGCAGATGATTGGTAGTGGTTTTGGTGCCAACCTAGTTGGGATGATTTCCACTACAGTGATGCTTTTGCACGCCTTTTTGCTTTAAAAATAAAAATAAACAAAGGTTAAAAAATTAAAAATAGAAAAATTAAAAAACAACTTTACAACATTCTCTCTTTACCCTAGAAAACATGACGGGGAACAAAAGCTGATTTGGTGGCTACATCAAGACAACTTACAGGTGGATGTGGGCAAAGCTGATCACACGACGACATGATAGGGTTAACGTAATGTAAATTAAGTAAATAAAGTTTTAAATTAAAAAATTAAATAAGATATGAATTAATAGTAAATAATATCTAGATAGTTAAATAAATAGATTAAATAATTTAAATTTAATTATATAAATAATAAAGTAGCAAAATAAGTGAAAAAAATTTCTTGATAATTAAATATAATTACGAATGTAAATTTTTATTCTTAGCACTAGTAAGGATATTAAGTTTGTTGGAACCAAAGTGGTTTTGGATTTAATAATCTCTAAGTTTTGATGCTAACAAAAGAATTAAATTTGCTTGATAAAGTGTTAGTTGAGATCTAACATGTGCTTTCAGTTATGCAAGAATACTTTAATATAAGTAAAATAAACTTTGGGATAAATTTTCATTGAAAAATACGCGTCCACTCTTGTAGACGGGCTGCTCAAAAACTTTGGTAAAGTTACTTCTTTAGACTGGTTTACTTAAGTAGACAAAGCTCTAAATATTTGCTAGATGAATACATAAATAACTTGTTAGGTACAGCAAGTCCAAAGACTTGATAAATAAGCGCGTCCATCTTGCCACATAAGCAGACGGAAGTAATTAGTAGAAGTAAACGAACTGAAAAATAAAGTAATCTAGTAGACGTGCTCTAACCGCCACGTCACCAGACGGAGATCTTTATAACTCATTGAGGAATAACAAGTCCGAAAATTTGATAGACAAAAGGATATGCCATGTCATCAGACGAGCATAGTTTAATATTGAACAGACTTAGTCTCTCATATAACTAAGTAGACGGAGTTTCTTTTTAGACGAGCTCCATCTTAGAATGAATTAAATGCAATCCGAATCTCTTGAATTTATTTCAAATGATTGATATTTATTTCAATAGAATATTTGTTCTTCATATTTGTTTTATCTGCTTTAATGTTTCACCTTGTTGTAAAAGAAACATAGAACCATCAAGAAATGCAAAAAGCAGAATCGTACAATAAGATACTGCAAAACGAACTGTACGATGACAACTTTATGGCTGAAAAAGCTGGTTTATACACAAAGGAGGAACAACAAGTGCTCAAGTTGCAATACTCAAAGGAGTGAACCTCCAATTTCATGCTACCTCGATAACCAAGAGTACTATTCAACATTGCCACAATCAAGCTATCAGTCACAACGGATATCATGCATTAAATTCTCTCTCTAAACCGGATTATTCAAAGTAACCGTTGAAGAAATACAAGTGAAGAAGAAGGCCACTATAAATAGAAGACCTCAAGTTCTGAAGAACAACTTTTGCCAATAAATAATCACTCATTATAATATTCTTTCAAGAGAAAGAGTCTGTATCCTTTAGTTTGAATATTGGTGTAATATTCAACTGATCTTAAACTGTCATATTCTCATACATAGTGAGTGAAGAAGATTAAACATTATATCTCTTTGTTAGAGTTAGAGCCTGAAGAGGCTTGGTAAGAAAGAAATACTTGTAGCATGGAGAGGTATTAAATACTTGGTTGTAATCTATCTGGAGAAATGGTGGCTAAATCCTTCAAGTCGAAGGGATTGGATGTAGCTCTTGGTTGGAAGAGAGTGAACCATGATAAAATCTCTAGTGTGAATCTTCTATCCCTAAACTCTTCAGTTTTATTTGCTTATACTAACTGTGGGGTTTTGATATTGCTTTTGTTAAAGTCTTTTAAAAAGGATCTTTATCTTTGTGCTTGCTTATGTTTCTAATCTCCTTGAGTGCAAAAATTGTTTTAAAGGTTGTTTTCGAAAATTATTAACAAACAGAATTAACCCCCCCCCCCCCCCCCCCTCCTTTGTTTGCCTGTGTCAACTTCAAAGTTTTGTAATACCTGAAACCAAAAATTTAGAAAACCATTAAAATGAACGAAATACTGAAAGTCGTGCCATATACCAATAAGACATGAACAATACTATTTATGGAATATTGCTTGTGTGATTGTAAACTACTTTATAGTGTTGATTTTTCTATTTGATTAACTTTAAGTTGCTACACTATTGCAAAAAGTGCTTTTCAAGTCAAGAAAAATTGCTTTTTAACGTCTAAAAAATACCTCACGTTATTAGAGCAGACGTAAAAAGTTTAACTTTTAACGTCAGTTCATAACTGACGTTAAAAGTACACTTTTAATGCCAATTGAATAATTAACTTGCTAAAAGTACACTTTTAACGTTAGTTATTTATTTTAACTGGCGTTAAAGTGTTACTAATAACGTCAGTTGTTTATAAGTAATGTTTTTTTTAAGTCCAAACTTTCAACAGAATCAGAAGTATAAAAGCCATAAAAATCCAAACTTTTATAACAGAATCAGTAGAAAACACACAAGAATAGAAAGTTTCAATAGAATCAGTAACAAACACATAAAAATCCAAAATTTTACAAAAGAATCCGAAGAAAACACATAAAAATCGAAACTTTACAACAGATAAACATCAAACTTCGTTGAAGATAGCAGCACCATCTCCTTGACAAGATCTCGACATCGTCCTCATCATTTTTGGCAGATCTCCTTGAAGCAGGGACCTTCGATCTAAACCAGATCTGCAACTACCAAGCAGATCTGAACCAAGTGGCGGACCAGAATAAATAGGCATGGTGGCAGAGCTGATGAGAAGAACAACATCCCAACACAGCTTCAGATAGATCTGGCGCAGAGCTGGTCGGAGGCACGTGTGGTGGCATATCGGATCCATGGGAGACGCATGCTGCCGGTAATCACGGTCATTGGTCACAGAAGAATCATCTAGCGCTTGAAGATCTGGCACTTGAATAAAGATCTAGATGAAGAAGACGCCAAGACGCTCATCTCCCATTTACAGATTAGATTAGCTGCTGTTCGCTTGTGGGACTCGTTGGGGATGCAGATATGGAGACCCATTTGCAATGTCAGGAACGAGAGATAGTGAGTGAGAACGAAAGATTGGAGTGACTCACTATCTCTGAAGAAATGAGAGTGTAAAGAAATGAAATATTGGAGAACGAAAGAAAGCTTATGTTCTTCTGAAATGAAATGGAGAGTATGGGACTTGAGAGAGATTAGGAATTAAGAGAGTCAGAGAAGTCAGAAAAAGAAAACACAGCTTGAGAGGATCTCAGCCGTTAATTACCTAGTGATCCTCGTCATGTTTCATCCAACGGTAGTCAATGAACATAGGAAAAATTTGATTCAACTTTTAACATTAGTTGTTTATATAACTGACGTTAAAAGAGCATCTTTAACATCAATTGTATAAACAACTGACGTTAAAGATGCTCTTTAACGTCGATTGTATAAACAATCGACGTTAAAAGTGACCAACATCATTTTTAACGTCAGTTGTTTATACAACTGACGTTAAAGGTGATTTAAGTGACACTGATAATTACAATTTTGCCACCGCCTCCTTTTTAACGTCTAAGTTTTACTTAACTGACATAAATCTTTCTTGTTTATTACATATTTTGCATTAGTGCTAAAGTGGGGGAATTAGTTTGAGCAATTACATTTATCTTATGTACTTGATATTCAAGTACGTAGGGACATTATAAATTGTCTATAGCGTAAAGTTTTATTTTACACATGAGTTATATAATTGAGAAAAACCTTAGATACTTGTTTGAAGTTCAATATTTTTGAGCACGTGTACTCTTGCAAGCCACTATGATCTTGGTATTGAACCTTTAATTGTCCAAGTGGGAGAGTTTGAGAAATGATGTGGCACCATGAGAATGGGAGGAATTCATGAGTGTTACGTCATCCTTCTGATGGGAAAGCATGATAGCACTTTGATCGGGTGCATCCTGATTTTTCCACGGATCCTCGCAATGTGCGACTTAGGTTATGTTCAGATGGCTTTAACCCATATATCTAAGCTTTTGGTCCGTTGTTGTTACCCCATGCAATCTTCCTCCCCAAATGTGTATGTCATAGCCATTAATGTTCTTCACTTATCTGGTTCCAGATCCATCTAATCTAAAGGCTAGCATTGATGTTTACTTACAGTCATTGATTGATAATCTGAAGAAGTTGTGAAATGGTGTTACATATGATGTTGCTCAGAAAAAAAAATTACAATGAGGGCAGCGTTGATGTAGACAATTAATGACTTCCTAGAAAATGGCATGTTGTCTGGCTGGGGGATGGATGGAAAATTGGCATGCCCGCATTGTATGGAGCATACAAAGGCACTTACCTTAAAGATACGGGAGGAAGATGTTCTGGTTTGACTCCTATCATAGGTTCTTACAGAACGTTCATCCATTTAGATGGAATAAGAACGCCTTCAAGAATGGGTTTTTTGAAACATATGGGTCACCCCCGAGATTGACACCTGAACAAGTTTGGCTTAGAGTCAGGGACTTACCAAAAGTCACAGAGGCTGGAGTTTCTAGATTATGAGGATACAGAGAGTGGCATAATTGGACAAAGAGAAGTATTTTTTGGGATCTTCCCTATTGGAAAGATAATTTATTGAGGCACAATCTTGATGTTATGTACATTGAAAAAAATTCTTTGACAACATATTCAACACAGTGATGAACGTGCATGGCAAGACCAAAGATAACGCTAAGGCTACAATGGACTTAAAGTTGTATTACAAGCGACCGGACTTGGAGCTGAAACATCAGGCCAATGGGAAGATGAACAAGTAAAAGGCCAACTATACTTTAACTATCCAGGAAGCAAGGCTAGTTTACCAATGGATAAATAAGTTCAGGATGCCTGACGATTATTCTTCCAACTTGGCAAGATGTGATGATGTTATAAAAGGTAAATTGCATGGGATGAAAAGCGGTGATTGTCATGTATTAATGGAGTGCTTACTTCCCATCGCCTTCAGTTTACTTCCCATTCATGTTTTGAATCCCCTTATTGAAATAAGTCAATTCTTTAAGGATTTGTGTTCTGCAACTTTGATGGAAGATGAGTTGATTAGGATGGAAAAACCATTCCACTCAAACTGTGCAACCTAGAGAGAATATTCCCCCTCGGCTTTTTTTGATTAAATGGAGCATCTCCTAGTTCATCTTGCATATGAAGCTAGACTTGGTGGACCAGTTCATTATAGGTGGATGTATCCATTTGAAAGGTAATATAAGTATCCTAATGAGTATGAATTTTTTTTCATGAATATTAATTAACTAATAATAGACTCGTTATTATTTTATACATTCATGGGGGACTCAAAATGATCAGTGAAAAATAAGGATAGGGTTGATGGTTCAATCTGTGTGTCATTCTTACACTGTGAGACAACTCGTTTATGTTCTCATTATTTCAAACACATGGTTTTGTCACCAAGAAATAGTAGGAACAAAATGGAAAATGAAAGTGAAAGACAACACAAAATCTTATCAGTTTTATGTTTGCCCGGTCGTCATTTCGGGAAGGAGTTGAGACATTGTTTAATGGAGACAGAGTGGAACTCAGCTTATGTTCATGTGCTGATCAATTGCACCCAGGTTAAACCATACCATGAGTACGTATGTGCTTATAATTTTTATTCTTTCGAAAGCATATGTTACAATAAAGGGTAAAATAGTTTTTTTGTCCTTTATCTATTGGTGAAAATTTGTTTTGGTCCTTTATCTTTTAAAAGATTCATTTTTGTCCTTTATCTTTGAAACGTTACTCAAAATGGTCTTTCCGTCAGATCTGCTACCGGATTCCGCTAATGCCCTGTCGGAGATCCGCCGGAACCTAGGCATTTCTTCTCAAACCCCCTTCTCCATCCACCTCTTTTCTTCTAAAAACGCTTCCCTCTGGAATTTGTCCCTTCCCCCCGCTGGAATTCATCCCATCTCCCCTCTCTATTAGCCCCTTATCCCCTTCTGTTGCCTTAATAATTGTTGGGATGAGCTTGAAGATGCGTCCCGAAATTGCGAAAACCACGAACTTTTAGAGCGAATCGTATCTTGTTGGTGTGTGCTAGAAGAAGAAGGAAGTGAATGACTTTGATGTTAATGGTGGGTGGTGCGAAAGTGTTGTAAGTTTTTGGATTTGGAGAGGAAGAAGCATGCGACTGCTATGGTTTTTGAGAAGAAGAACGAGTGCTGATGGAGGCTAGGGTTTGTAAAGGGAAAAGAGTGAAAATAGGTTTCTGATGAGATGAAAGGTGAAGGGTTTTTGAGAAGAATAAGTGTGTGTAATTTTATTTTAGAAAAAATAAGATGAAGGGGAAGGGGTTTTGAGAAGAAATTCCCAGATTTCAGCAGGTCTCCGGTGGGTCATTAACGGAATCCGGTAACAGATCTGACGGAAGGACCATTTTGAGTAACGTTTTAAAGATAAAGGACCAAAATGAATCTTCTAAAAGATAAAGGACCAAAATGAATTTTCATCAATAGATAAAGGACCAAAAATGTATTTTATCCAAAAGAATTATCTATAAGTCGTATATCAAGAGTCAAGACCAGATTCTGCTTGTAACATGCAGAAAAATGTACTGAAAGCTGAGAATGGAATTCTGGACTGATTTAACTCATTTATTTGGGCTTGTACTTGTATTTAGGGACTTAATGATGTAATCCCATTTGGGCCATAGGAGAGCACGATCAAGCTAACCTTGGGCCTTAAATTGGCTTCTCATTTAGCTTCCTTTAATTCCTATAAATAGGTGAACGTAAGCTCATTTCGCAACTTTTGAATGAAATTAGATTTTGCTCTCATTTTGAGTAGTGTGAATGAGAATAGTTCTCCTCTTTGGGTTCTTGAGTAGAACCTTGCTTGATTCTCATCAAGAGCTTCAAATCTCTTGTGGCGAATCCTCCTTGAGCTTATCACTTCTTTCAATTCGTGGAAACAAGTGTGGAACTTTCTTTTATCTTCTCTTCTACTCTATTTTTATGTTTTTGATCTTTTTTATGCTAGATATACTCTTTTTCTTTCATATGAAATTCACTTGAATTTATCTTATATGTGTGATCACGTTTGGAGCCTTGAATTAGGCACCTAACAAGCGCTCTTTCATTGATTGGCATGATGATCACCTTTGAGATCAAGATTTCCCTCTCAAAATTCATTTGAATTTTGGATCGTAACTTGCTAAAATCTCTTAGATAGATCATTTAATTTATTGATTCAATCTTGGATCATATTAGTAAGTTTCTTGTAATTATCCATTTTGTTATTCACTCTATACATGCAAATACAAATATATTCAATATTAACTAAACGCATAACCATCCCTTTCTACCATATCATCACTTCGGAGTTCTTTGGCAAGATCAAGATCTACCAACACTCTGGCAAAGTTCCCGATAGTCTTATTAATAGTAGCATCATCCAAGGACAAAGGAATGCCAATACCACGAGCAATGGCAAAAATAATCCGTGGCCTCCAATATTCTTGAGGAAGGCCGTGAATCCGAATCCAACAATGAGTATTGGTCTGCTTGACCCGATAAGGGTTGAAATCTAGAGTCCAAGAGAAGAGTCTAAGGATTCCCGAATAAAGAGACCAAGCACCAACCGCAATAACTCTTCGCAAGTCATCAACCGAAGAAAAGTTGAACTCAAAAAAGCCTTTCCCTATCGGGATCATTTTCTAATACTCCTCAATTTGATCCGGCTGTTGATGGTCTGGATATGGTTGTGGAGTAAGACCTTAGAAGAAGTTCCACTCATGTGATGATGCAGCAAGATATAGACAAAGCAGTTGGGGATCAACATGGATCTCCTCAATTAAGTGATGAGGAAGATTCGATAGAAACTGTTTATGATGAGGAAGTCACCCCCTTTCCATCAAATAAGGTAAAGGATATTCCTGATCATGTCTTTGATTCTATTCAAAACTCTAGCTCTAGGAATCATTCAATTTTTTCAAACTCTAGTAATCATGTTAGAGTAGTTCACTCTGCTGAAAACATCCCTTTAAGGGTGGCTAAGGACTTATCTACTTTAAAGTAGAAATGGGCAGATATAGTGGAGGATGTCCCTCCTTCCAATAATGATCCTAATTCTAAGGATGGCTTTACAGTTGTCCTTACTAAGTCTCAAAAGAAAAAGCTTAGGCAGCAAAAAAAGAATGATGTCCAATCTGAATATACAACCTGATCTAGGGTAGGGAAGCAAGGCTTTCCTCAATGAAGTGTATCTTCTGGAATCTTAGAGGGATTGCCAATTACCCAACAAGATTGGCATTACAAAAGCTTTGTGTTTTGCACAAGCCAGATTTTATTTTCATTGCTGAGCCATGGATTGATGAAAATAGTTTTCCTGCTACTTTTTGGAGAAAGTTGAAGCTGAAAGTTTTTGCTGTTAACTAGAGGGGTCCTCTTCAATCCACTTTGTGGTGTCTTTGTTCTGATTCTTTGAACCCTACTGTGATTGCCAACTCAGATCAACAGGTTTCATTTTCTCTTGATTATAATGGTTCTGTAGTGTGTTTATCTGCTATCTATGCCTCAACTTCCTATCTTCAAAGGAGAAATCTGTGGCAAGAGCTAAACCAGATGCAGTCTCAATATATACATCCCTGGTGCTTTGTTGGAGACTATAATGTTGTCCTTGGTGCTCATGAGTATAGAGGTAAAGGTGTTCCTTCTCAAATTCCTTGTCAGGACTTTAGGGATTGGACAAGCTGCAATAGCCTTACTCACATCTTGACTAAGGGAGTCCAGTTCACTTGGTCAAATGGGAGAAGGGGTAGACATATGATAGAAAAGAGACTTGATAGAGCCATTTGCAAAGACTCTTGGTTAGATTTTTGGTCTAGTGTTTCCTGTGCTTCTCTGACTAAATCCATATATGACCATTTTCCTTTATTGCTGGAATTCTAGAAGGAAGCTTATAATTTTCCTTCCTCTTCAAATTTCTAAGAGTTTGGGCTAGTCATCAGGACTGTGAAAAGATTATTAAAGAAGTTTGGAATGGTAGTTACAATGGCTGCCCTATGAGTGTTCTTTCTCAGAAGCTAAAAGCTCTTAAGCTCAAGTTGAAAGACTGGAATAAATTAGTTTTTGGTAATGTTAATGATAGAGTGCAGTCTGCTACTGCTGAATTAGATCAGGTCCAGCGATAGATTGATGTGTTGGGAATTTTCGTATAAAAAAAAATAACGCAGCGGAAAAATTTCCCATCGAAGGATCCTTACGAATGGTCACAATTCATGGTTATAAGATTGACCTCTTGAAGCGATGACAGTTGATTAAAATCGTCTATCACGAACACCGCACGAACGATGTCTATAAGGAATCCACACGAGCAGATTCCGTGAACGTCCAATGTCACGAACCCGAAGCATCTCTGTCTCACAATGCTAGCTTCGAAAACCGAGACCTGCTGCTCACTATCACTCTCTATGTGCGGCTAGGGTAAAACAAAACCGTGTAGGCACAATAGCTTAAGTGGTCTATTTATAGCAACACCTCCTTAAGTGAGTTAGTGAGCAGCGTTTGACCTAAGCCCCATGTACTATACGCTAGGCCCAATAGAAAAGTCCAACTCTCCTTTTAATGCTTCTTTTAATCCGCTCTTATGTGTGTGACCCTATAGGTTCCCAAAACGTTAGTAGTAATATTAAATCCCATTTAATATTACAAAACGAGTGTGGTATCTAGCAATACATCACTGCTACCTAAGTAGTGAGAAAGTCTCGTGATTTGATGAAACCTTTCTCGTGACAAATATTCATGTGCATTATTATCCCTTTGTCCATATATCTATATTGAACACAAGACATAGAATGTGTCACCCTTGTATGGTTCAATATCATGTTCCCTGATACCCGAGTAGACTTAACAACAAATGAGGTCAATATCTCATATTGACTCATTTCGGAACGACCAAGCATTTCTGAGTCTCACTCTATCGGGGGGCCTACAGATATTACTCCTGTTATGTAGGAGGGACAAATTCCATCTAGGTCACTCACATCCCTCTGCATGGCTCGTGGTATGCCCAATGTCCGTCTTTATAATCATCCTATTACAGATGACGTTTGACGATATTAAAGCACACGACTCCTCATGTAGGGATCGTAGCGATTTCAGGTCGAAGGATTGCATACACCATTGTCACTATGAGACCTACTTATGACACTCACACAACGCTCCATGTAGTGTTCTCATGGGGGTCAATCCGAAGACATCATTACTCTAATGTGTACCTATGTGGCGACTCGATATCTCATATCCATGACCCGTGAGATATGGTCATCAGTCTGCACACATAATAGTCTCAATGTATTATTATTGTCCTTATTAATAAAATACTTGACTACGGATATTTATGTATAGGATTTCATTGTTCAATAGTGTCTCACGATCAAGTCATATACTTGATATTCTATTAAACTGAAATTTCTATTCTAAGGACTTTATTATGTTTAAACAAGTAACACAATAAATTGGAATGCCTCATATCATATATATATATATATATATATATATATATATATATATATATATATATATATATATATATATAATAGCAAGATACAAATGTAAGTCTAATAAATACACTGGCCTCTAGGGCTTACACCAACAATCTCCCACTAGCACTAGAGCCAATCAGGCATAAATCTAATGCCCATCGATCTAGTGTGACCTTCATGCTTCTGTTGAGCAAGAGGTTTCGTAAGTGGGTCAACAACGTTATCAAGTGTTGGTACTCTGCATATTTTCACATCTTCTCTATCGATAATCTCTCGAATGAGATGGAAGCGCCTAAGTATATGTTTGGATTGCTGATGAGATCTAGGTTCCTTAGCTTGTGCAATGGCCCTATTGTTATCACAATAGAGATCAATGGGGTCCACAATACTAGGAACTGTACCAAGCTCAGCAATGAACTTCCTGATCCAAACAACCTCCTTTGCTGCATTGGAGGCGGTAATATACTCAGCCTCTATAGTAGAATCGGCGACTGTCTCCTGCTTTGAACTCTTCCAGCTCACCGCCCCGCCATTCAGGCAGAACACATAACCAGATTGCGATCTGGAATCATCCTTATCGGTCTGGAAGCTAGAATCGGTGTAACCTATTACAGCAAGCTCTTCCTCGCCTCCATATACCAAGAACGAATCCTTAGTTATTCTCAAGTACTTAAGGATGTTCTTGATAGCAGACCCGTGACTTTCATCGGGATCAGACTGGTACCTGCTTGTTATGCGTAAAGCATACGATACATCTGGTCGAGTACATAACATGGCATACATGATAGATCCAATTGCGGATGCATATGGAATCTTACTCATGCGATCCCTTTCTTCTTGAGTGGAAGGGGATTGTGCCTTTGATAGGCATATACCATGTGACATAGGCAAGAGTCCTTTCTTGGATTCATGCATGTTAAAGCGTCTCAACACTTTGTCTATGTATGTACTCTGACTTAGGCCAATAAATTTCAGCGATCTATCCCTATAGATCCTTATTCCCAATACATAGGTAGCTTCACCCAAATCTTTCATAGAGAAGCAAATCCCTAACCATGTCTTCACATTTTGTAGTGTAGGGATGTCATTTTCAATGAGTAATATGTCATCTACATATAACACCAGAAAAACAACAATGCTCCCACTAACCTTCTTGTAGACACAAGGTTCATCTTCATTTTTGATGAATCCGTACTGTCTTACAGCATCATCAAAACGAAGGTTCCAACTTATGGAAGCCTGCTTCAATCCATAGATTGATCGCTGCAATTTACATACCTTTCCGGCATCCTCTGAAATGTCAAAGCCTTCAGGTTGTGTCATGTACACATCCTCAAGAAGCTTTCCATTAAGGAAAGCAGTTTTGACATCCATCTTCCATATCTCATAATCATGGTATGCAGCGATAACAAGTAAGATCCGGACGGATTTAAGCATCGCAACAGGTGAAAAGGTCTCATCATAGTCGACACCATGAATTTGCTTGGAACCCTTAGCCACCAATCGCGCCTTAAAGGTATGTACCTTACCATCCATGTCAGTTTTCTTTTTGAAAACCCACTTGCACCCTATGGGGTTTACCCCTTCAGGTGGCTCTACCAAGGTCCATACCTGGTTGGTGTACATGGAATCCATCTCAGATTTCATGGCCTCAAGCCACTTCTCAGATTCTGGGCCAGTGATGGCCTCCTGGTAAGTCAGAGGCTCATCTTGATCCATGATCAATACATCACCTTGTGGAGTCATGAGAAATCCATATCTCTCAGGCTGGTGACGTATCCTGTTAGACCTACGCTGGTCTTGTGCTACTGGAGCAGGTTGTTCCTCCACAACATTTTGTGAAGGTCGCTCCTATTCTACCAATAGTAGGTCACTACTCTGTGATTATTGAATTTCTTCAAGTTCTATCTTCCTCCCACTGGTTCCTATGGAGATAAACTCCTTTTCTAGGAATACACCAGTCCGTGCGACAAACACTTTGCTTTCGGAAGGATTATAGAAATAGTATCCCTTGGTTTCTTTGGGATACCCCACAAAGAAGAATTTATCAGATTTGGGATCACGCTTATTAGAAACTTGACGTTTTACATATGCTTCACAACCCCAAATATTCATAAAAGACATGCTGGGTCGTCTACCAGTCCATATCTCATATGGTGTCTTTTCTACCGTTTTGGATGGAACACGGTTAAGTGTAAAAGCTGCTGTTAATAGAGCATGTCCCCGGAAAGAGTTTGGAAGGTTTGCATGACTCATCATAGACCGAACCATGTCCAACAAGGTTCGATTTCTCCTCTCAGAAACACCATTCCATTGTGGTGTTCCAGGTGGAGTGAGTTGAGATAAAATTCCATACTCTCTCAGATGATCATCAAACTCTAGGCTCAAATATTCACCACCTCGATCTGATCGAAGAGTTTTAATATTTTTACCAAGTTGGTTTTGTACCTCATTTTTGAATTCCTTGAACTTTTCAAAGGATTCCGATTTATGTTTCATAAGATACACAAATCCATATCTACTGAAATCATCAGTAAATGTGAAGAAGTACTGAAAACCACCTCTAGCTAATATGTTTAGGGGTCCGCATACATCGCTATGTATAAGACCCAAAAGATCATTAGCTCTTTCACCTTTTCCAGTGAATGGAGCTTTAGTCAACTTTCCCAATAAACAAGACTCACATATCTCATATGATTCATAATCAAATGAGTCCAAGAGTCCATCTGTGTGGAGCTTCGAAATGCGCTTCTCATTTATATGGCCTAAACGACAATGCCAAAGATAAGACGGGTTCAACTCATTTGGTTTGAACCTCTTAGTATATATGTTATAGATGGGCATTTCGAGATCAAGGACATAAAGCCCATTACTCATGTGTGCACTAGCATAGAAAATATCATCCAAATAAATAGAACAACCTTTGTTCTTTATTATAAAAGAAAAACCAATCTTGTCCAAACAAGAAACGGAAATGATATTCCTGCTAATTGCAGGCACAAAATAACAGTTCTCTAACTGAATAGTAAGCCCAGTGGGCAAAGTCAATACATAAGTCCCTACAGCTAAAGCAGCAACCTTTGCTCCATTTCCAACTCGTAGGTCGACTTCGCCCTTTGCCAATAGTCTACTCCTGTTTAGATCCTGCACATTTGTACAAATGTGAGAACCACATCCAGTATCTAATACCCATGATGCAGAAGTAGATAAATTGACTTCTATAACAAATACACCTGAAGTGGAAGTCTCACTTCCCTTCTTCTTCTTGCTTTCTTCCAGGTATTTTGGCCAGTTCCTCTTCCAATGTCCGGTCCGACCACAGTGGAAGCAATTGCCTTCCTTAGCCACACCACCCACAGGCTTTAAGCCAGAAGTACTGGGCTTGAACTTTTTGACGGCCTTGCCCTTACCCTTTTGTTTGTACGTGGGCTTCTTGGGCTGCTTCTTGATATTTTCAGCCTGGACCATCAAAATGGCCTTCCCCTTTCCTTTGTTAATATTTTGTTCAGCAGTTCTCAACATGCTCAAAAGTTCTGGCAAAGGTTTGTCAAGATCATTCATATTATAGTTCATGACAAACTGACTATAGCTCTCAGGCAACGATTGCAGAACTAAGTCGGTGGCCAACTCTTGGCCTAAAGGAAATCCCAGTCTCTCGAGATTCTCAATGTACCCGATCATCTGGAGTACACGAGGACTCACAGGGCTTCCTTCTGCCAATTTACACTGGAAAAGGGCTCTGGAAACTTCGAACCGCTCATGCCTTGCTTGCTCTTGGTAGAGAAGCTTGAGGTGCACGATCATATCGTACGCCTCCATGGTCTCATGTTGCTTTTGCAGCTCAGAGGTCATGGTAGCAAGCATAAGACAGCCGACGTCTAAGGCGTCATCCTGATGCTTCTTATAAGCATCCTTGTCAGCCTTAGGAGCATTTGAAGCCGGTGGCTCCTCAGGAATAGGCTCCTCAAGAACATACAGCCTTTTCTCATGTTTGAGGACAATCCTCAAGTTTCTGTACCAGTCCAGAAAATTTGTTTCGGATAGTTTATCCTTCTCAAGGACGGATCGCAATGACGGGTTACTTGATGTGTTTGATGCCATGGTAATCTACATAAATAAATATGCAAAATATAAGTATCATGCCATGAAGTTATTTAATAAGGTCTTTAATTAAATACGCCTCCCACTATTTTACTAAAAAACAATGACCCTCATCATTGATTCGGAAAATCCTGTTGGAAGATTTTCTAGTGGGCCAAGATCCATATTTCACCTAGCTTTAAGTCAGCTTTGACTGATCACTCAAAATTTGGTTATATAGGTAGGAAACACTTTCCGATTGCATCTCATGCAACTCTTGGACAGTTGGGTGAATAACTCTTATTCTAATCCATCATATGGACTAAAGCCCAACTTTTAAGTCTCTAAGCCTTTCAATCCTATTGAAGTTGGCTTAGTTAAGTCAGACCCAATGGATAGCAGTTGAACATTTCATTTGTCCCATCGCGTATTACTAGTATAGATAAAGGTATGCCGCTTTGACGGACCCACACTTAATCGATCATAGTATTGACGAGTGCCATGCATTAGAAGGCCTTTAAATGTGACTTAATATTTCCTTTTGAGGGATTTGATTAAAATTTGATCTCATCATTTGTTAAACTCTTTAACTTACTATTTACATACATGCATCTCATACATATATTAGTTAAACTCTTTTAACATACTATATACATACATGCATCTCGTACATATATAAGGCAAATAAATGTGATATGGTTATGGCCCCTAACGCATTGATTCTCCCAAGCCAAAGAGAGAATCTAAACTGAAACCTAGGAGCGTCCAAGCTTCTCCAAGCATGATCTCCCACAGGATAACGTCTTCTTGTCTCCATCATTACATTACATAAACAGAAACCTCATTTTACATATGAGGGGAGTGAGATGAGAAAAGAATATACATATGGAATATAAGAGAAAGGCACGGCACGCAGGCCGTATTTCAAAATAAACCAAAATACTAAGGCCATAACCATCCACCATGCATTACAACGCAAATAATAACAAACAATAATAATACCTCTTTTATTATTATTAATATTATTATTAAGTGATACAAAAGATTTCAAAAATTTGAATTTCGAAATAACACACTACGCAGAGGAACAGCGGCTAGGGTTTCAACCCTTGGAACCTCAGTCGCAAGAACATGAACTCTTCATGTCTGAAACCCCTTAACGCCGCCAACAGAGAACTGAAACCGATCATGTTTAACATCAACACTTGACGCCATCGCAGAACATAATAAGGATTCCAGACCCAATGTACATATAGCATATATACATAAACATGCAATAGACGCATATATCATATACATACGAAAATTACAAAAACAAGGTTTCGCAAAACGGATGCAAACGTTTTTCAGAAAACAATTTTTCAGAAAAACGATTCACATTATAAACATGTTATCATACATAACAGGTAAACCACGTAACAGAATCATGGTTTCGCAAGCGGCTCTGATACCACTGTTGGGAATTTGCGTATATAAAAAAAAATAATGCAGCGGAAAAAATTCCCATCGAAGGATCCTTGCGAATGGTCACGATTCATGGTTAGAAGATTTACCTCTTGAAGCGATGACAGTTGATTAAAATCGTCTATCACGAGAACCGCACGAACGATGTCTCTAAGGTATCCACACGAGCAGATTCCACGAACGTCCAACGCCACGAACCCGAAGCGTCTCTGTCTCACAGTGCTAGCTTCGAAAACCGAGACCTGCTGCTCACTATCACTCTCTATGTGCGGCTAGGGTTAAACAAAACCGTGTAGGCACAATAGATTAAGTGGTCTACTTATAGCAGCACCTCCTTAAGTGAGTTAGTGAGCAGCGTTTGACCTAAGCCCCATGTACTATGCGCTAGGCCCAATAGAAAAGTCCAACTCTCCTTTTAATGCTTCTTTTAATCCGCTCTTATGTGTGTGACCCTATAGGTTCCCAAAACATTAGTAGTAATATTAAATCCCATTTAATATTACAAACAGTGAGCGGTATCTAGCAATACATCACTGCTACCTAAGTAGTGAGAAAGTCAGTGATTTGACGAAACCTTTCTGTGACAAATATTCATGTGCATTATTATCCCTTTGTCCATATATCTATATTGAACACAAGACATAGAATGTGTCACCCTTGTATGGTTCAATATCATGTTCCCTGATACCCGAGTAGACTTAACAACAAATGAGGTCAATATCTCATATTGACTCATTTCAGCACGACCATGCATTTTACAGTCTCACTCTATCAGGGGGGCCACAGATATTACTCCTGTTATGTAGGAGGGACAAATTCCATCTAGGTCACTCACATCCCTCTGCATAGCTCGTGGTATGCCCAATGTTCGTCTTTATAATCATCCTATTACAGATGACGTTTGACGATATTAAAGCACACGACTCCTCATGTAGGGATCGTAGCGATTTCAGGTCGAAGGATTGCATACACCATTGTCACTATGAGAACTACTTATGACACTCACACAACGCTCCATGTAGTGTTCTCATGGTGGGTCAATCCAGTACATCATTACTCTAATGTGTACCTATGTGGCGACTCGATATCTCATATCCATGACCCGTGAGATATGGTCATCAGTCTGCACACATAATAGTCTCAATGTATTATTATTGTCCTTATTAATAAAATACTTGACTACGGATATTTAAGAATAGGATTTCATTGTTCAATAGTGTCTCACGATCAAGTCATATACTTGATATTCTAGTAAACTGAAATTTCTATTCTAAGGACTTTATTATGTTTAAACAAGTAACACAATAAACTGGAATGCCTCATATATATATATATATATATATATATATATATAATAGCAAGATACAAATGTAAGTCTAAGAAATACACTGGCCTCTAGGGCTTACACCAACATGATGTTGTTGGCTTTAATGATGCTCTCTACATTTAGGAACAAGCAGCTCAGTTGAAGTTAGAATCTTCTCTTCATGATCAGGAAGTCTTTTGGCAGGAAAAGTCTAGATTGAATTGGATGTTGCATGGTGATAGGAATACAACTTTCTTCCACAAAATTACAAAAGTCAGAAAATGTGTCTAAACAAATCACTTTGTTGAAAAATGATGACAGCATTCTTATTGATCCATCTACTTTGGAAGCTTACATTTTCAGTTACTATGAGAATCTATTTAAGGGTGATAATGTCTGTGTTGATGATGGCCTTGTGCAGGAAGTCATCACTCCTTCAATTTCCAGGATTGAAATCTGATGCTCACAAACCTGCCCTCAGTTGTAGAAATTAAGGAAGCTGTGTTTAGTCTTATTTTTGGGGGTGCTCCCGGTCCAGATGGTTTTGGAGCTTTCTTTTTCCAAGAATATTGTCAGATCATTGAACAAGATTTTGTTGGTGCTGTGCTGCAACTTTTTCAGCATGGTTGGTTGCTTCCAGGTTTTAATTCTAACTTGATTGTCTTGATTCCTAAGATTTCCAATGCTGATAGGATAGATTTGTTCAGACCTATAGCTCTAGCTATCTTCAAATTTAAGATCATTACTAAAATTTTAGCTGATAGGCTCTCCAAGATTGCTCCCAAGATTATATCCTCTAATCAAAGAGGGTTTATAAAAGGGAGGGAGATTGGGGACTGCATTTGTCTTGCCTCTAAGGGCATTAATTTACTGGATAAAAAGTCTTTTGGTGGAAACTTGGCAATGAAGATTGATAGTAGGAAAGCTTTTGACACAATTGATTGGAGGTTCCATCTCAAAGTTTTGAGTTCTTTTAGCTTTGACAACAAATTTTGCTCTTGGGTGGATTTAATTCTTCATTCAGCAAAGCTTTCAGTTTCTGTGAATGGAAAATCTGCTGGTTATTTTTCTTGCTCAATGGGGATTAGACAGGGTGATCCCTTGTCTCCCTTGCTTTTTTGTATTGCTGAAGAGGTCTTAAGCCAAGGTATTTCTAAGTTGGTGCTAGATGGGGGTCTGTAGTTAATGAATGATGCTAGAGGCCATGCTGTTCCTTCTTATATTTTGTATGCAGATGATATTGTGCTGTTCTGTAAGGGTTCTCAAAGGAACCTTAGAAATCTCATGCATCTCTTCAATAGATACAACTTGAATTCAGGCCAAGTAACTAATCAGAGCAAATCCACTTTCTACACTAGTTCTGTCAGTGCTAGAAGGAAAATTGAGATTGCTGATTTCCTTGGTTTTAAACATGGATCTCTGCCTTTTACTTATCTGGGTATTCCTATCTTCAAGGGTAAAACTAGGAAGCAACATCTAATGCCAATTACAGATAAAATTAAGTGCAAGCTGGCTTCCGGGAAATCCTCTATGCTGTCAATAGCTGGCAGAGTGCAACTGGTGAAATCTGTGGTTCATAGTATGTTGAATAATAGCTTCTTGATATATGCCTGGCCTGCCAGTCTTATCAAAGAGGTTGACAAATGGATTAGAATTTTCATTTTGTGGGTGGGGGGTGATACCTTCAACAGAAAGCTTGTGATTGTTGCTTGGAATAAAGTTTGTAGGCCTCTAAGTGAGGGTGGTTTAGGCTTGAGATCTCTAAGAAATGCTGCCATGCTCAAGCTATGCTGGAATCTGATTTCATCTAATAATCAGTGGTTTGTTCTTTTGAGATCCAGGGTGATCAGAAATAGATCTGTGATCAATTACCA
The DNA here is from genome assembly GCA_030762895.1 of Sophora flavescens. Classification (NCBI taxonomy): domain Eukaryota; kingdom Viridiplantae; phylum Streptophyta; class Magnoliopsida; order Fabales; family Fabaceae; genus Sophora; species Sophora flavescens. The sequence goes on from CM061064.1 coordinate 144,756,827, forward strand.
CATTAGTTCTTCTATATGACCTGGTTTGAAGCCTTTTGTTAGTACTGTTCTGCAGAATTCCTCCTGGTTGATTGGTAATGGTTCAGAGATTAATTTCTAAAAGGATTGCTGGCTTACTGAACCTCTTGTGGACTGTTTGAACATTCCTACTGATCTGCACTACTGTCTCCAAGCCCAGGTCTCTGATTTCATTGATGATGAGGGTTGGTGTATTCCTGTTGCCTTGTTGCAGAAGTTCCCTAATCTTGAGTCTCTCATGGAAAACTATCAGCTGCCTCCCTCTGGTTGCTCTGATGAAAGAATGTGGAATCATACTGCCACAGGTTCTCTTCCTCTTAAGGAGGCTTATCATTTTCTCAATCCTACAAGCCCTTCTTTGGACTGGTGTAAGTTGATCTGGCATCCTTTCATTTCTCCTTCTAAATCTCTGCTTTGCTGGAGACTTTTTCATCAGAAGCTTCCTACTGATGAAAATTTGAGACCAAGAAGTTGCACTGTGGTTTCTATTTGCTGTCTTTGCTACTCAGTCACTGAATCTTCTCTCCACCTTTTCTTTGATTGTGTTTTTGCAAAGTCTCTTTGGAATTGACTTGGTTTGGCTGCTGGTTTTAATATTAATTGTACATCTTTGCAAGATATTTTGTCCTTGTTTAGTCAGTTCACTACATCTTAAGTAACTTATACCTTCATTGCTGCTATCATTAATATTATTCATTGCATATGGTTCAAAAGGAACGGGCTGAGATTCGAGAATAAATCTGTTCACATCTCTTTCATTCATAGCATGATCTTGGCTAATGTTTCTCTGGTTGGAAGACACAGTCCTGGCCATATGTCTAAATCATTAAAGGGCTTTAATTTTCTCAAGTGCTTTAAAGTAGATTTGAAGCCTTCTACGGCCTCGAGTATTAAGTAGGTTGACTGGCACCCTCCTATTGGTATTTGGATGAAGTGTAATACTGATGGTGCAGCTAGAGGTAGCCCTGGCCCGGCTTCCTGTGGTGGCATCTTCAGGAATTCCAATTCAGATGGCTTTGGTTGTTTTGATGAAAACATTGGAGTATCATTTGCTTTCAATGATGAATTGTGTGGAGCCATGAGGGCGATTGAGATTGCTCATGCTAAGGGTTGGCACATGCTTTGGTTAGAATTTGACTCTTTGCTTGTAGTTCAAGCTTTTGATAATTCCTCTATTGTTCCTTGGCAATTAAGAAACAGATGGAGAAGATGTCTAGTTCTAGTCTCTCAGATGACTTTCCATGTTTCCCATATATATAGAGAAGGAAACTCGTGTGCTGATAAGCTTGTTTCCCATGGTGTTGGTCTTCAGGGATTTATTTGGTTGGACCTTTTGCCCTATTTTATTAGGGATGATTTTTTAGGAATAGAGTTGGCTTACCTTTTTATAGGTTTAAATAATTGTCTTTTGTTCATGGGTTTTGGTTTATGTCCCCCTGTGACTTCTTGTACTTTTTATTTTCTTTTCAATGAATTAGGGTACTCTTTTTCCTTTTGGTGTTTTTATCCCTAAGGAGGGTATTGCACCTTAAGGTTTTAATGAGGCCCTTTTTGCTTAAAAAAAATAAATACAAATATACCATTAAATTTTGTGAATAGGTTTACAGTGAGGTGATAGTGTGATTTTACATCATGTTTTCTGTATACTTTTGCATGCATTTTTCATATAGATTAGGCATTCTTTATTTGATTTTAGTTAGATTTTCCCTTGGAACGGGTGAAGCGGTTTCTTGGTGTTGTTTTGCAGGAATTAATGTAAAAATGATCAAAATCATCCATGATGGAGCCTGGATGAAACAGAGCTTGAAAAGTGAAGAATATGATCCAAACAGAGCCCATCACGGCCATGATCAAGCAGAGCAGAAGGCAAAAGTCAGAAGTTGTCATGGGAAATGCTCGCCCCGCGAGAGGCTACTCGCCTCGCGAGCCTGAAGACCAGCCTGTTCCAGAAATGTCATCTTCTCTGCCTCGCCCCGCGAAAGGCTACTCGCCTCGCGAGACTGTGGACCAGAATCCATCACGCCCGGGCCCTGATACTCATCACGGGCGTATTTGAGAAGACCCTTACTGTCTCGCCTCGTGAACCACTCTCGCCCCGCGAGAGATCCAGTCTCTGAAACAGCAAATTTTTAACATTCGCCTCGCAAGACATGTCTCACCTCGTGAGCGCGCGCAGAGTCTGATTGGTATAAATTGCTGTTTTAGGGCAGAATGGGGCAGTTTTTTGAGTTTTTTGGAGAGTTTTTGATTTTGGAGAGTTTTAGAGGGAGGCACTTGGAGGCTGCGGCTGGGCTAGGGTTCCAACCCTAAAAGGGAGTTGAGTTAGGGGGTTGCTGTGACGACAGTGGGAAGCTTCAATGGAGTTCTCCCTTTCTTCCTTTCTCTACTGCTTTTCAGGTTTGGTTTTCTCTCTTATGAGTAGCTAAACCCCATTTGTTGGGATTAGATGTAACTAAACTAAACTTCATGTGTTTATCTTGACTGATTAATCTATGTTCATGCCTTCGTATTAGTGATTAATTTTCCATGCTTAATGCTTGTTGTGGCTAGCACCCCCATGACTCGATTTGTGTTTTGATATGCAATCGGGAAATTCGTATTAGAACCGGAATTGAATTTAATCACCTAGTAACCCTTGCGTCTAGGAATGGAGTTTGGTTTGGTAGTAATCGCGTAATCCCTAATCCTAATGCAAATTCATTAATCTAGGTCACCTAAGGAATTAGGGTCTATCAGTGGATTTAGGCTCTTGCCATCAGAGGAATCGGGGCTTGAGTAATTTAGTGGATTGATTTTAATATTTGAAGCACGAATGGGAGGTATCTAGTCCTGGTAGTACATGAGACAGAGGTTTGGTGAAGTCTAGTCCCAACATATCCCTTTTGTATTCCAAGTGTTCGATAGAAATCCTCAAAGAACTTTTCCTTTTCTTTTGTTTGTTTTGATTTCTCTTCATAGTCTAGATAGTTGCTGAGTTTGTGAATTGGTAATTGACATCCAATCCCCGTGGATATGATAACCGGTCTCACCACCGTATTACTTGAACGACTGGGTATACTTGCCCAGATTTCGTCAACAAGTTTTTGGCGCCGTTGCCGGGGATTGGTTTTGCCAATATCATTAGTAACAAAGGAGGCAACTAATTTAGACATTTTTATTCTTTTTTTTTATTTTTATGTATACATTTAATCTTTTTGTATTGAGTTCTGTTTTTGCAAGGTGGACGAAAGTCATGGAAAATTTTTATTATCCACCTGATGAGGAAGCTTCTAGTCATATTTTGGAGGATAACTTGTGTTGGGAAGACGATATAAATTTGGGAGAATTCTTCGAGGAGTTTTCTCTATCTCATAATATTCCATCACGAGTCGATCCTATGACTGGTGATCTTATATATACTCCAAAGAGGATTCGGAAACCTTTTTGTCATATTTACCACCTCCACCACCGTGTATTGTGATTCCCATAGAGCCACATGAAGCAGAAGTTGAGCAGAATCTGGTTGTGGGAATGGATCAAGTTGAAGATGAAGTGGTGGTGGTAAGCGAATCACAATAAGAGGAATTACCTTTCACGCATCCTTGGGGAGGAACAAGTGAGAAGGCAGGGCATTTGAAAAGCATTCAATCCACCATGCTTGCTGAGCAATCTGATTTTACTGCATTAAATAAATATGTTGGCTTGCATGCATGTGTGGACACTGGTAAGTTAGCCCCTTCCACTTGTCTGTCAAACTTCCTGGTGAAGATGCCATTTGACCCGCTAGGAAGTGAGTGCATTATTGTAGTAAAAGAGGTCAATGGTGTTTTCACATACTGACTGGGTGGAGTTGAGGATAAAGTTATATTACTGCTGCAGTCGCCACTCCATAAACCATGGGATCCGGGAGGAGGATCTCACATCTTGAGCACCCCTTGGTCCTTATACCACAAGTTATGGGATCCAGGTGGATGCTTTTCAATAAGTCAAGCTAGTGACGTTAAAGAAGCGCTTATTAGGAGGCAACCCAAGTTTCTTAACCCTTCTCTTTAGTTAGATTTTGTTTTTGATTTTAAATCTTGAATAATTTGAGAAGATCAAGAGTTCTCTTTTACTAATAAAATTGCCAAGAAATTTCAGGGAAATGAAGGAAGGAAGAGCAAGAAGACAAGAAAAAGTAAAGTCAGCACCCATCACGGCTGTGAAGTACTTCCCAACAAGTTTCTGACTGGAATGTTAGCCAACACCCGCTACCGCCTAGGTAAGCCGTTCCATTTTTCTTTCCTTCTTCCAACTTGATTGTTTACATTGGGGACAATGTAAATTCTTAAGCTTGGGATAGGGGTATTTTGCATTTGCATTTTTTATGTTGCATTCATATAGTTTTGCATGATAGCTTTGCATGATCACACAATTAGATTGCCCCTTGCTTAGATTTTGCATCCAAATGTGAAAACTAAGTGCCAAATAATTTTTGATAGTGAATTTTTGAACCCAATTTTCTTTATTCTTGTGTTAAGGCTACAAATGAAAATGCTTGAGATGATCTGTGATAGTTGATAATTAGCATATGGTTCTATAGATTTGTGTTTTTCATTGATTCTTGAACTACTAAAATGTGAGATTTTGAGCCAAAAGGGGTACTCACTAAATCTACCCCATTCTTTGTGTTAGAGTGTTATTCCTCTTGGATTGTTTTCTCTAGAACTTGACTTGAAACCGTTTTGAAGCTTAAAAATTTTTGAAAACATTTTTGAAAATGATTGAGGCAATAGGTATTTTTCTGGCATTCTGAGCTTTGAATGACTAAATGCTATCCCTTAGTTGCCCAATTTTGAGCCTACATGAATAAAATACTTTTCTTGGTACCCTGAAACATTTTGATGAATGACAATTGATAGGATACCTTCTAAAGTATTACAAAAGGGTAAAAAGGTAGTTGAAAAGAGTATGGGATGAAAAGAATCAGAAAAATATTTCTCTTGAGTTGAAAAATCTCCCCTTCTCCAAGCAAAAGGAAAACAAAAGAAAAATAAAAAAATAAATAGAGAAGGGGATGACAAAAGAAAATGAGAAATAAAATGAAAAGAAAAGAAAGGTGGAAAAAAGAATTGAAACCCAAAAATGTATTTTAGAAGGTGTCATGTTTGCAATGCTTGATTTTGTATAGCCTTTTGAAATGTCCTTTTATTGATTTCCCCACCTAACGATTAATCCCATGACCCCGTTACAACCAAAGCAAAAGACCTTTTGATTCTTAATTGTTTTCATTAATAAAGTAGAGATTTGGTTGATAGTCAAGCCTATGGTAGAATTCATTCCTTGAGGAAAGTGGAGCGAATTGTCTTATTTCCCTAACACTTGAGTGAGGTGAGAAAGAGAGCCAAGCAAATGAACAAGCTTGGGGTGAGCTTCAGGTGAGAAAGAGTGCCCAAATCAGTGAGAATATGAGTCTAGGGAACCTAAGCGTCTAATTGGACTTGAACTGATTGTCTCTTGCTGAATTGTTTGAAATGCCTATTACTTGGATTAGTATTTACTCGGGTTCTTGGTTCACTATCCATGCTTTGATTATATATCTCTTCTGGCCTTAGTGATTGCTTGAGGACAAGCAATTGAATAAGCTTGGGGTGATTTGATAGTGTGATTTTACATCATGTTTTCTGTATACTTTTGCATGCATTTTTCATATAGATTAGGCATTATTTATTTGATTTTAGTTAGATTATCCCTTGGAACGGGTGAAGCGGTTTCTTGTTGTTGTTTTGTAGGAATTAATGTAAAAATGATCAAAATCAGCCATGATGGAGCCTGGATGAAACAGAGCTTGAAAAGTGAAGAATATGAGCCAAACAGAGCCTATCACGGCCTGGCCGTGATGACCATCACGACCATGATCAAGCAGAGCAGAAGGCAAAAGTCAGAAGATGTCATGGGAAATGCTCGCCCCGCGAGAGGCTACTCGCCTCGCGAGCTTGAAGACCAGCCTGTGCCAGAGATGTCATCTACTCTGCCTCGCCCCGCGAAAGGCTACTCGCCTCGCGAGACTGTGGACCAGAAGCCATCACGCCCGGGCCCTAATACTCATCACGGGCGTATTTGAGAAGACCCTTACTGTCTCGCCTCGCGAACCACCCTCTCCTCGCGAGAGATCCAGTCTCTGAAACAATAGATTTTTAACATTCGCCTTGCAAGCGCGCGCAGAGTCTGATTGGTATAAATTGCTGTTTTAGGGAAGAATGGGGGAGTTTTTGAGTTTTTTTTGGAGAGTTTTAGAGGGAGGCACTTGGAGGCTGCGGCTGGGCTAGGGTTCCAACCCTAAAAGGGAGCTGAGTTAGGGGGTTGTTGTGACGACAGTGGGAAGCTTCAATGGAGTTCTCCCTTTCTTCCTTTCTCTACTGCTTTTCTGGTTTGGTTTTCTCTCTTATGAGTAGCTAAACCCCGTTTTTTGGGATTAGATGTAACTATACTAAACTTCATGTGTTTATCTTGACTGATTAATCTATGTTCATGCCTTCGTATTAGTGATTAATTTTCCATGCTTAATGCTTGTTGTGGCTAGCACCCCCATGACTCGATTTGTGTTTTGATATGCAATTGGGAAATTCGTATTAGAACCGGAATTGAATTTAATCACCTAGTAACCCTTGCGTCCAGGAATGGAGTTTGGTTTACTAGTAATCGCGTAATCCCTAATCCTAATGCAAATTCATTAATCTAGGCCACCTAAGGAATTAGGGTCTATTAGTGGATTTAGGCTCTTGTCATCCGAGGAATCAGGGCTTGAGTAATTTAGTGGATTGATTTTAATATTTGAAGCATGAATGGGAGGTATCTAGTCCTGGTAGTACATGAGACAGAGGTTTGGTGAAGTCTAGTCCCAACATATCCCTTTCGCATTCCAAGTGTTCGATAGAAATCCTCAAAGAACTTTTCCTTTTCTTTTGTTTGTTTTGATTTCTCTTCATAGTCTAGATAGTTGCTGAGTTTGTGAATTGGTAATTGACATCCAATCCCCGTGGATACGATAACCGGTCTCACCACTGTATTACTTGCACGACTGGGTATACTTGCCCAGATTTTGTCAACATGAGGCACCTACTATCATTAATCGAAACTTATGGAACTTGTCTAACGGTCCTATGACATACGTTAAAGAATGGCACACATACTTCATGAATGGGCACAAATTTCATACTCAATCATGGACAGAAGGCAAAACAATAATAAACTGTGGAGTATATGTGGCGCCCCCAAATCCCGAACCATTATATTTTAATTATTATATTATTATTTATGTTATTTGTAATTAAACTAGTCGGATGCAATAAATAAAAAGACCAAAAATGCGAAAAATTAAAAACATACTTGCAATGAATGGTTCAGAATAAGGTCCCACATGTCTCCCTTAAAAAGTTAAGATTATAAATTTTTTGGAGCTAGAAAAGTTCTATAAAAAAAAACATAAGTAGGGTTCCATGACAGTCACAAAATAAAAGCATAAAAATGAGTTCGAGGAAACAAATCCTCATGCAAAACATGAAAAGCGGCTAAATAGCATGGACCCATTCTTCTTCGGGTGGTGCTTCAGTAGCAGCAGCTCGAACCTCGCCATCTTCCCCGTCATCACCAATGTGGATCTTCACCCTCATCCATCCCATCATCTGAAAAGGAGCATACCTTGTCCCCTCGCTGCAAATGACTCGGAGATCCACCAGCCCCCAGGTGAACACCCTAGTGTCGTGTTGATCTCCCATTGGCCCGCCAGCAGGTTCACCCCCACCCATTCCTCGGATTCCGCATCGATGTGGATGGTTGTCTATGAAAAGAGGGAAGGAAAAGAGAGGAAGGAAACATAAAAGCAGTGGTGAGAAATCCCCAATTTCTCAATAGGATGGGAGACCACAAATAGACGTGCTTTGTCCTCACTCGCATGCCATCAAACACAAACAAGGTTCACATAGATATCAAATACATTAACACACAATACAGTCAATCGAACGGATCAAGACGATCCTAGACCTCTATATGATGAATGCTCAACTTTAAAAAGGACTCATGCACCTAAGTGCAATGCATGTCGGGCCCAAAGTTCATCGCATATTATTGCGACATCACAGCCCAGTTGCGGGACATGACACACCATCATAGGTGGCCACTTCGCAGATCACTACTGCATCGCATCCCCGTGCTGCATCGCAACCTAGTGCGGGACCTGGCACTCACCATCATTGTGACACCCTCTATCCCATATATATATATATATATATATATATATATATATATATATATATATATATATATATATGTAAAGCAATAAAATATAAGGATAGATATAAAAACATGCGTCATTTATTTAATAACCAAAACAACAGGTAAATGATACCACATTGTAACAAAATCTCAAAACGCTGAAATAGAAACATAACATAAGTTTTAAAAAGGAAAACATAACATGAAAACAAAACCCAACCCTTGATGTCACATATAGAGCTGGTATAACCAATCTGGAATAAATCCTCGAAAAAACAAACAAAATTAAACTAAACTAACAACATAAAGCTGGAAATCCTAACTACGAGTCGTGGCTCCTCAGAGTCACTCCTCAACTGGCTTCTCGTCATTCTCTGCATAAAAGATACATGCCAAATGAATATATCGACATGGAAGCAGTTAGCAAGACGAGCATGCATCACAACCAATCATGTTATAACAATCAAGAATACATCATAATCAAAACATTCTCATCATACAACAATGTATGCTATGCGATGTAGTGCTACTCCATTACTCCATTGTGCACCTGGATCCATTCTACCTCAGATTGTCAACTTCAGAGTTACATATCCACATTGTCCATTAAGCAGCAATGCCGGGGCAGTTCACCAAACCCTGGGTGGACCCCTAGGGTAGCCGACGCACCTTACTCTCGGATGTGCCACTTTGGGGGCACACAATTCACTTAACTCTAGGATGAATCACCACGGACGGCCAGATCGCCTTACTCTCGGATGACCTCCCTTATGTTGAACATCCCCCACTAACAACTCTGATGCGTGAATGCATGATCATCACAACACACAATCACAATTGCCACCTCTGTTTGGGCCACTAGGCTACCCAAGTTTTATCACCATCAACACCTCGACCACTTGGCTATCGAGGTTCAACATTATCTTTTGATCATTAATCTTTTAACACTCTGACCGTTATGCACCAGAGATTACCACCTCGACCACTCAGCTATAGAGGCCTGGCCACTAGGCTACCAAGGTACACATCATCTATAATTAACACGCTGGACATTAAGCACCAGAGATTACCACCTTGACCATCATGCATCAAGGCCCCCTTGGTCACTCGGCTACCAAGGTACAACATGTTATAACTTATATTTTGTCTTCAAGTTAGTTTGGTGTCTTATTAGATTATCTAAGACGTTTGGGGTGAAACACCCCTGTTTCTGTTCTGTTTTCTGTTTTGGGTAGGGAAGCAAGAGAGTGCTCCGCCTTCAGCACGGGCGTGCTGACTATCAAGAACGGCCGTGCTTGTGCTGCGCGGACTTTTTGAAATTCAAACTGGAGCACGGGCGTACTCCTTATTAAGCACGGCCGTGCTAACTAGAGCATGTCAATACTGGTCTGGGCAGAAAGGGTTAGAAACCCTTGCAAAACCTCTTGGGGTAATTCATGGATTAAACTTATTGGCTTTTACTAAATCTTTGAACATGAATTTCATTATTCATGATTAAAGCTTCATGTTTTATAGAATGAGGAATTAATCCTTTAATTCTCAACTTCCTCTTAAATGTCCCTAAACACTCATAGATCAATCCGTAGGGTCCTTAACTAAACCTTTTTGGCATAGACCTTGGCTCTCACTGCTATGTTTAAATTTATGAACAAAAAGGGGGAAAACCTCCCTTAACTCATCATTAACGAATTTATCATTTTCTCATTAACACGTTCACAACGTCAATCAATCAACCAATAACATTATAAATCAACATGATAAAGCAAACAACATAATATCACACATGTTAAACATCATCATCATAACAATTTAGGCATGTAGACAACAAGTAGGCATATAGACATTTTATCAAACACCAGGGTCATGGGTAACCCTTCGTCTTATGCTACCCCCAAGCCTACATACTCATACTATCCCTTCTCCCCATACTTAGTATGAAGATTTCCCCTTTAAACCGATGAAGACTCTAACTGGTTTCCTCGAACAGCTCGACAAACGATTCAAGCCTTGGCCAACACAAAAGGTTAACCAATTAATTCCCAATTAATGTAAGAGGAAAAAGGAATTAAAAGAGGGAAGAACCGTTACCTTACTATTTGGCACTTAGCGCGTGATTGTTTTCCCAAACAAGAGCGGAACACCACTATTAGGTTCAAAGGAAAAGGAAGGGAGAGGTTGCCATCACACTTAGGGTTGCCTAAAGTACCAAAATTAGGGTTTAAACTCGTAACCCTCGCAGATTGACTCACTTTTATAGAGTCTGACACGAAGCACGTCCATCCTTCACCTAGGCACGGTCGTGCTTAGGGTGAGCACGGGGTCATGCTCATGACCAGAAAGGAATTTCTAACTTAAAAACCTCACTTAGCCCAAAACAACCTAAGGCAAAAACTCTAACAATAAGCATAAACACACAAAAGGCTTTTTAACGAAAAGACGGGGTGTTATAATCACAAGTGGCTACTTCGTAGATTATGTCATCCTCGCGTCCTGTGCGGGACCCCGGCTCAGGCCACTCAGGCGGTCGAGTTAAAGAAGCACGACATCGCAGATCACCTCGGCATTGCAACCCAGTTGTGGGACACGACCCACCATCACAGGAGGTCACTTCGCAGCTCATTACGGCATCGCATCCCCGTGCGGCATCGCAACCCAGTGCGGAACCTGGCACTCACCACCACAAGCAGTCACTTCGTAGATTCTGTCATCCTCGCGTCTTGTGCGGGACTTCGGCTCATGCCACTCAGGCGACCGAGTTAAAGAACCACGACATCGCAGATCACTGCGGCATCGCATCCCAATTGCGGGACATTCAAATATATGTATGTATGGACGACCAATATCAACATAATCAGTCTTATCAAGTCTTTGTGAGAATTAATCTTGGCCACATAGGCTCTTATTCTTTTGCCACACAGACTCATTATGCAACACTCAGTTGCATTCATCTCGTTCTCACATTTATTTCTCCATTGTAAGGTTGTCCTATATACGATACACACTTATTTATTTACAAGGACGATATAGTCTTTGTAGATCAAAGAAGACATTTTAAAATTATTTTTCTTGAATATCTAATTAATATTTAATATTTAATTATTAGTATTTAATAAATATTTAATATTTTATTTTAAAATTAATAATTATGAATTAATTAATATTTATTTATTTATTTATAAATTATTATTTTATTTAATTATTAATAACTTAGAATATTCTTAAACCAAAACCACCTTCACCATTTTCCAAAAATCACATGGTTTTGCAACCATGGTTTTCATTCTTCCTTGGTGGTTTTCCTCAAAACCATAAAAGTCTTTTAAGTTAAGGAATTCATTGACACACGACAATCTTCTTCTAAAAGCAAAGATGTCATTTTATCCTTAAGTTACTTGCCACATGGCACCCATGCATGTGGTCAGCCAAGATTTCATTCTTTATCTTATCCTTTGTGACACATGGCCAGTATGCTAAGGTCACTTAGGTTTGAATTATCCTAATTAAAAATTAGGATTATCTTTTAAGTAGATTCTTAAGTGACAATTGCCATAAAATCATAAGTCACTTAGATTTCCTTATCCATTAATTAAAAATTGATTTATGGTTTTCAAACCTTTCACTATGAATTTGACAAGAACACTATGAATGTGTTCTTTGTGTTCTTCAAGTCAACTTGAATAATACTCAATCAAATCTTACCTTTTTATACAATTTAATCCAACATTCTCATATATTCACTTCAACACTTGTTTATGGTCCTTTAATCAACTAAAAATCTTATCTTTTCTCTTGTATAGGTCACGGCTAAGAAAATACCAAGTTCATGAATTTTATGGCTTATCATCTTTTTACTTGTTCGTCCAAGCAAACCAGCCAAAAATCAACAAGCCACAAACATGCATACCATTCGGCCAAGCACCAAAGAATACATATCCATACATCATTCATTTTCATATCATCAATAACATGTAAACATACATTTATATACATGGGTAATTCGGCCAACACATCATTTTAAAGCAAACATAATTTTATTCAAGCATTCAAACATAGATATGAACATGCAACCAAGTCATACAACAAGAATCAACTTTAAACCCATAAAACCACTCATGACCGAATGTACCCCTTTTGAAAAAGATGAGCTTTTCAACATGCAACATCAAAATCACAACTTAAATCTCATCCCCCAAACATATAGGCTCATGCTAAGAGGTGACTATTTTCTCCCCCTACCTTTTCTAGTTGATAACCTTGAGATTCTTTGTCCAAGTTAGAGTCTCCACTCCAAGCTCCAAGTTTTTACCTTTAAGATTAGATCTAGAGATAAAATAAAAGGTTAACCCACATGCATTGAGAGAAACAACAAAGAATTGACATGTATGTGAAGTTCTTACCTTTAACTTTGATGATTTGTTAAATGAGCAAATTAAAACACGGGAATCAGATACAAAGATCCGTCTGATATAAAAAATGTTTAATGAAAAATTAGCACTTTCAACCTAGTTAGCACAATAAATATAAAGGAAACTTAAACAGATAGGGGAAAATAGTTGAGACATAGATTTATACTGTTTCACACCAAACCTTGGGCTACATCTAATCCTTGGTTTCACCAAGTATTAATACTATAACTAATCCAGTTACAGACAGGTATTGTTTGCACACCTAGCCTCCTCAGGCTCAACTAACAAGTATTGTTTGCACAACTAGCCTCTCCAGGCTCAAACAAGTATTCTTTCTGCAAGCCTCTTTAGGCTCTACAAGCGGTTAGAATTGAATGAACCAGCAGATTCACGATTTACAACTTTGAAAGTCAATATAATAGCACTCAATGAGTGAATAAGTATTTAGGTTGGTATGACCGCAATGTTGACTTCTCAATAAATACAAATCATTGAGCAGAGAAGTATTATAAGAAGAAGAACTTAGAGAGCTTTGAATGCAGAGAGAGTATTGAATGCTTGTGTGATTAAGTTCAGGTGTGTATCTTCGGTAGTTTTCAAAGTCTTCTATTTATACTTATCATCAATAATTTAGATGAGTAAAGCTTTTGTTCTTCATCCATTAATGCCAAAGAGTCGTTTTGAGTCTTCATTTAATGTTTATGATTGTTGGAGAGATTTAAGACAAGTTAAACATATTTGTTGGCATTAATTTATCAGAGTGTAGCTTGATTCAGAGCAGTAATAATTGCTTTTTCAGACTTGGACAGTGCGACTTTCCTTATTTGTGCAGCATGGGTCTTCAACCACATAAAGGTACTTTGCTTATTGCAACAAAAGGAATTTTAAGTACATATTGATTCTTTAAGCTTCTTAATTCAATTTTCTTGATTTGAAAATGCAAGGGAATATTATCGTCTTTCATATACGAGTGGAGAGAAAGACTTCCTGTTAGGTTGTAGGGTCAGACGCATTTTCATAGCTTGTTGATACTAAGTCTTACTTTAGATGCATTGTGTTATCAAAACACAGACGCATCTTTGAGATTTGTTATTTTGCCATAATGCTTTTACTTTATGATATGCACACTTAATACACATATCAACAGACTTCAAAAGGTTCAATTAAAATCATTCTTTGTTTGTATTCGTCAAAATTAGAGATGTAAAAAACTTAGACTTAACAATCTCTCCCTTTTTGATGATGACAAACATTTTCTTATGATTTAATGAACTTCAAATAAAACAATAACAAGAGTTAAGATCAGACGAACACAGTCACGCTCCCCCTAGACTTATGCTAATCTTTAACAGATTTTAGGGTTGAATTTTAAATTATCAGAGCATATGATCAGAGCACATATAGAGAATATAGATGTGGTGCATAAAGGAATTCATACGCATAAATATTATGTTATATTTTCTTTGTTTCTATGACATTATACTATCTCCATCTTTGTACCGTCTTTGTACTTTCTCCCCTTTTGTCATCAGCAGAAAGAGAAACAAGCAGATATATAACTGAAATAACTTGTATTTATTAAGAACATCATTGACAAGTACACTGCTTGAAAAAGAGAATACAAAAGAAAATTAAAGATTTTGTTTTTCAATGATCTTCCAAAGCATGTCCACAACTTTATCCACTGTTTCACGAAGACCGCTAATCTCATATCTCGCAACAAGATCAATACCAATTATAGTTGATGCCATTTCAGGAAAGACAACATGTGTAGGTGAAGAAGAGGGACCAGGTTCAGAAGTGGCATCTGACTTCTTAGGAGGTTCATAGGGAACAATCTCCAAACAATGCCAAGGAAGGGAGTAACCAGAAGAAAAGATGAATGTAATGTCAAAGATTAAAAGGAAAAGAGAAAAATTCAGAGGAAAAACTGAGTGCAACGAACCAAAAGGTTGCAAATAGGGAATTCTAAAAGAAGTTTGTTCAAAATCAGTCAAGTAAGAAATTAGAGGAGATATGTTGGTGAAAAACTAAGATAAATTTTGAGAAGAAACAAGAAATTAAAAGAGTAAACAGAAAAATGGTTTTCATAAAAACTTATAGGTAAAATAAAAATAAAAGAAGTGAAAATGAAGGTTGGTTGGAAGGGGTAAAGTTGTCTTGGTTTTGCTCTATCTTCATCTGGGTATCCAACCAATGGAATCTGATAGGATGAGAGTCTTGCTTAGTTAATAGGCGTCTCAAGTTTCTCCACCAAAGATAATCCACAATGATGAGCAGGGTCTTGAAAGACTCTTGGTTCAGGATGAATCATAAAGGATGTGGACCATCTTGGAAACTTCAGCTTCTTGTGTTTCTTTTCCACCCAAAACAAAGGGCTTCTTGGACTTGGGTTTCAATTTCTGTGGCTTACAGTATGGTGCTCTGTCAGGACAGATTTTCAGAATAGTGTCTGGCCACATACAAGCAGTAGGATTGAGCTTGTATTTCCAAGAGGCTCTGTTTAGCCTAACTGCAGCCTGCTCAGCAATGAGGTTGTTGATTGCCTTAAGATCATCTGAACTAAGGATGTCAGGATTGATAAGATCAATTGGCTGTGGGGTAGTGGAAATATATCTAAACTGAGGGGTGTTGGTTTTTGGTATACCTCAGTGAGGTGTTGTTGAAAGTGAAGGTGGTGTTGGTAATAAGGTAAATATGGGTGAGATGAGTGAGTCAAATACTTGTGCAACAGGTACAAGTGTTTAATTTTCTTGTTGTGGTGAGGAATGGTTATCAGAGAGGTGATCTGGTGAGAATTATGTTTGAGGTTCGGGTGAGGTATTGTTAGGTGTGAGGTTTAAATTAAAGTTTCTTAGTGAGAGGGCAAGAAGATTTTCAGCAATGGTGATTTGGTTATGAAGTGGAGTGTTGTGTGAAGATGATGTAGAGGAGGAGGTAGAAGGTGAGCGTAATTGAACTAGTGAAGGAGGTAAGGGTTCAGATGACCTTACTGGTGATGTAGCAGGTCACATTATCTATACAGGAATCTGTACAGATTCAGCAATCTTCATCCTTGTTGACCTTCTGACTGGTGTACCTTCAGCTACAACTTTCCTATTTAAATCCTTTTTAGGGGTACAACTTGCCCCTTAACCATTTCCTTCTTCAGAACCTTGGAAATAGGTTGTTCATCATCATCATCAGATTCCACTATGATGACCATCTTCCTCTTGACTTAAAGCTTGTGTCTGACCTTAGGGTCCAAAAGTACAGACACCTCAGTAGCCGCTGAGTCATCAGACTCTTCAGAGACTTCTTCTTCAGAGTCTTCTGCAGGTTTCTTGTCCTTTGTTTCCTCATCATAATCAAGAATCTTTCCTGGATTCCTTAGCTTCATATGAGAGAGAGTCCTCTCATATATGGCAGTAGTCATATCAACCTTGCTAGTGGTAAGTTGAATACCCTTGATGTCTAGCAACTTGGTAATCAATATCCCATAAGTGTAGGAGGTTTTGTTCTGAGGCTTGGTTATCGTCAACATGTATTTGAAGATTAGATCATTTAGATCTTTCTTCCTAAAGCTTAGGAGTTGAAATAGGACAAATCTATCCATCTTGTTGACATTATCTCGAGCACTTGTCCTTGACATTACATAATTGACTAACAGGACATGCAGAAATCTTCCTTTTGGAATAAGCTTTGAGGCAGTCTTATTCCTAGGGTTAGATGCTCCATACATAACCCTATTAACTACATCTTCTCCAAATTCTTCTTCCCAATCATCTGAGAAGGTAACACCTTGTCTGGGACAACCAGTTGCCTTATGAACACTGTTGAGAGTGAAGGAGTAGGGTCTCCCATTACATTTTGTCCTAATCGAGATCTGGGATAGAGACATTCTTTCTTCCGTTTTTCCTAGAATTATTGAAGTAACAGTGGGTACACTGGTTCATGAAGATCAAAGAACTTGACCAATTGTGATGCTTCCAATTCAGGCATCACATTCATTCCACCTTTGATGACTTTATTCATCTTGACAAATCTTCTAGGAATAATCATAAAGATGTGATCAATAGTCATTCCAAGACGAGCAGCAGTCTGAACGAATTTCTTTGAGGGTCCTTTGGGTGCGATGGATTCAAGTTGAGAGAAGAAAATGGTTTCAAAAAAATTTTCTCACGAGAGAGAGAAAAGAGAATACTTTTTAAACGGTGAAGGGTTTCTAACAAAAGATTTTTTCTTTTAAGAGAAAGGTTTCAAAAAGAGCGTTTGAGAATGATAAAGACAAAAATGTTTTGAATTCAAATACTTTTTAGAAAACTACAATGCAAAGTCTCAGTCACTAATCCACCTCATCAGACGCATTTCTCAATACAGACGCATTCTGAAAGACATTATTCATTTATGAAATGCATGTTCATATTATCTCTAATATAAATGAACCTGTCTTTAGCTAAGCATTTTGCAAGAATATCAGCCCATTGATTTTCAGTTTTGACAAATTTAATGTCAAAAACACCCTTTTGAACACAGTCTCTTATAAAGTGATGTTTGATTTCTATATGCTTAGCCTTAGAATGTTGTATGGTATTCTTGGATAAACTAATAACACTAGAATTATCACACTAAATGGATATATTATGATCGAAAATAAAATAGTTTTCAAGTTGGTGTTTTACCTATAAAAGCTGTGAACAACAGCTTGCAGCTAAAATATATTTTGTCACTACAGTAGATAGGGCAATTGTGGTATGTCTTTTGCTTGTCCATGACACTAAACTTGCTCCAATGAAGTGACATCCTCCACTGATACTTTTCCTTTCAACTCTGTCTCCAGAATAATTAGCATCATAGAAACTAACTAATCTGTACTCTTGTGTTCTTAAATACATCAAACCAAGATTAGTTGTTTCAAGTAAATATCTGAATATTCCTTTATTGGCTTTGAGATGTGATTCCCTTGGGTCAGATTAGAATCTTGCACACATATAGACTCAGAATTGAATATCAGGTCTATTGGAAGTTAGGTACAGAAGAGAACCAATCATACCTTTGTAAGTAGTTTGATCTACTTTTTTACCTTCCCCATCTCTGTTTAGATTTGCATTTGATTGCAAGGGAGTTTTCATTGGTTTTGTTGTATCCAATTTGTACTTCTTTAAGATCTCCTTAGTGTACGTTTGTTGATGAATGTATATTTTGTGACATCCTCTACCCCGCATATATTTATAAAGCAATAACATAGAAGAAAATAAATAAAAACATGCATATCATTTATTATAAAATGAAAACAACAGATAGAGAGTACCACATTGTAACAAAACATAAACAACATGGAAATACAAACAAAACATGAAAGATAAACCCAACCCCGATGTCACATTATCGAGCTGGTATAAGCATAGTCCGAAACATCTCGGATAAACAACATAAACTAAGAAATCCTAGACTATGAGTAGTGGTTCCTCAGAGTCACTCCTCAGCAAGCTGTTCACCGTCCTATGCATAACCAAAAAGATACATGCAAAGCATAATGGCATGGAAGCAGTTAGCAAGATGAGCATGAATCACATATACTCTTATACATAGCATATCAAACACAATAAGATCTAGCATATCAACGTCATTCGCATCATCTCAAACAAAGTATGCTATGCGATGCAGCACTACTCCACTACTCCGTTATGCACTTGGATCCAATCTAACTCAGAATGTCAACTTCGGAGTTACATATCCACATTGGACATTAAGAACCAATGTCGGCAATCCACCAAACCATGATGAATCCTTTGGATTATCGACGTACCTTACTCTCGGATGCGCCACAGGGAGGGGGGGGCAGATTCATCTAACTTTCGTATGAATCACCGCGGACGGCCAGATCGCCTTACTCTCGGACAACCTCCCCTATGCTGAACATCCCCCTCCAACATCTCTGGTGCGTGAATGCATGAGCAACAGAGCACACAATCAAACAATCACCACCTCTGCTTGGGCCACTAGGCTACCCAAGTTTTATTACAATTAACACCTCGACCACTTGGCATCGAGGTCCCCTTGGCCACTAGGCTATCAAGGTTCAACATTATCTTTTAATCTTTAATCTTTTAATTTGATTTAATACTCTAGCCAATAAGAACCAGATTAACACCTCGACCACTTGGAATCGAGGTCCCCTTGGCCACTAGGCTACCAAGGTACTATAACACATCTTATCACTTGTTATTTATTTATCTTCATTGAGTTATCTAGCTTGTCTTTACTTCGTTTGGTGTCTTTTTACATCATTGAGGACATTTGGGGTGAAACACCCCTATTTCTGTTTCCGCGTTCTATTCTGTCTATGGGAGCATGGTCGTGCTTCTCTGAGCACGGGCGTGCTGACCGTTGAGTACGGCCATGATTATGAAGTGCGGCCAATTCAAATTTGAAAGGGAAGCACGATCTTGCTCCCTTTTAAGCACGGTCGTGCTTACAGGAGCATGGTTGTACTATCTGGGCAGAAAGGGTTAGAACCCTTGCTAAGCTTCATAGGGCATTCGAAGATCAAACCTATTGGCTTAAACTACAACATCAACCATCAGTTTTATTACTCTTGTTTAATCTTCATGTCTTATACTTATTGGGGATTAAACCTTTAATTCCAGCTTCATTATTAATGTCCCTAATGTTGGTATCTAGATACTCAAGAGGGGGGGTTGAATTGAGTATGGGTGATTTTTGAAAACTTTTCCCTTTTATGCAAAAACATAAACTTTTCTAAACCTTTTGAAAAAGTTTTGTCAACCAAATAATCAAAACAAGTTTTTGCCAAAGTAATTGATTCAAGACTTTGTTCTTTAATAAGAAAGATAGATGAAAAGATTGACTTCAGATATTTAACATTCACAAGTTATTCCTTAACAATTACCTAAACATGCATACATCAATTAAAAGCAATTAAAAGAGTTAAGGGATAGAGATAAATGCAAACCGAGATTTTATCCTGGTTCAGTTACCTCCTTTGTTAACCTACATCCAGTCACTACAATCACTGTGAGTTTTGTCCACTAAAATCAAAACAATTACAAAATCCTTTACAAGCTTCAACTCCCATGTTTCTTCTACCCAATTGACAGCTTTTAGTCAAAGTGATCTTTCAATTCCAAGAGACCCTTCGACTCTTGTCAAACCACCAAGAGTCCCTTCTACTCTTGATCTACACAGAGAGAACACCTTCTCTCTTATCTTCCTTTTGCAGTAAGATTTTGATTCTAAGAAATCAAGTTTTACAAATTGAAGCTCTAACAGAAATATTCAATGAAAGTGTTTAATCTCAGTATTGAATTAATTGTTATGTAGAAAGTGTTTGCCCATGCCTTTATATAATAGTATATCAAAATAGATCCGTTGGGTACACTTCAGAAGTCAGTTGAAATCAAAACAAACTTTCTTTGAAAAATTTAGTTATCAGTCAATCGATTGTGTAATCGATGTATTAAACAAGGTTTCCATTTTTATAACTGAGTACATCGATTGCCAAATCGATTGTATTCTTGGAAATTCTTGATTTTGACTAATACATAGATGTGTACATTGATTGTATTCTTGATAACCTTAAGTATTCTCAGCCTAGAAGTCTTTACATCGATTGATCAATCGATTGTATAATCATTTTCAAAAGTCTTTGCCTCTGTTTGGGCTTATGCATTGATGTATCAATCGATTGTTCTATCATTTTCAAAAGATTTTACTTCTGTTCTGTGTATACATCGATGTACTAATCGATTAGATGCATATTACAAGTGTTGGCTTCTGTTTAGCCTTATGCATCGATTGTGCAATTGATTATATACTCCTTTCAAAAAGTGTCAGCTTCTGTTTCTCCTTATACATCGATTGTGCAATCGATTTACAGAAGCTTGTTTTGCATACTGATCAAATTAGTCGGAATCAATCAATGTAAACTTTGATGTATATCATTTATACATTGATGTACACATAGATTTTCATTAAAAGTTAGTTAATTAACTGAAAGTACATCGGTGTACACATAGATCTACAGAACTTTCAATTAGCTCTTTTTCAATCTAAGTTCATTTTACTCTATGAAAACCATTTTGATTTGTTTTTAAGAGAGCTATTTCACACAGAAATACTTAAATATTTCTTTACATTAGAATATAATTTTGCTTGAGATGACTTGTGATTCAACTTTGACATTCTTCATCTTCAAGCATCCCTTCATTATCCTTCTTTTTCTCCTTTGATCCTCTGCATCCTTTTCTTTGCACTAAAGATATCTTATACAAACATTTAAACTTGGCAAGTAGTTAGTGATCACAAACTTACCATGAAGGAATGACGACATTTTATCCACAAACTCCCCCTTTTTGAATGACGACAAACTTACCATACTTTATAAGTTCAATGATAAAATATATAGGAAGTAAATGTCATATCAGAGATCATGCAGCAGTAGTTTTATTTTTTGCTTTTACTCCCCCTGTCTAGGTGACAGTTCTTACTCATTTTGGATCATGAATTAAAATAAGTTTATATAGTATGATACCCTTTGTCATTATCAAAAAGAAATAATGGGAGATGTAAATCACATATACAAGGTACATACTAAAGAGTATTCATGTAAAAGCAAAGTACATTCATTCATATGTATGATTCCAAAACAGAGAGTACACTTTATCAAAATATTATAACAGAATTGCAAAACAACAATCACTGATCATTAAATACAACCAACCTAATATAAAAAACACACACACTAAGAGTGTTGACAAGTGACTCCAAACACAAGAGGGGGTGAATTGTGTTTTTCAAAAACTTTGACAAAGATAAAAACTTTTTCCTTTTAATATATTATGAAAAAACAACTTTGTTGAATGCAAGTGCGATTAAAAGCGTTTTGCAAAAGATAAAGCAAAAATAAAAGAGATAAGAGATAAGAAGATGAACACATCGATATATCCTGGCTCGGCCAAGAACTACCCACGTGGACTACGTCCAGTCCCCAAGGCAATACGACCAAGAGTTTTCAATCAAGTCTAGTTTTTAAACAGGATCAACTAGAATCTTTACAATTTAGAGCACTCCTCACAGACCAGGGATATCACCCCCCAGTGAAAGAGCCTCAAGACAATAACCCAAGAGATATCACCTCTCTTGTCAACCACAAGGAATATCACCTCCCTTGTAAAACACTTGGAGATCACATCCAAAAACACCCCAAGAGATATCACCTCTCTTGAAAACTTGGTGTAGAAAATAGGATTTGAGTCACACGACTCTTACCAACAAAATGCACTCTTAAAAGTGCTGATTAAAACAAATTGAAGAATAGTTACAATAACACCTATATGGTGTGTAGAACTCTCAATATAATATGGTCAAAGTGATAGTACAAGAGAAAGAGTATAGAGAAAATGATTTTAGAGTTTTAGCACAAAGAAATAGCAGAATTCTGACTGCCGATGGCTGCGTAACATTTATTTTATATGTGAGAAGTGTTGTTCCAAAGAAAATAGGTCTAGCCTCATTAAAATTCATTTTTGTCGTAGCATGATCGATTATTACATTCTCATAATCAATTATTTAAAACATTTTCAAGAAGCGCTCACTTTGACAGAATAGTCATAATCGATTATACTAATCGATTACGGGTCCACCGACTTTCATATAAAAAACCATAAGCGATTACATAATCAAATATGGGGTTTGTTTGAAGCTTGTTGAAAGCCAGAAAGGACATAATCGATTATACATATTACATAATCGATTATTCTAATTCAAATTCAAATTCATAACTTAACGACTTTAAATAAAATCAATACATATTAAACTCATTTAAAACCTTTTAATTCATATCATAATCGATTATTGGTTTCCCATAATTGATTATGGCTCGAAGCACATTTGAATTTGAAAATCTTAACAATTAATATTTTGATTACTCATTAAGCATGATTAATTGTCAGATTTTAACATATGTTTAAAAGTTGTTGGCACATGTTAAAAAGTGTATGTGTGAGACCAATATTAAATTGAGAACTCTACTTACCATTTACACTCATTTTCTAAAACATCCAATACAATTACTGAAATTCCCATTTTGCCCCTTGTGCTGGCTTGCTTTATGAATTTCCGTTTTTTGCTACTTAGTCCTTCTGGACCTTTTTCCTTTTGTCAATCATCAAAACAAAGTACCTGTCAAGGCATATATTTACATTCTCCCCATTTTTGATGATGACAAACATCTCATGGAGGGATTTGCTTATGAAATGGGTTAGAGCAGATAAATAATAAATATCAGAATTCTCATCGCAGTTTTATGCTCTACTCCCCCTCACTTTATGCATATCATCAAATCCACTCCCCCTGAATCATGCATTCATATAACTCTCCCCCTTTTGGCATTATCAAAAGCAGTAAAAAGCACTGATAAAGCAAGGCATATATCCAGGCAAGAATTATAGACAAAAAGCATATGCAGGCATCAGTGTAATTCAAACATGTATGCGGAAGCATGCAAGTATTTCTCCCCCTTTCGAAAATAATTTTTTAAATTAATATCTCATTTTTCTAGAGGCATTGGAGAAACGGTAGAAATGCATTAAATCTCAACAAACATCAATGATAAATTTAAAAGCTTAGCTTGATTTGATGTAAAGAATTTTTTTAAAGCGTGACAAGCATGTATCTTGATGAAAGACCCTTTTCAAAGAATTTCAAAGAGATAGTCATGTAAAAGGTTCTAACATGCAAGTATAGTTATTTATCATGAGGTTTATCAAGATGTACAATAAATAATCACATGTTGAGTGCATGACCTTTTCCTTTTGAGAAATCGGTTATATAATCAATTGTTTTCAAGGTTCTTTGCATAATCGATTATGTAATCGATTTGGACTCTTCTGAAAAAAATTCCCGCGTGCATAATCGATTATGTTAATCGATTAGAGGCATTCTGACTTTTGAATTTTTTTCTCCTCGTCCAACCGTAATCGATTATGATAATCGATTAATTATGACCTTACTGACTTTTGATATTTGTCTCATTTCTGCGCATAATCGATTCCTTTAATCGATTTTGGTCTTTCTGACTTCTCATAATCGATTATGACTCAAAAAACTGCCATACTTAATGCACAGATTAGCAATAACAAGGTGAAAAATATATGAAGCATATATTACCCAAGATATATCCATATAGATATTTCCAATTGATTGTTCAAATAGCTTGGTTTGTTTGTCAAGTAAACTCATTTGTCATGACCAAATATTTAGAAGAAACAAACTCTACCTCATACTCTTTAAAGTTGACACCATAGAAAAACATAACCACCATTTTTGGGTGATGAAAAGGAGAATTTGTGTTTGTCTCCTGTCATGTGCTTTGAACGACCACTATTAAGGTTCCAAATTTAGTTCTTGGTCTTCAAGCACTCCTGCAAAACAGAATCATGTTTTGGCTTTTGGTACCCAAACCATTTTGTGTCCTTGAACATTAGTCTTGGGCAATAAGCCCTTTTAAATCCATCCATTGTTAACATTCATGCCTTTTTTTCCTAATGTTGCAAGTAGAGGCGGTGTGACCTTTTCTATTACAATGAAAACATTTAATAAAAGGACTATTAGACATGTTGCTTGGACCAAAAAACTTTTTAAAGGATTTTTCATGCAACTTAGGGTGATAACCCAAACCCGCTTTATCATAGGTTCCTTTTTTATTTCCTAACAACACATTTAGATTATCTCTTCCACTAGTGAACTTAGCAAGAGTTTTATATAGGTCCTCAATCTTGATTTTCAAAACCTTGCAATCACTACATTTCGAAACTGCATTCTTTTCATTTTCACAAGATAAGCATGATGAATTTTCGTTTAAAACTACTTGTTTTTCTTTAAGGGCTTCCATCTCTTTGTTTAAAATATCAATTTTAGATTGAAGAAGAGAGGTGGTTTTCTTGTATGAAGAAATGATTTTTCGAAGTCTAATAGTTTCATCATTCAATTCTTCACAAGCAATAAGCAAATCATCATAAGATAAATGAGTTTCAAGTTCAAGGTCGTTTACCTCAACTTCCTCATGATTTGCCATGAGACATAAATTTTCCTCTTCATTATCCGACTCATCGGATGAATCCATATCATTGTCTTCCCAAGAAACATAGGCCCTTCTTTCTCTTCAGTCCTTTTGTGCCCTTTTATACGATCTTTGGCCTTTAGGACAGTCGGGTTTTATATGACCCTTTTTACCGCACTTGTAGCAAGTTGGGTTGAAAGAGGTTCCTTCTTCCTCATCTTTCCTTTTAGGATTGGAGACTTGTTTTGCTTTGCCTTTTCACCTTAAGAAATTTTTAAACTTGCGAATCATTTGGCTCATCTCATACTCGTCTTCGTTAAGACTATCACAATCATCAAGGCCACTCTCATCATATTTTTCAATCATGCGTGCTTTGAGTGGATGATCTTTCTTTATCTTATTATCACTTTCCTCACTTTCCATGAGGCGATATAGTTCGAGCTCGTGTTCCCGCAATTTGCCAAATAAAGTTGCCAAAGACATAGATGATAAATCTCTAGATTCAGATATAGCAGTTACTTTGGGTTGCCAATTTCTATTCAAACATCTAAGCACTTTATTTATCAAATCCTCATTATTAAAAGATAATTTATAATATGGGTAAAACGTTTCTACATATCTTGTATGCTTTCACCCTGTATCATCATAAATAGCTCATAATCATAGGTAATGTGTTCATCCTTGCCCTTTTGACCTCGGTAGTACCTTTATGGGTCAATTGAAGGGTGTCCCACATTTCTTTAGAGATCTTGCAACTTGAGAACCTATAGAACTCATCCTAGATTAAAGCTGAAGTGATGATGTTCCTAGCTTTGAAATTGTATTGGACCTTTTTCTTTTCCTCGTCGGTCCATAGATTTCTCGTTTATCCATTGAAGCACCATTGACTTCGTGCTTGGGGACAAATGGACCATTTTCCACAATGTCCCAAATATCAATATCAAAAGCTTCTAAGAATATTTGCATTATTTCTTTCCAATATTCATACCCTTCACCATTGAAAGATGGGGGTCTGTTTACGGAGTTTCCCTCGTTACAAACACGGTTTGAAGTCATGTTACCTCTTGAGGAGGTTTCGCCCTTTATATCCAAGAGTTAAGCTCTGATTGTACTTGTTGACAAGTGACTCCAAACATAAGAGGGGGGTGAATTGTGTTTTTCAAAAACTTTGGCAAAGATAAAAACATTTTCCTTTTAATATATTATGAAAAACAACTTTGTTGAATATGCATGCGATTAAAAGCATTTTGCAAAAGATAAAGCATAAATAAAAGAGATAAGGGATGAGAAGATGAATACAGCGGTATATACTGGTTCGCCCACAGACTACCCATATGGCCTACGTCCAGTCCCCAAGTCAATACGACCAAGGGGTTTCAATCGACTCTAGATTTTAAACAGGATTAACTAGAACCTTTACAATTGAGAGCATTCCTCATAGACCAAGGATATCACCTCCCCCAGTGAAAGAACCTCAAGACAATAACCCAAGAGATATCACCTCTCTTGTAAACCACAGGGAATATCACCTCCCTTGTAAACACTTGGAAATCACATCCAAGAACACCCCAAGAGATATCACCTTTCTTGAAAACTTGGTGTAGAAAAGAAGGGTTTTAGTCACACGACTCTTACCAACAAAATGCACTCTTAATAGTGCTAATTAAAACAAATTGAAGAACAATTATAATAACACCTATATGGTGTGTAGAACTCTCAATATAATATGGTCAAAGTGATAGTACGAGAGAAAGAGAAAATGATTCTCAGAGTTTTAGCACAGAGAAATAGCAGAGTTCTGACTGTTGATGGCTGCCTAACGTTTCTTTTATATGTGAGAAGTGTTGGTCCAAAGAAAATAGGTCTAGCCTCATTAAAATTTATTTTTGTCGCAGCATAATCGATTATTACATTCTCATAATCAATTATTTAAAACATTTCCAGGAAGCCCTTACTTTGACATAATAGTCATAATCGATTATACTAATCGATTACAGGTCCACTGACTTTCATATAAAAATCCATAATCGATTACATAATCGATTACTGGGTTCCTATTTGAAGGTCGTTGAAAGCCAGAAAGGACATAATCGATTATTCTAATTCAAATTCAAAACTTAACGGCTTTAGTTAAAATCAATACATGTTAAACACATTTAAAGCCTTTTAATTCATATCATAATCGATTATTGGTTTCCCATAATCGATTATGGCTTGAAGCACATTTGAATTTGAAAATCTTAACAATTAATATTTTGATTACTCATTAAGCATGATTAATTATCATATTTTAACACATGTTTAAAAGTTGTTGGCACATGTTAAAAAGTGTGTGTGTGAGACCAATATTAAATTGAGAACAATACTTACCATTTACATACATTTTCTAAAACAACCAATACAAATACTGAAATTCCCATTTTGCCCCTTGTGCTGGCTTGCTTTATTAATTTCTGCTTTTTGCTACTTAGTCCTTCTGAACCTTTTCCTTTTGTCAATCATCAAAACAAAGTACCTGTCAAGGCATATATTTACAAATAGACCCTAAATACTAAGCATCTTCATTGGTTCTTGGCTCTTCAGGGTGTTGTGTAGGCTCATTTGCTTGAACATCATGAATTCCTTCTTCCTCTGGTGCATTCTTAGTAGCAGCAGTAGCAACATCTTTCCTTGCCATTTGCACAACATCTTCAGAAGTTGGAGTTGCTTCTGGAGGTGGAGGTGCAGTGATGGGGATGCCTAAATGTAGATGTATGGTGGCCATCTGCCCCTCAAGAGTATTTATCTTTAGACTTATGTAGTCTAAAGTCCTCTTGATAATCAAGTTTTGCTTATTTTGCCTTTGCTCAAAGACTTCAATCATCTTGATTAGCCTATCCATTTTTGCATTCATTTCATTGTTTTCTGTTGGAGCCCTTGGCTCATCTTCAACCACTCTAACCCATTCTGCATCAGAATTCTTAGCAAGCTTCATCTTGCTTATGGTGCCCTCACCAAACTTATGAGTCACTTGCCTTGCTTGGAACCTCTCCTCATGTTCCATTGAAACTCCATAGTTCTCAAGCAATTTCACAACCAGACTAGGGTAAGGCAAAGTAGCTCCACTGATTTTGCAATCAACCATGTGCCTCACAATGATATAGCTCTAGCTGAGATGTTTCTTCTCAATCATTGCCCATAGCATCAGAATATCATTGTTCTGTAACACAACATGATTACCTGTCCTTGGTAGCAATATCCTACTGAGCACATACTGAAGTAGCCTATGCTGAACATGCATGGAGCTGATGTTGATCAGTTTCCGATCTTGTGCATTCTTAACCAATAGCTCCTTCTTAGCCTCTTCTTTGTCATAGGTCTTCAGCCAAGCACTTTCAGATCCTATTCCAGCCAGGTTACTTCCCAAGTGATCCATTCCAGTGAACTGAGAAAACTAATCAAAAGTCATCTCTATTCTCTTGTTCTTAACTTCAGCAGAAAATCCTACATTATCCATCTCTAGAGTGCAATAAAAAGCTTTAACCAAAGTTGGGTATATGTCACTCTTAGTTTGCAGGAAATCACTCAGTTTGTATTCTCCAAGGATCTTGTGAAAAGATAAACCATTTTTCTCAAAATAGTTGAAATCCACAGTTATTGCTTCATAGGTATCTCTATGCTTGAAATCATTCTTGTAAAGCATAATATATTCTTCATCAGAGAAATTCCTTTTCAGTAGCTCAATTTCAGCATTGAGATCCTCATCCTATTCTTCTTCATCATCCCTTTTTCTCTTCTTTTGCTCCAACTTCTTCTTGGGTCCTTCGTTTGCCACCTTCTTCTTCACTTCTTTCTTCTTTGGTGCAGGTTTAGATGCCTCACCCACTTTTTCTTTTCCTTTTACTTCCTTTTTCTTAGCAGGTTCCTTGAATTGAAGCTTTCCTTGCCTTTGAGATTATTGATTTTTTCAATTTCTTTCCTCTTAGGACGTGAAGGTGTGGCTATGGGGGAACTGTTAAGCTGTGGAGGATTGGGTAAAGATGATGATGTAGAGTTGGAGGGAACAGGGGAAGAAGGTCCAGTTTGCTTAAATCATGCCATTGGAGAGATTTTCGAGCTTTGCTAGGGTTTTGGGTGTTGAAGATTTGATTTGGAAATGTGAAAGATTTGGAGGGAAAGCTGGGTATTTATAGAATTTTATCAGTCAATCGATGTACCAATTGATTTATTAAAGGTTTTCAACTTGTTCAATACTTCAGTCAATCGATGTGCAAAGTATCAAGATTGGATTTTGAGCTATGTGAATGGATGTGTCAATCGATGTATAGCCTTAGTCAGAGAGTACCAAGTTCTGAATCTTGAACTCAATCGATGTGTAAATCAATGTATAAGCTATGTTAGAGAGTCCAACAATAGCAGTATACACTCAATCGATGTTACAATCGATTTATATACAGGGTATCATTTTTAACCCAATGTAAATCAATGCATCAGTCGATACATAAGCACTTACAGAGAGTAGTGCTTCTTGAATCAGTGGTTCAATTGATGTACAAATCGATTTATAGCAAATCAGTTTGAGATTTTCTGATTTTTATAGCAGGTAAATCGATGTTGGAATCGATGTATAAGGACTTTCAGAAAGTAATGTTTTCTGATTTTGTCTAACAATCGATGTATCAAACGATGTTCTAGTGTTTCTATGCCTAAAAAGCTTTGATCAATCGATGTTCTAGTGTTTCTATGCCTAAAAAGCTTTGATCATTCGATGTAAATGTACTAAAATCAGATTTTTAGGTTTATACATAGATTGCACAATTTGTGTACTAGCTTTGAGGTTTTGGTTTTAGCTTTAGCTAATCGATTGTCAAATCAATGCACAGAGATCAACTATCAAACAATCATGCATTCAATCATACAAAACATCAAGCATAGGTTGGGTCAATTATTCCCAATTCTCGAAGCTTTCCTTAGTCAATGGTTTAGTGAAAATATCAGCTAATTGTTTAGATGTATCAACATATTCAAAAAATATATCTCCACCTTGTATATGATCCCTTATGAAATGATGTCTTATTTCAATATGTTTAGTTCTAGAATGAATTATAGGATTCTTGGTTAGATTTATAGCACTAGTGTTTTCACATTTGATTGGCACTTTCTCTAAGAGAACACCATAATCAATGAGTTGTTTCATCCAAAGGATTTGTGCACAACTACTTCATGCTGCAACATATTCTGCTTCAGTAGTTGACAAAGCCACACTTGTTTGTTTCTTATTAAACCAGGAAACTAGTGAGTTCCCTAGTAAGTGGCAGGTTCCACTAGTACTCTTCCTATCCAACTTGCATCCAGCAAAGTCAGAGTCATAGTAACCTATAAGATTACATGTTAAACCCTTAGCATACCATAAACCCATTTCTCTAGTTCCTAGCAAATATTTCATGATTCTCTTTACAGCTGTTAAATGAGATTCCTTAGGGTTTGATTGATATCTTGCACACATGCAAACACTAAACATTATATCAGGCCTACTAGCTATAAGGTAAAGTAAGGAGCCAATCATACCTCTGTACTTGGATATGTCTAAAGTTTTACCTTTTTCATCCTTGTCCAAGTAACATGATGGACTCATTGGAGTTGCCATTTCCTTTGCATTCTCCATGCCAAACTTCTTGAATAGTTCCCTGTAGTACTTTGCTTGGCTTATGAAGGTTCCATCATCACATTGTTTGATTTGAAGTCCTAGGAAAAAGTGAGTTCTCCCATCATGGACATATGATGATAGAAGAGGGCGTATTAAAATCATAGAAATTGGTTTCACATTAAAATGATTTTTCTACAATTTTCTAGAAATATTTGAAATTCTAGATCTAAGAATGAAAAAAAATCATGAAAACTTGATGATCATGACTTGGAAACAAGGAAATCAATGAAGAACATGATGTTTATTTATCAATAAGAGTAAGGTATACCTCTTAGATCTTGGAAAAATGAAAAGAATGGACCAAGGCTGGGAGGGGGGGGGGGTATTTATAGGGTAGATCTTAGACTTTGTTTGGTTCTTAGGATTTAAATTAATGGGTTTTGTGAATATTAAATTAATATATGATTAACTATGGTTAATAATTAACTTAACTACGGTTACTTTGCTAACAATGGTTAATAAACATGTGGCTCACATTTAGTGAAGGGTGTGGCTGATTCTTGGCCACAAGAAATAACCTTGGTTCCTTAACCATGGTTCAAATTTAACTCAACGTCGGTTAGGTTAAGCTTAGGGGTATTTTGGTCATTTCACCTAAATTTACATTTGATGCTTCATAATTGCTTGGTGAGTCATGGTGGTGACTCACCCCATGACTCAGCTCCTCCAGTTTCCGGTTTTGTCTCTGCACCTCCATTCTCTACTTAGTCGGTTTCCCGATTAGGGTTTTACGCCCGAATAGAAGCATACTATTTCGTTTTCGGTTGAAAATTTTCAAAAGAACCAAATTCGTTTGAAATATGATTTAATCATAAACAATTTCGTTCACGTGTCAAAATTAGGTTTTCTGATCAATAAAATCTTACTGTCAGTGAAAACACCGACCGTTTTCCGTTCGAACGTTCACCAAAATTCGTCAGAATAAACATAATATTTTATTTATGATCAGATATTTGGAAAATAGAATTCCTCACAGAAAAAACATAAAAAATATTCAAATTTCAGTTTCGGGTCAAATTAGGGTTTTCTGCCTGTATAAAATTATACTGTCAGTAAAAACGCAGATCGGTTTTCGTCTGAGTTTTAAACCCAAATTTTAACAAGATTTTCCTACCATAGAGTAGGTTCTAGATATGATTTTTGTTTTCTCAAAAATCATTTCCTAAGTCTCAGATAACAACAAAAATAAATTTATATTTACAATTAATACAGCTTATCCGAAAATCGGGCTGTTACATTACTACCCCACTTAGAAAAAAATTTCGTCCTCGGAATTTCGGAACTCGAAACTAGATAGAATCTAGTAATCGTATCTTAATCTACAAATCCTTCATTGTATTTCCCGTCACTGTCTTCCCCTAAGTGACAGCGGTAACTTCATAGCAGAATCATTCTTATATCGTTCTATTTATCCTCGAACTTATCTATCACTACATTCTGTTCATTGTCCTTAACTTTTCCAATATGCATCACGATTAATACTTCCTTAAATTCCTACACAATGTACCCAATCAAAATCTTAGATCATTGGAGCGTATTCCACTATTCCAGATTATAACAATATTACGCATACCTTCTACGAGATCTGTAGGGTGAGAGGATTCAATTCTCCACATGGTAAACACTCTCCCAGTGGTTGGAGGTCTAGCCATCTATTGACCTGTTCCTGGATCTCCTCTCCCAGCTTCACCTCTCCATGAAATCTCTAACATGATGCGCCCTCCGCATATGAAACAAGCAAATCATTGTCGTTGCTGGCCCGTTCCAATCACTTGTGTTGTAGCAATTGGTGTTGGTGCCACTGTCGGCACTGGTCTGGGATATGGTTCCCGCCTCCCCTGAGAAACATTATCTACTCTCCTCTGAGTATCTGATCGAATAGGGCCTCCATTTCTCATGTGTTTATGCTCTTTAGCCACCCTCTGATCTATACTTTCTATAGCGCTACATCTCTCAACCGGTTCCGGAAAACTCCGGATGTCGAGAGACACTACAGCCATCTGCAGCTCATTTCTCAGTCCTTCCTCAAATCTTCTACATTGCCAATCCTCATTTGGGAACCTCTAATAGTACTCTGAAAACTTAATCAACGCCTCAAAACGTAATGCATAATCACCTACAGACATACTGCCTTGTTTGAGGTTTGTGAATTCCTTTTCCTTCTCGTATCGAACTAGACGCGGAAAATATTTTTCGAATAAACAATCAGTGAATAACTGCCAGTTAATGTTTTTGCCCTCGGCTTCCAATGGCCTTTTCTTGCCTTTCCACCAGAACTCTTCTCCTTCAGTTAACATGAAGGCAGCATAAGTCACTTTCCTTTCATCGATGCAGCGCGCAGTTTCAAATATCTTCTCTATTTCTTGTACCCGCCATTCAGCCTTCTCTGGGACATGCTCTCCTTGGAATTGTGGTGGCTTCCCTTTCAGAAAAGCAGCCAATCCGGCATCCTCAACTGCTGCAACCCTCCTCTGATTCTTTTGTTCCAGCTACTCTCTATTCATCTACAGCATCTCAGCATTGTGCTGGGTTTGTGATAGCATAGCAGCAGCTATCGTTTCCATGGTATTGGGAGTCGCAGATGACTCTCCTCCATTGGTGTCAATGTTGATCGCTCCTATGATTCTTTCCGGAGTTCTGCCACCACTGTAGGTTGGACGTCCTCTTCCGCGAGCCATGATTCTATAAAAGAAATCATATGCTCTCATTAGTATGACATATAGTACTACATAGGCAAGTATATACATACCATATGCGATACCAATATTAATTTTCGCATCGGGTTCGGACACACTACCCAACTTCTAAGCATAGTCAAAATCCGATGTGGATTCAACTAGACACAGCCAGTAACAACATCCTAAACCTCGCAGTCCGATCAGAATCAAACTGCTCTAATACCAGAATGAGACACCCCGTTGTGTTATTAGATTAAAACCTTATTAATTAATTTCTTAATCACGCTCTTAATGTGGAAATACGTAAAAAATTAAAACTTAGTTAATCAACATACCACTTTGGATAATTAAGACTAAACACCATATTTATTGTTATACATACACACTTAAGTCTTATAAACATAGTGTTGGAACCAAAGTGGATTTGGATTAAATAATCTCTATGTTTTGATGTTAACAAAAGGATTAAATTCACTTGGCAAAGTGTTAGTTGAAATCTAACATGTGTTATTTAGTTATGCAGGAACACTTAAAATTATAAGACATGGAAACTTAGAATAAGTTTTCATATATATCTGCTTGGACTCATAAAGAGAAATGCACGTCCACTCGAGTAGACGGGCTACTCAATGTTTTGGTAAAGTTATTTATTTATTTATTTGATAGACATATTTTAAGTTTAAAATCAAAAAGACTAGTTTTCACTTGCCACATCAGTAGACGAGTTCATTGATCGAGTAGACGAATTCTAATTGCCACATCACTGGATGGAGATCAAGATATCTCACTGAGATATAGCAAGTCCAAAGACTTGATAGTAGATGAGATAATATGCCACGTCAGTGGACGAGTTAAACGAAAGAGTGAATAGGCTTCGTTCTTACACATAACTGTGTTGACGAAGATTTTTGAATAGATGAGCTTCTATCTCTTATGTATATGATGTTCTAAAAATGAATAAATGCAATCTGACCCACAATGAATTTATTTCAAATGATTGATATTTAATTCAATAGAATATTTGTTCTTTCCATTTGTTTTACCCGGTTAATTCTTTGTTTCCTTGTGAGAAAATCATAGTACCATCAAGGAAATACAAAAAGCAAATAGTACAATGAGGAAATGAAAAGTGACTTGTACGAATTCTTCTTTATTGCTGGAAAAAGCTGGATTGTACACAAATTTGGAAAGAAAGTTTTCAAGGTACAAATTGCTCAGAAACAATGACCCTCTATTCTGTGCAAATGTGATAACCAAGAGTACATTTCACAAAGTCCACAATCAAGCTATCAGTCACAACGTATATTATGCATTCAATGCTATCTCTAAACGAGACTATTCAAAATGACCGTTGAAGAAATACAAGTGAAGAAGAAGGTCCCTATAAATAGAAGACCTCAGATACTGATGAGTGACTTTTGCTAGCCCAACTTTTTTCAATCAATAATCACTCATTCGAATATTCTTTCAAGAGCAAGAGTCTGTATTCTTTAGTTTGAATTTTGTTGCAATATTCAACTGATCTTAAACTTTTATATCCTTACACATAGTGAGTTAAGAAGATCATAAGTTAAATTTCTTTATTAGAGTTAGAGCCTGAAGAGGCTTGGTAAGAAAGAAATACTTGTAGCCTGGAGAGGTGTTTAATACTTGGTTGTAATCTATTTGGAAAATAGTGGAGAAAACCCTTCAAGTAGAAGGGACTGGACGTAGCTATTGGTTGGAAGAGAGTGAACCAGGATAAAACATCTTCCGTGAATCCTCTAATCCAAAACTCTTACAGCTTTATTTGTTTATACTGACTGTGGGGATTTGATATTGCTTTTGTTGAGTTTCAAAAGTTGTTTTTTAGTGTGTACATCTGTTTTAAATATCCTTGTGTGAGAAAATAAGTTTTGAAAAAGGTTTTTTGCGAAAATTATTAACAAACACAATTCAACCCCCCTTCTTGTGTTTTTCTGTGTCAACTTCATTTGGTATCAGAGCTCAGCCTCGAAAGGGTTGAGCATCTAACAAGTGCTGAGGGAGTACAATCCAACAACCATGGATGCGGAAGGACAAGCTATCAACACACCTCCTCTCTTTGATGGTTCTGATTATGACTACTGGAATAAGAGGATGATGGCCTTTTTGGATCCACAAAGTCTAGACATCTGGGAGCTCATAGAAACTGGTTATACTGAACCCATAAATGAAAATGGAGTTGTTGTTGCTAGAGCAGACTGGATAGTAGATCAAAAGGCAAAGCATCAACTCAATATTAAAGCTAAGCATTATTTGATGTGTGCCATCACCATATCTGAACATGACAAAGTTCATAGCTGCAACACTGCCTAAGAAATATGGGACACTCTTGCCCTAGCTCATGAAGGTTCCTTACAATTGAAGGAATCAAATATCAGCATGTTGGTTCATCAGTATGAGCTGTTCAAGATGGGTAAACATGAAACAATAGACCAAATGTTTGGAAGATTCCAAACCATCACCAACAGTCTCAGATCTCTTGGAAAAGTCTATGAAAATAGAGATCATGTTAGAAAAATCCTGAGAAGTCTATCCAAGCAGTGGAGACCTAAAGTTACTGCTATTCAGGAAGCTAAAAACCTAAATACTCTTTCTCTGGAAGAGCTTCTTGGATCTCTCAAGGTTCATGAAATTGGACTGAATGAAGAAGAAAGCTCCATAAAAGGAAACACTATTGCCCCAAAGGCAAGGAAAACAAGTTCATCAAAAGTCCTCAAGGCTGCTGAATCCTCAGATGAAGCTGGAACCTCAGATAGTAATGAAGGATCAAATGAGGGTGAACTATTTTTCATCTCCAAAAAGATTCAACATATGTGGAGAAAGAAAGGTGGTTTCAGAAGGAAGCAATTCAATAAAAAAATTTCCAAGGAGAAGTAGGACTCCAAGGAAAAAGGTTGACCCTTGTGCTTTGAGTGCAAGAAACCTGGACACTTCAAAGCTGATTTCCCTGAGCTAAAGGATAAGAAGAAATTCTTCAAAAAGAAGAAAGGTTTAATGGCTACATGAAAGGATCATGATCTGTCTTCATCAGATGAAGAAGATGAAGATGAGGAAGGGGCAAACATTTGTCTTATGGTTGACACATCATCAGAAAGTGAATACACTGATGTTGAGGTAATGGACTTTGACCAGTCCACCCTTCAAAATCATTTTGATGAATTGATGCATGAGTCATCCATACTGGCTAAAGAGTATAGGAGTCTCAAAAAGAAACTTTCTAAACTGTACAGAGAATATGATAGGATTTGCACTGAGAAACAAAATCTTAAACATGAAAATAACATACTAAAATCAATGAATGTCAGTCTAGTTGACAAAATGGAGTGTGAGCCTGATGTTTCTTGTGAAGTTACAAAACTGAAACAAGATGTAACATATCTGACAAACTCTCTGTCAAAGCTTGTAGGTGGTCAGATAAGCTTAGTCTCATTTTAAGGTACTCTAGGTCACCACATGATAAATCTGACATTGGTTATGACAAAGATAAGCAAGAAGCATCTCAACAAAAGTCAACACCACATACTCAACACAGAGCTTCAAAAGCTCAAGGTAAACATGCTAAAACAAAGTCTGACCCGTCCAACACCTTTTGCAAAGTGTGTGGAAAGAATGGGCATACTACATCTAGATGCATACATAATAAGCATGCCAAGCATACTCGTCCAGTGACTACTAACAAGAAAGGACCCAAGTCAGTTTGGGTACCTAAAGATAAGTTCATACCTGTTGCAGACTTGCTTAACAACAGGAAAGAAATAAGCATCTTGGTACTTGGACAGTGGGTGCTCACGTCACATGACTGGAGAAAGGTGTATGTTCCAAGACCTTAGGCACAAAGATGGTGGCTGGGTTACATTTGGAGGAAACCAGAAAGGAAAGATCTGTGGTATAGGTAAAATTGGTAAATACCATTTTCCCTCCATTGACAATGTTCTATTGTTTAAAGCCTTAAAACAAAATCTGCTAAGTATAAGTCAACTATATGATAGTGGATATGCTGTTTCATTTGATTAGAACATGTATAATGTCAAGAAAAATGATGGATCACTCTTGTTCATTGCCAAGAGGCAAAACAATCTGTATAAGATTGACTTGGAGGACCTTACAAATCAAAGTGTCTCATATCTGGTGTCCATTGAGGATGAGCGCTAGATTTGGCACAAGAGGCTAGGTCATGCAAGCTTGAGGTTAATCTCAAAGCTAAATAAGGATAACCTCGTGAGAGTTAAGTTCAAATCTGATGCTCTCTGTGATGCATGCCAAAAAGGAAAACAAGTCAAAAGTTCTTTTAAATCTAAGAATATTGTTAGTACCAATAGACCACTAGAAATTCTACACATTGATCTCTTTGGTCCAACAAGGACTGCTTCTATCAGTGGTAAGAGATATGGTCTTGTCATAGTAGACGACTACACTAGATGGACATGGGTTATGTTCCTAGCTCATAAGGACGAGTCTTTCAAGGTCTTTTATGTATTCTACAAACGTGTACATAATGAAAAAGGTATGTGTATGAATTCAATCAAAAGTGACCATGGGGGAGAGTTTGAAAATGAGCTATTTCATAAGTTCTGTGAAGAAGGTGGCATTCTTCACAACTTCTCAATACTTAGAACACCACAGTAAAATGGTGTGGTCGAGTGAAAGAACAGGTCTCTTCAAGAGATGGCTAGGACTATGCTCAATAATAATTCTGTCCTTAGACATTTCTGGGATGAAGCTGTTAACATTGCCTGCTACATTCAGAACATAATATACATTAGACCTATCCTGGACAAGACTCCTTATGAATTGTGGAAAGGACAAAAACCCAAAATTTCATATTTTCATCCTTTTGGTTGTAAATGCTATATATTGAATACTAAAGATCAACTTGGTAAGTTTGATGCAAAAGCAGATAATGGAATACTATTAGGATATTCTGAAACTTCAAAAGGCTTTAGAGTTTATAATTCATGAAACTTCATGTCAAGTTTGATGACAAGCAGCCTGATAAGAAATTATCAGAGCTAGATGAAGCTTTTACAGATCTTGATCTAAATATTTCTGGAGATAAAACTGAAATTAAGGTTGATGATCAAGAAGAAGACTTCCCTCAACAAGAACCAGAAACCTCTGCTTCTCAACAAGATAATGTTCAAAGATCTTGGTACTTCAAGAATTATCATCCATAAGATCAGATCATTGGAAACCCCAATGACAAGCTAAGAACCAGATCAACTTTCTGAGTTGGAACCAAATATAGTAGACGAGGCTCTACTGGACGATGGCTGGATTATGGCTATGCAAGAAGAACTTAATCAGTTTGAAAGAAGTGAAGTTTGGACTCTGGTTCTCCTGCCTAAGGACAAATCAGTTATAGGAACAAAGTGGGTTTACAGAGACGAACTTGATGAAAATGGTAAGGTGGTGAGAAACAAGGTAAGACTTGTTGCTCAAGGTTACTCTCAAGAAGAAGGTATTGACTATACTGAAACCTTTGCACCTGTTGCTAGACTAGAAGTAATTAGGATTTTACTTTCATTTGCTGCACATAATAGCATTATGCTTTTTCAAATGGATGTTAAAAGTTCCTTTCTCAATGGCTTTATTAATGAAGAAATATATGTAATGCAACCTCCAGGTTTTAAGAGTGAAACCCATCCAGAACATCTTTACAAGCTTAAGAAAGCTTTATATGGACTTAAGCAAGCACCTAGAGCATGGTATGATAGGCTAAGTTCATTTCTAATGGAAAATGGATTTAATAGAGGAAAGGTTGATACAACCCTGTTTAGAAAGTCCATTAAGTCTAATTTCATAGTTGTGCAAATATATGTTGATGATATTATTTTTGGTGCTACTAATGAATCTCTGTGCAAGGAATTCTCTAAGTTAATGCAGAAAAAAATTGAAATGAGCATGATGGGAGAACTCAAATTTTTCCTTGGTCTTCAAGTTAAGCAATCAGTGGACGAGGTGTACATTCATCAAACAAAGTATACAAAGGAATTATTAGAGAAGTTTAAGATTGATGACTGCAAGCCAATGACTACCCCTATGCACCCCACGTCCATACTGAACAAAGATGATAAAGAGAAAAAAGGTATACCAAAAGGTATATAGAGGTATGATAGGATCTCTTCTATATCTTACTGTGTCTAGGCCTGATATTATGTTCAGTGTATGTTTGTGTGCTTGATTTCAATCCGATCCTAAAGAATCTCACTTATCAACAGTTAAGAGAATATTTAGATATTTAAAAGGTACTACTAATCTGGGTTTGTGTTTTAAGAAAAATGAAGATTACAGATTAGTTGGAATCTGTGATGCTGACTATGTTGGAGATAGAATTGAAAGAAAAAGTACCACTGGAGGATATTATTTCATTGGAGCTGACCTTGTCTCGTGGTCAAGCAAAAGACAAAGTACCATTGCCTTACCAACTGTTGAAGCTGAGTATATTTCAGCTGCAAGTTGCTGCTCACAACTTCTATGGATCAAACATCAATTGGAGGACTACAATGTTTTTCTAAGTATTATTCCACTTATGTGTGATAATACTGCTCCAATAAATCTATCTAAGAATCCAATATTGCATTCTAGAGCTAAGCACATAGAGATTATACATCATTTTATTAGGGATTATGTGCAAAAAAGTGTGTTTGATATACAATTTGTAGATACTGACCATCAATGGGCAGATATCTTTACTAAACCTCTTGCAAAGGACGGATTTATCTTTATTAGGAAGCATCTAAATATGTTATGTGTATATTGATATAAGCGTCCAGACCTGAGAATGTTGTTCTGATAAATATACGTCTATCGATTTTTTCCGTCCAATGCATGTTAAAAATTTTGCGTCCAGAGCATGATAAAACTTATCTGCGACTATTGCATATTCAATCTGTGCGTCTCTCGCATAACGCGTCTACTACTTTTGCTTGCCACATCCATTGCATGTTAATATACGCGTCCATACTTGCTTATGCATGAACCCGTCTATACATATATTTGTTAAATGCATTTATTTTGTCGTATAGACATATTTATCTAGTATATTCTCTCTGCCGATTCAGTAATCCATCAATCCCATCAAGACCTTTTTATAGTTTCAAAATACCAACGTCATTTTATTCTTTATGACATGTCTTGTCAATTTCTTTTAATTAATTTCCAAAAGAAAAACATTTGAAATTAAAAACCTTTTTAAGTAAGTTTCTTTCCCTCTAAAAAACCTTTCGCTACCCATCTTCCCTGACAACTATCTCTCTCAAACTCTCGAGCTCTCTGTTTCCCCTGTCTTTGAACCCTAACCTTCAAACCTCGAAAATGGATTCAACTTCAATCCCTGTCCATTCCTACATCACTGATACTCTGAACATGGCGATTGAACACCACTTCAATTTCGGAATTATGGAAGAGTATCACTTGGATGTTAGCAAGTACATAAATGCTGCTGGATAGGATGGTTTGTTCTTAGAGAAAGTCTCTATCTACCCCAATCTCATTAGGAACTTCTAGAGGAAACCTTCAATCACTAAAACTGAGATTATTGGCTTCGTGTTGGGAAAGAAGGTGATTGTCTCTGAGAAGACCATTTCTGATGCTATTGCATGTGCCCAATAGGGTTTGGTGATTTTTGACACTTGGGAGGAAGACCTAGGTGGTTCTGAGACCATTGTTGTTACCCTCATGAAGGAAAACACTGTAAGAACTCACTCCTGGAAGTCTCCTGAAATGAAAGATGAAATCAGAATCCTCCATCAGATTCTGAACAAGACTGTCCTACATAAGACTGGCTCCAAGGACAACCTCTCCGCTCTTCACAAATTCTGCCTGTGCAATCTTTTCTGGAAACCAAAATCAACCTTCATTGGATTCTGTTTGACAGATTCAAACATACGATACAAAAAAGAAGGAATCTCTATGCCATTCCATACACTCATCTTCTGTCAAAAATCTTCAGGCATCAAGGTGTTTATGATGTCCTTGGTACTATGTTTGAGGAAGAACAAAACAAGATTCTAACTGAGAAAGGGATGTCCGCTGCTGATTTTGGGAGAAGCAATCTCTCAAGCATGCAACTGAGTACTTACAAGTAAATTGCTCTGTCCAAGGCAGAAGAAACAATGAAGATCAAGGAAGAAATGATTGAGGCCAATGATAAGCCTTTGGCTTATCTAGTTTTATAACTAGATGGACTGTGGTTTTTGTGCAAATTATTCGAGTTCAATCTCGTTTTCGCCCAAATTTGGCCTTGTTTTGTTCCTAAGTAGGTTTTGACTCGTTCTAGGCATTTTTAGTAGTTTTTAGTCTATTTTGAATAGAATTACGCTTTTTGTGTCTTTTTTTATTGTTTCAGGATAGAAGTGAAGCTCCGGGAGTCAAGGAAAGTCAAGAAATAGTGGAAATTGCCATTTTGGAGATGCTCGCCCCGTGAGTGGATGCTCGCCTCGCGAGTCTGAAGACCAGCTAAGCAGCAACGTCATCAATTTTGTCTCGCCCCGCGAGAATATTCTCGCCCCGCGATCATTCAAACTCAGGATGGAGCCAAAACTGAAATTCGCCCCGCGAGAGGAAGCTCACCCCGCGATAGCCTGAAGACCCTGGAAGACAGAGACCATCACGGCCTAGCCGTGATGAAGGTCACGGCTGTGACAGATTGAAGTTGGAAGACTCGCCCCGCGAACACACTCTCGCCTCGCGAGAATCCAAATTGAAAGCGCGCCAAAACTAATGATTCGCCTCGCGAAAGGTTGTTCGCCCCGTGAGCGGCCGAGAACCAGAATCCCTATTTATAGGCTGTTTCATATCAGAATTAAGGAGTTTTTATAGAGCCATGGATCCAGATCCGAATCCTAGTTTTTTCCACTATAGAGTAGCGTTTAGGCCAGATTTCTTTTCTCTTTGGAGCTGCGTCTCCTCTTTTCTTTTTATTTTACGATGGTGATTATGTCCGATTGTTTGTCTATGAGCATGAGGAACTAATCCCCTCGTCTGAGGGAGCAATGAAGCCGCCCATGGCGGTGTAGATTCGATGTGATGTATGTCTTTCTCCCTTGTATCAATTTATGTTTTCCAATTCTGTTTTGATTGCGTTGATCATATGTATTGCGTGATTAACTAGTTAAACGTGTTTGAGGCCGAACGGCGATTCACGTTTTAGAACTTGGTTTGGAATCACTAATCGAATAATCAGCACGACAGTGGATTTAGGAGATTAGTGCAACCTTATAGGGAACAAGAATTAATAGAATTCGAGATTAGGATTATGAGACCTAGTAAGTAATTAATCCAATCATCGAATACGTCCTATTGAGCACGACAGTGGATATAGGAGAAATTGGGGGTCCCGGTTGACATTATA
Source organism: Sophora flavescens (assembly GCA_030762895.1). Taxonomy (NCBI): domain Eukaryota; kingdom Viridiplantae; phylum Streptophyta; class Magnoliopsida; order Fabales; family Fabaceae; genus Sophora; species Sophora flavescens. The sequence goes on from CM061064.1 coordinate 144,799,284, forward strand.
ATTGAACTTAGGGAGGAATACATCATCACTTGGGTACTATACATGATTGGGTAGGTGGATTTGAGACCTTGGATATTTCAATTTCTGAATTTAATCACCTTAGCTTTATTTGATTTGTTATTGAATTGCGATAATAATCTCTCTCTCTCAACCACTTTCTGTCACTTGACCAACGTATCTAATTTCCCACGAATTAGTTGAATTGGTAGCCCAATCCTTGAGTTCGACCTCGGTAAATCCTTACCGTGTTATTTTATTACTTGCGACGACCCGATACACTTGCCGGTGAATCAACAGCCAACAATACTGAGGTCCTAGGTATGAAAAGAGGAACTAGGCAGAAGACCACTACAGCAAGGAAACCTGCCCCCAGGAGACCAGCCGGTGGCATTGTAATTAGGGAACCTACTGCTGCTCCTTCTCAAAAGAGGCAAAGAAAAATCATCCTCTCACACAATAAGGATGAGGAAGCTGATGAGGACAGAGTTCCTATCAGTACAATCCTGAAGAAGCAGAAGACTTCCGCTAATACTACTGTTGTCACTGCTGTTGAGACCTTTGTGCCTGTTTCAACTCAGACCAGAAGGCAACCAGTCAGGAAAGCTAAGGTCACTGAGGTAACTCTGCCTGCTAATGACCCTGCTCAATTAGCAGTAGATGCCCTAGTGTCTAGTCTTGAGTCTTTGCCTGTTAGTTCTGAAAATAGGAATGTTGTTGATGATGTCTACATTCCATCCCTACCATCACCACAAACAAATTCCTCACCAGACCAACCATAAACAGCCTCACCCACAAAACCAACATTCTAGCCTATCATCCCTACCAATGACCCCTAGTTCAACCAACCAGATAATGGAATCATACTGGGAGCCCTCTTTCCCAAAAATAGAAAAACTAGATTCCCCTACATTCCACCCTCTGCTTACTATGATGGCCAAGCTGAAAACTGGGCCAAAGTAAAAAAATATTGGAAGATCTTGTATCACAAACATGAACCTGAACTTGTCTCTACCAGACCTTTCTATCCCCTGCCCGAGTATGACTATGAACCTGAAACTGTCATCAACCTCTGGCATTCACCTCACTCTGACATTCCCATTGACTTTCCACCATCCAAACTGTACAATCACCTTGGACCACTGATTACTCACCTACCCCTAAAGAAATTCTCTCCCAGAAAAATATATCCAAACCTAGTAAAATTTCCACCCTTCAAGCCCTTCACTGAAGGAGTTGAGAGACACATCATCTCTGATTGGCACACAGACCCTACCAAGAAATATTTAACCGATGTGATCTACAAAAGATCCAGATCATTCAGGAACATTCCATTCATCATGGACAGAAACACTAATTGGACTACCTTCAGACATCCTAGCACCTATGGCAGAGCTGCTGACTTTGTTGATACATTGATGTATGAGATGCTGAAGTGGGAGTTTAGCCACTTTAGAATTGACAGAGCTGCAAACTTTGTCCTTCCAACCTGGCTAAGACATAATGAGAAAACCAAGATTGGGATCAGGACATACATGATCTGTCCTAGGCTACCCATGATTGATCTCAATAAAGACAAGGACAATAATAATAAGAGAAACACGGGCAAGATGCCTTCTCCTGACAACTGCATAATCAATCCAGCAACAATCAATCTCACTGACCAAAATGTGATTGATTATTGGTTGACTCAACCAACTGAAAATATTCAAGAGGATGTTGCTATGGACATCTGGAGGACTCACATGGTGGCATGTGCACTGGAAGCTTCCTCCTCTGGACTGACTGTTGAAGAAAAGAAATTTATTCCTAAAGTCAGAGGGAAGTGTGGCCTTGCTTATTGAAGATTCCTTATCTATAAGGACATCATTGGCATTCCTGTCATAAGTCCTGTTTTTGAAGAGGACCCTATCCATTGGGGAAAGGAGTTGCCTCCACCAGTGCTGCAATATGCTGCTTCACCTCTATCCTCTCCACCATCAGAGCACACAGAAGAAGAAATCATCATTGAGGACATGGCAGTTAAAGAAGTGAAGTCTGATCCTCTAGTGGAAGTGGTTCAATCTGCAACTGAGGTTGAAGAAGTTACTGAGTCCATTCCTAGACAAAGCACTTATGAGAAGCGCTCTTCTCAACCACTGGCTCTAAATGTCATTCATCCGACAGAGCAACCTCAGACTTCAAGAGATTTAGATATTGTTCCAAGTCAAGCCTATGACTAGGATAGTGATGAAAGCGAAAGACCCTCACTCTCACTGCCTTCAAACTTTGAAGAAACTATTGGCAGAATTATATATGAAAAAGTAGAGAGTAAGGTCAAACAACAAGTGAAAGAGCAGGTAGCTAAAGCCCTGGTTCCAACAAACATCATGATGAACCAGAAGATGAACAACATGCTTCAATTCCAACAGGGTCAAAATCTACCAACTCGGATTGCTCCTCCTCCACCAAATCCAAATCCAAATCCTCAAACTCCACCCTCTTCTTAGGTTTTTCCTTTATTGTTTCCCATACTGACAATGATGATCCACTCCTTTTACCTTTTTGTCTGATGACAAAAAAGTGGTAGAAAGGAAAGAGAATTAAATTTAATATGAAAAGTCAGTTTTTGAAAAGCATATATCTGTTTGCACATGTATGTCTCTGCTTACGCTTTAAATATTCTATGTCTACTATGACTGCTTATTTGAATGCTCTGATATTGCTTGAAATAACTTGCGTATTGATCTGATATATTCCAAGCCTACATGTTTCTCACTCTGTTTGATATGATAAGTAATGGCTCTGATACAATCCTGATCTGATTTAAAATGTTTTAATGCTTTGTCTTAGGGGGAGCTTTGTAAGCTCTCTTAGACTTTGCTACTCAAATTTAATTAGTTTTTGTCATCATCAAAAAGGGGGAGATTGTTGGAACCAAAGTGGTTTTGGATTAAATAATCTCCATATTTTGATGTTAACAAAAGGCTTAAATTCGCTTGGCAAAGTGTTAGTTGAAATTTAACATGTGCTATTTAGTTATGCAAGAACACTTAAAATTATAAGACATGGAAACTTATAATAAGTTTACATATGTATCTACTGGGACTCATAAAGAGAAATGCACGTCCACCCGAGTAGACGAGCTACTCAATGTTTTGGTAAAGTTATTTATTTATTTAACTGAGTAGATTGGTTTCTTTAAGTAGACGAGGCACTAAATGTTTGCTAGATAGATTTTAAGTTTAAAATAAAAAAGACTAGTTTTAACTTGCCACGTCAGTACACGAGTTCATTGATCGAGTAGACGAACTCTAATTGCCACGCCACTAGACGGAGATCAAGATAACTCATTGAGATATAGCAAGTCCTAAGACTTGATAGTAGACGAGAGAATATGCCACGTCAGTGGACGAGTTAAATAAAAGAGTGAATCGACTTCGTTCTTACAGATAACTGTGTGGACAGAGATTTTTGAATAGACAAGCTTCTATCTCTTATGTATATGTTATTCTAAAAATTAATAAATGCAATTTGACCCACCATGAATTTATTTCAAATGATTGATATTTAATTCAATAGAATATTTGTTCTTTCCATTTGTTTTATCCAGTTAATGCTTTATTTCCTTGTGAGAAAATCATAGTACCATCGAGGAAATACAAAAAGCAAATAGTACAATGAAGAAATGAAAAGTGACTTGTACGAATTCTTCTTTACTGCTAGAAAAAGCTGGATTGTACACAAAGAAGGAAAGAAAGTTTTCAATGTACAAATTGATCAGAAACAATGACCCTCTATTATGTGCAAATGTAATAACCAAGAGTACATTTCACAAAGGCCACAATCAAGCTACCAGTCACAACGGATGTTATGAATTCAATGCTATCTCTAAACGGGACTATTCAAAATGACCGTTGAAGAAATACAAGTGAAGAAGAAGGTCACTATAAATAGAAGACCTCAAATACTGAATAATGACTTTTGCTAGCCCAACTTTTGCCAATCAATAATCACCCATTCTAATATTCTTTCAAGAGAAAGAGTTTGTATTCTTTAGTTTGAATATTGTTGTAATATTCAACTGATCTTAAACTTTTATATCCTCACACATAGTGAGTTAAGAATATCGTAATCTATTTGGAGAGGTGTTTAATACTTGGTTGTAATCTATTTGGAAAATAGTGGAGAAAAACCTTCAAGTAGAAGGGACTGGACGTAGCTCTTGGTTGGAAGAGAGTGAACCAAGATAAAACATATTGTGTGAATTCTCTAACCCAAAACTCTTATAGCTTTATTTGTTTATACTGATTATGGGGATTTGATATTGCTTTTGTTAAGTTTCAAAAGTTGTTTTTCAGTGTATACATCTGTTTTAAATATCCTTGTGTGAGAAAATCAGTTTTGAAAAAGGTTGTTTGCGAAAATTATTAACAAACACAATTCAACCCCCCCTTCTTGCGTTTGCCTGTGTCAACTTCACATAGTACAAAACACTGTTGAGGGTATCCTCTCAGCAGGATCCCTTACAGAAATATACTAAAATAGAAGTTATACTTAGCTGAAATATATAAAACGTCTTATAAGACTCACTGACCCTAGACACTAAACTACATTGCTGGAATCCACAGGTCGTCCTCCCGCATCTGGTTCATACGGAGTTACATCCAACTCCTCGGCCACAGGCTCCTCCATAAGGTCTTCTCGTAAGATCACATAATAAATAAAATACAACATACAGAAAATATAGGGGATAAGAAACAATTCTATCATTAAAAGCGGAAAAGAAACCTTAGCTTATAATATAACAACAGCCAAAGACACACATCACACATAACTAATAATCATCCTCAAATTAACAATATCATCCTCTACCCTTACTCTCATACAACTAAACCTTCATGCTAACGTGACCACTACAATCTTGTCACACCATCTCCATCTAAATAGGAATGTAAGTCCTTCGTTTGAGCGAGCACTCCCCTCTGTTAAATTATATATATAGTAGCCCAATTGCTACACATAAAATTATATCTACAGTAGCCTAGTTGCTACACATAAAATTATATCTACAGTAGCCTAATTGCTACCATACAATTATATCACTAATAGCCCAATTGCTATACATACAATTATATCTCTAATAGCCCAATTGCTATACATACAATTATATCCCTAATAGCCCAATTGCTATACATACAATTATATCTCTAATAGCCCAATTGCTATACATACAATTATATCCCTAATAGCCCAATTGCCATACATACAATTATATAAACCTCACCGACTCATACAGGTCATAACCTAGTGCCTCAACCTCTCACTAGAAACTCGAATAAATCCTCAAATTACGATATCTCATAATCTTATCTATAAAACAACTTAATTAAGGTAGGCCTTCTAAATCACACCCATTCTCTCCCAAACAAACATATTATGAGCAACATATATCTTTGCTTAAAATCCACTGAATACAATATTAAAAACCAGGCAGATCAGGCATAACACAATATCAACAAAATATTCAAACATCATAAAATATCACATAAAGCAAATTATCACAACCAGCATATCACAATCAAATCAAATAAGTAATAAAGCCAAACATCCTCAACATCATAAAATCAACCTTAATGTCGATAAACCTACAATCCCAGAATCACCATTGGTTTCACATAAAAGGTTTCCAATGTGATTTTTGTCTTGTCGATTACTCGACTACTAGTAGGGTTTAGGTCACCCTACACAATTATTATATAATATAATACTTATCGATTCCGACGACAGAGTGATCCTTTCCCCCACCTAAGTTACCACCGGAAACACGAAATCGACGATCCTCGTTATCACGCCACAAGTTACCAATTCCACCTTCAACCAAATCAACGATAAAACAAATTAATCAAACAAATCTAAATATGGACATATGGTGCTAGGTTCGGCCAAGTCATAAAAATAAAGCTAGGATTATTTTCTTAATCCAATCTTTTAGATTAATTCCTAGAGTATCAACTAACATAAGTTAAGTGTTAATAGTTAAAATTATGAAACAAAATCCTCTAACCAACTAGGTTAGGGTTTCGGCCTGTAACACCTTCTTTGGGTCATTACATGGTTAACTCGTTGCGGAAAATAAAACTTTAATTCGCTGGTTGCCTTCATAAAACTTATTTATTTTAAGCCATAAAACTCGGGTGTCAAAATTTTCTTCTGCGGAAAACTCTGGAACACCAGGATACATACACTAAAACAGTAAAATCATATTCTTAACGAGGTCACTACGGCATACAAATTTTCTAAAAAATTTCAATTTTCAAAAAGATAAAATTAAACCAAAGACTAATTACAACCCCACAGTTACCGACTTTTTCAAACTTACAACCCAACCAAGACTCCTAAGCTGGTCGTAACTAACATACGCTACAACCGATAAAAGCAGCAACAGCATGCCCCGAACTAGACAGCCTTCTTCTTCTTGTAGAGATCATACCCCTTGTGCGGCTCTGATATGTTTGTAAGGGTGAGATGACAATATATGGATTTAACACAATAACTACATGCGAGACATAAAAGAAAACATACACATACATTTTCATAAAAACATAAGCATTCATAACAAGGCAAATAGTTTATCACTGGGTTTCATACCCCAAACATCATTTGAAAACTATGCATGAACACTTCATATTAGTAATCTAAATTCATACCTAATCTCATTAGATATCCCAACCTCGAGGTGAGTTGATCAAACTCAATAGCCACGCAGGCAAAAGGCTCGAAGCCAAAACCATAGCACACTGTCCTACACAAGGCACAGTGATCACCGAATATGGTTACCATAGCACACTATCCAATTTAAGGAGCAGTGATCACCGAATATGGATTTTCATTGTCCAACCAAGGCACAATGATACGTCGATTCATGAATATCGCCATGATATCATGATTAACAAACAGGCATGTCTGCCTAAATGCATGTAAAACATTTTGTTCTTGACGCTTTTCTTTGTGTTCAATCTTTCCTTGTCGGAGCTTAAAAGCTTCCGACCAACCATAGTTTTAGACATCTTAACACTTTTATTAATAACACAGGACATCAAGTCCGAGTGCTCAATCACGAAACCCCTAGACCGATGCCTCGAGCTTAGGTTCGTGGTAATAGAAAACAATATTCACTTTGAATAATATTATTTACCCTGAACTTAGGAAACGCAGTCCATAGGACAAGCAGTCCAAAACTACCCCGAAATTAGGACACGTAGTCCAAAACCACACCGAAATTAGGACACGCAGTCCATAGGGCAAGCAGTCCAAAACTACGCCGAAATTAAGACTCAAATCCCAAAACGCCACAAAACACTATTTCCCCTACATCTCGATTACTAAGTTCAAACTCACTGTCTACATTGTTTGCGTAAAATTTGTTTATGGAAAATCATCTCAAAGGGAAAATTCTTTCGTAAAATCATCGGTTACAAAAATCTTTTCTAAAAACTTCATGTTTCAAAAAGAGAGTCACTTGAGGCTCCAACTTAGTTTAAAATACGTACTGCAGTTTTAGAAACACTTGCCGTCGATATTTTTCCAAATTACCGTCGTTAAACATTTTCAAAGTCATTTAAGCCAAATCTTAGCTTTTTCCACTTAAATAATTTTCTAACATCATAATTAAGTTATTTTCGCAGATTAATTTCATAAAATATTATTTTATAATATTACGTAATTTCTTACGTAAAAATTAGTAGTACAAAAATAATTTCACGGTTACGCCCTCACCTTGACTCATAAATTGCTTTTACACTAATAAATCATTAAAATAATAATATTTTCAAATAATTCCTTATTTTATCAAATAATTATTTAAATCATAATATCTTCCAATATTTCTCAATTAACTATTGAATATTCCTCGTAAAATCTTCTTAAAGCTTTTATCTGATTAATTGATTGGGCACTGACCATTGTCAGGCTTCTCAAACAACATCATAACAATATTCCCAGCCAGATCATGCATCACAATATCATAATATATAACTGCAAATAAATAATTAAGTACAGATAACCAAACACAAACAAACAACACAACTCTAATCAAATACCACAATGACAACCAAACACCACAACCACAGATAAATCATACAGACCACACACTAATCACAAATAGTTATTGGGAAAAATCCCTCAGGTAAGCTCACCTTACCTCTTGTAGAATGACAGGCTCCGATTTTCAGTCTTGACCCGGTTTCGGAAAATCGGCGACACACGTACGCGTCAGAAAATGCTAACCTTCAACAACCACAAATCCACCAATCAAAAACAAGTAAATGAATCACCTAATCCTCTAATCTAGGTCACGGCCTCCTTAGGGTTTTGTGGCTCAAAATCTCCAACCTTGCTTAAGTCATGGATTAATGATCCTAATGAACTTAAGACTTTAAAACACATGATTACTAACAAAGATTGAAACCAAAAACCTCCAAGTCCATCAAGGTATATTTTCGGCCTTGAGTCAAAATAAGACTAAAGGATTTTGTTTGATAAACCAACTTGGATTTATTAAGCATACATACTAATAGGATAATTACCAAGATCATGGATGAGAACCTTGAATAAAACTCCTATCAAACCCATCCTCCTAGGTTCGGCCATAGCTAGTTTATTAGGAAGGAAAGCTTTTATTACTACATGCTCTTGGATTTAGATAGTATGCATGATATCAAGAACATAGGAAGTGGTTTCAACATCATGAAATTTTTTCTAGAATTCGTTATGAATTTTCAAAGTTCTAGATCTAGGAATGGAAAAATATGATTCATGCATAAACATGAGAAATACATGAAGATGAAAGCTTAGATGATCAAGGAGATGAGATTTTACCTCTTTAAGATTGAATAAATGAAGAAAATGATCAACTTTCACTAAGTTGAAAACTGGACAGCTTGAGGGTGTGATGGTATTGTGAGTGTATCTCACAATATACTCATCGAAAAATTACAAACGTTGTCTTGTTAGAAATATAAGAATAAAAGGAATAAATTTTGTGTTGAAGGTGTCATTTTGTTCGGATCCTAACAGAGGTGAAAAGGGCCTTCTTTCTTCTGTTTCGTGGGTTGCTGAGAATTCTGGGCAGTTTCGGTATTTTGAGCCTATCTCCCAATCCACTTATACGTTTTTGGTGATCTTTATCTTGTTGGAAATAAGAGATAAATAGGAACAACTTTTATATTGAGAGTTTTCCGAGTTTCAGAAAGTAAGAGGGTCATATTTTCGGTGGAGATTCGGTGTTCTTATGAGTTTTGTAACTTAGAGAAAATGGAGAAAACTTGGTGAGGAAGATGAAGAGAAGTGGGGAGGTGGCAGCTGCGGTTTTGAGAATTTATATAGGCTTAGATTTAGGCTTTGTTTGGTTCCTTAGAGTCCAAATAATGGGTTTTGTGAATATTAAATTAATATATGATTAATCATAGTTAATAGTTAACTTAACTAAGGTTATTTTGGCTAATCAAGGTTAATAATATGTGGCTCACATTTGACTGAGGTGTGGCTGATTTTGGGCCACACATAGTGACTCACCAATGAGTCACCGATCCTATCCGTTAGCGGTTCCCGGAAATTGACGACGTGACTCTCGTCATTTACCCGATTTCGATTTTTGAGAGGAAAATAATGAAACGGAAGCAAAATGAAATAGGTATGGTTGAGTATAAACGTATGTACGAAATTGAGGAGATGTGGGAGGTTTACAACCATGTAAAATGAGTGGTTAAAAGTGTGTAGATATGTCTTGTTAATACCCGCGAAAGCTTAGGGGTATTTTGGTCTTTTTACCTAAAAGTCATGATTGCTAGCATTTAATGCTCATAAATGCTTGGTGAATAATCCTCCATGAGTCATCATGTATGACTCGTTGTCCCGATCTCTTGACAGGTCTCTGCAGTTCCGTTTCCGACTCTGTCGGTTTCCCGATCAGGGTTTTACGCCCGGATAGGGTATAAAACCTAATAATTTTGAAAATTTTCAAAACAACCTATATTGTTGGAAATGAGATATAAAATCTATTCATTTCATTCTCGGGTCAAAATTAGGTTTTCTGATCAGTAAAATCTTACTGTCAGTAAAAATGCAGATCGGGTTCCGTCTGAATTTTCATCCAAAAATTTCACCGTAAACTTATAAAAATAAGTATGATATGAATATGACTTTGTTTTTCCCAAAATCATTTTCTAAGTTTCAAATAAAAATATAAACATTTATTTATATTTATACCGATTTTAAAAAACAGAAAAATTTGGGTATTACACGGTCTCAATGAGAAAAATAGGTTAGAAATTCCTTTTGCTCACAAACTCTTGGATCTATAACCTACACACCTTAGGTAGTTCATACAAATCATGATCTAGTTAAAGATTGAAGAAAACTTATTTTGCTCACATGAACACAAATTCAGCCAAGGCTAGAAAATATGGCTATAATTTCTTTTGATTTCAAGTTTCTAGATATAACAACTATAGGTATTAAAGAGTAAAGATCAAGTGTCATATTGTAAAAATTGAACAAAACTTCCTTTGCCTAAAAATACATAGATTCGGCCTTCAATAGATAAATAGGAAGGAAAATGATTTTGATTACATACTCTTAGATGATGATAGTACAGGACATATTAAGATCATAGAAATTGGTTTCACATTAAAATCATTTTTCTATGATTTTCTAGAAATATTTGAAATTCTAGATCTAAGAATGAAAAAATGAAAAACTCATGAAAACTTGATGATCATGACTTGGAAACAAGGAAATCAATGAAGAACATGATTTTTATTTATCAAGAAGAGTAAGGTATACCTCTTAGATGTTGGAAAATTGAAAATAATGGATCAAGTCCTTCACAAATTTGCATAAAGTGTTCTTGAGAAAAGTGAGAGAAAATAAAGAAAATTAAGAAATGAGTGAAGGGGGGCAAGGCTGCGGTTTGGGGGGTATTTATAGGGTAGATCTTAGGCTTTGTTTGGTTCTTAGGATTTAAATTAATAGGTTTTGTGAATATTAAATTAATATATGATTAACTATGGTTAATAATTAACTTAACTAGGATTACTTTGCTAACTATGGTTAACAAACATGTGGCTCACATTTAGTGAAGGGTGTGATTGATTCTTGGCAACAAGAACTAACCTTGGTTCCTTAACCATGGTTGAAATTTAACTCAACGTCGGTTAGGTTAAGCTTAGGGGTATTTTGGTCATTTCACCTAAATTTACATTTAATCCTTCATAATTGCTTGGAGAGTCATGGTGGTGATTCACCCCATGACTCATCTCCTACAGTGTCCGGTTTTGTCTCTGCACCTCCATTCTCGACTCCGTTGGTTTCCCGATTGGGGTTTTACGCCCGAATAGAAGCATACTGTTTCGTTTTCGGTTGAAAATTTTCAAATGAACCAAACTCGTTATAAATATGATTTAAACATAAACCATTTCGTTCACGGGTCAAAATTAGGTTTTCTGATCATTAAAATCTTATTGCCAGTGAAAACATCAACCGTTTTCCATTCGAACTTTCACCAAAATTCGTCACAATAAACATAATATTTTATTTCTGATCAGAAAATTGGAAAATAGAATTCCTCACGGACAAAATATAAAAAATCTACAAATTTCAGTTTCGGGTCAAATTAGGGTTTTCTGCAGTATAAAATTATACTGTAAGTAAAAAAACAGACCGGTTTCCGTCTGAGTTTGAAACCAAAATTTTAACCAGAGTTTCCTACCATAGAGTGGGTTCTAGATATGATTTTAACAAAAATCATTTCCTAATTCTCAGATAAAAATATAAATAAATATATATTTACCGTTAAAATAGTTTATCCGAAAATCGGGTAGTTACATTACTACACCACTTAGAAAGAAATTCCGTCCTCGTAATTTCGTAACTCGAAACTAGATAGAATCTAGTAATCGTATCTTAAGCTACAAATCATTCATTGTATTTCCCGTCACAGTCTTCCCCTAAGTGACAGAGGTAACTTCATAACAGAAATCATTCTTATATCGTTCTATTTATCCTCGAACTTATCTATCACTACATTCTGTTCATTGTCCTTAACTTTTCCAATATGCATCACGATTAATACTTTCTTAACTTCCTACTCAATGTACCCAATCACAATCTTAGATCATTGGAGCGTATTCCACTATTCTAGATTATAACAACATTACGCATACCTTCTATGAGATCTACAGGGTGAGAGGATTCGATTCCCCTCATGGTAAACACTCTCCCAGTGGTTGGACATCTAGCCATCTGCTGACCTGTTCCTGGATCTCCTCTCCCAGCTTCACCTTTGTAACTTTCAGGTCTTCTACCAGCAACTACCGTCTGCCGCCTAGCCCGCTGTCTGCAATCACAAGCTATATACCCTGATTTCCCACAGTAGAAACAGGTAGGTCTCTCCATGAAATCTCTAACATGATGCGGCCCTCCGCATCTGAAATAAGGAAATCCTTGCCGTTGCTAACCCGTTCCAATCACTTGTGTTGTAGCAATTGGTGTTGGTTCCACTGTTTGCACTGGTCTGGGATATGGTTCTCGCTTCCCCTAAGAACCACTATCTACTCTCCTCTGAGTATCTGATAGAATAGAGCCTTCACTTCTCAGTTGTTTCTGCTCATTAGCCATCCTCAGATCTATACTTTCTATAGCGCTACATCTCTCAACCAGTTCCGGAAAACTCTGGATGTCGAGACACTACAGCCCTCTACAGCTCATTTCTGAGTCCTTCTTCAAATCTTCTACATTGCCAATACTCATTTAGGAACCTCTGATAGTACTCTGAAAACTTAATCATCGCCTCAAAACGTGATGCATAATCACCTATCGACATGCTGCCTTGTTTGAGGTTTGTGAATTACTTTTCCTTCTCGCGTCGAACTGTAGATGTTGATGGGATTCAAGTCTCAAGTATGCTTCCGTGAAGAACATCTCCACCCATGTTGAAGACTAAATATATGAAATGAGTTTTGATGATGATCAGTGTTGTAATCGTTTTGATAGTTTATGCTTGCTTTTCTAGGGTTTTGATGTAAGTCACAAGTAACTTAGATTGATTAGATGGCTTAACAATGTTAAGAAGATAATAATGCTAAAACCTAAAAATAGAAATCAATTTGAGCTAAATCCAATGCCAAATGTTATAAAAAAAATTTAAGGTATAAGTAATCAAATACCAACTCATGTATGCCATTACTTAAGCAGTTTGACAATTTTTGTACGGAGTATTCGAATACCCCTGTGAGTATTCGAATACTACCCATTATGTTAAGTTTGTTGGGTTCTGTTACAGGGAGTATTCGAATATCCTGTAAGAGTATTCAAATACTCACCCTAAAATTCAGGAAAACTTCAGTTTTTCAGCTCCAATTGAAGTCTATATAAAGGGTATGTGTTTAAGAGTTTTGGCAATGAAATCATAAGCAAAAATACACTATTATAATGCCAAAATAGCAAGCCATCTACTCATCCTTTGTTACAAGTGATCTAGAAGCTTAGAAGCTTGGATGCACAAGTGTTTGTGCTAGGATTTTCTCTTCTATTCAATTTGTTTTCTAAGTTTTGTATTGGGACTGTGATTCCCAAGGTTCTCAAGAGTGTGGTATCTCTTAAGGGGCATAAATCTTTGTTGTTGAGGTATCCTTCAAAGTGGCCATTGGAGAAAAATCTTTGTTGGCGAGGTATCCTTCAAAGTAAGGGTGAGGCATCCCTTTTTGGCAAGAGTGTGGTATCTCTTGTGGATTGTTGGTGAGGCATCCAACAAGGTGTAACGGTGAGGCATCCCTTAGTGAGTTGTTGGTGAGGTATCCAATGAGGTTCAAGAGTGTGGTATCTCTTGAGAGTGTGGTTCTAGTGGGTGAGGTATCCTACTAGAGGAGAGTGAATTTTGTAAGGAGTGTGGTATCTCTTGTACAAACTTTGTCATAGTGAATTTCTCCAAGAGGATTCTTGGGGACTGGACGCAGGCCACTCAGGTTGTGGGCCGAACCAGTAAAATACTATTGTCACTTTCTCTATCCCTACTCTCTATACTTTCTTGCAATCTTTATTATCGTATGAATGATTCTTTATGTTCTAAGCTTATGATACTATAATGCATGATTGTTATATGATATTATCTCTTAGCTTATACAATTGAATATCTTTCTTGAAGTACATTCTTGAATTGGTATTGCAATTGTTTCTTGCTTAAGCTTCAAGGAAAGTTTACTATCTTGCTACTTAATTTGAATAAGGGAAGTTAAACATTAGTTTTCGAAAAGTTTTAAAAAGGTCAATTCACCCCCCCCCCCCCCCCCCTCTTGACTAAGAACCGTTTCCACATCTTTCAATTGGTATATAGAGCAGGTTCTTGAATAAGGTTAATCACCTTTCAACTCTCGTAGAAATGACTTCTCAATCAAATAGGACAAGTGATTATGTTTATATTTCTAAACACCCTATTTTCAATGGAGAAGGTTATTCTTATTGGAAAGCAAGGATGAAAATTTTCATTGAGGCTATAGATGTTGATATATGGGATACGGTTATGAATGGTCTTTAGAATATCTACTTGCAATTCCTGAAAGGAAATGTGGGATACACTTAAGGTAGCCCGTGAGGGCACAAGTGAAGTAAGGAGATCTAGGATGAATACTTTAACCGATGAGTATGAATTGTTTAGAATGTTACATGGTGAACCTATATGTGATATGCAAAAATGTTTTACATATATTTTTAACCAACTTAATGCTCTTGGTAAAGTGTTTAATAATGAGGATCTTATTAACAATGTTCTAAGATGTTCGAATAGGTCTTGGCAACCCAAGGTGACGGCTATTGCAGAATCAAGGATTCTTTCTACAATGTCACTTGCTACACTCTTTGGCAAGCTTCAAGAGCATGAACTTGAGCTATCAAGATTAAATGAGAGTGAAGATCAAGACAAGAAGAAGAAAGGCATACCCTTGGCCGCACCTTCAAGAAAGGAAGACCTAAGTGATAGTGATGATTCAAGTGAGGAATCTCAAGAGGTGCACATCAACTTGTTCGTGAGGAAGTTTGGAAAGTTTCTCAAGAAAATAGGCAACTTCAACAAGTACTTCCAACCCAACTTGCTATGAATGTGGAAAGCCCGATCACATGAAATCAACCTGTGGCAGACAAAGCCATCAGAGAAGCAGTAAGAGATGTTGTTAATGATAAAACTAGTCTTGGAAAAAGTGCCAATGAATCATTCTCTGTTCCTGAAGCTATGATTGTAGCTTCACCTTCTGAAAAAGTTTTACTTTTTCCATGGTATGATAATTACCATGAGGCAATGATTTCTGATCAAGTAATGGTTGAAGCTGCTCCTATTCCTCTGATCTCTGTGCAAAACAATCAATAATCTGAGATCCCGCAACAAGTCCCTCAACATGCTGATCAAAGAGCTGAAGAGAATCCTGCGCATGTCAGAGATCCTATAGCTACAACTGAGTTGCGTGGTATGTGATAGGAAATGAAACAAGTCGTGAACCTTTTGCATAATATCCTTGAGAGGATGAATTGATTAAAAGTATTTCAATGATGTCGTTTTAAATAACTCTTTTTGATCATTGAACTTATTATGTTTTGTTATCCTTTTTTATTGAGCCTTTGTTTGGACTAATATTCATCTATTTGATGATTAAGTTTATCTCATATCTTTTTGGTAGTATAGACTGCATTGATTAACTTTATTGTCTGTTCTTGTACCGAAATTCCTCCCCAAAGTACCAAAGTACTTTCCTTTCTGATAATGCCAAAATGGGGGAAAAGAGAAATAAAGAAAGAATATATGTCAAATGGGTCAATCTAGATGAGGAAAGATTAAAGGAGAAAGGGCAAAAAGTATGTTAGGATAAAACTCTTCGATGTACGAAGCATAACATAAGTTTAAGGGGAGTCTCTAAACTTTCTTGGTAACAAAATGATTTGATAATCTATTATTTGTTAGTGCCAAAGTTTCATGATCTATATATCCTTTTGCTTGTTCAATATAAAATCATATGGAATGTTTGTCATCATAAAAAAGGGGGAGAATGTTAAGTCACAAAGTGTTTGACTCGTCAAGCGTCTAACTCACACTCTTGTTGACCTTGTGTGTTTTGATGAACCCAAACATTAAGCAATTAATTTTACATTGAACCATTTGAATATTGCTACTTATCTACTTGAGTTGTGTAGCCAAAGAATTCTATCTTAGCATATCAAGTCAAAAAAATATTATGAAAGGATCAGAAGCTTAAACACAAGCATCGGACTCAAAGCTGACTAAGTACAATGCGTTTGAAGTCTGACTCACACCGAAGCCTACATGTAATGTGGTAGAACAACCCCATCAGCCCTTGGCAGACAAAGCTATCAGAGAAGCAGTAAGAGATATTGTAAATGCTAGAACTAGTCTTGGAAAATGTGCCAATGAATCATTTTCTGTTCCTGAAGCTATGATTGTACCTTCACCTTCTTCAATGGTTTTACTTTTATCATGGTATGATAATTATCGTGAGGCAATGATTTCTGATCAAGTAATGGTTGAAGCTGCTCCTATTCCTCTGATCTCTGTGCAAAACAATCAATAATCTGAGATCCCGCAAGAAGTCCCTCAACATGCTGATCAAAGAGCTGAACAGAATCATGCGCATGTCAGAGATCCTATAGCTAGAGCTGAGTTGTGTGGTATGTGATAGGAAATGAAACAAGTCGTGAACCTTTTGCACAAGATCCTCGAGAGGATGAATTGATTAAAAGTCTTTCAATGATGTCGTTTTAAATAACTCTTTTTGATCTTTGAACTTATTATGTTTTGTTATCCTTTTTTATTGAGCCTTTGTTTGGACTCATATTCATCTATTTGATGATTAAGTTTATCTCATATCTGTTTGGTAGTATAGACTGCATTCATTAACTTTATTTGTCTGTTTTTATATCGAAATTCCTCCCCAAAGTACCAAAGTATTTTCCTTTTTGATAATGCCAAGGGGGTGGGGGGGGGTTAGAGTAATAAAGAAAGAATGTATGTCAAATGGGTCAATCTAGATGAAGAAAGATTAAAGGAGAAAGAGAAAAAATGTATGTTAGTATAAAACTCTTCGATGTCCTAAGCATAACATAAGTTTAAGGGGAGTCTCTAAACTTTCTTGGTAACAAAATGATTTGATAATCTATTATTTATTAGTGCCAAAGTTTCATGATCTATATATCCTTTTACTTGTTCAATATAAAATCATATGGAATGTTTGTCATCATAAAAAAGAGGGAGAATTTTAAGTCAAAAATCGTTTGACTCGTCATGCATCTAACTCACACTCTTATTGACCTTGTGTGTTTTGATGAACCTAAACATTAAGCAATTAATTTTACATTGAGCCATCTGAATATTGCTAATCATCTACTTGAGTTGTGTAGCCAAAGAATTCTATCTTAGCATATCATGTCAAAAAAATATTATGAAAGGATCAGAAGCTTAAACACAAGCATCGGACTCATAGCCGACTAAGTACAGTGCGTCTGAAGTCTGACTCACACAGAAGCCTACATCAACATCTCTCAGACTAACCAACTCAACTATGAAGAGGACCAGTTAACAGTACAAAAGCAAAGTATTCAACATCTTCACTGAAAACTAAAAGGACTTATTCTTCCAACAAGTAAATGAAAGGAAGATAGCATTAAGCAATACTCTTATAGAAGACTGTTTGTTCCTATAGAAGGCAGTCTATGCTTATTAAAGACCAATAAGCCTGAAGCAGTTCACAGTCAAATTGGTGATCATGTATTCGAAGAATACAAACACTATCTTCTGAAGTAATTTTAAAGAAAAAAGGATCAAGATTACAGAATAAAACATGAACAAGAAGTCACACTTCAAAGAAGTGTCTATCTCGATTACAGAACAACTTGTTTGATTCAAAAGATAATCAAACAGTAAGATGTGGAAACGATTCTTAGTCAAGAGGAAGGGTGAACTGACCTTTTTAAAACTTTTCGAAAAACAAATGTTTAAGTTCCCTTTTCAAATGGAGTACCAAGATAGTAAACTTTCGTTGAAGCTTAAGCAAGAAACAATTGTAATACCAATTCAACAATGTACTTAAAGAAAGATATTCAATTGTATAAGCTAAGAGATAGTATCATAGAACAATCATGCACTATAGTATCATAAGCATAGAACATAAAGAATCATGCATACGATAATAAAGATTGCAAGAAAGTAAAAAGAGTGGGGATAGAGAAAGTGACACAAGTATTTCACTGGTTCGACCCAAAACCTAAGTGGCCTACGTCCAGTCCCCAAGAATCCTCTTGGAGAAATTCACTGTGACAAAGTTTGTACAAGAGATACCACACTCCTTACAAAAGTCACTCTCCTCTAGTAGGATACCTTACCCACTAGAACCACACTCTCAAGAGATACCTCACTCCTGAACCTTTTGGATACCTCACCAACAACTCACTAAGGGATGCCTCACCCTTACACCTTGTTGGATTCCTTACCAGCAATCCACAAGAGATACCACACTCTTGCCAAACTGGGATGCCTCACCCTTACTTAGAAGGACACCTCACCAACAACTATTTTTCTCCAATGGCCACTTTGAAGGATACCTCACCAACAAAGATTTATGCCCCTCAAGAGATACCACACTCTTGAGAACCTTGGGAATCACAATCCCAATACAAAACTCAAAAAACAAATTGAGTAGAAGAGAAAATCCTAGCACAAACACTTGTGCATCAAAGCTTCTAGCTTATAGAGCACTTGTAACAAAGGATGAGTAGATGGCTTGCTATTTTGGCATTATAACAGTGTATTTTTGCTTTCGTTGCCAAAACTCTTAAACACATACCCTTTATGTAGACTTCAATTGGTGCCGAAAAACTGAAGTTTTGCTGAATTTTAGGGAGAGTATTCGAATACTCATACAGGGTATTCGAATACTCTCTGTAACAGAACCCAACAAACTTAACAGAATGGGTAGTATTCGAATGCTCATAGGGGTATTCGAATACTCCTTACAAAAATTCCCAAAAATGCTTAAGTAATGGCATACATGAGTTGGTATTTGAATACTCTTGAAGGAACTTTTCCTTAAAGTAGACCAATATTCAACCATGTATTTGATTACTTATACCTTAAAAACATTTTCCAACATTTGGCATTTGATTTAGCTCAAATTGATTTCTATTTTTAGGTTTTAGCATTATTATCTTCTTAACTTTGTTAAGCCATCTAATCAATCTAAGTTACTTGTGACTTACATCAAAACCCTAGAAAAGCAAGCAAAAACTATCAAAGCGATTACAACATTGATCATTATCAAAACTCATTTCATATCTTCAGTCTTCAACATGGGTGGAGATGTTCTTCACGGAAGCATACTTGAGTCTTGAATCTCATCATCATCTACACAAACATCCACAAAGTTAGAAGATGTCAAATGCTAAGTCACCATGTGGGTTGCTAAAGCACGCGCCAATAAGAAAACTCCTCTATGAGGAAATTACTTAATCTATTATTCAAAAACAAATACATTCTGAAATATAGTTTTTTTTAATGAATAGGACCTCATTAAAACCTTATGATGCAAAACCCTCCTTAGGGATAAAAAGATCAAAAGGAAAAAGAGTGCCCATAAATTTATTATTAAAAAAGAGAAAAACAAAAAACAAAACCCAGGGGGGACCAAACCAAGACCCATAAAAGATAGTTAATTAAACTTGAAATAAGTTTATTAATATATTTCTTATCTTCAATAAAAATCATAAGAAATAAGAAAAGACAAAAGGGCAAGGCTACAGAAAAGCATTCCTTTTGTAAGTTAGAGAAAAGCTACTTTATCTGAGCTTTTCTAAGTGTTGCACAAATAAGGAAACAACACTGCCCTAAACCGGAAAAGCATGTCTACTATACCCAAATGTCAACAAGGAATCTTCAACGTTCTTCAAAGCATTTATTATCAAGTCATAATGTCTATTTTCTGTAGAATGAAGCTGAAGACTTTTGAATGCATCTCAACGGATCTCTGTGATCAAGTATAAATAGAAGAAGTCGAAGACTTAATAAAGAAGTGATACGATGATGAGCAACTAAGAACAAACCAATATTTACTCATCAGTGAAAAGCTATATTACTCAAGAAAAACATTCATCTTAGAAGTCAATAGCTGATAGCAACAATCACTCGCTAAACTTGTTCTCACTCTGAAAATCATTTGAAGAAGAACTTATCTGCAACTCAACAAGTTCGAAGTTAATATTCACTCTCTGCAGTGTTAAAGTTTGGTTGAATTGCTCTGTAACTTTGAAGTTGTCCTTCAAAACACTCTCAAAACACTATGAGCCTGAAGAGGCTTGTTTCAAGAATACATGTTGAGCCTGACGAGGCTAGGTGTGCAAACAATACTTGTGGTTGAGTCTGGAGAGGCTAGGTGTGCAAATAATACTCGTCTGTAACCTTGATCAGTTATAGTGTTAAAGCCTTGTGAAACCAAGGACTGGATGTAGCCTAAAGTTTGTGGGTGAACCAGGATAAATATGAGTATACTACTTCCCTAACGTTTACTTTATTATTCAGTTTGTTTAAATGTTTTAAGCAACTAACTCGGGTGTGTTAAATAGTTGCTAATCAATTTGTTGAAAAAGGCGTCTGTCTTTAAGCATCTCACATTTACTGATTCTGTTTTGTGCTTCTTAAACTCTGATTTTCGAAAATACTATTCAACCCCCTTCTAGTGTTGTTTTGTGCCATTTCATCTGTTTGGTCCAGTAGGTGTTGCTAGTAAGGAATGAAAGAAATAAGGTTTTGTCATGGTAGCTGACTATTCTAGGTAGACATGGGTACTCTTCTTAACCCACAAGGATGAGCCATTTATGATGTTTTCCATAGTCTGTAAGAAAGTGTAGAATGGGCAAGGATTCTACATCTCAGCTATCAGAAATTATCGTGGGGGAGAGTTTTAAAATGAGCATTTTAATACTTTTTGTGAAGAAAATGGAATCTCTCACAATTTCTCTGCTCCTAGAACTCCTCAGCAGAATAGAGTAGTAGAGTGAAAGAACAGATCTCTACAAGAGATGGCTTGGACTATGCTTAATGAAAGCAAACTCCTAAAGTACTTCTGGGCTGAGGTAGTGAACACTTCTTATTATGTACATAATAGAATAACGGTAAGACCCCTCTTATACAAAACTCCCTATGAATTGTAGAAAAGGAGAAAATCCAACATTTCTTACTTTCATGCCTTCGATTGTGAATGTTTTACTTTAAATACTAAGAATAAACTTGGAATGTTTGACTCCAAAGTATATAAAGTTGTATTTCTTGGACATTCTGAAACATCTAAATCTTTTAGAGTCTATAACTCTAGAACTGATGAGGTAGAAGAATCGACTCATGTAAAATTTAAGGATGGTTTAAAGACTAATAGGTGACTATCAGAATTTGAAGGTGATCTTGCCGATTTGGATCTTGGAAAACAAGATGTTCACCAAAATGACAATTTATAGATTGTAGAAATTGAAGCGTCTACTCAATCGTTTGAACAACCTTCCAGCTAGGAGTTTGAAACATAAAACAACAGACAAGACTGGAAAATCAAGACACATCATCCTGGAGAATTGATTATTGGTAATCCCTCTCAAGGTGTCAAATAGATCAACATTCAGAGACTCAAACAATGTGGCATTTCTATCTGAGATAGAACCCGAAAATATTGGTGAAGCTCTCGAAGATGAAAGATGGATCTTAGCTATGCAAGAGGAACTAAATCAATTCAAGGGAAATGATGTATGGTCTCTATTTCCAAATGTTAAAGAAAAATAAGTTTTTGGAATAAGGTGGGTTTTCAGAAACAAGCTTGATGAGGATGGCAAGGTTGTCAGAAACAAAGCAAGGTTAGTAGTTCAAGGCTATAACCAAAAAGAAGGTATTGAGTATATTGATACCTTTGCACCTGTAGCTAGAATAGAAGTTATACGCATACTCATGTAATATGTTTCACAACACCAAATCACATTATTTCAAATGGATGTGAAAAGTACTTTTCTAAATGCAATAATTGAAGAAAAAGTGTAAGTTAAACAACCACCTGGTTTTGAAGATCCTGATAAACTAGATCATGTTTTTAAACTTAAAAATGCTTTATATGGTTTAGAACAAGCACCTAGAGCATGGTATGATAGACTAGTTCTTTTCTCATTCAGAATGGTTTTATAAGAGGAAAAGTTGATACAACTCTTTTCAAGAAAAGTTCAAAGAAAGATTTCATTATAGAACAAATTTAAGTTGATGATATTATATTTGGAGCAACTAATGAAAAGTTCTTCAAAGTGTTTTCTAAGCAAAGGACCATGCATTGAAGACTCACATGTACCCATAACAAGGTCAAGACTAAGAAGAGTCCAAGATATCTAGTTAGGGATAGGGCTTAGGACCTTTGTATAGAGTATAATTCATGCAATAAAGGTAGGGATTAGAACCCTTATATAGAGTAGAGTTCATGGAAAAAAAGTTCTTATTCAAAAATCACTTAGGACTAGTTTAGGAATTGGGCATATTGGGCCATATCATAAGAGTAGGAGGTATTAGGCCCAAAACAAAGACCACACTTGGGTGGAAGTGCAAAAAGGGGTGCTACTTGTACCTTAAGTAAGAGTAGCTTGCACTTCAAGTTAGACTAGCTTGCAACTTAAGTAAGAGTAGCCTGCACTTCAAGTTAGACTAGCTTGCACCTTAAGTAGGATGAGCCTATAAATAGGCTTCATGTAAATCATTTTACAAGTTTTAATACAATTGAGTTTTCTCACACTTGAGATTGCTAGAGAGAGTTGAGAGTCTCCTCTTCTTGGTTCATGAGTTGAACCATTGATTCTTATCTTGAATTTCCATATTCGAGTGGTGAATCTTCCTTTGGCTTATCAAATTCAATCTTCTTCTCAGAGAAGAATGACTTTGAGGCGCCTTCCCTCCTCTTCTCTATCTCTTCCATTTTCTATTTTGTTCTTTAATTCTTGCTCTTTTATTCTTGTCATTTATTTCTTGCAATTTAATTTCTAGTTCATATATCAATTGTTATTCTCTTCTATTCATTTTGTTTCTCTTGATTCTTCACTTGAAGATCAAGCTTCATATCAATTGCTCTTTAATTGTGTTTCATCTCTAATTTTGAAACAATTAGATCAAAGAAGAACCTAAAATGCTTAGTGAACAATCCTTGATCACATCATGTGGTATCTAGAGCTAGATCTTTGATCTTCAATTATTTTGAATTTTTGATCAATTTTTTTTCAAATTCTATGATGATCTTTGAGTTGGAGCCAATTTTATGATGAAAATTTCATCCATAGTGGCGCCATTAATCACTTAAATTTGGATGATGAAATTAAATTTGAATCCAAATGTGATCACGGATCTAGAATTTGAAATGAGTTTGAATTGATCCATCTTGAATTTTTTGTGAATTTTTTTTCCCTCCACATTAACACTTTCAATTTTTGGCTCCAATTCTTGCATGTGATCTTCCATCACATGTGATTTTGGTTGCTTCTTGAAAATTCAAGCATAGATCTGGTTTACTTACTTTGTGAATTTGAAAAAAAATTCAAAATTCAAAATCAAATTTCAATTCACAATAGTAAGATTGATTCAAATTTTAATCAAAAGTGCTTCATTGATTTCAAATTTTTAGAACCTAATAGATCTTCATGAAATTCAAATTGTGGAAATGATGTGTTTATCATCCACTTGAATGAAATATCTAGGTCTCTAATTACTTTATTTGTGCTAATTCACTTGGAAATTATTTTACACTACTTGAATTGTTCATATTTCCAAGTATTACACCAATTATGTTCAAATTTGTTTATGATTGAAGGATCTTTTTGTAAATTCGAAAATTAAGTGTAATTGTTGTGAAATTGTAATTAGAAAAAGTAAAGTGACTGAAGTTTAACAAAAAATAAAATAAAATATGGTGTAAAATGAAAAGTGGGCCAAAACCGTAAATATACAAAGTTTTGGGGTAAAAGTGCAAATTCTGGAAAATTCCAGAAAATGGTAAAAGACTTGTCACCACTTCACACGCTTGTATTTGTATAGATCCTTCAAAAATTGGTGTAGCACATTTCACATTGATCATTAATTGTTCACCAACACTTTGATTAAATTTGAATTACACTTTGTTGAACTCTTTCAACTTGTCTTCTTCATATCAATTTGAGTGTGCAATTATTCTTGAACATTTTCCTGCTTGTCTTCTAAACTCCATTTGTTTTGTATTAGTTTTTTTCAAATTTCTTGTCCTCTTTGAATTGATTGCCTATTGGTTGATTTGTCATTTGTTTAATGGAGACTAATTGATTGAGAATCTTGTTTCAATTTGTAGATCTCTTGAATTGAGTGGAAAGAGACAAGAGAGAAAATCATCTTGTAAAAGTCTACATTGAGTGATATACACGAGTAGAAATATTTGAGTGAATGGTGAGTGAGTGGTGAGGTCCTTGTAATATTCATTTTTGACTTGTAATGCTTTTCTTTCACTTGTTCTTTAAGTGTATTTGTTCCTTGTTGGATTATACTTAATTCTTTTGATTTTTGGTGGTGTATTGTTCTTATTGGTGTAATCTTCATTTGATTTGTGTACTTTTCAATTCTTTGGAATTTGTATGTAATTTCCCAAATTGTAAGTGTACCATGACTTCACTACATGAAGAAGACAATGAAGATTCTCCTCCATCATCACCAAGAACAAGGAACTTAGAAAGAGCGTTTGAAAGATTATAAGTACTTGAGAACAAAAAAGGATCAAGGCATGACAACTCACATAGGGGCTAAATCAAATTTGGAAGACAATGAACATAAACCTAGATTTGATAGATGGAGACATAGACATGAACATAGAGGAAGAAGGAATGAGAAGGATCACAAGTTGCATAATGTGAAGGTGAAGATCCCTAGCTTCCATGGGAAGAGTGATCCCGATGTGTACATGGAATGGGAGACCAACTTGGAGCACATATTCTCTTGCTACTACTATAGTGAAGAAAAGAAAGTAAAGGTAGCTAGTCTAGGATTTCATGATTATGCTTTAATTTGGTGGGATCAATTGTGTAAAGAAAGAAGAAGGTATGATGAGGAACCAATTCGCTAGTGTAGGAAGTGCTTTTTAAGTCAGTCAAAATTGATTTTGGACGTCTGAATAAAGCCTGACGTTATTGGAGCAGTTGTTAAAAGTGAAACTTTTTACATTAGTTCAAAACTGACGTTAAAAGTACATTTTTAATGTCAGTTGATTACATAACTGACGCTAAAGTCTATTTTAAAAAAAATCACTTTTAACGTCAGTTGTACTAAACAACTGACGTTAAAGGCTTTGTTTTTTTTTTTAAATTATATTACAATATATCCCTTCCCCCAGTTATCTCTGCATTCAGTAAACAGTCCAGTCCGGTAAACAGTCTAGTAACAGTCCAATATTTCACTTAAATTTCATTAATAAAAAAAAGTATATATATACAAAGGAACAAATGGGGGGATAAAAAACCAAAATCCCATTGTTAGAAAAAACATAACTAAAAGTTTATATACTAACTACTACACACCTACATATAATTTTCTATACTAATTACTAACTACACATCTTCTATATTCTCCTGAGGTATATTTGCGGGTACTCCTTTCTCTTTAACATACTTGAAGAAAAATTCTACAAACTATGCCGTCAAGTCTTTGACCTCTTTTTTGTCAAGAGGAAATTGGTCGCTGTTAAAAGCCTGCACACGTTCAAATAAATCACAGTAACATTAATTAACGCAATGAAAATGAAAACTAAAATATATAATTAAATAAGTTGTTTAATTGAGTATTATTACCTTCTTCCATCCTTTCGTAATAGATGTGGAGACTATGTTCATCATATGTTGCATCACACAATATCCACACGACCAAGCGTCATTCTGAAAGCGAGACTACAAAAGTAATGAAATTTAATGTCAGTTAAATAAACATATATATTTGGAATTAGTATTTAGTAATTCTAATATTATATACTATTTAACAAACTACCAACCTTGAGGATAATACAATCAGGATTTCATTTAGACTTAAGAGTCCTACTCCTCCCGTTGGCACAGCTCAAACAACAAGTCTTCAGCGCACTATCATAAACAGAATATTCATGTCAATTAAATAGAAGATTAATTACTAACCTATTGATAGGTTTCACCACCTCCCGTGGCAGGTTCCGGTGGAGATCGAGAGCATAGGAAGATGACAGTATGCCTGGTAGGATAAATTACGAGTAACTTTCAATGCCTTCTCATTATGTACGGTGCCAGATATAGGAGCAACCAGTAATCTCGTTAAGTTCGTTGTGACTTCGTTGTGATTGGCAAAGAATTCAGGCTGAAGGGAGTAGGGCTCTAAGAAGCCGAATAGGTTGAAGTCCCTCTCGAGTTGAAGTCGATGGAGATACCTACTATATGAATACACTAAATCATAAAATTCAAATAAAATATATAAATTGAATTAATTATAAAATTATAAAGCATACTTACGTCGACCAAAGACTCATAATCGTGGTGGATAGTTGTTGGCCATCATTGCAAAGATACCCAATATCGTCACCACTAAATACAAATCCAATCTCACACTCATGAAGTGGGCGTGCAAGCCAACTATCATGCTCCAACTCCCATTGAAAAAGCACGGGCGCATAATCCTCACCAATCGAGAACAACCGAGTCATGAGAGACATCTTACCCGCCTTTGCCTTCAATATTAAATAAATCAGGTATATAAGTTGTTGACCAATTTTCGACATTAATAATGAATATATACCTTCCGTACCAACTCGAGCTCCCGCTGTTCCAGTTCAAACTCCCACCGTTTCGCTTCCACCTCAAGCTCACGGCGTCAGACCTCCAACTCCCGCTCCCTATCTGCCAACCATCCACATGTGTCCTATTATAGCTCTCTTTTGTGCTCACTTATGAAGGGTTGGCAGCTCCCGCGGTGTCCTGGGAACCCACGGAGGAAAGGTCCCTAACAAGCGCCTACTTGAAATCTGGGTTGGATATAAGAAGCGACTCATCAGCCGGTCAGTAACGGCCGGGTCGGAAAGGAGCTTTTTTGTAATGGTTTCTGTAAGTGCATCCTCATTGACGACCCGCCTTTGTGAAGTAGACTTTCCATAATATTCTTTGATGCCCACCGTCTCTAGAACACCGATCACCCGACCAGGATGGTCGTCCTTGCCTAGAGCAGTGAGCAATATGTCCCGGTGTCCGGAAGGGACAAATAAGCACTGGGAGCATTTTTCCTTAAGCTCCATTTACAATGAAGAATTGAAAAAAACGTGTAAGAGAAAGGTGTTCCTTAAAATATCAACCATATACAAATATCAACTATAAATGCATATAGCTGGTTACTTACAATCTTATCTGCCACATCGCGAGTGGCTTCAGCTTTAGAAGAGCCTTTCTTTGTCATCAGGCCGGCTAACCAGACATTCTCGCGCGGGAAGGGTGATGGAGGACTAACTGGTGTGCCCTCAAGCACCTCTCCACGTGCTATCCTCATAGCCAGCTCCTCCTACTTCACCCTCAGCTTCTCCGCCAACATCTCGTCGATCCTAGTGGCGTACCCACCTAGCGACAAGGTGTGGGTGTGGATGAGACACCTCGTTGTGCCCTTTTGTGTCATTAAATTAAAAAATAATTAATTGATTATTTAATCGTGCTCTTAAGGTTAAACGTGTATTCTGAAACACGTAAAAATTAAAAACTAAAGTTATTAAACATATAACTTCAACATCACACCATAGTTATATTGAAAATACACACATAAGTCTTCTGCACGGATTTCAAGACACTGTTTTAAGGTATCCTCTCATTAGGATCCCTCAAAGGCATATATTTAAACAAACTATTATAATCACCAGAAAATAAAACATCTTATAAGACTCATTGGCCCTAGACACTAATCTACATTGCTGGAATCCACAGCTCGTCCTCCCGCATCTGGTTCATATGGAGTTCCATTTAACTCCTCCATAACTGGTTCCTTCATCGGGTCTTCTCACACAATCACATCAAGATAAAATACAACACACAGAAATATATAGGGGATAAGAAACATTTCTATCATCATAAAAGCAGAAAAGAGTCATAGTATATAACATAATGAAAGTCACAGACAATCAACACACATAATTAAAAATCATCCTCAAAGTACGCTATCATCCTCTAATTATGACATTGTCCTCTACCCTCAACTCATGCTATCTAAATCCTTATGCTAACATAACTGTCTCCGTTCCTTTCACATTCGTCAATAGTCCATGGTAGTCCGATGCAAAGAACTCGGTGTAGTGAACTTCTATCTTTTGATAGGATAAGACTCGGCATAGTGCACTTCTATCTTTCGATAAGATAGGATCCGGTATAGTGCTCTTCTATCTTTTGACAGGATGTGATTCAGATTAGTGATCTTCTATCTTTTGATAGGCTAGAACTCGATATACTGCTATTCTATCTTTTGATAGGATAAATCATATCAATGCGTCATGAAAGTATTTGCATCAAAGCCTCTATATGAATCTCACTATCTCGCATCAATAACAACCTAGTACCTCAAGCTCCCATCATAGCCTCAACTCGTATTCTATGTCACATCTCATCCATTAGATGACTTAATTAAGCTTGGCACCTCTAAATCAGAAATCATTCTCTCACCCACCAGAACATCTCCCGAACAACATATATCTTTACTTAAAATCAACTAAGAATAGTACTAAAAACCAGGCAGATCATGCATAACACAAACAATCATAAATATTCAAATACCACAAAATATCACATAAGCAATTCGTTAATAATAATAAATTCAATCAACCTCAGATAAGATAAAATCATCCTAACGTTGATAAACCTACAATTCCCAAATCATCATTGATTTTTCAGAAAAGCATTCAACGTGATTTTGGTCCTGTCGATTACTCAACTACTAGTAGGGATTAGGTCGCCCTACACAGTTATTATAGAATATTCTACTTATCGATTCCGACGGTAGATTAGTTCTTTCCCCCCCACCTGATTGACGTTCGTGCTTTCCCCTACAAGATCTGAATGTGTCCACGCTACTGCCAGGAACCTCAGCTCGCTGTCCAACAACATCCACAAATATGCCACCATCCATCCTTACACACCCACCGTTCCGCTTTCCGTCCCGATTACACGTACGAGTGACACAATTCACCGGAAACACCAAATACCAACCGAATCAACAATAGGGTTTCAAATAAATAAATCTATATGAATCAAGAGACAAAGTCAATGGAAAAAATTACAAGAATAATGGCTGGACTTAGGGAAAATCGGATTCAAAATAAGCTCATTAATCCTAAGGAAAAGCTACCAAACCAGGGATACTGTTCGAGCTCCATTCATCTGGGCACAGAGATCCATTCCTTTCATAATTTTTGAATACGAAACTAATGGGTTTGTGTTTAGTTTGGATAAGGTTGAGTTTGTGTTGAGCCGCTTTGGGAACCGATGGCAGTTTGCTGTTGGGAGCTTACGTTGGAGCGACCTTCAACTTGAGTAGGGGAGAAGGGTAGTGTATATCATAGGCATTGGGGGTAGTGTAAGGTAAAGGGGTTCCCATGACCCCGGTTTGTTGTGTATGTGTATATGATTGATATGATGGCTTATTTGATTATGATAACATGATCTTGGTTGTTAATATACTGTTATATGCCTATGTTCATACTCCGTTCTTGATGTTTATGTTGGTTATATGAACATGATGATATGTTGATGGTTGCTATTGGCATGATGTTATTGGTTGAATGGTTGATACCATGATTGTGATGATAATGTTGTTACTATGCTGATAATGATGTTTAGTCCTAGAATATGTTGTTAACTGGCTTAGGATTCATAAAATTAATCCCTAAATTTAATCGGCTAAAATTGAAGTTGAACTCTGACCAGAACAGTATTGTCGTGCATTGAGCACGGTCGTGCTAAACAGGGAGCACGCCCGTGCTCCCAGTTTGAATTTTGGAAAATGGTCGCGCATTCAGTACGACTGTACAGCAGAGGAGCACGCCCGTGTAGCTGAGCATGACCGTGCTCAAAAGGAATCACGACCGTGCTCCACTTAAGTGGTAGCACGCCTGTGCTGGGGTTAAGCACGACCGTGCTCACCCTTCTGGACAGAATCTGAGATTAAGGACTTAAACGGGGGTTTTTAACCCCAATCTCCCCCAACGATGATGACGACATAGTTAATCAATGATGAAGGTTAGACCACTTAATTAAAGATTAATCAAGATGGTTAAGTCGGTAATCGTTGGGTTACCGTACATTGATGAGTTGTACCTTGGTGATTTTTGGCCAAGGGAACCTTGACCCCGCGGTTTGGGTTTAAGGTGCTGCTGATGTTGTACCTTGGTGGCCGAGAATTGGATCCAAGGGGGCCTTTACCCTGTTGAGTCTAAGGTGTTGCGGTTGATTCCGCTAAAGGTTTAAGTGTTACGGTAGATTTCGCTGTGGTCGATTCCGCTGAAGTCTTCGGATGATTCCGTCGAAGCAAAGGACGTGGCGATTGCCCGTTGTTTATTGTATGCTGCATGCATCATTGGAGTATTAGAGTAGTGTTACATTTCACTGCATAGCATACTTGGTTGATATGATGTTGATTGGATGTTGATATATATATATATATACTAATGTATGTTATGATGATGCTATACTGTATGTTTTACCTTGTTCCCAGTCTCCATGCCGTATATGTTTACATGATTCTTACTCCCCTCTTTTTGTTTGTTTGTTTGGCCTGATTGGCATCTTGCAGAGGATGACGAGCAGCCCGGAGAGGAGTGACTCTAAGGAGCCACCACTCATAGTTAGGGCCTTTCTTTGTTAGTTAGTTATGTTCAGTTGTATTCCGAGGATATTTTCCGGAACGGTTGTATCAGCTCTGAATTGTGACAACGGGGTTGGGCTATGTTTAGGGTTATACGTTGTTTATGTTTTATTGTTTTAAAACTATGTTCTTTCCACGTTAGGTGTTACAATGTGGGGACCTTTCTACCCATGGACAAAGTTTTTAATTGATTATAGGAAATGCATGCTTTGTTTTAATTTTTTTTATATTAATTGCTTTATAACATGTGGGGTAGCAAGGTGTCACAGCATTGAAGACTCACATGGACCCATAAAAAGGTCAAGACTAAGAAGAGTCCAAGATATCTAGTTAGGGATAGGGCTTAGGACCTTTGTATAGAGTAGAATTCATGTAATAAAGGTAGGGATTAGGACCCTTATATAGAGTAGAGTTCATGTAATAAAAGTGCTTATTCAAAAAGCACTTAAGACTAGTTTAGGAATTGGGCCTATTGGGCCATAACATAAGAGTAGGAGGAATTACGCCCAAAACAAAGCCCACACTTGGGTGGAAGAGGAAAAGGGGCACTACTTGTACCTTTAGTAAGAGTAGCTTGAAGTTCAAGTTAGACTAGCTTGTACCTTAAGTAAGAGTAGCTTGCACTTCAAGTTAGACTAGCTTGCACCTTAAGTAGGATGAGCCTATAAATAGGCTTCATGTAAATCATTTTACAAGTTTTCATTCAATTTGAGTTTTCTCACACTTGAGATTGCTAGAGATAGTTAAGAGTCTCCTCTTCTTGGTTCATGAGTTGAACCATTGATTCTTATCTTGAATTTCCATATTCGAGTGGTGAATCTTCCTTTAGCTTATCAAATTCAATCTTCTTCTCCAAGAAGAATGACTTTTTGGCGCCTTCCCTCCTCTTCTCCACCTCTTCCATTTTCTATTTTGTTGTTTAAATCTTGCTCTTTAATTCTTGTCATTTACTTCTGGCAATTTACTTTCAAGTTCATATATCAATTGTTATTCTCTTCTACTCCTTTTGTTTCTCTTGATTCTTCACTTGAAGATCAAGTTTCATATCAATTGTTCTTGAATTGTGTTTGATCTCTAATTTTGAAACAATTAGATCAAAGAAGATCCTAAAATTCTTACTGAACAATCCTTGTTCACATCATAAGCTAATGCAGAATGAATTTAAAATGAGCATGATAGGAGAATTGAAGCTCTTCCTTGGTTTACAAATCAAGTAAACAAATGATGGTGAGATGTTGCCCCAACGTATCATTAAAGAAAAACCCGAATTAATTTAAACCTAATTATAGAATTAGCGTTAAGCGGTTATATTAAAGCAGCAGAAAATTAAAACTTAATTAATACAACCATCAACCACATATACATAGATACATACATAACATTGTACATCATAAGTACTGTCAGGGAATCCCATCAGTAGGATCCCAAATATATACAAACTAAGGGCCAAAACAAAAATACATCAAAAGTCTAAAAGAAAGATGCCTCACCGGCTCTCAAGATCCTTGTCCCCTCTAAAAAGTACATCAAAACCTCACACATACCCATACACACCTAGATAGATAGCAATGGCATGTATCATCATTGACTACTACCCTCACTGACACCACGGTCCCATTACTGCTCCTCTACCGTTGGAAGAGCACCTCTCTGTAGACCTCTGGAACACCCGTCGGTAAGCCCTGCTATCCCTGGATGGTAACCTGGAGGACACTCTGGAGGACTCCGACCCTATCGCTCTAACCTCGGGAAGTGCGGGTGCCTCCAGGACAGGCATCCGATCAAGAACTGGTACTACCGGGTCCTCCTTTGGAACTGGTACTGGCTCTGGTGCAGGTACCTCAAAGGGTACTAGGAAGGAAAGTGGGGCCATCTCCTGCATCGGCGGTAACTGAGCATCTGGAAATCCGATAGGGAAGGGAAACATTTGGCCGGCTTGGAAGGTACCAACCAAACCTAAAGGAGGCTCTGTCATCAGAATCTGGATAGTCACGAGACTGGACCCGTATATACTGCAAAGCGAGTGACTGGGTCCACTAGCCACCCGATGGGATCCACAAACTCAAACTCAAAAGTCCCCGTGAGGGGGAAACTTGCCGGTTGAGTCATCCACGGGTGATCCTAGTATGCCATCAACGCAATCCAGGTCTAAGGTAAAACAGTAAGGAAAACAACATACAAGGAAAACATAAAGGGGATAAGAAACTATTTAATGTCAAACGTGGATAGGGTTTAGCAACATTTAAATCCATAATAGCACAATAACATCCATCTCCATACAATTATGTATATATATTTATATATAATCACAACCATCCTCGAAACGTCTATTATTCTCCTCTACCCTCCATCACGATGCAATGCAATGCAATGTGATTGATCATATACGGTCACATATCCGGATATCCATAACGACACGTCTTTAGAGTCCCCGGCGAACATCCTCATCCGCGGAGGGAGAATGCCCATGCAAAGCAATGGCACTATAGTTGCACGATACACGTCGGTACACACCCTGATCCCATTGCCATGGCGATCATGCAATGCATGAACTATAGCTGCGACTATAATAATAATGTCTGGGACAGTCCTGCCAACAGTTTGAACCATGGGATTACATCCCCCGTGAAATTAAACCCCTAGTGCATATGAAAATATCATAGACCATCTCTCGGGTCATCTCCTAGTGCCTGAACCTCTCATCTCTATCTCATGGACAACCTCAAAAATAATCATATCTCATCATTCTCATCTCAATTTCACAATAATCATCTCGGTTCGGCACTACTGAACACGTGTATTATGAACCCCCACATACATCACCATAACTCATCATGTCTCATCATTGAGAAAATTACTAATCACAATAATTACAATCATACCAACATGTCATGAATCCAATCATTTCCATATATAATAAAATAATAATAAAAATAAATATAACATAACTAGATTCATAATCCAGTCAACACCTCATGTAACAAGCAGCATATCAGTGACAGTCAAATAGTCAAAACAGTCAACCTCAATAAATAAATAATATATATTCTTATACGTAACGACGATAAATGTACAATTCCAATATCATCATTGGTACCACTTAGTAGTCCCCAATGTGATATTGATATTGTCCGTTACTCGCTCTCTAGTAGGGTTTCGATCGCCCTACGCCGCTATCGAAATAGATGCCACTTCGCCGTTTCCGATATTAGATGGCTTCTTTCCCCACCTGGAAAGTCATACGATACTTTGAACGCCATGAAATGAACATTACCTCTACACCTTAAGTTCTGCCACCCAAAGGATCAAGGCCCATGAGCCTCCAAAATTTCACCTAAACATCAAATTATGAAGCGTACGTTACAAGGAGTCCTAATACGAAGTTGGAATTGAAATTCGATAACCAAAACTAAAGATAAGTCGATTACCATCACGGACGGCATTTCGACATAAAAAGAGTAAGAATTACCTCCACAAGAGAAGAAAAGAAGTATAGGAAAGTGAAGGCATCGTCACCACGATTGCAACCACGTACTCAGAAACATGACGGGATGATCGATCGAGTTGATAATGGAGCCAAGATCTTCTCTCTCTAATTTTCTCTCTCCCTCTCTCTAAATTCTCTATTTTATGTTCTGTAAGCTCTCTGCCTTCGTTTCTTATCACTTATGGCTAAAGTGACTTATGTCACTTAAGCCTTTTTATTTTTTCCAACAGTGCACCAATGCTCAAGCACTGGAACCCTAGCATTTGAGCGCTTTAACGCTTGAGCGTTGGCTTCTCCACGCTTGAGTATTGGAGGCAGGTTGGCCACCGTGCCATGTAACCAATCGTGAGATGCCACGGAAGTCCTGATTGACACATGGCAGTCAACGCCAGTCCTTGTCTAATTGACCAGAACGCTTGAGCATTGATACACCCATGCTTGAGCGTTATGTGGACGCTTGAGCGTTGGGTTTACCATGCTCGAGCGTTGCCCATTGACCAGAAGTCATTTTGTCACGTTCTGGGTCCGTTCGACGTTCGATTGACCTCAAATTTGAGATATAGGCTCATCAAGACCTAATAAACAACCTGAAACCCTCAAAAATGCATAATCTAATCCTAACTCCAAATTTCTTGTGTCACACTCATACACCTTAAAGATGATAATCGGGAAAACCCTAAGTTGTTTTTATGTTCAATCTCACTCTAGATGGCTGCGTACTTTCTGTGCGAAGGCTCCTAGACCTTAAACAACCTCTTAACTAGATATTCCAAGTCTTAAACCTATTCCTCTCACGAAAGCAAAACATAAAATCATGGATGTTACATATGGTATTTACATCCATCGACAAAAGTATACCAAGGAGTTCTTAGAGTTCCAGATCAGAGCTCGGGATGTTATAGGACTGAGAGGAGAAAACAAGGATAACGGAAAACAAGCCACTGAGAAAGGAAAGAATAAGAATGATAAACCGATGAGAGGGCTGAATTATGATTTTTAAACCCTATAGACACAAACAGGGGCCCCAGGGTGAACACCAGAATCGGTAGATCGATATAAGCAACGCAGATACCATGGAAACTATGGACACACAATGGAATAATTCGTGAGTCTATGAGACGAGATTGAAGATCTCGTACAGGCTGGCCACCTCGGACGGTTTGTGCATAGAAATAATGAGGACCAAGGGTTCAATCAGAACCGAGGTAGATGAAGAAGGGAGGGACAATGTCATGTGTATCACCTTGTTTTCTCGCGTCTTAACCAATAATTATATTCTATATTTTTACCGGTGATCCAGAAAATGATTTTTAGGAAAACAAAATCATATTTGAGACCTTATATATCTAAGTAATTTACAGTGAAATTTTGGGTTTCAATCTCAGACGGAAACATGTTTGTGTTTTTACTGACAGTATAGTTTTATTCTGGTAAAAACCCTAATTTGACCCGAAACTGAAAAATTCTAGATTTTATCATAATTTCATTGATCAATTCTATTTCTAAAATTTTCGCACAAATATAAATATAATATTTTATTCGAGCGAATTTTGGTGAAAAACAATCGAAAACCATAATCAGGTAAACGATGGAGCTGGAGACGAAATTGCAGAGGTATGTCAGAAGATAGGGGTGATGAGTCAGCTAGGACAACTCACCTAGTGAGTCACCATGATAACTCATCATGTCATGATGGCTTCCTTGAAAAATATCTAAGATTCCATGTGAAATGACCAAAATACCCTTGAACTTCATTGTTAATTCCTTTTGTGTTCAACAAGTGTTTTGACAATTTTACCCTCCCTTCTACCATGTATAATTTCAGCCAAGCCTCTTAGATGGAGATCCTTCCATTTCAATCCTCACTTATCATGATGGTTATGTAAATATCTAAGTATTTTGAGTATTTCCTAACCTACCCGTAACCATGGTCATCACTTAAGGTTAACACCTAAGACAACAAACCAAAATATCTTCTCCTCACTTAAGTGAGTTACACGGTCAACGCCTTTCCTCACTCACACTCATCTTCATTTCATTTTCAACTTAACACATTTTCAAGAGCAAAACTTCGTTTCCTTCCTTCTATGTGAGATTCGGCCACCACCATCAACTTGACAACCATTTTCTTGTTTGAAAAACCAAGAGCATATCCATACTCCTCTTGACCTTCTAACCCTTTTCTATTTCACACAAAAATTCCTTTGGAGCTCTCTAGAGAAATGGGTATTTTTCTATTCAAGAGCATGATCTCTAAATCATCCACTTTCTTGATTCAAAGTGAGTGTTCTTACCATGACCAACCTTCATTGTTCATGCTTAGACTTATGTGCATGATCCATTTGATTTATTATTTGTTCTTGCCTCAAAACCATGAGCAATATTGGAGGATACACCTCCATCAAGCTTGTCTTAAAGTGATGATGAGTGTGATTCCACCTCATATTTCATTGTCATTTTGCATGCATTTTCATATAGTTTAGGCATAATTAATTTGATTTTTAGTTAGTTTTTATCTTGGAACGGGAGAGGCGGTGTTGTGGTGTTGTTTTGCAGAAATTTAGGGATTAAATGCTCAAGATCAACCATGGTGGAGCTTGCATGAAGATGGGGCTAGAAAAGTGAAGAAAATGAGACAAGCAGATCCCATCACGGCCTAGCCGTGATGACCATCACGGTCATGATCAAGCAAAAGTGGAAAGAAAAGAAGGCAAAAGTCAGAAGCTGTCACGGTCATGACATGTTAACTGAGCCAGATCACTCAACAGGCAGAACTGGTCACGGCCTAGCCGTGATGAGCATCGCGACCGTGACAAACCAAAATTTGAAAGTGTGCCCATGACAGAACCCGTCACCGCCTGGCCGTGACGGCCATCATGGCCGTGACGCGCGCCTAATATATAAATAGGGCATCTGGGAAGAATAAAAAAAAAGGACTTTTAACCCTAGGAGACAATTTTTAACCTAAGACATTCTCCCTGAACCAGGGGCTGTTGTGAAGGCTTCCATGGAGTTTCTTCTCTCCTTTATCTCTCTTTCTTTTATTTTGGCTTTCTCTATGATCATGAGTAGCTAAATTCCCTTTTTGTTGGGATTAGTTGTAGCTAAAATGAACCTCATGTAATTGGCTTGATGTATTAATCTATGTTTATGCCTTCTTATTAGTGTTTGATTCCTATGCTTAATGCCTTTTGTGGTCTGATCATCCATGAATTGATTTTGAGATTTGATTTGCAATGGGGACGTTCTTATCAATTCTTGATCTGGAATTAATCACCTAGTAAACCTTGCATCTAGGAATGGATTTTGATTTATTAGTAATCGTGTAATCCCTACTCTTAATGCAAATTCACTAATTAGGCCACTTAAGGAATTAGGTTTTAACTAGGGGATTTGGGCTCTTGTCATCTAAGGAATTAGGGCTTGAGTAATCTTGTGGGTTGATTTTAATATTTGAAGCATAAACTGGATTGGTGGTCTTGGTATTGCATGAGGCTAAGGTTTGGTGAAGTTTAATCCCAACATCTTTCATCATATTTGAATAACCATTTTTCTGCATTCCAAGTGTTCGATAAAAATACAAAAAGAAATTTTTCCTTTTATTTTGTTTATTTTAACTCTTGATTGGGCTTGGTATTTAATATTGAGATCCCTTCCATCCAAAGGTTCGCTTAGATAGTAGTTGATTTGGTACGTGCTAGTACTTGTCTCAGTCCTCGTGGGAACGATATCCCTCTTACCTCTTTATTACTTGTACGACTCGGTATACTTGCCGAAATCCGTCCAACAAGTTTTTGGCGCCGTTGCGGGGACTGTGTTTCAATATTAGCATACCCATTTCGATTACTAATTTAAGCACAATTTTATTTTTTGTTTTATTGATTGTTTCTCTTTGCTGTCATTTAGTGCTAACATTCTTGGTGTCTAGGCTTTTGTGCATGCGAGGTACTATCCCAGCTGACCAACTTCTGTACGATCCTCAAATAGAAAAAGAGGCCAGGAAGAATCGGAGTCAAGCAAGACAGCGGAAGTTATTAGCACAACAAGAAAGAGAACAAGAGACCTCCACTTCACAAGTTCATCAAGAACCACTTGAGATGGCAGGCAATGGTGAGGGTGCTCCACGGAGGATACTTGGGGACTATGCCAATACAAATGTCAACCGGCATGTCACTAGCATAGTGAGGCCTCCAATGAATTCCAACAATTTTGAGATCAAGCCGGCTCTCTTGAATATGATTGCACAAAATCAATTTGTCGGGATGGAGAAGGAGGATCCTAATAATCATGTCTCCAACTTCATTGAGTTATGTGATACGGTGAAGCTAAATGGTGCTAGCGATGATGCAATTAGCCTAAGGTTGTTCCTTTTCTCTCTAAGAGATAGAGCCAAGGCTTGGCTCCAATCTCAACCAAGGGGGAGCATCACTACATGGGATGACTTAGAGGCTAAATTTCTTGCAAGGTTCTTTCCCGCCTCAAGATTTGTGAAGACACGGGGTGATATCACAAGCTTTGTTCAACAAGAGTGTGAGACTCTTCATGACACATGGGAAAGGTTCAAAGACTTGCTCCGAAGATGTCAGAATCATGGGTTTGATGATCTTGTCCAAATGTAAACATTTTGCAATGGATTGAGGCTGTCAACCAAGCTTATGTTGGATGCCTCAGCTGGAGGTTCCATGAACACAAAGACACCGGAGGAAGCAATGACTTTGATAGAAGCTATGGCATCTAAAGACTATCTGATGCATCATGACCGAGGTACCACATCAAGAAGGGGAGTGTTGGAGTTAGATTCACAAACTACACTTTTGGCTAAAAATAAGCTTATGACACAACAACTTGAGTCTATTACCAAGCAACTAGCTCAACTCCCACAACAACTCCAAACCATTCAAGGGATAACCATGCCACCTCAACAGGTAATGATATGTGATTTTTGTGGAGCAGATCATGATAATGGAAAGTGTGAGGCCACACCTAGTTCCCATGAGGAAGCTAATTATATGGGGAACTATGGGCGGCAAGGTAACAACCAATATTCTAGCAATTACAACCAAGGGTGGAGGAATCAAACAAGTTTTGGTTGGAAACAAGATGTCGGACAAGCAAGTAAGCCTCATCCCACACAACCGCCTCAAGACCGGACTTCTATCTTGGAGAACAACCTCAATCAATTCATGCAAATGTCCATGTCAAACCAGAAAAACACCGATGCTTCTATAAAAAACTTGGAGGTTCAAGTTGGACAAATTGCAAAGCAACTAGCGGAACAATCTAGCGCCAGTTTTTCAGGTAATACTCAAATAAATCCTAAAGAGCATTGTAAGGCTGTTGTTTTGAGGAGTGGTAAAAGTCTTGAGAAAGTGAGCGGTGAGCCTTTGTTGAAAAATAAGAGACTTGCTGAAAAAACTGAGTTGAGTGCTGAAAAAAGAGCGAAAAATGAGGAAAAAGGCAAAGAGGTTGTAATAGAGGAAGAAGAAAAAGATAGTGAAAAATACAAGAGAGAAAAGTTAGTGGATGAAGATTCAATTTTGAGGAAGAGTAAAAGCCACATTTTGAAAGATGGAGACAAGCCTCAAGAGATCCCTTCTTATGTAAAGTTTCCATATCCTCACTTAAGCAAGAAGAATGAAAAGGAAGAGCAATTTGCCAAATTTCTTGACATCTTTAAGAGGTTACAAATCAACATACCCTTTGCGGAAGCACTAGAGAAAATGCCAACTTATGCAAAGTTCATGAAGGAGTTACTGACGAAGAAAAGAAGGTTCAAAGAAGATGAGACTGTTGCCTTGACGGAAGAATGTAGTACGATACTTCAAAGGAAGTTGCCTCCAAAGCTTAACGATCCTGGTAGTTTTACAATCCCTTGCACAATTGGGAGTGTTGCTATTGGGAAGGCCTTGTGTGACTTGGGGGCGAGTATCAATTTGATGCCGCTTTCAATCTTGAACAAGCTTGGAGGTGGTGAAGTGAAACCAACAAGGATGGCGTTGCAACTAGCCGATAGATCAATCAAGCGTCCTTTTGGTATTATGGAAGATGTTTTGGTTAAAGTGGATAAGTTTATATTCCCAGCGGATTTTGTGATATTAGACATGGAGGAGGATGCAGAAGTTCCACTTATATTAGGGAGACCTTTTCTAGCAACTGGTCGTGCTTTGATAGATGTACACAAAGGCCAACTTCGACTCAGAGTGCAAGATGAAGAGGTCACTTTCAATGTATTTGAAGCTATGCATCGCCTGAGTGATGAAGAGAATTGTTTCTACGTGGACATTGTGGATGTAGTGGCTAAAGACGTCTTTGCACATCAGCACCATTCCTCTACTCTTGAGAAGGTAATTGTGAACTCTATTAAAAATCTTGATGAGAAAGAGGAGAAGGAAATAGAGGAGTGTTTGTGTGATTTGGAAGCTCAACCCAGTCAACTTTCTATCAATACTAAAAAAGAAGAGCTCAAAAAGGATGAAGTCCAAGAGAAGATCAAGTTAGAGCTTAAACCTCTACCTCCCCACTCGAAATATGTGTTTCTTGGTGAGAATGATGAAAATCCTGTCATAGTGAGCAATGTATTGTCCAAATTGGAAGAGGAGAAACTTGTAAGGGTGCTTAGAGAGCATAAAACAGCTATTGGATAGTCCATCTCAAATTTGAAAGGTATTAGCCCTACATTTTGTATGCACAAGATTATGATGGAGGCTGAATTTAAACCGGTGGTCCAACCACAAAGGAGGCTCAATCCTACAATGAAAGAAGTGGTAAGGAAGGAGGGGCTGAAACTCCTTGAAGCCGGAATGATCTATCTGATTTGCGATAACGCTTAGGTGAGTCCGGTACAAGTGGTTCCCAAGAAAGGTGGCTTGACCGTTGTGAAAAGCGAGAAGAATGAGTTAATCCCAACTAGAACGGTCACCGGTTGGTGAATGTGTATAGATTACCGGAAGCTAAATCAAGCTACTAGGAAAGATCACTTCCCACTTCCATTTATGGACCAAATGTTGGAGAGGTTGGCCGGGCAAGCTTATTATTATTTCTTGGATGGTTATTCGGGTTATAACCAAATTGCGGTTAACCCGGAAGACCAAGAGAAAACTGCCTTCACATGTCCTTTTGGAGTTTTTGCCTATCGGAAGATGCCTTTCGGTCTTTGCAATGCGCCTGCAACATTTCAAAGGTGCATGTTTTCCATTTTCTTTGATATGGTAGAAAAATACATTGAAGTTTTTATGGATGATTTTTCTGTTTTCGGTTCCTCTTATGATAATTGCTTGTCTAACCTTGCTGCTGTGTTAAAGAGGCGCATGGACACCAATTTAGTCTTAAATTGGGAGAAGTGTCATTTTATGGTGCATGAGGGCATTGTGCTTGGGCACAAGATTTCAGCTAAGGGGATCGAAGTGGATAGATCCAAGTTTGATGTGATTGAGAAACTACCTCCACCAGTGAATGTCAAGGGTGTGAGGAGTTTTCTTGGTCATGCATGCTTTTACCGGCGGTTCATCAAAGACTTCTTAAAGATAGCCAAGCCGTTGTGTGGCCTTTTGAACAAGGACACACCATTTGTGTTTGATACTGCTTGTCTTACTTCTTTTCAGATTTTGAAAGAAAAATTGATCACCGCTCCCATTCTTGTTACACCCAACTGGGAGTCACCATTTGAATTGATGTGTGATACCAGTGACTACGTAGTTGGGGCAGTTTTGGGACAGCGAAGGGAAAAGTTTTTCCATGCCATTCACTATGCTAGCAAGGTTCTCAATGAGAACCAAATAAATTATGCAACAACTGAAAAAGAGTTGCTAGCCATAGTGTTTGCATTGGAAAAATTTCGTCCATACTTGATTGGGTCCCAAGTCACTATTTTTACTGATCATGCTGCAATTAAATATTTGTTGACTAAGTTAGATTCAAAACCAAGACTCATAAGGTGGATTTTATTGTTGCAAGAATTTGACTAAGTCATTAAGGACAAAATGGGCAGCGAAAATATGGTGGCTGACCACTTATCTCGGTTGGTGAATGAAGAGGTTACTGCAAAATAAAAGGACATTCGGGATGAGTTCCCAGATGAGGCTTTATTTCTAGTGCATGAAAGACCATGGTTTGCCGACATGGCAAATTTCAAGGCAACCAACATTGTTCCAGAGCACCTCACTTGGTAACAAAAGAAAATTTTCTTCCGAGGTGCCAACCATTTCATGTGGGATGACCCATTTTTGTTCAAGATTAGACCGGATGGCTTATGGAGGAGGTGTGTTAGTCAAGAGGAAGAGAAGAGTATTTTGTGGCATTGCCATAACTCTCCATATGGTGGACATTACAATGGGGAGAGGACAGCTGCAAAGGTCCTCCAATCTGGGTTCTTTTGGCCCTCAATCTTCAAGGACTCTTACAATCATGTGAAGAGTTGTGACAAGTGCCAAAGGACCGGGAACATATCTAAAAGGGATGAGATGCCACTTCAAAACATATTGGAGGTTGAAGTATTTGATTGCTGGGGTATAGATTTTATGGGTCCACTTCCCCCTTCATTCTCCAATCAATATATCTTGGTGGCAGTGGACTATGTTTCTAAATGGGTGGAGGCCATTGCAACACCGAAGAATGATGCACAAACAATGATTAAGTTTATCAAAAAGAACATTTTTGCCCGGTTCGGTGTCCCAAGGGTCGTTATAAGTGATGGGGGATCTCACTTCTGCAACTCACAACTGAAAAATGTGTTGACCAAGTATGATGTGAGGCATAAGGTGGCATCTCCATATCATCCGCAAAAAAATGGGCAAGCGGAGGTCTCTAACCAGGAGATTAAGCGAATTCTGGAAAAAAACTGTGGCCATTTCAAGAAAAGATTGGGCAAAGAAGCTTGACGATGCCTTGTGGGCTTACCGGACTGCATTAAAAACTTCTGTGGGGTTATCTCCGTTTCAGATGGTCTATGGGAAGGCATGTCATCTACCCGTAGAGTTGGAGCATCGA
Source organism: Sophora flavescens (assembly GCA_030762895.1). Lineage (NCBI taxonomy): Eukaryota > Viridiplantae > Streptophyta > Magnoliopsida > Fabales > Fabaceae > Sophora > Sophora flavescens. Next base: position 144,842,711 of record CM061064.1, read on the forward strand.
GCCTTTTGGGCATTGAAGTTCTTGAATTTTGATGCCACTTTGGCGGGTGAGAAAAGAGCCAATCAGCTGCATGAATTAGAGGAGATGCGCCTTAATGCATATGAGAATGCAACTATTTACAAGCAGCGAGTCAAGGCTTATCATGACAAGAAGATCATGATGAAAGAATTCCAGCCGGGACAACAAGTTTTATTATTCAATTCCCGGCTGAGATTGTTTCCAGGCAAGTTGAAGTCTAAGTGGTCGGGACCGTTCATTGTCAAAGAAGTCTCACCTCATGGAGCCATAGAAGTGGAGGATCCTACTTCAAAAATGATCTTCAAAGTCAATGGCCAAAGGCTCAAAGCCTACTTGGGTGGTGACATCAAGAGATTGACCACAGCTATGCACCTTCGTGATCCTTGAGATCACCGGCCTGTCAAGCTAGTGACGTTAAAGAAGCGCTTACTGGGAGGCAACCCAAGTTTTCTTTCCCTTTTCCATTTTTTTTTGATTTTAACTATTGAATAATTTGAGAAGATCAAGAGGAAAAACATCATAAATAAATAGATTTGCCAAGTGTTTTCAGGTTAAGAATGAAGGAAGAGCAAAAAGACCAGGGAAAAATAAAGTCAGAAATCATCACGCCCAGGCCGTGACACCTGTCACGACCGTGATGAGCAAACCAGAGAAGTCAGAAGGGATCACGGCCTAGCCGTGATACCCATCACGGGCGTGATGAGAAGGACCCTGAAGATCAGAGAATATCACGGCCTAGCCGTGATGGAGGTCACGGCCGTGACACACTTTTCAGCCTCCCTTTGCCTAGGCATGTGAGCCAACACCCGCTACCACCTCGGTAAGTAGTTCCATTTTTCTCCTATCTCCGAATTGATTATTTACATTGAGGACAATGTAAGTTTTTAAGCTTGGGGTAGGGGTATTTTTGCAATTTTTTTGTATTTTTTTGCATTTTTCATGTTGCATTCATATATGCATAGTTTTACATGATCACATGATTAGATTGCCCCTTGTTTAGATTATGCATCCAATTGTGAGAACTTAGTGCCAAATAAATTGAGATAGTGAATTTTTGAACCCAATTTTTTTTATTCTTGTGATAAGGCTACAAATAAAAATATTTGAGATTATCTTTGATAGTTGATAATTAGCATGTGGTTCCGTAGATTTGTGTTTCTCATTGATTTTTGAACTACTAAATGTGAGATTTTTGAGCCAAAAAGGGGTACTCACTAAATCTACCCCATTCTTTGTAATAGAGTGTTTTACTCCTCTTGGATTGTATTCTCTAGAACTTGACTTGAAACCGTTTTGAAGCTTAAAAATTTTTGAAAACATTTTTGAAAATGATTGTGGCACTAGGTATTTTTCCGGCCTTCTGAGCTTTGATTGATCAAATGCTACCCCTTAGTTGCCCGATTTTGAGCCTACAAGAATAAAATACTTTTCTTGGCACCTTGAAATACTTTGATAAATGATGCTTGGTAGGAGACCTTCTAAAGTATTGCACAAAAGGGTAAAAAGGTGGTTTGAAAAAGTATGGAATGAGAAAGTTAGAAAAATATTTCTCTTGAATTGAAAATCTCCCCTTCTCCAAATAAATAAAAAAAAATAGAGAGAAGGGGATGACAAAATGAAGTGAGAAATAAAATAAAAAGAAAGAAAGAAAGGTGGAAAAATGAATCAAACCCAAAAAGGCATTTTAGAAGGTGTCATGCTTTGCAATGCTTGCTATTTTGTTTAGCCTTCTTGAAATTTCCTTTACTTGATTTCCCCACCTAACGATTAATCCTATGGCCCCGTTACAACCAAAGTGAAAAGACCTCTTGATTCTTAATTGTTTTCATTAATAAAGTAGAGATTTGGTTAATAGTCAAGCTTATGGTAGAATTCATTCCTTGAGGAAATTGAGCGAATTGTCATATATCCCTAAACACTTGAGTGAGGTGAGAAAGAGTGCCCGAATCAATGAGAATATGAGTCTAGGAAACCTAAGTTTCTAATTGGACTTGAAATTGATTGTCTTTTGGTGAATTATTTGAAAATGCATGTTACTTGGATTAGTTACTCGGGTTCTTGGTTCACTATCCATGCTCTAATTATTTATATCTTCTAGCCTTGGTGATTGCTTGAGGACAAGCAAAATCTTAAGCTTGGGGTAGTTTGATGAGTGTGATTCCACCTCATATTTCATGGTCATTTTGCATGTATTTTCATATAGTTTAGGCATAATTAATTTGATTTTTAGTTAGTTTTTATCTTGGAACGGGTAAGGCGGTGTTGTGGTGTTGTTTTGCAGAAATTTAGGGATTAAATGCTCAAGATCAACCATGGTGGAGCTTGCATGAAGATGGGGCTTGAAAAGTGAAGAGAATGAGCCAAGCAGAGCCCATCACGGCCTAGTCGTGATGACCATCACGGCCATGATCAAGCAAAACTGGAAAGAAAAGAAGGCAAAAGTCAGAAGCTGTCACGGCCTGGTCGTGATGCCCATCACGGTCATGACATGTTAATTGAGCCAAACCACTCAACAGGCAGAACTGGTCATGGTCTAGCCGTGATGAGCATCACGGCCGTGACAAACCAAAATTTGAAAGCGCGCCCATGGCAGAACCCGTCACGGCCTGGCCGTGATGGCCATCACGGCCGTGACGCATGCCTAATCTATAAATAGGGCATCTGGGCAGAATAAAAAAAAAGGACTTTTAACCCTAGGAGACAAATTTTAACCTAAGACATTCTCTCTGAACGAGGGGCTGCTGTGAAGGCTTCCATGGAGTTTCTTCTCTCCTTTATCTCTATTTCTTTTATTTTGGCTTTCTCTATGATCATGAGTAGCTAAATTCCCTTCTTGTTGGGATTAGATGTAGCTAAACTAAACCTCGTGTAATTGCCTTGATGTATTAATCTATGTTTATGCCTTCTTATTAGTGTTTGATTCCTATGCTTAATGCTTTTTGTGGTCTGATCATCCATGAATTGATTTTGAGATTTGATTTGCAATGGGGACGTTCTTATCAATTCTTGATCTGGAATTAATCACCTAGTAAACCTTGCATCTAGGAATGGATTTTGGTTTATTAGTAATCGTGTAATCCCTACTCTTAATGCAAATTCACTAATTAGGCCACCTAAGGAATTAGGGTTTAACTAGGGGATTTAGGCTCTTGTCATCTAAGGAATTAGGGCTTGAGTAATCTTGAGTGTTGATTTTAATATTTGAAGCATAAACTGGATTGGTGGTCTTGGTATTGCATGAGGCTAAGGTTTGGTGAAGTTTAATCCCAACATCTTTCATCATATTTGAATAACCTTTTTTCTGCATTCCAAGTGTTCGATAAAAATACAAAAAGAACTTTTTCCTTCTATTTTGTTTATTTTAACTCTTGATTGGGCTTGGTATTTAATATTGAGCTCCCTTCCATCCAAAGGTTCGCTTAGATAGTAGTTGATTTGGTACGTGCTAGTACTTGTCTCAGTCCTCGTGGGAACGATATCCCTCTTACCTCTTTATTACTTGTACGACTCGGTATACTTGCCGAAATATGTCCAACAAGTGATCTACAAGAGGTATGGAGGAGACTAACCACCATCATACCATATTGTGTGTGTGTGTGGTTTATATTGTTTTTGTGTTATCTTGAAACCCTAAATATTAGGGTTCTGTATTTGTGTATATGTGATCCTCTTGGAGGAATTGTATATGTGGTTGTGTGGTGATGGCTGTGTGGTAGTAATTAGTAATGAAATTGCTTAGTTGATGTGTGTTTGGTTGCAAAAGAAAGTCATGATTATCTTACTTGAGTATTGACATGAAAGTAAGCCTAAAATGTTAAGTATATGCCATGATAGATGTGTATAAGTACATTGATATGTATACGAATAATTTTGGGAATTTTAGTGAGGTGAAAATCTTCACTCTTTTGTGACTTGGTTTTGGCCAAGAAGGATGATAATGTGATGAACAACTTGTTTTTGGCAAACTATGCAACTATATGAATAGTTAGAACTTTTAAGAAGTAATAAAAGCAAGGAAGAAATAATGTTTTGAAAAAATGTTTTTGTAGTATATAAATCTGAATTTGGTGTTTTGATGACCCCAACATGGTTTTAAATTGAGTTTAGGACTTAAGAGAACGAAAATCATGTTCTAGCGGACTTAAAAACGGAATTTTCACGAAATCGGACACGTAAAATGAACTAAGATTTTAATTTCACCCCAAACTGATTTAGACAGTTTGAAACTGTTTTTGAAGTTTATTTAACTGTCCTAGGACCACAAAATGAGCTTTGGACCATTAGTATAAAAGAATCGTTGAAAAAAAAAGACTTACGCGATCTTTGAATTTAGCGACGTGCGGTCAAGTTTTAGGATTTTTATACAAATTATAGAGTGAAGCTCGAAATTAGCATTTTAATACTTTAACATAATTATTTGAACCTAAAAATGTGAAGGATTTGAGAAAAATGATCATATGTTCGAAAATACAGAAGTTTAGTTGAAATACAGTAAAAAACGGCAAAACTGTGATTTAAGTATTTAGATGTTTTTGAGAAATAGTTTTGAGGAATTTGTACTTATGTACTTCTGGTTAAATTTTCTTTCAAAATGCTTTGGTTATAGTTAAAGGTTTTGGTTTAAAACCAAAAATAATTTTAGTCCTCAAAGACTAGGATTTACAGTAAAATGCAAAACCTAAGTCATAAATGACTTAGTGAAAATACAAACTTAATAATTTATGACTTATGGTGAAGCAAGACCATTTGTCATAAAGTGTAGATAATTGAATATACACACATCCATAATACTTAATGACTAAGACTATTTTAAGGTTTCTTGCGCGATAAGTAATCCCATTCGAGAATGGACTTAAAGAAGTATAATGAGTTGGTGACGAACGACCAACCTTCATAATATACTAAATCGTTGAAACACGGATAGTCCAACGAGGGGTGATTCCCAATAAGTTGGTACTGTCTACTTTGCCTCTAGAATGGATTTTGGTTTCTACAAGGAACCCCGAAATTTATCCGGTGGATAAATATGAACACACAAGCCGTTAACGGCTTGATCCAAATGAAATTGTCACTAAGGCCTTTGTTCCTAGGAAGCGGGGTTACATGTCTGTACACATGTCAACGTGCTACTGATGATCTTCAATGGTCTTAGGGATGGTCAGGGTAAAAAGGTCACGAAGGGCCAGTTGGTGATTCTTCTTGGTCGTGGCGTTCCATGCAATACACTGATATCTACGACTAGATACTAGTCGGTCCAGGTTATTGAGAGTGTTGCACAATCAGTTCTAATTCCACATGTGACTGTTATTATTGATTCCCACAAGATGCCTAATATTGGCAGTTGTGATACATGTGCTCTAACCACTCCTTCTGAACGTTCTCTTAGCTCCAGAGTTAGGGTCAGATCTTCGTTGAGGCTGTGTAGGTATGGGACTATGTAGTTTCAATCAGTTACCTCCATTCTCGTGTCTCTATGAATTGACAGTGTCTGTCATGTTTTGTTAAGCTTGATGTTAGAGAGATATTGTTTACCTTCAGGTATGTGTGGAATTAATGATAATTATACTCTGATATGTATGTTGTCGTATGTATGAGTGTCGTACCACTGCATGCATGCGTTATATTTTATGATGAATGGGGATCTCACCTCATTTTCTATTTATCTGGCTGTGGTTCTATCTTATATTATGCGAAGGTAATGGTAGCACTGCCGAACCATCGGACCCAATTTGGGTATGAGACGATCCGCTTACATGGACACACCCTTCGAAACTGAGGAACAGAAGACTATAAAATCAAGATTTTGTGGGAGCTTCCGGATCGCCTATAGACAATCAAGTAGATTGAGACGATGGAGTCGTGCCTTGGTCATGCCTAAGTTTTCCTCTCCTTGAGTCGGGTATGACTGTCGGTAGTTCACGGGCTCTGACTTTTCCTTCGGATAGGAAAATGGGCTTAGCTTACGAAAGCTACACCTGTAGTGGCTACTGGAGTATCATCTATGCTATGGCGATGTCTGTAGCGGTCTCAAATAGAGCTCCCACTAGACCTCATCAGTTGGTTCATCATTCCCGCGCTGCATGAGAAACTTATCTAACTTTTGGACTTCTCTAACTTGATCCATCAAACTGTTTGTAACCTTCAAGGTTGCAAGCCTAATGCTCTTAGGGGTAACTTCCCAAGCTAAACTTAGGTCTCTAAAATCCTCGATCAGATCCATCTCCCTAACCATCAAAGCAGAGACGTGCAAGGTTTTTCTACTTAAGGCATCGGCCACTACAATGGCCTTTCTTGGGTGGTAGGTCAGATCAAGGCAAACACCACAGCTCCTAACTCTAGGTCATGAGTAGGGTAGTTCATCTCGCGGATTTTCAACTGCCTAGAAGCATAAGCTACTACCTTACCATCTTGCATCAACACTCCACATAAACCTTGCTTCGATGCATCACAATACACTACGAAAGGCCTACTAGGATCGGGCAAAACCAAAACTGGTGCTGATGTTAACCTATCCTTCAAGGTTCGGAAACTCTCCTCAACTGTCCCTTCTTGGTGAGATGGGTCAAGGGTAAAGCTAACTTAGAAAAGCCTTCTATAAACCTCCTATAGTACCCGGCTAAACCCAAGAAACGTCTAACCTCAGTCACTGATTTTGGAGCTTCCCACTGGAGCACCGTCTCTACCTTAGCCGGATCCACGGCTATCCCACCTTTAGAGATCACGTGACCTAAGAAACTCACCTCCTCTAACCAAAACTCGTACTTAGACAACTTAGCATACAACCACTTCTCCTTGAGGGTGTGCAAGAGAACCCTCAAGTGCTCCTCATGTTCCTCCTTAGTATTGGAGTACACTAAGATGTCATCTATGAAAACCACCATAAACTTATCCAAGTAAGGGTGAAAGGTCTTGTTCATGTAATCCATGAACACAGCAGGATCATTAGTCACACCAAAGGGCATAACTAAATACTTATAGTGACCATATCGCGTTCTAAATGCTGTCTTCGGGATGTCCTCGCACTTAACCCGAATCTAATGGTACCCTGACCTCAAATCTATCTTCGAGAAAATACAAGCCCCGATCAATTGATCCATAAGATCATCAATCATAGGGAGAGGACGCCTATTTTTAATGGTCACTTTGTTGAGTTGTCGATAGTCGACACACAACCTCATACTGCCATCTTCTTCTTCACCAACAACACTGGCGCTCCCCATGGGGATATGCTAGGCCTGATGAACTGCTTCTGCATCAGATCTTCTAACTATTCATTTAACTTAGCAAGCTCTAGAGGAAACATTCTAAAAGGTGCTACGGATATAGGCCCAGTGCCAGGCGCTAAGTCTATGGCGAACTCCACATCTCTCTCTAGGGGTAGTTCGTAAGCATCCACCGGAAACACTTTAGGAAATTCTCGCACAACAGGCACGCTGTCGACATCAGGAGGGCTCTCGACTTCCAGCGAGGATAGCGTCATGTACACTTGGGCTCCTTCATTCATCGAAGCCTTAACTTGGTTGGAAGAGAGAAAGTTAGGATCCCTAGACTCCACAGAGTTCCAAAAACTATGGTTTTATCGAAGCAATTCAGAAGAACGGGGTTGGAAGATAACCAGTCCATGCCAAGAATAACATCAAGGTCCTTTAGAGGTTGGCATACAAGATCAACGATAAAGTTTATACCATATATGGTCATAATAATATTCTTGCATGCATAAGATGTAAGAATAGGTTTATTCGTGGGAGTGGCAACAATCAAATCACACTCAAGAAGTGTCACCGGAAATTTAAGACTCTCAGCACATTCATATGACACAAACGAGTGAGTCGCACCCGAATCAAACAATACAATCCAACGAACTTTATTAATGAGGCACGTACCTTGGATCAAATCTTCAGATTCGGAGGCCTCGTCTCCACTGAGAGTCAAGACTTTCCCTGTGGTCTTCAGTCAGTTGGCTTGAGGCTTCTGACCCTTGCTCATACTCTATGGATCTAACTTTCCTCCCTCGCAGTTCCGGCTGATGTGGCCATGCTTGCCACATTTTAAGCAGATGATGTTTGTCTCCTTGTATTGGGTAGTGAAGTGGTTTTGTCCACACTTGCCGCAACAAAGAGGTCTAGAATCGAAAGAATCCCATCTTTCGGACCCGATCAAGAAAACTAAGGCTTCTTGCCATCACGCTTGAAGTCCTTGCCAGCTGGAACGAGACGCGGCTTCTTCTTGTTTTCCTGATCACTCTTCTTGTTGCTCTGGTTGTCTGTTCCCTTGGAGGCTGACCCTCCAGACTTGCAGGTATCTTCATAGATCCTGCACTTGTTCACTAAAACTGGAAAGACTCGGATCTCCTGATAGCTGATAGCCTGCTTGATCTCTGGACGCAGACCATCCTCAAACTCCACGCATTTGGAGCAATCGTCCGCCACATACTGATACAGTGTATAGTAATGGACGAGCTCCTCAAACTTAGCCGCATACTCTCCTACCAACATGTTGCCCTGCTTCAGGACCAGAAATTCCATCTCTTTCTTGTCCTTGATGTCTGTCGGGAAATACTTCTCTAGAAATATGTCCTTGAACACAGTCCATGTGATCATAGTATCCTCCGCCTGCAAGCGCTGACGACAGTTCTCCTACTAGTGCTCAGCCTCCTCAGTTAGCATGAAAGTCCCAAAGATGACCTTCTGCTGATCGTTGCATCCCATAGCTTGGAAGATCTTCTCGGTCTCCCTCATCCATAACAAGGCACCCTCAGGATCGTAAGCTCCCTTGAAAGACGGCGGATTGTTCCGCTGGAATTTGTCGAGACCCTGGAACTCAGCTGGTCCCCCGTTGTTGTTGGCGTTCTGGTTTTGGCCTATCGTATTGGCAAGGAGTGCCAAAGCATCTGCGATAGCCTGGTCATTTCTGCCTCCCCTTCCTGCCATAAGTTCCTGTAAATGCCCAAGCCACCTTGTTAAATATAGGGAACTTAAAGCAGGAAAAGCTACAACTTCTAACATATAGCACCATTGTCTATAATAAGTATAGACAATTCAAACAAGAGCGCATAACAGACTCACAACAGACTCATACCACGTCCGGACAGGGCCGAACTGCTCTAATACCACTAAATGTGACATCCTCTACCCCGCATACATATAAAGCATTAAAAGCTAAGATAATTAAAAAAACATGCATTAATTAATAAAAATATTAAAACCAAACAATGGGTAGAGAAATCCTATCTACGAGTCGCGGCTCCTCAGAGTCACTCCTCAACTGGCTGCTCGCCGTCCTCTGCATAGAAGATACATGCCACAACAAGAAACATAGAAATAGGGAGTAATAAACATGAATATGAATATAATGGCAAGGAAACAGTTAGCAAGACAAGCATACATCAAACAATCATTTCATAGCAGGCAACAATATAACATATCAATATTATCATACAAATGTGTAACCTATGCAATGCAAACTCTACTCCACTACTCCATTATGCACTTGGATCCGCCTATCTCAGAATGTCAACTTCAGAGTTACATTTCCACATTGTCCAATAAGCACCAACGTCGGGGCAATCCACCAAACCTTGAGTGGATCCCTAGGATAGCCGACGCACCTTACTCCTGGATGCACCACCACGGTTGTACATGATTCACTTGAATCATCGCGGATGGCCAGGTCGCCTTACTCTCGAACGACCTCCCCTATGTTGAACATCCTCCACTAACGTGAATGCATGCTCAACAAAACACACAAGCACAACCACCACCTCCGCTTGGGCCCATAGGCTACCCAAGTTTTAACACCATCAGTTTATCGTTATCTTTCGTATTCATTAATTAAACACTCTAGTCGTTCTGCACTAGAGATTACCACCTTGACCAACAAGCATCAAGGTCCCCTTGGCCACTAGGCTACCAAGGTACCATATCATCATTAACACTCTAGACATTAAGCACTAGAGATTACCACCCTGACCATCATGCATCAAGGCCCCCTTGGTCACTAGGCTACCAAGGTACAGTAATCTTATCACTTGTCTTTGGTCTTCACGTCTCGTTGGTATTTTGTTCAGTCTTTTAAAGCATTTGGGGTGAAACCCCTGCTTCAGCACTATTTTTCATTCTGTTCTGCATAGGTAAGCATGGGCGTGCTCATCCCTCGGCACGGTTGTGCTGAGCTCTCGGTCAAGCATGGTCGTGATGACTATTGAGCACGGGCGTGCTTAAGCAGTGCGCCCAGATCTGGTATAACCAATCCCCGGATAACATAACATTAAAGAAAACCCAACCCCGATGTCATATTACATAGCTGGTATAACCAATCCAGAATCAATCCTCAGATAGAACTGAAAACAACTATTGAGCACGGGCGTGCTGACTATTGAGCACGGGCGTCCTTAAGCAGCGCGCCCAGTTTTGGGTTTCAATGGGAGCACGGGCGTGCTCGAGTGAGCGCCCTGCTGGTATGGGTAGAAGGGTCACAGACCCTTTGCCAATACATTGGGAAAAATTCAGATTCAATCCTAAGGGTTCTTACTAGTCAATTGATCATCGGTTTCATTAGTATTGATTAAATGTTCTTGTCTTATAATTAGAGGGGAATTAATCCTTTAGTTTCATTCCATTAATTGTCCCCAGTCGCTCAAGATCAATCCCTACGGTCCTTGACTAAGCCATTGGCATAATCCTCACTCATTACTAACATTCAGTCTTATGAACAAGGGGAACAACCTCCCTCAACATTGTTTAACAATTTTATTGTGTTTATGCCACACGTACATAATACCAAAAAATAGACAATATATTATAATATCATAATTATGATAAAAAATGCTCAATCATGTTATCGTTACGTCAACATGAACATAACAGACATCAATAAACAATTAATAATAGTCATGCCAATATCATAACAACAAACAGTTTAACATCAGATAAAAATTAGGCATATAACATGTTATCAAACATAAAGAGTTATGGGAACCCTTCATCTTACACTAACTCCAAGCCTACATACTCATACTATTCGTCCTCCCCATAACTGGTATGAAGAATTCCCGTTAAACCGAAGACGCTCCTAGACCGGTTCCCTTGAACGGCTCGACGAACGATTCCAAGCCTTGGTAAACACAAACAGGGTTAACCCATTAGTTCCCAATTCATGAAACAGAAAAGGAACAGAAGAGGGAAAGACCATTACCTTTTCTAATTGGCACTAGCGCATGATTGTACTCTCTCAACTATGACCAAAACACCAAACAAGGATTGGGTTCAAAGGGGAAGAATGAGAGAGGCTGTCGTCACACTTAGGATTGCCTAAAGTACCAATTTTGAGGGTTTCACTCGTAACCCTCGCTGCTTACTGTCTATATATAGACTCTGTACCAAGCACGTTCGTGCTCCCTTTAGCATCAACGAGGTGTGTTTCCCCCTTGAGCACGACCGTTCTTGTGGCTCAAGCAGCCACAAGACACGTGCATCAAGCACGGGCGTGCTGACACATAAAAGTACTTATACAGAAAACGGGGTGTTACATCAAGTCATGAAGCATCTGACTCGTCATGCGTCTGACTCACGCTCCTATGACCCTTGTGTGTTTTGATGAACCCAAACATTACGTAATCAATTTTACATTGAACCATTTGAATATTGCTAATCATCTACTTGAGTTGTGTAGCCAAAGCATTCTATCTTAGCAGAACAAGTTAAAAAAAGATTGTGAAAGAATCAAAAGTTTGCATACAAGCGTCTGACTCAAAGCTATCTAAGTTCAATGCGTCTGAAGCCTGATTCACTGAAGTCTACAAGCAACATCTCTCAGACTTATCAAACTATGAATAAGAACAATCAATAGCAGTGTCAAATCAAAGCAGTCAATTATTATCATCTTCATTGAAAGCTAAAGGAAAAGGCCCTATACATTCAATAAGAAATCGATTGAAAATAAACTATCAAGCAATACTCTTATAGATGACTGGTCGTTCTTACAAGACTGGCTATGCTTATTGAAGATCAAGAAACATGAAGTAGTTATCAGTCAGAGTAATAATCAAAGTATTCGAAGAATACAAACACTATCTTCTGAAGGAAGTTGAAAGAAGAAGGATCAAGATTGCAGATCAAGAAATCTCACTTCAATGAAGAGTCTATCTCTCTCAGTATGCATCTAAGCTTCTGACAAAATCAGAATCACTCTTCTGTCAGATTAACATGTTTGATTCAAAAAGATATTCAAACATCCACAAGCTTAAAATATGTGAAATGCTAAGTTACCTTCGATGTTGTTAAAGCATGTGTCAAGGAGAAAAGCTCTCTATGAAGGAATCACTTAATTTTTGATTCAAAAGTAAGAGTGATTCGAAATATAGTTAATTATACTTGAAAGAAGTTTATTAATATATTTCTTATCTTCAATCGAAGTCAGAGAAAGGAGAAAAAACAAAAGGGAAAAACTATAGAAAAGCATTCCTTATGTAAGTCGGAGATACTTTATCTGAGCTTTTCTAAGTGTTGCATAATAAGGAAAGAACGTTGTCCAAAGCCAGAAAAGCATATCTGCTATACTCAAATGTCAACAATGAATCTCCAACATTCTTCAAAGCATTTATTATCAAGTCAGAACGACTATTTCCTGAAGAACAAAGCTGAAGACTCTCAAATGCATCTCAACGGATCTTTGTGATCAAGTATAAATAGAAGAAGTTGAAGACTAAACATAGAAGTGGTGTGATATAGTGATAAGCAACCAGAGAAATTACTCATCAGTGAAAAGCTATATTACTCAAAGAACAGCATTCATCTTATCAAATCAATAGTTGAAAGCACTCATAATTCACATATATTCTTCACACTCTGAAAAATCATTTGAAGAAGAACTGATTTGCAACTCACCAAGTTCCCAGTTCATATTCACTCTCTGTAGTGTTTAAATATTGGTGAATTGCTTTGTAACTTTGAAGCTGTGCTTCAAAATTCTCTCAAAACTCTCTGAGCCTGAAGAGGCTTGTTTCAAGAATACTTGATGAGCCTGAAGAGGCTAGGTGTACAAACAATATTTGTGGTTGAGCCTGGAGGAGATAATACGAGTACCAAGGAAGAATGTGGATCTTTTTGAATGGAATGTATCAGATATGCTAGGTATCGAGCCTAACATTCGTTGTTACAAATTATCCATGTATCCTAAGACTAAACCAATAGCACAAAAGAAAAGAAGATTAGTCGAGGAGATGAGAGTGGTAGAGCAAAAAACTGCCAAATTGTTGAATGCACGTTTCATAAGAGAAATACAGTATACCACATGGCTAGCGAACATGGTTCTCATAAAGAAGGTCAATGGAAAGGGGCGCATGTGAACTGATTACACAAATTTGAATAAGGCATGCCCTAAAGACTTCTACCCTTTACCAAGCATAGATCGCCTGGTAGATGGTGCTTCCGGGTACAAATTGCTCATCCTGATGGACGACTACTCGGGATACAACCAAAAAAAAAAATCCATCCATTAGACGAGGATAAAACAACTTCCATGATGGAGGGTGCTAACTATTGCTATAAAGTTATGCCATTCAGATTGAATAATGGTGCTACATATCAAAGGCTCATGGATAAGGTTTTTGCCAAGAAGATCAGTAGAAATATGGAAGTGTTTGTCAAACAATTATCAAAATGAGAAGCCCTCAGAATGTTAAGGAAGTTCAGAAGCTCGTTGGCCGACTTGCGGCTCTATCTCGGTTCCTTCCCAAGTCAACGGAAAAAGGAAGACAATTCTTTAAGCTGCTAAAGAAACCACAATAGTTTCTGTTGAATGAAGAATGTGAAGTAGATTTCCAAGAGTTCAAGGCATTCTTATCTTCTCCACCAATTCTAACTCAGCTACAGCCTGGGTAGGAATTGATGCTATATCTCTCAGTCACTAATGAAGCCGTGAGTGTTGTCAAAGTTTAGGAGGCATATAAGCATCAAGCTCCAATTTACTTCATAAGCAGAGTTTTGAATGACGTTGAAAATCGCTACCAAGTCATTGAAAAATTGGCATTGGCTTTAGTAATAGCAGCTCGGCGACTAAGGCCTTTTTTCCAGAGTCACCAAATTGTGGTCAAAACTGATCACCTGATAAAGCTGGTACTGAAAAGCCAGAGTTAGTTGGTAGAGTGATTGCTTGGTCGGTGGAACTGTTAGAATTTTTGTTGAAGTATGAACAGAGGGGCCCAATGAAGGCCCAAAGCCTAGCTAATTTTGTGGTACAGTTGTCACTCAGCTAAAACTCGAAGGCCGAGTAGTGGGTCCTGTATGTGGATGGATCTTCAAATGTTAAAGGAATTGGAGCAGAGGTGATACTTAAAGGTCCCAGAGATATTATGTTGGAACAAACCTTAAAGTTTGAATTCCAAGCTTCAGACAATCAGGCAGAGTATGAAGCATTAATCGTCGGGTTGAAGCTTGCCGGAGGGGTGGAGGTGAAAAGATTGAGATGTCAAACTGATTCTCAGCTGGTCACAGGACAAATTAACGGGAGCTACAAAACAAACGATCCCCAACCAGCTCGGGGTATTTTCATAAGGTAACCCATTTAACTAAAGTTTTTGAGGAATTTATCATTGAGCATATTCCTAGTGAGGGAAAAACTAGAGCCAATTTGTTATCTAAGTTGTCCAGCAAGAAACGTCACGGCAACATAAAACTCTAGTACAGGAAACGGTGGCCAAACCGAGCATATCACTCAGTGAAATATTTTTTAATGAAGAAATAGACCGAGAATGGATGACCCCGGTATGGGAATATCTGAAGCTGGGGATAGTTCCCCAATATGAAGAAACAACAAGGAAGGTTACACAACTAAAGCATGGGAGTTGTATAGGTGAGGATTTTATGCTCCTTTGAGGAAGTGCTTGACTAAAACCCAGATAGAGTACGTTATGGTTGAGATACACAGAGGAATTTGAGGAATAGACACTGGAGGAAGGCCAATGGTGGCAAGAGTGGTTAGGGCAGGTTACTATTGGCCTACTCTTAGAGCTGATTGTGTTGAATGGGTAAAAAAGATGTGATGAATGTCGGAGGTATGGCAATTTAAACCATACCCGTCCCGTTCCTTCGAGTTACACAACATGCTTGCCCCATAGCCATTTACCATGTGGGGAGTGGATATTTTGGGTAAGTTCCCAGTTGCAAAAGGACAATTTAAGTTCCTTTTGGTGGGTATTGATTACTTCACTAAGTGGATCGAGGTTGAGCCCTTGGCAACGATCACTGCTCAAATAGTACAAAAGTTCGTATGGGAAAGTACTATAATTTGCAGACACGGTTTTCCATATGAAGTTGTACATTGTTTATTTATATTTAGTTCTCTTCCCCCCAGATGCTGACTTATTTTGCCTTATAATGCAGGATGAGTTCCACCGCCGCCGAGATGAGGCCATTAGTCAGGGGCAGGAGCCTTCTGTTGCCTCTGACAATGCCATTTTCTTGGAGGTGGTTGGTGGCAGGAACAAGAAGGGCCATGTATATGGTTTGGGAGCCCTGGGAGATGAGTATGTGGCCTCTGCCACACCATCTTCTCAGTCATGCCATGGCCCTACACCGGACGTCAGAGGGCTCGTCTCCGACCTTAACGTCGGGCTCGTTAGTCAGCTTGTGGACAGGGTGGCTGCTCTGGAGAGGGGGAGGGAGCTATTGTACCGGCACTTGGGATTCAGACCCGGCCAACCTGGTTCCGTCCCTTAGGGCGCTGCTGCTTCGAGTACTCGTGCTGATGGACCTACTGTTCCCAATGACCCATTCGTTCCCCCCACCCTTGGCCAGCCTAATGATGCTGATGTTGATTGCCCCCCCCCCCCCCCCCCACCCAATTGACTTGTACTTTTTTTTATTTGACAGTTTGTAATTTAAATTTTGACCGGATTTATTTTTATATATATTATTGAGATTTCATTGTTTTAATTTATTTTTAATTATAAGTTTTAATTTTTTTAAAAAAAATTAATTTAAATATATATATAGCAACTGAATTAACTCGGTCGCTAAAATTTGGCACCACTATACAAATTGGATTAAAAAAATATTTAGCGACCAAAATAACTCGGTCGCTAAAACGGTCGCAATTTGGTACCCAAATTAGAATCTAGTACCAATACTTAGCGACCAGTGTTAAATAATTTGCGAATGGTGGTGACCGACTCTTAATTCGGTCATTAACCAGTTAGCAATCCCAGTCTTAGCAGCAAAGCTTAATCAGTAGCTAATTCGGTCGCTAACTGTATTAGCGACTGAAATCATGTGTTTAGCGACCGAATAATTCGATCACTAAAGTTTTTTTCCATGTAGTGTTTTAAGCTTTTGGCTTTGGGACCTAAGTATTTGACCCAATGATCTATTTTTTGGCCCAAGTGCTCAGTCCAATGACTAGTGTTAGTCGGTGCATTAAATCTTTTATGCACGTTCTGTTTAAAACGTGGTGATTGACTGCCTTGGAAACGCCCGTGATAAATGCCCTTTCCGTTTTGGAATAAACCAACTTTTTAATGCTCCAATGTTTCCCAAAGACTTGAAGGCTTCGAGACGTTACCCATCCCATTCAGTATAAATAAGGGGTTTCACTCACCTTCATTTTATCCATTGTATTTGTTAGTAGAAGGGGGTGGGTGACTGTATCTGTTAGTATGTAGGATGGCTTCCAACTCGGACATCTATCTCAATCCATCAGATAACAATTCATCCTCCCAGCCCGGGTGAAGAAGATGGGAAGCTTAAGAAACCCGGCAAGACAGGCAAAATATGTCTTGCCACCGAGACATCGTATAGAAGGATTGGAGTCTTCTCTGTATTATGTCTTGGGGTTAGGGGGAAACAAGGTAGACAATTCCATCTTGGCCTCAACCTTAATTTCATAAATTTTTGTTAAGTCACAATGCGTCTGACTCCAGGTCATGCGTCTGACACACTCTCTTGTTGACCCATGTGTTTTGATGAATCCAAACATCGAGCAAACAATTTATTTGAACTATCTGAATATTCCTAATCATCTACTTGAGATGTGCAGGAAACACAATATTGAAAAGGTCATTCTAAGAACGAAAGAGTCAAAGCTCATTCCATGCGTCTGACTCCTTGAAGCTAATGAAACAGCTAAGGCTATGCGTCTGCCATGATCTATATAAGCTGAAGCCTAGAAGCAGTTCCCAATCTTAGACTCCTTAAAGATGAACAAAGAAAATCAAGTTCTCAGACCAAGAAACATCTTGAAATTAGAAGTGTCTGAAGCCTAAAGGATGAAGATGAAACTACAACTGGTTATCAGATCACTCAACTTGAAGATTCTGTTGAAAAGTGAAGAATGAAGTTTTCAAAGATCTTGACCTACTCTCTCGGTTTCAAGAATTAAAGAATCTTTAGAAGCTACACTGATCTCAACATTCATCTAAGCAAGATTGCAAAATATAATTATACAATCCTCTAACGAAAACTTGAAGACCCGTTCACGAAAGATCATGTTATAGATATATTTGATAAAGTCTTCAGAATATATCAAAATAAGATCTCAAGAAAAATCCTAAGAAGAAGCGTCTAAAGATCTAAAGATCTAAAGATGCGTTAGAGGTTCTGTCAGAACCAAGAAGGCATTTGAGGACATGTCAGAACTATCAAAGATCCCAGAATGCGTCTTAAGCCCAGTCATTTGTTGGAAGATATGATAAAAAAAGTATTTGAGCATAGGGACATATTCCCTTGTTAGTGAATAACGTTTAAAAGAAAAATATTTCTCGAAGGCTCACTTAGGAATCTGAATGAAAGATAATCATTGAAGAAAGGAATCAAATATTCAAAGGAATATAATAGTAATTTCCTTGTATTCGAATGAGAACAAAGAGCAGAAACCATGAAGATCCTGCTACAACTCTCTTTTATGCAATAAACGAAAAGCACATTTCTCTTAGCTTTTCTCAATGTTGCACAAATAAGGAAAGCTACACTACTCAAGTCATAAAAACATCTCTGCTCTGCTCTGCGGTCAATAAAGGACCTCCAACGTTCATAAAACATTTAATGTCAAGTCAGAACGACCATTTTATGTCCAGAAGACAAAGAGAAGATCATTGCATAGTGAAAATCATGTCTCAACGGATCTTTTGTGGAAAAGTATAAAATGAAGAACTCGAAGATTGAAGAAAATAGAGAAAACGCATACACAAGCAAGACACATACTCTATCAGAATAAAATCATTAATTGAGAATACTCACGCAGAAAGCTTTCATACTCTGATCTTCTTCTCAATAATTACAAATTATTCAGAGAAGATCTCATTTTGCAATCCATCTTGATCTTAATTTTCTATTTACTCTTTGTAGTGTTAATCTAGTTTATTTGCATCTTTGTACTAGTGAAGTTGTGCTTCAAAACAACTCTCATCTCCTTGAGCCTGAAGATGCTTGTTGAAAGAATACTTGTTTTTGAGCCTGGATAGGCTAAGTGTGCAAACAATACTTGTGGTTGAGCACTAGTGCAAAATATGTAATAAACAGGAAAGGTTAACGTCAGTTAACCAAAACTTGGATGTTAAAAAGGAGGCGGTGGCAGAACTGTAATTATCTGGGTCACTTAAATCACCTTTAACGTTAGTTGTTTATACAACTGAAGTTAAACGTGATGTGGGTCACTTTTAACATCAGTTGTTTAAATAACTGAAGTTAAAGGTTTATCTTTTACGTCAGTTAGTTAAACAACTAACGTAAAAGATGACTTTTAACGTTAGTTGTAATAACAACTGACGTTAAAGGTGTTTTTAATTATTTTTTAAAATGTTACCACCCTCGCGCGCCTCTTCCACTTTCATCACTCATCTCTGCCTTTGTTCTCATACCTTCTCTCTGCCCTAACCCTTCCATTAAGTGACCATCTCCTCTCCACCGTATGCTCCTTTCCACCGCCACCGCCACCACCACCGCGAGGTACAACTTCTTTGCCCTAACTCTTCGTCTGATTACCACACTCTCTCTATCTTCTTTTCCCTAACATTGAGCTCTCTTCTTTAACAGGTTCTGAACCGTCCTTTCCCCACCACCACGCGAGCTCCTCTCTATCACAACTCTATCTCCTATCTTTAACAAGTACTGAACCCTATTTTGTCCTCTCTGTCACAAATCTTTTGTTCTTATTCTTTTTTTTTTTTTTTTGGTATATAACAGTAGTTAAGTTGGAGTGGTGCTTCTGTTGTATTCCAAGAATTTTTTCATTTAAATGTCTAGGGTCGTAGATCATCTTAAAGTTGTTAACTTTCCTTCATTTTTCACACTGGATGAAAAACGGGGTCAGAAAATTTGCTTCTACTTTTATGAGCTTCACATATATTCTTCCAATTTTAAAAGCTTGGCATGGAATAAGGAAATAGTTTCTGGGTTTTATGTTACAGGAAACAAAGTTGAGCTTCTTTTGTCTAAAGAATTGTGAAATTCACATTTTGCTTTATCACATGATGTAATTAGAAAATTCCATATTAGTGCAAAAGGGTTGTCATTGTATTTTGTTGTTGGTCCAACGAAGGAGGTTCAAGTGTACCATAGTGTTGGACTAAAAGGGATAAAAGGTCTAAAAGAAATTTGGAAAATGGTTTTCGATTGACGATACTTTGGTCCTTTGGATTTGGTAGGTGGTATTGGAGTTAGTTTACTTGGAGTTTCCAAGTTTATTTGAAGGGATTATTTGTGGTTTGTTTGTTAAGTGTTTTTGAATGCCGATATGAGGTTGTCATCTGCTGAAAAAGTGCAAATGTTTACCTCTTATAAGACTTATAAAGCAAATTCCTTACTGTCTTTATTTCTTTGTCATATTACTATTGTAGGACATGTTGTACGTCAGGGGCTTTCAAACTGTTAAGTGTTTTGGTTAGTTGTTGTTGTTAATGTCTGACAAACTTTTTCTTTTGATAAGACAATGTTTTGTTTTGTTTTGTTTGAGTTGATTAGTTTTCAAGAAATTAGTTTCCCAATGTCAAGATTTTTCATCCTTTTCTTAGTGCTTAAGGAGATCCCATTGGAGTTTTTTGGGTTCAATCAAGGTTTAATGTCTACTTTGCATATGAAACGTTGATTTAGATAGTGGTGTGTATATATGGTTTTTAGGTTTTCAAATAGGTTTTCAAATACTAGTGCACTTTTCTAATCTCCCCTATTATGCTTATATTGGATATATGTGTGTATATCTACAGAACCTATTTAGCTATGGATCGTAGTTGGATGGTTTGTAAATGCACAAGTGATGAGTATTTGAAGGGAGTGGAAGAGTTTATAGAATTTGCTCAAAGGAATGTTCCTAATAGTAAATGCATGTTCTATTGTCCTTATGTCAAATGTTTGAATATGAGGAAATGTAACTCATCTTATTTGTTTTCGGATTTGCTTGAATTATACAAGATGGATATGGCATGGTGATGTGTTGTTAAGTACTAAGCCAAGTGTCTCCCAAAGTGAGGACGTTGACGTAGACATGGAGGATGATCGGGTAGAGGATATGATCCGTGATATTGGACAAAAATATTTTCAGCGAGCACATGTGTATGAAAGGTTGTGCAGTGATGCGGATAAGCCTTTGTATATTGAGTGTACTACTCATACACGGTTGTCGACGGTGTTAAAATTGGTTTGTGTGAAGGCGAGAAATGGTTGGAGCGATAAATGCTTCATCGAATTGCTTGAATTATTGAAAGACTTGCTTCGGAGGGCAACACATTGACTGACCGTAACTATGAGGCCAAGAAGGTATTGTGTCTGATGGGTATGGAGTATAAGAAGATACACGGGTAATTATGACGAGAATCACGATTGCCCCAAGTGTGGGTTATCATGCTACAAAGTGAAGGATGGTGATGATCTTGATGATTCGATTTGTGATGTGAAAAAAAAAGGTCCTCCTGCGAAGGTGTTGTAGTATCTTACAATAATTACAAGGTTCAAGTGATTGTTTGCTAATGTGAAAGATGCGAAGAATCTTAGATGGCATCATGATGAGAGGAAACGAGATGGACAGGTTCGCCATCCGGCTGATTCTATACAATGGAAGAAGATTGATACTTTGTTTCCAGATTTTACCGATGAGCCAAGAAACCTAAGGCTTGGACTTGCTACGGATGGAATGAATCCATATGGTTACTTAAGTAGTATTCATAGTACACGACCTGTTCTCTTGACAATTTACAACCTACCTCCTTGGTTGTGCATGAAGCACAAATACATGATGTTGTCTAGGGTTTAGGGCCCAAAGCAACCGAGAAATGACTTAGATGTTTATCTAAGTCCCTTGAATGAAGACTTGAAAAAGATATGGGTCGAATGTGTTGATGTAGTTGGTGTGTATTCTCACGAGATTTTCAAGCTGCGTGTCATGTTATTTTGCACCATCAATGACTTTCCAGCATACGGGAACTTGCCCGGGTACAGTGTTAAAGGGCATAAAGCATGGCCTATATGTGAAGAAGGCACATGCTACACTCAGTTGCATCATGGAAGGAAGACAGTTTACCTTGGGCATCTAAGATTTCTTAGACATGATCACCCATATCGTAAGATGAAAAAAGCTTTCAATGGATGCCAAGAGACTGAAAATGTTCCGACATCCTTAAATGGAGAGCAAGTTTATCAACGGGTGAAGCACATCAATGTTATCTTCGGTAAGGCCAAAAAGAAGGCTAAGGCTACTGAGAAAAACAAATGAAAGAAGAGGTCGATATTCTTTGATCTTCCATACTGGTGCAAGCTTGATGTCAGACACTGTATTGATGTGATGCATGTGGAGAAAAATGTGTGTGATAGTGTGGTCGGGATGCTTCTCAACATTCAGGGCAAGACAAATGATGGTGTGAATGCTCGTCTCGATCTTGTTGCGATGGGTATACGAGAGCAGTTAGCTCCAGTTGTTGAGGATGGTAAGCGGACATATTTGCTTACAGCATGTCATACTTTGTCCAAAAAAAAAAGAGACAAACTTTTTGTGTCTTCAGGGCATCAAAGTTCCACATGGTTACTCTTAAAATGTCAAGAGGCTTTTCTCAAGTGATCTCAAATTAGTTGGCTTAAAGTCTCGAGTTTGCCACATCTTGATTTAACAACTTCTGCCCGTGGCTATTCGTGGTATTGCTTCTAAAAATGTGAGACATGCCATTACTAGGTTGTGCTCATTCTTCGATGCTATATGTAGAAAAGTCGTTGACCCCCATAAGTTGGATGATTGGAAGTTGAGGCTGCTACAATCTTGTACCAATTAGAGATGTATTTTCGTCCTTCGTTTTTCGACATCATGGTTCACTTAATTGTTCATTTAGTGAGGGAGATTAGATTACGTGGCCCCTTTTTGTGAGGTGGATGTACCCAGTTGAACGATACATGAAGATCTTGAAAGGGTATGTGAAGAATCCACACCGTCCCGAAGCATTTGTTGTTCAAAGGTACATTGCAGAAGAAGCTATTAAGTTTTGTTCAGACTACCTTCCTAACACGGATCCTATAGGGGTTCCTAATCCTCGTCATGATGAGAGAAGAAGTCAAGATAAGGGTACACATGGTGTAATGATTAATAGCAAGGGTTGGGAGGAAGTGCTTCAATCACACTTGTATATATTGAATAACATCGATATGGTCCAACCTTACTTTCGTGATCACAAAAGAAAAGTCAAGGAAGAAAACCCTCGAATGAATGAAAAGTGGTTGTTTAACAAGCATAACAAGACTTTCTTACAATGGTTTAAATATGAAATCATGAGGGATGATAGTACTGCTTCTGACAATTTAAAATGGCTAGCACGTGGTCCTAGCTTGAATGTCATATGTTGGAGCGGATACGACATCAATAACTTTTCCTTTTATACAAAGGAACAAGATAACAAGAGTACCAAGCAATGCACTTCTCTAGTTAAAAATATACAAACCCCATTATTGCATCGATACCTCACTTTGGAGTCATTGAAGAGATTTGGGTGCTCGATTACACTAAGCTTATGGTGCCAGTTTTTAAATGTAAGTGGGTTGATAGTAAAAGAGGTGTACAAACCGGCGAATGGAGGTTTACATTGGTAGACATTTGCAAGTTAGGTCATAAAAATGAGCCTTTCATCATGGCTTCCCAAGCAAAACAAGTGATTTACATCACTGATCCTTCTAACAAAAGGTTCTCTGTGGTTCTCCAAGGAAAAAGCATGAATAATTATAGTGATGAAAATCAAGATTCAATTCTTGATATTCCTGAGACTCCTTCTTTCTCACAAACATGCCTACTAACATTGAGGAAACACAGGTGGACGATGTACATGCCACTCGTGACAATCATCACGAAGGGATATTAATATAGCTAAATTAAACTTGAACATAGTGTAAGTTTAGATTTATTTTTATTTATCTCCATGTTAGTTTAGATTTATTTTTATTTATCCATCTGTATTTATCTTTATATTTTTTTATCCATGTTAAAATAACCTAATTTATTAATTTTTGTTTCTGATCAGGCATACACATGGATAAAGCTGTCATCCCATATGCACAGGAGGGGTTGGTGGCACCTACACTTGTTGATAGTGTAAGTTTTATTTATACATATAATTTAATTAATTAGGCTCATATTCTTTATTTATCCATATTATACATAACCCTATAATTTATTATTTATTTGTCCAAACAGGCATCACAGAGTAAGAAAAAACAGGGTAGAGCAGTCACTAGTCTCAAAAAGTTAGAAAAGGCTAGGCTCAGCGGTCAGAAGCTTGAGGTGTGGTTTGATGATAAACTGAATCCCTAGGGACCCTATGCTAAGCAATTTAAAACTTGGGTGGCTAAGGAAGCTAAGCAGCACACTAGCATCCTACATGAGGATTGGGAAGAAGTGCCACAGAATGTTAAGGATCGGATTTAGGAGGCTATCACGGTATTTCACTTTTACACTCTTTTGGTATACATTATTAAAGAATTATTTGAGTTCTAATTCCTCCTCTTTGTTATGTATTTAATGTGTAGATAGTGTGGACTGTGTCGAATACGAAAGTGCATAGGGTGAAATGGCTCTCACTAGCGTTAAAGCGTTGGAATGGTTTGAGCACGATCTTACTAGGCACTACGTATTCGGACCGAAGGACCACGAAGAACTTTTTATTACATACCTGTACATTGAGAGGGAGACGTGGGATATTTTTGTTAAGAGCCGACATACACCTTCATTTCTGGTTAGTTGAAGTTAATTTACTTATCCATTTTAGAGTACATTTAAGTAAAGAAAATTTATTTAACAAAATTTATTATGTGTTTTTGTTTTAACAGGCTAAACGGGAAAAGGATAAGAGGACTCAAGAACAGAACATTCACACCCACACATTATCTCAGGGTGGGTACGACACTAAGATTAAGGAGATGTTGGCGGATAAGTTGAGGGACTTACAGGAGAAGCCGGATGAGAGGATAGCAGCTGGAGAGGTGCCTGTGGGCATAGTTGTTGATCCTCCATCTCCTATCGCCCGCGAGGTGTTTGGTTGGAGGCCCGAAGGACAAGAAAAGGAGATTTTAAAGCCGAAGCCACAAGCACTGTGGCAGAAAAAATTGTAAGTAACAAACTAACTACATTTGTTGTTGATATTTGTATATATTGATATTTTTAACACATTCTCTTACACATTTTTTAATTTCTTCATTGTAGGAGGAGCTTAAGGAAAAATGCTCTCAGGGCTCATTCGTCCCACATAGACACTGAGATATATTGATCACTGCCCTAGGCAAAGACGACCACCCTGGTCGGGTGATTAGTGTTCCAGGGACGGTGGGCATCAAAAAATATTATGCCACAAGAGCTCCACGTAGGAAGGTCGATGAGGAGGCACTTAGAGAAGTGGTTAAACAGCAGCTCATGACCGACCCGACCATTACAGATCAGCTGATGAGCCGCTTCCTATCAAACCCATCCTTCAAGCAGATGCTTGTAAAGGAGCTTTCCTCCATGGGTTCCCAGGACACAGCAGGAGTTGCCGAACCTTCACATGTGAGCACAAAAGAGAGCTATCATAGGACACATGTGGAGGTGGATGACTTGGCAGAGAGGGAGCCAGAGTTGGAGGTAAAATGCAAAGAGCTTGACTTGGAGGTGAAACGGTGAGAACTTGACTTGGAGGTGAAACGGCAATAGCTTGAGTTGGCGAAGCAGGGGCTCGAGTTGTCCCGGAAGGTATATTCATAATTAATGATCAAATTTCTCAATTAATTACTTATGTTTTTTTATTCTCAACTACTTATATAATTTCTTTATTTAATATTGAAGGCAAAGCCGAGTTCGCTGTCTCCCTACAGTCGTATGTTCTCGATTGGTGAGGATTATGCTGACGAGATTTTTACATGCTCGTTGGAACACGATGGATGGGTGGCACACCTGCCTCCGCCAGTAGATCTTGGTTTTATATTCAGTGGTGATGATCTTGGGCACCTTTGCAAAGGTGGCGAGTGGCTAGCCACCACGGTTGGGAGTCTTTGGTCCACGTAAGTATGCTTTAATTTTATAATTAATTCAATTTATATATTTTATTTCAATTTTATGATTTATTTCTACCTCAATATATTATGCAATTAAGATCCACTTATTTCATATCTTAGGTATCTGAATCGTCTTCAACGTCAGAGGGGCTCCAACTTTTATGGCTTTTTAGACTCCTATGTCCTTGTGCCTGAATTCTTTGCCAATCACAATGAAGTCAATTCATACATTGGAAGATTACTGGGAGGTGACGATCGGAAAGAAATATATCCGGCACCCTACATAATAAATGATCATTGGCAGTTGCTCATACTTCATCCTACCAGGCATACTGTCATATTCTTATGCTCTCTCCACCAGAATCCGCCACGGGTGGTTGTAACACCCTTCTCAGGTGCTACATTGTCGGTGACATTTCTATTATATAAGACCGAGTAAAGCGGAAAATAATTATGTTACCAAAAATACGGGTTTACCTTTTTTCTTTTCTCTTTCTCAAATGATATCATACATATTCTTAAACATACATCATTCACTCATATATATATATATATATATATAAGTATTTTACAAACCAAGTTTCAAGTACCATCAGTCGTACATATTCAAAAAGAAGGCGGAAATACCAACACCCATTAAATAACAACAACTTACTGGAAATATGTTTATAATAATAGTAACAACTTTAGAGACATAGCTCCATAAAATATACATAGACACGAGACTGGACAGATAAAAAATAATGACAAAATGCCCATTATACTAAAGCCCTCGAGACTGTGTCTATGTCTCCAAGTACTCTCAAACTCTAGCAGGGTGTGAAGTAGAAACAGTGTTGTTGTCATCTTCTCCCAACGTACGATAGAAAACAGCAAACAAGAAAATACAGAAATGAGGTGAGATCTCCATTCATCTTACACTTAATACAGATATGCAGTGGTACAACACCCAGGTACGTACAAATATCAATAAACAGTTAAATCATCCATCACAACAGCAATAAGAATGTTTCACAACAACATAATCACAGGGCACCATTTTTCCTAGATAGAAGACATCTAAGACTCGAGGAATGACCTTTGATTCCCTTTCCTGGCATCGAACAAACGCGGCAGTCATTTGTGATATTGCTCTCACAGCTGCATTCATACCAACGCCCGTAAAATAACAACAACTTACTAGAAATATTTTTATAATAATAGTAACAACTTTAGAGACATAGCTCCATAAAATATAACATAGACACCAGACTGGCCAGATAAAAAATAATGACAAAATTCCCATTATACTAAAGCCCTCGAGACTGTATCCATGTCTCCAAGTACTCTCAAACTCCAACAGGGTGTGAAGGAGAAACAATGATGTCATCATCTACGCCCAACGTAAGATAGAATACAGCAAACCAAAAATTACATAAATAAGGTGAGATTTCCGTTCATCTTACACTAAATGCAGACATGCAGTGGTACGACACACATGTACGTACAAATATCAATAAACAGTTATATCATCCATCACAACAACAATAAGAATGTTTCACAACAACATAATCACAAGGCACCATTTTTCCTAGATAGAAGACATCTAAGACTCGAGGAATGACCTCTGATTCCCTATACCATGGTTTTAACAAACAGTCGGAGAGAGTGGTTCGAAGGATTGTTCCGGAGTCCACCAATCTTGGGTAATAAAATGCGTCAACAGTCATCATCATGCACATAGACTTTTTCGGGAATTTCCCACACTACTAGAAAATACATAGTGTCTAGTAGAGTATGTCGGTGTATTGCAAGATCACCATGCCATAGAAGAGCAACCAACTGGGCCTATATGAGTATTTCATACACCGACACCCCCAAGCATCAATAGATCGTCACTACGAAATTCGCACTGCATTAAAGTGTTAGCTCAATCTCATCGGCACAACGACCTTACAGAACATACTTACACTATGTGTTTAGGCAAACTTTGCCGGAAATGCGTTCTTCTCGTCCATCCATCGAGTAACATTGTTTGACTCCATCGGAATTCTTTCAACGTACTGTAACAGATGTTAGATGTCCTTAAGTCCAAATCACTGGTACTTAATCATCAAGCTAAAGTTCTCGAGTAACCTTTCATCTTTGTGCAAAGTTTTCTTAAAGTACTTGATTAAAAATCCTAGCACATTATGAGATTGGAACACAAGTCCAATTATTTATTTCTCTGTACTTTTCTAATTGAGCCTTTTCTCCTTGGCTTCCAATAAAACAAACCATTCTGAGTTCATTAAATTTTATGGAATATGGATAATGAATTATCCATATTTTATGACATAAGGTCATGTTCCACCCCACGTCACAATTTATTACGTTCGTATTTTCACTAAGTCGTTCTTGACTTAGGTTTTTGCATTTTACCATAAAATCTAGTCTTTGAAGACTAAAATCATTTTAACTTAAAATCAACACCTTTAGATAAAAATCAAATCCATTTTCAAGAATAATTTCCCTCAAAGATACATACGTATCAATTTCTCCAAAACATTTTCTCAAAAATCCTTAAAAACGTTTAACAACGGTTTCGCCGCTTTTTACTGAATTTATGCCCAAAAGCCATATGTTTGAAAACATGGTTCTTCACCTCAAATGTATTACTCTCCTAGGTTATATTACTCATATGAAAATTTTGAAACACCGATTTTCTATCAAAATCTCCATTTATCCAAAATTTCTATGAATTCGACCGAACGTCGTTAATTTTGTAAATCGCGTAAATCCTTTTTCAACGATTTTACACTGTAATAGTCCAAAACTCATTTTTGAGTTTTAGACCAATTTTATATGCAGCAAAAACAGTTTCTAACTGTCCAATTACATCAATTTTCAAAAATTGCAGTTTAGTCCCTAAACTTTCATTAATTACAAAAGGTCCTTATTCATATAAAACCTTATAACTTGTTATTTATAACTTCAAATCACACCAAACCAACTTCTTTAGAAATATTTTTCAGTTGCCCTCAAATTTTTCAGAAATTACATTTCTGCCCCAAATATTTTGCAATAATTGCAAAAAGTCATTTTTTTTTACAAAAAAGCTTATAACTTTTTATGTATTAATTCAATTAACACCAAACCAATTTCTATGGTTTTGTCTCATCAAGGACTACAATCTTAACACACAAGAACATGAATTTCAGTGCAGCCACTGAAATTCTCAGAAATTTCATTCTAGTCCATAAGGACTCGTAAAAAAATATCTTTCAATATACACGTCCAAATCAATCCAAACCAATTTCTATACTCTTATATATTCATTCACTTCTCATAAAAATTATTCAAATAATTTAACACATCATAGAACCCCTTAAACCAGTCATGACCGAATGGCCTTAAATTATTCATGTTAAGTATCTTTGTTTAACAAAACAATCAACAATGACCAAGGTCTTAATTAAATATCAACAACACCAACGTCTCTGTCGCATGTTGAGCTTCTTTTGATCAAGCAAGTACTTCAAACTTTTGTGATCACTGAAAACGTTGAACGTTGCTCCATACAAATAATGCCTCCAGATTTTTAGTGCAAAAACTATAGCCGCTAACTCTAAGTCATGAGTTGGGTAGTTCCTCTCATGAATCTTCAATTGTCTTGAAGCATAAGCTACCACTTTCCGGTTCTGCATTAGCACACAACCTAACCCTTGATGTGAAGTATCACAATATACCTCGAAAGGTTCCTTAAGATCAGGTAATACTAATACAGGTGAAGTAGTCAACCTTTTCTTTAACTCTTGGAAACTCTCCTTGCACGCTTCAGTCCAAGCAATTGCTTGGTCTTTCCGCAATAGTTGGGTAGGAGGTCCTACTATTTTGGAAAATCCCTCAATGAATCTCCTATAGTATCCATCTAAACCCACGAAACTACGAATTTGTTACCGTCTTTGGTCTCTCCCATTTTAGAACAGCTTCAACTTTTGACGAATCCACTGCGATACCTTCATTCGAGATAAGTGTCCTAAAAATCGAACTTCATCTAACAAAAACTCACACTTTTCGGGTTTCGCGTATAACTGTTTCTCTTTCAAGATTTGGAGAGCCATACTGAGATGTTCAGCATGCTTCTCTAGATTAGGAGAATAGATTAGAATGTCGTCTATAAAGACAATGACAAACTGATCTAGATAAGGACGAAAAATCCTGTTCATGTAATCCATGAATAAAGCAGGTGCATTCGTCACTCCGAACGACATCACAAGATACTCATAATGGCCATAGCGTGTTTGAAACGCTGTCTTCGGAATATCCTCCGCCTTCACACGAATCTGATGATAACCAGATCGTAAATCTATCTTTGAGAAAACTGCTGCTCCACGTAACTAATCCATCAAATCGTCTATCCTCGGTGGTGGATTCTTGTTCTTGATCGTCACTTTGTTTAACTGGAGAAAATCTACACATAAGCAAGAAGTTCCATCCTTTTTCTTCACAAGCAAAACTGGAGCTCCCCAGGGTGATACACTAGGTCTTATGAATTCCTTCCTCATCAGTTCCACTAGTTGCTTTTTCAAGTCTTCTAGCTCTGATGGCGACATACGGTATGGTGCCATGGATATCGGTCCAGTGCCCGGTACCAGATCAATTGCAAAATCAATATCTCGAACAGGTGGTAGTCCAGGTACATCTTCAGGAAAAACTTCGAGAAACTCATTTACGACAGGTATGGACTGTAAGCCAATCTCACTCTTGACGTCTAAGGAAAACAGTAACATGTATCCTTGATCTCCCTCTCTCAAAGAAGCTTTTACTCGGTTAGCAGACAAAAATCTAGAAATCTCATCCTTAGGAAAAATTAAGGATTTATTTGCACAGTCTAACAGGATATGGTTAGAACATAACCAATCCATCCCTAGTATCACATCTATTTGCGAAAGAGTCAAATAGATTAAATTAACAAAAAATTTCCTGTCTTCTACAAACAAAGCACAATTCAAACAAGCTGTAGTAGTCAATACAGGTTCAGCGGTAGGAGTAGATATAGTCAAGTCCAAAGGTAAAGAAGACACAGGTAATCCTAGCAATTTAGCACATTCATATGCAATGAACGAATGTGTTGCACCTGAATCAAACAGTAAAGTTAAAGATTTACCTCCTATGACACACTGCCCCTGAATCAAATCATCATTATGAGAGGCCTCAGTACCACTCATTGTATAAACTCTTCCTCCAACTCTAGGACTTGCAGCTCGCACGTTGTTCACCGAAGGTTCTGTGTTAGATCGTCCACAATTCCTAGCAACATGTCCAGGTTGTCCACACTTAAAGCAAATGATTCTCGTAATCTTGCAGTCTTTGGTAGCGTGACCCATGCCACACTTCATACACTTCTGTGGAACATTCCTGGATGAACCAGAACCTCCACTGCTCACCAAAAGATCGTTGTTGGAACTGTTGCTAACCTTGTGGCCTATTGTATGGATTCCTCTAGAATCGATTGTTATTCTTGTATTTTCCCCTGTTGGACCTAGATGGTCCATAACTCTGTTGATTAGCATCACGACTCGCCTTCAAATCCTCTATCTGTCTACACTTATCCATCAGCCTCTGAAATACAGATATTTCCATTGGAACTACTACTTCTTTCAGCTTATACCGCAATCCTCCTTCAAACCTGCGACACTTCCACCCTTCATGTGGATTGTCACTCAAATAGACAGAAAACTTTGACAGGCTCTCGAATCTGGCACCGTATTCAGCTACAGTCATACTTCCTTGCTTCAGCTGCAGAAATTCCATTTCTTTAGCATCTCTGGCACTTGCCAGAAAATACTTCTCCAGAAACTTCCTACGAAAAGCTTCCCAGTTCACCTCTTGTTGATCATGCTCAAGAACTTGGCAAGCTCCTCTCCACCAATTCTCGGCATCGCCTACCAGCATGTAGGTAGCAAAAGTAACCTTATCATTATCAGTACACCTCATAGCAGCAAAAATATTTTCCAAATATTGAATTCCGACGGATTTCTATGCAGGAATTCATCCAGTCCTCTGCTTTCAGCTCCCCTTTCCTCGAGTCAAACAAACGTGGCACTCATTTGTGATATTGCTCTCACAGGTACCAACGCCCGTAAAATAACAACAACTTACTAGAAATATGTTTATAATAATAGTAACAACTTTAGAGACATAGCTCCATAAAATATAACATAGACACAAGACAGGCCAGATACAAAATAATGACAAAATGCCCATTATACTAAAGCCCTCGAGACTGTGTCCATGTCTCCAAGTACTCTCAAACTCCAGCAGGGTGTGAAGGAGAAACAGTGTTGTCGTCATCTTCGCCCAACGTAAGATAGAATACAGCAAACCAAAAATACAGAAATGAGGTGAGATTTCCGTTTATCTTACACTTAAAGTAAACATGCAGTGGTACGACACACAGGTACGTACAAATATCAATAAACAGTTATATCATCCATCACAACAGCAATAAGAATGTTTCACAACAACTTAATCACAGGGCACCATTTTTCCAAGATAGAAGACATCTAAGACTCGAGGAATGGGCTCTGATTCCCTATACCATGGTTTTAACAAATAGTCGAAGAGAGTGGTTCGGAGCATTGTTCGGAGTCCACCAACCTTGGGTAATAAAATGCGTCAACAGTCATCATCGTGCACATAGGCTTTTTCGGGAACATCCCACACTACTAGAAAATATATAGTGTCTAGTAGAGTATGTCGGTGTATTGCAAGGTCACCATGCCACAAAAAGAGCAACCAACTGGGCCTATATGTATATTTCATACACCGACACCCCAAAGCATCAATAGATCGTCACTACGAAATTTGCACCCGCATTAAAGTGTTAGCTCAATCTAATAGGCACAACGGCCTAACAGAACATACTTACACTATGTGTTTAGGCAAACTTTGTCAGAAATGCGTTCTTCTCGTCAATCCATTAGGTAACATTGTTTGACTCCATCGGAATTCTTTCAACGTACTGTAACAGATGTTAGATGTCCTTAAGTCTGGATCACCGGTACTTAATCATCAATCTAAAGTTCTCAAGTAACCTTTCATCTTTGTGCAAAGTTTTCTTAAAGTACTTGATTAAAAATCCTAGCACATTATGAGATTGGAACACAAGTCCAATTATTTATTTCTCTGTACATTTCTAATTGAGCCTTTTTTCTTTGGCTTCCAATAAAACAAATCATTCTGAGTCCATTAAATTTTATGGAATATGGATAATGAATTATCCATAATTTATGACATAAGGTCATGTTCCACCCCACGTCATAATTTATTACGTTCGTATTTTCACTAAGTCGTTCTTGACTTAGGTTTTTGCATTTTACCGTAAAATCTAGTCTTTGAAGACTAAAATCCTTTTAACTTAAAATCAACACCTTTAGATAAAAATAAATCCATTTTCAAGAATAATTTCCCTCAAAGATACACATGTATCAATTTCTCCAAAACATTTTCTGAAAAATCCTTAAAAATGCTTAACAACGGTTTCGCCGCTTTATACTGAATTTAGGCCCAAAAGCCATATGTTTGAAAACATGGTTCTTCACCTCAAATGTATTACTCTCATAGGTTATATTACTCATATGAAAATGTTGAGACACTGATTTTCCATCAAAATCTCCATTTATCCAAAATTTCTCAGAATTCGACAGAACGTCGTTAATTTTGTAAATCGCGTAAATCATTTTTCAACGATTTTACACTCTAATAGTCCAAAACTCATTTTGGAGTTTTATAACAGTTTGGTAGGCAGGAAAAACAGTTTCTAAATGTCCAATTACATAAATTTTTTAAAATTGCAGTTTAGTCCCTAAACTTTTTTTAATTACAAAAAGGTACTTATTCACTTAAAACCTTATAATTTTTTATTTTTAACTTCAAATCACACCAAACCAAATTATTTAGAAATATTTTTAAGTTGCCCTCAAATTTTCCATAAACTACATTTCTGCCCCAATTATTTTACTATAATTGTAAAAAGGTCCTTTTTTTTTTACAAAAAAGCTTATAACTTTTTATGTATTAATCCAATTAACACCAAACCAATTTCTATGGTTTTGTCTCATCAAGGACTACAATATTAACACACAAGAACAAGAATTTCAGTGCACTCACTGAAATTCTCATAAATTGCATTCTAGTCCCTAAGGACTCATAAAATCATATCTTTCAATATACACATCCAAATCAATCCAAACCAATTTCTATACTCTTATATATTCATTCACTTCTCATAAAAATTATTCAAATAATTTAACACATCAAAGAACCCCTTAAACCAGTCATGTCCGAATGGCCTTAAATTATTCATGTTAAGCATCTTTGTTTAACAAAACAATCAACAATGATCAAGGTCTTAATTAAAGATCAACAACACCAAAACCACATATATCACAACCAACATATATCAAACCAAATCCTCCCAGAGGATCACACACATATGCAAATAAATATAAAAATTTATACTTAGGAATTACAAGACCACTTAAACACTAATAAACCATCAACATATCTACCCTAAGATAGGATGATGGCAATCTCCCCCATACCTTTGTTGATCACTTGAAACTCAAGCAAGAAGAGGATGATGTTCACCTAGAGCTTAAGGTTTGAACCAACAAAACCTAGCCATGAACCATCAACAAGAAAACAAGTTAAAAATGAATAAAATCCATCTAACCCACTTGAGATCTAGGTTCGGCCATGGCAAGAAAAATAGGCTAGAGATGTCAAAAAATTTCAATCTCTTAGATGATGAAAATAGAAGTCATATGAAAATCATAGAAATTGATCTCAAATTAAAATGATTTTTGTATGATTTTCTAGAATTTTTTGAAAAACTAGATCTAGGAATTTCAAGAAGAAAAGTTTAGGTATGATCATGGATCATAAGGCTATACCTTTGAAATTTCAAGAAATGATCAAGATCTATTACTTCCTTTAAAAAGTGGAGATGAAGAACTTTGAGTTTTTTCTTAATTTTATGAAGAACACGTGAACAAATGAATTGGAATGAATGACCAAGGGTTGTCTTATGGTGTTGGCCGTGAGTTTCTAGGGTCAAATGGGTAAAATGTTGTCATGGCAAATTTGTAGTTAAAATGAAGGATTTAGGGTAATTTCGATATTACACACTTAAGTCATCATTACATGCATTTAATCCACGAAGACTAACCCCTATGACTCACCCCCATGATTCATCATAGATGACTCATTGTCCTCATCCACCCGGCATCGGGTTTTGTCTCTACACATCTGTCGTCGATTCCCTTGATCCCCGATTGTCGAGTATTCACCCGAATAACGTATAATAACCTATTTATTTTAAAAATTTTAAAATAACCACTATGGTTGGAAATAAAATAAAAATCTAAACGGTTTCTTTCTAGGGTCAAAATTAGGTTTTTTGATCAGTAAAATCTTACTGTCAGTTAAAACGCAGACTGGGTTTCGTTTGAATTTTAAACCTAAATTTTCACCGTAACCTTATACCATAAGATAGAGTATAATTATGATTTTATTTTATCCAAAATAATTTTCTATATCTTAGATAAAAATATAAAAAATATTAAAATTCTATCGATACTAAAAAGCGGTAAAAACAACAAAACGGTAAAAACAGTAAAAACGGGGTGTTACAGTGGTTGTGGAATCCATCAATTCATGAGTAATTAATATTTTATTTAATTTAAGTTTTAACATTTGCTTTTATTTTATTACACATGATGAATTTGTTAATTGACATGAATATTCTGTTTATGATAGCGCGCTGAAGGCATGTAGCATAAGTTGCGACAACGGGAGGAGTAGGACTACTAAGTCTAAAGGAAATCCTGATTGGATTATCCTCAAGGTTGGTAGTTTATTAAATATTAATTAATATTATAATTACTAATTATAAATATATATGTATATTTAACTGACATTAAATTTCAATTCTTTTGTAGTTTCGTAAGCAGTAGGACGGTTGGTTTTGTGGCTATTATGTGATGCATCATATGCTGAACATAGTCTCCACATCTATTACAGAGGGATGGATGAAGGTAATCAGTTAAACAAATTATTTAATTATATATTTTAGTTTTGGTGATGACTTGAGTTAATGTTATTGTTAATTATTTGAACATGTGCAGGCTATTAGCGTCCAATCTGCTCTTAAAAAAGGAGAGTTTAGAGACTTGAGGATGCGCTTTGCAGAATTTTTCTTTAAGTATGCTAAAGAAAAAGGAATAGAAAAAATAACTCCTGAATACTTAGAAGATGTGTAGTGGTTAATAATATTTGTATATGAATTTACATTTAAATACTTAGAACCTTTTAGTTATGTTTTTTCTATTAATGGGTTTTGATTTTTTGTCCCCCCATCGGTTCTTTGTATTTCTTTTCTTTTATTAATAAAATTTAAGGGTACTCTTTTTCCTTAATGATGTTTATATCCCTAAGGAGGGTTTTGCATCATAAGGTTTTTTTTTTTGGACACATGCATCTTAAGATTTTAATGAGGCCCTTATTTGCTAAATTTGAGTGTGTGCAAATTCTGTAATGTGTACCTATTCTGTATTGTGGACTGTTTACTAAATGCAGGGATATAGCTGGGGGAAGGGATATATTGTAACATAATTTTTATAAAAAAAACATTTAACATCAGTTTTCTATTCAACTAACATTAAAAGTAATTTTCAAAAAAAAATTACTTATAACGTCTGTTGTTTAAAAACAACAGACGTTATAAGTAGCACTTTTAATGTTAGATTATTTAAATAACTGACGTTAAAAGTATCACTTTTAACATCAGTTATATTTAATAGCTGACGTTAAAAGTGGTACTTTTACATCAGTTGTTAAACATACGTTAAAAGTTACACTTTTAACGTCTGCTAGAATAACGTCAGGCTTTTTTCAGACGTTAAACAGCACTTTTAACTGACGTAATAAGGGCTTCCTGCACTAGTGTTGCTTGGAGAGGCTAGGTGTGCAAATAATACTCGTCTGTAACCTTGATCAGTTATAGTGTTAAAACTTGGTGAAGCCAAAAACTTGATGTAGCCCAAAGTTTGTGAGTGAACTAGGATAAATCTCTGATTACTCTCTTCCCTATATTAATGTTTTCATTACAGTTATTTATTTACTGTTACTAATATTTTGGGGAGTGGTAATAGTTGCTCTAAGTAATTCAGCTTGCTGAAACAGGCATCTGTCAAAAAGCATCTGAACTGCACTGAATTTTGTTTTGTGCTAAGAAAACTCTAATTTACGAAAACTCTGGTCTTCTCACTCAATTAAATTGACTTTCCTCTTTGCTTCTTCACATTCTCCTTTGATTAAATAAAGTCGTCACCATGATTTTTAGCAGGTCTTATGAGCCTGGCTTAATCTGAACATTTATTACGTTAGGTACAAGTTTGGCCTTAAGCCCAATTATGGCTCATCAGTTTTGACCTTAGTATTCACTAGGTTTTAGGCTCGGGTTCGGTCATGAGATCGGTCACGGTTCATTGGTTTTGAACTTAGCATTCACTAAGTTTTAGACTCGGATTCGGCCTTGAACTCGGTCATGGCTCATTAGTTTCGGACTTAGCATTCGCTAAGTTTAGGCTCAGATTCGGCCTTGAGCTCGGCCACGACCCATTAATTTTGGACTTAACATTCATTAAGTTTAAGCTTGGATTCGAATCATTAATTTTGGACTTTAGCATTCACTAAATTTAGGCTCGGATTCGGTCTTGAGCTCGTTCACGGCTCTTTAAAAACAAAACACAAAGGACAACTCAATATTGTGAAGTACTTCATTTTATTGATCTAAGACGAGTCTCGTTAAAACCTCCCTAATGAAAAAACCCTTTTTTTTCTTCTCTTGGGATAAAAACACTATGGTAGGAAAAAGAGTACTCATCTGATACATGTTTATTTAACTAAAGTAAAATTTCAAATGGGATGCATTCCAAGTACGTGGGATCGCCTGTACACAAGCCTGTACGCCCCATTGCTGAGATTCTCGATGACTCTGAATGGACCTCCCTAATTAGATTCACATTTTCCTTCTGTCCTATCCTTTCGAGCTTCTCCTTTCATCCTCAAAACCAGATCACCAACTTGAAAAATTTTCAGTCTTAACTTTGAGTTGTATTGCCCTGCTACTTTCTATTTGTAGGCTTCCTCTCTGATCCGAGATTCCTCCCTCACCTCTTCTTCCTAATCCAACTCAATCCTCGTGCTTTCCTCATTCAACACCTGATCAAAAGTAACTCGCCTTAGGGACATCTCTCCAAGCTCCACTAGAATCATTGCATCGGCTCCATAGGTCAGTCTAAATGGTGTTTCTTTGGTAGTTGACTGGGGGGTACAGTGATGAGCCTACAAAATCCTTGGTAGCTCTTCTGCCCAAGAACCTTTAGCTCAGCCCAACCTTTTCTTCATTTCACCTAGAATGACCTTGTTCGCAGCCTCGACTTGCACATTATTTTGAGTTTGTTCCATCGAGGGGACATGATGCTTGATGCCTAAATTCATGTAGAACTCTTTCAACCCTTAATCCACAAACTGTGTCCCGTTGTCTATTATAGATTTTAACTTACAGCAATCTTGCCTACGTTCCTGACCCACTCCCCAATCTTGCTCTTCTTGGTAACCTTCGGTACCTTATATACAGTGGGGGGCTCTGCATCTCGATCGTCTGCATATATATTTAATGATAACAGTTAAGCTATTTAATAAGTTTACTTAATTGAAATTGAAATATAAAGTTTACTTAATTACCAACCTATCATGATGCTTCGTGATGGGCATAGACCCACCCAAGTATAGAGAAGCAACGATATCTGCGGCTTGGTTCTGCTTCTCAATCGCACTCCTCTTCAATAACTCCTCATCAATGGCCCAATACCTATGCAGGCCCTCCAAAACCTTGGGTGTCAAAAAGTCCCCCGGGGATGAACCATCGCGGATCTTTCCTATTAAATTCTTCACAACAAGGGATCTGCGATGCTCACCTATAAGAGTCCTGCATGACATACAAGACATCAGACCACAATGTAAGAATAAAAATAATAAAAATTAAATTAAGCACCAACTAATGCACCAATTTAAAAGTAATACTTACACAAAATTATTGCTCGAAGCAGATCTCAGACCGTCGTGGGGGTCTTCGTCCATGTGGGCCAAGACCCAGTGTAATGCCCCATAACAACCTCCGAGATGGTCTTATGGGGCCCATCTACCAGATAGAAACTGTTTGCAAATAATATATTAATTACAATATAAATATTCAAATATCAATTAATAAAAAAAAACAAATCAAAATGAATAAATAACTTACTCCAGTCTTGCATATCGGCGAATCCATATGCGCGTGTCGGTGAGTGTTGTAACCCCCGAACCGGAGGCCTGCCCACAGTGTAACACCCCCACTAGGTATTACTACGTAACACATGCGGAATTTAAATTAAAAAGATAATTTTCTGGTTGCTTTCGAAAAATAATTTATATAAGTACATAAGCGTCTGAAATTGGGTGTAAAAATTTTTCACGACTCCAAACGTAAGCCTTCATCGGCACACCGGCTTACAATCCTAGCCTGGCAAGCCTATTTAATTTAGAGATATACTTGAATAAAAGCTAGTATTTTTACAAATATTTCGACAGAGTCTCCTCTGTAATTCGAACATCCCAGGTAAAAGAACACCTGCTAAAATAATTACATTTTCATTCCAGAATTCCAGTTACACCAAAGACAACCAGGAAGTAATATGCAAAAAAATAGTTACATAAATAAGCTATACATGACCAAAAGGAAAATCTTAGGTTTTCATTCAAAAGAGATGCTCTCCGAGCCATAAACATTCCATTTTAAAATAAATACTCTCTGAGCCATACTCATACATACTATCAAAAATCTAAGTCTCAAACTGGTCATTCTAAAAGTTATTTCTGAGGAAAACTCACGTGGTCATTCCACAATCAAATACTTCATCAAACAACTCGATCTAAGTCTCTGAGTGACTTAGGAAGACTCCTCTGCACCATCTGTACTAAAGTACCCAGGGTACAATAGCGAACCAGAAGAAACCTGATATATCTGTAAGGGTGAGATACCGACAAATGGATATATCACACAACAACCATATACATGATACATACATCACCTCAACACATTAACATTTAATTATAATTCAGATATAAAATAACAAGTGTTATATGAGTGGGTCTCATACCCGAACAATCAATTTTTATAAAAAGAATGCATGACACTTCAATAATTAGGCTCTAAACTTAATCTCCGGAGATCCCAACATCCTCAAAATGAGTTGATCAGTGATATACCTCATTTGCTGCACAACGATAATACACCATCTCATTGGTCATTTAGGCCCAACGATTATGCACGCCATTTCATTGTCCATTTAGGCACAACGATACACGTACACCGTCTCATTGTCCATTTTAAGAACAACGATAATACACCATCGCATGATAC
Source organism: Sophora flavescens (assembly GCA_030762895.1). Lineage (NCBI taxonomy): Eukaryota > Viridiplantae > Streptophyta > Magnoliopsida > Fabales > Fabaceae > Sophora > Sophora flavescens. Next base: position 144,882,701 of record CM061064.1, read on the forward strand.
CTTTCCTGTTAAGGTCTCACGTTAAAACCATGTAGGGCACGTCTTTCGTAAATGCAAATGTAAAACATTTAGTTCTCGATGTTTTCTTTTTGTTCGTTCTCATTCGTTGTCGAAGCTTAAAGACTAGCGACTATTCATAAATTTCATCATTTTGAAATTATCAACATCAACACGGGACATGCAGTCTGAGTGCTCAATTACAACACCTTAGACCGATGCACCAGTCCTAGGCTTGTGGTCGTAGAAAACAACATTCACCTTTAACAATGTTCATCACAACGTGGTTAGGACACACAGTCCACAACAACGTGATTAGGATACACAGTCCACAACAACGTGATACGGATCAGGAATCAACGTGCATATTATAGAATACTAGAAGCGACGTCTTGCAAACTAGATTCAATTCACATGTGCTTACGCTCAGTGAAAATCAAATCCAAAACAGAACCTCAGTCACTTATCCAAGTAACTGAAACGTTTCCAAATCATTTAGGAGAAAATATTTTCCTTTGCAAAATCTTTTCTAAAGAATTTAGGAAATTCGTTTGTTTTTGAAATTCCTTGATGGAATGAAGTCAAATATTTTCAAAGGGTTTTTCCTTCATAAAACATACAGTTCGAAAAGGTTTTATCTCGTACAAAACTTTTGATCATAAAAAGGTAGTTTCCTTCAACTTAAAATCACTTCAACATTTTTCTAAAAACAAAGATCTTATTCTTCTGAAGTAAGCACTTTAAACAAGGAAATTTTATAAATGAACCCAAAACTTTCAAAGTTCTATTTAATGCTTATTAAGGCTTTTAATCCTTATAGTCATTGAGCACAGACTCAAGTCCGGCTTCTCAAACTTCAATCAACAGTAATATATTCACAACAATAATAATATCACAGTTAATGACAGTTCATCAGATATATATAATTCATAACACTTTAAAGCAAGTAATGTTCAACTTCAAGTAATAACCACAATAGTTCAAGTAAACAAGTTATTCAAGTATTGGCTCAATATCATAGTAATATTCACAACACTCAATTAAACACATACACACATGTATATAGTTATTGAATATCCCTAGGAAAGCTCCCCTTAACTTTGAAGACAGTATAATGATCCTCGTCTTAAACCTCACATTAGTTCCAAGCGTGCAGACACCCACTCCACCAAACTAGAATAGTTGTGTTCAACATCTCGGAGACACTAACCAAGCATGATAACAAACAAACAATTTCACCAATTCAATCTTCATCCTCAAAATATATAAAGAAACCATACATTTAATTCAATAAGTTGAATCGATTTCTCAATAAAATTGATTTGGGAAAAAAGGATCCATAATTAAAATTGCGGAAAATTTGATTTGGTTTGAGAAACATGAAATTGAACTTCTAAACCATAAATTAAGTCTCAATTGCATTAAAATAGAAACAATTTCATAGTTGAAGTTAAGACAAAAAAATTGGGACACTAGTGAAATTGCGAAAACGAGATTTGCTATCGGAAAAGCGAAATTGATTTCAGAACTTAAATTAACAGTCCCAATTTCAAAAATGCATAGCTAATTTTACAAATCAAAGCCAATTTCAATAAAAATCAAATTGGGGATTTAGGGTTCCTAACCTAAATTGGGGAAAATCCAATCCACTAAAAGAATTATGAAAATGATTTATGGAAACACTAATTTACAATCCCAATTGCATAAAACAAGTTTAAATTTCAGATTACAACATGAAATCAAGGAATTTGGGTTAGGGTTTGTAACTGAAATTTGGGGTTTCTTGAAATTTAACAAGATAAGGTGAGGAATCACTCACCCAACAAAGAGGAAGAAGAAGAGGTGGTGGGGTTGGAATGGTGAGCGGCGGCAGTGGTGGCTCCGGTGTGGTGAAGCTTCGTTTCTGTGATGAACCGTAACCAAACAATGAAGGTGATCTTCAAATAAATGGAAGAAGTTGATGAAGGAGGTGGAAACCACCAAAAAAGGCGGCGGTTCGGACTTACCGCAGTGAGGATGTCGTTTCGTGATGGCAGAGGGTGAACCAGAACGAGCAGGGACACGAGACGCGTCGTCTCCTCCTCGTGGGTGGTCGAGCGGCGACCGACTGGGCTTGCTGGGCGGTGGCACGACCTGGACAGCAAGGAAGAGGGAGGAGCAACTTTTAGTTGAAGGAAGGAAGGAAGGATGTGGTCCAGAGGATGAAGAAGGAAGAGAAAAGAAAAGAAAAAAAATAAAAGAAGGGAAGGGATCGTGCGTGAAACAGAGGAGGGAGAGGGACTTAAGTTCTATTTGAGTGCTCTTTTTCTTTTTAGTTAATAATAGGTAATATATGTGGTTGAAATTGATTTTAGAAAAAGGGAAATAATCTTGACTATTAGATCTAAAAATAATGGGTGACAAATATATACTTTCAAAATTCAAAATAGAGTCTAGATTGATGGTTGAATTGATCTACCAAGAAAATCAATGATCCAAAATTAATCTCCGGTTAATTTCAAACCAACATATTTTCAAATCTCGAATTAAATAGAATCAAATAGGAAAATAATTTCCTTTAAATCATAACATTTAAAATATTTTTATAAAGAAATACTACTAGTACAATAACATAATATAATTGTCTAGTAATCGTGCCTACACTGACATAAGACAATATTAACGCACTCAAAAATAAATTTTAAATGAGTAATTAAAATTACTCAAACCAAACCACATAAAATTAAAAATAAAATAAACATTCAGATAATTAATCCCTCCAAATAAACATATACACATATTTACTATTATTGAAGAATAGTAAAAATCGGGGTGTTACATTACTACCCCTCTTAAAAAAAATTCGTCCTCGAAATTTCGTAGCTCGAAACTAAACAGGATTTTGCAATTGCATATTTATCCCAATATCATACATTGTACTTCCCGTATTCACTTTCCCTTAGATGATTTTTTTTAACTTAATAACACATTTCATACTTATGCTTCATCATACTGATCCTCAAAATTTAATCCCTTATCCTCAATCCATACTTCTTGTCCCCAACAATTTTATCTTAGTTCCTCCCACACGAAAAGCAAAATCAAAACTTAATCACTTCTATTCTCAATTACTAGTCCACTAGAAAAACTGTTTTCCACACATCTAACTCTCATAGTTATTACCAAGTAACATTCAAGATCTACGGTCTCCCAGGACATAAAACCCTTGGAAAACCATCAAGAAAACATATACTTGTGCGTCAACACACATTGCTTCAACAAGAAACAATTAAAACAAGAACCAACCAAAGATCACACAACAAAAACTTAACAGACCTATTCCCCAAAGATCCCGAAACACTCGACCAGCTCTGATACCACTTGTAACACCCCCACTAGGTATTACTACGTAACATATGTAAAATTTAAATTAAAAATATAGTTTGCTGGTTGCTTTCGGAAAATAATTTATATAGGTACATAAGCGTCTGAAATTGGGTATAAAAATTTGTCACGACTCCAAACCTAAGACTTGATCGGCACACCGACTTACAATCCTAGCCTAGCAAGCCTATTTAATTTAGAGATATACTTGAATAAAAGCTAGTAATTTTACAAAAAATTTGACAGAGTCTCCTCTGTAATTCGAACATCCCAGGTAAAAGAACACCTGCTAAAATAATTACATTTTCATTCCATAATTCCAGTTACACCAAATACAACTAGGCAATGATATTCAAAAAAATAATTACATCAATAAGCTATACATGACCAAAAGGAAAAGTTTAGGTTTTCATTCAAAAAAGATGCTCTTCGAGCCATAAACATTCCATTTTAAAATAAAGACTCTCTGAGCCATACTCATACATACTATCAAAAATCTAAGTCTCAAACCCTAAGCGGGTCATTCTAAAAGTTATTTCTAAGGAAAACTCACATGGTTATTCCACAATCAAATACTTCATCAAACAACTAGATCTAAGTCTCTGAGTGACTTAGGAAGACTCCTCTGCACCATCTGTACTAAAGTACCCAGGGTACAATAGCGAACCGGAAGAAACCTGATATATCTGTAAGGGTGAGATACCGACAAATGGATATATCACACAACAACCATATACATGATACATACATCACCTCAGCACATTAACATTTAATAATTATTCAGAGATAAAATAATAAGTGTTAAATCAGTGGGTCTCATACCCGAACAATCAGTTTTTATAAATAGAATGCATGACACTTCAATAATTAGGCTCTAAACTTAATCTCCGGAGATCCCAACAGCCTCAAAATAAGTTGATCAGGCTCGATACACCGTCTCATTGGCTAGCTAAGCACAACGATAATACACCGTCTCATTGGCCATTTAGGCACAACGATTAATCACACCGTTTCATTGTCCATTTAGGCACAACGATACACATACAACGTCTCATTGTCGATTTTAAGAACAACGATAATACACCGTCACTTGATACCTTTCCTGTTAAGGTCTCACAGTAAAACCACGTCAGGCACGTCTGCCGTAAATGCAAATATAAAACATTTAGTTCTTGATGTTTTCTTTGTATTCATTCTAATTCGTTGTCAAAGCTCAAAGGCTAGTGACTATTCATAAATTTCATCATTTTGAAATTATCAACATCAACACGAGACACACAGTCCGAGTGCTCGATCACAACACCTTAGACCGATGCACCAGTCCTAGGCTTGTGGTCGTAGAAAACAACATTCACCTTTAACAAGGTTCATCACAACATGGTTAGGACACACAGTCCACAACAACGTGATTAGGACACACAGTTCACAACAATGTGATTAGGACACACGGTCCACAACAACGTGATTAGGACACACATTCCACAACAACGTGACACGGATCAAGAATCAACGTGCATATTATAGAATACTAGAAGCGACGTCTCGCGAACTAGATTCAATTCACATGTGCTTACTTTTCACTCAGTGAAAATCAAATCCAAAACAAAACCTCAGTCACTTATCCAAGTAACCGAAACGTTTCCACATCATTTAGGAGAAAATCATTTTCCTTTGAAAAATCTTTTCTAAAACATCTAGGAGATTCGTTTATTTTTGAAATTCCTTGATGGAATCAAGTCAAATATTTTCAAAGGGTTTTTCCTTCATAAAACATACAGTTCGAAAAGGTTTTCTCTCGTACAAAACTTTTGATCATAAAAAGGTAGTTTCCTTCAACTTAAAATCACTTCAACATTTTTCTAAAAACAAAGATCTTATTCTTCTGAAGTAAGCACTTTAAACAAGGAACTTTTATAAATAAAACCAAAACTTTCAAAGTTCTATTCAAGGCTTATTAAGGTTTTTAATCCTTATAGTCTGCAGACTCAAATCCGGCTTCTCAAACTTCAATCAACTGTAATATATTCACAACAATAATAATATCACAGTTAATGACAGTTCATTACATATATATAATTCATTACACTTTAAAGCAAGTAATGTTCAACTTCAAGTAATAACCACAACAGTTCAAGTAAACAAGTTATTCAAGTATTGGCTCAATATCACAGTAATATTCACAACACTCAATTATACACTTAAGCACATGCACATAGTTATTGAATATTCCGAGGCAAGCTCCCCTTAACGTTGAAGACAATATAATGATCCTCATCTTAAAGCTCACATTAGTTCCAAGCGTGCGGACACCCACTCCACCAAACTAGCATAGTCGTGTTCAACATCCCAGAGACACAAACCAAGCATGATAACAAACAAACAATTTTACCAATTCAATCTTCATCCTCAAAATATATAATCAAAAGAAACCATACATTTAATTCAACAACTAGAATTGATTTCTCAATAAAATCGATTTGGGTAAAAAGGATCCATAATTAAAATTGGGGAATTTTTGATTTGGTTTGAGAAACATGAAATTGAACTTCTAAACCATAAATTAAGTCTCAATTGCATTAAAATAGAAACAATTTCATAGCTAAAGTTAAGATAAAATTTTTGGGACATTAGTGAAATTGGGAAAATGAGATTTGCTCCCGGAAAAGCAAAATTGATTTCAGAACTTAAACTAACAGTCCCAATTTCATAAGTGCATAGTTAATTTTACAAATCAAATCCAATTTCAATAAAAATCAAATTGGGGATTTAGGGTTCCTAACCTAAATTGGGGAAAATCCAATCCACTAAAAGAATTATGAAAATGATTTATGGAAACACTAATTTACAATCCCAATTGCATAAAACAAGTTTAAATTTCAGATTACAACATGAAATCAAGGAGTTTGGGTTAGGGTTTGTAACTGAAATTTGGGGTTTCTTGAAATTTAACAAGATAAGGTGAGGAATCACTCACCCAACAAAGAGGAAGAAGAAGAGGTGGTGGGGTTGGAATGGTGAGCGGCGGCAATGGTGGCTCCGGCGTGGTGAAGCTTCATTTCTGTGATGAACCATAACCAAACTGTTGTGGAATGTTCAAACTGAAATCAATGAAACAAACACGGCAGTACCAAGAACAACACAGCAGTGCAGGCAATGAACAAAACAGAACCAAGAAAACTAATAGAGTGAAGGGAAAGGGAAGGAATCACACCAAGAATTTACGTGGTTCAGCCGGTGGGGCTTACATCCACGGGGAGAGAGCAAAACGATATCCACTATGATTGAAAACAAGTACAAGATCAAGCTATACACAATAGACTAACACACCCCTGGCCTCTTCACATCTGCTGTCAAGAAAACAAAACCAGAAGAAGAATCCCAGCCTTTCCTTCTCTCTATTGTTCACACACCCCTTGATCACTCTAGCACTCTTTATTTTCTTCTCACAAGTTTCAGAATATACTCGTATACAATATCTCAATCTCTCTATATATCTCTATATCCATAAGCTAATCCTATGTGTATATATATAGAAGAAAACTTCAGCTGCAAGTATGCTCAGGTTCTGATCCATCCAATTCTGTTGAAACAGAAAATCAGTTATGGTTGCAACTGTCATCACTGATTTTCCCTCCAATGGATGCCTTGGCTTGTAACTGAATCTTGAGACACCAACTAACAATTCTCCACCTTGTCTCTAAATCCATTCAATCATAGTTCCATAGCATTGCTCTCTCACCAATCTTCATCTTCTTACTGAAAACCAATCGAGTCCAAGCTATGCTTGCACTTGGATAAGGGTAGGGACTTGGTTAAGGCATCGACTGGATTGTCTTCTGTTAAAACCTTCTCAACAAGGACTTCCTTTGCCTCAATTACATCCCTTATAAAATGAAGCTTAATATCAATATGTTTGGATTTATCATGGTAGACTTGATGTTTTGAAAGGTGAATAGCACTTTGGCTATCACTGTAGATGGTAACACAGTCTTGTGTTATGCCGAGTTCACCAACAATTCCTTTTAACCATATTGCTTCTTTCACACCCTCAGTAAGAGCAATAAATTCAGCTTGAGTGGTGGACAGAGCTATAACTGATTGTAAGGTTGATCTCCAACTCACTGCAGTGCCAAAGACTGTGAATATGTATCCTGAGAGTGACTTCCTGGTGTCAATGTTGCCAGCATAATCAGAATCTACATATCCTCTTATCAAATCCTTAGCAGGAGAACTTCTTCTTTTGAATAGAAGTCCAGAATTTGAAGTGCCATTTAGGTACCTTAGTATCCACTTCATAGCCTTCCAATGAGTTAGTCCAGGGTCTGCCATGAATCTGCTCACCACATTCACTGCATAGGCCAGATCTGGCCTGCAGCACACCATTCCATACATGATGCTGCCAACAACATTTGCATATGGAATTGATGTCATCTTTTGCCTTTCTTCTTCTGTTTTCGGCCCTTACTGTACTGACATTTTATCAAGTTGTCCTAATGGAGTTCCAACTGTCTTAGACTCATGCATTCTTTATTTTCTAATCACCTTTCGCATGTATCCTAGCCGAGACAGCAGAAGCTGTCCAGTCTTCCTGTTTCTGGTGATATCCATGCCAAGGATCCTCTTGGCCTCTCCAAGTTCCTTCATTTCGAATTCAGTCTTCAGTTGATCCTTTATCCTTTTGATTTCTGATCTTCTAGAGCTTGCAAGAAGTATATCATCTACATAAAGGAGTAAGTAGATGATTACTTCTCCATCCTCTTTGAAGGTGTATACACAGCTGTCATAGCTGCTTCTTTGGAAGTTCATTTTCACCATGAAGTCATCAAATCTCTTATTCCATTGCCTAGGACTTTGTTTTAGGCCATATAGAGATTTCTTCAATAAGCACACCTTGTCCTTGCATTTGTCAAAACCCTCGGGTTGATTCATATATATAGTTTCCTCTAGATTTCCATGAAGGAATGCAGTTTTGACATCTAGCTGTTCCAAATCCAGATCAAACTGAGTAACCAAGGCAAGTAGGATCCTTATTGAGCAGTGTTTGACTACAGGAGAGAAGATTTCATTATAGTCAATGCCCTCAATTTAAGAGAACCCTTTTGCCACAAGTCTTGCCTTAAACCTGACCTTGTTTACATCCTGAGTATCTTCCTTCATTTTGAATATCCATTTGCAGCCTATTATTCTTTTGTCCTTTGGTGGATCAACTAGAGTCCAAGTCTTGTTTTGATCAAGGGATTTCATCTCTTCTGCCATTGCCCTCCACCATTCTGCACTGTTTTCACTTGTTACTGCTTCTGTAAAGTTGCTTGATTCATTTTCTTGAGCTTCCTCTCCAATGCTTAGAGCATAGCATATAAGATCTGCTTGACCAAATCTTCTTGGGGGAATTATATTTCTTCTTGCTCTATCTCTGACCAAGTTGTAATCATTTGCCACTGGTGGAGCTTGATGTTGTTCTGGTTCGGTTCCTCTTGAGCAGGTTGAGTCATGGCTCGGCTTGTGGAAAGCTCCACCTCAACTTGGGTATTGTCTGATGCAGCTTCTGGTGTAGGAGGTGACTGATCCTTTGAAAACATGGCCATCCTAGTCTCATCAAAGACTACATCTCTGTTGATTATGCACTTAGGTTCACCATGTTCTAATCTCCACAGTTTATATCCTTTTATGCCAGCAGGATAACCAATGAACACACACCTTATTGCCCTTGTTGCAAGTTTTTCCTGTTTGACATGAGCAAAGGCTAATGAACCGAAAATTCTCAAGTTTGAGTAGTCTGCAGGTCTGCCTCTCCACATTTCTACAGGGGTTTTGAACCCTATTGCAGAAGATGGACTTCTGTTTATGAGATATGCATTTATTCAAAAAGATCACCCCAAAAGCTCTTTGCAAGTCCAGCACTTAATAGCATGCACCTCACTCTTTCCAGGATTGTTCTATTCATCCTCTCTGCCAAGCCATTCTGTTGTGGAGTACCTGCAGCTGTCCTGTGCCTTTGTATACCTGCACTTCTGCAGAATTTACCAAATTGCTCTGAAAGATATTCCAGGCCGTTGTCAGTCCTTAAATATTTCAATTTAGCACCTGTTTTAGTCTCTGTTTGAGTGTACCATTCCTTGAATTTTTCAAAGGTATCACTCTTATTTTTAACTATATAGATCCAAACCCTTCTAGAGTAATCATCAATAATAGACAGGAAGTAGGAACCACCTCCATGAGTCATGGTCCTAGCTGGACCCCAAAGGTCTGAATGAGCATACTCAAAGATTGATTTTGTAGTGTGCTGTCCAGTTTTAAAACTGACCCTATGTGCCTTTCCTAAAGTGCAGCGATCACAGAATTCAAGCTTGTGTACCTTGTCACCATTTAGAAGGTTTTGTTTACTTAGTTCTATCAATCCCTTTTCACTTACATGTCCAAGCCTCATGTGCCACAGCTTTGATTTATCATGATAAGTATGACTAGCTACTGTTGCCTGTGTAATAACAGTGGCACCATCTAATATGTACAATTGACGCCGTCTGTGGGTTATATTCCCACAGACGCCGCCGCTTGTTGTGGAATGTTCAAACTGAAAACAATGAAACAAACACGGCAGTACCAAGAACAACCCAGCAGTGCAGGCAATGAACAAAACAGAACCAAGAAAACTAACAGAGTGAAGGGAAAGGGAAGGAATCACACCAAGAATTTACGTGGTTCAGCCGGTGGGGCTTACATCCACGGGGAGAGAGCAAAACGATATCCACTATGATTGAAAACAAGTACAAGATCAAGCTATGCACAATAGACTAACACACCCCTGGCCTCTTCACATCTGCTGTCAAGAAAACAAAACCAGAAGAAGAATCCCAGCCTTTCCTTCTCTCTATTGTTCACACACCCCTTGATCACTCTAGCACTCTTTCTTTTCTTCTCACAAGTTTCAGAATATACTCGTATACAATATCTCAATATCTCTCTATATCTCTATATCCATAAGCTAATCCTATGTGTATATATATAGAAGAAAACTTCAGCTGCAAGTATGCTCAGGTTCTGATCCATCCAATTCTGTTGCAACAGAAAATCAGTTATGGTTGCAACGCCGCGCCCCCCCAAAAAGCCACCCCCAAAAAAAAGTAGTGGGGGGAAAAAAAAAAAAAAAAAGAAAAAAAAAAAAGAAAAAACAAACAAACACCGAAACCCCACCCAAAAAACACAACCCCAATGCAAAAAAACGAGCCCAACACACAACACCCCAAAAAACCAAAAGAACAACAAAATAACAACACACCAAAAAAAAAACAAGAAAAAAAAGAAAAAAACAGAACACAAAGAAACAAAACAACAGCCCAAAAAAAAACAAAAAAACAACACACAACACGCCACCCCCCCCCACCAACCAACCAACCCGAACCCGGCAACAAACGCACCGGCCCAGCCAACCCGCAACCAACCCCCCCCGACCCACACACCGATGCCCACCCTACTCCAGCATCCCTCGCAGAAAAATTTGCTCAACACACCCTCAACCTTCCCAAACCTATTCCTTTATAACCTAAAATAGAAAATAAAAGTAAATACTACCCTAAATCAACTAAATAACTTAAAAACACTTTACAGACTCAAAATACTACTTAAGGACAATCAAGTCTAATTTGGGTAAAAATGATATAAAATAAGCACAAAGCCAAGGTCTTTACTAGTTATAAAACCAGTCAAACAGAGGCTCATCACAACTATCATAACTGAGTTTCCCTCCAATGGATGCCTTGGCTTGTAACTGAATTTTGAGACACCAACTAACACAAACAATGAAGGTGATCTTCAAATAAATGGAAGAAGTTGATGAAGGAGGTGGAAACCACCAAAAAGGGCGGCAGTTCGGACTTACCGCAGTGAGGATGCCATTTCGCGATGGCAGAGGGCGAACCAGAACGAGCAGGGACGCGAGACGCGTCGTCTCCTCCTCGTGGGTGGTCGAGCAGCGGCCGGCTGGGCTTGCTGGGCGGTGGCACGACCTGGACAGCAAGGAAGAGGGAGGAGCAACTTTGAGTTGAAGGAAGGAAGGAAGGATGTGGTCCAGAGGATGAAGAAGGAAGAGAAGAAAAGAAAAAAAATAAAAGAAGAAAGGAAGGGATCGTGCGTGAAACAGAGGAGGGAGAGGAACTTAAGTTCTATTTGAGTGCTCTTTTTCTTTTTAGTTAATAATAGGTAATATATGTGGTTGAAATTGATTTTAGAAAAAAGGAAATAATCTTGACTATTAGATCTAAAAACAATGGGTGACAAATATATACTTTCAAAATTCAAAATAGAGTCAAGATTGATGGTTGAATTGATCTACCAAGAAAATCAATGATCCAAAATTAATCTCCGGTTAATTTCAAACCAACATATTTTCAAATCTCGAATTAAATAGAATCAAATAGGAAAATAATTTCCTTTAAATCATAACATTTAAAATATTTTTCTAAACAAATACTACCGGTGACAATAACATAATATTATTGTCTAGTAATCGTGCCTACACTGACATAAGACAATATTAACGCACTCAAAAATAAATTTTAAATGAGTAATTAAAATTACTCAAACCAAACCACATAAAAATAAACAAAAATAAACATTTAGATAATTAATCACTCCAAATAAACATATACACATATTTACTATTATTGAAGAATAGTAAAAATCGGGGTATTACACCTTGCATACTTTTGTACTGAGGATGCTGTAGCCAGCGGGGTGGGAGGCACAACAGTGGGTGATGGAGCTGCGGTGGATGAGCCCACACCATTTCTGGGCTGTGTGGCTCCTGAACCGCCAGAAGGGCCAGCGGGGTGATGAGAAGGGGTGGTGGTGGGGGTGGGGGTGGGTGGTGATCTCCCACTGCCACGGGACACACGCCCACGAGTAATACCACCCCCACGTCCAGCATCGTCAACCATCTGTCTAGAATTACAACACAAGTCATACATGAAGTGTACAAATATGCATCATAAAACCAATAAGGAATTATGAGAGGCTACAAATATACATCAATCTTACTTTTCGGATTCGATGGGCAAGGAATTATGACCGTCAGAAACATAAACTCCCTCTTCATGCACATGTCGTGTGGGAGATTATATGGGGTCAAAATAACCAGCCAACAAGAGTAAGCTTTACCATATTGACCAAAAGTATTAAATCCATCAGTACATAAGCCCAATCTTACATTCCGAGACTCTTGAGAGAACTCTAGGTACATCCTGTCAAAATGCTTCTATGCCTCTCCATCCGACGGATAGCACAAGACACTATGATCCCTATGATTTCTCTCGTGCCATCGCATGTGAGGAGCAATGGCCATTGAAGAGTACATCCTTTGGAGTCTAGGGGTAATTGGGAAATACCACATTCTCTTCAGAGGGGTTTTCTTTCAACGCCTCTTCTATCAGTTCTAATCTTATACCGGTCAGCATGACAAAATCTACATGTTGTTAGGCAGCATCTTCGTTACGATACAACATGCATCCATTCTGCAACATTCAATTTTCTCAATGCCCAAGCCCAAATTTGTCACCAATCTCTTCAATGGCCATCGCTCCTCACATGCGATGGCATGAGAGCAATCATAGGGATCATAGTGTCTTGTGCCATCCATCGGATGGAGAGGGGTAATCGGGAAATACCACATTCTCTTCAGATGGGTTTTCTTTCAACACCTCTTCTGTCAGTTCTAATCTTATACCGGTCAGCATGACAAAGTCTACATGTTGTTAGGCCAGCATCTTCGTTATGATACAACATGCATCCGTTCTGGCCACATTCAATTTTCTCAATGCCCAAGCCCAAATTTGCCACCAATATCTTCGCTTGATAAAGATTCTGAGCCATACGGTTATCGGTCGGCATTCCATCTCCCATAAAGGATACCCAACGATCGAACTCACCCTCCGTCTCATTGTAGTCAGACTTGATGCTAAGAGCAACCAAAGAAGCCGACAATTCCGAATAGGCCTGACATCCATCCCACAAAAGAGCTTGTGCAGCCGCCAACATGTCATAAAACCTCTGTGCATCCGGATTCGGATCCTCCTCTATGTAATGGTCTTCAACATGATCATTGTCTTGTTGAATTCCTATACCAATAGAGGGGCCAACATGATCGAAAAGCATCTGTTCAAAAGGGTTGAATTGATCCCTCCCCTCACCAGGGCCATAATATGCATCTTCCATCACAACCGGGGGAACCAATGGCAATTTTTCACCATGGTTGACCCAATAATAATGATTCTCCAAAACCCCTTCTCGTAGAGATGTGCCATTACATCATCCCCGTACTAGAATTTTAGACATTTGTACTTCTTACAAGGACACCTCATTTTTGGATCTTGTTGACTTAGATATTCCTCTTGCTGGCTCGCATAAATAACAAACTTGTTCACTCCCTCGATGAACTTGCGCGTCAGTCCTCCATGATCCTTCCTTCTATCCATCCATTTTCAATCCTCAGATGCTTTCGTCACTGGTAACTACGACAAGAATTCTCAGTCCCGGGTCTCCATCGTTCTCCTATTCTTATTACAAGGTATGGTCCTAACCCATTTAAGAACAAATCTTTTCAACACTTCGTTAACAGTTATTCCTTAATTCTCATGCATTATAACCGACGACATTTTGCCAGCATTTCCCATTGGTCTCCGGTATACACCATTTGAACGTAGTGACATCCACCACGATCAAATGTGCACCCGGAGAACAATAGGAAATGTAACAGACCGAAATTCAATCAAGTGTAAGATACGATAATCCAAAGAATAACTGTTAACTTCGTGAAGAAAATGTTTTTCCCAAATTGTCCAACTTGGACAATTCAAGATTCAATACAATGAGTGGTACCTTGAACAGGTACACGTGCTCATTGATATTGGATCTCAAACGAGAAACTAAGGCTTCCGATAAAAAAAAAATTAATCTTTAATCCAAAGTACTTGAAATTAAAGTTCGTAGGGCGAATGTACTAGTCGACATCCCCTCACTTGAAATTTAGCAACATAAAGTGCACAATGACTTAGCAATTAGAACCTATTGAGCTCCGCTCTTTACTAACAGACAACATGGATCAATTTATCAAAGATATGCACAGTTCCTAAACTATCAGCACACAACCAATCCCTATTGAGCTCCGCTCTCTACTAACAGACAACATATCAATTTACCAAAGACATGCACTGTTCCTAAACTATCAGCACATAACCAGTCCCTATCGAGCTCCGCTCTCTACTAACAGACAACAAATCAATCATACAAAGACATGCATAATTCTTAAATTACCAGCATACAACCATTCCCAATTGAGCTCCGCTCTCTATTAACAAACAACTGATCAATTCACGAAACATATTACACAATCAGCAAGAGAGAATATTTCACTTACCTCACTGCTGGGAAGACCACGGAGAACTCAAAAACGTAGGACATATCACAAACACCTATATAACCAAACAAAATTATGAGCTGCGAGGATTAAAAGAACATTGTGTCATTTTAACTAGCAAATTTCCAAACATTCATCTAAATGACTAAATGACGAAGCATACTTAGTCCTAAGTTATGCTCTAAAGCTCCAATTATTACATAACCACAATCTACTCTCAGGCCATTCTAAAATCTCTACATAGCAGCTCAATGAACTTGACCAAATAGAAAACTTAAGATACAAGAAATGCCAAGCTAATTGAAATGGTTTGATTCCTAAGGCCTAAGTACCTTTAACAGAAAGTCTAACAGTTATAAAACACATGGTTTTCACATTTAGTGTAAACACAAATTAATGTAAGTGTAGATAAAGATTAAAGTATATGACATTTTAAGTGAAATAAATATAGTATATGTAAATATCATAAGACGATAAGTGTCAAATTAAAGGTTTTTTTTCTTGAAGAAAAGTCTTAACTCATTCAATCATTGTCATTCCCTCCATTTTCTTGCTTGTAATTATTAACTGTGGGATCAAATGTTATTCAATTGGGTTAGCTTATGCTCTTTACCTCATTAGTTAGAGAATGCAGAACAAAACCCTAAGCTAGAGAATGCAGAACAAAAATCTAACAGCCCTAAGCTAGAGAATTCAGTTTCAACAACAACATCAACAACAATAATCAATTATAAAGAGAGAGGGAGAGACCAGACAACATAGAGAGGGGGGAACTTACCAGAGGTGGTGGTGGGCCGGTGGTGCGTGGTGGGTCTCAGGTGGTGGTGGTGGTGGCTCTACAGGGGGGGCAAAAATTTTTTTTTTAAAAAAAGAAAATTATAGAGGAAGAGAGAAAGACAGAAACAAGGAGTGAACTTACCAAGGTGGTGGTTGGCTGGTGGCGCTGCCGTGATGATGGTGGCGCTGCAGGGGGACTGGAGAGGAAGAGAGAAAGAGAGAAAGAAAGGGAGTTACGGGAAAGGAGAGGGGAGGGGAGGGGAGGGAGTTGCGGTGGTTGCTACGGTGGTTCGCCGGAGGAGAGGGGAGGGGAGGGGGGACGTTCGCCATAAGAGAGGGGAAGGAGAGTAGAGAGTGAAAGAAAGAAGAGGGTGAAATGGGGGGAAAGGGAATCCGCGTACGATTTAGGGATTTTAGAATTAACGATCGAAATAGTTCAGTAAGTAATACCGTTAATCCGATCACAAATTTGGTCGCTAAATCAATCAAATATGTTGGCTTTGTTTTCTCACATTTTAGCAATCGAAGTTGAGATCAAATTTTTAGCGATGGACATAACCGGTTGCTAATTCGGTCGCTAATCGAAGCGTAGTGACCATTCTTTTAAGGAAAAAGCTTATGTGCAGTTAAATAGGTGTTGTTTGTGCTGTTTACCAATTATAACAAATCGAGTCATGCACGAGGCCCGAGCTTGAATTGTGGCACGTTTAAGTTAAACTAAGGCCAAAGCTCCCTTAAAGCTACTTATCCTGAGTTCATTTAAAAACTTAAATTCTCTAAGTTTAAACGTGCGTCAGGAGGAACAAAGTATAAATCTAGACCTCGAAGGGGAAGAAAACAGTAAACAAAGTTATATTGAAATAAAAAGAGGAGGTTGTAAAAGCTGATTACAAAAAGCAGATATAAAAACACTTAAGCAACAACCACCCCATCATTCCTGACCGAGATGACCTCCTCCTCGGCCTCCCTCTCCTTGTTCCCGCCTTCACTGATTTGACTTTCATTGACATGCTCCCCACCCTTGTCATCCTTGTCCACATCCATCGGGGAGAGGTCAACATTAGGAGCAAGGAGACAAGCCTGGGGACTTGACTTCTCGAAGCCAACAATATGTTGCTCCATGATGCTCTCCTTAGCAGCTCCTGCTTGTAGAATTTCTTCTTCTTTCTCTTCTTGTGACCGGGTAAGCTACTCATTCTGTTCTTGGAGCTTAAGCAGAATACATGTAAGAAGTGTTAATTGTAATGTTATAGTGCCAATAACCCCATCCAAACAAGAATACATGCTTGTGTAGCTAATATATATAAATGAGGAGTATTAGTAACATACTCTTTAAAACTATATTTTCAGAGCACTTTCATTTATTGGTTGAAATTCATGTGCGTCTTACTAATTTGAAAATGGGTCTCACTAATTCATGTAGGTCCTACTTTAACTTTGTGACATTGATAGAATTTCAACCAATAAAAATGGGTGATACAAAGTGTGTTATCATTCTATATAAATTAATATACAAGTTGACGATAGAAAACACATATGCGCACTTAGCATCAAGACAAGAAGCCAATAGTCTCAACTCTCAAGTCTTCCACGCAGAAAAGGCAGACTCCAGTGGACCCATTATTATAAATACAGTGCTCATACAAATGGAATAAATAAATAAATAAATTTTATGGACATAATTTGGAATATGAATGGAACCTATTAAAGTTAGAAAAATGAAAGGGGCCGGAGAGTAAACACGTTGGTTTAGCATCTTGCTTCCCTTGCCTTTTCACTGAATTTGTGTGAGACATCGAATTTCGCCGATTGGAATTTGAAAACAGTTATGCTATAATCAATAGCATGTTACTAGAGGGAATAAAAGAATCACTTAGCTTTACGAGGAAAAGCAACATTAACTACGCCTTTGGTGTCCAACAAAAGATAAAAAACTTCACCTATCCATTTACCTTTTTTTTTCGTTAAGACCTTTCCATTTACTTTTTTTTTTTTTTTGTTAAGAAGACCTTCCCATTTACTTTATACTTTGAAACGAAAAAGAAAAAAAATAGTTTAGAAAAGTTTAATCACCGTATCTCTCTTCATCCTTTTGAATTTATTCTTGCGGCTTATACTTTGAGGGATGAAAAGTTTTCAAAGTGAAGCCTGAAATTTGTATAGTTTTCTTACATCAGATACCGTATGTGGACATAAGTGTGCTGATCCAATATTTCCTCCCAGGGAAGACAATTTTATCTGTACCCACGGATACCCGCGGATAAAATCCGTAACGAATATGGGACGGATAGTTAAACAGATACCCGCGAGTAAAATAAACAGTAATTTCAATACCCGTCTATAAACGGGTCCGCCCGCGGATACCAGCACCCATTACTTAATTACTATAATATCATTTATTATATATATCTACTCTCATAATCCTTATATCATTTCCTAGATAATTTCATCTATTGTGTTGTTTCATGGATATTTTAAGTGTGATGTATTAATTTGCAGGTGCTATTTTGTTCAAATACCGGAAAATATTAATATGGTGGTTTGTTTAAGTTTTGTGTATTTTTTTTAATTTAAAAACAGATTTGTTTGTTTTTCATAACTATCCATGGATATCCGCGGATACCCGTGAAAACTCGCGAATCCGTTAAGAACCCGTTAAGCGGGTATCCGTGTGGGTACGGGTAGATTTTTTATCCAACGGGACGGATAGCGGGTAACTTGTATCCGTGCCCGCCCCGTTGACATCCCTATTTCCTCTTGTTGTTTTACTGAGACACACTTTGGTAACACAATACCGGACAATATATGTTTCTGTAATATTACTGTAAAGTTTTTTTTTTTTTACAAATTTTGATTTTTTTAAAAAAATAATAATTTTTTTTTACAAATTTTGACATTTTAAAAAAAAATAAAAATTTTATTTCAAAAAAAAACCCATTAATTAGATAATGAACTAAATTAATATTCAATTTGGTACTTGTATAATAATTTGCAATTTGTCCCACATACCTTAACCAAAAACCTATTAACGTATATACCAAATTGACAACTTTGTATAACAATAAACAAATTATAAATTTTGACATTTTAAAAAAAAATACAAATTTTATTTCAAAAAAAAACCCATTAATTAGATAATGAACTAAATTAACCAGATATTTGTACCTAATTAACCAGATATTTGCACATACTTAACCAGAAAACCTATTAACCAGATATTTGTACCTGATTAACCAGATATTTGCACGTACTTCACCAAAAATTTTATCTCAAAAAAACACATTAACCAAATAATGAACTGAATTAACCAGATATTTGTACCTGATTAACAAGATATTTGCACATATTTAACCAAAAAAATCATTAACAAGATAATGAACTGAATTAATCATATATTTGTACCTGATTAACCAGATATTTGTACATAGTTCACCAAAAAATTTATTTCTCAAAAAAACTCATTAACCAGATAATAAATTAAATTAACCAGATATTTATATCTGATTAATCAGATATTTACACATATTTAACCAAAAAAATTATTAACCAAATAATGAATTGAATTAATTAAATATTTATATCTGATTAATCAAATATTTATATATAATTAACCAAAAAAATTATTTCTCAAAAATATACGTGCGACATCACATGTCGTCGCATATGTGTGTCACCGGAAAAACATTTCTCTATTTTCTCTCTATTATTATTCAAGCTGCAATAAATAATAATTTTCTATCCTCTTTGCATATTTGTTAATTCGTCTGTCGATAGAAATCATAAAAATGTTAAGCAAGATACGAAAATGCATGCATAGCGACGTCGTTAACCAAAATGTAATCCTCTATTACACAATATTACAAACAAAATCTTAAAACACACAAAACAATAAAATATATTGATTGAGTTAATTATAATTAATGTTCATATATAAATTTTTAAAAATACTCCTTTTAATTTTAATTAATATTTTGATGGTCTATAATTAATGACATTAATTAATAAGGACAATGTTGTAAATTAGTATTTAATATGTATGAAAATTGATATATATTTCTTATATTTTGGATAAAAAAAGATTCTATTTATTTCTTATATTGTGAAGTGGAGGGAGTATGTTTTAGTGTTGTGATGATTAGGAAAAGTATGATGGAAAGTCAAGGGAAATTTCTTGGTCTCAGTTATAAGCAAAAATTAAATAAAAGACGCGTATTAATGTGGTTAGTTAATCTTATTGAATTTTATAAAAAATTAGGTTTCTTACATAGATTATCCTTCATCTAAAACTTCAATCTTCATTAAGTGAGTTATTGAAATTTATATTAAATAAAGGATATTTTATAAATAATATCATTAAATGAGTCATTGAAGAACAAAATTTGATTATATATTAGACGAAAAACTTTTGAATTTTTTTGCTTATAACAGAGATAGGTCGGAGTACCAGTTTAATGTCTTCGCCATGATGAGATACCTCAGTCATCGGATTCACAGAGATATTGTGCAGATTACAGCTTTGAAGCTGTCTCAAACAAAGCACTTTACTTTAGACATTAGGATTGTTTCTTTTGATAAGCTAGAATTTTTATTAAGATAATAAAGAGAGCGATCTCAAAGCACAAGGAGTGCCTGAGAAAAGCAAACAAAAGGTACAACAATAAGTCCAATTCACCAAAATAACAAAAACACCTACACTAAACCTACTGCACCAACGCAAAACAACAGCAAACCAAAGCCAAAAATTGCAAAGAACAAACAACCCCTGCTAAAACTAATAACACAAAAAACAGAGCATGTGTGTAGATGCGAAACCATGAAACGCGACACAAATATGGTAATGGAAGCTTACAAAAATTTAAAAATAATAAAAAAGGAAAAAGTAAAAAGAAAGGCAAATGCCATAAATATTAAAACTTAGAAAGGTTTGCTAGAGATGCGAGATATGTATATGGTTTACATGCTTGTCCCATTGTTGAAATGGTGGAAGGGCCATTATGGCTTCTTGATCAGTGTGTAGTCTACTTATAGTATTCAAATACACTCCCTATACACTTAGTTTAATAATATATAAATTTATTTATGATTAATCACGTAATTAATGATTTATGACATAGTTATTGGGTTTGGGTAAGCACCTATGCGGTACAAGGGTGTGGTCATTTGAGTATACGGTTCATCACTTTTATATTATTATCACATAACTTTCTTTAAGCTGAATCCAATAAGCGAATTCAATCTAATAACTATGATTTTCATGCTATTTGATCAATAAATTCATGATTAACAGTTAACTATTAATCATTCAATATACTTGATTAATCATAAATTTATGCATTATTAAACAAAGATTAAAAAAATGTTACCAAAAAAATAAAGATAAAAAAGTAGTATGGGATTATAATTTTTTATTCAAATATTCAGTGCTTTCCATTTTCACATGCACACAACATAGTATGCATCACAGTGCCATCATGAAAACCATATCCAAGCATGGAAACATAAAATGGACAAAGAATATCCAACAAATCCCTCAAGATGTCAAGGGCATACCACTAAGCCTTTAAGAAACCCACTTGCTTCATGAGCTTGCATACAGACATGAATGCTGCAAAACATTGTCATTCTCACGACAGGGTGTGCTAATTTTCCTATTTTGGTTTTGGAAATCAATTCTACATGCACAAACGTACGGATAAAATGGGCATATCACTATTGCTTAAGATACAGGAACAAATATCCACCCTATATGACTAGAAAGGCAAAACATGACCTCTTCTAAAATATTTGGTGTAAAAAAAAAAAAACCCATGAGGTTAGAAAAATTGAAGCCTCTATGAATTACTGTTTGTTTCATCGGCATGTAACATTGTTCCTTGGACCACCTAGCCACTGTAAATATAAATAGTGTTCTTTCTTTCTATCAATGGAGCATGCCAAATTGCAAATTTTAATATTTCCAAGTGACCTGTGTCTTAATTTTACATCAACTTCAGAAATATTTTAACATCCTTGGTTTGCAAGGAAAGTTGATTAAGAGATAAGAGATAACAGTGATGTAATAAAAAATGAAAAAGGTGAGCAAGAGGATCTTAAGCAATGGTTCAGAATTTCTAAAGATTTTAGGTGAGCTTGGTTCTGTTAGAATAATAATTTGAGATAAAAAGATTGTGGGAACCCACCATCCAGGCGACTCCTAAATAGGACCATGGCACATAATGAACATCTTAGCCTGTATATATACATGTGCTACTCCTCGCTACACATTAGGAAGCCAAGTTAAAACAAGCTTCTTAACTTCTCTCATACTCCAATTGTAACAACTAACAACCATCACCACTAAAATACTGCAGATCTCTCACCTTGTTTAGCCATGCCACAAAACTGCATAGCACCCAAACCAGAATACAGCACTAGTTACCCTGTGGAAGGGCCACCAGAAACTGAGCCCCATAACTCAACTGGCATTTCCTACCCTATACAAACCAATGAACAATCTTTACCAAAAGCCTCCATGTATCCCATAACTTTGAAGGTCACTCTTCTTCACTAAACACAAGTTTCATTTGTAGCAGGCCGGCCCAAGGGTGAGGCCACCAAAGTCCTTGCTTTAGGCCTCACCCACATAGAGATCCATGGTAGAGAGGGATTGCAATCAAGATTTAAATCATTGTAATAGCTTTAGAGCTCAGTATATTATTAGCAGAAGTCATCTAGAGAGGTCTATACTTATCTGTTTCGGGTTGGCTTTAGGCCTATATACTTTGGGCCGGCCCTGATTAGTAGTATACATGCCATTACATTAATTCTATATGACAACACCATATATATTTCATTCATGTGGGATATATATTGTATACTAACTCTTTGGCATCTTTTCTGTTTTCATTTGCAGTTTGAGGAATTGGTGTACAAAATAAAATTAGAGCAGAAAGGTCTATGTTGGGGAAGCACATGGACTTCCAGAGAGAAGACCATACTGAATGGTGTTACAGGTATGGTTTGTCCAGGAGAAATACTGGCTATGCTGGGGCCATCTGGCAGTGGCAAAACCACACTTCTTACAGCTCTAGGAGGGCGTCTCAGTGGTAAATTATCTGGAAACATCACATACAACAATCAGCCCTTTTCAGGTTCCATTAAAAGAAGGACAGGTTTTGTGGCCCAGGATGATGTGCTATATCCTCATCTCACAGTAACTGAAACTCTAGTCTTCACTGCACTTCTAAGGCTGCCCAACAGCTTGACCAGGGATGAGAAAGTTGAGCATGTAGAGCATGTTATCAATGAGCTGGGACTGAGTAGGTGCAGGAGTAGCATGATTGGAGGCCCACTTTTCAGAGGAATATCAGGTGGGGAGAAAAAGAGAGTCAGTATAGGCCAGGAAATGCTCATCAATCCAAGCCTCCTGCTGCTAGATGAGCCCACTTCAGGTTTGGACTCTACAACAGCTCAAAGGATCTTAAACACAATCAAAAGCCTGGCTAGTGGGGGTAGAACTGTTGTCACCACCATTCATCAACCCTCTAGTCACCTCTACTACCTGTTTGATAAGGTGATCTTGCTCTCTGAAGGGTCTCCCATCTATTATGGTCCTGCTTCCACTGCCATGGACTACTTTTCATCACTTGGTTTTTCCACATCTATAACTGTCAATCCAGCTGATCTCTTGCTTGATCTTGCCAATGGTAATACTAATAAAAGTGTCCTTTTCTTTTTATTTATTTAATCCTGGCACACATATTTTCTATTTAATATGTTTTAAAATTTTAATTATTTTTGTTTACATGAATTGGAGTCATGGTCTGGCCTAATGAAAGTAGTGCTCTAAATGTTTCTTTACTCAAATGAATTATGATGAGACCCACTCTAAAATCTCAAAACTTCACTGAAAATTACTATATAATCTCTTAAGAGAAGTCATGGTTAGTTTAAACAGAACCATATTTGTATCTTAATAGTTATTAGTTATATGCATTTAATTTCCTGAAGAAAGCAATACTAAAACTACAATGGCAATAATGAAAAATTGCAGGGATTGCCCCTGACTCAATGCAAGCAACTGAACAAAGTGATAGCCAGCAGGAACCAGAAAGGAAGTTGGTGAGAGAAGCTCTCATCTCTGCATATGACAAGAACATAGCTACAAGGCTGAAAGCTGAGCTTTGCAGCTTGGAGGTAAACAACTACAATATCATCAATGATGCTTCCACAAGTAAGTCTTCTAAGTTGTACTTTTAACATTCAAGACATCTCCTTCAAATGTTACTCTTTTGCTTTAACAAGTCTTAAAGGTCTGAAATACTTTTATGGCTAAATTGGTGCAGGAAATCACATAAAACCAGAGCAATGGTGCACAAGTTGGTGGCATCAGTTCAAAGTACTGTTGCAGAGGGGACTGAGGGAGCGAAGGCATGAAACCTTCAATAGGCTGAGAATATTCCAAGTCATTAGTGTCGCTTTTCTTGGAGGACTACTGTGGTGGCATACACCAGAATCACACATTGGAGACCGGGTAAGAGTTTCTTTAAGCAACCTCAATATTCCCACACTACTTTTTTCATACCAATTTTTTACACCTGGTGGATGAGGTATAAATTTATGATTTATCATGCATATTAAAAATTTAACGGCTTTTAAAATGGATACATTTATGATTAATTGCTAATGGTTAACCATCCAACGTGATGAACTATGAATTTATACATCATTAATCAGGTATAGAAATTGAAATGATGTATAATTTTTTGTCTTCAAGTTAGTTATTTTTAGTTGATAATGAATTGATGATTAGTAAGAAAGTCAACTAACTCAAAAAAAAGTTGTATTAATATTGCTTGTCCTTTTATTTGACTGTTTTTCTTTTCTTTTTCATATCCATGTCTAAATCACATCATTTCAAAGTTTCAGGAATTTAAAATATGATTATTATTACCTGGCCACAGTTTTTATTCTTGTTAACTAAAAGTTAAAACCGTTAAAACTTAAAAGGGTCTAATATGCGGTGGTATTTGTAATGCAGATAGCCCTACTCTTTTTCTTCTCTGTTTTCTGGGGATTCTACCCTCTCTACAATGCAGTTTTCACATTTCCTCAAGAGAGAAGAATGCTGATCAAGGAACGTTCATCCGGAATGTACCGCCTCTCATCTTACTTTCTAGCTAGAACAATAGGAGACTTGCCACTTGAGCTTGCACTTCCAACTGCATTTGTCATCATAATATATTGGATGGGAGGGCTAAAACCTCACCCTGTGACTTTCATCCTTTCCCTTCTTGTGGTTCTTTACAGTGTCCTTGTCTCTCAAAGTCTTGGCTTAGCATTTGGTGCTATTTTGATGGAGGTTAAGCAAGCCACAACATTAGCTTCTGTCACAACTCTTGTGTTTCTCATTGCTGGAGGATACTACATACAACAGATCCCTCCTTTCATAGAGTGGCTCAAGTACTTAAGCTATAGCTACTATTGTTATAAGCTACTTCTTGGTGTGCAGTACAATGAAGATGATTATTATGAGTGCTCAAAGGGGGTTTTATGCAGGGTTGGAGATTTTCCTCCCATTAAATCAATAGGTTTCAATCATCTGTGGGCTGATGTGTCTATTATGGCCATGATGTTGGTAGGTTATAGACTAGTTGCTTATTTAGCACTAAGGAGAGTGAGCTAGATAGACCTAAATTGTGGCTTAGCTTCCATACACACAAGCAAGAGAACTTGGAAGAGTTTTGTCTTGATTCAATTGAGGAATAATACTAGAATATTATACTCGATGGAACTCATGTAATGAAATTTTGATCAACTCTATCTCTTAAATGGATGTATCAGACTTTAATTTAGCAAGTATATAAGACACTAACTCCTATGTTATACTTTGATGGATTCTAGCATGAAGTATGGTTTTTATGGGTATACCGGCGAGGTTCCAATTTTTTTCATTAGGAATAGTTTTCAGCCCTCAGATATATTATTATGATAATGACTGGTCTAGATTTTTTTGTCCAAAAAAATAACAAGAAAATGAAAAGACTCTTTTGCCCTTCATCCCATCTTACTCTCCCATCACCCCTGCATCACCATGACCATCACCGTCCACCACCGCCAAGCCCCATCTCCAACCTCCGCCCCATCCCCGCCTCTCTACCGTTTCCCCTTCCCTTCGAACTTGGCCTCACTGAGACCCTTCTTTCTATCCTTGTTGCAGTGTTTAGACTATAGAGTCTTTGTGGAGCTTTCGGCAGCAACCAAGCTTCCTTCCTGTAAAAATGCATACTTGCATATAACCGCCCTTTCCCTTCAAACACCCATTGTGGCGGCCCATGAGATCTGCGAACACCTCGGCTAGGGTTCCGCCTCGGCAAAAGAAGGTACACCGTGATGATGGCGACTTTCTTTGTAATCGCGGCTTCCATGTCGGGGGAGAAGGACATGTGCTCGGAGGTGGTGGTGTCGACAGCGCGTCAGGTGTAACACCCTGTTTTTCGTATGCTTCTTTATCAGTAAATACATGTTTTAATGTGTTTATTTTCGATAAAATCTGGAGGATGATTTTATTTAAAATAAAATCATTTTCTTGTGTTGTTTTACTTTATGAAGTCATAGTAAAATTTTCGGTCGAAAATTCAGTCGAAAACCGGTCTGCGTTTTCTCTGTCAGTACAAGTTTACTGAGCTAGAAACAAAATTTTAATTCGTGAACGAGACAGTTAGTGTTTTTATGATGTTTTGTGTGGGTTTGGGAAAATTTCGAATTTTGTCGTCCGGGAATAAAATATAATATTTTATCCGGACGAAACCTTCAGAAAATACGATCGGATGTGCAACCGGTTACGTATTTAAGCAGTTAAAGGAACCCTAAAGGAGGAGAAAAGGCTTGATGGGAAGTCTCATTAAATGTTTATGACACACAAAGAAAAAGTAAATCCTTACTTCCCTCCAAAATCTTACTTTTCATTTTTCTCTCTCCAATCACATCACATCACATTAACTCTTTAACCTCTCTACAAGCAACCACCTTCTTTCTTCTTCTTTCTTCTCTTCTTTCCTCTCCAAAACCGTGCCCCCTCCACCTTTCCTCTATAAATATCACTCATCCACTTCACTTCATCACTTTCCTTTCTCCTACTCCATTAAAACCCTTAAGTTTTCATCTTTTCTGAACTTCAAGCTTCCAAAGCTCTAGTTTTTCTTCTTCTTTTCACTAAGTGTTCCTCATCAAAGTTGTTCCTATTGCTTAGGTTAATACTCTCATGTATTCTTTTCTTTAAAAACTTCATCTTTTTCTAAAGTTTCTTCTTTATGTCATATATAAGCTTTTATCTTCAAAAATCTCTCAAAAATGGTAGAGAACTCCTTTTGAGTTGAAACCAATTTCTATGGCCTTGTATTTACTTGTAGTTTAACATACTAAAAGGTTCTGTAAAACAAAGTTTCCTAACCTCTTCTTTCTAATGAGGCCGAACCATGCATATGGTTTAGATGGATCTTGTTTCAACTTTTACAAATATGAGTTTGTATATAAAGATTTGTTTTTCCCAAAATGATCATGGACCAAGGCTCCTTTATGTTAAACGATGCTATGTCTAAAGTGATTGGAAAGTTTAAAGATTTGTTTTCCCAAAATGATCATGGACCAAGGCTCCTTTACGTTAAAGGATGCTATGTCTAAAGTGATTGGAAAGTTTAAATATTTTTACTCTACTTTTATGTCATTTACTTTCATGCCATTTATATTTATGCCATTTACATTATGTCATTTACTTTTATGTCATTTATATTTATGCCATTTACTTTATGTCATTTACTTTATGTCATTTACATTATGTCATTTACTTTTATGTCATTTATATTTTTGCCATTTACTTTATGTCATTTACATTATGTCATTTACTTTATGTCATTTATGTTTATGTCATTTATGATTCATTTACTTATGTCATTATACTTTAATTATTTATAAGCCTATGTTGTTCTTACTTTATTTGCTTATGAGCTTTGTTATTTAAAATCCTATGTTGCTTTCAAGATGATCATAGACTTGAGCTCCATTAGTTATTGGATGCTAAAAGGTATAAGAGATTGGAAGAATTTAAAGATTTTTATCATAAAAACCCAAGGATGGCCGAATCTTAAAGGTTATGGACCTAGGGTGTTTCGTTTTTCATTTTCCAAAGTGATCATGGTTTTGAGCTCCTTACTATTAATGGATGCTAAACCAAAGAGATTGGAAATTTTAAATGTTCCTAGCCTATTTTGTTGGTCAAGGTCGAATCTCCATCAAGGTGTAACTTGGTGGGATTTTTGTTCAACTTTGTTTTAAGTAATCATGTTTTAAACTCTTAGCACTTGAGGATCATAAATCCCTAAGTTGCATGTGCTTTGGAAACTTCTAGCCCTAAGTTCTCGATTGAGTTCTAATCCTTTGAACCTTGTGTCTTGAAACCTAGACATTCATCCTAACCAACCTTGAATAAGGTTCGTGAAACTCTTTATTTTCTCGCATTCTCTTACCTTCTTAAGGTAAGAGGGGATTTCCTAAAGATATTCAATAACTGTATGCATGTGTGTATGTGTTAATTGGATATTTACATGTTGATTAAGCTTACTTGATTATCTAATGTACTTGAACTGTTATGCTATTATCTGATGTTGAACTGTACTTGTTCTAAATGATATAATGCATATATGTGATGAACTGCTTTCAACTGTGATATTAGCATTGAACTGATGATATATACTGTTGTTGATTGAGAGTTTGCTAAGCCAGACGTGCGTCTGTGCTCAACCGTTATAAGGATTGAAAACCTTAATAAGCTTTGAAGATGAAGGGATTGGTGTTCTTTTCCAAAAGCTCTCTAAACTTAAAGTACTTGTTTTAAATGTTGAAATGGTTTTGGTGTACTATTGTTATACAAGAGAAAAATCCTTTTCGAACCATGTGTCTTCAAGTGAAAACTTTCAAGATTATTTGGCAATATCCTATTGGGGGAAAAATTTCAAAGATAAAAGAATTTCAAAGATGCTTTATAAAAATATTTTCAAAGAAAAGGTTTTTCCTAAATATTTTAGAAACTTTCCGATAACCTGGATAGGTTATCGAGGATTCGGTTTTGAATTTGTTTTTCACTGAACGAAAAATAAGTACTTATGAAAGAGAATCTAGTACGCGAGACGTCGCCTCTAGTATTCAGTTATGCGCAGTGTTAATTCGGGACTACGAGTCCTGGCTATGATATTATGGACTGAGAGTCCAATTCTCGAAATGGAGGATAGTTCGTTCTGATTTCGTTGTGATGGACTTAGGTCCTAATCACGTTGTGTTGGACTGTGTATTCTAACCGCGTGTGATGAACATGATTAAAGGTGAAGGTTGTTTTCTACGACCACAACCCTTGACTGTGGCCACGGTCTTGGGCATTGTGATTGAGCGTTCGGACTATGAGTCCTATGCTTCTGAGTTTTCAAGTGATGGGGAAATGATGATTTAAGTCGTTAGCTTTGAGCAGCGACAGTGAAAAGAATGAACACAAAGAAATCCTTTTAAATAAAATATTTTCTCATGTGCATTTCCCCAAGCAGACGTGCTATTGATGAATATATCAGATACAAAGGTGGTATCTGGGAGTCTGTCCATGTAAACCGAGTGAAGAGGCACATGTGACGTTGCTCGTCCTGAGACCTTATGCATGAGGGTAAGGAGGCAACTGCCCGGTGGGCTAGAGATTGACCAACTCTAATACTTCTCCAGTGAAAACGGTGTTGAGATCTCATGAGATTAAGTTAGAGCCTGATATTGAAGTGCCATGCATATTTTCAAAAGATTGACTGTGCGGGTTTGAGACCCTTTGATATAACACTATTTTATTGTGTATATGCATGATTTGACTGCTTATATGATTATGTGATGTATGTATCATGTATATGGTTGTTGTGGGATATATCTTATGATGGTATCTCACTCTTACAATTATATCAGGTCTCTTCGGGTTTTGCTGTAGTACCTTGGTACACTAGTGCCGATGTTGCAGAGGAGTCTTTCTAAGTCATTTGAAGACCTAGTGTTAGAGGATGGGAAAGTATCCCGATTGGGGGTCTCTCCATAATATTTGATAGAATGACCAGCTTAGGAGTTTTGAGTTGGGTTGTATATCTAAAGAGGTCGGTAAATGTAGTGTTATATACATCCATCTATAGTTTGAACTTTTCTTCCGAAAGTGGAAACTTAGAGAAACGTTGTATGTCATGGTAACTTTGTTACGAACGTGACTTTACATTTTAAATGTATGTATGATGGATTTCAGACTTATCCTTATATGAGAAAATTTTATACCCCAATTTTCTGACTTAAGAGAAAACAAATTTTTCCGAAAGCAACCAGCAAATTATCTTTTAATTTAAATTCCGCATGTGTTACGTAAGTAATGCCCTGAGGGAGGGCGTTACAAGGTGGTATCAGAGCTGGTCGAGTCTTTCGGGATCTTTGGGAAATAGGTCTGTTGTGTTGACGTTGTGTTTTCTCTGAATTAGGTTTTATTCGGATTACTTCTTAGAAGTAATGCGTATTGATACGCTTTTACACGTTTCATTTTCTGGTTGTGGCCTGACTGATTTGTTCGGCAGGTCAGTTATGGAACCAGCACCAGAAGGTGGACGTGGACGAGGACGAGGACGAGGACGTGGACGAGGACGTGGACGTGGTCGTGGACGTGGTCACAGAGGTGGTCCTATTGGCGGTCGTGCCAACATGAATGCGAATTATGACGGCGGGATGGACTTCGCTGCCCAAGCTTTGGCTGACGTTGCTACTGCCATAGCTCTTCAGACGGCTAATGCTGCTGCCCAGAACCAACAGGAGCAACAGAGGGCAGAACAAGCTGCAGAGGGAAGACATTTGGATGCTTTCCGATGTCAGAATCCATCACAGTTTGATGGAGACGTGGATCCAATAAAAGCTGATCTTTGGATTCAAGAGTTAGAGAAGATCTTTGAGCTGGTTCACACCCCAGAGGGAGCAAAGGTGCCTTATGCAACATTCCAACTGATTGGAGATGCCGAATACTGGTGGGAAGGCACCAGACAACTGCTGGTAGCTGAGCATCATGCGATCACTTGGGGAGTATTCCGCAACAAATTTTTGGGCAAATATTTTCCCCAGAGTGCTCGGACAGAGAAAGAGCAAGAATTCCTGAGGCTGAGTCAGCGGGACATGACAGTGGGGGAATATGCAGCAATGTTTGAGTCCCTTGCCAAATATTTTCGCTTTCTCCAGAACAACCCCGATGAGGAATGGAAATGCGAAAGGTTCGACGACGGTCTTCGCTTCGAGATCAAGGAATCTGTGATGTCATTGGAAATCCGGAATTTCCAAGCCTTAGTAGAGAAGTGTAGAAAAGTGGAACTAATGAGGAAGGAAAGAGGCAACAAAGAAAATGTTGCAGGACCCACTCGTTCCAAAGACCATTGTCAAGATCAGAATCAGAAAGGGAAGCAACATCGGAGGGAACCTTATTTCCGTCCACAAAGGAATGACCTGAATCAACGACAGAATCGTTCTGATAATTCTGAATCGGGAAGAGGAAGTCAACAGAACCAAAACCGAGACCAAGTTAGGAGATGTTACAAGTGTGGAGACCCAGACCACATGGCTAATGTTTACCCACGCAAAGGAGTGAAGTGTTTCAATTGTGGAAAATTAGGACACTTTTCAAGGGATTGTAATGCACCGAGGTTTGAAAAGCCTTTCAACACCTTAGGAACTGGTAGACCCACGGCGAAGGGAATAGTCTACACCATGAATGGCACTGGAGCTTCACAATCTGACGATCTGTTACAATAGAAGTAGTGTTGAAAAATTTCGCAATTTGAAGGTCTTATGGCAGTGGTCTATAATTCTAAGTTGTAATAGGATTCTAAGTATAATCGCGTTTTGACGCCCTCAAGTATTTGACTCTCTAGGGTCTCCTATGTTACTAGCCTTTCCAGTGAATGTATGTTTCTTATGACTTTTGGGAATAAAAGTCTCCTTAAGAAATTTATTCCAGTTCCCTTATCTTTTGATTGTTGTGGTCAGTTTAGACTTTGGATCCAATCTTTCTTTTCCTAGAGTTATGAATTGCCTTGTTGTTCCATGGGATGGGTATGTTTATAAAAGAAGTTTCTCGATGAAACTTAATCTAATCACTTTTCCTTTTGGTGGAAGTGATTCAGTTTGAATTCTTATCGAACTGTTACTCTTTTAAATTGTTGACCAGGAAATTCTAGTGAAAGGAGAAACTTTTAAGATTCATGTTTGTAAATGTGTACCGACTATACATTTTTACCTCCATGAATATACTAAAGGATCTTCATACATTAGATGTTTCTGTATTCTTTTGGATCGATGAAATTCTTTTAGATACTTTCTTCTGATAGTATGATCTGGATGGTGAGAGATCCTGTTAAGTTTCTAGGTACGTAATTTCGAGGACGAAATTCTTTTTAGAGGGATAGAGTTGTAACACCCTGTTTTTCGTATGCTTCTTTATCAGTAAATACATGCTTTAATGTGTTTATTTTAGATAAAATCCAGAGGATGATTTTATTTAAAATAAAATCATTTTCTCGTGTTGTTTTACTTTATGAAGTCATAGTAAAATTTTCGGTCGAAAATTCAGTCGAAAACCGGTCTGCGTTTTCTCTGCCAGTACAAGTTTACTGAGCTAGAAACAAAATTTTAATTCGTGAACGAGACAGTTAGTGTTTTTGTGATGTTTTGTGTGGGTTTGGGAAAATTTCGAATTTTGTCGTCCAGGAATAAAATATAATATTTTATCCGGACGAAACCTTCAGAATATACGATCGGATGTGCAACCAGTTACGTATTTAAGCAGTTAAAGGAACCCTAAAGGAGGAGAAAAGGCTTGATGGGAAGTCTCATTAAATGTTTATGACACACAAAGAAAAAGCAAATCCTTACTTCCCTCCAAAATCTTACTTTTCATTTTTCTCTCTCCAATCACATCACATCACATCACATTAACTCTTTAACCTCTCTACAAGCAACCACCTTCTTTCTTCTTCTTTCTTCTCTTCTTTCCTCTCCAAAACCGTGCCCCCTCCACCTTTCCTCTATAAATATCACTCATCCTCTTCACTTCATCACTTTCCTTTCTCCTACTCCATTAAAACCCTTAAGTTTTCATCTTTTCTTAACTTCAAGCTTCCAAAGCTCTAGTTTTTCTTCTTCTTTTCACTAAGTGTTCTTCATCAAAGTTGTTCCTATTGCTTAGGTTAATACTCTCATGTATTCTTTTCTTTAAAAACTTCATCTTTTTCTAAAGTTTCTTCTTTATGTCATATATAAGCTTTTATCTTCAAAAATCTCTCAAAAATGGTAGAGAACTCCTTTTGAGTTGAAACCAATTTCTATGGTCTTGTATTTACTTGTAGTTTAACATACTAAAAGGTTGTGTAAAACAAAGTTTCCTAACCTCTTCTTTCTAATGAGGCCGAACCATGCATATGGTTTAGATGGATCTTGTTTCAACTTTTACAAATATGAGTTTGTATTTAAAGATTTGTTTTTCCCAAAATGATCATGGACCAAGGCTCCTTTATGTTAAACGATGCTATGTCTAAAGTGATTGGAAAGTTTAAAGATTTGTTTTCCCAAAATGATCATGGACCAAGGCTCCTTTATGTTAAAGGATGCTATGTCTAAAGTGATTGGAAAGTTTAAAGATTTTTACTCTACTTTTATGTCATTTACTTTCATGCCATTTATATTTATGCCATTTACATTATGTCATTTACTTTTATGTCATTTATATTTATGCCATTTACTTTATGTCATTTACTTTATGTCATTTACATTATGTCATTTACTTTTATGTCATTTATATTTTTGCCATTTACTTTATGTCATTTATATTATGCATTTACTTTATGTCATTTATGTTTATGTCATTTATGATTCATTTACTTATGTCATTATACTTTAATTATTTATAAGCCTATGTTGTTCTTACTTTATTTGCTTATGAGCTTTGTTATTTAAAATCCTATGTTGCTTTCAAGATGATCATAGACTTGAGCTCCATAAGTTATTGGATGCTAAAAGGTCTAAGAGATTGGAAGAATTTAAATATTTTTATCATAAAAACCCAAGGATGGCCGAATCTTAAAGGTTATGGACCAAGGGTGTTTCGTTTTTCATTTTCCAAAGTGATCATGGTTTTGAGCTCCTTACTATTAATGGATGCTAAACCAAAGAGATTGGAAATTTTAAATGTTCCTAGCCTATTTTATTGGTCAAGGCCGAATCTCCATCAAGGTGTAACTTGGTGGGATTTTTGTTCAACTTTGTTTTAAGTAATTATGTTTTAAATTCTTAGCACTTGAGGATCATAAATCCCTAAGTTGCATGTGCTTTGGAAACTTCTAGCCCTAAGTTCTCTATTGAGTTCTAATCCTTTGAACCTTGTGTCTTGAAACCTAGACTTTCATCCTAACCAACCTTGAAGAACGTTCGCGAAACTCTTTATTTTCTCGCATTCTCTTACCTTCTTAAGGTAAGAGGGGATTTCCTAAAGATATTCAATAACTGTATGCATGTGTGTATGTGTTAATTGGATATTTACATGTTGATTGAGCTTACTTGATTATCCAATGTACTTGAACTGTTATGCTATTATCTGATGTTGAACTGTACTTGTTCTAAATGATATAATGCATATATGTGATGAACTGCTCTCAACTGTGATATTAGCATTGAACTGATGATATATACTATTGTTGATTGAGAGTTTGCTAAGCCAGACGTGCGTCTGTGCTCAACCGTTATAAGGATTAAAAACCTTAATAAGCTTTGAAGATGAAGGGATTGGTGTTCTTTTCCAAAAGCTTTCTAAACTTAAAGTACTTGTTTTAAATGTTGAAATGATTTTGGTGTACTATTGTTATACAAGAGAAAAATCCTTTTCGAACTATATGTCTTCAAGTGAAAAATTTCAAGATTATTTGGCAATATCCTATTGGGGGAAATATTTCAAAGATAAAAGAATTTCAAAGATGCTTTATAAAAAGATTTTCAAAGAAAAGGTTTTTCCTAAATATTTTAGAAACTTTCCGATAACCTAGATAGGTTATCGAGGATTCGGTTTTGAATTTGTTTTTCACTGAACGAAAAATAAGTACTTATGAAAGAGAATCTAGTACGCGAGATGTCGCCTCTAGTATTCAGTGATGCGCACGTGATCTTGGATCAGTGTTAATTCGGGACTACGAGTCCTGGCTATGATATTATGGACTGAGAGTCCAATTCTCGAAATGGAGGACAGTTCGTTCTGATTTCGTTGTGATGGACTTAGGTCCTAATGACGTTGTGTTGGACTGTGTAATCTAACCGCGTGTGATGAACATGATTAAAGGTGAAGGTTGTTTTCTACGACCACAACCCTTGACTGTGGCCACGGTCTTGGGCATTGTGATTGAGCGTTCGGACTATGAGTCCTATGCTTCTGAGTTTTCAAGTGATGGGGAAATGATGATTTAAGTCGTTAGCTTTGAGCAGCGACAGTGAAAAGAATGAACACAAAGAAATCCTTTTAAATAAAATATTTTCTCATGTGCATTTCCCCAAGCAGACGTGCTATTGATGAATATATCAGATACAAAGGTGGTATTTGGGAGTCTGTCCATGTAAACCGAGTGAAGAGGCACATGTGATGTTGCTCGTCCTGAGACCTTATGCATGAGGGTAAGGAGGCAACTGCCCGGTGGGCTAGAGATTGACCAACTCTAATACTTCTCCAGTGAAAACGGTGTTGAGATCTCATGAGATTAAGTTAGAGCCTGATATTGAAGTGCCATGAATATTTTCAAAAGATTGACTGTGCGGGTTTGAGACCCTTTGATATAACACTATTTTATTGTGTATATGCATGATTTGACTGCTTATATGATTATGTGATGTATGTATCATGTATATGGTTGTTGTGGGATATATCTTATGATGGTATCTCACTCTTACAATTATATCAGGTCTCTTCGGGTTTTGCTGTAGTACCTTGGTACACTAGTGCCGATGTTGCAGAGGAGTCTTTCTAAGTCATTTGAAGACCTAGTGTTAGAGGATGGGAAAGTATCCCGATTGGGGGTCTCTCCATAATATTTGATAGAATGACCAGCTTAGGAGTTTTGAGTTGGGTTGTATATCTAAAGAGGTAGGTAAATGTAGTGTTATATACATCCATCTATAGTTTGAACTTTTCTTCCGAAAGTGGAAACTTAGAGAAACGTTGTATGTCATGGTAACTTTGTTACGAACGTGACTTTACATTTTAAATGTATGTATGATGGATTTCAGAGTTATCCTTATATGAGAAAATTTTATACCCCAATTTTCTGACTTAAGAGAAAACAAATTTTTCCGAAAGTAACCAGCAAATTATCTTTTAATTTAAATTCCGCATGTGTTACGTAAGTAATGCCCTGAGGGAGGGCGTTACATCAGGGAGGTGAACTGCGAAGGGGACGTAGGTGATAGTGTGATTTTACATCATGTTTTCTATATACTTTTGCATGCATTTTGCATATAGATTAGGCATTATTTAGTTGATTTAGTTAGATTTTCCCTTGGAACGGGTGAAGCGGTTTCTTGGTGTTGTTTTGCAGGAATTCAATGTAAAAATGATCAAAATCAGCCATGGTGGAGCTTGGATGAAACAGAGCTTGAAAAGTGAAGAATATGAGCCAAACAGAGCCCATCACGGCCTGGCCGTGATGACCATCACGGCCGTGATCAAGCAGAGCAGAAGGCAAAAGTCAGAGGCTGTCACGGCCTGCCTGTAATAGACATCACGGCCGTGACTAACCAGAAATTTAAGGGTTCGCGTCGCTAACAATTCTCTCGCCTCGCGAGAGTCAAAAACCTAAAAGCGTGCCCACTCCAGAACGCGTCACGGCCTGGCCGTGATGGCCATCACGGCCGCGACGCGCAACAGACCTATAAATAAGAACGCAGCAGACAGAACTGGGGATTTTTTAGGGTCCAGAGGGAGGCATTTGGAGGCTGCAGCTGGGCTAGGGTTTCAACCCTAGAAGGGAGCCAAGAGGGATTGCTTTGAAGAAGAAGGAAAGCTCACATGGAGCCTCTCCTCTCCTCTTCCTTCCTATTTCTCTGGTTTGGTTTTCTTTGTTTTATGAGTAGTTAAATCCCTATGTTGGGATTAGATGTAATCAAACCTATGTTTATGTATTTATCTTGACTGATTAATCTATGTTCATGTCTTCATATTAGTGATTAATTTTATGTGCTTAATGCTTGTTGTGGCTAGCACACCCATGACTTGATTTGTGTTTTGGTATGCAATGGGAACGTTCGTATCATAACCGGAACTGAATTTAATCACCTAGTAAGCCTTGTATCTAGGGATGGAACTAGGTTTATTAGTAATCGCGTAATCCCTAATCTTAATGCAAATTCATTAATCTAGGCCACCTAAGGAATTAGGGTCTATTAGTGGATTTAGGCTCTTGCCATCCGAGGAATCGGGGGTTGAGTAGTTTAGTGGATTGATTTTAATATCTGAAGCATGAATGGGAGGTATCTAGTCCTGATAGTGCATGAGTTAGAGGTTTGGTGAAGTCTAGTCCCAACATTTCCTTTCTGCACTCCAAGTGTTTGTCAAAAGTCCCCAAAAAGACAAAAAGATTTTATTTCTTTTCTTTTGTTGTTTTACTTTCTCTCTTGATTTTCTGTTTAGTCTAGATAGTTGCTGAGTTTGCGAATTGGTACTTGACATCCAATCCCCGTGGATACGATAAACCGGTCTTACCACCGTATTACTTGTACGACTGGGTATACTTGCCCAGATTCGTCAAACAAGTTTTTGGCACCGTTGCCGGGGATTGGTTTTGCCAATATCATTAGTAACAAAGGAGGCAACTAATTTAGACATTTTTATTTCTTTTATTTTCTGTATATATTTGATCTTTTTGTTTTGAGCTTTGGTAGTGCCAGGTGGACGAAATTCATGGAAATTTTTTATTATCCACTTGATGAGGAAGCCTCCAGTCACGTTTTGGAAGACAACTGGTGTTTGGGAGACGTCATGGATTTGATGGATCATGTTACTCCCGCACAAGTTGATTATACGACGGGAAGGCTTACATATAACTTCTCCGAGGAGGATTGGGAAACCTTTTGTTCCTATTTGCCACTTCCACCACCATGTATGATTCCCATAGAGCCACAAGAATCCGCATTTGAGAAAAATCTGGTTGTGGGAATGGATCACAATGAAGATGAAGTGGTGGTGGTAAGTGAACCACAACAAGAGGAATTACCTTCCACAAATCCTTGGGAAACAACAAGTGAGAAGGCGGTGCATTTGGAAAGCACTCCCTCCACCATGCATGCTGAATTTTCTGCATTGAATAAATATGTTGGCTTGCATGCATGTGTGGATAATGGTAAATTAGCCCCTTCCACTTGTATGTCACACTTCCTCTTGAAAATTCCACTTGACCCGAGAGGAAGTGAATTTATAATTGCAAAGGTCAATGGAGTTTCCACCCAATGGCTGGGTGGAATTGAGAATAAAGTTATATTACTGTTGCAATCACCCCCCCAATTTCCATTTGATCCGTGAGGAGGATCCAGGTGATGCTTTTCAATAAGTCAAGCTAGTGACATTAAAGAAGCGCTCATTGGGAGGCAACCCAATTTTTCTTTTCTTTTTCCTTTTTCCTTTTTGTTTAGTTAGATTTGATTTTTGATTTTAAACTCTTGAATAATTTGAGAAGATCAAGAGTTTTCTTTTACTAATAAAATTGCCAAGTGATTCCAGGGTAAGAAGGAAGGAGGGAAGAGCATGAAGACAAGAAAAAGCAACCCAACTTTCAAGCAGTTTCTAACTGAAATGAAAGTCAACACCTGCTACCGCCTCGGTAAGCTGTTCCAATTTTTTGCTTTATTTTATTTTTCTCCTCGCTCCATCTTGATTGTTTACATTGGGGACAATGTAAATTTTTAAGCTTGGGGTAGGGGTATTTTGCATTTGGATTTTGCATGTTGCATTCATATAGTTTTGCATTATAGTTTGCATGATCACACAATTAGATTGCCCTTGCTTAGATTTTGTACCCAATTGTGAGAACTAAGTGCCCAATAATTTGAGATAGTGAATTGTTGAACCCAATTTGTTATTCTTGTGATATGGCTGCAAATGAAAATGTTTGAGATAACCTTGGATAGTTGATAATTAGCATGTGGTTCTGTGGATTTGTAATTTTCATTGATTCTGAACTAAAATGTGAGATTTTGAGCCAAAGGGGTACTCACAAAATTTTACCCCATTCTTTGTGTTAGAGTGTTATTCCTCTTGGTATGTTATTCTCTAGAACTTGACTTGAAATCATTTTAAAGCTAAAAATTTTTGGAAACATTTTTGAAAATGATTGAGGCAATAGGTATTTTTTCTGGCCTTCTGAGCTTTGAATGACTAGATGCTACCCCTTAGTTGCCCAATTTTGAGCCTGAATGAATAAAATGCTTTTCTTGGTACCCTGAAATGTTTTGATAAATATGTTTGATAGGGACCTTCTAAAGTATTACAAAAGGGTAAAAAGGTAGTTGAAAGTTTGGGAAAAGAATCAAAAAAAAAAAATATTTC
Organism: Sophora flavescens; assembly: GCA_030762895.1. NCBI lineage: Eukaryota > Viridiplantae > Streptophyta > Magnoliopsida > Fabales > Fabaceae > Sophora > Sophora flavescens. The sequence continues at coordinate 144,921,892 of CM061064.1, forward strand.
TCTTGAGTTAAAAAATCTCCCCTTCTCCAAATAAAAGAAAAAGAAAAGAAAAAAAGAAAAATAAATAGAGAAGGGGGTGACAAAAAGAAGTGAAAAATAAAAAGAAAAAGAAAGAAAAGAAAGGTGGAAAAATAAATTGAAAACCCAAGAAGGTATTTTAGAAGGTCATGTGTTGAAATGTTGATATGTCGTGTAGCCTTTTGAAACGTCCTTTTCTTGTTATCCCCACCTAACGATTAATCCCATGGCCACGTTACAACCAAATAAAAGACCTCTTGATTCTAAATTGTTTTCATTAATAAAGTAGAGATTTGGTTGATAGTCAAGCCTACGGTAGGATTCATTCCTTGAGGAAAATTGAGTGAAATGCCTTATTCTCCTAAACACTTGAATGAGGTGAAAAAAGAGAGCCAAGCAAATGAACAAGCTTGGGGTGAGCTTCAAAAGAGAAAGAGTGCCCAAATCAGTGAGAACATGATTCTAAGGAACCTAAGCCTCTAATTGGACTTGAATTGATTGTCTCTTACTGAATTGTTTGAATTGCCTATTACTTGGATTATTTGCTCGGGTTCTTAGTTCACTGTCAATGTTCTGTTTATTCTTCTGGCCTTAGTGATTGCTTGAGGACAAGCAATTGATTAAGCTTGGGGTGATTTGATAGTGTGATTTTACATCATGTTTTCTATAGACTTTTGCATGCATTTTGCATATAGATTAGGCATTATTTAGTTGATTTAGTTAGATTTTCCCTTGGAACGGGTGAAGCGGTTTCTTGGTGTTGTTTTGCAGGAATTCAATGTAAAAATGATCAAAATCAGCCATGGTGGAGCTTGGATGAAACAGAGCTTGAAAAGTGAAGAATATGAGACAAACAGAGCCCATCACGGCCTGGCCGTGATGACCATCACGGCCGTGATGACCATCACGGCCGTGATCAAGCAGAGCAGAAGGCAAAAGTCAGAGGCTGTCACGGCCTGCCCGTGACAGACATCACGACCGTCACTAACCAGAAATTTAAGGGTTCGCGTCGCTAACAATTCTCTCGCCTCGCGAGAGTCAAAAACCTAAAAGCGTGCCCACTCCAGAACGCGTCACGGCCTGGCCGTGATGGCCATCACGGCCGTGACGCGCAACAGACCTATAAATAAGAACGCAGCAGACAGAACTGGGGAGTTTTTAGGGTCCAGAGGGAGGCATTTGGAGGCTGCAGCTGGGCTAGGGTTTCAACCCTAGAAGGGAGCCAAGAGGGATTGCTTTGAAGAAGAAGGAAAGCTCACATGGAGCCTCTCCTCTCCTCTTCCTTCCTATTTCTCTGGTTTGGTTTTCTTTGTTTTATGAGTAGTTAAATCCCTGTGTTGGGATTAGATGTAATCAAACTTATGTTTATGTATTTATCTTGACTGATTAATCTATGTTCATGTCTTCATATTAGTGATTAATTTTCTGTGCTTAATGCTTGTTGTGGCTAGCACCCCCATGACTTGATTTGTGTTTTGGTATGCAATGGGAACGTTCGTATCATAACCGGAACTGAACTTAATCACCTAGTAAGCCTTGTATCTAGGAATGGAACTAGGTTTATTAGTAATCGCGTAATCCCTAATCTTAATGCAAATTCATTAATCTAGGCTACCTAAGGAATTAGGGTCTATTAGTGGATTTAGGCTCTTGCCATCCGAGGAATCGGGGTTTCAGTAGTTTAGTGGATTGATTTTAATATCTGAAGCATGAATGGGAGGTATCTAGTCCTGATAGTGCATGAGTTAGAGGTTTGGTGAAGTCTAGTCCCAACATTTCCTTTCTGCACTCCAAGTGTTTGTCAAAAGTCCCCAAAAAGACAAAAAGATTTTATTTCTTTTCTTTTGTTGTTTTACTTTCTCTCTTGATTTTCTGTTTAGTCTAGATAGTTGCTGAGTTTGCGAATTGGTACTTGACATCCAATCCCCGTGGATACGATAAACCGGTCTTACCATCGTATTACTTGTACGACTGGGTATACTTGCCCAGATTTCGTCAATAAGGGGTAGCATCTAGTCATTCAAAGCTCAGAAGGCCAGAAAAAATACCTATTGCCTCAATCATTTTCAAAAATGTTTCCAAAAATTTTTTAAGCTTCAAAATGGTTTCAAGTCAAGTTCTAGAGAATAACAAACCAAGAGGAATAACACTCTAACACAAAGAATGGGGTAAAATTTTATGAGTACCCCTTTGGCTCAAAATCTCACAGTTTAGTTCAGAACTCAATGAAAAACACAAATCCTCAGAACCATATGCTAATTATCAACTATCCAAGATTATCTCAAGCATTTTCTTTTGAAGCCATATCACAAGAATGAAAAAAAATTGGGTTCCACAATTCACTATCACAAATTATTTGGCACTTAGTTCTCACAATTGGATGCAAAATCTTAGCAAGGGCAATCTAATCATGTGACATGCAAAGCTATATGAATGCAACATGAAATATGCAAATGCAAAATACCCCTACCCCAAGCTTAAGAATTTACATTGTCCCCAATGTAAACAATCAAGATGGAGAAAGGAAAATAAAAATAAAATAAAATAAAATAAAAATTGGAACGGCTTACCGAGGCGGTAACGGGTGTTGGCTTTCATTTCAGTCAGAAACTGCTTGAAAGTTGGGTTGCTCTTTCTTGTCTTCTTGCTCTTCCCTCCTTCCTTCTTACCCTGGAATCACTTGGCAATTTTATTAGTAAAAGAAAACTCTTGATCTTCTCAAATTATTCAAGAGTTTAAAATCTAAAATCAAATCTAACTAAACAAAAAGGAAAAAGGAAAAGGAAAAGAAAAATTGGGTTGCCTCCCAATGAGCGCTTCTTTAATGTCACTAGCTTGACTTATTAAAAAGCATCTACCTGGATCCTCCTCCCGGATCAAATGGAAATTGAAGTGGTGATTGTAGCAGTAAAATCACTTTATTCTCAATTCCACCCAGCCATTGGGTGGAAACACCATTGACCTTTTCAACTAAAATAATGCACTTACTTCCTAGCGGGTCAAATGGCATTTTCACCAGGAAGTTTGAAAAACAAGGGGAAGGGACTAGTTTACCAATGTCCACACATGCATGCAAGCCGACATATTTGTCCAATGCAGAAAAATCAAACTGCTCAGCAAGCATGGTGGAATCCCCTACCACTTCGTCTTCATCTTGAACTATCCCCCAAACCAGATTTTCCTCAAATTGGGCTTCAGGTGACTTTTGCACTAACTGTTTGCAAATCTCCTCAACTTGCGTTTTGAAGTTCTGCTGCACAGTTTCGATACTGTCACAGTTGGCTCTTGCCTTGGCCTCAGAGGTGGATAGCTCTTGGGAATATTGTTCTAGAGCAGCTTTCAACGGTGTTTGCTCCTTCCATTCCCATTCCTCCTCATGCTTCATTATCACACTATAAGCTTGTGCATGAGGGCAGTGACGTCCCCAGAGCCCGTAGTCTCCCAAGACTACATTAGGCCCAAAGTGGTATTTTGTAACTCCATCCAAGGTGGGAAAGTAATAAGTCTCCATTTGTTGCATCCACCTTGTACAAACACAACTCAAAACAAAAAGATCAAATATATACAGAAAATAAAAATAATAAAAATGTCTAAATTAGTTGCCTCCTTTGTTACTAATGATATTGGCAAAACCAATCCCCGGCAACGGCGCCAAAAACATGTTTGACGAAATCTGGGCAAGTATACCCAGTCGTGCAAGTAATACGGTGGTAAGACCGGTTTATCGTATCCACGGGGATTGGATGTCAACTACCAATTCACAAACTCAGCAACTATCTAGACTAAACTATTGATCAAGAGAAATTAAAACAAACAAAAGAAAAGGGAAAAGTTCTTTGGGGACTTTTAACAAACACTAGGAGTGCAGAAGGATATGTTGGGACTAGACTTCACCAAACCTCTAACTCATGCACTATCAGGACTAGATACCTCCCATTCATGCTTCAGATATTAAAATCAATCCGCTAAACTGCTCAAACCCCGATTCCTCGGATGGTAAGAGCCTAAATCCACTAATAGACCCTAATTCCTTAGGTGGCCTAGATTAATGAATTTGCATTAAGATTAGGGATTACGCGATTACTAATAAACCTAGTTCCATTCCTAGATACAAGGCTGACTAGGTGATTAAATTCAATTCCGGTTATGATACGAACGTTCCCATTGCATACCAAAACACAAATCAAGTCATGGGGGTGCTAGCCACAACAAGCATTAAGCACAGAAAAATAACCACTAATATGAAGACATGAACATAGATTAATCAGTCAAGATAAATACATAAACATAAGTTTGATTACATCTAATCCCAACACAGGGATTTAACTACTCATAAAACAAAGAAAACCAAACCAGAGAAATAGGAAGGAAGAGGAGAGAAGAGGCCCCATGGGAGCTTTCCTTCTTCTTCAAAGCAACCCCTCTTGGCTCCCTTCTAGGGTTGAAACCCTAGCCCAGCTGCAGCCTCCAAATGCCTTCAAATGCACCCCAAAAAACTTTCATTCTGTCTGCTGCGTTCTTATTTATAGGTCTGTTGCGCGTCACGGCCGTGATGGCCATCACGGGCTGGCCGTGACGCGTTCTGTCCAAGGAGTGTTTGCACAAAATGAAGTCTCGCGAGGCGAGCTAGGTTTCGCGACGCGAAACTTGAATTTCTGGTAGGTCACGGCCGTGATGTCTGTCACGGGCAGGCCGTGACAGCTTCTGACTTTTGCCTTCTTCTCTGCTTGATCACGGCCGTGATGGTCATCATGGCCAGGTCGTGATGGGCTCTGTTTGGCTCATATTCTTCACTTTTCAAGCTCTATTTCATCCAAGCTCCACCATGGCTGATTTTGATCATTTTTACATTGAATTCCTGCAAAACAACACCAAGACACCGCTTCACCCGTTCCAAGGGAAAATCTAATAAAAACCAAATAAAGAATGCCTAATCTATATGCAAAATGCATGCAAAAGAGTACAGAAAACATCATATAAAATCACACTATCATCTTATATTTGGCATTGTCGTTTAGGCCATATAAATGAGAAGCGCATTTCGAAGCTCCATAAAGATGGACTCTTGGACTCATTTGATTATGAATCATATGAGATATGCGAGTCTTGTTTATTGGGAAAGTTGACTAAAGCTCCATTCACCGGAAAAGGTGAAAGAGCTAACGATCTTTTGGGTCTTATACATAGCGATGTATGTGGACCCCTAAACACATTAGCCAGAGGTGGTTTTCAGTACTTCATCACATTTACCAATGATTTCAGTAGATATGGATTTGTGTATCTTATGAAACATAAATCGGAATCCTTTGAAAAGTTCAAGGAATTCAAAAATGAGGTACAAAACCAACTTGGTAAAAATATTAACACTCTTCGATCAGATCGAGGTGGTGAATATTTGAGCCTAGAGTTTGATGATCATCTAAGAGAGTGTGGAATTTTATCTCAACTCACTCCACCTGGAACACCACAATGGAATGGTGTTTCTGAGAGGAGAAATTGAACCTTGTTGGACATGGTTCGGTCTATGATGAGTCATGCAAACCTTCCAAACTCTTTCTGGGGACATGCTCTATTAACAGCAGCTTTTACACTTAACCGTGTTCCATCCAAAGCGGTAGAAAAGACACCATATGAGATATGGACTGGTAGACGACCCAGCATGTCTTTTATGAAGATTTGGGGTTGTGAAGCATATGTAAAACGTCAAGTTTCCAATAAGCTTGATCCCAAATCTGATAAATGCTTCTTTGTGGGGTATCCCAAAGAAACCAAGGGATACTATTTCTATAATCCTTCCGAAGGCAAACTGTTTGTCGTACGGACTGGTGTATTCCTAGAAAAGGAGTTTATCTCCATAGGAACTAGTGGGAGGAAGATAGAACTTGAAGAAATTCAAGAATCACAGAGTAGTGACCTACCATTGGTGGAACAGGAGCAACCTTCACAAAATGCTGTGGAGGAACAACCTGCTCCAGTAGCACAAGACCAGCGTAGGTCTAACAGGATACGTCAGCAGCCTGAGAGATATGGATTTCTCATGACTCCACAAGGTGATGTATTGCTCATGGATCAAGATGAGCCTGTGACTTACCAGGAGGCCATCATTGGCCCAAAATATGAGAAGTGGCTTGAGGCCATGAAATCTGAGATGGATTCCATGTACACCAACCAGGTATGGACCTTGGTAGAGCCACTGAAGGGGTAAAGCCCATAGGGTGCAAGTGGGTTTTCAAAAAGAAAACTGACATGGATGGTAAAGTACATACCTTTAAGGCGCGATTGGTGGCTAAGGGTTTCAAGCAAATTCATGGTGTTGACTATGATGAGACTTTTTCACCTGTTGCGATGCTTAAATCCGTCCGGATCTTACTTGCTATCGCTGCATACCATGATTATGAGATATGGCAGATGGATGTCAAAACTGCTTTCCTTAATGGAAAGCTTCTTGAGGATGTGTACATGACACAACCTGAAGGCTTTGACATTTCAGAGGATGCCGGAAAGGTATGTAAATTGCAGCGATCAATCTATGGATTGAAGCAAGCTTCCAGAAGTTGGAACCTTCGTTTTGATGATGCTGTAAGACAGTACGGATTCATCAAAAATGAAGATGAACCTTGTGTCTACAAGAAGGTTAGTGGGAGCATTGTTGTTTTTCTGGTGTTATATGTAGATGACATATTGCTCATTGGAAATGACATCCCTACACTACAAAATGTAAAGACATGGTTAGGGATTTGATTCTCTATGAAAGATTTGGGTGAAGCTACCTATGTATTGGGAATCAGGATCTATAGAGATAGATCGTTGAAGTTGCTTGGCCTAAGTCAGAGTACATACATAGACAAAGTGTTGAGACGCTTTAACATGCATGAATCCAAGAAAGGACTCTTGCCTATGTCACATGGTATATGCCTATCAAAGGCACAATCCCCTTCCACTCAAGAAGAAGGGGATCGCATGAGTAAGATTCCATATGCATCCGCAATTGGATCTATCATGTATGCCATGTTATGTACTCGACCAGATGTATCGTATGCTTTAAGCATAACGAGCAGGTACCAGTCTAATCCCGGTGAAAGTCACTGGTCTGCTGTCAAGAACATCCTTAAGTACTTGAGAAGAACTAAGGATTCGTTCTTGGTATATGGAGGCGAGGAAGAGCTTGCTGTAATAGGTTACACCGATGCTAGCTTCCAGACCGATAAGGATGATTCCAGATCGCAATCTGGTTATGTGTTCTGCCTGAATGGCGGGGCTGTGAGCTGGAAGAGTTCAAAGTAGGAGACAGTCACCGATTCTACCACAGAGGCTGAGTATATTGCCGCCTCCAATGCAGCAAAGGAGGCAGTTTGGATCAGGAAGTTCATTGCTGAGCTTGGTACAGTTCCTAGTATTGTGGACCCCATTGATCTCGATTGTGATAACAATGGGGCCATTGCACAAGCTAAGGAACCTAGATCTCATAAGCGATCCAAACATATACTTAGGCGCTTCCATCTCATTCGAGAGATTATCGATAGAGGAGATGTGAAAATATGCAGAGTACCAACACTTGATAACGTTGCTGATCCACTTACGAAACCTCTTGCTCAACAGAAGCATGAAGGTCACACTAGATCGATGGGCATTAGATTTATGCCTGATTGGCTCTAGTGCTAGTGGGAGATTGTTGGTGTAAGCCCTAGAGGCCAATGTATTTCTTTAGACTTACATTTGTATCTTGCTATAACATATATATATATATAAATATGATATATATATATATATATATATATATATATATATATATATATATATATATATATATATATATATGATATGAGGCATTCCAGTTTATTGTGTTACTTGTTTAAACATAATAAAGTCCTTAGAATAGAAAATTTAGTTTAATAGAATATCAAGTATATGACTTGATCGTGAGACACTATTGAACAATGAAATCCTATTCTTAAATATCCGTAGTCAAGTATTTTATTAATAAGGACAATAATAATACATTGAGACTATTATGTGTGCAGACTGATGACCATATCTCACGGGTCATGGATATGAGATATAGAGTCGCCACATAGGTGCACATTAGAGTAATGATGTACTGGATTGACCCACCATGAGAACACTACATGGAGCGTTATGTGAGTGTCATAAGTAGTTCTCATAGTGACAATGGTGTATGCAATCCTTCGACCTGAAATCACTACGATCCCTACATGAGGAGTCGTGTGCTTTAATATCGTCAAACGTCATTTGTAATAGGATGATTATAAAGACGGTCATTGGGCATACCACGAGCCATGCAGAGGGATGTGAGTGACCTAGATGGAATTTGTCCCTCCTACATAACATGAGTAATATCTGTGGGCCCCCTGATAGAGTGAGACTGTAAAATGTATGGCCGTACTGAAATGAGTCAATATGAGATATTGACCTCATTTGTTGTTAAGTCTACTCGGGTATCAGGGAACATGATATTGAACCATACAAGGGTGACACATTCTATGTCTTGTGTTCAATATAGATATATGGACAAAGGGATAATAATGCACATGAATATTTGTCACAGAAAGGTTTCGTCAAATCACTGACTTTCTCACTACTTAGGTAGCAGTGATGTATTGCTAGATACCGCTCACTATTTGTAATATTAAATGGGATTTAATATTACTACTAACGTTTTGGGAACCTATAGGGTCACACACATAAGAGCAGATTAAAAGAAGCATTAAAAGGAGAGTTGAACTTTTCTATTGGGCCTAGCGCCTAGTACATGGGCTTAGGTCAAACGCTGCTCACTAACTCACTTAAGGAGGTGCTGCTATAAGTAGACCACTTAAGCTATTGTGCAAAGACGGTTTTTTTACCCTAGCCGCACATAGAGAGTGACAGTGAGCAACAGGTCTCGGTTTTCTAAGCTAGCACTGTGAGACAGAGACGCTTTGGGTTCGTGACGTTAGACATTCACGGAATCTACTCGTGTGGATACCTTAGAGACATCGTTCGTGCGGTGTTCGTGATAGACGTTTTTAATCAACAGTCATCGCTTCAAGAGGTAAATCTTCTAACCATGAATCGTGATCATTCGCAAGGATCCTTCAATGGGAATTTTTCCGCTGCGTTTTATACGCAAATTCCCAACAGTTGGGGGGTAGGAATATTGCTGATTTGGTTTTACGGGCAAGTGTTGGTTTGTGAGGATGGGTAAAGCGGGGTTTGTGTCTGGTATGGGATATGTTGGTTAGGGTTATAGGGTGCTTGGTACTGAGGATTAAAATTCCGTTGGTGTTGTACATAATTCACCTCAACTTCCTTCTTCTTTGGTTGAAATCCCTTCCGGGATGCACTTCCTTCACCATCATTCATGGGGAGCTTTCCAGCTCTTGCCAAAAATTCAATCCTTTCACCGGCAGCGATCAAGTCAGGGAAGTATTTGTAGGCGGCCCCAGCCATGGCCCCTATAAAAGGTGCTCTGAGGGTCCCTAGAAAGTATGAGCATATTTCAGATACAGTTAACAGGGGCTGAACTTGTGCAGCCAAACTCCTCCACCTTTGGGCATATTGCTTGAAGGGCTCCTCACTTCTTTTCTGCAGTGTAGTCAATTGTTCACGACTCGGGGCTGCATCCAGGTAGAATTTGTACTAGTCCATAAATAAGTCAGCCAATTCCGTCCATCGCGAGATCTTGGAATGGTCCAATTGGAGGTACCATTCTAAGGCGAGGCCAGCCAAACTTTCATGGAAAAAGCTGATAAGGAATTTGTCATCCTTGGACCAGATTGCCATCTTGGTGGCGTAACTAATGAGGTGAAATCGTGGGTTCCCGCTTCCATCATATTTGGAGAAGTCAGGAATCTTGAGGTCCTTGGGGATCACGACGTCTGTGGCGGGACATAGTTCTTCTATCTGGAGAGGGCCGTAGGTACTCGGGTCTTTTATCGCTTTTATCTGTTCCTCCATTTTCTCCATCCATTCATCTCTCATCTTATCCTTACCAGCCTGGACTCCTGTTGACTGACTGTGAGTAGACACATGTGGTTGCTCCAATGTTGGCGCGGTGTAGCCTGGGACTTCATGATAGGCATTTTTAAAAGGGGGTATCCTTCTCCAATGGGAAGTGTTATTGGTGCCGTGTGCTGTGTCTGGTCGGGTCTAGGCACTCCCTGAATGAGACCCGCGTTAATATTTGAAAACATTGGTACTGTTACCACAGAAGAAATCCGCTGCCTACCAGGTTCAATTGCATCTCTGTTTGCACTAAGCATGCTGAGGGATTCCCTCATATCTTGTAGTATGGCTTCTAATCTTGATTGGGTTTCCGTCATCTCGCTTATTCTTCCCCTCACATCATCTATCTCAGAGCTTAGGTTTCTTCCTTCCTCAGACGCATTGGCAGCCATCCTGGTCCGAGATCTGGTATCGTAAACTCGGGTTTGGTTGGTGTTACCTTTCCTAGGTCGCGCAATGGTTCCTGAATCCTTAGAAGGATGTGATTCTGTAAAGCATTTAAAAAAAAAACTCAGTAGTAAATTCAAAATTTGTGTGTGTGTATGTATGTATGCATCCTTTGTTTGATCGCGAGAGTACTCTTAGGAAGACTGTCGTATACACCTATAGCAAGAAAACTCATCCTGTAATCAAATCTAGTGGTATGGTTCCCTCTAGCTTGAATGCAGTTGGTGTCAAGTCCAAGAGAGAATCTACTCTTTGATAGACCACACCAGTACTAGCAACGTCCTTATTTTTACACAGAAAACAGTCATTTTTAGGGTAAAAATATAGTTGGTGATGAATCTAAGGGAGAATGCACTCCTCGATAGATATCATCTAAAAACGCTCGACAGCCATTGATGAAAAATTTTCGTTCCATTACAAATCGTGAGCCTTTGATCAAGATAAAAGAAGTACATTGATAGTTTCCATCTTTTTCGAGGTTTACAAAGTTCTACGTTAAGAGTCTCATCTTCTTTTTTCGGAACCTTCTGGCGAGTTTCCCAAAATGATTGAAGAATTCGGTCACCTTTGGTGGTAGCTGAAGGAAATGGTTCATACGAATGCGAACGGATGCCTCTCCAAACCGTTCCACCAACTGGGAAGCATGATATTGGAGCTTATCCATCATGTCCTCGTATTTTCTCTTCCATGTTTCCTTCTCATTCATTACGTCCTTCACCACTAATTTCCACCCTTTTACCCATTCTGCGCGACGTTGAGCTTCAACCTTCTCAGAGTCTTTTATCTTGTTTCTGAGCCAATTTTCTCTCAACTTGGCTTCTGCTAATAGCTCGCGATACTTGACTGCTTCGTCCCATCCTCGGTCAGAGTACACTTCTGTCTGGGACAAGGATTCCTGCAGGGATTCAACCCTCTCTTCTAGTACATGTATTGTTTCAACGTGGACCCCTATATTTGTCTCGAGCTCTTCTTTCCTTTTCTGAAGTTTGACAAGCATCTTCTCTTGACATCTTATTTTTGCCAGAGGCTCCTGAATTTCAGCCTCTTTGTCTTTTCTTGCCCTTTTTACACGATACGGGGCTTCATGGGCATCGGCGCATTCATCCTTCAAATGCTCAACTTGTAAGCTCAGCTTCTGCACTTGTCTTCGGAGCGTGATAATGGTTACTTCGGTAGCTAGATCTTTCTCATCAAAAACCCTCATTTGAGCTTTTAAAACTTCGATCTCTTTCAACATTTGATCTTTGGTTAGATGACTATTTTCCTTATGGAGAGGGGATGCGGGTCTTGGAGGGAAACCTCTTCTCGTTTCTCTCCATACTTCATATCTTTTCGTGTGAGCTATGACTCGCCTTCCTAATTCCTTCGGTCCTTTTATATGAATATCATTCCATGCCGCCCTTACTGCTATCGTTTGACTCTTGATGCCTTCACCTTCTTGATATAGGAAGAATATCCCATCGAGCTGCTCTTTGAGGGGTTCATCCTGTGTCCACTTGAGTTGACGCATTACCAAAGCTGGTGAGTATGACACACAACCTCTGGGACCCATCAATGGAACATTTGACAAACTACCACAGATGAATACAACTGAGTCTCCATTATACCATGGACACGTCCAACTAAACGACCGTGGGTCGATCTGATCAAACTCTTGTTTCCACTCATATAGCTTACGTGGCTTTAGTTGCATGCGAGTGAATCCTTTCAGCGGGTCATCTGTTCTATCAATTTTATCACGAGCGTACAAGTGAGTCATGATCCAAACGTACAATATTGACGCACAACATTGCATTTTCTCACATTGATTCTGATGACAAACCTGTAGGGAGAGGAAGGTTTCGGCTAAGATAGCAGGGACCGAATTTACTCCATATTCTTCGACCCTATAGAAAACATCCATGACTGACTGATCAATCAGATCTGGTACAAAAGGAAAGAGCACCAACCCATATATCATGAGGACTAGTGCTTTGTAGAAAGTAACCCATCGTTGTTGCTGGCCCAGCTTGTTGAGATACACCTCCAAAAATCGCCTCTTCAACCCTTTTGTGGTTCCCTTTTCTGTTTTCTCTATCTGTTCCGGTTGAAGCTCCAATAGACTTGCTATTTTCTGATCTATTACATGTTGGCCATAATACATGTAGAAGCGAGTCTTCTTTTGAATTGGCAGTCTTAGCATATAAGCGTACTCTTCCATAGTTGGAGTGATGTCTAAGTTAGGCAATTCAAAACATCTCAAGGTTGAGTTCCAATATTGGGCCAATGCACTCAGAGCGGGAGCTTCCACTGGAACACGCAATAGGTCCAATATTCTGCCATACTCGCTGACAAAGTCTGGGCGTGCTTTTTCTGACATTTGCTGGCTGAGTTCACATAGTCTCTTCACGTCATTGAGTATAGTGAACAAATATATCTTGCATGATTCATGTTGCATGGACCCAATGGGGTCGAAAGCCCTGATGGGTATGCATCACCTTCATTATGACATAGCGCCTATTATATGTGCAATAATATTCAAAAATGTCATTCAGGTTTGAGGCAGCAATGTAGCGCCCTTAGTTTTGTGAATATTCACAATGAACATGCATGACAATTTATGCTTATGATGATAGAGAGTGGAAATAAAAGTATGCCCCCCTTTGTCCTAAGCCAGGTAAAACCTAAGGATGGACACATTCCAAGGTTAGGACTCTAAACAGGTTGGCCACTAGGTCTGCTCTATTAGTGAAAGTTGGGACGGGTCTAGACCTTTAAAAGTCATGGTCCCCAGATTGCCCTCATAAGGGTATGATTCATGAATCTAGCCACAAGTAGGGATAAACCCTCTCAATATGACCATTCCATGATCTCATGTACAATCTTAGTGGTGAACTGACAAGTATCAGGGAGGCACAAGACCTCTTCAATAACAACGTCAGAGCACCGCCTAATCCTTGGGTTTTTGAGCAAGCTCGGGTATAGAGCTAAGTGTGTGTGCAATATGTGATAGTGATGTGTGTGAAAGGGGGCATACAAACCCGTAACACTTGAAAGTAAAAATAAAAGGAGAAAACAAGAAAGACCTGCAAAATAAAAACATAGGTATATATAAAAATGGTTATAAGTGCTCTACCCTATTGTTAAAACATGGGGAAAAATAAAAGAAAGAAAGAAGAAACAAAAACATCGCTAGTGAAACATATATAACAATAACATGAGTTAAAATGTATGTACAACTAAATCTTCTCATTTAAATAAGAGGAAAAACCCAACCAAAATGACAATCCAAACAAACATCACTAAAAAAAATAAAACATTTAACGGTAAGATATAGCCATAAAAGGTAAAACAAATAAGCTACAAGTTACTAAAAATTTACAAAACCAATTTTTATGGGCTTGACTCTCTTAAAAGATCCCCAGTGGAGTCGCCATCTGTAGCGACCAAGAAAAAAAGACTAGTTTTTCCTCTTAGAGAGAAAACATGGAGTCGCCACCAACTTTATTTAATCCCAGGGAAGTTGGAAAACCCTTTAGAAAAAGTTTTTGGTTCGGGAGTCGATTATGTCCAGGGAAGGCATGGAGTACCATCCCCACGGCACCCTAGAACATCCATGAAAGGTTACCCGAAATTAGTTGTGTAAATTATTAATAAATTTGAAGATATTTATTTTACCCAAGAATCGTCTTTTAAGAAAGAAACATCCTCAGTTGTGAAATTTTTGATCGAACCTATGCGAGATTTAACATGGCACGTAAGTCCACAGAACAACCTTAAAACCTGAAGGGTTGAACATGACATTTGTCATAGGGCAACCCAAAAAAGAAGATTGTTTCAATCAAGTGATCATCTTCCATTTTAATGTAAAATAAACGATTTTACTTCTTGAAAATAGGATAGAAATGAAACGTAGAAATGAAACTTTTTGCTAACTTATTCAGTGAGCGGTGGCACAGAAAAATAAGAATGTCACGAGAAACTTATTGTAGTAATATCAACAGAGAGAACAAGGATTACCAAATGAGAGCAGAATAACAATGATTTTATTTCCAACCAGTGATGAGGTTTCAAGATCAAATCCTTTACATTTCAACTTCCCTTACTTTTTTAACCCTTCCTTCTTACCCGCTCTTCATAATAGAGAAGAGAAAAGGGGCTCAGATTTCGCAAAGCAATGGACTGGACGGGGCCACCCCCTCCAACAGCAGGTGTGATGGATTGGACGGGACCACCCCGTCCAACAGTAAGATGGACGGGACTTCCCCATCCACAGCAAGTGCAAATGTGATGGATGGGGTCTCCCCGTCCAACAGGAAGATGGACGGGACTTCCCCGTCCACAGCAAGTGCAAATGTGATGGACTGGACGGAACCACCCCATCCCACAGCAAGATGGACGGGACTTCCCCATCCACAGCAAGTGCAAATGTGATGGACGGGGTCTCCCCGTCCAACAGCAAGATGGACGGGGCTTCCCTGTCCACAGCAAGTGCAAATGTGATGGACGGGGTCTCCGTCCACAGCAAGTGCAAAGGACTAGACGGGACCATCCCTTCCAACAGCAAGTCCAACGTGATGGACGGAGCCTCCCCATCCAACATCAAGTCCAAAGTGATGGATGGGACTTCCCCGTCCAACAACAAGTGGAAAGGACTGGACTGGACCACGTCCAACAGCAAGTGTAATGAACTGGGCCTCGTCCAGCATTGGACTGGACTGGGCTGCGTCCAGCAGCAAATTAATTATGGGTCCCCTCCCTTTCTTTATTATTCTCTTTTTCTTCTCTCTCTCTTTATTACTATTATTAGTCTCCTCGAAGCATAATAGAATAAAAGACGGACAAAATGGGTGTTCAAAGCCGGGTCACCAGAAAATCAACAACAGGGTTGTTGATGATGTGGCATATTCAGTTAGTTACTGTTATTTATGGCATAAAAGATTAGCACATATCAGTGAACGTGGTCTACAAGAACTAGAGAAACAAGGACTGCTATGTGGAGACAAAGTAGAAGGGTTGGAATTCTGTGAGAACTGTGTGTTTGGGAAGCAAACCAGGGTGAAGTTTAACACAGGAATCCATAGAACCAAGGGCAAGCTCGACTACATACATTCAAATCTTTGGGGGCCATCTATAACACTTACTCATGGAGGAAACATGTATTTTATCACTTTTGTTGATGACTTTAGTAGGAAAGTTTGGATATACCTGTTAAAAAGCAAAGATGAAGCCTTTGAGACCTTTGTACAATGGAAAACGAAAATTGAAAATCAGTGTGATAGGAAAGTAAAGGCTTTAAGGACAGATAATGGTCTTGAATATTGTGGAGACAAGTTCAATAAATATTGCAAAGAACATGGCATTTTATAGGAACAAGACTGTTAGGCACACACCCCAACAAAATGGTTTGGTTGAAAGATTAAATAGAACCTTGCTAGAAAGAGTAAGGTGTTTGTTGTCAAATGCTGGTCTTTCTAAACAGTTTTGGGGTGAAGCTATCCACAAAGCCTGTTATCTTATCAATAGAAGTCCATCAGCTGCCATTGATTTTAAAACTCCTCAGGAAATGTGGAATGGTAGTCCTGCTGATTACAGAAACCTAAAAATCTTTGGTTGCCCTGCCTATTACCATGTTAACGAGGGCAAGCTTGAACAAAGGGAAAAGAAAGGTTTGTTTATGGGGTATCTAGATGGAGTAAAAGGTTATAGGATATGGTGCTTTGAGAGCAAGAAATGCATCATATGCAGAGATGTAATTTTCCATGAAGTTGACATGTTCAAACCTAGGCAAGGAACTGAAACAGCTAATGCTCAAGAGAAGTCAAGGCTTGAGGTGGAGCTGGAAGCAGCAAGAGGCAGACAGAAAATTCTTGATGCTGATGATTCACGGGAACAAGATACATCAGAACTAATTGAAACTAACTCTGCTGATACATCTATCAATGACTATATGCTGGTTAGAGACAGAGAGAAAAGGATAATCAAACCAACTCAAAGGTTTGGTTATGCAGACCTAACAGCTTATGCATTGAATGCTTCCTACTTGGAGGTACAAGAAGATCCTAAATCCTACAAGGGAGCAATGAACTGCAAGGAGCATGAAAAATGGAGCTTGGCCATGGAAGAAGAAATGGAGTCATTTCACAAAAATAATACTTGGTGCTTGGTGGAAAAACCAAGTGGAGTTAAGCTTGTAGGTAGCAAATGGATATTCATAAAGAAAGAAGGAATTCCCACAATAGAACCACCAAAGTTCAAAGCAAGGTTGGTTGCTAAAGGGTTTAGTCAAAAGGAAGGGGTGGACTTCAATGAAATTTTTTCTCCAGTAGTAAAACATTTCTCCATAAGAGTGCTTCTTACCATGGTAACCAAGTTTGATCTCTATCTTGAACAGATGGATGTAAAAACTGCATTCTTACATGGTGAGTTGGAGGAAATGATATATATGAAACAACCAGAGGGCTTTGAAGTTAAAGGAAAAGAAGATTAGGTCTGCTTGTTGCAAAGATCCCTATACGGCCTAAAACAGTCCCCAAGGCAGTGGTATAAATGTTTTGACAGTTTCATGATAAGTCTCAAATACAAAAGAAGCAACTTTGACAGTTGTGTCTACTACAAGAAGCTGGCTTCAAGTGATTATATCTATCTTCTGCTATATGTGGGTGATATTCTAATAGCTTGTAAAAGCATATCAGAAATAGATGAGCTTAAGAAGTTGTTGAAAGATGAATTTGAAATGAAATACTTAGGGCCGGCTAAAAGAATTCTTGGCATGGACATCCAAAGAAACAAAGAAGCAGGAATTCTAACAATCACTCAAAAGGGATACCTTGAGAAGGTATTGAACAGGTTCAACATGAAAGAGTCTAAGCCTGTGAGCATTCCTATTGCAGCTCACTTCAAATTGTCAGCTGAGGATTGTCCTAAAACAACTCAAGAAGTCAAGGAGATGGAAAGTATACCCTATGCAAGTGTCGTAGGTAGCCTTATGAATGCTATGGTCTGCACTAGGCCAGACATAGCTTATGCTGTGAGCATAATTAGTAGATACATGGGAAATCCGGGTCACCAACATTGGATGGCTGTAAAGGAAGTTCTCAGATACCTTAAAGGCTTGATTAACACAGGTTTAGTGTATGGAAAAGGAGATCAGAATTCAGGTGGAGCATAAGGGTATGTAGACTCTGATTTTGCTGGAGACCGAGATCAAAGAAGATCTTTAATAGGTTATGTATTCAGTCTATTTGGAAATGCAGTAAGCTGGAAAGCATCACTGCAGCACATTGTGGCTTCATCCACAACTGAAGCTGAATACATTGGAGTAACTGAAACTGTTAAAGAAGCTTTATGGCTAAGTGGCTTGGTGAATGAATTAGGGATTCCTCAGGATAATATTGATGTGTTTTGTTACAATCAAAGTACAATTCACCCTTGTAAAAATCACACTTATCATGAGAGAACAAAACACATAGATATTAGAATGTATTGGATTCAAGATGTTATATCTGATGGGAAGGTGCAAATGAAGAAAGTTCCTACTTCAGGCAATCCTGCAGACTTCATCACAAAGGTGGTTCCTGTGAGAAAGTTTAGGCATTGCCTAAACATGCTTAAGATTGCGGAAACTTGAATCCAGCTTGGACAAGGATAGCATTGCTTGAAGACCGGTCTTTCAGATCCAGATGCAAGATGTGCCAAGGTGGAGATTGTGGATGATGTGGCACATTCAGTTAGTTACTGTTATTTCTATTTGTACAGTTTAAGCTCTCAACTGCTTTCTGTTATAGGCTAAGAGGTTTTACTATTAATTCTGTATCAGTAGTTGATCATGATATATAGGGTAGCTTAGTTTTGGAAAAGGCAATTTTTCAAGCATCACAAGAAAAAGTCAATTGCTGACATAGAGAGATCTGGGTGTAATTGGGATTAGGGAGTGAGGAAAGCTTGAGAAGAAGTCAAAGAGAACACTTGTACTCACAGCAACTGTAAATCTTCTGGTTCTGAATAGATTGGACTAGAGCATTGCTTAGTCCCAGAGACGTAGGCTTCCAAGGAGCCGAACTCCGTCATCAAATCTCGTGCTCTTCTGTTCTTATATTCTGTCTTTACTTTTATCATTGATTATTTGAATTGTGTTATCTTGATTGCTTGGTCTAGGTACTGTGGTGTGTGTTTCTGGTTTTTGAGGGGCTTAGAGTCACAACAAGGGTTTTGTATATTTCTTGGGGATTCCCTTGTTGCTTGGAAGTCAAAAAAACAACCAATCGTTGCTCGCTCATCTGCTGAGGAAGAATATCGTGTTTTAGCTTCATTAACATCTGAGTTACTTTGGATCAATAGTTTCTAAGAGTGTTTGAAGTTCCAATAATCTCGGTCATTGCTTTCTGTGATAGCCAATCTGCCATTCACTTGGCCAGCAACCCTTTAAGCCATGAGAGATCAAAGTATGTGGATATTGACTATCATTTCATAAGAGAATTTGTGAAATCAAGTTTCCTTAAAATAAAATGATTCATGTCAACACACATCAACAACCGACTGATCCCCTTACAAAAGCTCTTCCAAGAGTGCAATTTCAAGCTTTGATTCACAAGCTTGAAGTTCTCAACATTTACCTCCCAACTTGAGGGGGGAGTATTAGTTAGTTAAAGTCAGTTACTAAGTTAGTCAGAAATCAGTTTTTTTGTTAACTTACTTTTAGTTGGTTGAACTGTGTTATATATATATAAGAGTTCACCCTCTTGTAAATGGAACTTTTCATTATTTTCTTCTATCAATGAAAGCATAACGAGCAAACTGCTCCTTTCATCAATTCTCAGATTCTCAGATTCAATAGTGTCTCAAATATTTCATCGGATTGATTAATCTTAAACACTAATTATTCTCTTTTCTTTATTTGTCACCACTTGATCTTTGGGTTTATATAACTTTCTCTTTTTCTTCCTCTTATAATATGCACATTTTGTTGCGTAGTAAGCTCTTGTATATCACTGCATTTTTTTGCAGAGTTCTACGTTTCTTTACTAACTGGTGTGAAACCAATGTACTCAACCAAGCGAATGATATACTTGTAAACCCATATACTTAATACAAGTACTGCTACAGAGATTCAGTAAGGTCCAAACCAACGTATTCTGTGAATATACCGAAATATTGTAAATACAGGACATTACATATTAGGATTAAATGTCTATGGCCACCACATGCTAAAGCCTAAAGGCAGCAACTAGCTAGAGCTTGAAAATGTAGAGAATGCGATAGCTTCTATTATTGCTGTCAACCACGAGCATACATCCTGCTATAAAGAAAATGTTACACTAACATTAGCATGCCAATTTAGAAGATCTTATTGTTCATCAAAATAAATAAAAAAATCTGACCAGCAAGATGAATTCGCTACAAGGTGGTGATAGCAGAGCGATTTCTCTCTATAATGGCATTTAGAATTATTTAGACCTTGCAATTATTATCATAGGTTGGCCTTCCATTCTAATTTCCCCTTGTATCTTATTTACCTCTTTCTCACCAAATACATCGTTGATATGCCTAGGGGCCATTGCTGAGCTAGTAACCCATTCTTACGCAGCGAAAAGTGAGATAGAGATAAGCACATACGGTGACCAAAACTTGATGTTCAAATAACACAACTCCAGCAAAAAAACGATGTTGCTTCACATAGTAAATGTTGATGACTAAAAATCAAGGGAAAAAGTGAGCAATATTTGACGTCCAAAAAATCAGAAAAGAAGCAAGTTTTGACGCGAATAAAATAGTAACTAAAAGAAGTTAAAGATGTATACAACCAAAAGAACACAAGGGAAGCATGCCGTTCCCATGCTTCCAACATTACTGGGCTGGTTTTGCCATACTTCTTAAGTTAGCCAACATCTGAGCAGCAGCTGATTCTCTTGCTTGACGAGGATCAGAACACGCGTTTCCCCCACATGAACACTCAAACTCGAGTCCATTAACAGTTACATTAGCATGGAATCCACCTTCAAAAGATATATAGGTCAGGCTACATAATATTACCTCAACATACACAATATAATAACCAATGGTCATTAAGTATCACAAGGCGAACAAATCATATAAATTTTAATTAAAAGAATGTTGTTAATAATGTGTTACACGATTCGTGAGAAGAATTAATGCCATTAATGGATTCTACATCTAGATTAGACAGTCTTACCATCTTTTTGAACTGATTGATAAGTTGGGAGGAGCCAATTGTTTTCATGGCATACACCATCTAGTTCCTGCAAGATTAACAGAGTTCTAAGTACTAGTATTCAATGAAGACAAAGGAAACGTTCGGCATGTACTTCTAGTTATTAAGTCATGTTATAGCACGTGTATTAAAGCAAGGAATAAAGTTTTGACATTTGTGTTTTTATTTTAATAATTAAGATAGAGAAGCAACAATTATATCGATTTGTCAAAATATCATTGGATGCCAATATAAAACTTCTTTACACTAACAATGCATAGAAATTAAACTCTTAAAGCAATAGATCACCCCTAAATATATATAAATAAAAAATGTCATGCAAGGAAAGAGAAAAGATCACAGAGAAGAGGATGGTAACTGATATAAAGAACTAAGGTGCTTTACAAAGATGTATACAGCACAAAATGTAAAAGGTTAGCCTCCCACATTGTTCTCTTTGAAAGTAAAAAGTACTTAACCCCTAGGAAGCACGGACTCGGCATGAAGAAGGTGTGTCTAGTGTCCCGGAGTCAGACACGGGCCGGACACTGACACCCGTACGACACCCATACGATACGTGTCAGACACGGGTTGGAGGTGTCCATTTTAAAAATAAAAAAAATTTGTGCGACACGGCTGGGACACCGCTCCGACACGGGCGGGACACCGCTTCGACTCGGCACGGGACACAGCCCGACTTTAAATCTTTAACTCCGAAAATTTTTTAAAAAAAAAAGGTTTCAAGTTTAAACAAGACTTCTCCCTTACAAAATCACTTAGTCTGCTCATCTTCTCATCGTTGCTTCCCCTTCTCTCTGTGTTCCGTCATCTCTCATTTCTTTTCGTCGACCTCTCTCGCTGTTACACGTATCAGGTACGTCTCGCACTCTTGCTGCCTCCCTTCCTTTGAGTTCCAGAATGATAAATTTGTGCCTTTTTATATTTTTATATTAGCTTCTGGTTTTTGTTTTTAGAGATTAGTTTCTGGTTTTTTTATAATGGTGATGGTGAAGTGTGCCTTTTTATAATGGTGAAGTTAGAGTTTGGGTCTTTTAACTTTTTAGAGATTAGTTTATGTTTTTTTTTTGAGATGTTAGTTTATGGGTTTTTATAATGATGATGAAGTCAAAGTTTCCACCTTCATGTTTCTGGTTTCATAATGCGCACCTCCACTGAATATTATATTACTTTTTTCGGATGGAAGAGAAGGTTTTGATGATCTAGATTCTCTAAATGATAGAGGTAAGATGCCGCCAAAAACTTGGTGGCTAGTTCATGGTATTAAATCTCCAATACTTCAAAAGGTTGCCCTTAAACTACTTGCACAACCTTGTTCATCTTCATGTTGTGAAAGGAATTGGAGCATATATTAATTTATCCATTCATTAACGAGAAACAAAATGACATCACATAGAGCGGAAGATTTGGTCTTTGTTCACAGCAACGTTTGACTTCTTTCAAGGAATACTCCACGATATCATAAAGAGGGAACTAAAATGTAGGATGTAGCTGGAGATGATTTTGGATCACTTGAGGATAGGGGGTGATAAATCTTAAATTGATTATATTTTGTTTTATCTTTTTGGTAGTAGATGGATGAAGGTGAAAGACTTGTTTCAATTGTTTATCATCTTGTTTTAGAATAATTTTTTTTTGAAGAAACAAAGTACTCAATTTAGATAAATATACAATTCCTGGTTATCAATTTAGTTCTTTTATAAATGATGCTCATATTCTTTTTTTTTTATAATGATTTTTTTTTTTTATATAATTATATATATATATATATATATATATATATATATATATATATATATATATATACATCTAAATAAATAAATATATATATATATATATAGCAGTGTCGGCGTCCTATATTTTGAACATGACCGGTGTCCGTGTCGTGTCCGGTGTCAGTGCTTAACCCAAATTTGGGTATATATTTGGAGACTTTGCATGGATCAATAATGAAGCAGTTTTAGTTATTATGCATTTATGCAGTAAAAATATGTTTACATTTATAAAGATGAAACCAATGACTAGTATAAAAGATGTTATCTAAGCGGCAATGTGGAAATCAAGTAGAATTATTCTAAAATCAAATCTTTCCATTTGCAGTTCCGCCCCTCTTTCCAAAACAAAAAACAAATCTTATACTTCATATCTCTCACTAATATGGTTTGATAGTTGAAGACTTCAATATAAAATGTTTGTTGTCTGATGTTCTGAATAGGAATGAATGAGCTTTGTTAGTAGTTAAAAAAATTCTAAAGCTTTCATCGCCTTTCCTTAAATTTTTCATATCAATTTTTAAGACCTATTTTTAAATCTAATACCGTGTTTCTTCTCAATTATTCAGCTAATGCGTCTATCAGTTCCATACCATAAATAAGTACCTTTTTATGTTGTAATTCACTATATTCTAGTATCAATATTATACTATACTCATGTCTCTACCAGAAGCAATGCTTCCAATAAATTTGTGAAAATCATGTGATCCTCTGTGAACAGCATAAATAGAATTAATAAAGCATCATATATGTGGCAAAACATTTTCTCCTCTCATACTCAAATGCCTGGAATGATTATGTGATCATTTTGATGCACCACAATTACGAAAACCGAACATAGATATCTTATATCTTATATATGGCAAATAACCCAACAAAACAAGTTTTCAGGTTAAGCATAGTCATAAAAAATTCAAATGTATTAATAAGTAGTAAGTAAATAGAACATCTCTTGCCTGGCATGGACTTTGCATGATAAAGACAGCCTCTGACAATTTTTTCCCCTTAGTACATGGAGATAAGCTTTGACGCTTAACCATATTTTCTTGATTCCTTTCCCATATATCATTGCAGCCTTCAATAATGGATTCTATCTTTAATTCAAAGTCATCTTCCCCATCTACTTATGTAAAGAAGACAAAAACAGAATCAATGGCTGTTAATCTTTCACTTGGACATAAGTCAATAGCTGTCACAAGCCCTAAGCCTAGTAGCAAATTTTCATCAGGATTGTACGAGTGTTTAATCTTACCCAAACAACTGTTTTTCATAGTAAAATCTGTTTTTTAGTAGAAGTTTATATGTTTGGGTAAAAGGAGAGAGAAGAAATTGTACTGATAGAATAATGCACCAGCGAAGCAAAGCAAAAAAAAGCAAGGACAAACCACAGCGCAGGGAGAACATACCAGTTAACATTCTCTGAATTTTTTTGTCACACACAGCAATCTCATCCTCTATCTGACACAAGAAGAGCCTGCACAAAGAAACTAAGTCAAAGTTAAATGCAAAAATGGAGTTTTCAGCATTCAAAATATAGTTGAAAGCTATTCCTTAAAGTTAGCAAAAGCAGAAAATTAGGTACGACTAAGGGAGCAGTAAATGAGTGAAAGAGGAAGAAAACTATTTTAATGGTCCTGTGACTTCTGGCATGAACCAACAAAGCTTAGCTGTTAGGTGAAAACAGATGAATAGTTTTATATTTCTAATACTCCTCATGTAAGAGCCCTTTGGGCTTGAAGCATCGACAATGCACAAGCTCATTTGGATTGTGCTGAAAATTCAACTTTTCATTAGAAGAATGGGGGTGACAAAGATTAAACTCTAGACTCGTTAGTCATAAAGGCTTTGACACCATGCCACGGACCAACTCTACCAAAACCTTAAACTGTTAAGTGAAGGCACATTAATGATTTTATATATCTAACCAACCCAAATACCATTGACGTTGATAATAGAAAAACATTCGTGCTTCTTGTGCTTAGGTAAGCCAAAATGGTGGAAATAAGCAAACTTATTGTGCTTACAGCGTGGATTAAGTCAAGTTACTGATACATAAACATGTATATATGTTCTAGGATAACCAAGTATATATGTTCCAGGTGTCCATGCATAGCTACAGAGAATGGATAGAAACATTCTTATCATCAGAAAAAGCAATGAAAAAGTTTTACCAGCTGATTCCTCTTTCGCATCAGAGCAGAGAGGGCAGTTTGTGATAACAACTTTCCCTTAGAATCTAAAAGAACTTGGAGCTTCTCCAGATTTGTGTCTTTTTCGGGTGAGGTATTGGGACTTTTGGAACAAATCTGGTTGCAAGAAGCAAGATTGTTCATTCCACCCACAATGATGAGCATCCTTGATGTATCAACCTTCTCAGCCTGCCAAACCGATGACATTCAGCTAGATGAGAGATAATTAAACATTGGAATAAAGCTCAAGAATTATGATAGCAATGAGGTGCAGCTCATTTAGAATCATAATTATGATGAGATAATAAACATGGGAAAACAGATCATTTTGAAAACTACTTCGTAATCAGCAACATAATTACGATAACATTTATTTTCATCAATAGTATATAGTATACTAAACTAAGAATATTTCACAAATTAAGATAGCAATTAGGTGCAGCTCATTTAGAATCATAATTATGATGAGATAATAAACATGGGAAAACAGCGCATTTTGAAAACTACTTCGAATCAAGCAACATAATTATGATAACATTTATTTTCATCAATAGTATACTAAACTAAGAATATTTCACAAATATTTGTCACGATTATTTGACAATTTTTAAAATGGTTAAATTAACTTAAATTGACAATAAAATATGACCATTGTTGCCAACCTTTTGATTAAAGTGAAGGAAATCAAGAAAAAGTTCGATCTCAAGGGGATTGCAGTGTACAGAGGATCCGTTTTTTTCGGATACATATAAAGAGGAATTTTTTTATTAATTGAAGTGTAGGAACATGTTGATCAATTTGAATAGTGTAACTAGCTTATATGTTGATATTACAGTTAGAATCCTTTTCTGGAATTTAACGCAGATTTCAACTGCAGACCTGAGTTTTTCTGGTCTGACGGACTGATACCCCCTTCAACTTAAATAAAACACTTTCACTATAGTCCACAACTATTCCCAAAATACAACTAAGAAAATGCAGGAATAAATAAAGTAATATACTAGTGGTAATGAGAGTTATATATTAATTAGTTGATCCAAAATTAGATGGTTATGGACAAAAACCGATGATTTCGCAAGTTAATTGATTGCTATCATGACAACCTCACATATATGCCAAAGTAACATTCCTGGATATGCCAAAAATATGGTAGCTACCATATGAAATGCGTATATGTATACAATATGGATATGTCTCCAATTTTGCAGTATCATCACATCCAGGATTCTCATATGGCATCTTATTGGAGAATGTGATTATAGGTTACCTAAAAGAGCACAAACCTGACGAAAATTGATAGAAAGGGGTCTGGCCGATAATGGCTGGTGGCAGTGGTGTGCCTCATTCGGCCTGCGCAAGCATCCTTGGCTGAAAGAGCTAGACTTGTGCTCAGTGTGCTGCAGCACCAAAGAGGGTTTGAAAAGATGAAGGATAAGAGTTTTTATTGCCAAAATTAGTCAGGGATATTTTTGTCCAAGAAATATCTCTGAACAGCTTCTCCATGTGATAGCACAAAAATTGCACTGTGATAGCTTTTCAAGTGTTTTGCTTGTTTTTCACAAAACACTCACCCAAACGTACAAACATAACAAAGTACCTTTTTATCAGGAAAAAACACATCAAACATGCTCTACGATGGAAAGCAATAAACTAAATAACTAGACGAGTAGACTATTTTCAAACCTTAATTGACTCTTGTAGAACCATTGGAATAATATTGCACAAATGGATTGTTTTTTTCTTGATCTTCACCAACTTGTACAATATTGGCAATATACTGGCATTTTTCTTTATTTGGGGATTCAAAAGTTGAAGGTTTGTCCACATCCATATCATGGCAATCCTTGACAAAATCAGACATTATAAGTGTACAGCTTCCGTTGTTCTCTTTCTGCTTAGGCAATTCAATATTATCACTGCTTCGCTTATTATCAAGACCAATAAATGTGTCCTCAGTTGCATAGGATTCTGACACTTTAGGGCTGTCCACCATTATATTTTTCTGTGTTATCCTGGGAACTTGCAAACTATGTGAGAATGCTTCTCTGCGAAGATAGGATATATTACACAAATAGTCAGCCTCATGTTATGGAGATAGTTGCCAAAGAAAACATTAAATGAAACCGGTGGCATTTTTGGGGCAATGAATGAAATAAGAAAAAGGATTAGTCCCTCTACTATAGTATAGAGTATAGGCATTATTTTTTCCCCCTTCTAACAAGAATTAAATTAAGAAATACTCATGGTAACCATATGTGCAGATGAAATTAGTAAAATTATCTATGACATATTGAGCAATATAATACCAAAGTAAAGATTGTAATTTGTAAATACTGGTATCGTACTTCAAGTAGGCAACCACATAGCTCGTATTTATGGTCTTGATGAAGTAATGGCGGGTGAATTAGTGGAATTTGATGAGTGTGCTATATAGGCATTGCTTTGATGATGCAAGAGGGAAGTTCGGTAAAAGCAATAGGAAGAATTTCTCATCCCTTTAAATGCAATCATTTGATTTGGTAATAAAAAGTAATAAAGAAAACAACAAATAGAAAAAGGAGATCTTGTATCAACGGCCAGTCTTCAGTATAAGAGAAAGTTCCATCTTTTTCTATTGACTCCTGCAGATTGGATTGAAAAATAAATCTTTATTGGTTCTACCTCCTCTTTTTATGACAGGATTGAATCTTTATCGAAGGATCATAAAAAATGGGTCTGGATCTCTTGAAGGAATGATTTGGAAGACCCAAAACCAAAAATAATGGTATTAATGATAACTAGAGAAACATTATGTTAAGGTTTAGAGAAAGCCAATGTATTTGGAAGACCCAAAACCAAAAATAATGGTATTAATGAATGTATTATAAA
Organism: Sophora flavescens; assembly: GCA_030762895.1. Lineage (NCBI taxonomy): Eukaryota > Viridiplantae > Streptophyta > Magnoliopsida > Fabales > Fabaceae > Sophora > Sophora flavescens. Next base: position 144,949,398 of record CM061064.1, read on the forward strand.
GATATCATAACTTAGTAGATGGAGGGTCCAAATTGTTCAATCATAGGTGTGCACCGGTGCACTCCAAACCTTGGAGTGCACCATAAAAGGCGCACTCGCTTATAGGAGCTTTTGGCTTTATGCCACTTGACTTCGTTTTACCAGTAGTTTTCTTCAATTTGACATTTAAGCCATCTAAGCAAAGCCCCTTTTTCTGGTTGAACGTAATTATTGTTGTGGCCTAGAGAAACATTAAGGTTTAGAGAAAGCCAATGTATGGATGAGCTCGGAATCTATTTCTGCAAACCATTCAATCATGAAAGTGCAACTCTATGAGTAATAAGGTTAATCAGTATTTGGAAGTCTCGTATATTAACCTTACTTTATTGTTTAGCCAGATGGGTAATTTTAAGTAAAAATTGAATTTCATCACTAAAGAATCTCATTAAATTCCATAAAGGTCCATGGTCTGAGAATGCAATACTTAAAAAGTCTCTGAATAATTCAGATTTCAGATCGTGAGAAAATTCCACAGTATGTATTTAAGATTATAAGAGCAGCACAACAGAACAGAGTCATTACAAATGTGCCCCTAAAATTATTATTTTAAGTTTGTTTATGGTTTCGGCACAATCATGGATACTAAAATTGGTTTTAAAGAGCACACGTTAGTTGTACTTTTCTATTCTCATTGGTTGCCAAACATATAAACTTGAGTTAAGAAGTACGCTGAGCATAAACTAAATAGCATCACTTATGGAGTATATGATGCAAAATAATGCTAAATCAATCTAAATCAAGTTTTTTAAATAGGAGAATTACACCAACCTCGAAATCCACTTTGAGATTATTTCAAAATATGGGAGCACATGGAAGTAATCGACAACTGGAGTGATCGCCCAACTATTACAACTCTTTTTGACCAAAGGACCCCGCAAGCTATGCAAAGAGAAGACATTAAATGTCAGTCAGAAGCATATGCAGAGTTTATTAACAACCAGTTTTACTTCTGTGACACATTTGACAGTCAAGGGACAAAACATATAAGCATTAAATCCAGAACACCAATAGAATGTGCAGCTCTACTTACTGTAGGCATCATTCTAGGATGGCCTATTACATACACCTTTTTGATAAGATTGCAACATTCTGGCTAGCAAGTAGCCATCCTGTCGGTCCAAACATATGTGGAAAAAAAAAACTATCAAAATGGAAGGACATTATAGAAAAAATAACTTCAAGGTTAATATACCATTTAATTTTCAAATATTTATAAGCTAGTAAATAACTTCATTCAGAAGTTAAGTGACATTAATGTGTAGTATGAAAACAAGTGTATTTGACTTTGTAGCCAAAAAGAGCAGATGACTCCACCTGGCTGACAGAAAAAACACAACTTTCCTATCAATGGAAAAACTGGTGACATCAATGGCAGTCACCCTTGAGACCTGAGCCATCAACCGATGACAAAGCAATAGTAAATAACAATTAAAACAAACCTTTCAATTACATCTTTGATAGGAACTTGAATAACCTCCTGATTGATCAACTCGGAGCACTGCATTATATAAAAGCGAGACGCTTCCTTCTCTTTGCCATGAGAATACACAGTGTAGCTTTCCAAAAGTGTTATATCAGTGTTATTGATACATGTACCACAGTACTAGAATCATATTCAACTATTTATGTATCAGAAAGCACCTATTAAAACTAAAAATAAGATATAATGATACGTTAACTAAAGTAGCAAATATGATATGAAAATATTTTTAGCTTAGAAAATAAAATTAATAGAGGGACAAAAAGGACAGAACAAAGTGTTGACAGAATAATAGCCTCAGAATAGATAAAAAGAGCTAGCCTAGGTATAATATAGCATGATGCATGTAATGTTGACCCTTGTCATATTGACATCATTGCTTGGTTAAATAAATTGTAAAGTGGAAAATCCTTATAAATAAGAATGTCCCTTGATCTATGGTGTCAATTAATACATAAGATAAGACAGCAACCAACTAAACTACAACATCTGCTAACAATAACCATGGCAATCTTTCTGCAGAATAAGCATTATTACCTGTGGCCTCCTTTACAGCAAAATACCCAACTTGCAGAAATCCAGATTCATCAACATTTAATTCATCTTTTGTAGGCTTTCTAAAGACTCTTTTCTTTATGTAAGTATTATTCGTTTGTGATGTAGCTTCAGAACTTTGGTTGCAGGTATCCAGACCTTTTTCAACCACAGACCATACCCCCCTAGTGATAGAACCAAACAAAGAAAAAGCAAAGACTCCTTCTACTGTTGATTAAAAGGACAGCGACTTTTGAAATGGGCCATCCCTCTATATTAGGAACATTTTTTGATGCATCTAAACATTTACATACATCACATGCATCCATAATCATTTTTTCTGTTGATGATAGCTGCTTCTCCACATCAAGAAGCGCGGGTTCGATTAACTTTTGCATGAACTGCATATATGCTAATAAAGTTGGCCTCGGAACCACGGCCAGCTTGCAAAATTCATTAAATGGCAAATATTCTAGCTCTGGATGCTGTTTTCTGTGGTAGTAGTTGTACAAAGCAAGACAACAGAATGCACCTAACACAGACAAACTCAAACATAAAAATTAGCAACTAGAGAATATGATACCCTCCGAATGTATTTCTATAAATCTATAAGCATGTACTTGTGATACTTGTAATTTTTAAACCATAATTGTAAAAGAATTTGTAATTTTAATGTGTTTAATGAATTGTGTGGGGCCAAACCTAAATGCACCAGAACCCAAGAGCGCTTGGATGAGATGGCACGGATCTCTTCCAGCTTAACCAGAGGTCTCGAGTTCGATTCCTGACCCTGGGAATGCAGCAGCGTTAAAACTCTTGAGGGAGAGCTTTGCCGCCCTTGTGGTCCTACCCAGCTCGAGGGATTAGTCTCCGCAGTTACGAGCGGAGGATACCCCGGGAAACCAAAAAAAAAAACCTAAATGCACCAGAAGGATGCATAGAGTTGCCATCCATGGTATACATTCTACTTAAGAAAGTTTTAGTTTAGGAGAACAAAACAAGTCAGTTAATTTATTTAATTGAATTATTGCTGGCCAACCCCAAAATCAAAGATATCGCATCATGCGTGATTACTGTATAATCTGAAAGCAAGTAAAATGTCCTATTATTTAAATTGCATCATGGAGATTTGCATGGGATGTGATCTAATCATCACAGGCTTCACAACATTTCACAAGGTCACTGATATATATCCTGACTATTAAGAAAGAATACCAAATAGTATCACTTAGAGTACCAGGGTTTGATAAAATGGGTGAAGCTTAATGGCAAGAATTAAATTACCACGTCAACGAAATCAATTTTTTCTTTAAACTGACTCCTCTAGGTCAAAAGTCAAATTTTCTAATTAGCCACAGACTGAAAGTCATTTTAAAGAGTTAAAAACATAAATTAACTAATCCTCATTGAGGAATATAATTATTACATTATGCTTTCTATGTTCCAAGCAGGAAATACACAGAAGTAATGTAACTAGAATCTGTACGGTAAGGAAACCATAAAAGTGAAAAGAAAATCTCTAATATGTTGTATAATTCTTAAAAAAAAACATCTCCAATAATCCTCCAAACAGGGAATTAAAAAATCACAAAAAGAGAAACAGCATAAGTGCATAATTAAACATGTGTCCAGATAAATCATGTAGGTTAATCTTTGGATTCTTATACACGTAAAAAAATATACGAAAAAAGAAGAAACCTGTTTTGCAACCGACTGCTGCTGAGATGGTGTGGGATTATCTCGGACAAATGATTTTGCTGGCAGCAATGGATCTACCAAGTGTTCTAAGAATGCTTGAACTGCATCCTGGGTCTGACACACGTCCAATGGAGCCATGTTCTATCCAGTGATTCTTAAGGCTTCTCACCCTTCTGATGTGAACATACATAGAAGAACCAATAAAAATTAAAAACAACAGAACTGAACAAGCTTGTAAAACAAGTGCATGAGTCCTCTTGCGTCCTTGAACTTGCACTTACACATGTGTGTGCAAAGAGAGAAACACAAATAATAAAAATTGATAAACAAAAAAAAAAGGGCACACATGCCTCCATCACCTTCGCTGCTTAGAATTAAGACTGGCACTGTATGCAAATAAAATTTGCATTATCAGGAAAAGAAGCATTTTTCCCCCAAATAGGTGAAGAAAAAATAGAACAACATCACCAAAAAAAAAACAATAAGATAAAAAAAAAAACAGTCTAAGCAAATTGAACAACTATTATCAATTAATAAAACAGATGTGTTATTTGAACCAGCTGTGTTATTTGCACACCCGAATAGGACACCCGGTTGGGACACCTTAGTTAATCACGTGCAAATATTTGGTTAATTCAGTTTATTATATGGTTAATGGGTGATCTGAAGCTTATTTTCCTTAACCATGTAAATATTTGGTTAATCACATGCAAATATATGATTAATTCAATTTATATGATTAATGGGTCATCATGAATTAACCAAATATTTGCACGTGATTAACCATATAATGAACTGAAACCAAATATTTGCACGTGATTAAACAAGGTATTGTTAGAGGTGTCCCGAATGCGTGTTCAAAAAAAATTTCTCTATTTGAACACAGGATTGTTGTCCCAACACCATATTTTTATACAATTCATATTTTTTGGCTACCGAGCCCGATAAGTATCTTCATTAAAAATACGGTGTCGGGGATACAAGTGTCGAAAATTTGTGTTCTTTGTTAATAAAAAGAGAAGGTTTTATTGAAAGGGGTCTCCGCTTACGCATATGATAGTAGGCGAATTCTAGGGTGGGCAAGTAAGTTTACTTGCTCACCTTGTGCAAGAATCGTTGGATTGAAGTGATCCCCATGATCATATCCTGTACCCTCCCCACATTATCCCTCTCCCATCTCCCTCCACAGCTGCTCCCACACCGACCACCGCCGCTCCAGAACCGTCGTGCATTTCCCTCCGTCAAGAACCCACTGTCCCCACTGCGAATCGTACTTCACCGTCCACCTTGTTCGTCATCGGTCATTCCCTTCCATCACCATATTATCCCCCCCTCCCCCAATTTCCTCCACCGCCCCTCCTTCACAAAGCAGCTCCATCCATGTCCCTCCGAGCGGAGAAGGCGGGCAGATACACGGCGGAGAAGATGGCATAGGAAGTCACAATGCTTCCTCCCTTGAGCTCCACCATGTAGCAGGAGAGCTCCGCGGTCCAGATCGGACAGCCTTCACGCGTCGTTCCTTCCTCCGCCACGCAACGCGCGATCGACCACCATCGTAAGCAGCTCCACGCACGTTTGAAGAAGATCCGCGAGCTCCGCCATCGACCAGCCACGCCGCACGCCGCGCCGAGCGAGCCACTGTCACGACCGTATAGCAGAGCCACCCAGATGCCGCTCCGTTGTCCAGATCCGTCGCGATTTCGCTGCCCGCCATTCCTCACGCCAGCCAGGCTGTCGCGCCACGCCGTCAAGTCCTCTGTTCGGACCGCCTCACATCGCCACTCCGCCGCGTGAACCGCCATGCTCACCTGCACGCAAACACCACCAGTTCCTCGCTCTTCACTTTACCTCTCTTTCGATTCGCTTTCTTCCTCCAACCTTCAGGTGCATGTGCAAGATGGTGGCTTGGCCGAGATCGGTGCTGACAACGAAAGGTTGAAGATGGTGGGCGTGGTTGAAGAAGGGTACCGACAAGAGAGCCAAAGTGAGAGAACAAGATGTAGAAAAAAAATTGGTGTGTATAGTACATGATAACGTATGATGGAACCGCATGATCCACCGTTAATCAAAGTTATGTACGGTGAGCAAGTAAATTTACTTGTTCACCCTACAATTCGCCTTCAATCTGATATCTAGGTATGATGGAGGTTGATACAGTTTTGTATCAAACAGGTTATAAGTTTTCAATCCCTCATTTTTTTTATTTTTTTTTGAGATAAATATAAATTGATTTGTAAATATTTATAGAGTTTAAAGGTTTTTCTTATCTTGAATTATAACACAATCTCTTAATTAATGTTAGATATATTCTTACTTGATTATTTTATCCTCAAACTCATTTTAAAAGAGTCAAATCCAAATTTCTTTTTTTTAAAGAGGAGGCTTATAAATTATAATACCTATTACGTAGGAATAGGAAAAAGACGATGTACATTGCGAGCTTTGAATTCGTGCTCATTATTCATATCTTATAACTTAACCAACCGAATTAGGAAATAATTTTTTTATACCATCAACTAGTAGTAAATCATTCATATTCATATGCATTATAAAATTCAAGAGTTTTTAATAATGTGAATTCATGATTGGCTATGATGGTAAAAAAAAAATTTACTCTATTCGTGTATACCAAAGCCATTATTATTTTGGATTTTTTTTATGTCTGATATTTTATGAGGGTTTTTTTTTATGACAAAATATTTTATGAGGTTGATTGCTCTAAATATTAGGAAATTAGATTTTGTTTATAATTGGGATTATGTTTAGAAGAAAAAATAATATATTTTTTGGTACATAAAAAAGAGAATATATTTCCACGGTAATGGATTTTCTCTGTTTGTTGTTTTCTTAATAACGATTTCCTCTATTTTATTTGATATAGGGAACCTGATACCGATTAAGACATAATAATAGAAAAAAATAGTAAGAATAAATCGAAATATAAATTTTAAATGATGAAACTTAAGAGGCTTTTGAAATCAACGTATCTACTAAGCATGTCCGTAACCAAGCGTTTATTACAAGTTTTCTAAAAATATTCTCGATAACATTAGCATGAAAATAAAAGTTTCCTATGAATGGTATAAGTTTTAAAAAACTTATCCCCGACATAAAAAAATGTATGGGAATAAAATTGATGAATTATAGTTAAAAACTTGGAAATACTCTATTCTCATGTGTGAAGGTGGAAAAGAAATATTCCTGAAAATGTGATTCCTAATAATGTAGTTTGTCTGAGAATAAAACATTCCAGACATCAAACGTTACCTAAGACTTGAATAATATTTTCTAGGGAAAAAAGCATACACATCCCTTAAATTTTAGTCCATCCAACTACAATCCATAGCTACGTTCTGTAAATATATACACAACTACGATTAAGTTAAGGGGATAAAATAAGATGGACTCTAATGATATTTCCTTACATAAATGATCAATACATTTCACAGGACAACATCTAAACCCTAACAAACTATATTATTATCACCTTTGCAAATAAACAACCATGAGCATGACCCATAAGCAAAACAATAGCCATAACAATAGTTTACAATTCATTTTATCAAGTAATCCAAAATCGCAAGAGAGAAACAGAAACACACAGAACAAACCACAAAAAACAATGAAACCCCAAAACCCTAGTCTTTAAGAGGATGAAACCAAAAACAAAAAGAGAGAAACACAAAATAAAATAGGGGAATGAAAATGGAAAATAAAAGAGGGAACGGGAGAGAGCTTACAAATGATGAAAAAGCAACAATGGTGGTCCTTCATGGTGGCATGAGTGAGGGAGGACGAAGTGACTTGAGTGAGGGAGGACGAAGGAACAATGGTGGTCCTTCATGGTGGCGTGAGCGAGGGAGGATGAAGTGGCGTGAGTGAGTGAGTGTTAGGGTGTGGGAGGACGAAGGAATAGGGGTTGAAAGAGAGACTTGAGTGTTAGGGTGCGGGAGTGAATAGCTAGACTTGAGTTTTAATATTGTAAAATATAAAGACATGTAATGTCAATTGCTTGACCAACCGTTATTACATGTCACTTGTAACAGTGGTTGTGAAACAACCGCTGTTACACGTTTTTCCCTCCACCAAGCTTCTAAGAATTGCTCACTTGTAACAGCGGTTCTGAAACAATCGCTGTTACAAGTCACTTGTAACATCGGTTTTCATACAACTGCTATTACAAGTATTTTAAATGAACCATATATTTACGATACTGCCACCGCCTCTTTTGTAACATCGGTTTTAAACTAAGATGTTACATCCAGTCGTTACAGGCATATTTTCCACTAGTGTATCTATCTTCCCTCTAACGAGGAGGTATTTGTATTCCCCTCTAATGAGGAGGTATCTATCATCCCCTTCGCAGAAGGAGGTATCTGTCTTCCTTTCTAACGAGGATGCATCTGTCTTCCCCTCTAACGAGGATGTATCTGTCATCCTCTTCCCAGAAGGAGGTAGCTCATCATGCATCAATAATAATTCTAAATAATATATGGGCATATGTTATGATCCCAAGACATGAAATATGGCTCCTTGCATTATTAACAATGATAAAATGTCATGTCCCAACAACGCTATAACATCATTTAACATGGCAGAGCATGTCACAACAACACTATAGCATCATATAACATAGCACAGCATGTCACAACACTATAACATCATATAACATAGCAAAACATGTCTAACATATATATTATGATTGAAAATCATGAAACAAGTCTTAGAACACATGGCCAAACCATACAGACAACCTATATTACATCAATTTATCGATTATTGAAAACCCCCAAATAAATTTAACGTTCTTGGACCCTATTATGTCAAAAACCCAATTCTTCCCAATCAAATCACCCCAGATTTCAATATCTGTTAAAAGAACCCAAAACCCGTTTTGAAATACCATGGAAGGGTGAGAAAATGTGTTTTTACTCACCTCTTGAAGACCTCCGTGTAACTCCAAGTGATTCCTACGGCGAATCCTAGCGTTTTCCAAGAGTTCTCCTCATCTTCCTTTTCCTAAACTCCTTCCACAATTCTTTCTTCCCAAACCATGAAATCCTCTCTTCTTTAGTGTTTTTCTATGTTTCTAATGTAATTAGGGTTCCAAATATGCTGCTAATGCACATTAGGTTCGTATTTATAGGTCTCTTAAAGCCCAAAATGCATTAAAACACGTCATGGCCCACTTAGCCTACGTCTGGCGTAGTACTTTGCACATATCTTAAGTTATAGACAGGGTCGACCCAATGCTTTTGGAGGTCTAAAGCGAACTCTAAAGTGAGGCCTTTTAAAACAAATAAAATTTTATTAAAATTATTATATTTTTATTTAAAGTTTATTTTTCGTATTTTTTGGGTTGCAAAATCATGTATTAAATTATTGTAATCGATTTCATTTAACGATTCTTTTTCAATCGATAATAAAGCTAATTCACTAATCTTTGTTGAGACATTGTCGATCTAAGATAATATTTTATTAATTTTAATTTTGAAAAACTTCTTTCTACCGAAGCAACAGTTACAAGAATCGTTAACATTATTCTATAAGCGATATATGCATTTGGAAAAGAATCATTTTCATTTGTATAATTTCTCTTAAAATGTTTAGTTATGTAAATAAATCTAATCCATCAATATCAGAGTTGACATTTCTATATGTTAAAATAAAAAAAACAATATATGTTTCACAAATTAAATTAAACGACTATAAATCAAGACTAAAGAAAAAAGTTAGAACAATGAAACCTGATTGTCAATAAAATTCTTCTGACTTTTGGGTGCTTGCTTGTTGGGCCAAATGCAATAGGAATAACTACAAGATTTCTGCATTAATTTGAGAAAATAAATAAATAATTCTCATAACGCAAAAAAATTGACTAAACTTTTGAATTAATGCTCTACCTCGGTACCTCCAGTCCAGTGTAAAATTAACCGATAGAATTGAGGGATGTATGACACTGACTAGGGACGTGATGAAAGAGTTTGAAATGTGAAGCTTTCTTGACTCTTTTATTTTCATGAAACAAAATAACAAATAATATTATGTATTGAGAGAAAAGATTTTGTGAAATTGTCAAATTGATGAGTGAGTTTGAGAGTATGAGAGAGCAGTATGATTGAAAGATCAAAGTAGGAGAGAGATGAGTGTCATAAGGATAGAGATGAGTCCTAAGGAAAGTGCATCATTTTTCATTTTTATAGTGAAAAACTAAAAAAATATTAACTTTATGTTATTAATGAACGATTATGTCGGTGAGTTAGAAATACATGAGATGAGTCATGATTGAGGAAAACGAAACATCTTTTATGCCACTGCTCACTCATCATTTTATACAATTGACTCTTAACAATTTTTTTTAAATGAGCACCAAAAAAATATGTATTATTAAAATAGGTAATAAATTTTTTTTAGGCCTAAAGCCCTAGCCTTACCAGCTTTACCCTTGGTGGCCCTGGTTATAGACATCCAAAAATTATGAGTTTTATATCGTTGGAAACCTAACAAAAATATATGCAACTTTTAAGAGTATCATAAAATCTTAACCGGTCGTTTAAAGGGTCAAAACTGTGCTAGAAAATAGAAAAACGGTACTGGTGCTGGAACCTGAAAATCAAGTACTAATTTGGTCATAACTTGAGCTACAAGAATTCAATTTGGACGAATTTGGTGTCCATGCAAAGCTAAGAGACAGATCTACATTTATTATGAAGACATCGAGTCTAAGGGAGTTCGTTTTGACTATGCAATATCCATTTGAAGATGGATGTTGGGTCATATGAAGTCTATTATGTGAAATTGGACCAAAAACACTCAAAATTATTTATTTAACTTCTTTTGAGCCACTTATGAGATTTTAAACTCTTCAAACTATAGTCAATTTTTGGGATGTTATAAGAATATTGACGGCCTAAAATCCTCTTTGAGATTGTAGGAATTTTAGGAACACCAATCTCTCTTGATGAAAATACATGATAAAAAATCTTTGGACATTTCGCAAGAATTCTCATTGATGTGGATTTATCCGGAAGTCTCTATGATGAAATCTTTGTAGAAAGAGATGGATATGCATTTTATGTTGGAATTGAGTATGAGAAGCTCCCTTACTTCTGTTATTACTGTCAAGCTGTTGGCCATTCTTTGGATGTTTGCAAGAAGCAGGGAGGTGCATCCTTGAAAAATCAAGATCAGGCTCCGCAAGAGAGAAATAAAGTGACAACTACGTATGTTCCTAAAAAGAAATTAGATGAGCCAGCCATTTTGATTGATGCTGCTATGTCCAAGGATGACTGCGATGTCATTGTTAATAAACAAGTCAATAATCTGGGAATTCAGGACTTAGCAATTGATCATCTCCATCAGAAAAATAAAGAATATGTGCTTGAAGAGGTGGAGAACAAGGACAACACTGACAATAATCAAAAGGAGGATGAGGAACACTCGGTTTATGATGAATTACTTCATCCAGATTCTCCAGTTGGTTTCAATGAAGGTACAAATTTTAATATTGCTGATCATGTATTGGATACAGTGTTTTCAGATAGCTTGAACCATAATCAATCCCCTGGAAATAGGGATATGGCAGTTAATGTTATTGTTGATCCTCCTAAAATTGATGAGATGAATGATCAAAATAATATGACTTCAGTTAATGCTGCTGCTAATCATTTAGGATTTGGGAATGTTGCAACAGTAATAGTTAATGATTCTATGACTACTAATGTGGCCAGTGATATCAGGCTTTTGGGAAAATTCTGAAATGGAGAAAATATTGAAGAAGTTGTAGAAGAGACTGCAGAGAATTCGGGAAATGATGAAGATGATTATACTCTTGTAGTCTCTAAATCCCAAAGAAAAAAAACAGAACAGAAGAAAGAAACAGGTTATCAAAACAGCTTCTCATAATTTAGGACCCCGAGCTGGTCTCAATAATTCATCTCAAGGAAGTTGAAAAATTATATATTGGAATGGAAGAGGGCTTGGCAATGTGGAAACAAGATTAGTATTGAAGAAGCTTTGTAACCTCAACAAACATGATCTTCTTTTCCTTGCTGAACCTTGGATCAGAATTGAGCAAATTCCTTTGAAATTCTGGAACAGTCTAAATTTTAAGGTGTTTGTGGTCAATGATAGAAATGCCTTGGCTCCAAATTTGTGGGGATTATGTCTACAGAACATGGATCCATCTCTGATTTCTGTATCTAATCAGTACATTGTATTTTCATTGCTGCTAGACAGTCAGCAATTTTTTGTAACAACCATTTATGCTTCAACTTCTCACTTCCATAGAAGAGAACTTTGGTGTGATTTAGCTCAGTTGCAGCAGCAAAACTCAGGTCCTTGGTGTTTCTTAGGAAATTTTAATGCTGTGGTTGGAGCACATGGAAAGAGAGGGGGCAATCTTCCTTTGGCAGCCTCATGTGAGGAATTTAAAGCATGGATGGATAGTTGCAACCTAATTCACATTCAGACTAAAGGTGTTTTCTATACTTGGTCAAATGGTAAGGGTTTTTCAAATCATACTGAGCTAAGACTTGATAGATCTATCTGTAGTGATGATTTGTTGAACTTTTGAGATAAAGTAACTTGCTGCACTTTAACCAAAAGCCATTCAGACCATTTCCCAATTCTCCTAATAATGAGTAAATGTGAGATTTCTTATCCTTCATCTTTCAAGTGTCTTAAAATGTAGCTGCAACATCCAGATTACAGAAGATTAGTTGCTAATGCTTGGAAAGTTAAAGTTGAGGGCAATCCAATGAATGTGCTATCTACAATATTAATGCTTCTAAAGAAAGACTTAAGGAAGTGGAATAAGGAAGTCTTTGGGGATATTAATTTGCAAGTTGAGAAAGTTATGGCAGAAATAGATTTCATTCAGAATCAAATCAATTGTGAGGGCTTTTCAGATGAATTGCACAGAAAAGAATCAATAGTGAGCTGAAATACATAGAGCACTGTCCTGTCAAGAAGCTTTCTGGAAAGAGAAAGAAAGACTCAGCTAGTTTGAAGAGGGTGACAGAAATACTACATTTTTTCATTACGTGGTCAAGATTAAAAATGTATCTAAGCAGATGTCAATTCTGAAGTGTGGTGACACTATTTTAGAAGAAGCAACAGACATTGAAAATCATGTTCTATCCTATTTTAGTGACTTGTATGCTACTTCAAATTCATGTTTTGACAATGATATGGTAGACAGAGTCATTCCTTCTATTGTTTCCACAGAAGATTTCCACAGAAGATAACAACATGTTAACTAGTATTCCATCTTTAGAGGAGGTCAAGCTTGCTGTCTTTGTTATGAATGGAGTGGGAGCCCAGGGTCCAGATGGCTTTGGAGGATGTTTTTTCCAAGCCTTTTGGGACATTGGGGGGAGGGGATGTTTATCAATCAGTTATGCATATTTTTTATTCAAGGGAGAATTCATAAGAATATCAATTCTAACTTGGTGATCCTAATTCCCAAGTTTGCAGGTTTCTGATAAGATTAAAAGCTACAGACCTATAACATTGACAAATTATCAGTTTAAAGTCATCACTAAAGTCATTGCTGATAGGTTAAGCTTAATTGCTCCAAAGGTGGTTTCAGAACAGCAAAGAGGATTTATAAAAGATAGACAAATTTCTGATTGTGTGTGCATTGCATCAGAGGCTATAAATCTCTTAGACCATAAGAAGTTTGGAGGCAATTTGGCTCTTAAATTTGACATTAGAAAAGCATTTGATACCCTGGATTGGCTTGTCCTTTTAAAAACTCTTGCAGCTTTTGGTTTCAACCAGAAATTCTGTGATTGGATTATAGTATCCGAAGATTAGGCATTCACTTATCCAATGATCGGAGATACTCTTGGTAACATGAAGAAAAAAAAAAGGCTGTCTTCCAATAGACATGCATTTTGTATGATCGCAAAAAAATAAAAAAAAAATTCAACAGACGTTGATTTCGGAAATGTTTGTATCTACACTCATGAATCATGAATCATGATAATGGTTAATGGCGTTCATTCCTCAAGAGAATAAGAGAGAATGGTTTACCTGGGAATTTCGGAGTTGAAGAGATGGTACAGTGTCTTGTTTAATCGAAAAGGCACCACCTTTCACCTTTTTTTGCATGGTATGTGAAACGTTAGAATATGAAAGCAAAAAGACAAAAACCGACAAAAAATAACAACAGCGGAAATAAAGAAATTCTTCCGTTTTTAAAACGGAATAAAGTGCGAGGAGTATCGAAAGTTAAGAGCTTGCAAAAAAAAAAAAAAAGAAGAAAACTTGAAAAATTGAAATGCAGAAAGAAATTACCGGAGAGCAGAGTGGAGCTCAGGGGTTGTTCCAGCTGGGGAACGATAGTGTCCAAATGGTCAAACTCATGCCAAAATCCTGTTTTATTTCTTAAGTTTTTTTTTCGCGGGTGTTATTTCTTAAGCTGAGTTGTGTTAAAAAAGACGATTTTATATAATAAATAAAAATATCTATGAAATTATTTATATAATTTAATAGCATTTGTTTTTTTTTAGGGAAAGTATTTATTTAGTTATAGAATGAATGTTATTGATTTTTATAATATCCCAAAAATTGGCTATTATATAATTTAATATGAATTGATTTATTAAAATTATTATATTTATAGTTTATTATTATATGATTACTTTGTCAAAAAAAAAAAAAAAAGTTATATGATTACAAATCAGTAATTAATTTATGTAGATATGGTTAAATAAAAAGAAATTGTCTTTTGTTATCGTTAATATCCTTTATTTATTATAATTATGTAATGTTATCGTTAGATTAAGTTATATATATATATATATATATACATATATATATATATATATATATATATATATATATATATATATATATATATAAGATATAATATTATATGTATATTTTAGATAAAATATTTATTATATAATATATTTATAGTTTGGATTTATAGTTTTTTAATATATTTATAGCAACATGATATTTTGTTAAACAAATTGATATACTTTCCGAAATAGTTTGATAATAACATTTTGGATATTATATAGTTAGATTATCTTTTCCAATTTTATTTGATGGTGTTAGTCTTATCTAATAATAAATAAATAAATAAATAAATAAGGAAATAATATATTGGATCTTTAAATTCAAATTTCAGGACTTCTAATTAGAGAATTAGATCAAATTAATACTTGAGAAAACTCTAAAAACTCTAAAACACTACGGGGACTGTTGAGGGAGGTTTTATACCTTGAGAGAATATATTTGATGGGAAGATGACTCTAAGAAGAGATTGGGGAAGACATCGTTCTTAAAACGTTAAGATTTATCGTATGAACACACATAACGTTTTGGTGGTCTTCAAGAGGTGAGTAAAAACATTTTCGCTCACACTTTCATGGTACAAATAATTTTTGGACTCTTGATTCATGATTTGAGATTCTTAAAATATTTTGGGGTTTACATGAATTCTTAAAATGTTTTCATCTTGTTGACAAATTGATTTGGTAAATATGGTTTTCTTGAATTTACACAGAAATAGTAGTTTCGTTTTATTGTTAATACGCTGCTATGTGCCATTATTCTCGTCCAGTTTTATGCCCCTTATGCTACTATTCTGGACTTTTTCTATTGATGGTTAAATTAGCAACTAAACATAGGCGATTTCTATACCACTCTCATGTGTGCCAAAAGCCAAAGTTCACATGTTTTGAATTCATGATTTTCAACCTCCATTGCCATAGGCAGTAACGTTAATTGGACAAAGTGAATTTATATGTAATTGGAATTAAAATCTTCTTCCCTAACTCACAGTATCATTTGGTTAAAGTGTTAATTATATTTCTTTTATTTGGACTTTAATTCACTATTACTTAATTATATTATGGATCAATTCCACCTTTAATTATTGTTAAGAAATATATTTGATTGGTATGAATTGTGATTGTTGTGACATTTTCTTTTATGTTATATGATGTTATAGTGATGCCTTGTCATGATATTAAGGTATTAAGATTGATGCTTGAGGTCATATGTCATGTCATGGGGTCATGATATATGCCTAAAATATATTTATGAATTATTACTTGTGACTGTTAAGATACCTCCTTCCATGAAGGGGAAAAGAGATACCTCCTCGTTTGAGGGGAAGACGGATACCTCCTTCTGGGAAGGGGATGACAGATACCTCCTCGTTAGAGGGGAAGACAGATACCTCCTTCAAGGAAAGGGGTGACAGATACCTCCTCGTTAGAGGGGAAGACAGATACCTCCTCGTTGGGGGAGAAGACACATACCTTCTTCAGGAAAGGGGATGACAGATACCTCCTCGTTAGAGGGAAAGACAGATACCTCATCGTTAGGGGAGAAGACAGATACCTCCTTCAGGGAAGGGGATGACAGATACCTCCTCGTTAGAGGGGAAGACATATACCTCCTCGTTAGAGGGGAAGACAGATACCTCATTCAGGGAAGGGGATGATAGATACCTCCTCGTTAGAGGGGAAGACAGATACCTCCTTGTTGGAGGGGAAGACAGATACCTCCTTCAGGGAAGGGGAAGACCCGTTATAGATATCTCATTCTGGGAAGGGGAAAGCAGTGGATGCCATTGCATTTGTCATGAGTTCATAGACTAAAACTGGGTAATCAAATAAAAGAGACTTGGATGATAAATTGAGATTATTTGGACACGAGAGATGTCCTTTGTATGATTTTATTTATGTTATACGTACTTTAGTGATGGATTATATCTATTGATGAAGTTATGACTTGTTCATGATTTTTGTGAGATTGTATTGATTATCCTTAATTTATATAAATTATTTTGAGATATATTATTTTGGAAATGGCGGATTACCATGGTTGTTTTTCCCGGTTACCGCGCCGATTGAAAGCAACATCTTTTCGAAAACCTTTTAGAACCGTGTTTACTTACTGTGATTAAAAATCTCATTAGTGGTGTTGTCTTTCAGAGTTTGCAGGTGATGAGATGGATGATACAATGTTTTGAGAGAGTCTTGAAGATATTAGTTACAGTTTATTTATTTGTTCTTTTGGGTTTATTAGACGTCTGTGTTTTGAGACAAACAGTTGTAAAAGAATTATGTGGATTTTATTAATTATTTTTTTTGAGGCTTTATTTTATTTGGATATAATGTTTTATTTAGCACTAATACTTTATTCATTTATTTTGAATATACGAGATACTTTCATAAGTGATTTTTGTGAAAAATTTTATGATTAGATTATTTAATTTAAATATTTTTAAAGGTTTTACTAGAAAATTAATTTGGGTTACTAATGTAACTAAGGGCGTTACAATTTCTACTCTAATATACCTATAAGCTTTACAATTTTATATTCTCTAAAAATATTTTTTTCCTAAAAATAAAAAAATTAATTTATTTATTCAAATATACCAAATTTTTATAAAAAATAATTTTTAAGACAAAAAAAATCTATTCTGTAACAAATTTAATTATATATATATAAGAATTATTACTTGTAACAGTCACTCTCAACTTTTTTGATCAGTCAGCAACTCTCAACTTAAAATTACATGAGTAGTTTTTTTTTTCTCACCATGATATAGGTGGGAAGTATTCATCGATTTCGTCGATGACTAATCTATGTCTGAGATATGAGCGGACGGACTTGTTAGTGAGGGTATGTACATGCACCCCTCATTTAAAATATATATATATATATATATATATATATATATATATATATATATATATATATATATATATATATATGTGTGTGTGTGTGTGTGTGTGTGTGTGTGTGTGTGTGTGTGTGTGTGTGTGTGTGTGTGTGTGTGACTACTTTGACGGTAGTTATTTTGCACTCATACTACTATCTTCTTTCTTTCTTCAAATTGGTTGATTGATTATGTAATTAGGATGATGAGTAACATGTATTTTATAAAACTTTCTTTTGATGATGTTTTTTTTTTTTGACAATAGAATCTTATTGCATTTCATTAATAATCAAAGAGTCAATACATGTTGGGATATCAAAGAAAAGATCAGCACTAGTAAAATCTATGGCCACCCTAGCAAGGTTATGAGAAACTATATTGACAAGCCTCCTAGTGAACTCCACATGAGAGTTTGGACAAAAAACGGAAATCAAATCCTTACAAGAAAAAATAAAAGCACCAAAATCAGACAGATCACTACAAGATGAATTCATACTATCAACCACTGTCTTGGAGTCAAGTTCAAAAATCACTTTGTCCCTTTGTAACTCTTTCATCCAGTTGATGGCAAAATAAATATCAGCCGCCTCCCCCAAATGAACGTTCGTGATAGGCTTCAACCAATGAGTCTTTGCTCCCAAAAAATTATCAGACTCATCTTTCAAACACATATCAATACCAACCTGGTTGTTATCTGGAAAAAAGGAAGCATCAATATTACATTTGAGAAACCTAAGAGGGGGTTTACACCAATGCTCCTGCGCTGCCTCACCATTGGGACTCGTATTGTGGCTAGCTTTAAGCTCACGAGCTCTCAACCACTCATACAATAAACTGTTATATTATTATCTTATTTTTTATTATTTATTTTAAAGCTAAATATTAATATAGTAATAATTTTGTTTTAATTGAGTCTTTATTCCTTCAAAGGTTCAATCCACAATTTTTATTGTTACAATAGTTACGTTTTCCACCTAATATTTTATTTCTAATTCTAAGACTTTCACTTTTGATATTGGCCATAATAAATACAGCCCGTAGAGGAAGTTTCAAAATGGGACAAATACGTTTTTTTTTTATTAAGAGTATTGCGCAAGGTTAGGCTCTGTGAGAATTTTCCATAAAACCAAAAGGATTTTGCACTCATTCTGACGACTTTTTCCTCTCTCCTACTTTGCACTATAACCATAAAAAAGCCCGCTCATCTTGGTGTTTTTGCACTTCTAAAATTGGTTTCTTTATACAGCATTGTATGGGAAAAGTTGTTGAGAACATAGGGAAGTGATTGAAATTGAGCGCAGCACAGCATATATTATTTAGATTACGGGGAGAAAATATTTGAGTTTCTTTGTTCCCTTGAGGATCCAATAACAGTTGTTCTTGTGTCATTATTATTTCATGTGCAGTGCTAGCAAGAAGTACCTGTTGTATCCCGTAGAGTACTAGATTTAAGACCAACTATACCGAGTAATCTACTTGTAGTGACAAAATACACTTAAGCCCAGTGCTTTGCACGCCTCAGCCAAAATCGATAAGTTTATTTTTACGAGCTTTGATAAGCGTGATTCTGCATGGGTACGGCTTCGTCGTCAAGTAATAAAAAGGTCGAATCGTGATCTAAATAACAATTAATTATTAAATCAATTTAACTAAACTATATAAAAAAAATTTGGAAAAGATTTTGTTTTTAAAACAAGAATTAACTAGCAAATCAAATATTTAAAATGCAATTCAATATGAAAAGAGATTTCCAGGAATTGGGTTACCAATAAGACTGCTCATGCTACTAAATTGACTACCCCTCTTGTTAATAATCAAAATTGCTTTGAAGGTGAATTTATCCTAAATAAGTTAATATTCCCTCTCGGGATATACAAGAAGCATGCCCAATTAAACCAACCCCCTACTCTCGTGGTAATTGAATTTAAATTGAACCATTTAAGCTTTGTGACAATTCAGTGAACCCTCGAAGGACCGCTTCTAACTCTCGTGATTTAAGTCCTAAGTTTGATTCCTATAGATCTGATACCTAAGTTCACCGCTAAGTTCGTCCTTAGAGTATCTACGACAAGCAAATAAGTAGTCACCGAATTTACAAGTAATTCAAGCAATAGGAATCAAATCGAAAGCAAAATTAAAATTAACAAGAAACAAAACGTTGATTCATCACATAAAAACGAGTCTTGAGCATAGCCCCAATTCCTATAAATAAAACGACTACTCACGTATTGTTATGTTCATAGCAACTTTGAATAACAAAAGCATGAAAATCCTAGGGAGAGAAGAAATTGAGAAGAAGAGAAATCCTACTTTTTGCTTATGGGTAGCAGTCAAGAGGTCCCTATTTTCGAGCATTAGAGTCCTATTTATAATGTAGGGTAACTTGAATTCAAAATTATTACAAAATCATATCAAATCAGCAAATTAAATTTTCAGATATTGCGCGTCACGACCGTGATGCCTGTCACGGCCAGGCCGTGACAGATTCTGTCTTGGAAAACTTGGCATTGGTTGGCCTGTCACGGCCGCGATGGCCATCACAGCCTGACTCGCGACCTGGCCGTGACAGGTTCTGACTTTTGCGTTCTTTTCTTTTCAGCCTTGCTCGATCATGGCCGTGATGGCTGTCACGGCTAGGCCGTGATGGGCTCTGTTTGGCTCATTTTTCTTGCTTTTCAAGATCTGTCTTCGTGCAAGCTTCACATAACTGATTCTGAGCATTTTAATATTCAATTCCTGCACACAAACACAACAAAACCACCTTACCCGTTCCAAGGTAAAAACTAACAAAAATCCAATTAAATATGCCTAAACTATATGAAAATGCATGCAAAATGCCAACGAAATATGAGGTGAAATCACACTCATCAAACTACCCCAAGCTTGAGATTTTACTCGTCCTCAAGCAATAACTAAGGCCAGAAAAGATAAACAATCAGAGCATGGACAGTGAACCTAGAACCCGAGTAATAAATCCAAGTAACAGGCATATCCAATAAGAAACGAAGAGACAATCAATTTCAAGTCCAATTAGAAGCTTAGGTTCCCTAAATTCATATCTCTCACTAATTTGGGCACTCTTCTCACATCACTCAAGTGTTTAAGGGTATATGACAATTCACTCAATTTCCTCAAGGAAGGTATTCTACCATAAGCTTGACTATTAACCAAATCTCTACTTTATTAATGAAAACACATACGAATCAAGATGTCTTTTATTTTGGTTGTAATGGGGCCATGGGATTAATCGTTAGGTGGGGAAACCAAGAAAAGGAAAATTCAATAAGGCAAACAAAATATCAAACAATGCAAAGCATGACAACCTTCTAAATTACCTTTTTGGGCTTTAAATCACTCTTCCACCTTTCTTTCTTTTTCATTTTATTTCTCACTTTATTTTTCTCATCCCCTTCTCCATTTTTATATTATCGTTTTATTTTTTTATTTGGAGAAGGGGAGATTTTCAACTTGAGAGGACCATTTTTTATTTTCATCCCACAATATATTTTTTTCAAACCACCCTTTTGCCCTTTTTACAATACTTTAAAAGGTGTCATACCATGCATCATTCATCAAAATCAATCAAGGTACCAAGAAAATCATTTTATTCTTTTAGGCTCAAAATTGGGTAACTAAGGGGTAGCTTTTAATCAGTCAAAGTTCAGAAGGCCAGAAAAATACCTAGTGCCTCAATCATTTTCAAGTCAAGTTCTAGAGAATAAAATCCAAGAGGAAGATAACACTCAATCACAAAGAATGGGATAAATTTAGTGAGTACCCATTTTTGGCTCAAATATCTCACATTTAGTAGTTCAAAATCAATGAGAAATACAAATCCAAGGAACAACATGCTAATTATCAACTATCAAAGGATCATCTCAAGCATTTTTTATTTTTAGCTTGTCACAAGAATACAGAAAAAAATTGGGTTCAAAAATTCACTGTCTCAGTTTATTTGGCACAAAGTTTTCACAATTGGATGCATACTCTAAGCAAGGGGCAATCTAATAATGTGATTATGCAAAACTATCCTATATGAATGCAACATGCAAGAATGCAAAAATAATACCCCTACCCCAAGCTTAAAAACTTACATTGTCCCCAATGTAAATAATCAGGTCCGAGGGAGGATAAAAATGAAAATGGAACAACTCACTGAGGTGGTGGTGGGTGTTGGCTCAGATGCCAGTCATAGAGCTGCTGGATCATGGCTCTCTGCTCGCGCTGCTCTTCCATGATGCGCTCCTGGTTCGCTAGAATAGTACCAAAGGTGGACGAGAACCGTGCATAAGGATCATCAGATGATGTACCTGCAGAGGAAGAAGGAGATGGGCGCCCAAATAGCCTAGCCGGTGGTGGCGGGCGTAACGGTCTTTGTAACTCAATAGGCTCGGGCTCCTATCCCACCGGCACTTTCCAATTTGCCGGATTTTTTAAATCCAAGAGTGCGGGGTTTAGGTGAGGAATTGGGTGCCTACGCCTTGGGTGTTTCAGGGAGTAGGTGTCATCTTCCTGGGCGATCATCCCCATGACCTCACAGGCCTGCAAGGTAATACGTGTCTGTCCTGGGGCGGGCTCAAAACCATCCAAATCAAAGTTAAAATGATGGCATATGGTGGTGATTAAACTGATTACAATATACCACTTGAGCTATTGGAAACCTTTAAGAGGTGCACAGCCAAAAACAACCCCGTGTCCACATTGCTCTCAAGGTGGAGCATGGCCCAAAGTATAAAGACCTCGTCCTGGCGGACGGATCCGTCACTCTCTCCTCGGCCAAACAAGGTGCTGGCTATGACCCTATGCATATACCTTAAGCTCGGGTTAACGAGGGCTGTGGATTTGGATGTCCTAGGATCAAAACTCCTACCCTAACAATCAATTATTGACCAGAAATCACGTGCACTAAACCCTAAGGGGTATCTCATGTTACCCACTACAGGTAAACAAAAAATTTCATTAAATTCAGCTAGGGTTAGCACAAAATCCTGGTTAAAGAGCCGAAATGTAATCCATCCCTCAAGGCAATGCAGCCCTGCAGAATTTCGGCATTTAGAGAGCTTAAGAACTCCAGAGTAGGGCCAGCAAATGCAGGGTATCGGGTGCGAGCAAACTCGCTCCACCCTATGTTTTCCAACATCCAGTTCATGTCAACGGTCAGGCCTAGAGTGTCTATGCAGGCATCATCAAGATATTTTGTTTGGACAATTTTCCTATTTTTCAAAATATTAAATCTAACTTGTTGAGCATTATCTTTGAAAACAATCCCATATCCATGCTCATCAGTTTCAGAATCAGAAGAATCAGAGTCATAATAGTTACCTAGGTTCCTGCTTCCTCTGGTACAAGGGCGTGAGGCTTCGATTGTCCTTTGACGTTTGCTTGCCATGATTTGCTCTAATGAATCTCAAAGCACCAAAATACACAATCCCCTCTGTTGATTTCTTCAAATTCGAATTTCAGGGGCTAGGGTTCCAAAATTGGGGCTTTTTTATTTTACCCAAAATTGAAGAATTTGGTTTGATTGGGTTGATGATTTAGGTGTAGGGAGCAAGGGAGTAGTGTTGGTTGGGCATGGGTGTCATGGAGGAGGTGAGTTTTTGAAGGTTTTAGTGTGTGGGTATGGTGGTGAGAAGAGGTAGAAGATGATGGATGTGAGAGGAGAAATATGATGGGTTATGTGTAGGAGTGATGTGGTGATGAGTGTGTGAAAAGCGATGGAGGAATGAAGCTTTGAGATGGTGGCTATGGAGGTTTTTGAGAATGAAAAGAGGAGGAAAAGGGTTAGGGCTGCTTTTGGACTGATGGGCGTGTCTGCGTTTTTTCTTTAAAACTTGCACAGCGGCGCGTCACGGTCGTGACCCTCATCATGGGAAGACCGTGACAGATTCAGGTATACAATTTCTGTCCGGTCACGGCCGTGACCCTCATCACGGGCAGGCCGTGACCAATTCGGGTCATGGTGCAAGACTTCATCACGAGCATAAGGTACATCACGGCTGGGCCGTGATCTCTTTTGGGCTTCAGTTATTAGCCTGTCACGACCGTAACCCATGTCACGGGTAGGCCGTGATCAAGTCAGACTTTATGGCTCCTTGACATCACGCCCGTGATCATGTTCACGGCTAGTCTGTGATGTCCTCTAGTTCGGGCTCTAGTTTCTGCTGAATGATTAGAGACGTAATCAACGGCTACAAGAATGAACTTATTGTTGCAAGAGGAAGCAAAGGGTCCCATGTAGTCAACTCCCCAAACATCAAATATCTCTACTTCTAGCATTGTGTTGAGTGGCATTTCATGCCTCTTAGAGATGTTTCCCTTGGCCGCTGTCTTTGAGGCACTAGCATGTCCTGCGTAAGATGAGGAATGACAACAACTCAAGATACTTGGAACCTCGACTTCTGGAATACACCTTCTGTAAATACTATCCGCACACTTGCGGAAAATGTAAGGCTCATCCCACACGTAGTTCTTGAGATCGGAAAAGAACTTCTTCTTCTGTTGATAATTGAACTCCGGTGGTAGAATCCCACATACAAAATAATTCACAAAATCCGCATACCATGGAGCATTATCTCCCAAGATGGCGAACAGTTGCTCATCAGGGAAAGAATCGTCTATAGGCAAGTTGTCCTTCTTGTGTTCCAATGGTTCAAGTCTAGATAAGTGGTCCGCAACCAAGTTCTTTGTCCCTTTCCGATCCCGAATCTCCAAGTCAAATTCTTGCAAGAGAAGGATCCATCGGATGAGCCTTGGCTTTGCTTCCTTCTTAGTCATGAGGTACTTTAGTGCAGAGTGGTCGGTATACACAATGGCTTTTGACCCCACAATGTATGATCTGAATTTCTCAAATGCAAAGACAACCACGAGCAACTCTTTCTCAGTGGTGGCATAGTTGGCTTGAGCTCCATCTAGAGTTTTTCTAGCATAGTATATTGCATGGATCTTCTTGTCTATCCTTTGTCCCAATACCACTCCCACGGCGTAGTCACTAGCATCACACATTACTTCAAATGGCTCAGTCCATTCCGGTGTTTGCAAAATGGGAGAGGTGGTCAAAGCTTCCTTCAACCTACAAAATGCACCTAAACATTCCTCATTAAAATCAAATGGAACATCTTTCATCAATAGGTTAGATAAAGGTTTAGAAATTTTTTAAAAATCTTTGATGAAACGCCAGTAAAACCCGGCGTGTCACAAGAAACTTCTAACTCCTTTCACATTTACCGGTGGGGGCAATTTTTCAATAACATCAATTTTGGCCCTATCCACCTCAATACCTCTTCCAGAAATCAAGTGCCCAAGAACTATACCTTCTTTTACCATAAAATGGCATTTTTCCCAATTCAATACCAAATTAGTTTCTTCACATCGATGCAAAATCTTAGACAAATTTGTTAAACAGTCATCAAAGGTATTTCCATAAACAGAAAAATCATCCATAAAAACCTCCATGATGTTTTCAATAAATTCAGAAAAAATTGCAGTCATGCATCTTTGAAAAGTTGCAGGTGCATTACATAGACCAAAAGGCATTCTCCTATAGGCAAAAGTGCCATAGGGACAAGTAAACGTGGTCTTTTCTTGATCACTAGGATGTATAGGAATTCGATGAAAACCGGAATAACCATCCAAGTAACAAAAGTATGAATGCCTAGCTAACCTTTTAAGCATTTGATCAATAAATTGGAGAGGGAAGTGATCTTTTCTTGTTGCCTTATTTAACTTCCTATAATCAATGCACATTTTCCACCCGGTTACCGTCCTGGTGGGGATTAGTTCATTCTTTTCATTTTGAATAACAGTCGTCCCCCTTTCTTAGGAACCACATGCACCGGACTGACCCATTCACTATCGGAGATTGGATAAATAACCCTCACATCTAACAACTTAACCACTTCTTTCTTAACCACCTCTTTCGTATTGGGGTTCAACCTACGTTGATGCTCAATGAATGGTTTATGCTCATCTTCCATTAAAATGCGATGCATGCAAAAGGAAGGATTTATACCTTTAATATCACCAATTGTATATCCTATCACCTTTCTATGCATTCTAAGCTCCCTAAGCAATTTCTCAGTTTCCAACTCATTCAAGCTAGCATTCACAATTACCGGATAGGAAGAGTTAGGACCAAGAAATTCATAACTCAATGTGGAAGGAAGAGGTTTTAGTTCTACCTTAGGAGTTTCTTCATCTTTCAAATCTTTAGTCTTTGGTTTCAACTTAAGTTTTTCTTTCTTTGTTTTGTGAGGAGAAATTTCCGGACTAGCCTCCAGGAAGCGGGCATAATTCCTTACTTCTCCTCCATGAGCATTTAAGTCTCCACTAATCAAACACATTTCCAATGGATCATCAACACAAGCTTGAGTGGATTCTTCTTTCACCGCTTGGTGCATTAAGTCAACACTGCAACAAGAATCCTGAAAAGAAGGGTGTTTACTAGATTTAGTTAAATCGAATTCAACTTTATCATCACCCACATTTAAAGTCAATTTTCCATTTTTAACATCAATAATTGCTCCTGCGGTAGCCAAGAAAGGCCTACCAAG
Source organism: Sophora flavescens (assembly GCA_030762895.1). Taxonomy (NCBI): domain Eukaryota; kingdom Viridiplantae; phylum Streptophyta; class Magnoliopsida; order Fabales; family Fabaceae; genus Sophora; species Sophora flavescens. The sequence continues at coordinate 144,975,391 of CM061064.1, forward strand.
AATAATAGGGATTTGGGAATCCTCCTCCATTTCAAGTACCACAAAATCCGCAGGAATGAAAAATTTACCCACTCTAATAGGAACATCCTCCAAGATGCCTACAGGGAATTTGACGGACCAATCCTCCAATTGAATGGAGATTGTTGTGGGTTTTAGTTCACCCATCTCTAACTTCTTGCAAACAGAGAGGAGCATAAGACTAACACTAGCCCCCAAATCACAAAGAGCTTTATCAAAACTAGTGTTACCAATCAAGCAAGGAATAGAGAAACTACATGGATCTTTCAATTTAGGAGGCAATTTATTTTGAATTAAAGCACTGCACTCCTCAGTTAAAGCCATTGTTTCATAATCCTCTAGCTTTCTCTTATTTGACAAGATGTCCTTAAGAAATTTAGCATATGTGGGCATTTGTTGTAATACCTCAGTGAAGGGTATATTAATGTACAATTTATTAAGGACCTCTAGAAATTTCCCAAATTGCTTATCTAACTTGGCCTTAGCCAACCTTTGAGGGAAAGGTATCGGGGGTTGGTAAGGTGGTGGAGGGACATACTTAGACACTTTTTCACTAGGTTCCTCCTCTTTTAAGGGTTGTGTCTTAGTAGGTTCCTCATCCTCATCTACACTCTTGTTATCACTCTCCCCTTTAGCCTCGGGATCCTCAAGTTTCTTACCGATCCTTAAACTCACAGCTTTACATTGTTCATTATTTGGGTTCACTTCAGGTTGTCCAGGAAACTTGCCCGGTTGCCTATTTGAATTGCCCGCTTGTTGGGCCATTTGAGTTTCTAACATCTTGTTATAGATGGCTAAGTTATCTACCTTAGATGTTAACTCTTTTATTGCCTCATTAACTGCCCTACCTTGTTGCCTAAATTCTTCATTCTGCTTAGTTTGAGTAGCAACAAAACTTTCCATAAGAGACTCAAGTTTAGACTTTTGTACCTAAGGATACCCCGATGCAGGTTTCACATTACCTTAGCCTTCTTGGAATTCGTGGTTCAACGTGTTGTTGTAGTTCCCGTAGGAGAGATAAGGATTATTCTTCCTTACTTGGTTGTAAGGATTTTGGGGAACATAATTTGACAACTTCGGGTTCGTGTCATAGAAATTGTGACAAGAGTTCACTTGTTCCTCCGAAGCACTGGATCCAGGAGCAATACCTTGTGGGCACTCCATTATATCATATCCTTGCATTCCACAAATCTCACAAACAACATTAGTAGCACCTATTGAACTCACATTAGCCTTTTCAAGCTTATCAAAGCGTTTATTCAATGAGTCAAATTTAGACATAATTAAATCATTACTATTCATTTCAAATTTACCCCTTGAAAGCTTTTTCGGGTTATTACCTCTTTCTGAACCCCATTGGCGATAGTTGGTGGCTACGTTTTCAATGATATTGAAGGCTTCAGTCAGTGGTCTATTCATAAAGGCTCCACCAGCTGCGGAGTCAAGTGACACCTTCGAAGAGTAATCCAATCCGTTGTAGAAGGTATGAACTAACAACCACCTCTCGAGCTCATGATGTGGGCAAGACTCTAGTAATCCTTTGTAACAATCCCAAGCTTCGGATAAGCACTCTCCGTCCTTTTGGAAGAGGCTGGTGATCTGAGTTCGTAGGTAACCAGTCTTGGATGGAGGGAAGAATTTTTTCAAGAATGCCTGCTCCAGTTGGTCCCAAGTTGACAAAGTATTAGCGGGCACTTGCTTCAACCAAGCTCCTGCCTTTCCAGTCAGAGAGGAGGGCAATAACCTCAGGTGAATACCATCAATCGAGGCACCTTGAATTCTTATTGCATCGGTGAACTCCAAGAATGTCTCCACATGATCAGTCGGGTCCTCCGAGGGTAATCCTCCAAATTGAAGTTGCCTAATCATGCCAATTAACTGAGGCGGTATAGTGTAGTTCTCCGCCTCAATTTCTGGCCTAACAATCCCAGTTTGCAAACCCCTAACATTTGGGGTTGCGTAGTCCTTCAGTGGTTTGGTATCCGGTAGATTCGCCATGAATGGAATGGGAATCAACCTCTCTCTCTCTTTGTCTTTGTAATCTCCTACGTCTCTGAAAGGTCCTTTCGATCTCGGGTCAACTTCAATAAGATTTCCAAGACTTTGGGATCTTTGCATAAAAGAGAAAAATATCTGCAAGAAAGAGATAGATACTCTAGAGAAAAAAAAATAAACAGAAATAAATAATAAATAAAAAAATGTCCAGAAAAATCAATTTAAAAATTAAATTGAAATTTAAGAAAGCACAGTCCCCGGCAACGACGCCAAAAAATTGATGAGCGTGATTCCGCAAGTGTACGGCTTCATCGTCAAGTAATAAAAGATCGAACCCACAGAGACCGTGATCTTAAATAACAATTAATTATTAAATCAATTTTAACTAAACTATATAAAAAAATTTGGAAAAGATTTGGTTTTTAAAATAAGAATTAACTAGCAAATCAAATATTTAAAACACAATCAATTAAAATAGCAATCAAATCAAATATGGGATTTTTCAATATTAAAAAAGATTTCCAGGAATTGGGTTGCCAACAAGACTGCTCATGCTACTAAATTGACTACCCCTCTTGTTAATAATCAAAATTGCTTTGAAGGTGAATTTATCCTAAATAAGTTAATGTTCCCTCTCGGGATACAAGAACCGTGCCCAATTAAACCAACCCCCTACTCTCGTGGTAATTAAATTTAAATCGAACCCTTTAAGCTTTGTGACAATTCAGTGAACCCTCGAAGCACCGCTTCTAACTCTCGTGATTTAAGTCCTAAGTTTGATTCCTATAGATCCGATACCTAAGTTCATCGCTAAGTTCGTCCTTAGAGTATCTACGACAAGCAAATAAGTGGCCACCGAATTTACAAGTAATTCAAGCAATAGGAATTGTAACATCCTAGAAATTCAAATATAATTATTTTGATAAAAAAAGGGTAGTATAAGAGTTTATTATAATTGTTTTCTTTATAATAAAAATCCAGTGGGTTCCACAATAATGTAAAATTGATTTAAAAAAATAAAATAAAAATAAATTAAGTAATTAAGAAACCTACGTGAATAGCACGTAGGATTCTTTGTTAGCAATATAAAAAATTTGGCTTTAGCCAAATTGCATGTTTTCTTCTTCTTTTTTTTAAAGAAGGATAAGAACCTACCCTAGACTAAATTATTGCGGCAATAATGATAGGAAACATAAGCATATCAAGGCCCATGATCCGCTGTCGCACACGGGTCAAATGAATCAAAATTTAAAACTGTAGTACAAGGTGATAACCTTGGTCGTCTCGCAAGGATCTCTGATTCAATTAACCAAATACAAGAATCACGCAAAGTAATGAGAAAAAGGGGGGAATTTTGAATTCAATGAGAGAAGAAAATAGATTGTAAAAGAGAGATGAGAATTCTTGTTTGATCATAGAATTAACCAATCAAGAATCAATTAATTCTATACGAAATTCCTACCGGATTAAGCATAACAGAATTTGATTAATTATAATTGTGGAACAAGCGTCACAAAACCATAATCAATCTTATAACCGAATTCAATCAAACCTACACTAAGCGTCATAGATCCTATCAATCCTTATTCGTAATAAATCAAAACAAGCGATCAACATGCTTCGAATAATCTCAAATCAGATTATAATTAGATTGGAATGCAAAAACGAGTTTGAGTGATTAAGCATCAAGACACAAAAATGGAATTGCAAACATTGATCAATAGATGAAGGATTAAAAGGAAAAGATATAGAATTACTAAAATGAAATTAACATTGAACACCAAACCTCAAGGTCTTTGTAAAAATCCCCAACCAATGAATCAATCTAAGAATTTAGCCTTCCATAGGAGGCTTAAACGAAAATAAGAATTGAAGAAGAAGGAGAGGAGAGACAAAACCCTATGAGCAGACGTCTCTCCAAAGATGATAAACAAGGTCTCAAAACCACCTACTTATAATCCTAGGGTAAACTAATATGTCTGAGCTAGAGAGCCCAGTGGGAATTAATTGGCCCATTAATGATTGATTACATGGAGATATGACAACAATAATTCCAATTCCCGCACTAATCTGGACAGCTTCGGTAATTAGAATTTTCGACCATCAAAACTTCCGAACTGGGATGAGAGGTCAACATGACAGTTGTAGGTCTGTTTCTTAGCTTTCCAACTCAACCAAGAACACTCAAATCGGACAAGTATAGACCAAGTTATGGCCTGCAGAAGGGAGACGGGTCAGGATGCACTAAAATCCGAAAATTGACTAAGAAATTCATTAAAGCCCAATTAAGACCCAAATATATGAAAACATGCTAAGAATCCAATATTGGGTACAAAGCACATCCAAAAACACCAAGTGAAATGCTATAAAAAGTATATTAAAATGCAATGATCAACCCATGCTGTGTTACCCATTATAAATAGATAGTTTGAGTGTTTTAAGCTCAATTTCACATAATATGACTAGATACCTAACTTCAGATATATATTTCGTAACCAAAGAGAACTTGTTTGAGTTCGAGATCTGCATAAGAAATATAGCCCTGTCTCTTAGCTTTCCATAGACACCAAATTCGTCCAAATTGGATTCTTGTAGCTCAAGTTATGACCAAAATCGTACACACTATTCATGTTCCAGCGCCAAAACCGTTTTTTTAAAATTCTATCCACGTTTTGACTATCTAAACATCGGTTCCAGATTTTGTGGTCTTCATAACAGTTGTAGACAATTCTTTTATCTTTCCAACGACATAAAATTTATAATTTATGAATGTCTATAACTTACGATATGTGCGAAATACAGCACCATATGCAGAGTAAGCGAGCTTAGCGCGTTTTTACACGTTTTGGGCTATTGGGGGCTCTATAAATAGAATCTTAATACTCTTAGGGTGCGTTTTTGAACCCTAATTACACCAAGAAACTCAAACGGCTAAGAAGAGGAGAAATTCAAGGATTAAGAAGAGATAGTTGTGGAAGAGGGAGGCTAGGAAGAGGAAGATGATGATAACTCTTGGCAAACGTTAGGCTTCGCAGTAGGAAATGCTTAGAGCTATTTGGAGGTCTTCAAGAGGTGAGTAATAATATTTTTTACGAACCCTTTCCATGGTATATATGATTGTTTGTGTTGACAATAAATTACCATATGAAATTGGGAGTTTTTAATTGATTTGATGCATATTGTCAGAAACCTAATTTCTAAAATTTGGGGGTTTTGTTAAAAGGGGAATAAGTTGATTAATTGATGTTGTAAGATGCTTATTCATGGATGATATATTGTGATATTCGTGATTGCTTGTTGTTGGGAGAAATTTATTTGTTTAATTTGTGGAAAATAGTTTGTTACATGTATGAGACATGACATATTTGAGTTATGTATGATGTTTGCCGCAATACCACCTATGATAGGAGTATCGAAAAGTAATACCACCGTAATGGGGTATTGAAAGTAACATCCCCATATAATTGGGATGTCGAAAAAGAGCAATACCGCCTAAAAAGGGGTATCGAAAGTAACACCGCCACACGTTGGGGTGTCGAAAAGGGAGAAATACCGCCATGTGCACATGGGAGGTATCGAAATAGAAATGTCCCCGACATGAGGGTGACATCGAAACATTCCTCATGAGTAGGGGTGGGCAATGGGACGCCATTGTCATGTGATGTGTGAGATTTATAGCATGCCGGCAAGAGACCATATTAGTTATGAGGCCTTCGAGCCACTTGGATTAATTTAGAATTTACTTGGTATGTGGAATGTGATGCATTGAGACGAGTTGATCTTATGCTATATGCATTTGACTTAATGAAATTTTTGTTGTTATTAAAAGTATTTTTTTATATATTATTTTGGGAAATTAGCGGATACCATGGACAGTTTTTTCGGTTACCGCACCGGCTGAGAACAACATTATTTTCGAAACATTTTATAAATGTATTGTTGTGCACTGGGATTTTATATCTCATTATAAGTGTTGTTTTCAGAGCCCGAGGACATCGCTGTTGAGGATCCAGAGATCTGAAGAGTTATCTTTGATTAGCTAGTTGGTTAGTAATGTAGTATGGTTTGGAGTATTATGCGGACAACGATCTTTAGTTTACATACTATTTTTCTCAGATTGTAATTAGATGTCCGGTTTTGAGGCTTTTAGTTTTTATTCAAATGATTGGATTCAATAATATTTTTCAATACTTTGTAAATACTATTATTTTATTTAATACGGGGTATTTTCATACTTAGTTATTTGAGAAAAATTTTATGACTTATGTTTTTTAATTAAATGTTTTGAATGATTTTTTTTGAAATTAATTTGGGTTACTAATGTAACGAAGGGCGTTACAGAAATCAAATCGAAAGCAAAATTGAAATTAACAAGAAACAAAACGTCAATTCATCACATAAAACGAGTCTTGAGCATAGCCCCAATTCCTAGAAATTAAACGACTACTCGCGCATTGCCATGTTCATAGCAACTTTGAATAACAAAAGCATGAAAATCCTAAAGTCCTATTTATAATGTAGGGTAACTTGAATTCAAAACTATTACAAAATCAGATCAAATCAGCAAATTAAATTTTCAGATATTGCGCGTCACGACCGTGATGCTTGTCACGGCCAGGCCGTGACAGATTCTGTCTTGGAAAACTTGGCATTGGTTGGCCTATCACGGCCGTGACAGGTTCTAACTTTTGCGTTCTTTTCTTTTCAGCCTTGCTCGATCATGGCCGTGATGGCTGTCACGGCTAGGCCGTGATGGCTGTCATGGCTAGGCCGTGATGGCTGTCACGGCTAGGCCGTGATGGGCTCTGTTTGGCTCATTTTTCTTGCTTTTCAAGCTCCGTCTTCGTGCAAGCTCCAACATAACTGATCATGAGCATTTTAATCTTCAATTCCTGCACGCAAACACCACAAAACCACCGTACCCGTTCCAATGTAAAAACTAACAAAAATCAACTTAAATATGCCTAAACTATATGAAAATGCATGCAAAATGTCGAGGAAATATGAGGTGAAATCACACTCATCAAGCTTTATTTTACTTAATTGCATATTCAGTTAATGCCTATTTTTTCTTTGTTCTTGTGTTAATTCTATGTTAATTATTAATTTTATTATATTTTTATAACAATCTTAAGAGTATTTCTTTAACATAGAATTAATATATAGTTGTTGCTGGTATTTTATTGTTTCATAGGGAAATAATAATATGTTAGATAAATATATTTTGAAAAAAAGATTGACTTGCACAGAAAAAGGATAGAAAGAAATTAAATATATTTTTAAGAAAGTAAAAAAAAAATTAGTATGATAGACACATATTTTATTTTTTTTTAAATAGTTAATTTGAAATGAAATTGAAAAGAGAAGAAAAAATTCAATAGATTTTTCAATGGAAAAAATATACCCATGATATAATACAATGCAGTTAATTGAGGTGGCATTTCATATAAGATATAGTTCCAGAATCCCGAAAAAGTGATATGAGATTTTTTTTTTTCATTTTTGTATGAGAGATAAAAGGTCATTCTATGACTTTGACATAAAACTTACCCGGGAATAAATTTTCCACATGAAGGCTCTAAGTTTTATTTGCATGTTTGACATTAGGAAAAACATTTCATGAAATGATGTTCTCAGGAATGTAGTTAATATTGCCAAAAAAAGAAAAGAATGTAGTTAATATAAACTTTTTCAAAAGTAAACGCGATATAAATTTTAAATTTTTCAGTCACCATTTAAATCTTAAAATACTATTGTTATCAGTATAAAATACAATCGTATTAGAAAATCCAACCTTTTTTTTTGAATTTTTTATAAAAATTTTATTAACTAATACACTTAAAATATGTCAATTTATAATCCCACACACCCCATGCATTATCCCTATGATGAAGTTGTCTGGGATGCAGTAGTGTCAAGTCTTTTGTTAGAATGTGATACCATCCTCAATGTACTAAGACTAAAACATTTGACTATGTTGTTAATACCTTTTGACTATCCTTTTGGTTTTTTAAATTTATTTATATAAGTTGTATGTTGTGACATCTATTTTCTGGCATTGGTTTTTTGAGTTTTTCAATATTGCTACTTTGTTTTAAGACCATGCATCGTAAGGGTTATTTATCCAACAATTTATTCGTGTATTGATTTAAATGTCATTTATATTTAACTTCAAATTCAATAAAATACAGGTTTTGTATTATTCATTCTCACTCATTTGTTAAATTTATATTATGTCAACTAAATAGAAATATTAGAATAATATGAATTATTGTTTTTCAAAATTTATAAAGGTTATATAAAATTGTGATCCGTAACCTTTAAAAATTGTAAATTATCAATGTTGTTTCTCTATAATGGAAAAATAAACAGTCATATTATTAATGGAGAAATTAAAACATCGATAGTATATAGTAGTATCCACTACCAGTATAAAAAAAAACTTATACTGACATTCACTAATATTTTGATAGATATGCTTTTTTTTTATAAAGGTGATAGGTATACTTTTAACTGCATTAAAAAATGAATCAATGACTTGGTTAGAGTAGAGTAATCTAGCTGTAATCGCAACATTAAAAAAATGTCAACTAAGAAATGTTAGAATGAGGTAGTTTTTAGTAACTTAGAAATTGAAATAATAATCATCATAATAAATACTAATAATAATAATAATATTATTATTATTATTATTATTTTTTATAAAATATGAAAATCATTTTTTTATAATCTGTAATAAACATACTCTTATTGTGTCTCTTCTACAAAATACAATTTTCTATCTCCGTTGCCTTACTATGTGAAATAATGATTCCGATTTTATTAATCATTAACAACAAATGATTTACACTAGTAGAAAAAAGAGATAAAGATCAAAATTACACACCCAGAACAATCACTAACTAAGCATTTTAAGCCACCCAATAAGAATAGTCAGAACATATTAAAAGTATTAGTAGAACCAGATCAAGGAAAACCAGTAAAAAATCTAACTATAAGATCAATAACATATTTATGTGACAAAAAAAAAAACCAAAATAGAGAAATAGTCCAACAACAATTAGCTACTAGTCCCATGTTCATTTCATTATGTCTTTGAGTATCATGTGATTACTATCTGTAAAACACCAAAATAAAATCAAATTGATAACTAGGACTTGGAATTTTCAGCAAAATATGTTGACATAATTGCATATGACATGAAATTGAATTAGTGAAAGGATGTCCTCAAGGAAAATTTAATATCAAACATGTGGAATAGAACCACTGAACCCAAAATCAACTAAATAGAAGGACAAGTTGATCTATTTGACAATTGATGATACCAGCCAGTTATAATATGTGGAGTTGAAAATTGAAAGAAACCAAATGGCTGTTTAGTTTGATCATGCATAGGAAGCATTAGAAAATTGAACAAGATGTTATAAAACTTTAGCCTTATGCATTTACTATAAAAGAAAAATATTTTACGGACTTTCATTAATTGCATACAATGTCAAGAATATAGGAATGGAAGATAGCCCCTCTAAGTAGCCAATCAGATACTTTCTCTTTCTAAAATACATTGTCCGGTCCTTTTGGAGAACACTTCAAGTGTCTGAGGTCCTTTGAGCTAACTTTTGGTGACTAAGCTTAAGTAGTTCCGGTAGAACCATAGAAGTAAATAGGCTAAACTTTTATGGAATCTATGATACTACTTGGTGCATTTGGTTGGAGCATAACACTTGTATTTTTAACAAATTTCGTTAGCATAGAATATGTGGAGAGATTATACAGTTTTTCTCCATTATAAATTGGTATAAAAAACAAAACATCTTACCAATGGTGATTGATATACACATTAAGGATCATGCTAATAATAACAACAATTTAGACCTTCATTTGTAGTTATTCCATCTATAATTATAAGTTTCACTTCATTAGAACCTATTAATATTTCAAAAGGACTTCCAAACCCAAAATGAAAACTCACATAGTCACACTCAATGAACAATAATGCATTGCTTGCTTACAAGCTACCATTAACAAATACTAGAGGCAATATGCTTCAAACTCTTCTTTCTAATTTCATTGTAATAAAAACAAAATAGGAAACCAAAAGATAAAGAAGAGCAGCACGCATAACAGTACATAATGAACAATGAGAATTATATAAGGAAGAAAGAATGATACCGACAAGGGGAGAGGATGACGAAGAAAGGTGGTCGGCGGAGGAAGGTGCTCGCAAAGTGCAGGGTACCCATTCAAAGTCACTGACATCCCGTCATCACCTTTCATCCCCAAACAGAGACTATCATGCAAGTTAATGCGATTTTTGAGCCTCAATTTTTCACCAAGTTATCAAGTTTCTTCAGGGGAAAAATGTCGTGGCAGTGGAGTTGGCTGCTCTTGAAGAGAACAATACATGGACAGTCCAACCCCTACCTCCAGACAAAAGGAAAATTGGATGTAAGTGGGTCTATAAGGCAAATTTAAAGGTTGATGGTTCTCTGGATAGATATAAAGCCCGTTTAGTGGCTCAAGGCTTCACTCGACAAGCTGGAATTGATTTCCAGGTTACATTCTCGCATGTAGCAAAGTTAACTGCAATGGGACTTCTCTTGTCCTTTGCTGCTCAAGTAGAGTGGCATTTCCTCCAACTTGACATCAATAATGCCTTTCTAAATGGACATCTCAATAAAGAAGTTTACATGCAATTGCCAAAAGGGTATCATATTATGGGGGAGAACTTGGTTTGTAAACTTAACAAGTCTCTTTATGGCCTACGACAATCTTCTAGACAATGATTTCATAAGTTTAGGAATCGTAGAAAATAATTAGTCTGCCCATAAGAGGAGATGAAATCATATGAAAAATAAAGCTGATTCTCTCCTTTGCTTGGGCTTGGGTTACCATTCTTAAAATGAGGTTTGTGCAGCCCACGATAGATCATTCCCTCTTTTCAATGGATCAGTCTCTCAACTTGTAATCCTTCTTGTATATGTGGATGATATCATCCTAACCGGACCTAATTAATCGTCAATCAAGCAAGCTCAATCTTGGTTGGTAGATCATTTTAAACTCAAAGTGATTGGTGATTTGAAGTATTTTATGGGACTTGAAATCGATCGCAAAGTCCACCAAAGGTATTCACTTGTGCCAATGGAAGTATACAGTTCGGTTACTCTAAGATATCGGTCTTATCTCAGTCAAGCACTCACTTATTCATATGGATCCTAATATTCATCTCAACTCTATAGATGGGGATCCATTTCCAGATTCTTCTTTGTACAAAAGACTGATAGGAAGGTTGATGTATCTTACCATTTACCGGCCACATAACCTTTGAAGTCAACAAATTAATTGAGCCAATTATTGGCTGCTCCACGCACTCCTAACCTTCATGCAGTGCATCATGTACTGCAAGATCTCAAGGTCATTCCTGACCAAGGCATTCTTTTCCCTGCACACTCTTCCCTGCGGCTTTTTGCATATGTTGATGCAGATTGGGGGAGTTGCAGGTGTAGCGACCAAGAAAAAAAGACTAGTTTTTCCTCTTAGAGAGAAAACATGGAGTCGCCACCAACTTTATTTAATCCCAGGGAAGTTGGAAAATCCTTTAGAAAAAGCTTTGGGTTCGGGAGTCGATTATGTCTACGGAAGACATGGAGTACCAGCCCCACGGCACCCTAGAACATCCATGAAAGGTTACCCGAAATTAGTTGTGTAAACTATTAATAACTTTGAAGATATTTGTTTTACCCAAGAATCATCTTTTAAGAAAGAACCATCCTCAGTTGTGAAAATTTTGATCGAACCTATGTGAGGTTGAACATGGCACGTAAGTCCACAGAACAACCTTAAAACCTGAAGGGTTGAACATGACACTTGTCATAGGGCAACCCAAAAAAGAAGATTGTTTTGATCAAGTGATCATCTTCTATTTTAATGTAAAATAAACGATTTTACTTCTTGAAAATAGGACAGAAATGAAACGTAGAAATGAAACTTTTTGCTAACTTATTCAGTGAGCGGTGGAACAGAAAAATAAGAATGTCACGAGAAACTTATTGTAGTAATATCAACAGAGAGAACAAGGATTACCAAATGAGAGCAGAATAACAATGATTTTATTTCCAACCAGTGATGAGGTTTCAAGATCAAAACCTTTACATTTCAACCTCCCTTACTCTTTTAACCCTTCCTTCTTACCCACTCTTCATAATAGAGAAGAGAAAAGGGGCTCAGATTTCTAACCTCTTTTTCTTCACAAAGAAAATGTTAGATAAAATCTCTCTCTTCTTCCTCACTCTTTGTATCTCCCCTCTCTACCTCCTCTCTGATTTTTCCTTCCTTCTTTTTTCTAGAAAATCTCTTCCCTCCTAAAATCCTCTCCAAGATGTTCCCCCCTTTTTCCAGAAAATACTCTCCCCTTTTATAGATGGAGGAGAGGACTTCATGCTTCTTCTTACCCAGTGGCTTCAAGGTTGGTCTTCACTAAGTCCGGGGTTTGGGTGGTTCTGAGCAGAAGTAGCGTGTGTCCAGATGGGGGCGGCGTGAGCAGTGGAAAGGAGGTGATTTGATGTGAAGGTTGCGTGTTTGAAGAGAGCAGGAGGTGGGGTTTTGTCTGATGTATAAGATGTTTTTCTTTAGGGTTAGGAGTGGGGGTGCTAGGTTAAAACGAGGGGGGAATGAGGAAGAAGAAGGACCAATGGGTAGAGGAGGAAACGATGTCTTGTCTGATGTGTAAAATAGGGTTTTTTTAGGGTTAGGAGAAGTAACTCAATCTCCTTTCCTTTTTTGTTGATTGTCCTCATCCCCTTCTTTTTTCGTCCTTTCTTCATTACCTTATTCTTCTTTCTTTATTCTTTAGCCTTCAGCCTGAAAATAAAATTGCAGTGGACAGAATCTCTTCATCCCAACAGAAACTTAGATATGCAAAAGTAGATATACACTGGATGGACCTCCTCGTCCAACAAGAAAAGATAATTTCAGTGGACGGAACCTCCTCATCCAACGAAAATTAAATAATTGAAGTGGACGGAACTCCCTCGTCCAACAGAAATAAAATAATTGAAGTGGACGGAACCTCCTCGTCATTCAACAAATGCAAGGGACAGGACTGGACGAGACCACCCCGTCCATTGGCAAGTGCAAGGGACTGGACGGGCTCAAAGGCAAATGCATTGGAATGGACGGGACCACCCCGTCCAACAGCAAGTGCAAAGCAATGGACGGGACCACCCCGTCCATCGGCAAGTGCAAAGCAAAGGACGGGACCACCCCGTCCAACAGCAAGTGCAAAGGACGGGACCACCCCGTCCATCAGCAAGTGCAAAGCAAAGGACGGGACCACCCCGTCCAACTACAAGTGAAAAGCAATGGGCGGGACCACCCCGTCCATCAACAAGTACAAAGCAATAGACTGGATGGGGCCACCCCATCCATTGGTAAGTGCAGTGATTGGACGGGACCACCCCGTCCATTGGCAAGGGCTAGGGACTGGACGGGACTACCCCGTCCATTGGCAAGGGCTAGGGACTGGACGGGACTACCCCATCCATTGGCAAGTCCAAGGGACTGGACGGGACTACCCCGTCCATTGGCAGGTCCAAGGGCTGGACGGGACCACCCCGTCCAACAGCGAGTGCAATGCAAAGGACGGGACCACCCCGTCCAACAGCAAGTGCAAAGCAATGGACGGGACCACCCCGTCCATCAGCAAGTGCAAAGCAATGGACGGGACCACCCCGTCCATCGCAAGGCAAAGCAATGGACGGGACCACCCCGCCCAACAAAGAATGGTGTGATGGACCCGCCAGTGTGATGGACGGGACCACCCCGTCCAACAGCAAGATGGACGGGACTTCCCCATCCACAGCAAGTGCAAATGTGATGGACTGGACGGGACCACCCCGTCCAATATAGCAAGATGGACGGGACTTCCCCATCCACAACAAGTGCCAATGTGATGGATGGGGTCTCCCCGTCCAACAGCAAGATGGACGGGACTTCCCCGTCCACAGCAAGTGCAAATGTGATGGACTGGACGGGACCACCCCATCCCACAGCAAGATGGATGAGACTTCCCCATCCACAGCAAGTGCAAATGTGATGGACGAGGTCTCCCCGTCCAACAGCAAGATGGACGGGACTTCCCCGTCCACAGCAAGTGCAAATGTGATGGACTGGACGGGACCACCCCATCCCACAGTAAGATGGACGGGACTTCCCCATCCACAGCAAGTGCAAATGTGATGGACGGGGTCTCCCCGTCCAACAGCAAGATGGACGGGACTTCCTCGTCCACAGCAAGTGCAAATTTGATGGATGTGGTCTTGATAAGCCACTGGCTCATCTAGTTTTATGACTAGTAGGACCATGGTCTTGTGCTAATTACATCTCGTTTTCGCCCAAATTAGACTTGATTGTCCTCAAGCAAGGTTTTGAGTCTCTTAAGTAGTTTTAGGATATTTTAGCTAGTTTTGAGCCAAATAAAGCACTTACTGCTGTTTCATGTTTTCAGGTTAATAAGGACAGCATGAAGGAAAGGACATTTAGAAGCAGAAGCCATCACGACCCAGTCGTGACACTGGTCACGGCCGTGATGAGCTATCCATGAAAGACAGAAAGCATCATGGCCTAGCCGTGATGCCCATCACGGGCGTGATGAGAAGACAATGAAGAACAGAACTGATCACGGCCTAGCCGTGATGGAGGTCACGGCCGTGACAGATCAGCACCCAAAGTCAGAAAGGATCACCGTCTGGCCGTGATAGGCATCACGGCCGTGACGGACCAGAATTTGAATACGCGCCCTTGGCAGAACTGGTCACGGCCTAGCCGTGATGGCCATCACGATCGTGACGCAATCCTGATCTATAAAAAGGCCACGACAGACAGAAACAAGGATCGAATTTTCACTGGTTTACAAATGTTTTTAGGGTTTTGTACTGTGTTTGTGATGGAGAACTAATCCCCTTGGATTAATCTGCTGTAATCGGCTTTCACCGACACTTGAGGTTTTGTAATTCCCGGATCGTTTTGCTTTTATCTTTCAATACTATTCTTTATTCTCTGTTTGCTTAATTCAGTTTGTATCGAATTAGTATTGATTTGTTTCGATGACCCTATGTTCCTATACTTAATCGCATTTGCTTAATTCGCGTGCGTTTAATCGTGTTTGCTTAATTCACGAGGACTTCATCCGTTTTCTTAATTCAGAATTAGGAACATATGTCTCGTAGCGTTAATTTCTCTTGTTAATTGATGCTACAATAGAAAAGGGATTAGAATCCGCTTAGGGCTTGGAATTACATGAACCAATGATAGTGGGAAACCGAACAACAGATTAATCGTCTTTAGCTTATTTGATAATCACTTTTACTGCTCTGTTTTCTGCTTTGTTTCTCAATTCAATTTCAAACCTTCAACCCCCCCCCCCCCCCAAGTCAATAAATAGTTTAATAACAAATCCAAGAGTCCTTGTGAGACGATACTCGAGTTGTCGTACCCTGAACTACAATTTTATAATCACTCGCTTTTGACCCGTGTGCGACAGCGGATCAAATTGGCGCTGTTGCCGGGGACTCTTGTAGTTATTAATCTGTTTTTACTGATACATTGCTGAGTTAGTTCTGGCTACTAGGTTTGCTAATTCTGATTTGTTTGATTTTGACCCTGAAATTGAAAGAACTTTGCACGCACGCTGTAGGGCAATTCAGGCAAACACTAGTTCACCAAACAATTTTGATTCTGATTCTGAATTTGCTTTTGATAACATGGCCGATCAAAGAACATTAAGACAGCTTGCTGCCCCTGATGTTAATTATAATGGTCTGTGCATTGAATATGTTGGAGATGTTGCTCCCTTTGAATTAAAATCTGGTTTAATTCACTTGTTTCCAAGGTTTAGTGGTCTTGCAGGTGAGGATCCGCATAAACATCTGAAGGAATTCCAGGTCGTTTGCTCTACACCTCTGAGACCTGAAGGAATAACAGAAGACCACATCAAGCTGAGAGCCTTCTCGTTCTCACTACAGGGTGCTGCGAAGGATTGGCTATACTATCTTGAGCCAAATTCTGTTTCAACCTGGAACGATTTGAAGAAGGTATTCCTGGAGAGATACTTCCCTGCCTCCAGAGATGCATCCATCAGAAAGGAGATATGTGGCATTAGACAAAGCAATGAGTCATTGGCCGAGTACTGGGAGAGATTCAAGAAGTTGGTGTCCAGTTGTCCTCAACACCGGATTTCTGAGCAACTGCTCATTCAGTATTTTTATGAGGGACTGCTACCGATGGACAAGAATATTTTAGATGCCATGAGCGGGGGTGCACTCGTTGATAAGACCCCAGTTGTTGCCAAGGCATTGATAGAGAACATGTCTCTCAACTCCCAGTAGTTCACAACCAGAAGTAATTCTGTCGAGACAAGGAGTGTGAACGAGGTCCATGTTCCTTCTTCCAACAAGGCCCTTGAAACCAGACTTGATGAGCTCACTTCCTTACTGAAATAGTTGGCAGTGGATAAAACTCAAATAGCGAGGTTGTGTGGAATTTGTACTTCTCCTGAACACCTGACAGATGCATGTCCCATTCTGAAGGATGAGTCGGTCACTGAGATGCCTCAAGCATATGCAGCAAATCTTTACAATCAAGGCAACAATCAGAACAGGTACAACATTCCTGACCTCTCCACTAATAAGTACCACCCCTACTGGAGAAACCATCCCAACCTTCGGTATGGAAACTCATCACAACAGCAACCGATGGCACTACCACAGAACTCTCCTCAAGTGACCACTTCTACACCTTCCGGACCCTCACTAGAGGACCTTGTCAAGCAAATGGCTGCAAACAATCTCCAGTTTCAGTAGCAAGCAAATGCTAGTATTCATACTTTTGGAACACGGGTTGGATAGTTTCAAGAATGAAACGGATGCTAGCATTCATACTTTGCAGACACAGATTGGACAACTTGCCACTTCGATGAATGCCATGCAGCAAGCTCAAGGATCGAACCAACTACCTGCACAAACGGTGGTGAATCCTAATGTCCCTAACCCTAATGTGAGTGCAATTACTTTGAGATCCGGGAAAGTTACAGAATCAGCACCTGAAAAGAGTAAAGTTGTTGAGGTAACACCTGAGCCTCCTGTTGTTATTGAGGCTGAAAGAGAGTATGCGCCACCAATCCCCTTCCCACAAAGAGTGCTGAAAAATAAAAATATTGTTGAGGAAGACAAGGAGAGAGAAATTTTGGATGTGTTCAGAAAAGTAGCGGTAAACATTCCGCTTCTTAATGTGATCAAGCAGGTTCCAAAGTACGCAAAGTTTCTGAAGGATTTGTGCACACACAAGAGAAGGTTGAAGGGACATGAGAGAGTCAATTTGTGGCGAAATGTTTCAGCCCTCATTCAAGCTAAACCTGCGCCTGAAAGGGTCACTGTTTCAGCCCTCAGTCAGGTGATGCCACAGAAGTGCAAGGATCCGGGAACTTTCGCTATTCCATGCACCATTGGGGACAGTAAATTCGACAATTGCATGTTGGATTTAGGGGCTTCAATTAATGTTATACCCACTTCTGTTTTCAATAACCTTGATCTTGGTCCTTTGTAACACACGGGTCTTACCATTCAGTTGGCAAATAGGACCAATGCTCGCCCCATTGGAGTGGTAGAAGATGTGCTTGTCCAGGTTAATGACTTGATATTTCCTGCTGATTTTTACATCCTGGACATGGCAGAAGAAAGGAATTCAAGCAGATCACCAATCATTTTGGGTAGACCGTTCATGAAGACAGCGAAGACAAAGATTGATGTTCACGACGGAACCATGTCCATGGAGTTTGGTGACATTGTTGTAAAATTCAAAATTTTTGATGCTATGAAGCATCCCCTGGAAGAGCATTATGTTTTTCAAATAGAATTGCTCTTCGAAATTGTTGATGACACTTATTGCGATTTGGTTGCAGCTGCTGATTTTCCGTCTTTTTCTGATTTTGATGATGTTTATTCATGTACTGATTGTACTAACACTAACCCTTGTGCTGTTTGTGCTGAGATTGATGCTACTTTGCAGGGTGACAGTGTAAATGAAGCTATGTGTTGAGCTGAAGTTCTTGACAGCCCGGCTGCCCCGAACATACCATCTATTGAGCAGCCACCCTCCTTAGAGCTTAAGCCACTTCCTGGAAATCTGAAGTATGCTTACTTGGAGAAGAATGAAAAACTTCCAGTTATAATTTCCTCTAACCTTGATTCTGACCAGGAAACTAAGTTCTTAGAGGTTTTGAAGAGGCATAAGAAAGCGATTGGTTGGACCTTGGCCGACATACCAGGTATTAGCCCCTCCATGTGTATGCATAGGATTCTGTTGGAGGATAGGGCTAAACCAGTTAGGCAGCCCCAAAGGCGACTCAATCCCTTGATTCTTGATGTTGTAAAGAAGGAGGTAACAAAACTCTTGCATGCGGGTATCATATATCCTATCTCTGACAGTAATTGGGCGAGCCCCGTGCAAGTTGTGCCTAAGAAATCTGGACTCACAGTGGTAAAAAATGAAAACAATGAACTTGTCCCCACTAGAGTCCAGAATAGCTGGAGAGTTTACATAGATTACAGGAGGTTGAACCAGGCAACTAGAAAGGATCACTTTCCTTTGCCATTCATCGATCAGATGCTTGAACGGCTAGCTGGTAAATCACATTATTGTTTTCTTGATGGTTTTTCAGGATACTTTCAGATCCACATTGCACCAGAGGATCAAGAGAAAACAACCTTCACGTGCCCCTTTGGCACGTTTGCTTACAGGAGGATGCCATTTGGTCTTTGCAATGCCCCTGGCACATTCCAGAGATGCATGATTAGTATTTTCACTGAATATATTGAGAATTGCATGGAAGTGTTCATGGATGATTTTACTGTTTATGGTTCCTCATTTGATGCATGCTTGCATAGTTTGAATCTTGTTTTGGAAAGATGCATTGAAACTGACCTTGTTTTGAACTACGAAAAATGTCATTTTATGGTTGAACAGGGAATTGTTTTGGGGCATATTATTTCTGAAAGGGGTATTTCAGTAGATCCTGCTAAGATTGATGTGATCTCTACACTGCCTTACCCATCTTGCGTTCGCGAGATTCGTTCTTTTCTTGGTCATGCAGGGTTCTACAGGCGCTTCATAAAGGATTTCAGCAAGATAGCTCTTCCTCTATCAAACTTGCTGAAGAATGATGCCACATTCAACTTTGATGACAACTGCAAGAAGGCATTTGATTTCTTGAAGAAGGCACTGGCCTCTACTCCCATCATCCAGCCTCCTGACTGGACCCTCCCTTTTGAGATTATGTGTGATGCCTCTAATTATGCTGTGGGGGCAGTCCTTGCACAAAGGGTGGGCAAGGCTGCACATGTCATTTATTATGCTTCTAGAACTTTAGATGCTGCACAGTCTAATTACACAACCACTGAGAAGGAACTGCTAGCAATTGTTTTTGCTCTTGATAAATTCAGATCATATTTGCTAGGTTCCAAGGTTGTTGTTTTCACTGACCATGCAGCTCTAAAGTACTTGTTGAAGAAGCCAGAAGCAAAACCGAGACTGATTCGGTGGATGTTGTTGCTCCAAGAGTTTAGTGTAGAGATTAAGGATAAAAGTGGAGCTGAGAATTTAGTGGCTGATCACTTGAGTAGAATAGAGAGGGATGAGGATCCTTCCCCCATCCAGGATGACTTTCCTGATGAGCAGCTTTTACAGTTACATGGCGTGACCCCTTGGTTTGCTGATATTGTGAATTATCTTGTTGCTGGTGTCTTTCCGACATGGGCAACTAGGTCACAAATTCACAAACTCAAGAGTGATGCCAAGTACTATGTTTGGGATGATCCATATCTCTGGAAGTTTGGTAGTAATCAGGTGATTAGGAGATGTGTCCCCGACTATGAGATTGAGTCTATTCTGCATTTTTCTCATGCTTCTCAGGTAGGGGGACATTTTGGGCCACAAAGGACTGCACGAAAAATCCTGGACTCAGGTTTTTACTGGCCCACTATTTTTAGGGATGCTTATGAGATCTACCGCACTTGTAAAGAGTGTCAGCTAGCAGGTACAGCCATCACTCATAAGAGTGAAATGCCTCAGCAACCTATGCTTTTCTGTGAGGTGTTTGATGTGTGGGGAATTGACTTTATGGGTCCGTTCCCTGCATCTTTTGGTTTTCTCTATATCTTACTTGCTGTTGATTATGTTTCAAAGTGGGTGGAAGCTATCCCCAATAGGACTAATGATTCTAGTGTTGTTGCACATTTTGTCAGGTCTAATATCTTTTGCAGGTTCGGAATACCTCGTGCTATCATAAGTGACCAAGGCACTCACTTCTGTAACCGCACCATGGAAGCTTTACTCCGGAAGTATGGGGTCGTGTACAGGGTCTCTACTGCATATCATCCCCAGACTAATGGCCAGGCTGAGATCTCCAACAGAGAGATCAAACAGATCTTAGAGAAAGTGGTGCAGCCAAGTAGGAAGGACTGGAGCCGCCGTCTAGAAGACGCACTTTGGGCTCAAAGAACAGCTTTCAAGACACCAATAGGGATGTCTCCCTATAGACTTGTGTTCGGTAAAGCATGTCATCTCCCTGTAGAAGTTGAGCACCGTGCTTATTGGGCGGTCAAGAGCTGCAATTTGGAAATGGAAAAGGCTGGCATTGAAAGGAAACTCCAATTGCAGCAGCTTGAAGAGCTTAGGTTGGAAGCCTATGAAAGCTCTTGGGTTTATAAAGAGAAAACTAAGCACTTCCATGATAGAATGATTTCTAGGAAGGAATTCTCTGTGGGCCAACATGTCTTACTGTTTAACTCCCGCCTGAAAGTGATGGCTGGGAAGCTTCGATCCAAGTGGATTGGCCCATTCGTTGTTACTGATGTTTTCCCTCATGGTGCAGTAGAAATAAAAAGTGCAGGTAGCAACAAGGCCTTCAAGGTTAATGGGCAGCGATTGAAGCTATTCCATGAGAGCTTGGTGCCTGAGGATGCAACCGTAGAGGAGCTCTCCTTGGAAGCTCCCACCTACACCACAACTTGATCAGGGAGCCCTTTCTCCTTTCCCCCACTCTTATTTTATATTTATGTTCTTTCATTGAGGACAATGTATGTCTTAAGTGTGGGGGAGAGAACCAATTGTTTTTGTTTTTGTTTTCTTTTCTTTTAGCTCTTGAATAATTTGAGAAGATCAAGAGTTTGTGTGTGAGTGTTGTGTCGGCAAGCTTGAATGGGTTTTGTTAATCTAGCATAGATGGATTGCATGGTATTTGATATATGTTGATGATTCCACCTAGGTTTTGAAAACTGAAAATTGATCCCCATGTGAAAAATTGAAAACTGAACTTTGAGAAATTTTGTTGTGATTGCATGATTTATGATAAGTTTGGGGTGAAGGGGTGCACACACTAGGGATTGAATCTCGGTCAAACAATTTGCGAAAACTATCCAGGTGAGGAAATTGAGCCTCCAACATTGTTCTTAATTGCGTAAATCACTTTCAAGTTGCACTTTCCCGAATTTGCTTGAATCTCTTCTTGGTTTGCATGTTTATGTGGTTGCATCAGATGATTTAGGCAATTTTCTTTGAAATAGCTACTTGGCCTAAATTGAACCATCCCTAATGCATGTTCCCTAGTTAGCCACATGGAGCCTAATTAGACTATTGTTTCTTGATGACCCTATATTATAAGCCGAAAATCTGGAAAAATCACGTTAACCCAATCTTAGGATTAGGAGAGCATGGAAGCTTAGCAAGAGAAGGGTTGTAAGAAAGTAAGTTTGGGGTGGCTAAAAGGATATGATGTGTTGTTTGGGATTGAGAAAAATAAAAAAATAAAGGTTGGAGCCAAAGGCAAAGAAGAAGAGAAAAAGAGAAAAGAACAAAAATGTCAAAAAGCTTAGCAAGGAAAAGGCTGTAGTCACCCAAAGCAAAAAGAAAAATGGAAAAAGGAATTTGAGTGGAAGTTCAATATGTCAAAATGCTCATGCTCTCTTAGTTCCTAGGGACTTAAGCCCAGTACCTTTGAATATCCTACCCTTAGCCAGGCCCCATTACAACCTTTAAAAAACCTTCTATGTTGCATGCATGTTTTCGTGGGAACTTTGTTTGAGATGAAAATCAAATCCATGGGAAGTGCTCTTAAAATGTGAAATTGAGTGAAAAGTTGATAGCCTTGAAATTGAGCGAATGAGTGAAATACTAAATGCCCTTGTGAGGAAGGCAATTGTTTGAAACTGGTGATCTCCCTTTTGTGTGTGACTTGAATCGCTTACTTAGATTACTGATTGCATGAATGATGGAATTCTCAATTCTTTAAAGTAGATGAATGTGAGGATTACATTGTTGCAAGGGGGGAGCATTGAAGGAAAATTGTTTTGATGAATTGCATTAAATTTGTGGGAAAGTTGATTGAATCCTTTAAGCTTGCTAAGTTTGAATCTTTTTGAGTTTTAGTTTGCTTGGGGACAAGCAAAGTTCAAGTTTGGGGTATTTTGATAAGCCGCTGACTCATCTAGTTTTATGACTAGTATGACCATGGTCTTGTGCTAATTACATCTTGTTTTCGCCCAAATTATACTTGATTGTCCTCAAGCAAGGTTTTGAGTCTCTTAAGTAGTTTTAGGATATTTTAGCTAGTTTTGAGCCAAATAAAGCACTTACTACTGTTTCATGTTTTCAGGTTAATAAGGAGAGCATGAAGGGAATGACACTTAGAAGCAGAAGCCATCATGGCCTAGCCGTGACACTGGTCACGGGCGTGATGAGCTATCCATGAAAGACAGAAAGCATCACGGCCTAGCCGTGATGCCCATCACGGGCGTGATATGAAGACCCTGAAGTCAGAAAGCATCACGGCCTACCCGTGATGCCCATCACGGGCGTGATGAGAAGACAATGAAGAACAGAACTGATCACGGCCTAGCCGTGATGGAGGTCACGACTGTGACAGATCAGCACCCAAAGTCAGGACGGACCAGAATTTGAATGCGCGCCTTTAGCAGAACCGATCACGGCCTAGCCGTGACGCAATCCTGATCTATAAAAAGGCACGGCAGACAGAAACAAGGATCGAATTTTCACTATTTTACAATTGTTTTTAAGGTTTTGTACTGTGTTTGTGATGGAGAACTAATCCCCTTGGATTAATCTGCTGTAATCGGCTTTCGCCGACACTTGAGGTTTTGTAATTCCCGGATCGTTTTGCTTTTCTCTTTCAATACTATTCTTTATTCTCTGTTTGCTTAATTCAGTTTGTATCGAATTAGTATTGATTTGTTTCGATGACCCTATGTTCCTATACTTAATCGCGTTTGCTTAATTCGTGTGTGTTTAATCGTGTTTGCTTAATTCACGAGGACCTCATCCGTTTTCTTAATTCGGAATTAGGAACATATGTCTCGTAGCGTTAATTTCGCTTGTTAATTGATGCTACAATCGAAATGGGATTAGAATCCGCTTAGGGCTTGGAATTACATGAACCAATGATAGTGGGAAACCGAACAAAAGATTAATCGTCTTTAGCTTATTTGATAATCACTTTTACTGCTCTGTTTTCTGCTTTGTTTCTTAATTCAATTTCAAACCTTCAAACCCCCCAAGTCAATAAATAGTTTAATAACAAATCCAAGAGTCCTTGTGAGACGATACTCGAGTTGTCGTACCCTGAACTACAGTTTTATAATCACTCACTTTTGACCCGTGTGCGACAGCGGGTCTGGTCTCCGTCCACAGCAAGTGCAAAGGACTGGACGGGACCATCCCTTCCAACAGCAAGTCCAACGTGATGGACGGAGCCTCCCCGTCCAACAGCAAGTCCAAAGTGATGGACGAGACTTCCCCGTCCAACAGCAAGTGGAAAGGATTGAACTGGACCGCGTCCAACAGCAAGTGTAATGAACTGGGCCTCGTCCAGCATTGGACTGGACTGGGTTGCGTCCAGCAGCAAATTAATTATGGGCCCCCTCCCTTTCTTTATTATTCTCTTTTTCTTCTCTCTCTCTTTATTACTATTATTAGTCTCCTCGAAGCATAATAGAATAAAAGACGGACAAAAATGTGTGTTCACAATTGCCCCTCTTTACTTGTTGCATACTAGAAGACATGATTAGTCGTGACTTTTCATGTATTGTAGTAATGAACAAGTAAAGAAAAATGAACACACATTGAGCTCAGAAGAAAACATTACAGTTTGAAAATAAAATTACTATGAGCCTTAGAGCTCAAATGCAGTGAGCCTCAGAGCTCGAACATAGAATTGCAGTGAGCCTCAGAGCTCGAAAATGCAGTGAGCCTCAGAGCCCGAAAAACAAAGATGCAGTGAGCCTCAGGGCTCGAAAATAAAATTGTAATGAGCCTCAGAACTCGAAAATAAAATTGCGGCGAGCCTCAGAGCTCGAAAATAAAATGCAGTAAGCCTCAGAGCTCAAAAAATAAAGATGCAGTGAGCCTCAACTCGAAAATAAAATTGCAATGAGCCTCAGAGCTCGAAAGTAAAAATGTAGTGAGCCTCAGAGCTCGAAAATAAAATTGCAATGAGCCTCAGAGCTCCAAAGTAAAAATACAGTGAGCCTAAGAGCTCGAAAATAAAATTGCAGCGAGCCTGAGAGCTCGAAAATAAAATTGCAATGAACCTCAGAGCTCAAAAGTAAAAATGCAGTGAGCCTCAGAGCTCGAAAATAAAATTGCAGCGAGCCTTAGAGCTCGAAAATAAAATGCAGTGAGCTTCAGAGCTCGAAAAATAAAGATGCAGTGAGCCTCAGCTCGAAAATAAAATTGTAGTGGACGGAACCCCCTCGTCCAACAGGAAAGTAAATATGCAATGGAAGGAACCTCCTCGTCAAACAGAGAAGTAAACATGCAATGGACGGAATCTCCTCGTCCACCAGAAAATTAAATGCAATGGACGGAACCTCTTCGTCCAACAGAAAAGTGAGTGCAATAGACGGAATCTCCTCGTCCAACAGAAAATTAAATGCAATGGATGGAACCTCCTCGTCCAATAGAAAAGTAAACATGCAGCGAGCCTTAGAGCTCGAAAATAAAATTCAATCAGCAATCTAAAACTAAAGGGAATCCTTTCCTTTTGACGACAGCAGAACCAAATGCTCCATGGAAAAAAACTTCCACCAACCAAACCCTTGCTCATCGGCTACTCTAGGACGAGGCATCACTTATTCTTTTAACAACATTGGTCACTCAAGAAATCTGATGAACTCTGGATGTTATTTTTGTCCTCCCAAGCTTATTTGCATCATTCTTTTGTCATCCAGTGCATGCCACATTTTCCATCTAATTTGAAGTATTGAGTCCTCTTGGTTTAAACCATTCATTGGTGCTACCATTAGAATTATCAAATCATACCATTAAACTTATATTTACTTTTATTGAGACATGACTATAGTGATTGAACATGAGAGCGAACACGACAAGGGAGTGTGAAAGAAAAACCTCTTTCCTTAATACGAGAATTTAGTTTGTTAAGAGAAAATAACAATGAGAACAAAATTACAAAAGGGATCATGAAGATTAAAAACAAAGATAAGCAAAGAAAATTACGAGAATCACATAAAATTTGCCCCAGTATTGGTCCTTTGATTTTCATTTAATTGATTCCCCTCAGCTTTTTGATGACACGGATCTTGGCTTCTGTTTTTGAATCTTCAAATACATCATTCTTTAACAATTTGGCCCCGGTATACTCAGTCGGGTAAAATTGCCCCAGTGTGGTGAGTGCTTGTAGAAGTGTTGGATCATATCCTCCTCCTAGGCTGCCTTTGCAGGTTTTCAGCCTAAGGTTTCTTTGCCCTAACTTTTGCCTAGGCTGCCCTTTCGGATTTTCAACCTAGCGGGCCTTTGCCTCTCCTTTGTTTTTATTGTGTTTTGCCCTAACTTTTGCCTAGGCTACCCTCTCGGGTTTTCAACCTAGCGGGCCTTTTCTTTTCTTTTTTTTTTTCACTGTGTTTTGCCCTAACTTTTGCCTAGGCTGCCCTTTCGGGTTTTCAACCTAGCGGGCCTTCAAGCGTAGAATTTTTTCACAGCATCAGAGTTTACTGGCCTTGGTAACTCTTCCCCATCCCTGTTTTACAGAACTGAAGCTCCTCCCGAGAATACTTGTTTGATAATATAGGGGCCTTTGTAATCCGGTGCCCATTTTCCTCAGACATCCTCCTGACTAAGGAGGATTTTCTTTAAAACCAGGTCTCCCGCGCAAAATTCTCTAGGACGAACCTTTTTATTGAAAGCTCTTGCCATTCTGCTTTGATACAACTGCCCGTGACAGATAGCTGCCAGTCTTTCTCTTCTATCATGTTCAACTGCTCATACCGTATTTTCACCCACTCAGATTCTTCTAAATCTGCTTCCATCAAGACTCTTAGCGAAGGGAGTTCTACTTCGATAGGTGAGACAACCTCCATCCCGTACACCAGAGAGAAAGGGGTTGCCCCAGTGCTTTATCGTATGTTAGTCCGATAAGCATGTAGAGCATATGGCAGCATTTTGTGCCAGTCCTTATAGTTTACAACCATCTTGGCAACAATCTTCTTGACATTTTTATTTGCTGCTTCAACTGCACCATTCATTTGAGGCCTATAAGGAGCCGAATTGTGGTGTTTGATTTTGAAACTATCGCAAAACTTTTGAATCTCGGTACCATTAAGATTGGCAGCATTATCTGTGATTATCCTCTCTGGGATCCCGTATCTACAGACAACGTCCTTCTTGAGGAACTTGAGAAACACCCTTTGAGTTATGCTGGCATATGAAGCAGCTTCTACCCATTTAGTGAAGTAGTATATCGCCACCAAAATGAAACGATGACCATTGGAAGCCTTGGGATTAATGGGATCAATGACATCTATTCCCCACATCGAAAAAGGCCATGGGGATGCTAAACTGTGCAGTGGAAATGCAGGTGCATTAACCCGGTCTGCATGCATCTGGCATTTTTGGCATTTACGAACATGCTCCATACAATCTGACTCCATAGTAGACCAATAATAACCACTTCTCAAGATCTTCCTAGCCATCATGTGACCATTGGCATGAGTCCCACAGATTCCTTCATGAACTTCGATCATGATCAATTTAGCTTCGCGAGCATCCACATATTTGAGTAGGGTACCATCATATCCTCTTTTATACAAGACTTCCTTGTTTAAGAAAAAGGTCATAGCCAGTCTTCGGATGGCCTTTTTATTTACTTCACTCGCCTCTACCGGGTATTCCTTGTTCTGAATAAATTGCTTGATATAATGGTACCAAGGCTTACCATCAGGTTCTCCTTCCACGTGAGCACAGTACGCCGGTTCATCTTGCACTCTAATTTGGATGGGTTGGACGTTGATATGGATATCTAGCTTGGTCATGGCAGCTAGTGTGGCTAAAGCATCAGCAAATTGATTCTTGTCTCGACTTAAATACGAGAAAGTAATCTCGTTGAACTTTGCAATCAACTGAGTCAAGGACTTCTGATACGGAATCAACTTGGAGTCTTTGGTATGCCATTCACCATTGACTTGGTAAACGATTAGAGCTGAATCCCCGAAGACTTTCAACTGCTTTATACCCAGTTCAAGTGCCATTTGCAATCCACCAGCACATTCCTCGTATTCTGCAATATTATTTGTACATTCGAATTTCAGTTTTACGGCCATCGGGTACTGCTTGCCATTCGGTGAGATAACCATTGCCCCTATGCCGTTGCCATGCATATTGATGGCTCCATCAAAATACACTTTCCACACATCTTCCTGTTCCTCACCTTCCTGGAGGGACATTATCTCTCCATCTGGGAACTCGGAATTGACAGGCCATCCATCCTCAAGGGGATTCTCTGCTAAATGGTCAGCAATCACACTTCCTTTGACGGACTTCTGAGTCACATATTTGATGTCAAATTCTGACAATATCACTTGCCACTTCGAAACCCTTAAGGAGATATGCGGGCTTTCGAAGATATACTTCAAAGGATCCATTCGAGAAATTAGCCAAGTGGTGTGATATAACATGTATTGTCTGAGTCTTCTGGAGGTCCATACTAATGCACAACAAGTCTTCTCGATTGCCATATAACGAGCCTCACAGGCGTTAAACTTCTTACTCAGATAGTAAATTGCCTGCTCCTTCCTACCAGATTCATCTTGTTGTCCCAACATTGCCCCCATTGAGGTTGGGAGTATGGTGAGATAGAGTAACAATGGACGTCCTTGAGTAGGTGGTACCAACACTGGGGGATTCAGTAGATATGTCTTTATCTTATCAAAGGCTTCTTGACGGTCATCATCCCATCTTCCTGGATTATTCTTCCTGAGGAGTTTGAAGATTGGCTCGCATGTGCTAGTCAGATTTGCAATGAAGCGCGCAATATAGTTCAATCTTCCAAGAAAACCCCTTATTTCTCGCTCGCTCTTAGGTGCTGGCATGTCACGTATTGCTTCCACCTTGTTAGGGTCCACCTTTATTCCCTCTCTACTGACAACAAAGCCAAGTAAATTCCTCATGGATGCACCGAAAGTACATTTTGCAGGGTTGAGGCACAAATTGTACTTTCTTAGCCACTCGAACAACTTTCTCAAAACTGCCACATGGCTTTCTCCTTCCTTGGACTTAGCCACTATATCATCAACATATACTTCTACCTCCTTTATACATCATGTCATGGAACAATGCTACCATAGCAAGTTGGTAAGTGGCCCCATCATTTTTTAGTTCAAAAGGCATCACTTTGTAACAAAAAGTTCCCCAAAGAGTGATAAAGGTTGTCGTTTCTTTATCGTCATTGTCCATGAGGATCCGATTGTACCCAGAATACCCGTCCATGAACGAAAACCTGTGACTTCTGGCTGTGCTGTCTATAAGGACATCAATATGAGGTAGGGGGAAATCATCCTTTGGACTGACTTTATTCAGGTCTCGGTAGTCCACGCACATTCTGACCCTCCCATCCTTCTTTGGTACTGGAACAATATTAGCTACCCATTACGGGTGTCTAGCTACTTCCAAAAAGCCTGCCTCCAACTGCTTGGCCACTTCCTCCTTGATCTTCAGTGACATCTCAGGATGCATTCTTCTTAATTTTTGCTTCTTTGGAGCTGCATCTGGGTATAAGGGAGTCTTATGCGATGCTATCTCAGGATCTAACCCTGGAATGTCTTTGTAGGACCAAGCAAAAACATCCAGATATTCTTTGAATAGTGCAACCATTTCTCCTCGCTCTGGGTTATCCACTATTTTCAACTCCTTCTTGTCTTCCTCGGTTCCCATATTGATCACTTCTGCAACCTCATCATTCGTGCTAATCCCTTCCTCTGACCGTTTCACCACTTTTATGAATTCTTCAATGTCTTCTTCTTCCTCATCGGATTCAAGGTCGCATTCATCAAGTGATGCGAGGAATCAATAAATGAGTTTTCAAAGTTCCTTTCCCGAGGTAAATCTTTAGTGGAAGAAGTATTCCTGGAAGAAAAAGTCAGGAATAGGAGAAGTATAGGCAAGGGTCTTATTTATGACAGAAAAGCTTAAACAAAATAAATAAATGAAAGAGAGAGAAAAGAAATGATGGACTCAAAAGGAAAACACCAGACAAAGTATTACATTTTCATTCATGTCTCCAAGAAAGTAAACATCAGTTCATAATTAGTACAATAAGATAATTACTTCATAGAAATAACATCAACAAACGGTTCCGATTGCCAATTGTTGAGAACTTCATTGCTAGCAGGGAGATAGATGACATGGTTCTCGTCCGGCTCCTCTTCAAGTGTGCTGATAGTGAAGTGAGGGGAAAATGACTTTGTGGGATCGGATTGGTTCTTTGGGAAAGTCTCTGTCAGAAGGGGAAGATACTTTCTCACACACTCTTCTTCTTCCTTATTCTCTAGAGTCATGAATTTCATCCCTTCTGTCAGGTTGGGCTGATACCCCAATCCGTGCCTTCCTTCTCTCATAGCTGCTTCAATTGGCCGAGAGATCCCTTGCAGCTGAGGCCCTAGGCCTTTTCCTCTTTGATACCCATTCTTTTCCATGATGTGGACTAGTACTTCATTCACATTCTTCATTGGGGGCTCCCTTTTCTTGTTCTCTGACTTCAATACCTCAAAACTACGTAGCGAGTCATCTTCCATCTGCTCTGTACTTTCCACATAAGGTACTGTGGTGGGCTTTGTCATCATGATTTCCTCTTCACCACGGACAGTAATAACGGATCCATCTTGGATATACTTCAAACACTGATGCAGAGTCGATGGGACCACTCCTGCTTCATGAATCCAAGGCCTCCCCAGAAGCATAGTGTAAGCTGGTTGGATTTCCATGACTTGAAAGAGGACAGAAAAAGAACTAGGTCCTATTTCAAGGGACAGAGTTATATCTCCTAAGATTCCTCTTGCTGTCCCATCAAAGGCTCGTACAATCATTTCTTGTGGTGTCAAATCCGCCACGCTTATATTTAGCTCCTCGAGGGTGGACATCGGAACTACATTCAACGTCGAACCACCATCTACAAGCACCTTTGCAATTACGAACCCCTTACACTTTAGGGTGATGTGTAAGGCTTTGGTACTACTGCGAGATTTCGAGGCCACTTCATCTTCTGAGAAAGTAATCATGTTGACATGCCTGATTGGGTCCACCATATTTACCAAATTTTCCGGAGTGACGTCAGGTTTGACATACGCTTCATTCAACACCTTCAATAATGCCTTGCGATGCAATTCTGATGTCAAGACGAGCGACAAAAGGGATATCCTTGCCGGAGTTTTCTTCAACTGTTCCACCACATCATATTCACTTTGCTTCATGATCTTCAGAAACTCTTCTTCTTTTTTCCCTTTTCTTTCATCCATAGTTTCCTCTTCTTTGGATTCCTTCACCATTTTTTCTTCAGTAGGAGTGTAGCATTGCCCGCTCCTTGTAATGCCCCCAATTTTCACAATATTAGTAATTTGGGCCTTTGAGGTCTCTCCAATCGGCTCCAACTAGTTTAACCTTCTGTTCATAATTCCATGGTACAGCATGTGTATCAGCATAAACAAAAGGAGCTGGCTTGCTCACCCTTACGATGACTCTTTCTGGGTCTGAAGGTTTGTTCATGGGTGGTACTCGGAGTACAACTTTTTCAACTACATTGACTTCCTCCGCAAGCACCTTGTCTGGCTTGAACCACCCCCAAGGTGAGTAACCTCTGAACCAGGACTTTGAAATCCCAACAAGTTTCGATGTGGTGCCCCATTTGCCCACGATGATAGTCACACCTTAGATCCTTGGCGTACCCTCTTTCTTCTCTTGGGATTCTCACTGGTGCAACAATGCTGTATCCCACCTTCTTCAGTTCTTCAGAAATCTTCTGCATCGGCACTCGTAGTTCTAGCTGTTAGTGTAAGCCCTAGAGGCCAATGTATTTCTTTAGACTTACATTTGTATCTTCCTATTTCATATATATATATATATGATATGAGGCATTCCAGTTTATTGTGTTACTTGTTTAAACATAATAAAGTCCTTAGAATAGAAATTTCTGTTCAATAGAATATCCAGTATATGACTTGATCGTGAGACACTATTGAACAATGAAATCCTATTCTTAAATATCCGTAGTCAAGTATTTTATTAATAAGGACAATAATAATACAATTGAGACTATTATGTGTGCAGACTGATGACCACATCTCACGAGTCATAGATATGAGATATCGAGTTGCCACATAGGTACGCATTAAGGTAATGATGTACTGGATTGACCCACCATGAGAACACTACATGGAGCGTTATGTGAGTGTCATAAGTAGTTCTCATAGTGACAATGGTGTATGTAATCCTTCGACCTGAAATCACTACGATCCCTACATGAGGAGTCGTGTGCTTTAATATCGTCAAACGTCATCTGTAATAGGATGATTATAAAGACGATCATTTGGCATACCACGAGCCATGCAGAGGGATGTGAGTGACCTAGATGGAATTTGTCCCTCCTACATAACAGGAGTAATATCTGTGGGTCCCCCTGATAGAGTGAGACTGTAAAATGCATGGCGTGTCTTTGAAATGAGTAAATATGAGATATGGACCTCATTTGTTGTTCAGTCTACTCGGGTATCGGGAACATGATATTGAACCATACAAGGGTGACACATTCTATGCCTTGTGTTCAATATAGATATATGGACAAAGGGATAACAATGCACATGAATATTTGTCACAGAAAGGTTTCGTCAAATCACTGACTTTCTCACTACTTAGGTAGCAGTGATGTATTGCTAGATACCACTCACTGTTTGTAATATTAAATGGGATTTAATATTACTGTTAACGTATTGGGAACCTATAGGGTCACACACAAAAGAGCGGATTAAAAGAAGCATTAAAAGAAAGTTGGACTTTACTATTGGGCCTAGCGCATAGTAGATGGGCTTAGGTCAAATGTTGCTCACTAACTCACTTAAGGAGGTGATACTATAAGTAGACCACTTAAGTTGTTGTGCCCACACACGGTTGATAACCTAGCCGCACAAAAGAGAGTAAGTGTGAACAACAAAGTCTCGGTTTTGAAGCTAGCACTTGTGAGACAGAGACACTACATTCCGTGACGTTGGACGCTCACGGAATCCGCTTGTGTGGATACCTCTAGAGACACCATTCGTGCGGTGTTCGTGATAGACGAATTTCAACAAACAGCCATCGCTTCAAGAGGTAAACTTTCGAATCATGAATCATGACCATTCGCAAGGATCCTTCGATGGGAATTTTTCCGCTGCGTTTCTTTTTGTTTTATACGCAAATTCCCAACAGTGGTATCAGAGCCGCTTGCGAAACCATGATTCTGTTACGTGGTTTATCTGTTATGTATGATAACATGTTTGTAATGTGAATCGTTTTCTGAAAAAAAATTTTGAAAATCGTTTGCATCTGGTTTGCGAAACCTTGTTTCTGTGATTTTCGTATGTATATGATATATATGTCTATTGCATGTTTGTGTATATATGCGATATGTACATTGGTTCTGAATCCTTATTATGTTCTGCGATGGCATCAAATGTTGATGTTAAACATGATTGTTTTCAGTTCTGTGTTGGCGGCATTAAGGGGTTTCAGACATGAAAAGTTCATGTTGTTGCGGCTGAGGTTCCAAGTGTTGAAACCGTAGCCGTCGCTCCTTGCAACGTGAAGTGTTCACGGGCCTTGCGGTTTTAGGGTTGAAAGGTTGACGCCCTAACCACCAAGGAAGCGAGGCACACTTTGGAATTTCGGAATTTCCAGCGGGACCCCCGTGCTACCTCTGCGTAGTGTGTAATTTCGAAATTCAAATTTTGAAATTTTATGCCACCATTTAATAATTATATCAATCACAATAAATGTGATTTATAGTAACATCAATTATAATAAATGTGATTTATTATATATATGTTACGGTTTCAAAATTCAGATTTTGAAATGTGATTTATATCAATCACAATAAATGTGATTTATAGTAACATCAATTATAATAAATGTGATTTATTATATATATGTTACGTTTTCAAAATTCAGATTTTGAAATGTGATTTATATCAATTACAATAAATGTGATTTGTTACAATAAATGTGATTTATGTTAATTGAATAAATGTGATTTATGTCAATTACAATAAATGTGATTTGTGGTAACTAACAATTGCAATAAATGTGATTTATGTCATTTACAATAAATATGATTTATAATAAATGTGATTTGTGGTAACAACAATTGCAATAAATATGATTTATAATAACATCTATTATAATAAATGTGATTTATTATATATATATATGTTATGTTTTCAAAATTCAGATTTTGAAATCTCTAATTTATGAAATTAATAATAATAATGATTATGTGTTATTATTGGTTGTTACTATTTATTTGGTGATGTATGGTGAATGGTTATGGCCTTAGTCCTTTTACCTTTTGGTTTATATTTTTGAAATACGGCCTGCGTGCCGTGCCTTTCTCTTATATTCCATATGTATCTTCTTTTCTCATCTCACTCCCCTCATATGTAAAATGAGGTTTCTGTTTATGTAATGTAATGATGGAGACAAGAAGACGCTATCACGTGGGAGATCTTGCTTGGAGAAGCTTGGACGCTCCTAGGTTTTAGTTTAGATTCTCTCATTGGCTTGGGAGAATCAATGCGTTAGGGGCCATAACCATATCACATTTATTTACCTTATATATGTATGAGATGCATGTATGTATATAGTATGTTAAAAGATGTTTAACTAATATATGTATGAGATGCATGTATGAAAATAGTAAGTTAAAGAGTTTAACAAATGATGAGATCAAGTTTTAATCAAATCCCTCAAAAGGAAATATTAAGTCACATTTAAAGGCCTTCCGATGCATGGCACTCGTCAAGACTACTATCGATTAAGTGTGGGTCCGCCAAAGCGGGTACCTTTATCTATAATAGTAAGGCGCGATGGGACAAATGTAATGTTCAACTGCTATCCATTGGGTTCGACTTAACTAAGCCAACTTCAATAGGATTGAAAGGCTTAGAGGCTCATAAGTTGGGCTTTAGTCCATGTGATGGATTAGAATAAGAGTTATTCACCCAACTATCCAAGAGTTGCATGAGATGCAATCGGAAAGTGTTTCCTACCTAAATAACCGAATTTTGGGTGATCACCAAAGGCGACTTAAAGCTAGGTGAAATATGGATCTTGGCCCACTAGAAAATCTTCAAACGGGATTTTCCGAATCAATGATGAGGGTCATTGTTTTGAGTAAAATAGTGGGAGGCGTATTTAATTAAAGACCTTATTAAATAACTTCAAGGCATGATACTTATACTTTGCATATTTATCTCTCGTAGATTACCATGGCATCAAACACATCAAGTAACCTGTCATTGCGATCCGTCCTTGAGAAGGACAAACTATCCTAAGCGAATTTTCTCGGACTGGCAGGAAACTTGAGGATTGTCTTCAAACATGAGAAAAAGCTGTATGTTCTTGAGGAGCCTATTCCCGAGAAGCCACCGGCTTCAAGTGCTCCTAGGGTGACAGGATGCTTATAAGAAGCATCGGGATGACGCCTTAGACGTGGGCTGTCTTATGCTTGCTTGCCATGACCTCTGAGCTGCAAAAGCAACATGAGACCATGGAGGCGTACGATATGATCGTGCACCTCAAGCTGCTCTACCAAGAGCAAGCAAGCAAGCAAGAGGAACTGCCCAAAATACCTGGAAGAAAGCAAGAAGAAGAAGGGAAGTGAGACTTCCACTTCAGGTATGTTTGTTATATAAGTCAATTTATCTACTTCTGCATCATGGGTATTAGATACCAGATGTGGTTCTCACATTTGTACAAATGTGCAGCATCTAAACGAGGAGTAGACCATTGGCAAAAGGGCGAAGTCGACCTACGAGTTGGAAATGGAGCAAAGGTTGTTGCTTTAGCCGTAGGGACTTATGTATTGACTTTGCCCTTTGGGCTTACTATTCGATTAGAGAAGCTGTTATTTTGTGCCTGCAATTAGCGGGGAATATCATTTCCATTTCTTGTTTGGACAAGATTGGTTTTTCTTTTATAATAAAGAACAAAAGTTGTTCTATTTATTTGGATGATATTTTCTATGCTAGTGCACACATGAGTAATGGACTTTATGTCCTTGATCTTGAAATGCCCATCTATAACGTAAATACTAAGAGGATCAAACCAAATGAGTTGAACCCGTCTTATCTTTGGCATTGTCATTTAGGCCATATAAATGAGAAGCGCATTTCGAAGCTCCATAAAGATGGACTCTTGGACTCATTTGATTATGAATCATATGAGATATGCGAGTCTTGTTTATTGGGAAAGATGACTAAAGCTCCATTCACCGGCAAAGGTGAAAGAGCCAACGATCTTTTGGGTCTTATACATAGCGATGTATGCGGACCCCTAAACACATTAACTAGAGGTGGTTTTCAGTACTTCACCACATTTACTGATGATTTCAGTAGATATGGATTTGTGTATCTTATGAAACATAAATCGGAATCCTTTGAAAAGTTCAAGGAATTCAAAAATGAGGTACAAAACCAACTTGGTAAAAATATTAAAGCTCTTCAATCAGATCGAGGTGGTGAATATTTGAGCCTAGAGTTTGATGATCATCTGAGAGAGTGTGGGATTTTATCTCAACTCACTCTACCTGGAACACCACAATGGAATGGTGTTTCTGAGTGGAGAAATCGAACCTTGTTGGACATGGTTCGGTCTATGATGAGTCATGCAAACCTTCCAAACTCCTTTTGGGGATATGCTCTATTGACAGCAGCTTTTACACTTAACCATGTTCCATCCAAAACGGTAGAAAAGACACCATATGAGATATGGACTGGTAGACGACCCAGCATGTCTTTTATGAAGATTTGGGGTTGTGAAGCATATGTAAAATGTCAAGTTTCTAATAAGCTTGATCCCAAATCTGATAAATGCTTCTTTGTGGGGTATCCCAAAGAAACCAAGGGATACTATTTCTATAATCCTTCCGAAGGCAAAGTGTTTGTCGCACGGACTGGTGTATTCCTAGAAAAGGAGTTTATCTCCATAGGAACTAGTGGGAGGAAGATAGAACTTGAAGAAATTCAAGAATCACAGAGTAGTGGCCTACCATTGGTGGAACAGGAGCAACCTTCACAGAATGCTGTGGAGGAACAACCCGCTCCAGTAGCACAAGACCAGCGTAGGTCTAACAGGATACGTCACCAGCCTGAGAGATATGGATTTCTCATGACTCCACAAGGTGATGTATTGCTCATGGATCAAGATGAGCCTGTGACCTACCAGGAGGCCATTACTAACCCAGAATCTGAGAAGTGGCTTGAGGCCATGAAATCTGAGATGGATTCCATGTACACCAACCAGGTGTGGACCTTGGTAGAGCCACCTGAAGGGGTAAAACCTATAGGGTGCAAGTGGGTTTTCAAAAAGAAAACTGACATGGATGGTAAGGTACACACCTTTAAGGCGCGATTGGTGGCTAAGGGTTTCAAGCAAATTCATGGTGTCGACTATGATGAGACCTTTTCACCTGTTGCGATGCTTAAATCCGTCCGGATCTTACTTGCTATCGCTGCATACCATGATTATGAGATATGGCAGATGGATGTCAAAACTGCCTTCCTTAATGGAAAGCTTCTTGAGGATGTGTACATGACACAACCTGAAGGCTTTGACATTTCAGAGGATGCCCGAAAGGTATGTAAATTGCAGCGGTCAATCTATGGATTGAAGCAAGCTTCGAAGTTGGAACCTTCGTTTTGATGATCTTTGTAAGACAAGATGCGGATTCATCAAAAATGAAGATGAACCTTGTGTCTACAAGAAGGTTAGTGGGAGCATTGTTGTTTTTCTGGTGTTATATGTAGATGACATATTACTCATTGGAAATGACATCCCTACACTACAAAATGTAAAGACATGGTTAGGGAATTGCTTCTCTATAAAAGATTTGGGTGAGGCTACCTATGTATTGGGAATCAGGATCTATAGGGATAGATGACTGAAATTGCTTGGCCTAAGTCAGAGTACATACATAGACAAAGTGTTGAGACGCTTTAGCATGCATGAATCCAAGAAAGGACTCTTGCCTATGTCACATGGTATATGCCTATCAAAGGCACAATCCCCTTCCACTCAAGAAGAAAGGGATCGCATGAGTAAGATTCCATATGCATCCGCAATTGGATCTATCATGTATGCCATGTTATGTACTCGACCAGATGTATCATATGCTTTAAGCATAACGAGCAGGTACCAGTCTGATCCCGGTGAAAGTCACTGGTCTGCTGTCAAGAACATCCTTAAGTACTTGAGAAGAACTAAGGATTCGTTCTTCCTGTAATAGGTTACAGCGATGCTAGCTTCCAGACCGATAAGGATGATTCCAGATCGCAATCTGGTTATGTGTTCTGCCTGAATGGCGGGGCAGTGAGCTGGAAGAGTTCAAAGCAGGAGACAGTCGCCGATTCTACCACAGAGGCTGAGTATATTGCCGCCTCCAATGCAGCAAAGGAGGCTGTTTGGATCAGGAAGTTCATTGCTGAGCTTGGTACAGTTCCTGGTATTGTGGACCCCATTGATCTCTATTGTGATAACAATGGGGCCATTGCACAAGCTAAGGAACCTAGATCTCATAAGCGATCCAAACATATACTTAGGCGCTTCCATCTCATTCGAGAGATTATCGATAGAGGAGATATGAAAATATGCAGAGTACCAACACTTGATAACGTTGCTGATCCACTTACGAAACCTCTTGCTCAACAGAAGCATGAAGGTCACACTAGATCGATGGGCATTAGATTTATGCCTGATTGGCTCTAGTGCTAGTGGGAGATTGTTGGTGTAAGCCCTATAGGCCAATGTATTTCTTTAGACTTACATTTGTATCTTGCTATTATATATATATGATATGAGGCATTCCAGTTTATTGTGTTACTTGTTTAAACATAATAAAGTCCTTAGAATAGAAATTTCAGTTTAATAGAATATCAAGTATATGACTTGATCGTGAGACACTATTGAACAATGAAATCCTATTCTTAAATATCCGTAGTCAAGTATTTTATTAATAAGGACAATAATAATACATTGAGACTATTATGAGTGCAGACTGATGACCATATCTCACGGGTCTTGGATATGAGATATCGAGTCGCCACATAGGTACACATTAGAGTAATGATGTACTGGATTGACCCACCATGAGAACACTACATGGAGCGTTATGTGAGTGTCATAAGTAGTTCTCACAGTGACAATGGTGTATGCAATCCTTCGACCTGAAATCACTACGATCCCTACATGAGGAGTCGTGTGCTTTAATATCGTCAAACGTCATCTGTAATAGGATGATTATAAAGACGGTCATTGGGCATACCACGAGTCATGCAGAGGGATGTGAGTGACCTAGATGGAATTTGTCCCTCCTATATAACAGGAGTAATATCTGTGGGCCCCCTGATAGAGTGAGACTGTAAAATGCATGGCCGTGCTGAAATGAGTCAATATGAGATATTGACCTCATTTGTTGTTAAGTCTACTCGGGTATCAGGGAACATGATATTGAACCATACAAGGGTGACACATTCTATGTCTTGTGTTCAATATAGATATGTGGACAAAGGGATAATAATGCACATGAATATTTGTCACAGAAAGGTTTCGTCAAATCACTGACTTTCTCACTACTTAGGTAGCAGTGATGTATTGCTAGATACCACTCACTGTTTGTAATATTAAATGGGATTTAATATTACTACTAACGTTTTGGGAACCTATAGGGTCACACACATAAGAGCAGATTAAAAGAAGAATTAAAAGGAGAGTTGGACTTTTCTATTGGGCCTAGCGCCTAGTACATGGGTTTAGGTCAAACGCTGCTCACTAAGTCACTTAAGGAGGTGCTGCTATAAGTAGACCACTTAAGCTATTGTGCAAAGACGGTTTTTTTACCCTAGCCGCACATAGAGAGTGACAGTGAGCAGCAGGTCTCGGTTTTCTAAGCTAGCACTGTGAGACAGAGACGCTTTGGGTTCGTGACGTTAGACGTTCATGGAATCTGCTCGTGTGGATACCTTAGAGACATCGTTCGTGCGGTGTTCGTGATAGACGTTTTTAATCTACAGTCATCGCTTCAAGAGGTAAATCTTCTAACCATGAATCGTGATCATTCGCAAGGATCCTTCGATGGGAATTTTTCCGCTGCGTTTTATACGCAAATTCCCAACAGTTGGGGGGTAGGAATATTGCTGATTTGGTTTTGCGGGCAAGTGTTGGTTTGTGAGGATGGGTAAAGCGGGGTTTGTGTCTGGTATGGGATATGTTGGTTAGGGTTATAGGGTGCTTGGTACTGAGGATTAAAATTCCGTTGGTGTTGTACATAATTCACCTCAACTTCCTTCTTCTTTGGTTGAAATCCCTTCCGGGATGCACTTCCTTCACCATTACAAATCGTGAGCCTTTGATCAAGATAAAAGAAGTACATTGATAGTTTCCATCTTTTTCGAGGTTTACAAAGTTCTATGTTAAGAGTCTCATCTTCTTTTTCCGGAACCTTCTGGCGAGTTTCCCAAAATGATTGAAGAATTCGGTCACCTTTGGTGGTAGCTGAAGGAAATGGTTCATACAAATGCGAACGGATGCCTCTCCAAACCGTTCCACCAACTGGGAAGCATGATATTGGAGCTTATCCATCATGTCCTCGTATTTTCTCTTCCATGTTTCCTTTTCATTCATTACGTCCTTCACCACTAATTTCCACCCTTTTACCCATTCTGCGCGACGTTGAGCTTCAACCTTTAATTTTCAGAGTCTTTTATCTTGTTTCTGAGCCAATTTTCTCTCATGTTGGCTTCTGCTAATAGCTCGCGATACTTGACTACTTCGTCCCATCCTCGGTCAGAGTATACTTCTGTTTGGGCCAAGGATTCCTGCAGGGATTCAACCCTCTCTTCTAGTACATGTATTGTTTCAACGTGGACCCCTATATTTGTCTCGAGCTCTTCTTTCCTTTTCTGAAGTTTGACAAGCATCTTCTCTTGACATCCTATTTTTGCCAGAGGCTCCTGAATTTCTGCCTCTTTGTCTTTTCTTGCCCTTTTTACACGATTCGGGGCTTCATGGGCATCGGCGCATTCATCCTTCAAATGCTCAATTGTAAGCTCAGCTTCTGCACTTGTCTTCGGAGCGTGATAATGGTTACTTCGGCAGCTTGATCTTTCTCATCAAAAACCCTCATTTGAGCTTTTAAAACTTCGATCTCTTTCAACATTTGATCTTTGGTTAGAGGACTATTTTCCTTATGGAGAGGGGATGCGGGTCTTGGAGGGAAACCTCTTCTCGCTTCTCTCCATACTTCATATCTTTTCATGTGAGCTATGACTCGCCTTCCTAATTCCTTCGGTCCTTTTATATGAATATCATTCCATGCTGCCCTTACTGCTATCGTTTGACTCTTGATGCCTTCACCTTCTTGATATAGGAAGAATATCCCATCGAGCTGCTCTTTGAGGGGTTCATCCTGTGTCCACTTGAGTTGACGCATTACCAAAGCTGGTGAGTATGACACACAACCTCTAGGACCCATCAATGGAACATTTGACAAACTACCACAGATGAATACAACTGAGTCTCCATTATACCATGGACACGTCCAACTAAACGACCGTGGGTCGATCTGATCAAACTCTTGTTTCCACTCATATAGCTTACGTGGCTTTAGTTGCATGCGAGTGAATCCTTTCAGCGGGTCATCTGTTCTATCAATTTTATCACGATCGTACAAGTGAGTCGTGATCCAAACGTACAATATTGATGCACAACATCGCATTTTCTCACATTGATTCTGATGACAAACCTGTAGGGGGAGGAAGGTTTCGGCTAAGATAGCAGGGACCAGATTTACGCCATATTCTTCGACCCTATAGAAAACATCCATGGCTGACTGATCAATCAGATCTGGTACAAAAGGAAAGAGCACCAACCCATATATCATGAGGACTAGTGCTTTGTAGAAAGTAACCCATCGTTGTTGCTGGCCCAGCTTGTTGAGATACACCTCCAAAAATCGCCTCTTCAACCCTTTTGTGGTTCCCTTTTCTGTTTTCTCTATCTGTTCCGATTGAAGCTCCAATAGACTTGCTATTTTCTGATCTATTACATGTTGGCCATAATACACGTAGAAGCGAGTCTTCTTTTGAATTGGCAGTCTTAGCATATAACCGTACTCTTCCATAGTTGGAGTGATGTCTAAGTTAGGCAATTCAAAACATCTCAAGGTTGAGTTCCAATATTGGGCCAATGCACTCAGAGCGGGAGCTTCCACTGGAACACGCAATAGGTCCAATATTCTGCCATACTCGCTGACAAAGTCTGGGCGTGCTTTTTCTGACATTTGCTGGCTGAGTTCACATAGTCTCCTCACGTCATTGAGTATTACATCGATCTTGATATTTTTCTTTGAACAACTCGTGTTGCTAGTATTCTTCTCTGAACCAAACTTTTCCATTTTCCTGCTATAAGGTGAATACCAAAATCTTCCAACAAAGAGACACAACAAAAAAGTGAGTATAGTGAACAAATATATCTTGCATGATTCATGTTGCATGGACCCAATGGGGTTGAAAGCCCTGATGGGTATGCATCACCTTCATTATGACATAGCGCCTATTATATATGCAATAATATTCGAAAATGTCATTCAGGTTTGAGGCTGCAATGTAGCGCCCTAAGTTTTGTGAATATTCACAATGAACATGCATGACAATTTATGCTTATGATGATAGAGAGAGGAAAGAAAAGTACGCCCCCCTTTGTCCTAAGCCAGGTAAAACCTAAGGATGGACACATTCTAAGGTTAGGACTCTAAACAGGTTGGCCACTAGGTCTGCTCCATTAGTGAAAGTTGGGACGGGTCTAGACCTCTAAAAGTCATGGTCCCCAGATTGCCCTCATAAGGGTATGATTCATGAATCTAGCCACAAGTAGGGATAAACCCTCTCAATATGACCATTCCATGATCTCATGTACAATCTTAGTGGTGAACTGACAAGTATCAGGGAGGCACAAGACCTCTTCAATAACAATGTCAGAGCGCCGCCTAATCCTTGGGTTTTTGAGCAAGCTCGAGTATAGAGCTAAGTGTGTGTGCAATATGTGATAGTGATGTGTGTGAAAGGGGGCATACAAACCCGTAACACTTGAAAGTAAAAATAAAAGGAGAAAACAAGAAAGGCCTGCAAAATAAAAACATAGGTATATATAAAAATGGTTATAAGTCCTCTACCCTATTGTTAAAACATGGGGAAAAAGAAAAGAAAGAAAGAAGAAACAAAAAATCGTTAGTGAAACATATATAACAATAACATGAGTTAAAATGTATGTACAACTAAATCTTCTCATTTAAATAAGAGGAAAAACCCAACCAAAATGACAATCCAAACAAACATCACTAAAAAAAATAAAACATTTAACGGTAAGATATATCCATAAAAGGTAAAACAAATAAGCTACAAGTTACTAAAAATTTACAAAACCAATTTTTATGGGCTTGACTCTCTTAAAAGATCCCCAGTGGAGTCGCCATCTGTAGCGACCAAGAAAAAAAGACTAGTTTTTCCTCTTAGAGAGAAAACATGGAGTCGCCACCAACTTTATTTAATCCCAGGGAAGTTGGAAAACCCTTTAGAAAAAGCTTTGGGTTCGGGAGTCGATTATGTCCAGGGAAGGCATGGAGTACCATCCCCACGACACCCTAGAACATCCATGAAAGGTTACCCGAAATTATTTGTGTAAATTATTAATAACTTTGAAGATATTTATTTTACCCAAGAATCGTCTTTTAAGAAAGAAACATCCTCAGTTGTGAAATTTTTGATCGAACCTATGTGAGATTGAACATGGCACGT
Source organism: Sophora flavescens (assembly GCA_030762895.1). Classification (NCBI taxonomy): domain Eukaryota; kingdom Viridiplantae; phylum Streptophyta; class Magnoliopsida; order Fabales; family Fabaceae; genus Sophora; species Sophora flavescens. Next base: position 145,018,848 of record CM061064.1, read on the forward strand.
AAGTCCACAGAACAACCTTAAAACCTGAAGGGTTGAACATGACACTTATCATAGGGCAACCCAAAAAAGAAGATTGTTTCAATCAAGTGATCATCTTCCATTTTAATGTAAAATAAATGATTTTACTTCTTGAAAATAGGATAGAAATGAAACTTAGAAATGAAACTTTTTGATAACTTATTCAGTGAGCGGTGGCACAGAAAAATAAGAATGTCACGAGAAACTTATTGTAGTAATATCAACAGAGAGAACAAGGATTACCAAATGAGAGCAGAATAACAATGATTTTATTTCCTACCAGTGATGAGATTTCAAGATCAAAACCTTTACATTTCAACTTCCCTTACTCTTTTAACCCTTCCGTCTTACCCGCTCTTCATAATAGAGAAGAGAAAAGGGGCTCAGATTTCGCAAAGCAATGGACTGGACGGGGCCACCCCGTCCAACAGCAGGTGTGATGGACTGGACGGGACCACCCCGTCCAACAGTAAGATGGACGGGACTTCCCCATCCACAGCAAGTGCAAATGTGATGGACAGGGTCTCCCCATCCAACAGCAAGATGGACGGGACTTCCCCGTCCACAGCAAGTGCAAATGTGATGGACTGGACGGGACCACCCAATCCCACAGCAAGATGGACGGGACTTCCCCATCCACAGCAAGTGCAAATGTGATGGACGAGGTCTCCGTCCACAGCAAGTGCAAAGGACTGGACGGGACCATCCCTTCCAACAGAAAGTCCAACGTGATGGACGGAGCCTCCCCATCCAACATCAAGTCCAAAGTGATGGACGGGACTTCCCCGTCCAACAGCAAGTGGAAAGGACTGGACTGGACCGCGTCCAACAGCAAGTGTAATGAACTGGGCCTCGTCCATCATTGGATTGGACTGGGCTTGCGTCCAGCAGCAAATTAATTATGGGTCCCCTCCCTTTCTTTATTATTCTCTTTTTCTTCTCTCTCTCTTTATTACTATTATTAGTCTCCTCGAAGCATAATAGAATAAAAGACGGACAAAAATGGGTGTTCACAGTCGGGTCACCAGAAAATCAACAACAGGGTTGTTGATGATGTGGCACATTCAGTTAGTTACTGTCATTTATGGCATAAAAGATTAGCACATATCAGTGAACGTGGTCTACAAGAACTAGAGAAACAAGGACTGCTATGTGGAGATAAAAGTAGAAGGGTTGGAATTCTATGAGCACTGTGTGTTTGGGAAGCAAACCAGGGTGAAGTTTAACACAGGAATCCATAGAACCAAGGGCAAGCTCGACTACATACATTCAAATCTTTGGGGGCCATCTAGAACACTTACTCATGGAGGAAACATGTATTTTATCACTTTTGTTGATGACTTTAGTAGGAAAGTTTGGATATACCTGTTAAAAAGAAAAAATGAAGCCTTTGAGACCTTTGTACAATGGAAAACCAGAATTGAAAATCAGTGTGATAGGAAAGTAAAGGCTTTAAGGACAGATAATGGTCTTGAATATTGTGGAGACAAGTTCAATAAATATTGCAAAGAACATGGCATTTATAGGAACAAGACTATTAGGCACACACCCCAACAAAATGGTTTGGTTGAAAGATTAAATAGAACCTTGCTAGAAAGAGTAAGGTGTTTGCTGTCAAATGCTGGTCTTTCTAAACAGTTTTGGGGTGAAGCTATCCACAAAGCCTGTTATCTTATCAATAGAAGTCCATCAGCTGCCATTGATTTTAAAACTCCTCAGGAAATGTGGAATGGTAGTCCTGCTGATTACAGAAACCTGAAAAATCTTTGGTTGCCCTGCCTATTACCATGTTAATGAGGGCAAGCTTGAACAAAGGGAAAATAAAGGTTTGTTTATGGGGTATCTAGATGGAGTAAAAGGTTATAGGATATGGTGCTTTGAGAGAAAGAAATGCATCATATGCAGAGATGTAATTTTCCATGAAGTTGACATGTTCAAACCTAGGCAAGGAACTGAAACAGGTAATGCTCAAGAGAAGTCAAGGCTTGAGGTGGAGCTGGAAGCAGCAAGAGGCAGACAAAAAATTCTTGATGCTGATGATTCACGGGAACAAGATACATCAGAACTAATTGAAACTGACTCTGCTGATACATCTATCAATGACTATATGCTGGTTAGAGACAGAGAGAAAAGGATAATCAAACCAACTCAAAGGTTTGGTTATGCAGACCTAACAGCTTATGCATTGAATGCTTCCTACTTGGAGGTACAAGAAGATCCTAAATCCTACAAGGAAGCAATGAACTGCAAGGAGCATGAAAAATGGAGCTTGGCCTTGGAAGAAGAAATGGAGTCATTGCACAAAAATAAAACTTGGTGCTTGGTGGAAAAACCAAGTGGAGTTAAGCTTGTAGGTAGCAAATGGATATTCATAAAGAAAGAAGGAATTCCCACAATAGTACCACCAAAGTTCAAAGCAAGGTTGGTTGCTAAAGGGTTTAGTCAAAAGGAAAGGGTGGACTTCAATGAAATTTTTTTCTCCAAAGAGTAAAACATTTCTCCATAAGAGTGCTTCTTACGATGGTAACCAAGTTTGATCTCAATCTTGAGCAGATGGATGTAAAAACTGCATTCTTACATGGTGAGTTGGAGGAAATGATATATATGAAACAACGAGAGGGCTTTGAAGTTAAAGGAAAAGAAGATTAGGTCCGCTTGTTGCAAAGATCCCTATACGGCCTAAAAACAGTCCCCAAGGCAGTGGTATAACGTTTTGTGAGTTTCATGATAAGTCTCAAATACAAAAGAAGCAACTTTGACAGTTGTGTCTACTACAAGAAGCTGGCTTCAAGTGATTATATCTATCTTCTGCTATATGTGGGTGATATGCTAATAGCTTGTAAAAGCATATCAGAAATAGATGAGCTTAAGAAGTTGTTGAAAGCTGAATTTGAAATGAAATACTTAGGGCCGGCTAAAAGAATTCTTGGCATGGACATCCAAAGAAACAAAGAAGCAGGAATTCTAACAATCACTCAAAAGGGATACCTTGAGAAGGTATTGAACAGGTTCAACATGAAAGAGTCTAAGCCTGTGAGCATTCCTATTGCAGCTCACTTCAAATTGTCAGCTGAGGATTGTCCTAAAACAACTCAAGAATTTAAGGAGATGGAAAGTATACCCTATGCAAGTGTCGTAGGTAGCCTTATGAATGCTATGGTCTGCACTAGGCCAGACATAGCTTATGCTGTCAGCATAATTAATAGATACATGGGAAATCCGGGTCACCAACATTGGATGGTTGTAAAGGAAGTTCTCAGATACCTTAAAGGCTCGATTAACACAGGTTTAGTGTATGGAAAAGGAGATCAGAATTCAGGTGGAGCATAAGGGTATGTAGACTCTGATTTTCTTTGGAGACCGAGATCAAAGAAGATCTTTAACAGGTTATGTATTCAGTCTATTTGGAAATGCAAAGATGGAAAGCATCACTGCAGCACATTGTGGCTTCATCCACAACTGAAGCTGAATACATTGGAGTAACTGAAGCTGTTAAAGAAGCTTTATGGCTAAGTGGCTTGGTGAATGAATTAGGGATTCCTCAGGATAATATTGATGTGTTTTGTGACAATCAAAGTGCAATTCACCTTTGTAAAAATCACACTTATCATGAGTGAACAAAACACATAGATATTAGAATGTATTGGATTCAAGATGTTATATCTGATGGGAAGGTGCAAATGAAGAAAGTTCCTACTTCAGGCAATCCTGCAGACTTCATCACAAAGGTGGTTCCTGTGAGAAAGTTTAGGCATTGCCTAAACATGCTTAAGATTGCAGAAACTTGAATCCAGCTTGGACAAGGATAGCATTGCTTGAAGACCGGTCTTTCAGATCCGGATGCAAGATGTGCCAAGGTGGAGATTGTGGATGATGTGGCACATTCAGTTAGTTACTGTTATTTTTGTTTGTACAGTTTAAGCTCTCAACTGCTTTCTGTTATAGGCTAAGAGGTTTCTTTGTTAATTCGAGATCGTAGTTGATTATGATATATAGGGTAGCTTAGTTTTGGAAAAGGCAATTTTTCAAGCATCACAAGAAAAAGCCAATTGCTGACATAGAGAGATCTGGGTGAAATTGGGATTAGGGAGTGAGGAAAGCTTGAGAAGAAGTCAGAGAGAACACTTGTACTCACAACAACTGTAAATCTTCTGGTTCTGAATAGATTGGACTAGAGCATTGCTTAGTCCTGAAGACGTAGGCTTCCAAGGAGCCGAACTCCGTCTTCAAATCTGGTGCTCTTCTGTTCTTATATTCTGTCTTTACTTTTATCATTGATTCTTTGAATTGTGTTATCTTGATTGCTTGGTCTAGGTATTGTGGTGTGTGTTTCTGGTTTTTCAGGGGCTTAGAGTCACAACAACTGGTATCAGTAGCTTACAAGAAAGATTGATGGGAATGGCGAAATTCGATATCGACAAGTTTAATGGCAAAAATGACTTTGCTCTGTGGAGATTAAAGATGCGTGCATTGATAGTTCACCAAGGGCTTGATGAAGGTTTGGAGGGAGAGAGGAAGCTGCCTAGCACATTAAGTGCTAAAGAAAGGACAGAACTGTTAAACAAGGCCCACAGCGCCATCGTTCTGTGCCTAGGAGATAAAGTTCTTCGAGAAGTCTCTAAAGAAAAGTCCGCTGCAGTCATACAGTTAAAACTCGAAAATCTATACATGACAAAGTCATTGGCGAATCGTCTATATCTCAAGCAGAAACTCTACACCTTGAAGATTCAGCCTGGAACCTCAATTGAGGATCACATGGATGAGCTCAACGAGTTAATTCTTGACCTAGAGAACATTGAAATAAAAATATATGATGAAGATCAGGCATTACCTGTTGATTCAATCAACGCCAGTTCATATGAGCACCTTGATGATACCCCAGTGTATGGGAGAGAATCTTTGTCCCTTGAAGAAGTACAAGCTGCTTTGATATCAAAGGAACTAAGCAAGAAGTCGAAACTCGGGAAGGCTGCATGCTGGAGAGAGCCTCATGGCCAGGGGGATGCAAGATAAGAGAGATCATAAAGGCAAGAATCGATCAAGATCAAAGTCCAAGAAGAAGTTGAAGTGTTTCTTGTGTCATTAAGAAGGACACTTCAAGAAGGACTATCCAAATCAAAAATCCAGCAAGAAAAACATGAATGGAGACAAATGGGATGTCTTCGTGGCATCAAATGGATACGAAAGTGCAGATGTCTTGGTGGTTCTTTGAGTGCAAAGAAGAATCGAGTGGGTAATGGACTCGGGGTGCTCATTCCATATGTGCCCAAACAAACATTGGTTCTATGACTACCAACTGTTTGATGGGGGTCAAGTTGTCATGGGAAATAATGCAACATGTAAGGTTGTTGGTATGGGATCCATCAAACTGAAATTGGATGATGGACCTGAGAAGATCCTAACAAGAGTGAGGCATGTACCAGACTTAAAAAGAAATCTGATCTCACTTGGAACCTTGGAAGAATCTGGTTTTACCTTCAAAGCTGGAGATTCTATTTGGCAATGCAATAAGCTGGAAAGCATCACTGCAGCACATTGTGGCTTCATCCACAACCAAGCTGAATACATTGGAGTAACTGAAGCTGTTAAAGAAGCTTTATGGCTAAGTGGCTTGGTGAATGAATTAGGGATTCCTCAGGATAATATTGATGTGTTTTGTGACAATCAAAGTGCAATTCACCTTTGTAAAAATCACACTTATCATGAGAGAACAAAACACATAGATATTAGAATGTATTGGATTCAGGGATGTTATATCTCGATGGGAAGGTGCAAATGAAGAAAGTTCCTACTTGTGCAATCCTGTAGACTTCATCACAAAGGTGGTTCCTGTGAGCAAGTTTAGGCATTGCCTAAACATGCTTAAGATTGCAGAAACTTGAATCCAGCTTGGACAAGGATAGCATTGCTTAAAGACCGGTCTTTCAGATCTGGATGCAAGATGTGCCAAGGTGGAGATTGTTGATGATGTGGCACATTCAGTTAGTTACTGTTATTTCTGTTTGTAGAGTTTAAGCTCTCAACTACTTTCTGTTATAGGCTAAGAGGTTTTACTATTAATTCTGTATCAGTAGTTGATCATGATATATAGGGTAGCTTAGTTTTGGAAAAAGCAATTTTTCAAGCATCACAAGAAAAAGCCAATTGCTGACATAGAGAGATCTGGGTGTAATTGGGATTAGGGAGTGAGGAAAGCTTGAGAAGAAGTCAGAGAGAACACTTGTACTCACAGCAACTGTAAATCTTCTGGTTCTGAATAGATTGGACTAGAGCATTGCTTAGTCCCAGAGACGTAGGCTTCCAAGGAGTCGAACTCCGTCATCAAATCTGGTGCTCTTCTGTTCTTATATTCTGTCTTTACTTTTATCATTGATTCTTTGAATTGTGTTATCTCGATTGCTTGGTCTAGGTACTGTGGTGTGTGTTTCTGGTTTTTCAGGGGCTTAGAGTCACAACAAGGGTTTTGTATATTTCTTGGGGATTCCCTTGTTGCTTGGAAGTCAAAAAAACAACCAATCGTTGCTCACTCATCTGCTGAGGAAGAATATCGTGTTTTAGCTTCATTAACATCTAAGTTACTTTGGATCAATAGTTTCTAAGAGTGTTTGAAGTTTCAATAATCTCGATCATTGCTTTCTGTGATAGCCAATCTGCCATTCACTTGGCCAGCAACCCTTTAAGCCACGAGAGATCAAAGTATGTGGATATTGACTATCATTTCATAAGAGAATTTGTGAAATCAAGTTTCCTTAAAATAAAATGATTCATGTCAACACACATCAACAACCGGCTGATCCCCTTACAAAAGCTCTTCCAAGAGTGCAATTTCAAGCTTTGATTCACAAGCTTGAAGTTCTCAACATTTCCCTCCCAACTTGAGGGGGGAGTATTAGTTAGTTAAAATCAGTTACTAAGTTAGTCAGAAATCAGTTTTTTTGTTAACTTACTTTTAGTTGGTTGAACTGTGTTATATATATCTAAGAGTTCACCCTCTTGTAAATGGAACTTTTCATTATTTTCTTCTATCAATGAAAGCATCACGAGCAAACTTCTCCTTTCATCAATTCTCAGATTCTTAGATTCAATAGTGTCTCAAATATTTCATCGGATTGATTAATCTTAAACACTAATTATTCTCTTTTCTTTATTTGTCACCACTTGATCTTTAGGTTTATATAACTTTCTCTTTTTCTTCCTCTTATAATATGCACATTTTGTTGCGTAGTAAGCTCTTGTATATCACTGCATTTTTTTGCAGAGTTCTACGTTTCTTTACTAACTGGTGTGAAACCAATGTACTCAATCAAGCGAATGATATACTTGTAAACCAATGTACTTAATACAAGTACTGCTACAGATATTCAGTAAGGTCCAAACCAACGTATTCTGTGAATATACCGAAATATTGTAATTACAGGACATTACATATTAGGATTAAATGTCTATGGCCACCACATGCTAAAGCCTAAAGGCAGCAACTAGCTAGAGCTTGAAAATGTAGAGAATGCGATAGCTTCTATTATTCTTTGTCAACCACGAGCATACATCCTACTATAAAGAAAATGTTACACTAACATTAGCATGCCAATTTAGAAGATCTTATTGTTCATCAAAATAAATAAAAAAATCTGACCAGCAAGATGAATTCGCTACAAGGTGGTGATAGCAGAGCGATTTCTCTCTATAATGGCATTTAGAATTATTTAGACCTTGCAATTATTATCATAGGTTGGCCTTCCATTCTAATTTTTCCTTGTATCTTATTTACCTCTTTCTCACCAAATACATCGTTGATATGCCTGGGGGCCATTGCTGAGCTAGTAACCCATTCTTACGCAGCGAAAAGTGAGATAAAGATAAGCACATACGGTGACCAAAACTTGATGTTCAAATAACACAACTCCAACAAAAAAATGATGCTGCTTCACATAGTAAATGTTGATGACTAAAAATCAAGGGAAAAAGTGAGCAATATTTGACGTCCAAAAAATCAGAAAAGAAGCAAGTTTTGACGCGAATAAAATAGTAACTAAAAGAATTTAAAGATGTATACAACCAAAAGAACACAAGGGAAGCATGCCGTTCCCATGCTTCCAACATTACTGGGCTGGTTTTGCCATACTTCTTAAGTTAGCCAACATCTGAGCAGCAGCTGATTCTCTTGCTTGACGAGGATCAGAACACGCGTTTCCCCCACATGAACACTCAAACTCGAGTCCATTAACAGTTACATTAGCATGGAATCCACCTTCAAAAGATATATAGGTCAGGCTACATAATATTACCTCAACATACACAATATAATAACCAATGGTCATTAAGTATCACAAGGCGAACAAATCATATAAATTTTAATTAAAAGAATGTTGTTAATAATGTGTTACACGATTCGTGAGAAGAATTAATGCCATTAATGGATTCTACATCTAGATTAGACAGTCTTACCATCTTTTTGAACTGATTGATAAGTTGGGAGGAGCCAATTGTTTTCATGGCATACACCATCTAGTTCCTGCAAGATTAACAGAGTTCTAAGTACTAGTATTCAATGAAGACAAAGGAAACGTTCGGCATGTACTTCTAGTTATTAAGTCATGTTATAGCACGTGTATTAAAGCAAGGAATAAAGTTTTGACATTTGTGTTTTTTATTTTAATAATTAAGATAGAGAAGCAACAATTATATCGATTTGTCAAAATATCATTGGATGCCAGTATAAAACTTCTTTACACTAACAATGCATAGAAATTAAACTCTTAAAGCAATAGATCACCCCTAAATATATATAAATAAAAAATGTCATGCAAGGAAAGAGAAAAGATCACAGAGGAGAGGATGGTAACTGATATAAAGAACTAAGGTTCTTTACAAAGATGTATACAGCACAAAATGTAAAAGGTTAGCCTCCCACATTGTTCTCTTTGAAAGTAAAAAGTACTTAACCCCTAGGAAGCACGGACTCGGCATGAAGAAGGTGTGTCCAGTGTCCCGGAGTCAGACACGGGCCGGACACTGACACCCGTACGACACCCATACGATACGTGTCAGACACGGGTTGGAGGTGTCCATTTTAAAAATAAAAAAAAATTGTGCGACACGGCTGGGACACCGCTCCGACACGGGCGGGACACCGCTTCGACTCGGCACGGGATACAGCCCGACTTTAAATCTTTAACTCCGAAAATTTAAAAAAAAAAGGTTTCAAGTTTAAACAAAACTTCTCCCTCACAAAATCACTTAGTCTGCTCATCTTCTCATCGTTGCTTCCCCCTTCTCTCTGTGTTCCGTCATCTCTCATTTCTTTTCGTCGACCTCTCTCGCTGTTACACGTATCAGGTACGTCTCACACTCTTGTTGCCTCCCTTCCTTTGAGTTCCAGAATGATAAAGTTTGTGCCTTTTTATATTTTTATATTAGCTTCTGGTTTTTGTTTTTAGAGATTAGTTTCTGGTTTTTTTATAATGGTGATGGTGAAGTGTGCCTTTTTATAATGGTGAAGTTAGAGTTTGGGTCTTTTAACTTTTAGAGATTAGTTTATGTTTTTTTTTTGAGATGTTAGTTTATGGTTTTTTATAATGATGATGAAGTCAAAGTTTCCACCTTCATGTTTCTGGTTTCATAATGCGCACCTCCACTGAATATTATATTACTTTTTTCGGATGGAAGAGAAGGTTTTGATGATCTAGATTCTCTAAATGATAGAGGTAGATGCCACCAAAAACTTGGTGGCTAGTTCATGGTATTAAAGCTCCAATACTTCAAAAGGTTGCCCTTAAACTACTTGCACAACCTTGTTCATCTTCATGTTGTGAAAAGAATTGGAGCATATATTAATTTATCCATTCATTAACGAGAAACAAAATGACACCACATAGAGCGGAAGATTTGGTCTTTGTTCACAGCAACGTTTGACTTCTTTCAAGGAATACTCCACGATATCATAAAGAGGGAACTAAAATGTAGGATGTAGCTGGAGATGATTTTGGATCACTTGAGGATAGGGGGTGATAAATCTTAAATTGATTATATTTTGTTTTATCTTTTTGGTAGTAGATGGATGAAGGTGAAAGACTTGTTTCAATTGTTTATCATCTTGTTTTAGAATAATTTTTTTTTTGAAGAAACAAAGTACTCAATTTAGATAAATATACAATTCCTGGTTATCAATTTAGTTCTTTTATAAATGATGCTCATATTCTTTTTTTTATAATGATTTTTTTTCTAATCATATATATATATATATATATATATATATATATATATATATATATATATAGCAGTGTCGGTGTCCTATATTTTGAACATGACCGGTGTCCGTGTCGTGTCCGGTGTCAGTGCTTAACCCAAATTTGGGTATATATTTGGAGACTTTGCATGGATCAATAATGAAGCAGTTTTAGTTATTATGCATTTATGCAGTAAAAATATGTTTACATTTATAAAGATGAAACCAATGACTAGTATAAAAGATGTTATCTAAGCGGCAATGTGGAAATCAAGTAGAATTATTCTAAAATCAAATCTTTCCATTTGCAATTCCGCCCCTCTTTCCAAAACAAAAAACAAATCTTATACTTCATATCTCTCACTAATATGGTTTGATAGTTGAAGACTTCAATATAAAATGTTTGTTGTCTGATGTTCTGAATAGGAATGAATGAGCTTTGTTAGTAGTTAAAAAAATTCTAAAGCTTTCATCGCCTTTCCTTAAATTTTTCATATCAATTTTTAAGACCTATTTTTTAATCTAATACCGTGTTTCTTCTCAATTATTCAGCTAATGCGTCTATCAGTTCCATACCATAAATAAGTACCTTTTTATGTTGTAATTCACTGTATTCTAGTATCAATATTATACTATACTCATGTCTCTACCAGAAGCAATGCTTCCAATAAATTTGTGACAATCATGTGATCCTCTGTGAACAGCATAAATAGAATTAATAAAGCATCATATATGTGGCAAAACATTTTCTCCTCTCATACTCAAATGCCTGGAATGATTATGTGATCATTTTGATGCACCACAATTACGAAAACCGAACATAGATATCTTATATCTTATATATGGCAAATAACCCAACAAAACAAGTTTTCAGGTTAAGCGTAGTCATAAAAAATTCAAATGTATTAATAAGTAGTAAGTAAATAGAACATCTCTTGCCTGGCATGGACTTTGCATGATAAAGACAGCCTCTGACAATTTTTTCCTCTTAGTACATGGAGATAAGCTTTGATGCTTAACCATCTTTTCTTGATTCCTTTCCCATATATCATTGCAGCCTTCAATAATGGATTCTATCTTTAATTCAAAGTCATCTTCCCCATCTACTTATGTAAAGAAGACAAAAACAGAATCAATGGCTGTTAATCTTTCACTTGGACATAAGTCAATAGCTGTCACAAGCCCTAAGCCTAGTAGCAAATTTTCATCAGGATTGTACGAGTGTTTAATCTTACCCAAACAACTGTTTTTCATAGTAAAATCTGTTTTTTAGTAGAAGTTTATATGTTTGGGTAAAAGGAGAGAGAAGAAATTGTACTGATAGAATAATGCACCAGCGAAGCAAAGCAAAGAAAAGCAAGGACAAACCACAGCGCAGGGAGAACATACCAGATTAACATTCTCTCGAATTTTTTTGTCACACACAGCAATCTCATCCTCTATCTCTGCTCTTCAAGAGCCTGCACAAAGAAACTAAGTCAAAGTTAAATGCAAACACGGAGTTTTCAGCATTCAAATTATAGTTGAAAGCTATTCCTTAAAGTTAGGAAAAGCAGAAAATTAGGTACGACTAAGGGAGCAGTAAATGAGTGAAAGAGGAAGAAAACTATTTTAATGGTCCTGTGACTTCTGGCATGAACCAACAAAGCTTAGCTGTTAGGTGAAAACAGATGAATAGTTTTATATTTCTAATACTCCTCATGTAAGAGCCCTTTGGGCTTGAAGCATCGACAATGCACAAGCTCATTTGGATTGTGCTGAAAATTCAACTTTTCATTAGAAGAATGGGGGTGACAAAGATTAAACTCTAGACTCGTTAGTCATAAAGGCTTTGACACCATGCCACGGACCAACTCTACCGAAACCTTAAACTGTTAAGTGAAGGCACATTAATGATTTTATATATCTAACCAACCCAAATACCATTGACGTTGATAATAGAAAAACATTCGTGCTTCTTGTGCTTAGGTAAGCCAAAATGGTGGAAATAAGCAAACTTATTGTGCTTACAGCGTGGATTAAGTCAAGTTACTGATACATAAACATGTATATATGTTCTAGGATAACAAAGTATATATGTTCCAAGTGTCCATGCATAGCTACAGAGAATGGATATAAACATTCTTATCATCAGAAAAAGCAATGAAAAAGTTTTACCAGCTGATTCCTCTTTCGCATAAGAGCAGAGAGGGCAGTTTGTGATAACAACTTTCCCTAAGAATCTAAAAGAACTTGGAGCTTCTCCAGATTTGTGTCTTTTTCGTGTGAGGTATTGGGACTTTTGGAACAAATCTGGTTGCAAGAAGCAAGATTGTTCATTCCACCCACAGTGATGAGCATCCTTGATGTATCAACCTTCTCAGCCTGCCAAACCGATGACATTCAGCTAGATGAGAGATAATTAAACATTGGAATAAAGCTCAAGAATTATGATAGCAATGAGGTGCAGCTCATTTAGAATCATAATTATGATGAGATAATAAACATGGGAAAACAGCGCATTTTGAAAACTACTTCGTAATCAGCAACATAATTACGATAACATTTATTTTCATCAATAGTATATAGTATACTAAACTAAGAATATTTCACAAATTAAGATAGCAATTAGGTGCAGTTCATTTAGAATCATAATTATGATGAGATAATAAACATGGGAAAACAACGCATTTTGAAAACTACTTCGTAATCAGTAACATAATTATGATAACATTTATTTTCATCAATAGTATACTAAACTAAGAATATTTCACAAATATTTGTCACGATTATTTGACAATTTTTAAAATGGTTAAATTAACTTAAATTGACAATAAAATATGACCATTGTTGCCAACCTTTTGATTAAAGTGAAGGAAATCAAGAAAAAGTTCGATCTCAAGGGGATTGCAGTGTACAGAGGATCCGTTTTTTTCGGATACATATAAAGAGGAATTTTTTTATTAATTGAAGTGTAGGAACATGTTGATCAATTTGAATAGTGTAACTAGCTTATATGTTGATATTACAGTTAGAATCCTTTTCTGGAATTTAACGCAGATTTCAACTGTAGACCTGAGTTTTTCTGGTCTGACGGACTGATACCCCCTTCAACTTAAATAAAACACTTTCACCATAGTCCACAACTATTCCCAAAATACAACTAAGCAAATGCAGGAATAAATAAAGTAATATACTAGTGGTAATGAGAGTTATATATTAATTAGTTGATCCAAAATTAGATGGTTATGGACAAAAACCGATGATTTCGCAAGTTAATTGATTGCTATCATGACAACCTCACATATATGCCAAAGTAACATTCCTGGATATGCCAAAAATATGGTAGCTACCATATGAAATGCGTATTTGTATACAATATGGATATGTCTCCAATTTTGCAGTATCATCACATCCAGGATTCTCATATGGCATCTTATTGGAGAATGTGATTATAGGTTACCTAAAAGAGCACAAACCTGACGAAAATTGATAGAAAGGGGTCTGGCCGATAATGGCTGGTGGCAGTGGTGTGCCTCATTACGGCTCGCGCAAGCATCCTTGGCTGAAAGAGCTAGACTTGTGCTCAGGTGCTGCAGCACCAAAGAGGGTTTGAAAAGATGAAGGATAAGAGTTTTTATTGCCAAAATTAGTCAGGAATATTTTTGTCCAAGAAATATCTCTGAACAGCTTCTCCATGTGATAGCACAAAACTTGCACTGTGATAGCTTTTCAAGTGTTTTGCTTGTTTTTCACAAAACACTCACCCAAACGTACAAACATAACAAAGTACCTTTTTATCAGGAAAAAAACACATCAAACATGCTCTACGATGGAAAGCAATAAACTAAATAACTAGACGAGTAGACTATTTTCAAACCTTAACAGCTCTTGTAGAACCATTGGAATAATATTGCACAGATGGATTGTTTTTGTCTTGATCTTCACCAACTTGTACAGTATTGGCAATATACTGGCATTTTTCTTTATTTGGGGATTCAAAAGTTGAAGGTTTGTCCACATCCATATCATGGCAATCCTTGACAAAATCAGACATTATAAGTGTACAGCTTCCGTTGTTCTCTTTCTGCTTAGGCAATTCAATATTATCAATGCTTCGCTTATTATCAAGACTAATAAATGTGTCCTCAGTTGCATAGGATTCTGACACTTTAGGGCTGTCCACCATTATATTTTTGTGTTATCCTGGGAACTTGCAAACTATGTGAGAATGCTTCTCTGCGAAGATAGGATATATTACACAAATAGTCAGCCTCATGTTATGGAGATAGTTGCCAAAGAAAACATTAAATGAAACCGGTGGCATTTTTGGGGCAATGAATGAAATAAGAAAAAGGATTAGTCCCTCTACTATAGTATAGAGTATAGGCATTATTTTTTCCCCCTTCTAACAAGAATTAAATTAAGAAATACTCATGGTAACCATATGTGCAGATGAAATTAGTAAAATTATCTATGACATATTGAGCAATATAATACCAAAGTAAAGATTGTAATTTGTAAATACTGGTATCGTACTTCAAGTAGGAAACCACATAGCTCGTATTTATGGTCTTGATGAAGTAATGGCGGGTGAATTAGTGGAATTTGATGAGTGTGCTATATAGGCATTGCTTTGATGATGCAAGAGGGAAGTTCGGTAAAAGCAATAGGAAGAATTTCTCATCCCTTTAAATGCAATCATTTGATTTGGTAATAAAAGGTAATAAAGAAAACAACAAATAGAAAAAGGAGATCATGTATCAACGGCCAGTCTTCAGTATAAGAGAAAGTTCCATCTTTTTCTATTGACTCCTGCAGATTGGATTGAAAAATAAATCTTTATTGGTTCTACCTCCTCTTTTTATGACAGGATTGAATCTTTATCAAAGGATCATAAAAAATGGGTCTGGATCTCTTGAAGGAATGATTTGGAAGACCCAAAACCAAAAATAATGATATTAATGATAACTAGAGAAACATTATGTTAAGGTTTAGAGAAAGCCAATGTATTTGGAAGAACCAAAACCAAAAATAATGGTATTAATGAATGTATTATAAAGATATCATAACTTAGTAGATGGAGGGTCCAAATTGTTCAATCATAGGTGTGCACCGGTGCACTCCAAACCTTGGAGTGCACCATAAAAGGCGCACTCACTTATAGGAGCTTTTGGCTTTATGCCACTTGACTTCGTTTTACCAGTAGTTTTCTTCAATTTGACATTTAAGCCATCTAAGCAAAGCCCCTTTTTCTGGTTGAACGTAATTATTGTTGTGGCCTAGAGAAACATTAAGGTTTAGAGAAAGCCAATGTATGGATGAGCTCGGAATCTATTTCTGCAAACCATTCAATCGTGAAAGTGCAACTCTATGAGTAATAAGGTTAATCAGTATTTGGAAGTCTCGTATATTAACCTTACTTTATTGTTTAGCCAGATGGGTAATTTTAAGTAAAAATTGAATTTCATCACTAAAGAATCTCATTAAATTCCATAAAGGTCCATGGTCTGAGAATGCAATACTTAAAAAGTCTCTGAATAATTCAGATTTCAGATCGTGAGAAAATTCCACAGTATGTATTTAAGATTATAAGAGCAGCACAACAGAACAGAGTCATTACAAATGTGCCCCTAAAATTATTATTTTAAGTTTATTGATGGTTTCGGTACAATCATGGATACTAAAATTGGTTTTAAAGAGCACACGTTAGTTGTACTTTTCTATTCTCATAGGTTACCAAACATATAAACTTGAGTTAAGAAGTACGCTGAGCATAAACTAAATAGCATCACTTATGGAGTATATGATGCAAAATAATGCTAAATCAATCTAAATCAAGTTTTTTAAATAGGAGAATTACACCAACCTCGATATCCACTTTGAGATTATTTCAAAATCTAGGTTTTAGGAAAAAAATATTTTTATTCCTCTTGTGAAATGAAATAGAAGTACAGCGGTATTTATGCAGAATTGAGTAACCAATTCTGCTACAATAAGGATCCTAATTTGAATCAAATCTCCTGAAAATTAGGAGAGGATAAAAAACAGAAAGATAAGACTAATATCTAATCAAATCTGATCTGATTTGATTAGATTTATTCCTCCTAAAAATACAAACTGATTTGAAACAGATTTGACCAATGAATCTGGACAGATTCATGGCTGTTTCCGTCACCCCCCCTCAAGTTGGTGCATAGATATCTATCATGCCCAACTTGCTCAATGCTCACAAGAAGTTCATACTTGGGTCGAGAGATTCCTTTAGTGAGAATATCAGCCACTTGTTGTGTAGTTGGAACAAATGGCATACAAATAACTTTCTCATCAACCTTTTCTTTAATGAAGTGCCTATCAATTTCCACATGCTTGGTGCGGTCATGTTGTACCGGATTTTGTGCTATGCTTATAGCTGCCTTGTTATCACAAAGATAGCTTCAATGGTAAACTAATAGGTGTTCCCAACTCTTCAAGAATTCTTTTCAGCCATAACATTTCACAAACTCCTTGTGCCATGGCTCTATATTCGGCTTCAGCGCTGCTTCTTGCCACAACATTTTGTTTCTTGCTACGCCATGTGACTAAGTTCCCCCAAACGAATGTGCAATAGCCTGATGTAGATCTTCTGTCCATGATTGATCCTGCCCGATCAAGAAGCAGTATAGGCCTCTATAGTCTGTTGCGTAGTCTTCTTAAAGAATAATCCTTTACCAGGAGCACTCTTCAAGTATCTTAGGATTCTGTAGACAGCTTACAGATGTTCCTCATAGGGTGCATGCATGAATTGGCTGACAAGACTAACTGCAAAAGCAATGTCTGGCCGTGTATGTGATAGATAAATCAATTTTCCCACTAGCCTTTGATATCGGGTAGTGTCAATTGGAGTGCCACCGCTTCTTGTCTCCAAGTTTCTGATTTGGATCAATTGGAGTATCTGCTGGTCTACATCCACTCATACCTGTTTATTTAAGAAGGTCAAGGACATACTTTCTTTGTGAGAGGATAATTCCTCTTTTTGAGCGTGCTACTTCCATTCCCCGGAAGTATCTTAAGGATCCAAGATCCTAAATTTCAAATTCTGATGCAAGTGCCTCTTTCAACCTTTTTATTTCTGCCAAGTCATCTCTTGTGACAATTATGTCATCCACATATACAATTAGAATAGCAATGCTTCCATTTCCTGACTTCCTTATAAACATAGTGTGATCGGCTTGACTTTGGATATACCTTTGTCCCTTTACAAACTGTGTAAATCTTTCAAACCAAGCTCGAGGTGATTGCTTCAATCCATATAGGGACTTCTCTAGTTTGCAGACTTTTGAATTGAATCTCTTTTCAAATCCAGGGGGTGCATCCATATACACTTCTTCCTCCAAATTCCCATTTAGAAATGTGTTTTTTACATCTAGTTGCTGCAATGGCCAATCTAGATTAGTTGCAAGGGATAAAAGGACTCTCACGGTGTTCAATTTTGCAACTGGAGCAAAGGTCTCGGAATAATCAATTCCATAAGTTTGAGTGAAGCCTTTTGCAACCAGCCTAGCTTTGTACCTTTCGATTGAGCCATCAGATCTGTATTTTATAGTGAATATCCATTTACATCCCACTGTATTTTTCCCTTTGGGCAGCTCTACCATTTTCCACGTCTGATTTTTTTCAAGAGCCTTCATTTCTTCCAGTACAGCTTCTTTCCACTCTGGAATTTCTAATGCATCCTGTACATTTTTTGGAATTTCCATGCATGACAATTGAGAGGTAAAAGCACGAAAGTTTGGTGAAAGTTTATCATAAGATTTTTCAAGAGCCTTCATCTCTTCCAGTACAGCTTCCTTCCACTCTGGAATTTCTAATGCATCCTGTACATTTTTTGGAATTTCCATGCATGACAATTGAGAGGTAAAAGCACGAAAGTTTGGTGAAAGTTTATCATAAGAGACAAAGTTGGAAAGGGGGTGTTGGGTACATGATCTGACACCTTTCCTAATAGCTATATGAAGATCACAATCATTTTCAATCGGTTGAGAGAATGGTTGAGAGAATTCAGGATTAGGATTACCTGGAGGGTCCTCGGATTCATGGTGGAGCAAAGGATCACGATTCTCACTAGTATTTTCACATTCAGCACTAGTGTTTTCACAGCCAAGAACCATGTCATGACTAGTAGGATTTCCAAAAATTTCATTATTCACAGGACTTGTCCCATTATTTAACATGTTTGACTTATCAATTGATATATTTGACTCATCAATAGTAAGGTATTTGGTCGAGTCTTCTATAGTTCTCCCCCCCTGAAGAGGAGACTGAAAAAAAGGTTTTGACTCAAAGAAAGTGACATCCATAGTCACAAAAATCTTCTTAGTGAGTGGATCAAAACATTTATAACCCTTTTGAGAGGGAGCATACCCAACAAATACACACTTTTTTGCCCGATGGTCCAGTTTACTTAGATTTGGTGTATTAACATGGATGAAAGCTGTGCAGCCAAATGTTTTTAGAGGTAAGTTAGAGAGCAATCTGTTTGTAGGAAAATGGTTCAGAAACTTTCCCAGGGGAGTATCAAATTTTAAAACTTTACTAGGCATCCTATTAATCAAATAGGCCGCTGTTAAGACAGCTTCTCCCCAAAGGTATGTAGGAACCATAGTCTGAAATAACAAGGCTCTAGCTACTTCCAGTAAATGTTTATTTTTCCTTTCAGCTACCCCATTCTGTTGAGGGGTGTCTACACATGAACTTTGATGTACAATGCCCTTTTCTTCAAAAAATTGGTTGAGATACTTGTTGAAGTATTCTCTTCCATTATCACTTCTAAAAATCTGAATTGTTTGTTGAAATTGAGTTTGAATCATATTGGAAAAAGTTTTAAAAATGTGTTCAACTTCAGATTTTTCTTTCATTAGATACACCCATGATAACCTAGTGTGGTCATCAATAAAGCTTACAAACCATCGTTTGCCAGTAGGAGTACTTACACGACTCGGTCCCCAAACATCACTATGAATGATTGTGAATGGATTAGATGGTTTATAAGCTTGAGCAGGGTAAACAGTACGGTGATGTTTAGCCAATTGACAAGTCTCACAAGTAAAGAAAGATGGATTTTTATTTCTAAAAAGTTCAGGGAACAAGTGCTGTAAATAATAGAAACTAGGATGGCCTAACCTATAGTGCCATAGCATTATTTCATTTTGCTGGAATTCAGAAACAGAATTGAAACAAGCATTTTTAGAGTGCCTACTTAAATTAGATCCATCTTCAAAGATGTAGAGACCATCAACTTCCTTAGCACTGCCAATCATCCTCCCCGAAGTCAATTCCTGAAAATTACAACCAGAAGAGTTAAATATGACACGACAATTCAGGTCAAGGGTTAGCTTGCTAATGGACAGTAGGTTGCAAGATAAATTAGGAACATGAAGAACATTGTGGAGTGTTATTAAAGGTGAGAGAGTGATAGACCCAATTCCGGCTATGGCAGAGAGAGTTCCATCAGCAATTCTGATTTTTTTATTCCCTGCACTAGGATTATAGGATGAAAACAGTTTTGAGCAATCTGTCATATGATCAGTTGCTCCGGAATCAATCACCCAAGGATTTTGTGGTTTTTGGGTGAAAAAAGCAGTAGTAAGGTGAGTACCTTTTTGGGCCAAAGAACAAGAAGGATTGGTTGTCATTTTTGAGGAAAAGAATTTGTCTGAGATCTTGTAGTTGTTCCTTTGTGAATGGAGTTGTCTCTGAAGTAGGTGGAGGCTCTTGAATCTCCTCAGTAGTGGATTGGAAGGCACGGCCACCTTTGTTGGATTTCTTCTTCCAATTAGGTGGCTTTCCATGAATTAGCCAGCAAGTCTCCCTAGTGTGCCAAGGTTTTTTGCAATGATCACACCAAGGTTTTTTTCCTTTATTTTCTTCTGAGGGAATTCCTTTAGTCACAAGAGCAGAGCTGTCCTGTTCCTGTGTTGGTGCTGATTCATGAGTGCTTAACATTATCCTCCTCCTTGATTCTTCCCTTCGAACTTCAGAAAAGACCTCCCTAATAGAAGGTAAGGGCTTTCTGCCCAGAATTCTTCCCCTTACTTCATCCAGATTTCGATTCAGTCCAGCAAGGAACATGTACACACGATCATTCTCCTCCCTCTTCTTAAATCGAGTAGCATCTCTGGGATTTTCCCAGTCATCTTCATAGCACTGGTCTAGCTCCTGCCAAAGAGTCATCATCAAGTTGTAATATGCGGTGACATCTTGATCACCTTGTTTGAGTTGCCAAAGTTGTGTCTTTAAGTCAAAAATCTGAGAAGAGTTCTCCAAATCTGAGTAACACTCACGCGCTGCATCCCAAACATCTTTTGCTGTAGGTAGAAATAGATAGGGCTTTCCTATTGCTGGTTCCATGGAGTTGATTAACCAGGCAATGATAAGGGAATTTTCTGACTTCCATTTTTGAAAGGAAGGATCATCCCTGGAGGGCTGCTGGATCTCTCCATTGAGATACCCCATTTTTCCTTTCCCATCAATAGCCAACTTCACAGACTGAGTCCACTCAATGTAGTTTTTTCCATTGAGTCGATGCACAGTGAGTTGTAGGCTTGGGTTACGTGGAGAAACCATCATATGGGGCTATGGAAGATCCTGATGCAACAGCTTGCTGAGCCCCTGATGCAGCAGCCGGCTGAGCCTCTGTTGAGGTGCTGGATCCATCCTTCGGATCACTTGCTGAGTTGGTAGATGCTCTTGTGGAAGCACCGGTCATCGCCGTCTTCACCATCATTGAAAGAGGTCAGAGCCGCATCTCTGATACCATCTAGGTTTTAGGAAAAATATATTTTTATTCCTCTTGTGAAATGAAATAGAAGTACATCGGTATTTATGCAGAATTGAGTAACCAATTCTGCTACAATAAGGATCCTAATTTGAATCAAATCTCCTGAAAATCAGGAGAGGATAAAAAACAGAAAGATAAGACTAATATCTAATCAAATCTGATCTGATTTGATTAGATTTATTCCTCCTAAAAATACAAACTGATTTGAAACAGATTTGACCAATGAATCTGGACAGATTCATGGCTGTTTCTGTCACAAAATATGGGAGCACATGGAAGTATTCGACAACTGGAGTGATCGCCCAACTATTACAACTCTTTTTGACCAAAGGACCCCGCAAGCTATGCAAAGAGAAGACATTAAATGTCAGTCAGAAGCATATGCAGAGTTTATTAACAACCAGTTTTACTTCTGTGACACATTTGACAGTCAAGGGACAAAACATATAAGCATTAAATCCAGAACACCAATAGAATGTGCAGCTCTATTTACTATAGGCATCATTCTAGGATGGCCTATTACATACACCTTTTTGATAAGATTGCAACATTCTGGCTAGCAAGTAGCCATCCTGTCGGTCCAAACATATGTGGAAAAAAAAAACTATCAAAATGGAAGGACATTATAGAAAAAATAACTTCAAGGTTAATATACCATTTAATTTTCAAATATTTATAAGCTAGTAAATAACTTCATTCAGAAGTTAAGTGACATTAATGTGTAGTATGAAAACAAGTGTATTTGACTTTGTAGCCAAAAAGAGCAGATGACTCCACCTGGCTGACAGAAAAAACACAACTTTCCTATCAATGGAAAAACTGGTGACATCAATGGCAGTCACCCTTGAGACCTGAGCCATCAACCGATGACAAAGCAATAGCAAATAGCAATTAAAACAAACCTTTCAATTACATCTTTGATAGGAACTTGAATAACCTCCTGATTGATCAACTCGAGCACCTTGCATTATATAAAAGCAAGACGCTTCCTTCTCTTTGCCATGAGAATACACAGTGTAGCTTTCCAAAAGTGTTATATCGAGTGTTATTGATACACTGTACCCACGATACTAGAATCATATTCAACTATTTATGTATCAGAAAGCACCTATTAAAACTAAAAATAAGATATAATGATACGTTAACTAAAGTAGCAAATATGATATGAAAATATTTTTAGCTTAGAAAATAAAATTAATAGAGGGACAAAAAGGACAGAACAAAGTGTTGACAGAATAATAGCCTCGGAATAGATAAAAAGAGCTAGCCTAGGTATATAGCATGATGCATGTAATGTTGACCCTTGTCATATTGACATCATTGCTTGGTTAAATAAATTGTAAAGTGGAAAATCCTTATAAATAAGAATGTCCCTTGATCTATGGTGTCAATTAATACATAAGATAAGACAAGCAACCAACTAAACTACAACATCGCTAACAATAACCATGGCAATCTTTTCGCAGAATAAGCATTATTACCTGTGGCCTCCTTTACGTGAGAATACCCAACTTGCAGAAATCCGATTCATCAACAGTTAATTCATCTTTTGTAGGCTTTCTAATGACTCTTTTCTTTATGTAAGTATTATTCGTTTGTGATGTAGCTTCAGAACTTTGGTTGCAGGTATCCGGACCTTTTTCAACCACACAGACCATACCCCTAGTGATAGAACCAAACAAAGCAAAAAGCAAAGATCGCTTCTTCATTGTTGATTAAAAGGACAGCGACTTTTGAAATGGGCCATCCCTCTATATTAGGAACATTTTTTGATGCATCTAAACATTTACATACATCACATGCATCCATAATCATTTTTTCTGTTGATGATAGCTGCTTCTCCACATCAAGAAGCGCGGGTTCAGTTAACTTTTGCATGAACTGCATATATGCTAATAAAGTTGGCCTCAGAACGACGGCCAGCTTGCAAAATTCATTAAATGGCAAATATTCTAGCTCTGGATGCTGTTTTCTGTGGTAGTAGTTGTACAGCAAGACAACAGAATGCACCTAACACAGACAAACTCAAACATAAAAATTAGCAACTAGAGAATATGATACCCTCCGAATGTATTTCTATAAATCTATAAGCATGTACTTGTGATACTTGTAATTTTTTAACCATAATTGTAAAAGAATTTGTAATTTTAATGTGTTTAATGAATTGTGTGGGGCCAAACCTAAATGCACCAGAACCCAAGAGCGCTTGGATGAGATGGCACGGATCTCTTCCAGCTTAACCAGAGGTCTCGAGTTCGATTCCTGACCCTGTGAATGCAGCAACGTTAAAACTCTTGAGGGAGAGCTTTGCCGCCCTTGTGGTCCTACCCAGCTCGAGGGATTAGTCTCCGCAGTTACGAGCGGATGATACCCCGAGAAACCAAAAAAAAACCTAAATGCACCAGAAGGATGCATAGAGTTGCCATCCATGGTATACATTCTACTTAAGAAAGTTTTAGTTTAGGAGAACAAAACAAGTCAGTTAATTTATTTAATTGAATTATTGCTGGCCAACCCCAAAATCAAAGATATCGCATCATGCGTGATTACTGTATAATCTGAAAGCAAGTAAAATGTCCTATTATTTAAATTGCATCATGGAGATTTGCATGGGATGTGATCTAATCATCACAGGCTTCACAACATTTCACAAGGTCACTGATATATATCCTGACTATTAAGAAAGAATACCAAATAGTATCACTTAGAGTACCAGGGTTTGATAAAATGGGTGAAGCTTAATGGCAAGAATTAAATTACCCCGTCAACGAAATCAATTTTTTCTTTAAACTGAGTCATCTAGGTCAAAAGTCAAATTTTCTAATTAGCCACAGACTGAAAGTCATTTTGAAGAGTTAAAAACATAAATTAACTAATCCTCATTGAGGACTATAATTATTACATTATGCTTTCTATGTTCGAAGCAGGAAATACACAGAAGCAATGTAACTAGAATCTGTACGGTAAGGAAACCATAAAAGTGAAAAGAAAATCTCTAATATGTTGTATAATTCTTAAAAAAAAAACATCTCCAATAATCCTCCAAACAGGGAATTAAAAAATCACAAAAAGAGAAACAGCATAAGTGCATAATTAAACCTGTGTCCAGATAAATCATGTAGGTTAATCTTTGGATTCTTATACACGTAAAAAAATATACGAAAAAAGAAGAAACCTGTTTTGCAACTGACTGCTACTGAGATGGTGTGGGATTATCTCGGACAAATGATTTTACTGGCAGCAATGGATCAACCAAGTGTTCTAAGAATGCTTGAACTGCATCCTGGGTCTGACACACGTCCAATGGAGCCATGTTCTATCCAGTGATTCTTAAGGCTTCTCACCCTTCTGTTGTGAACATACATAGAAGAACCAATAAAAATTAAAAACAACAGATCTGAACAAGCTTGCAAAACAAGTGCATGAGTCCTCTTGCGTCCTTGAACTTGCACTTACACATGTGTGTGCAAAGAGATAAACACAAATAATAAAAATTGATAAACAAAAAAAAAGGGCACACATGCCTCCATCACCTTCGCTACTTAGAATTAAGACTGGCACTGTATGCAAATAAAATTTGCATTATCAGGAAAAGAAACATTTTTCCCCCAAATAGGTGAAGAAAAAATAGAACAACATCACCAAAAAAAAACAATAAGATAAAAAAAAACAGTCTAAGCAAATTGAACAACTATTATCAATTAATAAAACAGATGTGTTATTTGAACCAGCTGTGTTATTTGCACACCCGAATAGGACACCCGGTTGGGACACCTTAGTTAATCACGTGCAAATATTTGGTTAATTCAGTTTATTATATGGTTAATGGGTGATCTGAAGCTTATTTTCCTTAACCATGTAAATATTTGGTTAATCACATGCAAATATATGATTAATTCAATTTATATGATTAATGGGTCATCATGAATTAACCAAATATTTGCACGTGATTAACCATATAATGAACTGAAACCAAATATTTACACGTGATTAAACAAGGTATTGTTAGAGGTGTCCCAAATGCGTGTTCAAAAAAAATTTCTCTATTTGAACACAGGATTGTTGTCCCAACACCATATTTTTATACAATTCATAATTTTTGGCTACCGAGCCCGATAAGTATCTTCATTAAAAATACGGTGTCGGGGATACAAGTGTCGAAAATTTGTGTTCTT
Organism: Sophora flavescens; assembly: GCA_030762895.1. NCBI lineage: Eukaryota > Viridiplantae > Streptophyta > Magnoliopsida > Fabales > Fabaceae > Sophora > Sophora flavescens. The sequence continues at coordinate 145,044,064 of CM061064.1, forward strand.
TGTTAATAAAAAGAGAAGGTTTTATTGAAAGGGGTCTCCGCTTACGCATATGATAGTAGGCGAATTCTAGGGTGGGCAAGTAAGTTTACTTGCTCACCTTGTGCAAGAATCGTTGGATTGAAGTGATCCCCATGATCATATCCTGTACCCTCCCCACATTATCCCTCTCCCATCTCCCTCCACAGCTGCTCCCACACCGACCACCGCCGCTCCAGAACCGTCGTGCATTTCCCTCCGTCAAGAACCCACTGTCCCCACTGCGAATCGCACTTCACCGTCCACCTTGTTCGTCATCGGTCATTCCCTTCCATCACCATATTATCCCTCCCTCCCCCAATTTCCTCCACCGCCCCTCCTTCACAGCAGCTCCATCCATGTCCTCTGAGCGGAGAAGGCGGCAGATACACGGCGGAGAAGATGGCATAGGAAGTCACAATGCTTCCTCCCTTGAGCTCCACCATGTAGCAGGAGAGCTCGCCCCGTCCGTGATCGAGAGCTTCACGCGTCGTTCCTTCCTCCGCCACGCAACACGCCGACCACCATCGTAAGCAGCTCCACGCACGTCCGAAGAAGATCCGCGAGCCTCGCCATCGACCAGCCACGCCGCCGCGCGCCGCAGCCAGCCCTTGTCATGACCGTATAGCAGAGCCACCCAGATGCCGCTCCGTTGTCCAGATCCGTCGTGATTTCGTCGTTCCGCCATTCCTCACGCCCAGCAGAGCTGTCGCGTCACGCCGTCAAGTCCTTTGTTCGGACCGCCTCACATCGCCACTCCGCCGCGTGAACCGCCGTGCTCACCCAGACGCAAACACCACCAGTTCCTCGCTCTTCACTTTACCTCTCTTTCGATTCGCTTTCTTCCTCCAACCTTCAGGTGCATGTGCAAGATGGTGGCTTGGCCGAGATCGGTGCTGACAACGAAAGGTTGAAGATGGTGGGCGTGGTTGAAGAAGGGTACCGACAAGAGAGCCAAAGTGAGAGAACAAGATGTAGAAAAAAAATTGGTGTGTATAGTACATGATAACGTATGATGGAACCGCATGATCCACCGTTAATCAAAGTTATGTACGGTGAGCAAGTAAATTTACTTGTTCACCCTACAATTCGCCTTCAATCTGATATCTAGGTATGATGGAGGTTGATACGGTTTTGTATCAAACAGGTTATAAGTTTTCAATCCCTCATTTTTTTTTATTTTTTTTTTTTTGAGATAAATATAAATTGATTTGTAAATATTTATAGAGTTTAAAGGTTTTTCTTATCTTGAATTATAACACAATCTCTTAATTAATGTTAGATATATTCTTACTTGATTATTTTATCCTCAAACTCATTTTAAAAGAGTCAAATCCATATTTCTTTTTTTTAAAGAGGAGGCTTATAAATTATAATACCTCTTACGTAGGAATAGGAAAAAGACGATGTACATTGCGAGCTTTGAATTCGTGCTCATTATTCATATCTTATAACTTAACCAACCGAATTAGGAAATAATTTTTTTATACCATCAACTAGTAGTAAATCATTCATATTCATATGCATTATAAAATTCAAGTGTTTTTAATAATGTGAATTCATGATTGGCTATGATGGTAAAAAAAAAAATTACTCTATTCGTGTATACCAAAGCCATTATTATTTTGGATTTTTTTATGTCTGATATTTTATGAGGGTTTTTTTTTTATGACAAAATATTTTATGAGGTTGATTGCTCTAAATATTAGGAAATTAGATTTTGTTTATAATTGGGATTATGTTTAGAAGAAAAATTAATATATTTTTTGGTACATAAAAAAGAGAATATATTTCCACGGTAATGGATTTTCTCTGTTTGTTGTTTTCTTAATAAGGATTTCCTCTATTTTATTTGATATAGGGAACCTGATACCGATTAAGACATAATAATAGAAAAAAATAGTAAGAATAAATCGAAATATAAATTTTAAATGATGAAACTTAAGAGGCTTTTGAAATCAACGTATCTACTAAGCATGTTCGTAACCAAGTGTTTATTACAAGTTTTCTAAAAATATTCTCGATAACATTAGCATGAAAATAAAAGTTTCCTATGAATGGTATAAGTTTTAAAAAACTTATCCCCGACATAAAAAATGTATGGGAATAAAATTGATGAATTATAGTTAAAAACTTGGAAATACTCTATTCTCATGTGTGAAGGTGGAAAAGAAATATTCCTGAAAATGTGATTCCTAATAATGTAGTTTGTCTGAGAATAAAACATTCCAGACATCAAACGTTACCTAAGACTTGAATAATATTTTCTAGGGAAAAAAGCATACACATCCCTTAAATTTTAGTCCATCCAACTACAATCCATAGCTACGTTCTGTAAATATATACACAACTACGATTAAGTTAAGGGGATAAAATAAGATGGACTCTAATGATATTTCCTTACATAAATGATCAATACATTTCACAGGACAACATCTAAACCCTAACAAACTATATTATTATCACCTTTGCAAATAAACAACCATGAGCATGACCCATAAGCAAAACAATAGCCATAACAATAGTTTACAATTCATTTTATCAAGTAATCCAAAATCGCAAGAGAGAAACAGAAACACACAGAACAAACCACAAAAAACAATGAAACCCCAAAACCCTAGTCTTTAAGAGGATGAAACCAAAAACAAAAAGAGAGAAACACAAAATAAAATAGGGGAATGAAAATGGAAAATAAAAGAGGGAACGGGAGAGAGCTTACAAATGATGAAAAAGCAACAATGGTGGTCCTTCATGGTGGCATGAGTGAGGGAGGACGAAGTGACTTGAGTGAGGGAGGACGAAGGAACAATGGTGGTCCTTCATGGTGGCGTGAGCGAGGGAGGATGAAGTGGCGTGAGTGAGTGAGTGTTAGGGTGTGGGAGGACGAAGGAATAGGGGTTGAAAGAGAGACTTGAGTGTTAGGGTGCGGGAGTGAATAGCTAGACTTGAGTTTTAATATTGTAAAATATAAAGACATGTAATGTCATTTGCTTGACCAACCGTTATTACATGTCACTTGTAACAGTGGTTGTGAAACAACCACTGTTACACATTTTTCCCTCCACCAAGCTTCTAAGAATTGCTCACTTGTAACAGCGGTTCTGAAACAATCGCTGTTACAAGTCACTTGTAACATCGATTTTCATATAACTGCTATTACAAGTATTTTAAATGAACCTATTTACCATACTGCCACCGCCTCTTTTGTAACATCGGTTTTAAACTAAGATGTTACATCCAGTCGTTACAGGCATATTTTCCACTAGTGTATCTATCTTCCCTCTAACGAGGAGGTATTTGTCTTCCCCTCTAATGAGGAGGTATCTATCATCCCCTTCGCAGAAGGAGGTATCTGTCTTCCTCTCTAACGAGGATGCATCTGTCTTCCCCTCTAACGAGGATGTATCTGTCATCCTCTTCCCAGAAGGAGGTAGCTCATCATGCATCAATAATAATTCTAAATAATATATGGGCATATGTTATGATCCCAAGACATGAAATATGGCTCCTTGCATTATTAACAATGATAAAATGTCATGTCACAACAACGCTATAACATCATTTAACATGGCAGAGCATGTCACAACAACACTATAACATCATATAACATAGCAGAGCATGTCACAACACTATAACATCATATAACATAGCAAAGCATGTCTAACATATATATTATGATTGAAAATCATGAAACAAGTCTTAGAACACATGGCCAAACCATACAGACAACCTATATTACATCAATTTATCGATTATTGAAAACCCCCAAATAAATTTAACGTTCTTGGACCCTATTATGTCAAAAACCCAATTCTTCCCAATCAAATCACCCCAGATTTCAATATCTGTTAAAATAACCCAAAACCCGATTTGAAATACCATGGAAGGGTGAGAAAATGTATTTTTACTCACCTCTTGAAGACCTCCGTGTAACTCCAAGTGATTCCTACGGCGAATCCTAGCATTTTCCAAGAGTTCTCCTCATCTTCTTTTTCCTAAACTCCTTCCACAATTCTTTCTTCCCAAACCATGAAATCCTCTCTTCTTTAGTGTTTTTCTATGTTTCTAATGTAATTAGGGTTCCAAATATGCTGCTAATGCACATTAGGTTCGTATTTATAGGTCTCTTAAAGCCCAAAATGCATTAAAACACGTCATGGCCCACTTAGCCTGCGTCTGGCGTAGTACTTTGCACATATCTTAAGTTATAGACAGGGTCGACCCAATGCTTTTGGAGGTCTAAAGCGAACTCTAAAGTGAGGCCTTTTAAAACAAATAAAATTTTATTAAAATTATTATATTTTTATTTAAAGTTTATTTTTCGTATTTTTTGGGTTGCAAAATCATGTATTAAATTATTGTAATCGATTTCATTTAACGATTCTTTTTCAATCGATAATAAAGCTAATTCACTAATCTTTGTTGAGACATTGTCGATCTAAGATAAAATTTTATTAATTTTAATTTTGAAAAACTTCTTTCTACCGAGGCAACAGTTACAAGAATCGTTAACATTATTCTATAAGCGATATATGCATTTGGAAAAGAATCATTTTCATTTGTATAATTTCTCTTAAAATGTTTAGTTATGTAAATAAATCCAATCCATCAATATCAGAGTTGACATTTCTATATGTTAAAATAAAAAAAAACAATATATGTTTCACAAATTAAATTAAACGACTATAAATCAAGACTAAAGAAAAAATTTAGAACAATGAAACCTGATTGTCAATAAAATTCTTCTGACTTTTGGGTGCTTGCTTGTTGGGCCAAATGCAATAGGAATAACTACAAGATTTCTGCATTAATTTGAGAAAATAAATAAATAATTCTCATAACGCAAAAAATTGACTAAACTTTTGAATTAATGCTCTACCTCGGTACCTCCAGTCCAGTGTAAAATTAACCGAGAGAATTGAGGGATGTATGACACTGACTAGGGACGTGATGAAAGAGTTTGAAATGTGAAGCTTTCTTGACTTTTTTATTTTCATGAAACAAAATAACAAATAATATTATGTATTGAGAGAAAAGATTTTGTGAAATTGTCAAATTGATGAGTGAGTTTGAGAGTATGAGAGAGCAGTATGATTGAAAGATCAAAGTAGGAGAGAGATGAGTGTCATAAGGATAGAGATGAGTCCTAAGGAAAGTGCATCATTTTTCATTTTTATAGTGAAAAACTAAAAAAATATTAACTTTATGTTATTAATGAACGATTATGTCGGTGAGTTAGAAATACATGAGATGAGTCATGATTGAGGAAAACGAAACATCTTTTATGCCACTGCTCACTCATCATTTTATACAATTGACTCTTAACAATTTTTTTTAAATGAGCACCAAAAAAATATGTATTATTAAAATAGGTAATAAATTTTTTTTAGGCCTAAAGCCCTAGCCTTACCAGCTTTACCCTAGCCTAACAAAAATATATGCAACTTTTAAGAGTATCATAAAATCTTAACCGGTCGTTTAAAGGGTCAAAACTGTGCTAGAAAATAGAAAAACGGTACTGGTGCTGGAACCTGAAAATCAAGTAGTAATTTGGTCATAACTTGAGCTACAAGAATTCAATTTGGACGAATTTGGTGTCCATGCAAAGCTAAGAGACAGATCTACATTTATTGTGAAGACATCGAGTCTAAGGGAGTTCGTTTTGACTACGCAATATCCATTTGAAGATGGATGTTGGGTCATATGAAGTCTATTATGTGAAATTGGACCAAAAACACTCAAAATTATTTATTTAACTTCTTTTGAGCCACTTATGAGATTTTAAACTCTTCAAACTATAGTCAATTTTTGGGATGTTATAAGAATATTGACGGCCTAAAATCCTCTTTGAGATTGTAGGAATTTTAGGAACACCAATCTCTCTCGATGAAAATGCATGATAAAAAATCTTTGGACATTTCGCAAGAATTCTCATTGATGTGGATTTATCCGGAAGTCTCTATGATGAAATCTTTGTAGAAAGAGATGGATATGCATTTTATGTTGGAATTGAGTATGAGAAGCTCCCTTACTTCTGTTATTACTGTCAAGCTGTTGGCCATTCTTTGGATGTTTGCAAGAAGCAGGGAGGTGCATCCTTGAAAAATCAAGATCAGGCTCCGCAAGAGAGAAATAAAGTGACAACTACGTATGTTCCTAAAAAGAAATTAGATGAGCCAGCCATTTTGATTGATGCTGCTATGTCCAAGGATGACTGCGATGTCATTGTTAATAAACAAGTCAATAATCTGGGAATTCAGGACTTAGCAATTGATCATCTCCATCAGAAAAATAAAGAATATGTGCTTGAAGAGGTGGAGAACAAAGACAACACTGACAATAATCAAAAGGAGGATGAGGAACACTCGGTTTATGATGAATTACTTCATCCAGATTCTCCAGTTGGTTTCAATGAAGGTACAAATTTTAATATTGCTGATCATGTATTGGATACAGTGTTTTCAGATAGCTTGAACCATAATCAATCCCCTGGAAATAGGGATATGGCAGTTAATGTTATTGTTGATCCTCCTAAAATTGATGAGATGAATGATCAAAATAATATGACTTCAGTTAATGCTGCTGCTAATCATTTAGGATTTGGGAATGTTGCAACAGTAATAGTTAATGATTCTATGACTACTAATGTGGCCAGTGATATCAGGCTTTTGGGAAAATTCTGAAATGGAGAAAATATTGAAGAAGTTGTAGAAGAGACTGCAGAGAATTCGGGAAATGATGAAGATGATTATACTTTTGTAGTCTCTAAATCCCAAAGAAAAAAACAGAACAGAAGAAAGAAACAGGTTATCTAAACAGCTTCTCATAATTTAAGACCCCGAGCTGGTCTCAATAATTCATCTCAATGAAGTTGAAAAATAATATATTGGAATGGAAGAGGGCTTGGCAATGTGGAAACAAGATTAGTATTGAAGAAGCTTTGTAACCTCAACAAACATGATCTTCTTTTCCTTGCTGAACCTTGGATCAGAATTGAGCAAATTCCTTTGAAATTCTGGAACAGTCTAAATTTTAAGGTGTTTGTGGTCAATGATAGAAATGCCTTGGCTCCAAATTTGTGGGGATTATGTCTACAGAACATGGATCCATCTCTGATTTCTGTATCTAATCAGTACATTGTATTTTCATTGCTGCTAGACAGTCAGCAATTTTTTGTAACAACCATTTATGCTTCAACTTCTCACTTCCATAGAAGAGAACTTTGGTGTGATTTAGCTCAGTTGCAGCAGCAAAACTCAGGTCCTTGGTGTTTCTTAGGAAATTTTAATGCTGTGGTTGGAGCACATGGAAAGAGAGGGGGCAATCTTCCTTTGGCAGCCTCATGTGAGGAATTTAAAGCATGGATGGATAGTTGCAACCTAATTCACATTCAGACTAAAGGTGTTTTCTATACTTGGTCAAATGGTAAGGGTTTTTCAAATCATACTGAGCTAAGACTTGATAGATCTATCTGTAGTGATGATTTGTTGAACTTTTGAGATAAAGTAACTTGCTGCACTTTAACCAAAAGCCATTCAGACCATTTCCCAATTCTCCTAATAATGAGTAAATGTGAGATTTCTTATCCTTCATCCTTCAAGTGTCTTAAAATGTAGCTGCAACATCCAGATTACAGAAGATTAGTTGCTAATGCTTGGAAAGTTAAAGTTGAGGGCAATCCAATGAATGTGCTATCTACAATATTAATGCTTCTAAAGAAAGACTTAAGGAAGTGGAATAAGGAAGTCTTTGGGGATATTAATTTGCAAGTTGAGAAAGTTATGGCAGAAATAGATTTCATTCAGAATCAAATCAATTGTGAGGGCTTTTCAGATGAATTGCACAGAAAAGAATCAATAGTGAGCTGAAATACATAGAGCACTGTCCTGTCAAGAAGCTTTCTGGAAAGAGAAAGAAAGACTCAGCTAGTTTGAAGAGGGTGACAGAAATACTACATTTTTTCATTACGTGGTCAAGATTAAAAATGTATCTAAGCAGATGTCAATTCTGAAGTGTGGTGACACTATTTTAGAAGAAGCAACAGACATTGAAAATCATGTTCTATCCTATTTTAGTGACTTGTATGCTACTTCAAATTCATGTTTTGACAATGATATGGTAGACAGAGTCATTCCTTCTATTGTTTCCACAGAAGATTTCCACAGAAGATAACAACATGTTAACTAGTATTCCATCTTTAGAGGAGGTCAAGCTTGCTGTCTTTGTTATGAATGGAGTGGGAGCCCAGGGTCCAGATGGCTTTGGAGGATGTTTTTTCCAAGCCTTTTGGGACATTGGGGGGGGGGATGTTTATCAATCAGTTATGCATATTTTTTATTCAAGGGAGAATTCATAAGAATATCAATTCTAACTTGGTGATCCTAATTCCCAAGTTTGCAGGTTTCTGATAAGATTAAAAGCTACAGACCTATAACATTGACAAATTATCAGTTTAAAGTCATCACTAAAGTCATTGCTGATAGGTTAAGCTTAATTGCTCCAAAGGTGGTTTCAGAACAGCAAAGAGGATTTATAAAAGATAGACAAATTTCTGATTGTGTGTGCATTGCATCAGAGGCTATAAATCTCTTAGACCATAAGAAGTTTGGAGGCAATTTGGCTCTTAAATTTGACATTAGAAAAGCATTTGATACCCTGGATTGGCTTGTCCTTTTAAAAACTCTTGCAGCTTTTGGTTTCAACCAGAAATTCTGTGATTGGATTATAGTATCCGAAGATTAGGCATTCACTTATCCAATGATCGGAGATACTCTTGGTAACATGAAGAAAAAAAAAAAAGGCTGTCTTCCAATAGACATGCATTTTGTATGATCGCAAAAAAATAAAAAAAAACTTTAACAGACATTGATTTCGGAAATGTTTGTATCTACACTCATGAATCATGAATCATGATAATGGTTAATGGCGTTCATTCCTCAAGAGAATAAGAGAGAATGGTTTACCTGGGAATTTCGGAGTTGAAGAGATGGTACAGTGTCTTGTTTAATCGAAAAGGCACCACCTTTCACCTTTTTTTGCATGGTATGTGAAACGTTAGAGTATGAAAGCAAAAAGACAAAAACCGACAAAAAATAACAACAGCGGAAATAAAGAAATTCTTCCGTTTCAGAAAATGGTAACAGTGCGAGGAGTATCGAAAGTTAAGAGCTTGCAAAAAAAAAAAAAGAAGAAAACTTGAAAAATTGAAATGCAGAAAGAAATTACTGGAGAGCAGAGTGGAGCTCAGGGGTTGTTCCAGCTGGGGAACGATAGTGTCCAAATGGTCAAACTCACGCCAAAATCCTGTTTTATTTCTTAAGTTTTTTTTTGTTTCGCGGGTGTTATTTCTTAAGCTGAGTTGTGTTAAAAAAGACGTTTTTATATAATAAATAAAAATATCTATGAAATTATTTATATAATTTAATAGCATTTGTTTTTTTTTTAGGGAAAGTATTTATTTAGTTATAGAATGAATGTTATTGATTTTTATAATATCCCAAAAATTGGCTATTATATAATTTAATATGAATTGATTTATTAAAATTATTATATTTATAGTTTATTATTATATGATTACTTTGTCAAAAAAAAAAATAGTTATATGATTACAAATCAGTAATTAATTTATGTAGATATGGTTAAATAAAAAGAAATTGTCTTTTGTTATCGTTAATATCCTTTATTTATTATAATTATGTAATGTTATCGTTAGATTAAGTTATATATATATATATATAAGATATAATATTATATGTATATTTTAGATAAAATATTTATTATATAATATATTTATAGTTTGGATTTATAGTTTTTTAATATATTTATAGCAACATGATATTTTGTTAAACAAATTGATATACTTTCCGAAATAGTTTGATAATAACATTTTGGATATTATATAGTTAGATTATCTTTTCCAATTTTATTTGATGGTGTTAGTCTTATCTAATAATAAATAAATAAGGAAATAATATATTGGATCTTTAAATTCAAATTTCAGGACTTCTAATTAGAGAATTAGATCAAATTAATAGTTGAGAAAACTCTAAAAACTCTAAAACACTACGGGGACTGTTGAGGGAGGTTTTATACCTTGAGAGAATATATTTGATGGGAAGATGACTCTAAGAAGAGATTGGGGAAGAGATCGTTCCTAAAACGTTAAGATTTATCGTATGAACACACATAACGTTTTGGTGGTCTTCAAGAGGTGAGTAAAAACATTTTCGCTCACACTTTCATGGTACAAATAATTTTTGGACTCTTGATTAATGATTTGAGATTCTTAAAATATTTTGGGGTTTACATGAATTCTTAAAATGTTTTCATCTTGTTGACAAATTGATTTGGTAAATATGGTTTTCTTGAATTTACACAGAAATAGTAGTTTCGTTTTATTGTTAATACGCTGCTATGTGCCATTATTCTCGTCCAGTTTTATGCCCCTTATGCTACTATTCTGGACTTTTTCTATTGATGGTTAAATTAGCAACTAAACATAGGCGATTTCTATACCACTCTCATGTGTGCCAAAAGCCAAAGTTCACATGTTTTGAATTCATGATTTTCAACCTCCATTGCCATAGGCAGTAACGTTAATTGGACAAAGTGAATTTATATGTAATTGGAATTAAAATCTTCTTCCCTAACTCACAGTATCATTTGGTTAAAGTGTTAATTATATTTCTTTTATTTGGACTTTAATTCACTATTACTTAATTATATTATGGATCAATTCCACCTTTAATTATTGTTAAGAAATATATTTGATTGGTATGAATTGTGATTGTTGTGACATTTTCTTTTATGTTATATGATGTTATAGTGATGCCTTGTCATGATATTAAGGTATTAAGATTGATGCTTGAGGTCATATGTCATGTCATGGGGTCATGATATATGCCCAAAATATATTTATGAATTATTACTTGTGACTGTTAAGATACCTCCTTCCAGGAAGGGGAAAAGAGATACCTCCTCGTTTGAGGGGAAGACGGATACCTCCTTCTGGGAAGGGGATGACAGATACCTCCTCGTTAGAGGGGAAGACAGATACCTCCTTCAAGGAAAGGGGTGACAGATACCTCCTCGTTAGAGGGGAAGACAGATACCTCCTCGTTGGGGGAGAAGACAGATACCTTCTTCAGGAAAGGGGATGACAGATACCTCCTCGTTAGAGGGGAAGACAGATACCTCATCGTTAGGGGAGAAGACAGATACCTCCTTCAGGGAAGGGGATGACAGATACCTCCTCGTTAGAGGGGAAGACATATACCTCCTCGTTAGAGGGGAAGACGGATACCTCATTCAGGGAAGGGGATGATAGATACCTCCTCGTTAGAGGGGAAGACAGATACCTCCTCGTTGGAGGGGAAGACAGATACCTCCTTCAGGGAAGGGGAAGACCCGTTATAGATACCTCCTTCTGGGAAGGGGAAGGCAGTGGATGCCATTGCATTTGTCATGAGTTCATAGACTAAAACTGGGTAATCAAATAAAAGAGACTTGGATGATAAATTGAGATTATTTGGACACGAGAGATGTCCTTTGTATGATTTTATTTATGTTATACGTACTTTAGTGATGGATTATATCTATTGATGAAGTTATGACTTGTTCATGATTTTTGTGAGATTGTATTGATTATCCTTAATTTATATAAATTATTTTGAGATATATTATTTTGGAAATGGCGGATTACCATGGTTGTTTTTCCCGGTTACCGCGCCGGTTGAAAGCAACATCTTTTCGAAAACCTTTTAGAACCGTGTTTACTTACTGTGATTAAAAATCTCATTAGTGGTGTTGTCTTTCAGAGTTTGCAGGTGATGAGATGGATGATACAGTGTTTTGAGAGAGTCTTGAAGATATTAATTATAGTTTATTTATTTGTTCTTTTGGGTTTATTAGACGTCCGTGTTTTGAGACAAACAATTGTAAAAGAATTATGTGGATTTTATTAATTATTTTTTTTTGAGGCTTTATTTTATTTGGATATAATGTTTTATTTAGCACTAATACTTTATTCATTTATTTTGAATATACGAGATACTTTCATAAGTGATTTTTGTGAAAAATTTTATGATTAGATTATTTAATTTAAATATTTTTAAAGGTTTTACTAGAAAATTAATTTGGGTTACTAATATAACTAAGGGCGTTACAATTTCTACTCTAATATACCTATAAGCTTTACAATTTTATATTCTCTAAAAATATTTTTTTCCTAAAAATAAAAAAATTAATTTATTTATTCAAATATACCAAATTTTTATAAAAAATAATTTTTAAGACAAAAAAAAAATTCTATTCTGTAACAAATTTAATTATATATATATAAGAATTATTACTTGTAACAGTCACTCTCAACTTTTTTGATCAGTCAGCCACTCTCAACTTAAAATTACATGAGTAGTTTTTTTTCTCACCATGATATAGGTGGGAAGTATTCATCGATTTCGTCGATGACTAATCTATGTCTGAGATATGAGCGGACGGACTTGTTAGTGAGGGTATGTACATGCACCCCTCATTTAATATATATATATATATATATATATGTGTGTGTGTGTGTGTGTGTGTGTGTGTGTGTGTGTGTGTGTGTGTGTGTGTGACTACTTTGACGGTAGTTATTTTGCACTCATACTACTATCTTCTTTCTTTCTTCAAATTGGTTGATTGATTATGTAATTAGGATGATGAGTAACATGTATTTTATAAAACTTTCTTTTGATGATGTTTTTTTTTTTTTGACAATAGAATCTTATTGCATTTCATTAATAATCAAAGAGTCAATACATGTTGGGATATCAAAGAAAAGATCAGCACTAGTAAAATCTATGGCCACCCTAGCAAGGTTATGAGAAACTATATTGACAAGCCTCCTAGTGAACTCCACATGAGAGTTTGGACAAAAAACGGAAATCAAATCCTTACAAGAAAAAATAAAAGCACCAAAATCAGACAGATCACTACAAGATGAATTCATACTATCAACCACTGTCTTGGAGTCAAGTTCAAAAATCACTTTGTCCCTTTGTAACTCTTTCATCCAGTTGATGGCAAAATAAATATCAGCCGCCTCCCCCAAATGAACGTTCGTGATAGGCTTCAACCAATGAGTCTTTGCTCCCAAAAAATTATCAGACTCATCTTTCAAACACATATCAATACCAACCTGGTTGTTATCAGGAAAAAAGGAAGCATCAATATTACATTTGAGAAACCTAAGAGGGGGTTTACACCAATGCTCCTGCCCTGCCTCACCATTGGGACTCGTATTGTGGCTAGCTTTAAGCTCACGAGCTCTCAACCACTCATACAATAAACTGTTATATTATTATCTTATTTTTTATTATTTATTTTAAAGCTAAATATTAATATAGTAATAATTTTGTTTTAATTGAGTCTTTATTCCTTCAAAGGTTCAATCCACAATTTTTATTGTTACAACAGTTACGTTTTCCACCTAATATTTTATTTCTAATTCTAAGACTTTCACTTTTGATATTGGCCATAATAAATACAGCCCGTAGAGGAAGTTTCAAAATGGGACAAATACGTTTTTTTTTTATTAAGAGTACTGCGCAAGGTTAGGCTCTGTGAGAATTTTCCATAAAACCAAAAGGATTTTGCACTCATTCTGACGACTTTTTCCTCTCTCCTACTTTGCACTATAACCATAAAAAAGCCCGCTCATCTTGGTGTTTTTGCACTTCTAAAATTGGTTTCTTTATACAGCATTGTATGGGAAAAGTTGTTGAGCACATAGGGAAGTGATTGAAATTGAGCGCAGCACAACATATATTATTTAGATTACGGGGAGAAAATATTTGAGTTTCTTTGTTCCCTTGAGGATCCAATAACAGTTGTTCTTGTGTCATTATTATTTCATGTGCAGTGCTAGCAAGAAGTACCTGTTGTATCCCGTGGATTACTAGATTTAAGACCAACTGTACCGAGTAATCTACTTGTAGTGACAAAATACTCTTAAGCCCAGTGCTTTGCACGCCTCAGCCAAAATCGATAAGTTTATTTTTACGAGCTTTGATAAGCGTGATTCTGCATGGGTACGGCTTCGTCGTCAAGTAATCAACTAAGGCCATAAAAGATAAACAATCAGAGCATGGACAGTGAACCTAGAACCCGAGTAATAAATCCAAGTAACGGGCATATCCAATAAGAAACGAAGAGACAATCAATTTCAAGTCCAATTAGAAGCTTAGGTTCCCTAAATTCATATCTCTCACTAATTTGGGCACTCTTCTCACATCACTCAAGTGTTTAAGGGTATATGACAATTCACTCAATTTCCTCAAGGAAGGTATTCTACCATAAGCTTGACTATTAACCAAATCTCTACTTTATTAATGAAAACACATACGAATCAAGATGTCTTTTATTTCGGTTGTAATGGGGCCATGAGATTAATCCTTAGGTGGGGAAACCAAGAAAAGGAAAATTCAATAAGGCAAACAAAATATCAAACAATGCAAAGCATGACAACCTTCTAAATTACCGTTTTGGGCTTTAAATCACTCTTCCACCTTTCTTTCTTTTTCATTTTATTTCTCACTTTATTTTTCTCATTCCCTTCTCCATTTTTATATTATTGTTTTATTTTTTTATTTGGAGAAGGGGAGATTTTCAACTTGAGAGGACCATTTTTTCTTTTCATCCCACAATATTTTTTTTTCAAACCACCCTTTTGCCCTTTTTACAATACTTTAAAAGGTGTCATACCATGCATCATTCATCAAAATCAATCAAGGTACCAAGAAAATCATTTTATTCTTTTAGGCTCAAAATTGGGTAACTAAGGGGTAGCTTTTAATCAGTCAAAGTTCAGAAGGCCAGAAAAATACCTAGTGCCTCAATCATTTTCAAATATGTTTTAAAAATTTTCTAAGTTTCAAAACGGTTTCAAGTCAAGTTCTAGAGAATAAAATCCAAGAGGAAGATAACACTCAATCACAAAGAATGGGATAAATTTAGTGAGTACCCATTTTTGGCTCAAATATCTCACATTTAGTAGTTCAAAATCAATGAGAAATACAAATCCAAGGAACAACATGCTAATTATCAACTATCAAAGGATCATCTCAAGCATTTTTTATTTTTAGCTTGTCACAAGAATACAGAAAAAAATTGGGTTCAAAAATTCACTGTCTCAGTTTATTTGGCACAAAGTTTTCACAATTGGATGCATACTCTAAGCAAGGGGCAATCTAATAATGTGATTATGCAAAACTATCCTATATGAATGCAACATGCAAGAATGCAAAAATAATACCCCTACCCCAAGCTTAAAAACTTACATTGTCCCCAATGTAAATAATCAGGTCCGAGGGAGGATAAAAATGAAAATAGAACAACTCACTGAGGTGGTGGTGGGTGTTGGCTCAGATGCCTGTCATAGAGCTGCTGGATCATGGCTCTCTGCTCGCGTTGTTCTTCCATGATGCGCTCCTGGTTCGCTAGAATAGTACCAAAGGTGGACGAGAACCGTGCATAAGGATCATCAGATGATGTACCTGCAGAGGAAGAAGGAGATGGGTGCCCAGATAGCCTAGCCGGTGGTGGCGGGCGTAACGGCCTTTGTAATAGGCTCGGGCTCCTATCCCACCGGAATTTTCCAATTTGCCGGATTTTTTATATCCAAGAGTGCGGGGTTTAGGTGAGGAATTGGGTGCCTACACCTTGGGTGTTTCAGGGAGTAGGTGTCATCTTCCTGGGCGATCATCCCCATGACCTCACAGGCCTGCAAGGTAATACGTGTCTGTCCTAGGGCGGCCTCAAAACCATCCAAATCAAAGTTAAAATGATGGCATATGGTGGTGATTAAACTGATTACAATATACCACTTGAGCTATTGGAAACCTTTAAGAGGTGCACAGCCAAAAACGACCCCGTGTCCACATTGCTCTCAAGGTGGAGCATGGCCCAAAGTATAAAGACCTCGTCCTGGCGGACGGATCCGTCACTCTCTCCTCGGCCAAACAAGGTGCTGGCTATGACCCTATGCATATACCTTAAGCTCGGGTTAACGAGGGCTGTGGACTTGGATGTCCTAGGATCAAAACTCCTACCCTAATAATCAATTATTGACCAGAAATCACGTGCACTAAACCCTAAGGGGTATCTCATGTCACCCACTATAGGTAAACAAAAAATTTCATTAAATTCAGCTAGGGTTAGCACAAAATCCTGGTTAAAGAGCCGAAATGTAATCCGTCCCTCAAGGCAATGCAGCCCTGCAGAATTTCGGCATTTAGAGAGCTCAAGAACTCCAGAGTAGGGCCAGCAAATGCAGGGTATCGGGTGCGAGCAAACTCGCTCCACCCTATGTTTTCCAACATCCAGTTCATGTCAACGGTCAGGCCTAGAGTGTCTATGCAGGCATCATCAAGATATTTTGTTTGGACAATTTTCCTATTTTTCAAAATATTAAATCTAACTTGTTGAGCATTATCTTTGAAAACAATCCCATATCCATGCTCATCAGTTTCAGAATCAGAAGAATCAGAGTCATAATAGTTACCTAGGTTCCTGCTTCCTCTGGTACAAGGGCGTGAGGCTTCGATTGTCCTTTGACGCTTGCTTGCCATGATTTGCTCTAATGAATCTCAAAGCACCAAAATACACAATCCCCTCTGTTGATTTCTTCAAATTCGAATTTCAGGGGCTAGGGTTCCAAAATTGGAGCTTTTTTATTTTACCCAAAATTGAAGAATTTGGTTTGATTGGGTTGATGATTTAGGTGTAGGGAGCAAGGGAGTAGTGTTGGTTGGGCATGGGTGTCATGGAGGAGGTGAGTTTTTGAAGGTTTTAGTGTGTGGGTATGGTGGTGAGAAGAGGTAGAAGATGATGGATGTGAGAGGAGAAATATGATGGGTTATGTGTAGGAGTGATGTGGTGATGAGTGTGTGAAAAGCGATGGAGGAATGAAGCTTTGAGATGGTGGCTATGGAGGTTTTTGAGAATGAAAAGAGGAGGAAAAGGGTTAGGGCTGCTTTTGGACTGATGGGCGTGTCTGCGTTTTTTCTTTAAAACTTGCACAGCGGCGCGTCACGGTCGTGACCCTCATCATGGGAAGACCGTGACAGATTCGGGTATACAATTTCTGTCCGGTCACGGCCGTGACCCTCATCATGGGCAGGTCGTGACCAATTCGGGTCATGGTGCAAGACTTCATCACGAGCATAAGGTACATCACGGCTGGGCCGTGATCTCTTTTGGGCTTCAGTTATTAGCCTGTCACGACCGTAACCCATGTCACGGGTAGGCCGTGATCAAGTCAGACTTTATGGCTCCTTGACATCACGCCCGTGATCATGTTCACGGCTAGTCTGTGATGTCCTCTAGTTCGGGCTCTAGTTTCTGCTGAGCTGTATCACGCCCGTGAGGGCTATCACGACTGGGCCGTGATGCGTTATGTTCCTGGATTCTTCACATCACGCCCTCGAGGGCTATCACGGCGAGGTCGTGTTCCTTTATGATCTTCAGCTGTTGGCTCATCATGGCCGTGACCCCTTCACGGCCTGGGCGTGATCAATTCTGGTCTCACATCATGGCCAGGCCATGATGGACATCAGGGCTAGGCCATGATCTCCTCTGACTTCATTTTCCCCATGCCTTTTTGCTCTTCATTCCTTCCTAACCTGAAAAATACTTGGCAAATCCATTAATTTGTGATCTTTATTCCCTTAATCTTCTCAAATTATTCAAAAAAACAAAATTCAAAAACAAATTAAATAGGGAAAGAAAGCTTGGGTTGCATCCCAAGAAGAGCTTATTTACGGTCATAAGCTTGACCATACTCTCTTCAATCCTTTGTTGATGGATTGAGGAGGGAAAGTGCAACCTCCTATTCAAGTAGATGTTCTCCAAGGTAGTGCTTCAACCTTTGTCCATTGACCTTGAATGTTCCACGTTCCTAGTTCCAAACATCGACGGCACCATATAGAAATACTTTCAAGACTTTATATGGTCCGGACCATCTAGACTTGAGCTTTCCTGGGAATAACCGCAACCTTTAGTTGTAGGGTAGCACTAGTTCTCCTTCATGGAATTCTCTACGAAGGATATGCTTATCATGCCACCTCTTTGTTCTCTCCTTGTAAGATCTTGCGGACTCATAAGCATCCAATCTTAGCTCATAAAGTTCATGAAGTTGAAGGATTCTCTTTTCCCCAGCGGCTTTTATATCAAAGTTTAGCATCTTAATAGCCCACAAGGCCTTATGCTCAAGCTCGACTGGTAAGTGACATGGCTTCCCGTAAATAAGTCTAAAGGGTGTCATCCCAATAGGAGTCTTGTAAGCCGTACGGTAAGCCCAAAGAGCATCATCAAGCTTTAAGGACCAATCCTTTAACAAATTTCATTAGCATAGCATATGTGGAGAGATTATACAGTTTTTCTCCATTATAAATTGGTATAAAAAACAAAACATCTTACCAATGGTGATTGATATACACATTAAGGATCATGCTAATAATAACAACAATTTAGACCTTCATTTGTACTTATTCCATCTATAATTATAAGTTTCACTTCATTAGAACCTATTAATATTTCAAAAGGACTTCCAAACCCAAAATGAAAACTCACATAGTCACACTCAATGAACAATAATGCATTGCTTGCTTACAAGCTACCATTAACAAATACTAGAGGCAATATGCTTCAAACTCTTCTTTCTAATTTCATTGTAATAAAAACAAAATAGGAAACCAAAAGATAAAGAAGACGGTACGCATAGCAGTACATAATGAACAATGAGAATTATATAAGGAAGAAAGAATGATACCGACAAGGGGAGGGGATGACGAAGAAAGGTGGTCGGCGGAGGAAGGTGGTCGCAAAGTGCAGGGTACCCATTCAAAGTCATTGACATCCCGTCATCACCTTTCATCCCCAAACAGAGACTATCATGCAAGTTAATGGAATTTTTGAGCCTCAATTTTTCACCAAGTTATCAAGTTTCTTCAGGGGAAAAATGCCGTGGCAGTGGAGTTGGCTGCTCTTGAAGAGAACAATACATGGACAGTCCAACCCCTACCTCCAGACAAAAGGAAAATTGGATGTAAGTGGGTCTATAAGGCAAAGTTAAAGGTTGATGGTTCTCTGGATAGATATAAAGCCCGTTTAGTGGCTCAAGGCTTCACTCCACAAGCTGGAATTGATTTCCAGGTTACATTCTCGCATGTAGCAAAGTTAACTGCAATGGGACTTCTCTTGTCCTTTGCTGCTCAAGTAGAGTGGCATTTCCTCCAACTTGACATCAATAATGCCTTTATAAATGGACATCTCAATAAAGAAGTTTACATGCAATTGCCAAAAGGGTATCATATTATGGGGGAGAACTTGATTTGTAAACTTAACAAGTCTCTTTATGGCCTACGACAATCTTCTAGACAATGATTTCATAAGTTTAGGAATCGTAGAAAATAATTAGTCTGCCCATAAGAGGAGATGAAATCATATGAAAAATAAAGCTGATTCTCTCCTTTGCTTGGGCTTGGGTTACCATTCTTAAAATGAGGTTTGTGCAGCCCACGATAGATCATTCCCTCTTTTCAATGGATCAGTCTCTCAACTTGTAATCCTTCTTGTATATGTGGATGATATCATCCTAACCGGACCTAATTAATCGTCAATCAAGCAAGCTCAATCTTGGTTGGTAGATCATTTTAAACTCAAAGTGATTGGTGATTTGAAGTATTTTATGGGACTTGAAATCGATCGCAAAGTCCACCAAAGGTATTCGCTTGTGCCAATGGAAGTATACAGTTCGGTTACTCTAAGATATCGGTCTTATCTCAGTCAAGCACTCACTTATTCATATGGATCCTAATATTCATCTCAACTCTATAGATGGGGATCCATTTCCAGATTCTTCTTTGTACAAAAGACTGATAGGAAGGTTGATGTATCTTACCATTTACCGGCCACATAACCTTTGAAGTCAACAAATTAATTGAGCCGATTCTTGGCTGCTCCACGCACTCCTAACCTTCATGCAGTGCATCATGTACTGCAAGATCTCAAGGTCATTCCTGACCAAGGCATTCTTTTCCCTGCACACTCTTCCCTGCGGCTTTTTGCATATGTTGATGCAGATTGGGGGAGTTGCAGGTGTAGCGACCAAAAAAAAAAGACTAGTTTTTCCTCTTAGAGAGAAAACATGGAGTCGCCACCAACTTTATTTAATCCCAGGGAAGTTGGAAAACCCTTTAGAAAAAGCTTTGGGTTCGGGAGTCGATTATGTCTAGGGAAGGCATGGATTACCAGCCCCACGGCACCCTAGAACATCCATGAAAGGTTACCCGAAATTAGTTGTGTAAACTATTAATAACTTTGAAGATATTTGTTTTACCCAAGAATCGTCTTTTAAGAAAGAACCATCCTCAGTTGTGAAATTTTTGATCGAACCTATGTGAGGTTGAACATGGCACGTAAGTCCACAGAACAACCTTAAAACCTGAAGGGTTGAACATGACACTTGTCATAGGGCAACCCAAAAAAGAAGATCGTTTTGATCAAGTGATCATCTTCTATTTTAATGTAAAATAAACGATTTTACTTCTTGAAAATAGGACAGAAATGAAACGTAGAAATGAAACTTTTTGCTAACTTATTCAGTGAGCGGTGGAACAGAAAAATAAGAATGTCACAAGAAACTTATTGTAGTAATATCAACAGAGAGAACAAGGATTACCAAATGAGAGCAGAATAACAATGATTTTATTTCCAACCAGTGATGAGGTTTCAAGATCAAAATCTTTACATTTCAACCTCCCTTACTCTTTTAACCCTTCCTTCTTACCCACTCTTCATAATAAAGAAGAGAAAAGGGGCTCAGATTTCTAACCTCTTTTTCTTCACAAAGAAAATGTTAGATAAAATCTCTCTCTTCTTCCTCACTCTTTGTATCTCCCCTCTCTACCTCCTCTCTGATTTTTCCTTCCTTCTTTTTTCTAGAAAATCTCTTCCCTCCTAAAATCCTCTCCAAGATGTTCCCCCCTTTTTCCAGAAAATACTCTCCCCTTTTATAGATGGAGGAGAGGACTTCATGCTTCTTCTTACCCAGTGGCTTCAAGGTTGGTCTTCACTAAGTCCGGGGTTTGGGTGGTTCTGAGCAGAAGTAGCGTTTGTCCAGATGGGGGCGGCGTGAGCAGTGGAAAGGAGGTGATTTGATGTGAAGGTTGCGTGTTTGAAGAGAGCAGGAGGTGGGGTTTTGTCTGATGTATAAGATGTTTTTCTTTAGGGTTAGGAGTGGGGGAGCTAGGTTAAAACGAGGGGGGAATGAGGAAGAAGAAGGACCAATGGGTAGAGGAGGAAACGATGTCTTGTCTAATGTGTAAAATAGCGTTTTTTTAGGGTTAGGAGAAGTAACTCAATCTCCTTTCCTTTTTTGTTGATTGTCCTCATCCCCTTCTTTTTTCGTCCTTTCTTCATTACCTTCTTCTTCTTTCTTTATTCTTTAGCCTTCAGCCTGAAAATAAAATTGCAAATGGGACAGAATCTCTTCATCCCAACAGAAACTTAGATATGCAAAAGTAGATATACACTGGATGGACCTCCTCGTCCAACAAGAAAAGATAATTGCAGTGGACGGAACCTCCTCGTCCAACGGAAATTAAATAATTGAAGTGGACGGAACTCCCTCGTCCAACAGAAATAAAATAATTGAAGTGGACGGAACCTCCTCGTCATTCAACAAATGCAAGGGACAGGACTGGACGGGCTCAAAGGCAAATGCATTGGAATGGACGGGACCACCCCGTCCAACAGCAAGTGCAAAGCAATGGACGGGACCACCCCGTCCATCGGCAAGTGCAAAGCAAAGGACGGGACCACCCCGTCCAACAGCAAGTGCAAAGGACGGGACCACCCCGTCCATCAGCAAGTACAAAGCAAAGGACGGGACCACCCCGTCCAACTACAAGTGAAAAGCAATGGGCGGGACCACCCCGTCCATCAACAAGTACAAAGCAATGGACTGGACGGGGCCACCCCATCCATTGGTAAGTGCAGTGATTGGACGGGACCACCCCGTCCATTGGCAAGGGCTAGGGACTGGACGGGACTACCCCGTCCATTGGCAAGGGCTAGGGACTAGACGGGACTACCCCATCCATTGTCAAGTCCAAGGGACTGGACAGGACTACCCCGTCCATTGGCAGGTCCAAGGGCTGGACGGGACCACCCCGTCCAACAGCGAGTGCAATGCAAAGGATGGGACCACCCCGTCCAACAGCAAGTGCAAAGCAATGGACGGGACCACCCCGTCCATCTACAAGTGCAAAGAAATGGGCGGGACCACCCCGTCCATCAGCAAGTGCAAAGCAATGGACAGGACCACCCCGTCCATCAGCAAGTGCAAAGCAATGGACTGGACGGGGCCACCCCGTCCAACAGCAGGTGTGATGGACTGGACGGGACCACCCCGTCCAACAGCAAGATGGACGGGACTTCCCCATCCACAGCAAGTGCAAATGTGAAGGACTGGACGGGACCACCCCGTCCAATATAGCAAGATGGACGGGACTTCCCCATCCACAGCAAGTGCCAATGTGATGGACGGGGTCTCCCCGTCCAACAGCAAGATGGATGGGACTTCCCCGTCCACAGCAAGTGCAAATGTGATGGACTGGACAGGACCACCCCATCCCACAGCAAGATGGACGAGACTTCCCCATCCACAGCAAGTGCAAATGTGATGGACGAGGTCTCCCCGTCCAACAGTAAGATGGACGAGACTTCCCCGTCCACAGCAAGTGCAAATGTGATGGACTGGACGGGACCACCCCATCCCACAGCAAGATGGACGGGACTTCCCCATCCACAGCAAGTGCAAATGTGATGGACGGGGTCTCCCCGTCCAACAGCAAGATGGACGGGACTTCCTCGTCCACAGCAAGTGCAAATTTGATGGATGGGGTCTTGATAAGCCACTGGCTCATCTAGTTTTATGACTAGTATGACCATGGTCTTGTGCTAATTACATCTCGTTTTCGCCCAAATTAGACTTGATTCCCCTCAAGCAAGGTTTTGAGTCTCTTAAGTAGTTTTAGGATATTTTAGCTAGTTTTGAGCCAAATAAAGCACTTACTGCTGTTTCATGTTTTCAGGTTAATAAGGACAGCATGAAGGGAAGGACATTTAGAAGCAGAAGCCATCACGGCCCAGCCGTGACACTGGTCACGGCCGTGATGAGCTATCCATGAAAGACAGAAAGCATCATGGCCTAGCCGTGATGCCCATCACGGGCGTGATGAGAAGACAATGAAGAACAGAACTGATCACGACCTAGCCGTGATGGAGGTCACGGCCGTGACAGATCAGCACCCAAAGTCAGAAAGGATCACGGTCTGGCCGTGATAGGCATCACGGCCGTGACGGACCAGAATTTGAATACGCGCCCTTGGCAGAACCGATCACGGCCTAGCCGTGATGGCCATCACGATCATGACGCAATCCTGATCTATAAAAAGGCCACGACAGACAGAAACAAGGATCGAATTTTCACTGTTTTACAAATGTTTTTTAGGGTTTTGTACTGTGTTTGTGATGGAGAACTAATCCCCTTGGATTAATCTGTTGTAATCGGCTTTCACCGACACTTGAGGTTTTGTAATTCCCGGATCGTTTTGCTTTTATCTTTCAATACTATTCTTTATTCTCTGTTTGCTTAATTCAGTTTGTATCGAATTAGTATTGATTTGTTTCGATGACCCTATGTTCCTATACTTAATCGCGTTTGCTTAATTCGCGTGTGTTCAATCGTGTTTGCTTAATTCACAAGGACTTCATCCGTTTTCTTAATTCGGAATTAGGAACATATGTCTCGTAGCGTTAATTTCGCTTGTTAATTGATGCTACAATAGAAAAGGGATTAGAATCCGCTTAGGGCTTGGAATTACATGAATCAATGATAGTGGGAAACCGAACAACAGATTAATCGTCTTTAGCTTATTTGATAATCACTTTTACTGCTCTGTTTTCTGCTTTGTTTCTCAATTCAATTTCAAACATTCAACACCCCCCCAAGTCAATAAATAGGTTAATAACAAATCCAAGAGTCCTTGTGAGACGATACTCGAGTTGTCGTACCCTGAACTACAATTTTATAATCACTCGCTTTTGACCCGTGTGCGACAGCGGATCAAATTGGCGCCGTTGCCGGGGACTCTTGTAGTTATTAATCTGTTTTTACTGATACATTGCTGAGTTAGTTCTGGCTACTAGGTTTGCTAATTCTGATTTGTTTGATTTTGACCCTGAAATTGAAAGAACTTTGCACGCACGCCGTAGGGCAATTCAGGCAAACACTAGTTCACCAAACAATTCTGATTCTGATTCTGAATTTGCTTTTGATAACATGGCCGATCAAAGAACATTAAGACAGCTTGCTGCCCCTGATGTTAATTATAATGGTCTGTGTATTGAATATGTTGGAGATGTTGCTCCCTTTGAATTAAAATCTGGTTTAATTCACTTGTTGCCAAGGTTTAGTGGTCTTGCAGGTGAGGATCCGCATAAACATCTGAAGGAATTCTAGGTCGTTTGCTCTACACCTCTGAGACCTGAAGGAATAACAGAAGACCACATCAAGCTGAGAGCCTTCCCGTTCTCACTACAGGGTGCTGCGAAGGATTGGCTATACTATCTTGAGCCAAATTCTGTTTCAACCTGGAACGATTTGAAGAAGGTCTTCCTGGAGAGATACTTCCCTGCCTCCAGAGATGCATCCATCAGAAAGGAGATATGTGGCATTAGACAAAGCAATGAGTCATTGGCCGAGTACTGGGAGAGATTCAAGAAGTTGGTGTCCAGTTGTCCTCAACACCAGATTTCTGAGAAACTGCTCATTCAGTATTTTTATGAGGGACTGCTACCGATGGACAAGAATATTTTAGATGCCATGAGCGGGGGTGCACTTGTTGATAAGACCCCAGTTGTTGCCAAGGCATTGATAGAGAACATGTCTCTCAACTCCCAGCAGTTCACAACCAGAAGTAATTCCGTCGAGACAAGGAGTGTGAACGAGGTCCATGTTCCTTCTTCCAACAAGGCCCTTGAAACCAGACTTGATGAGCTCACTTCCTTAGTGAAATAGTTGGCAGTGGATAAAACTCAAACAGCGAGGTTGTGTGGAATTTGTACTTCTCCTGAACACCTGACAGATGCATGTCCCATTCTGAAGGATGAGTCGGTCACTGAGATGCCTCAAGCATATGCAGTAAATCTTTACAATCAAGGCAACAATCAGAACAGGTACAACATTCCTGACCTCTCCACTAATAAGTACCACCCCTACTGGAGAAACCATGCAACCTTCGGTATGGAAACTCATCACAACAGCAACCGATGGCACTACCACAGAACTCTCCTCAAGTGACCACTTCTACACCTTCCGGACCCTCACTAGAGGACCTTGTCAAGCAAATGGCTGCAAACAATCTCCAGTTTCAGTAGCAAGCAAATGCTAGTATTCATACTTTGCAGACACAGGTTGGATAGTTTCAGTAGCGAACGGATGCTAGCATTCATACTTTGCAGACACAGATTGGACAACTTGCCACTTCGATGAATGCCATGCAGCAAGCTCAAGGATCGAACCAACTACCTGCACAAACAGTGGTGAATCCTAATGTCCCTAATCCTAATGTGAGTACAATTACTTTGAGATCCGGGAAAGTTACAGAATCTGCACCTGAAAAGAGTAAAGTTGTTGAGGTAACACCTGAGCCTCCTGTTGTTATTGAGGCTGAAAGAGAGTATGCGCCACCAATCCCCTTCCCACAAAGAGTGCTGAAAAATAAAAATATTGTTGAGGAAGACAAGGAGAGAGAAATTCTGGATGTGTTCAGAAAAGTAGCGGTAAACATTCCGCTTCTTAATGTGATCAAGCAGGTTCCAAAGTACGCAAAGTTTCTGAAGGATTTGTGCACACACAAGAGAAGGTTGAAGGGACATGAGAGAGTCAATTTGGGGCGAAATGTTTCAGCCCTCATTCAAGCTAAACCTGTGCCTAAAAGGGTCACTGTTTCAGCCCTCAGTCCGGCGATGCCACAGAAGTGCAAGGATCCGGGAACTTTCGCTATTCCATGCACCATTGGGGACAGTAAATTCGACAATTGCATGTTGGATTTAGGGGCTTCAATTAATGTTATACCCACTTCTGTTTTCAATAACCTTGATCTTGGTCCTTTGCAACACACGGGTCTTACCATTCAGTTGGCAAACAGGACCAATGCTCGCCCCATTGGAGTGGTAGAAGATGTGCTTGTCCAGGTTAATGACTTGATTTTTCCTGCTGATTTTTACATCCTGGACATGGCAGAAGAAAGGAATTCAAGCAGATCACCAATCATTTTGGGTAGACCGTTCATGAAGACAGCGAAGACAAAGATTGATGTTCACGACGGAACCATGTCCATGGAGTTTGGTGACATTGTTGCAAAATTCAAAATTTTTGATGCTATGAAGCATCCCCTGGAAGAGCATTATGTTTTTCAAATAGAATTGCTCTCCGAAATTGTTGATGACACTTATTGCGATTTGGTTGCAACTGCTGATTTTCCGTCTTTTTCTGATTTTGATGATGTTTATTCATGTACTGATTGTACTAGCACTAACCCTTGTGCTGTTTGTGCTGAGATTGATGCTACTTTGCAGGGTGACAGTGTAAATGAAGCTATGTGTTAAGCTGAAGTTCTTGACAGCCCGGCTGCCCCGAACATACCATCTATTGAGCAGCCACCCTCCTTAGAGCCTAAGCCACTTCCTGGAAATCTGAAGTATGCTTACTTGGAGAAGAATGAAAAACTTCCAGTTATAATTTCCTCTAACCTTGATTCTGACCAGGAAACTAAGCTCTTGGAGGTTTTGAAGAGGCATAAGAAGGTGATTGGTTGGACCTTGGCCGACATACCAGGTATTAGCCCCTCCATGTGTATGCATAGGATTCTGTTGGAGGATAGGTCTAAACCAGTTAGGCAGCCCCAAAGGCGACTCAATCCCTTAATTCTTGATGTTGTAAAGAAGGAGGTAACAAAACTCTTGCATGCGGGTATCATATATCCTATCTCTGACAGTAATTGGGCGAGCCCCGTGCAAGTTGTGCCTAAGAAATCTGGACTCACAGTGGTAAAAAATGAAAACAATGAACTTGTCCCCACTAGAGTCCAGAATAGCCGGAGAGTTTACATAGATTACAGGAGGTTGAACCAGGCAACTAGAAAGGATCACTTTCCTTTGCCATTCATCGATCAGATGCTTGAACGGCTAGCTGGTAAATCACATTATTGTTTTCTTGATGGTTTTTCAGGATACTTTCAGATCCACATTGCACCAGAGGATCAAGAGAAAACAACCTTCACGTGCCCCTTTGGCACGTTTGCTTACAGGAGGATGCCATTTGGTCTTTGCAATGCCCCTGGCACATTCCAGAGATGCATGATTAGTATTTTCACTGAATATATTGAGAATTGCATGGAAGTGTTCATGGATGATTTTACTGTTTATGGTTCCTCATTTGATGCATGCTTGCATAGTTTGAATCTTGTTTTGGAAAGATGCATTGAAACTGACCTTGTTTTGAACTACGAAAAATGTCATTTTATGGTTGAACAGGGAATTGTTTTGGGGCATATTATTTCTGAAAGGGGTATTTCAGTAGATCCTGCTAAGATTGATGTGATCTCTACATTTGCCTTACCCATCTTGCGTTCGCAAGATTCGTTCTTTTCTTGGTCATGCAGGGTTCTACAGGCGCTTCATAAAGGATTTCAGCAAGATAGCTCTTCCTCTATCAAACTTGCTGAAGAATGATGCCACATTCAACTTTGATGACAACTGCAAGAAGGCATTTGATTTCTTGAAGAAGGCACTGGCCTCTACTCCCATCATCCAGCCTCCTGACTTGACCCTCCCTTTTGAGATTATGTGTGATGCCTCTAATTATGCTGTGGGGGCAGTCCTTGCACAAAGGGTGGGCAAGGCTGCACATGTCATTTATTATGCTTCTAGAACTTTAGATGATGTATAGTCTAATTACATAACCACTGAGAAGGAACTGCTAGCAATTGTTTTTGCTCTTGATAAATTCAGATCATATTTGCTAGGTTCCAAGGTTGTTGTTTTCACTGACCATGCAGCTCTAAAGTACTTGTTGAAGAAGCCAGAAGCAAAACCGAGACTGATTCGGTGGATGTTGTTGCTCCAAGAGTTTAGTGTAGAGATTAAGGATAAAAGTGGAGCTGAGAATTTAGTGGCTGATCACTTGAGTAGAATAGAGAGGGATGAGGATCCTTCCCCCGTCCAGGATGACTTTCCTGATGAGCAGCTTTTACAGTTACATGGCGTGACCCCTTGGTTTGCTGATATTGTGAATTATCTTGTTCTTTGGTGTCTTTCCGACAGGGGCAACTAGGTCACAAATTCACAAACTCAAGAGTGATGCCAAGTACTATGTTTGGGATGATCCATATCTCTGGAAGTTTGGTAGTAATCAGGTGATTAGGAGATGTGTCCCCGACTATGAGATTGAGTCTATTCTGCATTTTTCTCATGCTTCTCAGGTAGGGGGACAGTTTGGGCCACAAAGGACTGCACGAAAAATCCTGGACTCAGGTTTTTACTGGCCCACTATTTTTAGGGATGCTTATGAGATCTACCGCACTTGTAAAGAGTGTCAGCTAGCAGGTACAACCATCACTCGTAAGAGTGAAATGCCTCGGCAACCTATGCTTTTCTGTGAGGTGTTTGATGTGTGGGGAATTGACTTTATGGGTCCGTTCCCTGCATCTTTTGGTTTTCTCTATATCTTACTTGCTGTTGATTATGTTTCAAAGTAGGTGGAAGCTATCCCCACTAGGACTAATGATTCTAGTGTTGTTGCACATTTTGTCAGGTCTAATATCTTTTGCAGGTTCGGAATACCTCGTGCTATCATAAGTGACCAAGGCACTCACTTCTGTAACCGCACCATGGAAGCTTTACTCCGGAAGTATGGGGTCGTGTACAGGGTCTCTACTGCATATCATCCCTAGACTAATGGCCAGGCTGAGATCTCCAACAGAGAGATCAAACAGATCTTAGAGAAAGTGGTGCAGCCAAGTAGGAAGGACTGGAGCCGCCGTCTAGAAGACGCACTTTGGGCTCAAAGAACAGCTTTCAAGACACCAATAGGGATGTCTCCCTATAGACTTGTGTTCGGTAAAGCATGTCATCTCCCTGTAGAAGTTGAGCACCGTGCTTATTGGGCGGTCAAGAGCTGCAATTTTGAAATGGAAAAGGCTGGCATTGAAAGGAAACTCCAATTGCAGCAGCTTGAAGAGCTTAGGTTGGAAGCCTATGAAAGCTCTTGGGTTTATAAAGAGAAAACTAAGCACTTCCATGATAGAATGATTTCTAGGAAGGAATTCTCTGTGGGCCAACATGTCTTACTGTTTAACTCCCGCCTGAAAGTGATGGCTGGGAAGCTTCGATCCAAGTGGATTGGCCCATTCGTTGTTACTGATGTTTTCCCTCATGGTGCAGTAGAAATAAAAAGTGCAGGTAGCAACAAGGCCTTCAAGGTTAATGGGCAGCGATTGAAGCTATTCCATGAGAGCTTGGTGCCTGAGGATGCAACCGTAGAGGAGCTCTCCTTGGAAGCTCCCACCTACACCGCATCTTGATCAGGGAGCCCATTCTCCTTTCCCTCACTCTTATTTTATATTTATGTTCTTTCATTGAGGACAATGTATGTCTTAAGTGTGGGGGAGAGAACCAATTGTTTTAGTTTTTGTTTTCTTTTCTTTTAGCTCTTGAATAATTTGAGAAGATCAAGAGTTTGTGTGTGAGTGTTGTGTCGGAAAGCTTGAATGGGTTTTGTTAATCTAGCATAGATGGATTGCATGGTATTTGATATATGTTGATGATTCCACCTAGGTTTTGAAAACTGAAAATTGATCCCCATGTGAAAAATTGAAAACTGAACTTTGAGAAATTTTGTTGTGATTGCATGATTTATGATAAGTTTGGGGTGAAGGGGTGCACACACTAGGGATTGAATCTCGGTTAAACAATTTGCGAAAACTATCCAGGTGAGGAAATTGAGCCTCCAACATTGTTCTTAATTGCGTAAATCACTTTCAAGTTGCACTTTCCCGAATTTGCTTGAATCTCTTCTTGGTTTGCATGTTTATGTGGTTGCATCAGATGATTTAGGCAATTTTCTTTGAAATAGCTACTTGGCCTAAATTGAACCATCCCTAATGCATGTTCCCTAGTTAGCCACATGGAGCCTAATTAGACTATTGTTTCTTGATGACCCTATATTATAAGCCGAAAATTTGGAAAAACCATGTTAACCCAATCTTAGGATTAGGAGAGCATGGAAGCTTAGCAAGAGAAGGGTTGTAAGAAAGTAAGTTTGGGGTGGCTAAAAGGATATGATGTGTTGTTTGGGATTGAGAAAAAGAAAAAAATAAAGGTTGGAGCCAAAGGCAAAGAAGAAGAGAAAAAGAGAAAAGAACAAAAATGTCCAAAAGCTTAGCAAGGAAAAGGCTGTAGTCACCCAAAGCAGAAAGAAAAATGGAAAAAGGAATTTGAGTGGAAGTTCAATATGTCAAAATGCTCATGCTCTCTTAGTTCCTAGGGACTTAAGCCTAGTACCTTTGAATATCCTACCCTTAGCCAGGCCCCATTACAACCTTTAAAAGACCTTCTATGTTGCATGCATGTTTTCGTGGGAACTTTGTTTGAGATGAAAATCAAATTCATGGGAAGTGCTCTTAAAATGTGAAATTGAGTGAAAAGTTGATAGCCTTGAAATTGAGCGAATGAGTGAAATACTAAATGCCCTTGTGAGGAAGGAAATTGTTTGAAACCGGTGATCTCCCTTTTGTGTGTGACTTGAATCCCTTACTTAGATTATTGATTGCATGAATGATGGAATTCTCAATTGTTTAAAGTAGATGAATGTGAGGATTACATTGTTGCAAGGGGGGAGCATTGAAGGAAAATTGTTTTCATGAATTGCATGAAATTTGTGGGAAAGTTGATTGAATCCTTTAAGCTTGCCAAGTTTGAATCTTTTTGAGTTTTAGTTTTCTTGGGGACAAGCAAAGTTCCAGTTTGGGTTATTTTGATAAGCCGCTGGCTCATCTAGTTTTATGACTAGTATGACCGTGGTCTTGTGCTAATTACATCTCGTTTTCGCCCAAATTATACTTGATTGTCCTCAAGCAAGGTTTTGAGTCTCTTAAGTAGTTTTAGGATATTTTAGCTAGTTTTGAGCCAAATAAAGCACTTACTGCTGTTTCATGTTTTCAGGTTAATAAGGAGAGCATGAAGGGAATGACACTTAGAAGCAGAAGCCATCATGGCCTAGCCGTGACACTGGTCACGGCCGTGATGAGCTATCCATGAAAAACAGAAAGCATCACGGTCTAGCCGTGATGCCCATCACGGGCGTGATATGAAGACCCTGAAGTCAGAAAGCATCACGGCCTACCCGTGATGCCCATCACGGGCGTGATGAGAAGACAATGCAGAACAGAACTGATCACGGCCTAGCCGTGATGGAGGTCACGACCGTGACAGATCAGCACCCAAAGTCAGGACGGACCAGAATTTGAATGCGCGCCCTTGGCAGAACCGATCACGGCCTAGCCGTGACGCAATCCTGATCTATAAAAAGGCACGGCAGACAGAAACAAGGATCGAATTTTCACTATTTTACAATTGTTTTTAAGGTTTTGTACTGTGTTTGTGATGGAGAACTAATCCCCTTGGATTAATCTGCTGTAATCGGCTTTCGCCGACACTTGAGGTTTTGTAATTCCCGGATCGTTTTTCTTTTCTCTTTCAATACTATTCTTTATTCTCTGTTTGCTTAATTCAGTTTGTATCGAATTAGTATTGATTTGTTTCGATGACCCTATGTTCCTATACTTAATCGCGTTTGCTTAATTCGCGTGTGTTCAATCGTGTTTGCTTAATTCACGAGGACCTCATCCGTTTTCTTAATTCGGAATTAGGAACATATGTCTCGTAGCGTTAATTTCGCTTGTTAATTGATGCTACAATCGAAAAGGGATTAGAATCCGCTTAGGGCTTGGAATTACATGAACCAATGATAGTGGGAAACCGAACAGCAGATTAATCGTCTTTAGCTTATTTGATAATCACTTTTACTGCTCTGTTTTCTGCTTTGTTTCTTAATTCAATTTCAAACCTTCAAACCCCCCAAGTCAATAAATAGGTTAATAACAAATCCAAGAGTCCTTGTGAGACGATACTCGAGTTGTCGTACCCTGAACTACAGTTTTATAATCACTCGCTTTTGACCCGTGTGCGACAGCGGGTTTGGTCTCCGTCCACAGCAAGTGCAAAGGACTGGACGGGACCATCCCTTCCAATAGCAAGTCCAACATGATGGACGGAGCCTCCCCGTCCAACAGCAAGTCCAAAGTGATGGACGAGACTTCCCCGTCCAACAGCAAGTGGAAAGGATTGAACTGGACCGCGTCCAACAGCAAGTGTAATGAACTGGGCCTCGCCCAAAGATTGGATCGATCAAGGTTGCGTCCAGCCGCAAATTAATTATGGGCCCCCTCCCTTTCTTTATTATTCTCTTTTTCTTCTCTCTCTCTTTATTACTATTATTAGTCTCCTCGAAGCATAATAGAATAAAAGACGGACAAAAATGGGTGTTCACAATTGCCCCTCTTTACTTGTTGCATACTAGAAGACATGATTAGTCGTGACTTTTCATGTATTGTAGTAATGAACAAGTAAAGAAAAATGAACACACATTGAGCTCAGAAGAAAACATTACAGTTTGAAAATAAAATTACTATGAGCCTTAGAGCTCAAATGCAGTGAGCCTTAGAGCTCGAACATAGAATTGCAGTGAGCCTCAGAGCTCGAAAATGCAGTGAGCCTCAGAGCCCGAAAAACAAAGATGCAGTGAGCCTCAGGGCTCGAAAATAAAATTGTAATGAGCCTCAGAACTCGAAAATAAAATTGCGGCGAGCCTCAGAGCTCGAAAATAAAATGCAGTAAGCCTCAGAGCTCAAAAAATAAAGATGCAGTGAGCCTCAGCTCGAAAATAAAATTGCAATGAGCCTCAGAGCTCGAAAGTAAAAATGTAGTGAGCCTCAGAGATCGAAAATAAAATTGCAGCGAGCCTTAGAGCTCAAGAATAAAATGCAGTGAGCTTCAGAGCTCGAAAATAAAATTACAATGAGCCTCAGAGCTCCAAAGTAAAAATGCAGTGAGCCTAAGAGCTCGAAAATAAAATTGCAGCGAGCCTGAGAGCTCGAAAATAAAATTGCAATGAACCTCAGAACTCAAAAGTAAAAATGCAATGAGCCTCAGAGCTTGAAAATAAAATTGCAGCGAGCCTCAGAGCTCGAAAATAAAATGCAGTGAGCTTCAGAGCTCGAAAAATAAAGATGCAGTGAGCCTCAGCTCGAAAATAAAATTGTAGTGGACGGAACCCCCTCGTCCAACAGGAAAGTAAATATGCAATGGAAGGAACCTCCTCGTCCAACAGAGAAGTAAACATGCAATGGACGGAATCTCCTCGTCCACCAGAAAATTAAATGCAATGGACGGAACCTCTTCGTCCAACAGAAAAGTGAGTGCAATGGACGGAATCTCCTCGTCCAACAGAAAATTAAATGCAATGGATGGAACCTCCTCGTCCAATAGAAAAGTAAACATGCAGCGAGCCTTAGAGCTCGAAAATAAAATTCAATCAGCAATCTGAAACTAAAGGGAATCCTTTCCTTTTGACGACAGCAGAACCAAATGCTCCATGGAAAAAAAACTTCCACCAACCAAACCCTTGCTCATCGGCCACTCTGGGACGAGGCATCACTTATTCTTTTAACAACATTGGTCACTCAAGAAATCTGATGAACTCTGGATGTTATTTTTGTCCTCCCAAGCTTATTTGCATCATTCTTTTGTCATCCAGTGCATGCCACCTTTTCCATCTAATTTGAAGTATTGAGTCCTCTTGGTTTAAACCATTCATTGGTGCTACCATTAGAATTATCAAATCATACCATTAAACTTATATTTACTTTTATTGAGACATGACTATAGTGATTGAACATGAGAGCGAACACGACAAGGGAGTGTGAAAGAAAAGCCTCTTTCCTTAATACGAGAATTTAGTTTGTTAAGAGAAAATAACAATGAGAACAAAATTACAAAAGGGATCATGAAGATTAAAAACAAAGATAAGCAAAGAAAATTACGAGAATCACATTATATTTGCCCCAGTATTGGTCCTTTGATTTTCATTTAATTGATTCCCCTCAGCTTTTTGATGACACGGATCTTGGCTTCTGTTTCTGAATCTTCAAATACATCATTCTTTAACAATTTGGCCCCGGTATACTCAGTCGGGTAAAATTGCCCCAGTGTGGTGAGTGCTTGCAGAAGTGTTGGATCATATCCTCCTCCTAGGCTGCCTTTGCAGGTTTTCAGCCTAAGGTTTCTTTGCCCTAACTTTTGCCTAGGCTGCCCTTTTGGATTTTCAACCTAGCGGGCCTTTGCTTCTCCTTTGTTTTTATTGTGTTTTGCCCTAACTTTTGCCTAGGCTGCCCTCTCAGGTTTTCAACCTAGCGGGCCTTTTCTTTTCTTTTCTTTTTTTCACTGTGTTTTGCCCTAACTTTTGCCTAGGCTGCCCTTTCGGGTTTTCAACCTAGCGGGCCTTCAAGCGTAGAATTTTTTCACAGCATCAGAGTTTACTGGCCTTGGTAACTCTTCCCCATCCCTGTTTTACAGAACTGAAGCTCCTCCCGAGAATGCTTGTTTGATAATATAGGGGCCTTTGTAATCCGGTGCCCATTTTCCTCAGACATCCTCCTGACTAAGGAGGATTTTCTTTAAAACCAGGTCTCCCGCGCAAAATTCTCTAGGACGAACCTTTTTATTGAAAGCTCTTGCCATTCTGCTTTGATACAACTGCCCGTGATAGATAGCTGTCAGTCTTTCTCTTCTATCATGTTCAACTGCTCATACCGTATTTTCACCCACTCGGATTCTTCTAAATCTGCTTCCATCAAGACTCTTAGCAAAGGGAGTTCTACTTCGATAGGTGAGACAACCTCCATCCCGTACACCAGAGAGAAAGGGGTTGCCCCAGTGCTTGATCGTATGTTAGTCCGATAAGCATGTAGAGCATATGGCAGCATTTTGTGCCAGTCCTTATAGTTTACAACCATCTTGGCAACAATCTTCTTGACATTTTTATTTGCTGCTTCAACTGCATCATTCATTTGAGGCCTATAAGGAGCCGAATTGTGGTGTTTGATTTTGAAACCATCGCAAAACTTTTGAATCTCGGTACCATTAAGATTGGCAGCATTATCTGTGATTATCCTCTCTGGGATCCCGTATCTACAGACAACGTCCTTCTTGAGGAACTTGAGAAACACCCTTTGAGTTATGCTGGCATATGAAGCAGCTTCTACCCATTTAGTGAAGTAGTATATCGCCACCAAAATGAAACGATGACCATTGGAAGCCTTGGGATTAATGGGATCAATGACATCTATTCCCCACATCGAAAAAGGCCATGGGGATGCTAAATCAGGCAAAGTGGAAATGCAGGTGCATTAACCCGGCCTCGCATGCATCTGGCATTTTTGGCATTTACGAACATGCTCCATACAATCTGACTCCATAGTAGACCAATAATAACCACTTCTCAAGATCTTCCTAGCCATCATGTGACCATTGGCATGAGTCCCACAGATTCCTTCATGAACTTCGATCATGATCAATTTAGCTTCGCGAGCATCCACATATTTGAGTAGGGTACCATCATATCCTCTTTTATACAAGACTTCCTTGTTTAAGAAAAAGGTCATAGCCAGTCTTCGGATGGCCTTTTTATTTACTTCACTCGCCTCTACCGGGTATTCCTTGTTCTGAATAAATTGCTTGATATAATGGTACCAAGGCTTACCATCAGGTTCTCCTTCCACGTGAGCACGATGACGTGCTCATCTTGCACTCTAATTTGGATGGGTTGGACGTTGATATGGATATCTAGCTTGGTCATGGCAGCTAGTGTGGCTAAAGCATCAGCAAATTGATTCTTGTCTCGACTTAAATACGAGAAAGTAATCTCGTTGAACTTTGCAATCAACTGAGTCAAGGACTTCTGATACGGAATCAACTTGGAGTCTTTGGTATGCCATTCACCATTGACTTGGTAAACGATTAGAGCTGAATCCCCGAAGACTTTCAACTGCTTTATACCCAGTTCAAGTTCCATTTACAATCCACCAGCACATTCCTCGTATTCTGCAATATTATTTGTACATTCGAATTTCAGTTTTACGGCCATCGGGTACTGCTTGCCATTCGGTGAGATAACCATTGCCCCTATGCCGTTGCCATGCATATTGACGGCTCCATCAAAATAGATTTTCCACACATCTTCCTGTTCCTCACCTTCCTGGAGGGACATTATCTCTCCATCTGGGAACTCGGAATTGACAGGCCATCCATCCTCAAGGGGATTCTCTGCTAAATGGTCAGCAATCACACTTCCTTTGACGGACTTCTGAGTCACATATTTGATGTCAAATTCTGACAATATCACTTGCCACTTCGAAACCCTTAAGGAGATATGCGGGCTTTCGAAGATATACTTCAAAGGATCCATTCGAGAAATTAGCCAAGTGGTGTGATATAACATGTATTGTCTGAGTCTTCTGGAGGTCCATACTAATGCACAACAAGTCTTCTCGATTTCCATATAACGAGCCTCACAGGCGTTAAACTTCTTACTCAGATAGTAAATTGCCTGCTCCTTCCTGCCATATTCATCTTGTTGTCCCAGCATTGCCCCCATTGAGGTTGGGAGTATGGTGAGATAGAGTAACAATGGACGTCCTTGAGTAGGTGGTACCAACACTGGGGGATTCAGTAGATATGTCTTTATCTTATCAAAGGCTTCTTGACAGTCATCATCCCATCTTCCTGGATTATTCTTCCTGAGGAGTTTGAAGATTGGCTCGCATGTGCTAGTCAGATTTGCAATGAAGCGCGCAATATAGTTCAATCTTCCAAGAAAACCCCTTATTTCTCGCTCGCTCTTAGGTGCTGGCATGTCACGTATTGCTTCCACCTTGTTAGGGTCCACCTTTATTCCCTCTCTACTGACAACAAAGCCAAGTAAATTCCCTGCGGATGCACCGAAAGTACATTTTGCAGGGTTGAGGCACAACTTGTACTTTCTTAGCCACTCGAACAACTTTCTCAAAACTGCCACATGGCTTTCTCCTTCCTTGGACTTAGCCACTATATCATCAACATATACTTCTACCTCCTTTATGCATCATGTCATGGAACAATGCTACCATAGCAAGTTGGTAAGTGGCCCCAGCATTTTTTAGTTCAAAAGGCATCACTTTGTAACAAAAAGTTCCCCAAAGAGTGATAAAGGTTGTCTTTTCTTTATCGTCATTGTCCATGAGGATCTGATTGTACCCAGAATACCCGTCCATGAACGAAAACCTGTGACTTCTGGCTGTGCTGTCTACAAGGACATCAATATGAGGTAGGGGGAAATCATCCTTTGGACTGACTTTATTCAGGTCTCGGTAGTCCACGCACATTCTGACCCTCCCATCCTTCTTTGGTACTGGAACAATATTAGCTACCCATTACGGGTGTCTAGCTACTTCCAAAAAGCCTGCCTCCAACTGCTTGGCCACTTCCTCCTTGATCTTCAGCGACATCTCAGGATGCATTCTTCTTAATTTTTGCTTCTTTGGAGCTGCATCTGGGTATAAGGGAATCTTATGCAATGCTATCTCAGGATCTAACCCTGGAATGTCTTGGTAGGACCAAGCAAAAACATCCAGATATTCTTTGAATAGTGCAACCATTTCTCCTCGCTCTGGGTTATCCACTATTTTCAACTCCTTCTTGTCTTCCTCGGTTCCCATATTGATCACTTCTGCAACCTCATCATTCGTGCTAATCCCTTCCTCTGACCGTTTCACCACTTTTATGAATTCTTCAATGTCTTCTTCTTCCTCATCGGATTCAAGGTCGCATTCATCAGCGGCCGCGAGGGAATCAATAAATGAGTTTTCAAAGTTCCTTTCCCGAGGTAAATCTTTAGTGGAAGAAGTATTCCTGGAAGAAAAAGTCAGGAATAGGAGAAGTATAGGCAAGGGTCTTATTTATGACAGAAAAGCTTAAACAAAATAAATAAATGAAAGAGAGAGAAAAGAAATGATGGACTCAAAAGGAAAACACCAGACAAAGTATTACATTTTCATTCATGTCTCCAAGAAAGTAAACATCAGTTCATAATTAGTACAATAAGATAATTACTTCATAGAAATAACATCAACAAACGGTTCCGATTGCCAATTGTTGAGAACTTCATTGCTAGCAGGGAGATAGATGACATGGTTCTCGTCCGGCTCCTCTTCAAGTGTGCTGATAGTGAAGTGAGGGGAAAATGACTTTGTGGGACTGATAACTTCAGCAGCTACTGGGAAAGTCTCTGTCAGAAGGGGAAGATACTTTCTTGCACGCTCTTCTTCTTCCTTGTTCTCAAGAGTCATGAATTTCATCCCTTCTGTCAGGTTGGGCTGATACCCCAATCCGTGCCTTCCTTCTCTCATAGCCGCTTCAATTGGCCGAGAGATCCCTTGCAGCTGAGGCCCTAGGCCTTTTCCTCTTTGATACCCATTCTTTTCCATGATGTGGACTACTACTTCATTCACATTCTTCATTGGGGGCTCCCTTTTCTTGTTCTCTGACTTCAATACCTCAAAACTACGTAGCGAGTCATCTTCCATCTGCTCTGTACTTTCCACATAAGGTACTGTGGTGGGCTTTGTCATCATGATTTCCTCTTCACCACGGACAGTAATAACGGATCCATCTTGGATATACTTCAAACACTGATGCAGAGTCGATGGGACCACTCCTGCTTCATGAATCCAAGGCCTCCCCAGAAGCATAGTGTAAGCTAGTTGGATTTCCATGACTTGAAAGAGGACAGAAAAAGAACTAGGTCCTATTTCAAGGGACAGAGTTATATCTCCTAAGATTCCTCTTGCTGTCCCATCAAAGGCTCATACAATCATTTCTTGTAGTGTCAAATCCGCCACGCTTATATTTAGCTGCTCGAGGGTGGACATCGGAACCACATTCAACGCCGAACCACCATCTACAAGCACCTTTGCAATTACGAACCCCTTACACTTTAGGGTGATGTGTAATGCTTTGGTACTACTGCGAGATTTCGAGGCCACTTCATCTTCTGAGAAAGTAATCATGTTGACATGCCTGATTGGGTCCACCATATTTACCAAATTTTCCGGAGTGACGTCAGGTTTGACATACGCTTCATTCAACACCTTCAATAATGCCTTGCGATGCAATTCTGATGTCAAGATGAGCGACAAAAGGGATATCATTGCCGGAGTTTTCTTCAACTGTTCCACCACATCATATTCACTTTGCTTCATGATCTTCAGAAACTCTTCTTCTTTTTTCCCTTTTCTTTCATCCATAGTTTCCTCTTCTTTGGATTCCTTCACCATTTTTTCTTCAGTAGGAGTGTAGCATTGCCCGCTCCTTGTAATGCCCCCAATTTTCACAATATTAGTAATTTGGGCCTTTGAGGTCTCTCCCGCGGCTCCAACTAGTTTAACCTTCTGTTCATAATTCCATGGTACAGCATGTGTATCAGCATAAACAAAAGGAGCTGGCTTGCTCACCCTTACGATGACTCTTTCTGGGTCTGAAGGTTTGTTCATGGGTGGTACTCGGAGTACAACTTTTTCAACTACATTGACTTCCTCCGCAGCACCTTGTCTGGCTTGAACCACCCCCAAGGTGAGTAACCTCTGAACCTGGACTTTGAAATCCCAACAAGTTTCGATGTCGTGCCCCATTTGCCCACGATGATAGTCACACCTTAGATCCTTGGCGTACCCCCTTTCTTCTCTTGGGATTCTCACTGGTGCAACAATGTTGTATCCCACCTTCTTCAGTTCTTCAGAAATCTTCTGCATCGACACTCGTAGTTCTAGCACCTTCCTGATTGGGGACCTTGTTACCTCCAAATTTTTTACTCGATTTCCATCATTATGATTCGGGATTGGATTCTTAACTATATTAGGCCCGACCTCTTCTTCGAATCCTAGCCTCCCACAAGCAATCAACTTTCTCACTGCCGTCTTAAAAGCTTCGCAATCCTCAATAGAATGCCCTGTGAAATCCCTATGATACTGCAAGTCTGATTTGGATTGTACCAAGCAGGAAATGGTGGTTCTAAGGGACGTATAGGGTTTCCCGCAATCAAGTGGCGATCAAACAATTGTTGGAATAAATCCGCATTGGAGATGGACAATTTCGGGAAGGGTGGCAGATTTGGACTTTGGAAACGTCCTTGGTTTAGGAAATTTAGGCGAGGCGGAGGATAGTTTGGGCGGTTTTGTGGGGGTGCAGACGGGTAACGGGTGTATGATGGGCGAGCAAGGTTATATGGTTGGTGTTGGTGTAAGCCCTAGAGGCCAATGTATTTCTTTAGACTTACATTTGTATCTTGCTATTATATATATATATATATATATATATATATATATATATATATATATATATGATATGAGGCATTCCAGTTTATTGTGTTACTTGTTTAAACATAATAAAGTCCTTAGAATAGAAATTTCAGTTTAATAGAATATCAAGTATATGACTTGATCGTGAGACACTATTGAACAACGAAATCCTATTCTTAAATATCCGTAGTCAAGTATTTTATTAATAAGGACAATAATAATACATTGAGACTATTATGTGTGCAGACTGATGACCATATCTCATGGGTCATGGATATGAGATATCGAGTCGCCACATAGGTACACATTAGAGTAATGATGTACTGGATTGACCCACCATGAGAACACTACATGGAGCGTTATGTGAGTGTCATAAGTAGTTCTCATAGTGACAATGGTGTATGCAATCCTTCGACCTGAAATCACTACGATCCCTACATGAGGAGTCGTGTGCTTTAATATCGTCAAACGTCATCTGTAATAGGATGATTATAAAGACGGTCATTGGGCATACCACGAGCCATGCAGAGGGATGTGAGTGACCTAGATGGAATTTGTCCCTCCTACATAACAGGAGTAATATATTTGGGCCCCCTGATAGAGAGTGAGATCAGTAAAATGCATGGTCGTCTTTGAAATGAGTCAATATGAGATATTGACCTCATTTGTTGTTAAGTCTACTCAGGTATCAGGGAACATGATATTGAACCATACAAGGGTGACACATTCTATGTCTTGTGTTCAATATAGATATATGGACAAAGGGATAATAATGCACATGAATATTTGTCACAGAAAGGTTTCGTCAAATCACTGACTTTCTCACTACTTAGGTAGCAGTGATGTATTGCTAGATACCACTCACTGTTTGTAATATTAAATGGGATTTAATATTACTACTAACGTTTTGGGAACCTATAGGGTCACACACATAAGAGCAGATTAAAAGAAGAATTAAAAGGAGAGTTGGACTTTTCTATTGGGCCTAGCGCCTAGTACATGGGCTTAGGTCAAACACTGCTCACTAACTCACTTAAGGAGGTGCTGCTATAAGTAGACCACTTAAGCTATTGTGCAAAGACGGTTTTTTTACCCTAGCCGCACATAGAGAGTGACAGTGAGCAGCAGGTCTCGGTTTTCTAAGCTAGCACTGTGAGACAGAGACGCTTTGGGTTCGTGACGTTAGACGTTCAGGGAATCTGCTCGTGTGGATACCTTAGAGACATTGTTCGTGCGGTGTTCGTGATAGACGTTTTTAATCTACAGTCATTCCTTCAAGAGGTAAATCTTCTAACCATGAATCGTGATCATTCGCAAGGATCCTTCGATGGGAATTTTTCCGCTGCGTTTTATACGCAAATTCCCAACAGTTGGGGGGTAGGAATATTGCTGATTTGGTTTTGCGGGCAAGTGTTGGTTTGTGAGGATGGGTAAAGCGGGGTTTGTGTCTGGTATGGGATATGTTGGTTAGGGTTATAGGGTGCTTGGTACTGAGGATTAAAATTCCGTTGGTGTTGTACATAATTCACCTCAACTTCCTTCTTCTTTGGTTGAAATCCCTTTCGGGATGCACTTCCTTCACCATCATTCATGGGGAGCTTTCCAGCTCTTGCCAAAAATTCAATCCTTTCACCGGTGGCGATCAAGTCAGAGAAGTATTTGTAGGCGGCCCCAGCCATGGCCCCTATAAAAGGTGCTCTGAGGGTCCCTAGAAAGTATGAGCATATTTCAGATACAGTTAACAGGGGCTGAACTTGTGCAGCCAAACTCCTCCACCTTTGGGCATATTGCTTGAAGGGCTCCTCACTTCTTTTCTGCAGTGTAGTCAATTGTTCACGACTCGGGGCTGCATCCAGGTAGAATTTGTACTGGTCCATAAATAAGTCAGCCAATTCCGTCCATCGCAAGATCTTGGAATGGTCCAATTGGAGGTACCATTCTAAGGCGAGGCCAGCCAAACTTTCATGGAAAAAGCTGATAAGGAATTTGTCATCCTTGGACCAGATTGCCATCTTGGTGGCGTAACTAATGAGGTGAAATCGTGGGTTCCCGCTTCCATCATATTTGGAGAAGTCAGGAATCTTGAGGTCCTTGGGGATCACGACGTCTGTGGCGGGACAGAGTTCTTCTATCTGGAGAGGGTCGTAGGTACTCGGGCCTTTTATCGCTTTTATCTGTTCCTCCATTTTCTCCATCCATTCATCTCTCATCTTATCCTTACCAGCCTGGACTCCCGCTGACTGACTGTGAGTAGACACATGTGGTTGCTCCCATGTTGGCGTGGTGTAGCCTGGGACTTCATGATAGGCATTTTCAAAATGGGGTATCCTTTTCCAATGGGAAGTGTTATTGGTGCCGTGTGCTATGTCTGGTCGGGTCTAGGCACTCCCTGAATGAGACCCGCGTTAATATTTGAAAACATTGGTGCTATTACCACAGAAGAAATCCACTGCCTACCAGGTTCAATTACATCTCTGTTTGCACTAAGCATGCTGAGAGATTCCCTCATATCTTGTAGTATGGCTTCTAATCTTGCTTGGGTTTCCGTCATCTCGCTTATTCTTCCCCTCACATCATCTATCTCAGAGCTTAGGTTTCTTCCTTCCTCAGACGCATTGGCTGCCATCCTG
Organism: Sophora flavescens; assembly: GCA_030762895.1. Lineage (NCBI taxonomy): Eukaryota > Viridiplantae > Streptophyta > Magnoliopsida > Fabales > Fabaceae > Sophora > Sophora flavescens. Next base: position 145,087,325 of record CM061064.1, read on the forward strand.
GTCCGAGATCTGGTATCGTAAACTCGGGTTTGTTGGTGTTACCTTTCCTAGGCCGCGCAATGGTTCCTGAATCCTTAAAAGGATGCGATTCTGGAAAGAATTTTAAAAAAACTCAGTAGTAAATTCAAAATTTGTGTGTGTGTGTATGTATGTATGCATCCTTTGTTTGATCGCGAGAGTGCTCTTAGGAAGACTGTCGTATACACCTATAGCAAGAAAACTCATCCTGCAATCAAATCTAGTGGTATGGTTCCCTCTAGCTTGAATGCAGTTGGTGTCAAGTCCAAGAGAGAATCTACTCTTTGATAGACCACACCCGTACTAGCAACGTCCTTATTTTTACACAGAAAACAGTCGTTTTTAGGGTAAAAATATAGTTGGTGATGAATCTAAGGGAGAATGCACTCCTCGAAAGATATCATCTAAAAACGCTCGACAACCATTGATGAAAAATTTTCGTTCCATTACAAATCGTGAGCCTTTGATCAAGATAAAAGAAGTACATTGATATTTTCCATCTTTTTCGAGGTTTACAAAGTTCTATGTTAAGAGTCTCATCTTCTTTTTCCGGAACCTTCTGGCGAGTTTCCCAAAATGATTGAAGAATTCGGTCACCTTTGGTGGTAGCTGAAGGAAATGGTTCATACGAATGCGAACGGATGCCTCTCCAAACCGTTCCACCAACTGGGAAGCATGATATTGGAGCTTATCCATCATGTCCTCGTATTTTCTCTTCCATGTTTCCTTTTCATTCATTACGTCCTTCACCACTAATTTCCACCCTTTTACCCATTCTGCGCGACGTTGAGCTTCAACCTTTTCAAAGTCTTTTATCTTGTTTCTGAGCCAATTTTCTCTCATGTTGGCTTCTGCTAATAGCTCGCGATACTTGACTGCTTCTTCCCATCCTCGGTCAGAGTATACTTCTGTCTGGGCCAAGGATTCCTGCAGGGATTCAACCGTCTCTTCTAGTACATGTATTGTTTCAACGTGGACCCCTATATTTGTCTCAAGCTCTTCTTTCCTTTTCTGAAGTTTGACAAGCATCTTCTCTTGACATCCTATTTTTGCCAGAGGCTCCTGAATTTCTGCCTCTTTGTCTTTTCTTGCCCTTTTTACACGATTCGGGGCTTCATGGGCATCGGCGCATTCATCCTTCAAATGCTCAACTTGTAAGCTCAGCTTCTGCACTTGTCTTCGGAGTGTGATAATGGTTACTTCGGCATCTTGATCTTTCTCATCAAAAACCCTCATTTGAGCTTTTAAAACTTCGATCTCTTTCAACATTTGATCTTTGGTTAGAGGACTATTTTCCTTATGGAGAGGGGATGCGGGTCTTGGAGGGAAACCTCTTCTCGCTTCTCTCCATACTTCATATCTTTTCATGTGAGCTATGACTCGCCTTCCTAATTCCTTCGGTCCTTTTATATGAATATCATTCCATGCTGCCCTTACTGCTATCGTTTGACTCTTGATGCCTTCACCTTCTTGATATAGGAAGAATATCCCATCGAGCTGCTCTTTGAGGGGTTCATCCTGTGTCCACTTGAGTTGACGCATTACCAAAGCTGGTGAGTATGACACACAACCTCTAGGACCCATCAATGGAACATTTGACAAACTACCACAGATGAATACAACTGAGTCTCCATTATACCATGGACACGTCCAACTAAACGACCGTGGGTCGATCTGATCAAACTCTTGTTTCCACTCATATAGCTTACGTGGCTTTAGTTGCATGCGAGTGAATCCTTTCAGCGGGTCATCTGTTCTATCAATTTTATCACGAGCGTACAAGTGAGTCGTGATCCAAACGTACAATATTGACGCACAACATCGCATTTTCTCACATTGATTCTGATGACAAACCTGTAGGGAGAGGAAGGTTTCGGCTAAGATAGCAGGGACCAGATTTACGCCATATTCTTCGACCCTATAGAAAACATCCATGGCTGACTGATCAATCAGATCTGGTACAAAAGGAAAGAGCACCAACCCATATATCATGAGGACTAGTGCTTTGTAGAAAGTAACCCATCGTTGTTGCTGGCCCATCTTGTTGAGATACACCTCCAAAAATCGCCTCTTCAACCCTTTTGTGGTTCCCTTTTCTGTTTTCTCTATCATTAGGTTGAAGCTCCAATAGACTTGCTATTTTCTGATCTATTACATGTTGGCCATAATACATGTAGAAGCGAGTCTTCTTTTGAATTGGCAGTCTTAGCATATAAGCGTACTCTTCCATAGTTGGAGTGATGTCTAAGTTAGGCAATTCAAAACATCTCAAGGTTGAGTTCCAATATTGGGCCAATGCACTCAGAGCGGGAGCTTCCACAGGAACACGCAATAGGTCCAATATTCTGCCATACTCACGACAAAGTCCGGGCGTGCTTTTTCTGACATTTGCTGGCTGAGTTCACATAGTCTCTTCACGTCATTGAGTATTACATCGATCTTGATATTTTTCTTGGAACAACTCGTGTTGCTAGTATTCTTCTCTGAACCAAACTTTTCCATTTTCCTGCTATAAGGTGAATACCAAAATCTTCCAACAAAGAGACACAACAAAAAAGTGAGTATAGTGAACAAATATATCTTGCATGATTCATGTTGCATGGACCCAATGGGGTTGAAAGCCCTGATGGGTATGCATCACCTTCATTATGACATAGCGCCTATTATATATGCAATAATATTCGAAAATGTCATTCAGGTTTGAGGCAGCAATGTAGCGCCCTAAGTTTTGTGAATATTCACAATGAACATGCATGACAATTTATGCTTATGATGATAGAGAGAGGAAAGAAAAGTACGCCCCCCTTTGTCCTAAGCCAGGTAAAACCTAAGGATGGACACATTCTAAGGTTAGGACTCTAAACAGGTTGGCCACTAGGTCTGCTCCATTAGTGAAAGTTGGGACGGGTCTAGACCTCTAAAAGTCATGGTCCCCAGATTGCCCTCATAAGGGTATGATTCATGAATCTAGCCACAAGTAGGGATAAACCCTCTCAATATGACCATTCCATGATCTCATGTACAATCTTAGTGGTGAACTGACAAGTATCAGGGAGGCACAAGACCTCTTCAATAACAATGTCAGAGCGCCGCCTAATCCTTGGGTTTTTGAGCAAGCTCGAGTATAGAGCTAAGTGTGTGTGCAATATGTGATAGTGATGTGTGTGAAAGGGGGCATACAAACCCGTAACACTTGAAAGTAAAAATAAAAGGAGAAAACAAGAAAGGCCTGCAAAATAAAAACATAGGTATATATAAAAATGGTTATAAGTCCTCTACCCTATTGTTAAAACATGGGGAAAAAGAAAAGAAAGAAAGAAGAAACAAAAACATCGTTAGTGAAACATATATAACAATAACATGAGTTAAAATGTATGTACAACTAAATCTTCTCATTTAAATAAGAGGAAAAACCCAACCAAAATGACAATCCAAACAAACATCACTAAAAAAAATAAAACATTTAACGGTAAGATATAGCCATAAAAGGTAAAACAAATAAGCTACAGGTTACTAAAAATTTACAAAACCAATTTTTATGGGCTTGACTCTCTTAAAAGATCCCCAGTGGAGTCGCCATCTATAGCGACCAAGAAAACAAGACTAGTTTTTCCTCTTAGAGAGAAAACATGGAGTCGCCACCAACTTTATTTAATCCCAGGGAAGTTGGAAAACCCTTTAGAAAAAGCTTTGGGTTCGGGAGTCGATTATGTCCAGGGAAGGCATGGAGTACCATCCCCACGACACCCTAGAACATCCATGAAAGGTTACCCGAAATTAGTTGTGTAAATTATTAATAACTTTGAAGATATTTATTTTACCCAAGAATCGTCTTTTAAGAAAGAAACATCCTCAGTTGTGAAATTTTTGATCGAACCTATGTGAGATTGAACATGGCACGTAAGTCCACAGAACAACCTTAAAACCTGAAGGGTTGAACATGACACTTGTCATAGGGCAACCCAAAAAAGAAGATTGTTTCAATCAAGTGATCATCTTCCATTTTAATGTAAAATAAATGATTTTACTTCTTGAAAATAGGATAGAAATGAAACGTAGAAATGAAACTTTTTGCTAACTTATTCAGTGAGCGGTGGCACAGAAAAATAAGAATGTCACGAGAAACTTATTGTAGTAATATCAACAGAGAGAACAAGGATTACAAAATGAGAGCAGAATAACAATGATTTTATTTCCAACCAGTGATGAGATTTCAAGATCAAAACCTTTACATTTCAACTTCCCTTACTCTTTTAACCCTTCCTTCTTACCCATTCTTCATAATAGAGAAGAGAAAAGGGGCTCAGATTTCGCAAAGCAATGGACTGGACGGGGCCACCCCGCCCAACAAGAAAGTGTGATGGATCGGACGGGACCACCCCGCCCAACAAGAAGATGGACGGGACTTCCCCATCCACAAGCAAGTGCAAATGTGATGGACGGGGTCTCCCCGTCCAACAACAAGATGGACGGGACTTCCCCGTCCACAAGAAAGTGCAAATGTGATGGACTCGGACGGGACCACCCCATCCCACCCACAGAAGATGGACGGGACTTCCCCATCCACAGCAAGTACAAATGTGATGGACGGGGTCTCCCCCGCCCAACAAAGAAGATGGACGGGACTTCCCCGTCCACAAGCAAGTGCAAATGTGATGGACGAGGTCTCCGTCCATAGCAAGTGCAAAGGATCGGACGGGACCATCCCTTCCAACAAAGAAGTCCAACGTGATGGACGGAGCCTCCCCATCCAACATCAAGTCCAAAGTGATGGACGGGACTTCCCGTCCAACAGCAAGTGGAAAGGACTGGACTGGACCGGCCCAACAAAGCAAGTGTAATGAATCGGGCCTCGCCCAAAGATTGGATCGGATCTGGGCTTGCGCGTCAAAGAAGAAATTAATTATGCGTCCCCTCCCTTTCTTTATTATTCTATTTTTCTTCTCTCTCTCTCTTTATTACTATTATTAGTCTCCTCGAAGCATAATAGAATAAAAGACGGACAAAAATGGGTGTTCACAGTCGGGTCACCATAAAATCAACAACAGGGTTGTTGATGATGTGGCACATTCAGTTAGTTACTGTTATTTATGGCATAAAAGATTAGCACATATCAGTGAACGTGGTCTACAAGAACTAGAGAAACAAGGACTGCTATGTGGAGACAAAGTAGAAGGGTTGGAATTCTGTGAGCACTGTGTGTTTGGGAAGCAAACCAGGGTGAAGTTTAACACAGGAATCCATAGAACCAAGGGCAAGCTCGACTACATACATTCAAATCTTTGGGGGCCATCTAGAACACTTACTCATGGAGGAAACATGTATTTTATCACTTTTGTTGATGACTTTAGTAGGAAAGTTTGGATATACCTGTTAAAAAGCAAAGATGAAGCCTTTGAGACCTTTGTACAATGGAAAACCAGAATTGAAAATCAGTGTGATAGGAAAGTAAAGGCTTTAAGGACAGATAATGGTCTTGAATATTGTGGAGACAAGTTCAATAAATATTGCAAAGAACATGGCATTTATAGGAACAAGATCACACGCACACACCCCAACAAAATGGTTTGGTTGAAAGATTAAATAGAACCTTGCTAGAAAGAGTAAGGTGTTTGCTGTCAAATGCTGGTCTTTCTAAACAGTTTTGGGGTGAAGCTGTCCACAAAGCCTGTTATCTTATCAATAGAAGTCCATCAGCTGCCATTGATTTTTAAAATCCTCATGAAATGTGGAATGGTAGTCCTGCTGATTAAAAAACCTGAAAATCTTTGGTTGCCCTGCCTATTACCATGTTAATGAGGGCAAGCTTGAACAAAGGGAAAAGAAAGGTTTGTTTATGGGGTATCTAGATGGAGTAAAAGGTTATAGGATATGGTGCTTTGAGAGAAAGAAATGCATCATATGCAGAGATGTAATTTTCCATGAAGTTGACATGTTCAAACCTAGGCAAGGAACTGAAAACAGCTAATGCTCAAGAGAAGTCAAGGCTTGAGGTGGAGCTAGAAGCGAAGAAGAGGCGACAGAGAAAATTCTTGATGCTCGATGATTCACGGGAACAAGATACATCGGAACTAATTGAAACCGACTCTCTGATACATCTATCAATGACTATATGCTGGTTAGAGACAGAGAGAAAAGGATAATCAAACCAACTCAAAGGTTTGGTTATGCAGACCTAACAGCTTATGCATTGAATGCTTCCTACTTGGAGGTACAAGAAGATCCTAAATCCTACAAGGAAGCAATGAACTGCAAGGAGCATGAAAAATGGAGCTTGGCCATGGAAGAAGAAATGGAGTCATTGCACAAAAATAAAACTTGGTGTTTGGTGGAAAAACCAAGTGGAGTTAAGCTTGTAGGTAGCAAATGGATATTCATAAAGAAAGAAGGAATTCCCACAATAGAACCACCAAAGTTCAAAGCAAGGTTGGTTGCTAAAGGGTTTAGTCAAAAGGAAAGGGTGGACTTCAATGAAATTTTTTCTCCAGTAGTAAAACATTTCTCCATAAGAGTGCTTCTTACCATGGTAACCAAGTTTGATCTCTATCTTGAACAGATGGATGTAAAAACTGCATTCTTACATGGTGAGTTGGAGGAAATGATATATATGAAACAACCAGAGGGCTTTGAAGTTAAAGGAAAAGAAGATTAGGTCTGCTTGTTGCAAAGATCCCTATACGGCCTAAAACAGTCCCCAAGGCAGTGGTATAAACGTTTTGACAGTTTCATGATAAGTCTCAAATACAAAAGAAGTAACTTTGACAGTTGTGTCTACTACAAGAAGCTGGCTTCAAGTGATTATATCTATCTTCTGCTATATGTGGGTGATATGCTAATAGCTTGTAAAAGCATATAAAAAATAGATGAGCTTAAGAAGTTGTTGAAAGCTGAATTTGAAATGAAATACTTAGGGCCGGCTAAAAGAATTCTTGGCATGGACATCCAAAGAAACAAAGAAGCAGGAATTCTAACAATCACTCAAAAGGGATACCTTGAGAAGGTATTGAACAGGTTCAACATGAAAGAGTCTAAGCCTGTGAGCATTCCTATTGCAGCTCACTTCAAATTGTCAGCTGAGGATTGTCCTAAAACAACTCAAGAAGTCAAGGAGATGGAAAGTATACCCTATGCAAGTGTCGTAGGTAGCCTTATGAATGCTATGGTCTGCACTAGGCCAGACATAGCTTATGCTGTCAGCATAATTAGTAGATACATGGGAAATCCGGGTCACCAACATTGGATGGTTGTAAAGGAAGTTCTCAGATACCTTAAAGGCTCGATTAACACAGGTTTAGTGTATGGAAAAGGAGATCAGAATTCAGGTGGAGCATAAGGGTATGTAGACTCTGATTTTGCTGGAGACCGAGATCAAAGAAGATCTTTAACAGGTTATGTATTCAGTCTATTTGGAAATGCAGTAAGCTGGAAAGCATCACTGCAGCACATTGTGGCTTCATCCACAACTGAAGCTGAATACATTGGAGTAACTGAAGCTGTTAAAGAAGCTTTATGGCTAAGTGGCTTGGTGAATGAATTAGGGATTCCTCAGGATAATATTGATGTGTTTTGTGACAATCAAAGTGCAATTCACCTTTGTAAAAATGACACTTATCATGAGAGAACAAAACACATAGATATTAGAATGTATTGGATTCAAGATGTTATATCTGATGGGAAGGTGCAAATGAAGAAAGTTCCTACTTCAGGCAATCCTACAGACTTCATCACAAAGGTGGTTCCTGTGAGAAAGTTTAGGCATTGCCTAAACATGCTTAAGATTGCAGAAACTTGAATCCAGCTTGGACAAGGATAGCATTGCTTGAAGACCAGTCTTTCAGATCCGGATGCAAGATGTGCCAAGGTGGAGATTGTGGATGATGTGGCACATTCAGTTACTTACTGTTATTTTTGTTTGTACAGTTTAAGCTCTCAACTGATTTTTGTTATAGGCTAAGAGGTTTTACTATTAATTCTGTATCAGTAGTTGATCATGATATATAGGGTAGCTTAGTTTTGGAAAAGGCAATTTTTCAAGCATCACAAGAAAAAGCCAATTGCTGACATAGAGAGATCTGGGTGTAATTGGGATTAGGGAGTGAGGAAAGCTTGAGAAGAAGTCAGAGAGAACACTTGTACTCACAACAACTGTAAATCTTCTGGTTCTGAATAGATTGGACTAGAGCATTGCTTAGTCCTGAAGACGTAGGCTTCCAAGGAGCCGAACTCCGTCTTCAAATCTGGTGCTCTTCTGTTCTTATATTCTGTCTTTACTTTTATCATTGATTCTTTGAATTGTGTTATCTTGATTGCTTGGTCTAGGTACTGTGGTGTGTTTCTGGTTTTTCAGGGGCTTATAGTCACAACAACTGGTATCAGTAGCTTACAAGAAAGATTGATGGGAATGGCGAAATTCGATATCAACAAGTTTAATGGCAAAAATGACTTTGCTCTGTGGAGATTAAAGATGCGTGCATTGATAGTTCACCAAGGGCTTGATGAAGCTTTGGAGGGAGAAAGGAAGCTGCCTAGCACATTAAGTGCTAAAGAAAGGACAGAACTGTTAAACAAGGCCCACAGCGCCATCATTCTGTGCCTAGGAGATAAAGTTCTTTGAGAAGTCTCTAAAGAAAAGTCCGCTGCAGTCATACGGTTAAAACTCGAAAATCTATACATGACAAAGTCATTGGCGAATCGTCTATATCTCAAGCAGAAACTCTACACCTTGAAGATTCAGCCTGGAACCTCAATTGAGGATCACATGGATGAGTTCAACAGGTTAATTCTTGACCTAGAGAACATTGAAATAAAAATATATGATGAAGATCAAGCATTACTGTTGATTCAATCACTGCCCAGTTCATATGAGCACCTTGATGATACCCCAGTGTATGGGAGAGAATCTTTGTCCCTTGAAGAAGTACAAGCTGCTTTGATATCAAAGGAACTAAGCAAGAAGTCAGAAACTCAGGAAGCTGGTACTGGAGAGAGCCTCATGGCCAGGGGGAGGCAAGATAAGAGAGATCATAAAGGCAAGAATCGATCAAGATCAAAGTCCAAGAAGAAGTTGAAGTGTTTCTTGTGTCATTAAGAAGGACACTTCAAGAAGGACTGTCCAAATCAAAAATCCAGCAAGAAAAACATGAATGGAGACAAATGGGATGTCTTCGTGGCATCAAATGGATACGAAAGTGCAGATGTCTTGGTGGTTGCTGAGTGCAAAGAAGAATCTGAGTGGGTAATGGACTCAGGGTGCTCATTCCATATGTGCCCAAACAAACATTGGTTCTATGACTACCAACTGTTTGATGGGGGTCAAGTTGTCATGGGAAATAATGCAACATGTAAGGTTGTTGGTATGGGATCCATCAAACTGAAATTGGATGATGGACCTGAGAAGATCCTAACAAGAGTGAGGCATGTACCAGACTTAAAAAGAAATCTGATCTCACTTGGAACCTTGGAAGAATCTGGTTTTACCTTCAAAGCTGGAGATTCTATTTGGCAATGCAATAAGCTGGAAAGCATCACTGCAGCACATTGTGGCTTCATCCACAACTGAAGCTGAATACATTGGAGTAACTGAAGCTGTTAAAGAAGCTTTATGGCTAAGTGGCTTGGTGAATGAATTAGGGATTCCTCAGGATAATATTGATGTGTTTTGTGACAATCAAAGTGCAATTCACCTTTGTAAAAATCACACTTATCATGAGAGAACAAAACACATAGATATTAGAATGTATTGGATTCAGGATGTTATATCTGATGGGAAGGTGCAAATGAAGAAAGTTCCTACTTCAGGCAATCCTGCAGACTTCATCACAAAGGTGGTTCCTGTGAGCAAGTTTAGGCATTGCCTAAACATGCTTAAGATTGCAGAAACTTGAATCCAGCTTGGACAAGGATAGCATTGCTTAAAGACCGGTCTTTCAGATCTGGATGCAAGATGTGCCAAGGTGGAGATTGTTGATGATGTGGCACATTCAGTTAGTTACTGTTATTTCTGTTTGTAGAGTTTAAGCTCTCAACTACTTTCTGTTATAGGCTAAGAGGTTTTACTATTAATTCTGTATCAGTAGTTGATCATGATATATCGGGTAGCTTAGTTTTGGAAAAAGCAATTTTTCAAGCATCACAAGAAAAAGCCAATTGCTGACATAGAGAGATCTGGGTGTAATTGGGATTAGGGAGTGAGGAAAGCTTGAGAAGAAGTCAGAGAGAACACTTGTACTCACAGCAACTGTAAATCTTCTGGTTCTGAATAGATTGGACTAGAGCATTGCTTAGTCCCAGAGACGTAGGCTTCCAAGGAGCCGAACTCCGTCATCAAATCTGGTGCTCTTCTGTTCTTATATTTTGTCTTTACTTTTATCATTGATTCTTTGAATTGTGTTATCTTGATTGCTTGGTCTAGGTACTGTGGTGTGTGTTTCTGGTTTTTCAGGGGCTTAGAGTCACAGCAAGGGTTTTGTATATTTCTTGGGGATTCCCTTGTTGCTTGGAAGTCAAAAAGACAACCAATCGTTGCTCGCTCATCTGCTGAGGAAGAATATCGTGTTTTAGCTTCATTAACATCTGAGTTACTTTGGATCAATAGTTTCTAAGAGTGTTTGAAGTTTCAATAATCTCGATCATTGCTTTCTGTGATAGCCAATCTGCCATTCACTTGGCCAGCAACCCTTTAAGCCATGAGAGATCAAAGTATGTGGATATTGACTATCATTTCATAAGAGAATTTGTGAAATCAAGTTTCCTTAAAATAAAATGATTCATGTCAACACACATCAACAACCGGCTGATCCCCTTACAAAAGCTCTTCCAGGAGTGCAATTTCAAGCTTTGATTCACAAGCTTGAAGTTCTCAACATTTACCTCCCAACTTGAGGGGGGAGTATTAGTTAGTTAAAATCAGTTACTAAGTTAGTTAGTCGAAATCAGTTTTTTGTTAACTTACTTTTAGTTGGTTGAACTGTGTTATATATATCTAAGAGTTCACCCTCTTGTAAATGGAACTTTTCATTATTTTCTTCTATCAATGAAAGCATAACGAGCAAACTGCTCCTTTCATCAATTCTCAGATTCTTAGATTCAATAGTGTCTCAAATATTTCATTGGATTGATTAATCTTAAACACTAATTATTCTCTTTTCTTTATTTGTCACCACTTGATCTTTAGGTTTATATAACTTTCTCTTTTTCTTCCTCTTATAATATGCACATTTTGTTGCGTAGTAAGCTCTTGTATATCACTGCATTTTTTTGCAGAGTTCTACGTTTCTTTACTAACTGGTGTGAAACCAATGTACTCAATCAAGCGAATGATATACTTGTAAACCAATGTACTTAATACAAGTACTGCTACAGAGATTCAGTAAGGTCCAAACCAACGTATTCTGTGAATATACCGAAATATTGTAATTACAGGACATTACATATTAGGATTAAATGTCTATGGCCACCACATGCTAAAGCCTAAAGGCAGCAACTAGCTAGAGCTTGAAAATGTAGAGAATGTGATTGCTTCTATTATTGCTGTCAACCACGAGCATACATCCTACTATAAAGAAAATGTTACACTAACATTAGCATGCCAATTTAGAAGATCTTATTGTTCATCAAAATAAATAAAAAAATCTGACCAGCAAGATGAATTCGCTACAAGGTGGTGATAGCAGAGCGATTTCTCTCTATAATGGCATTTAGAATTATTTAGACCTTGCAATTATTATCATAGGTTGGCCTTCCATTCTAATTTTTCCTTGTATCTTATTTACCTCTTTCTCACCAAATACATCGTTGATATGCCTGGGGGCCATTGCTGAGCTAGTAACCTATTCTTACGCAGCGAAAAGTGAGATAAAGATAAGCACATACGGTGACCAAAACTTGATGTTCAAATAACACAACTCCAACAAAAAAACGATGCTGCTTCACATAGTAAATGTTGATGACTAAAAATCAAGGGAAAAAGTGAGCAATATTTGACGTCCAAAAAATCAGAAAAGAAGCAAGTTTTGACGCGAATAAAATAGTAACTAAAAGAAGTTAAAGATGTATACAACCAAAAGAACACAAGGGAAGCATGCCGTTCCCATGCTTCCAACATTACTGGGCTGGTTTTGCCATACTTCTTAAGTTAGCCAACATCTGAGCAGCAACTGATTCTCTTGCTTGACGAGGATCAGAACACGCGTTTCCCCCACATGAACACTCAAACTCGAGTCCATTAACAGTTACATTAGCATGGAATCCACCTTCAAAAGATATATAGGTCAGGCTACATAATATTACCTCAACATACACAATATAATAACCAATGGTCATTAAGTATCACAAGACGAACAAATCATATAAATTTTAATTAAAAGAATGTTGTTAATAATGTGTTACACGATTCGTGAGAAGAATTAATGCCATTAATGGATTCTACATCTAGATTAGACAGTCTTACCATCTTTTTGAACTGATTGATAAGTTGGGAGGAGCCAATTGTTTTCATGGCATACACCATCTAGTTCCTGCAAGATTAACAGAGTTCTAAGTACTAGTATTCAATGAAGACAAAGGAAACGTTCGGCGTGTACTTCTAGTTATTAAGTCATGTTATAGCACGTGTATTAAAGCAAGGAATAAAGTTTTGACATTTGTGTTTTTTATTTTAATAATTAAGATAGAGAAGCAACAATTATATCGATTTGTCAAAATATCATTGGATGCCAGTATAAAACTTCTTTACACTAACAATGCATAGAAATTAAACTCTTAAAGCAATAGATCACCCCTAAATATATATAAATAAAAAATGTCATGCAAGGAAAGAGAAAAGATCACAGAGGAGAGGATGGTAACTGATATAAAGAACTAAGGTGCTTTACAAAGATGTATACAACACAAAATGTAAAAGGTTAGCCTCCCACATTGTTCTCTTTGAAAGTAAAAAGTACTTAACCCCTAGGAAGCACGGACTCGGCATGAAGAAGGTGTGTCCAGTGTCCCGGAGTCAGACACGGGCCGGACACTGACACCCGTACGACACCCATACGATACGTGTCAGACACGGGTTGGAGGTGTCCATTTTAAAAATAAAAAAAAATTGTGCGACACGGCTGGGACACCGCTCCGACACGGGCGGGACACCGCTTCGACTTGGCACGGGACACAGCCCGACTTTAAATCTTTAACTCTGAAAATTTAAAAAAAAAAAAAGGTTTCAAGTTTAAACAAAACTTCTCCCTCACAAAATCACTTAGTCTGCTCATCTTCTCATCGTTGCTTCCCCTTCTCTCTGTGTTCCGTCATCTCTCATTTCTTTTCGTCGACCTCTCTCGCTGTTACACGTATCAGGTACGTCTCGCACTCTTGTTGCCTCCCTTCCTTTGAGTTCCAGAATGATAAAGTTTGTGCCTTTTTATATTTTTATATTAGCTTCTGGTTTTTGTTTTTAGAGATTAGTTTCTGGTTTTTTTATAATGGTGATGGTGAAGTGTGCCTTTTTATAATGGTGAAGTTAGAGTTTGGGTCTTTTAACTTTTAGAGATTAGTTTATGTTTTTTTTTTTTTGAGATGTTAGTTTATGGTTTTTTATAATGATGATGAAGTCAAAGTTTCCACCTTCATGTTTCTGGTTTCATAATGCGCACCTCCACTGAATATTATATTACTTTTTTCGGATGGAAGAGAAGGTTTTGATGATCTAGATTCTCTAAATGATAGAGGTAGATGCCACCAAAAACTTGGTGGCTAGTTCATGGTATTAAAGCTCCAATACTTCAAAAGGTTGCCCTTAAACTACTTGCACAACCTTGTTCATCTTCATGTTGTGAAAGGAATTGGAGCATATATTAATTTATCCATTCATTAACGAGAAACAAAATGACACCACATAGAGCGGAAGATTTGGTCTTTGTTCACAGCAACGTTTGACTTCTTTCAAGGAATACTCCACGATATCATAAAGAGGGAACTAAAATGTAGGATGTAGCTGGAGATGATTTTGGATCACTTGAGGATAGGGGGTGATAAATCTTAAATTGATTATATTTTGTTTTATCTTTTTGGTAGTAGATGGATGAAGGTGAAAGACTTGTTTCAATTGTTTATCATCTTGTTTTAGAATAATTTTTTTTTTTGAAGAAACAAAGTACTCAATTTAGATAAATATACAATTCCTGGTTATCAATTTAGTTCTTTTATAAATGATGCTCATATTCTTTTTTTTATAATATTTTTTTTCTAATCATATATATATATATATATATATATATATATATATATATATATATATATATTTATTTATTTATATAGCAGTGTCGGTGTCCTATATTTTGAACATGACCGGTGTCCGTGTCGTGTCCGGTGTCAGTGCTTAACCCACATTTGGGTATATATTTGGAGACTTTGCATGGATCAATAATGAAGCAGTTTTAGTTATTATGCATTTATGCAGTAAAAATATGTTTACATTTATAAAGATGAAACCAATGACTAGTATAAAAGATGTTATCTAAGCGGCAATGTGGAAATCAAGTAGAATTATTCTAAAATCAAATCTTACCATTTGCAATTCCGCCCCTCTTTCCAAAACAAAAAACAAATCTTATACTTCATATCTCTCACTAATATGGTTTGATAGTTGAAGACTTAAATATAAAATGTTTGTTGTCTGATGTTCTGAATAGGAATGAATGAGCTTTGTTAGTAGTTAAAAAAATTCTAAAGCTTTCATCGCCTTTCCTTAAATTTTTCATATCAATTTTTAAGACATATTTTTTAATCTAATACCGTGTTTCTTCTCAATTATTCAGCTAATGCGTCTATCAGTTCCATACCATAAATAAGTACCTTTTTATGTTGTAATTCACTGTATTCTAGTATCAATATTATACTATACTCATGTCTCTACCAGAAGCAATGCTTCCAATAAATTTGTGAAAATCATGTGATCCTCTGTGAACAGCATAAATAGAATTAATAAAGTATCATATATGTGGCAAAACATTTTCTCCTCTCATACTCAAATGCCTGGAATGATTATGTGATCATTTTGATGCACCACAATTACGAAAACCGAACATAGATATCTTATATCTTATATATGGCAAATAACCCAACAAAACAAGTTTTCAGGTTAAGCGTAGTCATAAAAAATTCAAATGTATTAATAAGTAGTAAGTAAATAGAACATCTCTTGCCTGGCATGGACTTTGCATGATAAAGACAGCCTCTGACAATTTTTTCCTCTTAGTACATGGAGATAAGCTTTGATGCTTAACCATCTTTTCTTGATTCCTTTCCCATATATCATTGCAGCCTTCAATAATGGATTCTATCTTTAATTCAAAGTCATCTTCCCCATCTACTTATGTAAAGAAGACAAAAACAGAATCAATGGTTGTTAATCTTTCACTTGGACATAAGTCAATAGCTGTCACAAGCCCTAAGCCTAGTAGCAAAATTTCATCAGGATTGTACGAGTGTTTAATCTTACCCAAACAACTGTTTTTCATAGTAAAATCTGTTTTTTAGTAGAAGTTTATATGTTTGGGTAAAAGGAGAGAGAAGAAATTGTACTGATAGAATAATGCACCAGCGAAGCAAAGCAAAGAAAAGCAAGGACAAACCACAGCAATCTCATCCTCTATCTCGCGCTGCTGAAGAGCCTGCACAAAGAAACTAAGTCAAAGTTAAATGCAAACACGGAGTTTTCAGCATTCAAAATATAGTTGAAAGCTATTCCTTAAAGTTAGGAAAAGCAGAAAATTAGGTACGACTAAGGGAGCAGTAAATGAGTGAAAGAGGAAGAAAACTATTTTAATGGTCCTGTGACTTATGGCATGAACCAACAAAGCTTAGCTGTTAGGTGAAAACAGATGAATAGTTTTATATTTCTAATACTCCTCATGTAAGAGCCCTTTGGGCTTGAAGCATCGACAATGCACAAGCTCATTTGGATTGTGCTGAAAATTCAACTTTTCATTAGAAGAATGGGGGTGACAAAGATTAAACTCTAGACTCGTTAGTCATAAAGGCTTTGACACCATGCCACGGACCAACTCTACCAAAACCTTAAACTGTTAAGTGAAGGCACATTAATGATTTTATATATCTAACCAACCCAAATACCATTGACGTTGATAATAGAAAAACATTCGTGCTTCTTGTGCTTAGGTAAGCCAAAATGGTGAAAATAAGCAAACTTATTATGCTTACAGCATGGATTAAGTCAAGTTACTGATACATAAACATGTATATATGTTCTAGGATAACCAAGTATATATGTTCCAGGTGTCCATGCATAGCTACAGAGAATGGATAGAAACATTCTTATCATCAGAAAAAGCAATGAAAAAGTTTTACCAGCTGATTCCTCTTTCGCATCAGAGCAGAGAGGGCAGTTTGTGATAACAACTTTCCCTTAGAATCTAAAAGAACTTGGAGCTTCTCCAGATTTGTGTCTTTTTCGGGTGAGGTATTGGGACTTTTGGAACAAATCTGGTTGCAAGAAGCAAGATTGTTCATTCCACCCACAATGATGAGCATCCTTGATGTATCAACCTTCTCAGCCTACCAAACCGATGACATTCAGCTAGATGAGAGATAATTAAACATTGGAATAAAGCTCAAGAATTATGATAGCAATGAGGTGCAGCTCATTTAGAATCATAATTATGATGAGATAATAAACATGGGAAAACAGCGCATTTTGAAAACTACTTCGTAATCAGCAACATAATTACGATAACATTTATTTTCATCAATAGTATATAGTATACTAAACTAAGAATATTTCACAAATTAAGATAGCAATTAGGTGCAGCTCATTTAGAATCATAATTATGATGAGATAATAAACATGGGAAAACAGCGCATTTTGAAAACTACTTCGTAATCAGCAACATAATTATGATAACATTTATTTTCATCAATAGTATACTAAACTAAGAATATTTCACAAATATTTGTCACGATTATTTGACAATTTTTAAAATGGTTAAATTAACTTAAATTGACAATAAAATATGACCATTGTTGCCAACCTTTTGATTAAAGTGAAGGAAATCAAGAAAAAGTTCGATCTCAAGGGGATTGCAGTGTACAGAGGATCCGTTTTTTTCGGATACATATAAAGAGGAATTTTTTTATTAATTGAAGTGTAGGAACATGTTGATCAATTTGAATAGTGTAACTAGCTTATATGTTGATATTACAGTTAGAATCCTTTTCTGGAATTTAACGCAGATTTCAACTGTAGACCTGAGTTTTTAAGTCTGATTTGATCGATACCCCCTTCAACTTAAATAAAACACTTTCACCATAGTCCACAACTATTCCCAAAATACAACTAAGCAAATGCAGGAATAAATAAAGTAATATACTAGTGGTAATGAGAGTTATATATTAATTAGTTGATCCAAAATTAGATGGTTATGGACAAAAACCGATGATTTCGCAAGTTAATTGATTGCTATCATGACAACCTCACATATATGCCAAAGTAACATTCCTGGATATGCCAAAAATATGGTAGCTACCATCTGAAATGCGTATATGTATACAATATGGATATGTCTCCAATTTTGCAGTATCATCACATCCAGGATTCTCATATGGCATCTTATTGGAGAATGTGATTATAGGTTACCTAAAAGAGCACAAACCTGACGAAAATTGATAGAAAGGGGTGCAGCCGATAATGGCTGGTGGCGGTGGTGTGCCTCATTCTCGCCCTGCGCAAGCATCCTTGGCTGAAAGAGCTAGACTTGTGCTCAGTGCTGCAAAGCACCAAAGAGGGTTTGAAAAGATGAAGGATAAGAGTTTTTATTGCCAAAATTAGTCTGGGATATTTTTGTCCAAGAAATATCTCTCAACAACAACTTCTCCATGTGATAGCACAAAAATTGCACTTGTGATAGCTTTTCAAGTGTTTTGCTTGTTTTTCACAAAACACTCACCCAAACGATACAAACATAACAAAGTACCTTTTTATCGGGAAAAAACACATCAAACATGCTCTACGATGGAAAGCAATAAACTAAATAACTAGACGAGTAGACTATTTTCAAACCTTAACAGACTCTTGTAGAACCATTGGAATAATATTGCACAAATGGATTGTTTTTTTCTTGATCTTCACCAACTTGTACAGTATTGGCAATATAATCGGCATTTTTCTTTATTTGGGGATTCAAAAGTTGAAGGTTTGTCCACATCCATATCATGGCAATCCTTGACAAAATCAGACATTATAAGTGTACGACTTCAGTTGTTCTCTTTCGCTTAGGCAATTCAATATTATCATCTTTGCCGCTTATTATCAAGACCAATAAATGTGTCCTCAGTTGCATAGGATTCTGACACTTTAGGGCTGTCCACCATTATATTTTTGTGTTATCCTGGGAACTTGCAAACTATGTGAGAATGCTTCTCTGCGAAGATAGGATATATTACACAAATAGTCAACCTCATGTTATGGAGATAGTTGCCAAAGAAAACATTAAATGAAACCGGTGGCATTTTTGGGGCAATGAATGAAATAAGAAAAAGGATTAGTCCCTCTACTATAGTATAGAGTATAGGCATTATTTTTTCCCCCTTCTAACAAGAATTAAATTAAGAAATACTCATGGTAACCATATGTGCAGATGAAATTAGTAAAATTATCTATGACATATTGAGCAATATAATACCAAAGTAAAGATTGTAATTTGTAAATACTGGTATCGTACTTCAAGTAGGCAACCACATAGCTCGTATTTATGGTCTTGATGAAGTAATGGCGGGTGAATTAGTGGAATTTGATGAGTGTACTATATAGGCATTGCTTTGATGATGCAAGAGGGAAGTTCGGTAAAAGCAATAGGAAGAATTTCTCATCCCTTTAAATGCAATCATTTGATTTGGTAATAAAAGGTAATAAAGAAAACAATAAATAGAAAAAGGAGATCATGTATCAACGGCCAATCTTCAGTATAAGAGAAAGTTCCATCTTTTTCTATTGACTCCTGCAGATTGGATTGAAAAATAAATCTTTATTGGTTCTACCTCCTCTTTTTATGACAGGATTGAATCTTTATCGAAGGATCATAAAAAATGGGTCTGGATCTCTTGAAGGAATGATTTGGAAGACCCAAAACCAAAAATAATGGTATTAATGATAACTAGAGAAACATTATGTTAAGGTTTAGAGAAAGCCAATGTATTTGGAAGACCCAAAACCAAAAATAATGGTATTAATGAATGTATTATAAAGATATCTTAACTTAGTAGATGGAGGGTCCAAATTGTTCAATCATAGGTGTGCACCGGTGCACTCCAAACCTTGGGCACCATAAAAGGCGCACTCGCTTATAGGAGCTTAATTTTGGCTTTATGCCACTTGACTTCGTTTTACCAGTAGTTTTCTTCAATTTGACATTTAAGCCATCTAAGCAAAGCCCCTTTTTCTGGTTGAACGTAATTATTGTTGTGGCCTAGAGAAACATTAAGGTTTAGAGAAAGCCAATGTATGGATGAGCTCGGAATCTATTTCTGCAAACCATTCAATCATGAAAGTGCAACTCTATGAGTAATAAGGTTAATCAGTATTTGGAAGTCTCATATATTAACCTTACTTTATTGTTTAGGCAGATGGGTAATTTTAAGTAAAAATTGAATTTCATCACTAAAGAATCTGATTAAATTCCATAAAGGTCCATGGTCTGAGAATGCAAGACTTAAAAAGTCTCTGAATAATTCAGATTTCAGATCGTGAGAAAATTCCACAGTATGTATTTAAGATTATAAGAGCAGCACAACAGAACAGAGTCATTACAAATATGCCCCTAAAATTATTATTTTAAGTTTGTTTATGGTTTCGGCACAATCATGGATACTAAAATTGGTTTTAAAGAGCACACGTTAGTTGTACTTTTCTATTCTCATAGGTTGCCAAACATATAAACTTGAGTTAAGAAGTATGCTAAGCATAAACTAAATAGCATCACTTATGGAGTATATGATGCAAAATAATGCTAAATCAATCTAAATCAAGTTTTTTAAATAGGAGAATTACACCAACCTCGAAATCCACTCTGAGATTATTTCAAAATATGGGAGCACATGGAAGTAATCGACAACTGGAGTGATCGCCCAACTATTACAACTCTTTTTGACCAAAGGACCCCGCAAGCTATGCAAAGGGAAGACATTAAATGTCATTCAGAAGCATATGCAGAGTTTATTACCAACCAGTTTTACTTCTGTGACACATTTGACAGTCAAGGGACAAAACATATAAGCATTAAATCCAGAACACCAATAGAATGTGCAGATCTACTTACTGTAGGCATCATTCTAGGATGTCCTATTACATACACCTTTTTGATAAGATTGCAACATTCTGGCTAGCAAGTAGCCATCCTGTCGGTCCAAACATATGTGGAAAAAAAAACTATCAAAATGGAAGGACATTATAGAAAAAATAACTTCAAGGTTAATATACCATTTAATTTTCAAATATTTATAAGCTAGTAAATAACTTCATTCAGAAGTTAAGTGACATTAATGTGTAGTATGAAAACAAGTGTATTTGACTTTGTAGCCAAAAAGAGCAGATGACTCCACCTGGCTGACAGAAAAAACACAACTTTCCTATCAATGGAAAAACTGGTGACATCAATGGCAGTCACCCTTGAGACCTGAGCCATCAACCGATGACAAAGCAATAGCAAATAGCAATTAAAACAAACCTTTCAATTACATCTTTGATAGGAAGTTGAATAACCTCCTGATTGATCAACTCGGAGCACTGCATTATATAAAAGCGAGACGCTTCCTTCTCTTTGCCATGAGAATACACAGTGTAGCTTTCCAAAAGTGTTATATCAGTGTTATTGATACCTGTACCACAGTACTAGAATCATATTCAACTATTTATGTATCAGAAAGCACCTATTAAAACTAAAAATAAGATATAATGATACGTTAACTAAAGTAGCAAATATGATATGAAAATATTTTTAGCTTAGAAAATAAAATTAATAGAGGGACAAAAAGGACAGAACAAAGTGTTGACAGAATAATAGCCTCAGAATAGATAAAAAGAGCTAGCCTAGGTATATAGCATGATGCATGTAATGTTGACCCTTGTCATATTGACATCATTGCTTGGTTAAATAAATTGTAAAGTGGAAAATCCTTATAAATAAGAATGTCCCTTGATCTATGGTGTCAATTAACACATAAGATAAGACAGCAACCAACTAAACTACAACATCTGCTAACAATAACCATGGCAATCTTTCTGCAGAATAAGCATTATTACCTGTGGCCTCCTTTACAGCAGAATACCCAACTTGCAGAAATCCAGATTCATCAACATTTAATTCATCTTTTGTAGGCTTTCTAATGACTCTTTTCTTTATGTAAGTATTATTCGTTTGTGATGTAGCTTCAGAACTTTGGTTGCAGGTATCCAGACCTTTTTCAACCACAGACCATACCCCCCTAGTGATAGAACCAAACAGCAAAAAGCAGCACTCCTTCTTACTGTTGATTAAAAGGACAGCGACTTTTGAAATGGGCCATCCCTCTATATTAGGAACATTTTTTGATGCATCTAAACATTTACATACATCACATGCATCCATAATCATTTTTTCTGTTGATGATAGCTGCTTCTCCACATCAAGAAGCGCGGGTTCAGTTAACTTTTGCATGAACTGCATATATGCTAATAAAGTTGGCCTCAGAACCACGGCCAGCTTGCAAAATTCATTAAATGGCAAATATTCTAGCTCTGGATGCTGTTTTCTGTGGTAGTAGTTGTACAGCAAGACAACAGAATGCACCTAACACAGACAAACTCAAACATAAAAATTAGCAACTAGAGAATATGATACCCTCCGAATGTATTTCTATAAATCTATAAGCATGTACTTGTGATACTTGTAATTTTTAAACCATAATTGTAAAAGAATTTGTAATTTTAATGTGTTTAATGAATTGTGTGGGGCCAAACCTAAATGCACCAGAACCCAAGAGCGCTTGGATGAGATGGCACGGATCTCTTCCAGCTTAACCAGAGGTCTCGAGTTCGATTCCTGACCCTGGGAATGCAGCAGCGTTAAAACTCTTGAGGGAGAGCTTTGCCGCCCTTGTGGTCCTACCCAGCTCGAGGGATTAGTCTCCGCAGTTACGAGCGGAGGATACCCCGGGAAACCCAAAAAAAACCTAAATGCACCAGAAGGATGCATAGAGTTGCCATCCATGGTATACATTCTACTTAAGAAAGTTTTAGTTTAGGAGAACAAAACAAGTCAGTTAATTTATTTAATTGAATTATTGCTGGCCAACCCCAAAATCAAAGATATCGCATCATGCGTGATTACTGTATAATCTGAAAGCAAGTAAAATGTCCTATTATTTAAATTGCATCATGGAGATTTGCATGGGATGTGATCTAATCATCACAGGCTTCACAACATTTCACAAGGTCACTGATATATATCCTGACTATTAAGAAAGAATACCAAATAGTATCACTTAGAGTACCAGGGTTTGATAAAATGGGTGAAGCTTAATGGCAAGAATTAAATTACCACGTCAACGAAATCAATTTTTTCTTTAAACTGACTCCTCTAGGTCAAAAGTCAAATTTTCTAATTAGCCACAGACTGAAAGTCATTTTAAAGAGTTAAAAACATAAATTAACTAATCCTCATTGAGGAATATAATTATTACATTATGCTTTCTATGTTCGAAGCAGGAAATACATAGAAGTAATGTAACTAGAATCTGTACGGTAAGGAAACCATAAAAGTAAAAAGAAAATCTCTAATATGTTGTATAATTCTTAAAAAAAAACATCTCCAATAATCCTCCAAACAGGGAATTAAAAAATCACAAAAAGAGAAACAGCATAAGTGCATAATTAAACCTGTGTCCAGATAAATCATGTAGGTTAATCTTTGGATTCTTATACACGTAAAAAAATTTACGAAAAAAGAAGAAACCTGTTTGGCAACTGACTGCTGCTGAGATGGTGTGGGATTATCTCGGACAAATGATTTTGCTGGCAGCAATGGATCAACCAAGTGTTCTAAGAATGCTTGAACTGCATCCTGGGTCTGACACACGTCCAATGGAGCCATGTTCTATCCAGTGATTCTTAAGGCTTCTCACCCTTCTGATGTGAACATACATAGAAGAACCAATAAAAATTAAAAACAACAGAACTGAACAAGCTTGCAAAACAAGTGCATGAGTCCTCTTGCGTCCTTGAACTTGCACTTACACATGTGTGTGCAAAGAGAGAAACACAAATAATAAAAATTGATAAACAAAAAAAAAAGGCACACATGCCTCCATCACCTTCGCTGCTTAGAATTAAGACTGGCACTGTA
Organism: Sophora flavescens; assembly: GCA_030762895.1. NCBI lineage: Eukaryota > Viridiplantae > Streptophyta > Magnoliopsida > Fabales > Fabaceae > Sophora > Sophora flavescens. The sequence goes on from CM061064.1 coordinate 145,110,721, forward strand.
TGCAAATAAAATTTGCATTATCAGGAAAAGAAGCATTTTTCCCCCAAATAGGTGAAGAAAAAATAGAACAACATCACCAAAAAAAACAATAAGATAAAAAAAACAGTCTAAGCAAATTGAACAACTATTATCAATTAATAAAACAGATGTGTTATTTGAACCAGCTGTGTTATTTGCACACCCGAATAGGACACCCGGTTGGGACACCTTAGTTAATCACGTGCAAATATTTAGTTAATTCAGTTTATTATATGGTTAATGGGTGATCTGAATCTTATTTTCCTTAACCATGTAAATATTTGGTTAATCACATGCAAATATATGATTAATTCAATTTATATGATTAATGGGTCATCATGAATTAACCAAATATTTGCACGTGATTAACCATATAATGAACTGAAACCAAATATTTGCACGTGATTAAACAAGGTATTGTTAGAGGTGTCCCAAATGCGTGTTCAAAAAAAATTTCTCTATTTGAACACAGGATTGTTGTCCCAACACCATATTTTTATACAATTCATAATTTTTGGCTACCGAGCCCGATAAGTATCTTCATTAAAAATACGGTGTCGGGGATACAAGTGTCGAAAATTTGTGTTCTTTGTTAATAAAAAGAGAAGGTTTTATTGAAAGGGGTCTCCGCTTACGCATATGATAGTAGGCAAATTCTAGGGTGGGCAAGTAAGTTTACTTGCTCACCTTGTGCAAGAATCGTTGGATTGAAGTGATCCCCATGATCATATCCTGTACCCTCCCCACATTATCCCTCTCCCATCTCCCTCCACAGCTGCTCCCACACCGACCACCGCCGCTCCAGAACCGTCGTGCATTTCCCTCCGTCAAGAACCCACTGTCCCCACCGCGAATCGCACTTCACCATCCACCTTGTTCGTCATCGGTCATTCCCTTCCATCACCATATTATCCCTCCCTCCCCCAATTTCCTCCACCGCCCCTCCTTCACAGCAGCTCCATCCATGTCCTCTGAGCGGAGAAGGCGCGGAGACACACGCGGAGAAGATGGCATAGGAAGTCACAATGCTTCCTCCCTTGAGCTCCACCATGTAGCGGAGAGCTCCGCCGCCCGAGATCGACAGCCTTCACACATCGTTCCTTCCTCCGCCACGCAACGCGATCGACCACCATCGTAAGCAGCTCCACGCACGTCCAAAGAAGATCCGCGAGCTCCGCCATCGACCAGCCACGCCGCCGCGCGACGCTGCGAGCCACTGTCACGACCGTATAGCAGAGCCACCCAGATGTCGCTCCGTTGTCCAGATCCGTCGCGATTTCGTCGTTCCGCCATTCCTCACGCCCAGCAGAGCTGTCGCGTCACGCCGTCAAGTCCTCTGTTCGGACCGCCTCACATCGCCACTCCGCCGCGTGAACCGCCGTGCTCACCCAGACGCAAACACCACCAGTTCCTCGCTCTTCACTTTACCTGTCTTTCGATTCGCTTTCTTCCTCCAACCTTCAGGTGCATGTGCAAGATGGTGGCTTGGCCGAGATCGGTGCTGACAACGAAAGGTTGAAGATGGTGGGCGTGGTTGAAGAAGGGAACCGACAAGAGAGCCAAAGTGAGAGAACAAGATGTAGGAAAAAAAATTGGTATGTATAGTACATGATAACATATGATGGAACCGCATGATCCACCGTTAATCAAAGTTATGTACGGTGAGCAAGTAAATTTACTTGCTCACCCTAGAATTCGCCTTCAATCTGATATCTAGGTATGATGGAGGTTGATACGGTTTTGTATCAAACAGGTTATAAGTTTTCAATCCCTCATTCTTTTTTTTTTTTTAGATAAATATAAATTGATTTGTAAATATTTATAGAGTTTAAAGGTTTTTCTTATCTTGAATTATAACACAATCTCTTTATCCTAAATTTATATTAAAAAAAATGAAATAAAATTTCAATATATTTTAATTAATTAATATTAGATATATTCTTACTTGATTATTTTATCCTCAAACTTATTTTAAAAGAGTCAAATCCAAATTTCCTTTTTTTAAAGAGGAGGCTTATAAATTATAATACCTCTTGCGTAGGAATAGGAAAGAGGCGATATACATTACGATCTTTGAATTCGTGCTCATTATTCATATCTTATAACTTAACCAACCAAATTAGGAAATAATTTTTTTATACCATCAACTAGTAGTAAATCATTCATATTCATATGCATTATAAAATTCAAGAGTTTTTAATAATGTGAATTCATGATTGGCTATGATGGTAAAAAACAAAATTACTCTATTCGTGTATACCAAAGCCATTATTATTTTGGATTTTTTTTATGTCTGATATTTTATGAGGTTTTTTTTTTATGACAAAATATTTTATGAGGTTGATTGCTCTAAATATTAGGAAATTAGATTTTGTTTATAATTGGGATTATGTTTAGAAGAAAAAATAATATATTTTTTGGTACATAAAAAAGAGAATATATTTCCACGGCAATGGATTTTCTCTGTTTGTTTTTTTCTTAATAAGGATTTCCTCTATTTTATTTGATATAGGGAACCTGATACCGATTAAGACATAATAATAGAAAAAAATAGTAAGAATAAATCGAAATGTAAATTTTAAATGATGAGACTTAAGAGGCTTTTGAAATCAACGTATCTACTAAGCATGTCCGTAACCAAGCGTTTATTACAAGTTTTCTAAAAATATTCTCGATAACATTAGCATGAAAATAAAAGTTTCCTATGAATGGTATAAGTTTTAAAAAACTTATCCCGACATAAAAAATGTATGGGAATAAAATTGATGAATTATAGTTAAAAACTTGGAAATACTCTATTCTCATGTGTGAAGGTGGAAAAGAAATATTCCTGGAAATGTGATTCCTAATAATGTAGTTTGTCTAAGAATTGCTCACTTGTAACAACGGTTCTGAAACAATCGCTGTTACAAGTCACTTGTAACATCGGTTTTCATACAACTGCTATTACAAGTATTTTAAATGAACCATATATTTACGATACTGTCACCGCCTCTTTTGTAACATCGGTTCTAAACTAAGATGTTACATTCAGTCGTTATAGGCATATTTTCCACTAGTGTATCTATCTTCCCTCTAACGAGGATGTATTTGTCTTCCCCTCTAATGAGGAGGTATCTATCATCCCCTCGCAGAAGGAGGTATATGTCTTCCTCTCTAACGAGGATGCATCTGTCTTCCCCTCTGACGAGGATGTATCTGTCATCCTCTTCCCAGAAGGAGGTAGCTCATCATGCATCAATAATAATTCTAAATAATATATGGGCATATGTTATGATCCCAGGACATGAAATATGGCTCCTTGCATTATTAACAATGATAAAATGTCATGTCACAACAACGCTATAACATCATTTAACATGGCAGAGCATGTCACAACAATACTATAACATATATAACATAGCAGAGCATATCACAACACTATAACATCATATAACATAGCAAAGCATGTCTAACATATATATTATGATTGAAAATCATGAAACAAGTCTTAGAACACATGGCCAAACCATACAGACAACCTATATTACATCAATTTATCGATTATTGAAAACCCCCAAATAAATTTAACGTTCTTGGACCCTATTATGTCAAAAACCCAATTCTTCCCAATTAAATCACCCCAGATTTCAATATATGTTAAAAGAACCCAAAACCCGTTTTGAAATACCATGGAAGGGTGAGAAAATGTGTTTTTACTCACCTAGTGAAGACCTCCGTGTAACTCCAAGTGATTCCTACGGTGAATCCTAGCATTTTCCAAGAGTTCTCCTCATCTTCCTTTTCCTAAACTCCTTCTTCCACAATTCTTTCTTCCCAAACCATGAAATCCTCTCTTCTTTAGTGTTTTTCTATGTTTCTAATGTAATTAGGGTTCCAAATATGCTGCTAATGCACATTAGGTTCGTATTTATAGGTCTCTTAAAGCCCAAAACGCATTAAAACACGTCATGGCCCACTTAGCCTGCGTCTGGCGTAGTACTTTGCACATATCTTAAGTTATGGACAGGGTCGACTCAATGCTTTTGGAGGTCTAAAGCGAACTCTAAAGTGAGGCATTTTAAAACAAATAAAATTTTATTAAAATTATTATATTTTTATTTAAAGTTTATTTTTCGTATTTTTTGGGTTGCAAAATCATGTATTAAATTATTGTAATCGATTTCATTTAACGATTCTTTTTCAATCCATAATAAAGCTAATTCACTAATCTTTGTTGAGACATTGTCGATCAAAGATAAAATTTTATTAATTTTAATTTTGAAAAACTTCTTTCTACCGAAGCAACAATTACGAGAATCGTTAATATTATTCTATAAGCGATATATGCATTTGGAAAAGAATCATTTTCACTTGTATAATTTCTCTTAAAATGTTTAGTTATGTAAATAAATCTAATCCATCAATATCAGAGTTGACATTTCTATATGTTAAAATAAAAAAAAACAATATATGTTTCACAAATTAAATTAAACGACTATAAATCAAGACTAAAGAAAAAAGTTAGAACAATGAAACCTGATTGTCAATAAAATTCTTCTGACTTTTGGGTGCTTGCTTGTTGGGCCAAATGCAATAGGAATAACTACAAGATTTCTGCAATAATTTGAGAAAATAAATAAATAATTCTCATAACGCAAAAAATTGACTAAACTTTTGAATTAATGCTCTACCTCGGTACCTCCAGTCCAGTGTAAAATTGACCGAGAGAATTGAGAGATGTATGAGACATTGAGTAGGGACGTGATGAAAGAGTTTGAAATCTGAAGCTTTCTTGACCTTTTTATTTTCATGAAACAAAATAACAAATAATATTATGTATTGAGAGAAAAGATTTTGTGAAATTGTCAAATTGATGAGTGAGTTTGAGAGTATGAGAGAGCAGTGTGATTGAAAGATCAAAGTAGGAGAGAGATGAGTGTCATAAGGATAGAGTTGATTCCTAAGGAAAGTACATCATTTTTCATTTTTATAGTGAAAAACTAAAAAAAATATTAACTTTATGTAATTAATGAACCATTATGTCGGTGAGATAGAAATACATGAGATGAGTCATGATTGAGGAAAACGAAACGTCTTTTATGCCACTGCTCACTCATCATTTTATACAATTGACTCTTAAAAAAAAATTTTTTAAATGAGCACCAAAAAAATATGTATTATTAAAATAGGTAATAAATTTTTTTAGGCCTAAATCCCTAGCTTTACCAGCTTTATCCTTGGTGGCCCTGGTTATAGACATCCAAAAATTATGAATCTTATATCGTTGGAAAGCTAACAAAAATATATGCAACTTTTAAGAGTATCATAAAATCTTAACTGGTCGTTTAAAGGGTCAAAACTGTGCTAGAAAATAGAAAAACGGTACTGGTGCTGGAACCTGAAAATCAAGTACTAATTTGGTCATAACTTGAGCTACAAGAATTCAATTTAGACGAATTTGGTGTCCATGCAAAGCTAAGAGACAGATCTACATTTATTATGAAGACATCGAGTCTAAGGGAGTTCGTTTTGACTATGCAATATCCATTTGAAGATGGATGTTGGGTCATATGAAGTCTATTATGTGAAATTGGACCAAAAACACTCAAAATTATTTATTTAACTTCTTTTGAGCCACTTATGAGATTTTAAACTCTTCAAACTTTAAATATAATAATTCTAATAATCTAATTCATATCAAATTTACTGATAGTCAATTTTTGGGATGTTATAAGAATATTGATGGCCTAAAATCCTCTTTGAGATTGTAGGAATTTTAGGAACACCAATCTCTCTTGATGTAAATACATGATAAAAAATCTTTGGACATTTCGCAAGAATTCTCATTGATGTGGATTTATCCGGAAGTCTCTATGATGAAATCTTTGTAGAAAGAGATGGATATGCATTTTATGTTGGAATTGAGTAAGAGAAGCTCCCTTACTTCTGTTATTACTGTCAAGCTGTTGGCCATTCTTTGGATGTTTGCAAGAAGCAGGGAGGTGCATCCTTGAAAAATCAAGATCAGGCTCCGCAAGAGAGAAATAAAGTGACAACTACGTATGTTCCTAAAAAGAAATTAGATGAGCCAGCCATTTTGATTGATGCTGCTATGTCCAAGGATGACTGCGATGTCATTGTTAATAAACAAGTCAATAATCTGGGAATTCAGGACTTAGCAATTGATCATCTCTATCAGAAAAATAAAGAATATGTGCTTGAAGAGGTGGAGAACAAGGAAAACACTGACAATAATCAAAAGGAGGATGAGGAACACTCGGTTTATGATGAATCACTTCATCCAGATTCTCCAGTTGGTTTCAATGAAGGTACAAATTTTAATATTGCTGATCATGTATTGGATACAGTGTTTTCAGATAGCTTGAACCATAATCAATCCCCTGGAAATAGGGATATGGCAGTTAATGTTATTGTTGATCCTCCTAAAATTGATGAGATGAATGATCAAAATAATATGACTTCAGTTAATGCTGCTGCTAATCATTTAGGATTTGGGAATGTTGCAACAGTAATAGTTAATGATTCTATGACTACTAATGTGGCCAGTGATATCAGGCTTTTGGGAAATTTCTGAAATGGAGAAAATATTGAAGAAGTTGTAGAAGAGACTGCAGAGAATTTGGGAAATGATGAAGATGATTATACTCTTGTAGTCTCTAAATCCCAAAGAAAAAAACAGAACAGAAGAAAGAAACAGGTTATCTAAACAGCTTCTCATAATTTAAGACCCCGAGCTGGTCTCAATAATTCATCTCAATGAAGTTGAAAAATTATATATTGGAATGGAAGAGGGCTTGGTAATGTGGAAACAAGATTAGTATTGAAGAAGCTTTGTAACCTCAACAAACATGATCTTCTTTTCCTTGCTGAACCTTGGATCAGAATTGAGCAAATTCCTTTGAAATTCTGGAACAGTCTAAATTTTAAGGTGTTTGTGGTCAATGATAGAAATGCCTTGGCTCCAAATTTGTGGGGATTATGTCTACAGAACATGGATCCATCTCTGATTTCTGTATCTAATCAGTACATTGTATTTTCATTGCTGCTAGACAGTCAGCAATTTTTTGTAACAACCATTTATGCTTCAACTTCTCACTTCCATAGAAGAGAACTTTGGTGTGATTTAGCTCAGTTGCAGCAGCAAAACTCAGGTCCTTGGTGTTTCTTAGGAGATTTTAATGCTGTGGTTGGAGCACATGAAAAGAGAGGGGGCAATCTTCCTTTGGCAGCCTCATGTGAGGAATTTAAAGCATGGACGGATAGTTGCAACCTAATTCACATTCAGACTAAAGGTGTTTTCTATACTTGGTCAAATGGTAAGGGTTTTTCAAATCATACTGAGCTAAGACTTGATAGATCTATCTGTAGTGATGATTTGTTGAAATTTTGGGATAAAGTAACTTGATGCACTTTAACCAAAAGCCATTCAGACCATTTCCCAATTCTCCTAATAATGAGTAAATGTGAGATTTCCTATCCTTCATCTTTCAAGTGTCTTAAAATGTGGCTGCAACATCCAGATTACAGAAGATTAGTTGCTAATGCTTGGAAAGTTAAAGTTGAGGGCAATCCAATGAATGTGCTATCTAGAATATTAATGCTTCTAAAGAAAGACTTAAGGAAGTGGAATAAGGAAGTCTTTGGGGATATTAATTTGCAAGTTGAGAAAGTTATGGCAGAAATAGATTTCATTCAGAATCAAATCAATTGTGAGGGCTTTTCAGATGAATTGCACAGAAAAGAATCAATAGTGAGCTGAAATACATAGAGCACTGTCCTGTCAAGAAGCTTTCTGGAAAGAGAAAGAAAGACTCAGCTAGTTTGAAGAGGGTGACAGAAATACTACATTTTTTCATTACGTGGTCAAGATTAAAAATGTATCTAAGCAGATGTCAATTCTGAAGTGTGGTGACATTATTTTAGAAGAAGCAACAGACATTGAAAATCATGTTCTATCCTATTTTAGTGACTTGTAAGCTACTTCAAATTCATGTTTTGACAATGATATGGTAGACAGAGTCATTCCTTCTATTGTTTCCACAGAAGATTTCCACAGAAGATAACAACATGTTAACTAGTATTCCATCTTTAGAGGAGGTCAAGCTTGCTGTCTTTGTTATGAATGGAGTGGGAGCCCCGGGTCCAGATGGCTTTGGAGGATGTTTTTTTCAAGCCTTTTGGGACATTGGGGGAGGGGATGTTTATAACTCAGTTATGCATTTTTTTTATTCAAGGGAGAATTCATAAGAATATCAATTCTAACTTGGTGATCCTAATTCCCAAGTTTGCAGGTTTCTGATAAGATTAAAAGCTACAGAACTATAACATTGACAAATTATCAGTTTAAAGTCATCACTAAAGTCATTGCTGATAGGTTAAGCTTAATTGCTCCAAAGGTGGTTTCAGAACAGCAAAGAGGATTTATAAAAGATAGACAAATTTCTGATTGTGTGCATTGCATCAGAGGCTATAAATCTCTTAGACCATAAGAAGTTTGGAGGCAATTTGGCTCTTAAATTTGACATTAGAAAAGCAGGAGTGAGACAAGGAGATCCTCTCTCCCCCTTGTTTTGTTTTGCCGAGGATGTCCTAAGTAGAGGAATCTCTTTACTTATGCATTTTGGTTCTATTAAACCTATGGCAAGCCCGAAAGGATTTCCTACTCCAAGCCACATCCTTTATGCTGATGACATTTTGGTGTTCTGTAGTGGTCTTAAAAGGGTATTGAGACTTTTGAAAGCTCTTTTTACTGAGTATGCAGAAACTTCAGATCAGAATTTGAGCACAACCAAATGCAAATTCTATGCAGGTTCATTAAGTGCTAGGAAAATTGATGATATTGCTAGAACTCTTGGCTTTTATGTTGGTTCCCTTCCTTTCACGTATCTTGGTGTTCCAATTTTTAAAGGGAAACCAAAAAGGATCTACCTGCAACCTATCTTGGACAGTTGGAAAGGTCATATGCTGTCTATAATGGGCAGGCTGCAGCTTGTTAAATCAGTCATCCATGGTATTCTAGCTTATAGCTTTCACACTTATGCATGGCCTATCTCCTTATTAAAGCTTGTGGATAGTTGGATTTGCAACTTTATTTGGTCAAGGGATATAAATGTAAGGAAATTGGTAACAATCTCATGGAACAGTGTTTGTCAGCCATGGGAAGAGGGTGGCCTTGGTCTCGGGTCTTTGAGATCCATTAATGAAACATCAATGCTTAAGTTCAGAATTGATCTCTTCCAGCAGCCAATGGGCTCAATTCCTAAAGGCTCGATTCATGAGGATAATTGGTCCAATCAAATATCACTTGCAATCTTCTATATGGTCTGCACTAAAAGTCTATATTCCAATTGTTTTGGATAATATCACTTGGCAGATTGATGGGCAAACTATACATTTCTGGACTGATAAATGGTTAAAAGAACCAATTGTTCAAACTCTGAATGTGTCTGCTTCTATGCATTCATCATTAAAGGCATTGGTTTCTGAATTCATTCAAGATGGCTCTTGGTCAGTTCCAACAATGTTAGCTGAAAAATCTCCTGCAACTGTGTTAGAAATTCAGCAACATGTTATTCCAATTGCTCCTATACCTGATATTTTGGTTTGGAATGCAAATGAATCTGGTCAACTAAGCTTCAAAGATGCATACCATTTCCTGAACCCAATTAAGACAGTTCTGCCTTGGGGAAAGAAAATTTGGAGCAGTTATATCCCTCCTTCAAAATCCTTCCTGCTATGGAGGTTACTGCATAACAAAATTCCAACTCATGAAAAGCTCATTGCAAGGGGTTGTATTGTGATTTCTGCATGCTGTCTTTGTGGTGCTGCAACAGAAACAAATGCAGGTTTGACAACAAATTAATCCCTTTAAAATCAATTATTAGCTTGATTTCAGCGACATTAGAAGGACTGGATCTATTTCTCATGGCACAATGTACTCATCCATAGCTGAGTTCAAAATTCTGAAACATTTTTCAATTCCTTGTCATGCTCGACCAACTGCAATCATCAAGCAAATTGATTGGATACCTCCTATGTGCTATTGGTTCAAATGCAACACTGATGGTGCCGCAAAAGGAAATCTAGGACAGGCCTCTTTTGGGGGCATATTTCGTGATTACAGGGCTGCCACTTTAGGCTATTTTCAGCAAACCTTGGTATTGTAACTTCTCTGTTTGCTGAGCTTCATGGAGCAATGTTGGCCATTGAGATTGCCAATTTAAAGGGATGGAATAAGATATGGTTGGAGTGTGATTCATCTCTTGTAGTTTTAGCTTTTAAATCATTCTACATTATAACTTGGAATATTAGAAATAGGTGGTCTAATTGCATTTTGTTAACTAAAAAAATGCAATTTGTAGTCACACACATTCATTGGGAGGGAAATTGTTGTGCAGATAAGCTAGCTACCTATGGTTCTAGTCATCCAGGCTTTACCTGGTGGGATGCTATTCCGGATTTTATTTTTGAAGATTTTAATCGCAATAAATTAGGTCTTCCGAATTTTAGGTTTAAGTGATTTTTTTATATTTCTTTTCTCTTCATGGGTTTTGGTTCATGTCCCTCATGTTGTATTCTTTTCCATTTTGTAAATAAATTTAGGTGTGCTGCAAATGATAAATGAAGGCTAAGGTGCCAACCTAGTTGGGATGTTAGTGTTTATTGTGATCCTTTTACATGCCTTTTTCACTTTAAAAAGAAAACATTGTATCATAAAAGAATTTAATGCCAATTCGAATTTCAATTCATTGGAATTTGTTATCTTGAAAATGATTATAGAATTAAATCAGATATGATTTCATAAAGAAGAATTAATTAGAAAATATGCTCTCTTTTTTTTAAACTTTTTCTACTAACATCATTTTTCCGAGACATAATCCATTATTTTTATGGTGGTAATCGATTACTAAGCTTCTGTCTCTCTTCCCTGTTTTCTCGAGGAGCCATAATCGATTATCCTGTTCGATTTTCAATTTTCTTAGGAAGGATGATTTGATTGTTTTTCTAAGAGGCCCAATAACATTTTTGAATTTTCCTAGCTTTCTTAGAGACTATTAACTTACTCAAATTAAACATAACATGCTTCATATAATAATCGAACATCATGCAAGCACATTCAGGACATTTATCACAAATTTCTTGCATCATTTTGATAGAGCTTCATAATCAAGCAATCATATTCATGTTGGGATTATCGCATGGAATATATATATATATATATATATATATATATATATATAAATATCTATATATATATCATCTTGCTTAAGTTCATATGGAAATATTTATCAACATAATCCATTTAGCAAGTTTTGCATTTGAGCATGTATAGGAAGTGTGGGGTAAAGTTACCTGGTTGTGTGAACTTACAAGATCGTTCTTTCTTACCCACTTTCGCTTGATCTTGAATCGAGTCTATCTTGGTCTTCTCCGAGTTATTCGTCAAGAGACCTTTGCTTCTTTTGGTAGCAATTTTATTTTTGGATTTGTGAAGCATTGTTCTTGATGTCATCTCCTTTAGCAAGCTAGATTGTTTCTCAATTTTGGATTTTTCATGCATATTAGAAGTACTAGAGAAACTTTTTGATACCCATTTCATATTGGGTCCTTGACGGTTATTGGACAAGCAATTTGCATGTTTGAGAATCCTAACAATTTTATTTCTCATATAATGATTTTTCCTATAGATGCACATATGGGAAATATGTCCTATCCTTCTGTTCCTGCCAAGATTCGACTTGCCGGAATCACGTCGTAGAATGTCAAACCAAGAGTGAACAATGGGGGTTGTTTTAGATTATGGCTTGACAGAATGTTGTATTCCGGTCCTACGTATCCTAATGGGAATCAAAGCCAGACGTAGTTCTAGGTTCAACCCTTGGACATACATGATCTCGATCCCCTAATCTTGTATCCGATGAATACCAGCGAGCAAGGACTCTTCAATAGTCTCTTGGCCGAGCTAGTTTCTCTAATACGCTTAAGGGAGAGTTACCGGGATTCAGTCAAAAGTGAGTCTCTCTCTTAGGTTCTCCTTCTTTTATAATAGGATCCCCATATCTTTAAGAGATCTGGATATATTTCCTTTTATCTCTTAAATCTTCTGAGATGTGATTTCCTTAATTTAAGGGATATTATATCTTTTAACCGGATAAGGTTATGTGAGATAATATTCGGATTGATTAAGATGATATCTTAAATTGATCTCTTAACCGTATAAGGTTATTTGAGATAATATCAAGACTATTGAAGATAATATCAATATCTTATCCTTAATATCTGGGTTGGATCGGTGCTAATCGTGCGAACGCACGTGCGATTCCGGCAAGTGTACCGGATTGTCGTTTAGTAATAAAAGATATCGATCCCACAGAGACCGTGATCTCAAATCACAACTAATTGTCAAGTGATAAAGCTGGACTGTATAAAAAGATTTTGATTTTGAAAAGGTTTTGAATTTGAATTAAGAGATAACCTAAAATTAGAATCAAATAAACAGAAAGTAAACAGTTTATGGTTTTTCAGATCTAAATGGATTCCTAGGGATTTGGGTTACCAACAAGATCGTTTATGTTACTAACTGATTAACCCTTGTTAATTATCGAAATTGCCTTGAAGGGGAATTTATTCTCAAGTAGCTTAAGCTCCCTCTCAGGTTACAAAAACCGTGCCCAATTGAACCAACCCCTACTCTCGTGGTAGCCGAATTCAGATTAGACCCTTTACGTTTTGTGACAATTCGTTAATCCTCGAAGGACGGCTTCTAACTCTCGTGATTTCAGTCCTAAGTCTGATTCTATAGATTCGACACCTAAGTTCACCGCTAGGTTCCTCCTTAGAATGTCTACGACATGTAAATAAGCGCGCACCAGATTTACAAGTAATTAAAACACTAGAAATCATATCTAAAACAAAATCGCAATTAACAAAGTCGAAACATCAGTTTACTGTCATAAACAAACCTTGGGCATAGCCCCAATCCCTAGAAATTAAACTACTACTCAAGCCTTGTCATGGTGACGACAAGCTTGATTACAAATAACATGAAAGCAGAAAATCAGAGAAGAAGAGGAAGGAGAAGAGAGATCCTAAATTATAGCCTAAGTGGTAGCAGCCAAGAGTGTCTAAGCCTCTGACTTGATCCCATATTTATAGATTTGGGAAGTTAGAATCCCAATCTAACTCAAATTAGATCTAAATCAGTTGCTTCTGATCCAAGTAATGTGCATCACGACCGTGATGGACATCACGGCCTGGCCGTGACGGATTTTGCCTAGAAATTCTTCACTGGTTGGTCTGTCATGGGCGTGATGCTCATCACGGCCTGGCCGTGATGGACATCACGTCCTGTCCGTGATGGCCATCATGGCCTGGCCCTGACAGCTTCTGACTTTAGCCTTCTTTCTTTTCAGTTTTGCTCGATCATGGCAGTGATGGGCATCACGGCTAGGCCGTGATGGGCTCTGTTTGGCTCATTTTCTTCACTTTTCAAGCCCCATCTTCATCCAAACTCCATCATGGTTGATCTTGAGCATTTTATCCTTAATTCCTGCAAAACAACACCACAAAACCGCCTTACCCATTCCAAGGTAAAAACTAACAAAAATCAAATTAAATATGCCTAAACTACATGAAAATGCATGCAAAATGATAAACAAAGATGAGGTGAAATCACACTCATCAAATCACCCCAAGCTTAAGATTTTGCTTGTCCTCAAGCAATCACTAAGGCCAGAAGATATAAATAATCAGAGCATGGATAGTGAATCAAGAACCCGAGAAACTAATCCAAGTGACAGGCACATTCGAATAAATCCCCAAGAGATAATCGATTTCAAGTCCAATTAGAAGCTTAGGTTCTTCAAATTCATATTCTCACTGATTCGGGCACTCGTCTCACCTCACTCAAGTGTTCCAGGGTATATGACAATTCACTCAATTTCCTCAAGGAAGGTATTCTACCATAAGCTTGACTATTAACCAAATCTCTACTTTATTAATGAAAACACATAAGAATCAAGAGGTCTTTTACTTTGGTTGTAATGTGGCCATGGGATTAATTGTTAGGTGGGGAGATCAAGAAAAGGAAATTTCAAGAAGGCTAAACAAATTATCAAACATTGCAAAGCATGACACCTTCTAAAATACCTTTTTGGGCTTTGATTCACTTTTCCACCTTTCTTTCTTTCTTTTTATTTTTATTTCTCACTTTCTTTTGTCATCCCCTTCTCCATTTTTTTTTGTGTTTATTTCATTTTATTTATTTGGAGAAGGGGAGATTTTTAGCTCAAGAGAAATATTTTCTAACTTTCTCATCCCATACTTTTTCAAACTACCTTTTTACCCTTTTTGTAATACTTTAAAAGGTGCCATACCAAGCATTATTTATAAAAGTAATTAAAGGTACCAAGAAAAAGTATTTTATTCTTTTAGGCTCAAAATTGGGCAACTAAGGGGTAGCATTTAATCAATCAAAGCTCAGAAGGCCAGAAAAATACCTAGTGCCTCAATCATTTTCAAAAATGTTTTAAAAAATTTTCAAGTTTCAAAACGGTTTCAAGTCAAGTTCTAGAGAATACAATCCAAGAGGAATTAAAACACTCTATCACAAGGAATGGGGTAGATTTAGTGAGTACCCCTTTTTGGCTCAAAATCTTACATTTAGTAGTTCAAAAATCAGTGAGAAACACAAATTTAAGGAACCACATGCTAATTATTAACTATCAAAAGATTATCTCAAGAATTTTTATTTTCAGCCTTATCACCAAAATAAAAAAAATTGGGTTCAAAAATTCACTATCTCAATTTATTTGGCACCAAGTTCTCACAATTGGATGCATAATCTAAGCAAGGGGCAATCAAACCATGTGATCATGCAAAACTGTGCCTATATGAATGCAACATGAAAAATGCAAAAATTTACAAAAATACCCCTACCCCAAGCTTAAAAACTTTCATTGTCCCCAATGTAAATAATCAAGTCGGAGAGAGGAGAAAAATTGGAACAACTCACCGAGGTGGTAGCGGGTGTTGGCTCACATTCCAGTTAAAAACTTGTTGGAAACTGCATCACGACCATGAAGCTCATCACGGGCGGGCCGTGATCAATTCTGGTCTTCAGGAGCTGGCCTGTCACGGCCGTGACCTTCATCACGGCTAGGCCGTGATGCTCTCTGATCTTAGCATCCTACTCATCACGCCCGTGATGGATATCACGGCTGGGCCGTGATCCTTTCTGGTCTCCTTTATTAGCTCATTACGGCCGTGACCACTGTCACGGTCTGGGCGTGATGGCTTCTGACTTTATTAGTCCTTGCTCTTTTTGTTCTTCCTTCCTTTTTAACCTGAAAACACTAGACAAATCTATTAATTTATGATTTTTGCCTCTTGATCTTCTCAAATTATTCAAGAGCCAAATTCAAAAACAAAAGGAAAAGGGAAAGAAAGCTTGGGTTGCCTCCCAAGAAGCGCTTGTTTACGGTCCTAAGCTTGACCAAACTTCCTTCAATCAACCGGGGTCGACTGGGCGTAGAAGTGTAGGAACACTTCTCTTCCACGGAACTCCTTCAAAGAGCCTATTCTGCTTATATGGCCAATTGCGCTTCCGCTTCGCTCTTTTCACTCGAAGCTTCCTGGCCTTACTCCCTCCCGGCGGAAGTTTTGTTTCCACATGGTGAGCAACTCCAACTCCATCACCATTGGGTGCATTATCAGCCATGCATATCTTTGGAGTTGCTTCCATGTTGAGCTCTTCCTTTACCACTGGAGACGTTATATCGATCCTGCACACATGGCTCTCAAAAGGAGGGTTGTTATAGGAGTTAGTTCCTCAACATTTAGAGAGAGTTTGCCATTCCTTACGTCTATTATTGCTCCAGCGGTGACCAAGAATGGCCTTCCTAAAAATGATGGGGAATTCAAAATTCCCTTTCATATCCAATACTAGGAAATCGGTAGGGATGAAAAATTTCCCTACCCTTACAGGAACATTCTCTAGTATGCCTAGAGGAGTCCTAGTTGAGCCATCCGCAAATTGTAAGGAGAATTTGAATGGACTCAACTCTTTGGTTCCCAACCTTTCCAAGATAGTGAGGGGCATCAAGCTTGCACTAGCCCCTAAGTCACACAAAGCTTGGTCTACTTTCACTTCTTCAATCGAGCAAGCGATAGAGAAACCACCTGGGTCTTTCAGTTTATGAGGCATTTTAGTTTCTGTATCTACTTGCTTTCTCTTGACCAACCTTTGTGGGAAAGGTATTGGGGGTTGGTACGATGGTGGAGGGACATACTTTGGTTCTGGCTCTTCCTTTCCGCTCATGTCCTCCTTCGGTTCCACGTCCTTTTCAACCACCCCAAGCTTATCATCCCTCAAGTGTATGGCATTACAATGTTCAATGGGATTTGCTTCGGGTTGCCCCGGGAATGTACCCTTAGGTCTAGAGTATGTCCTGGCTTGTTGGGCAATCTGTGTTTTTAGAATCTTGTTGTGTATGGCTAAGTTGTCTACCTTGGACGCTAGCTCTTTTATTGCCTCGTTCACTGCCCTGCCTTGTTGTCTAAACTCCTTATTTTATTTTGTTTGAGTTTCAACAAAACTTTCCAATAAAGACTCGAGTTTAGATTTATGTACCCGAGGGTACCCTGGTGCGTGTTTCCTATTACCTTGGCCCTCTTGGAACTCGTGGTTTAGCGTGTTGCTGTAGTTGTCGTAAGAGAGGTAAGGGATGTTCTTCCTTTGGTTGTAGGGATTTAGGGGAGCATAATTGGGCAACTTCGGGTTTGTGTCGTAGAAGTTGTGACAAGAATTCACTTGCTCAACCGAAGCGCCGGATCCATGAGCAATGCCATGCGGGCACTCCATAATGTCATGTCCCTGCATTCCACAAATCTCACAAACAAGGTTAGTATCACCTATTGCACTCACATTAGCCCTTTCAAGATGATCAAAACGTTTATTCAGTGAGTCTATTTTTGACATTATAAGATCAATGCTATTTACTTCAAACTTACCCCCCGAAATCTTGTTCGGGTTATTACCTTTTTCTGAACCCCATTGGTGGTAGTTGGTGGCCACATTTTCAATGATGTTGAATGCCTCGGTCAGAGGCCTATTCATAAATGCTCCACCAGCTGCAGAATCGAGTGACACCTTCGAAGAGTAATCCAATCCGTTGTAGAAGGTGTGCACTAATAACCACCTCTCGAGTCCATGGTGTGGGCAAGACTCCAGCAATCCCTTGTAGCGATCCCAAGCTTCTGATAAGCATTCTCCGTCTTTTTGTAAGAAGCCGGTGATCTGGGTTCGTATGTAGGCCGTCTTGGATGGAGGAAAGAATTTCTCCAAGAACGCCTGCTCCAGTTGGTCCCAAGTCGACAAGGTATTAGAGGGTATTTGCTTCAGCCAAGCTTTCGCCTTTCCAGTAAGAGATGAGGGGAACAACCTCAGGCGAATAGCATCAACCGGGGCGCCATGAATTTTGACTGCGTCAGTGAACTCCAAGAATGTCTCCACGTGGTCAGTCGGGTCCTACGAGGGCAGTCCTCCGAATTGATGTTGCCTGATCATGTTGATTAGCATAGGAGGTATAGTGTAGTTCTCCGCCTCGATCTCTGGCCTAGCAATCCCAGTTCGCAAGCCCCTAGCATTTGGGGCTGCGTAGTCCTTCAATGGTTTTGTATCCGGTTGATTCACCATGAGTGGAATGGGACTCAACCTTTCTCTCTCTCTTTGTAGTCTCCTACGTCTGTGAAAGGTCCTCTCGAGTTCGGGGTCAACCTCAGTAAAGTCTCCAAGACTTAGGGATCTTTGCATACAAGAGAAAAACACAGAGAGAGATAAATACTAAAAAGAAGAGACTGGATTTTTTTTTCAAATATAAAAATTAAACAAATTAAAAGAAAAGTTCCAGAAAAATCAATTTAAAAATTAAATTGAGATTCGAGAAGGCACAATCCCCGGCAACGGTGCCAAAAACTTGATAATCGTGCGAACGCACGTGCGATTCCGGCAAGTGTACCGGATTGTCGCCAAGTAATAAAAGATATCGATCCCACAGAGACCGTGATCTCAAATCGCAACTAATTGTCTAGTGATAAAGCTGGACTGTATAAAAAGATTTTGATTTTGAAAAGGTTTTGAATTTGAATTAAGAGATAACCTAAAATCAGAATCAAATAAACAGAAAGTAAACAGTTTATGGTTTTTCAGATCTAAATGGATTCCTAGGGATCTGGGTTACCAACAAGATCGTTTATGTTACTAACTGATTAACCCTTGTTAATTATCGAAATTGCCTTGAAGGCGAATTTATTCTCAAGTAGCTTAAGCCCCCTCTCGTGTTACAAAAACCGTGCCCAATTGAACCAACCCCTACTCTCGTGGTAGCCGAATTCAGATTAGACCCTTTACGTTTTGTGACAATTCGTTAATCCTCGAAGGACGGCTTCTAACTCTCGTGATTTCAGTCCTAAGTCTGATTCTTTATATCCGACACCTAAGTTCACCGCTAGGTTCCTCCTTAGAATGTCTACGACATGTAAATAAGCGCGCACCAGATTTACAAGTAATTAAAACACTAGAAATCAGATCTAAAACAAAATCGCAATTAACAAAGTCGAAACATCAGTTTACTGTCATAAACAAACCTTGGGCATAGCCCCAATCCCTAGAAATTAAACTACTACTCAAGCCTTGTCATGGTGACGACAAGCTTGATTACAAATAACATGAAAGCAGAAAATCAGAGAAGAAGAGGAAGGAGAAGAGAGATCCTAAATTATAGCCTAAGTGGTAGCAGTCAAGAGTGTCTAAGCCTCTGACTTGATCCCATATTTATAGATTTGGGAAGTTAGAATCCCAATCTAACTCAAATTAGATCTAAATCAGTTGCTTCTGATCCAAGTAATGTGCATCACGACCGTGATGGACATCACGGCCTGGCCGTGACGGATTCTGCCTAGAAATTCTTCACTGGTTGGTCTGTCATGGCCGTGATGCTCATCACGGCCTGGCCGTGATGGACATCACGTCCTGGCCGTGATGGACATCATGGCCTGGCCCTGACAGCTTCTGACTTTAGCCTTCTTTCTTTTCAGTTTTGCTCGATCATGGCCATGATGGGCATCACGGATAGGCCGTGATGGGCTCTGTTTGGCTCATTTTCTTCACTTTTCAAGCCCCATCTTCATCCAAACTCCATCATGGTTGATCTTGATCATTTTATCCTTAATTCCTGCAAAACAACACCACAAAACCGCCTTACCCGTTCCAAGGTAAAAACTAACAAAAATCAAATTAAATATGCCTAAACTACATGAAAATGCATGCAAAATGATAAACAAAGATAAGGTGAAATCACACTCATCAATCGGGTATCCAAGCTCGGTGGCCGGGTTTTACTCCTCGACCAGTACACAAGCCCCCCAAGCTTTGAGCTAGTAAAACGTAGAAGCTTTCATGACATTAGCCGAGCTTAGGAACTTAGTTTCTTCTTTTGTCTTTCGAATTCGTGAGGTAATTGACCGAGCTCCATACTTCGGTGTGTGTGTATATATATATATATATATCTTCCAACTCGGTGAATAGTTTGGGCGACCGAGCTTGACGCTTCGAGCTACCGAGCTCTACACCATGGCCCATACACAAGCCCCCCAAGCTTTGAGCTGATTGCGTGGAAGCTTTTCTCGAAGGAGTCGAGCCCAGCCGAGGTGGAGGTAATCACCTGAGTTTTTTACTGAGGCCATACTTTCTCGGTTCCCGAGATGGAAAAGAGACGTTGCTCTTGTGATTTCGGCAAAGATGACTTGTGACGCGTGGCTTTTATGGCATCATTTTCGAGGCCTGCGTTGTAGCTGCGTGTTCATACTTTCACTTGATGACAACGCATATTCTGACGTCTCTTCCATGTGTTTCCTTTCCATTAGTGCGTCGAACCTGAGCAGACTTGAAGGGACGTTTCTCTTCTTTCGCACGCTAACAACCATCATCAATTCGTCAAAAGGAACGTTCCATTTCTTTGCGCTTTTTCTATAAATTGAGCGAGCCCCCTGGCACAGGGTTTCACATTCCTTGAGCCCGAGATTTTCTTCTCTCTCGAGTCCTTTTTAGTCCAAGCTCTCACATTCCCTTCCTATTCGAGGTATGTCCTTCTCATCTCTTTCACATTCCCTTAGATTTTTTTCTTTTCTCCAGTTTGATTTCTGATTTTTTCATCCATGGAGACTTCATTCGAGGCATCCCAGAATGCCTCTTTTGGGGTTCAGATCATAGAGCCCGAAATCAATCGGATTGGGGGCTCTCCTTATCATCCCCCCTCTCCTTCTCATGGTGATAGAGGCTACAAGGGATCTTCTTCCTCTTTTGACGGGAGTAGCTCTGCTACTCCTGACGCTATTGTTGTCCCCAAGCGCCGCAAGCGTGTTTCTAGGATGCCCAGGGTTCCCTACCCGGATATTACCATTCCTGGGTATTTCTGGGTAAAACCCGATGTTGCTGCATTTTATTCTAACTTCAAGGACTTTGACTCCCTCGAAGCCATAAAAAACAAGGTTGCTGCTAAACGAGGCACTGTAGAGTGCCTTCCTTGTACAGAAGATGATCATGTTTTTCTTTGCACCCTTCAGATGAGCCACACTTTACATATGTATACAAGACCTTTTTTTGAACAAATTGGAGTTTCCATTCCCTTCACCCCGTTCGAATGCGAAGTCTTGCGAGTTATGAACGTTACTTCTACCCAGCTTCACCCGAATAGTTGGGCATTTCTGAGAGCCTTCCAAATTCTGTGCGGCCAGATAGGGATAGAGGCTACTGCTCCTAAGTTTCTTTACTTCTATAGAGTTCGGTTCGGGGACCGAGTTGACTGGATCTCTCTGAGTGGGATTGAGCAGAGGGGGATTATCGGGCTCTATAAGAGCCCGTATAAGTTTTTTAAGTCGGATTTCTTCAAAGTCTGACCTCTAGAGGGTAATGAGGCCTTATTTTTTGACTCGACTGGAAACCCTAGATTTCCCTTCTACTGGCAACCACACCCTTCCAAATTTTCTAGCTATGACCTCGGCTCTATGACCTCTCAAGAGCGAGCCGATGTCGAGGTCCTGAGCCTTTATCCTCGGCCATTGCCTTGTGGAAGGCTTTTAAAGCTTACTGCCTCTTCCACTCGATAAGCTGATTTTGAACGTAAGTAGCTTTTTGTTGACAAGTGTTAATTTATCCTGTAGCATGTTTATTGTATTTGACTGATTTCCTTCTTGTAGTGATAATGGGGAAGTTCAACTACAAGGCCCTGATGAAGAAGTCAGCTACTCAAGCTGCTGGCGGATCAACTATAGCTTCAAATGTCAAGGGGAAGAAAAAGAAAGTTGCTGAAGCTTCTGACCTGAACACTCGCCCTCCTAAAAGGACTCGGGAAGACATGCTGTCCGAGGTCCCGATTAGAAGTTCTCCTGCTGCTGATAAGAGGTTGGGCAATGCTCCCATGGTGACTGATCCTACTTCTGACACCAAATGGTACAATAGAAACTGCAACCCGGGCATCAGCTCGCTCTGGGGGAATGAGTTCGACCCTACTGGCCTGATTGACGGCCAAGTGCTGAAGCCTTCTGATGCTTGGCTCTTGCTGGAGCAAGGGCCTGATGCGAGTATGGAGGCGGCCTCTGCCTATGCTCTCCGGATCGCCTCAATTACTCGCTTCTGGAGTCATCAGATTACCGATATTGTCAAGAAAATGAAGGTGATGAGGGCCGATGCGGCTCGTGCCTTGAGGGTGAGGGACGAGCTGGCTCAGACCGTGGCCAAGTGTGAGGAACAAGCTCGGGTCATCGGTCAGCTGAAGGCCCAAAAGACTGAGCTGGAAAAAGACAAGACCGTTCTTCTGACCGAGTTGGATCTAGAAAAAGCCGAGCGACTGAATCTTCAGAAGGTCGCAGAGGGACTTCAAGTCGAGAGGGAGGCCAATCTTGAGCTGCGGAAGTCGCTAGAGGCCGAGAAGGAGGTCACTCTTAGGCTTCGGTCTGATCTGGCTGAAGCCGAGGCTGCCATTATGAAATAGCACGTTAATGGCTTCGCCCCAGCCGTGAAGCATCTTCAGCGTTTCAACCCCAATGCTGACTTCTCCCGTGCTGACGTGGACAAGGATTTTAACAGAGATGGAATTCTAGTTCCGTTTTCCGAGCTGGAGGCAGAGGCAACTTAAGAAGAGGAGGCCGAAGGAGAAGTGGTCGAAGAGGAAGCCGATGATAAAGGGGGAATGGGCTTACCCGGCCAATCTTCTCCTATTCCTTCGAGTGCCGAGGATGAGCCCAACTCCACTCCTGTTGAAATCATTGCTCATGGGGATGCCCATGAGTAGCCTAGGGGAAAGGTTCCTAGGGCAATGCTTTTATTTTGAAATCTTATGTACTCCGGGCTTTGCCCCCTTTTTTATTAATGGAATCACGTGCTTGCTTACGAGTTACTTTTTACTTAGAAAATGTTTGTAACTATTTTTCTAAGTTAGTGCTCGGTTTTTACGGTTTGGCGTGTTACACGGTTTACTCAAGTTTTTGAGACTCGAAATACCTGTAGGTATTTACTTACCTTCTTAGGAGTTGTTTACCTTTTTTAGTCTCGGCATTTCGACCTCAACTCGGTCGATTTTATCTCGGTCAACCTTTTTATGTTTTTTAACCACCTTTGGATGTTGTATACCTTTATAGGCTCGGCATTTCGACCTCAACTCGGTCGATTTTAGCTCGGTCATCCTCTTTAGGTTTGTAGTCGTTGTTTACCTCTATAGGCTCTAAAATCGACCTCAACTCTATCGATTTTAGCTCGGTCAGCCTCTTTAGGTTTTTAGTTGTTGTTTACCTTTATATGCCCGGCATTTTGACCTCAACTCGGTCGATTTTAGCTCGATCAGCCTCTCTAGGTTTGTAATTGTTGTTTACCTCTATAGGCTCGGCATTTCGACCTCAACTCGGTCGATTTTAGCTCGGTCAGCCTCTTTAGGTTTGTAATTGTTGTTTACCTCTATAGGCTCGGCATTTCGACCTCAACTTGGTCGATTTTAGCTCGGCCAGCCTCTTTACGTTTGTAATTGTTGTTTACCTCTATAGGCTCGGCATTTCGACCTCAACTCGGTCGATTTTAGCTCGGTTTGCCTCTTTAGGTTTTTAATTGTTTTCATAAATAAATTTTTAACCATAACAGTATCTTTGCCTAATAGCGCAACTGAAAATGATTCTATTTATTTATTTTTACTGGTGTGCCTCATTAAAAACCTCCCGGTCAAAACCTCATGGGAAAAAGACCGGGATAGGAAAAAGAGTGCATCACCTATAACCTTAACTAAAATAAAACTTAAGGTGGGAAGTGTTCCGTGTTCTTGGAACAGCCTTTCCTGACAATTCTTCTAGCCTGTAGGCACCATTTCCCAGATTTTCAACTATTCTGAATGGGCCAGACCAGTTCGCTGCCAGCTTACCCTCTCTGGGGTCTTTTCTCACATCGTTTTGCAGTCTCAGTACTAAGTCACCTTGCACAAATTCCATTGGCTGCAACCTCGAGTTGTACTTCCGAGTTGCTTTTTGCTTGCACAGCTCGTCTCTGATTTTTGCCTCATCTCGGACTTCTTCAACCATGTCAAGCTCAACTCGGAGTTCTTCTTCGTTCTTACTTTGGTCATGATGCTGCCTTCGGAAAGAGAGTTCGCCGAGCTCAACTGGAATCATTGCATCGGTTCCATAGGTTAGCTTGAACGACGTTTCACCAGTTGAAGACTGTGGTGAGAAATGGTAAGCCCATAGGATGCTTGGTAATTGTTCAACCCAAGCCCCTTTTGATTGGCCTAACCTTCTTTTGAGCTCGTTTAAAATGACTTTATTAGCAGCCTCGGCTTGTCCATTTGTTTGTGGATGCTCAACCGAGGTCACTTTATGTTGAATTCCGAGGTTGCAGTAGAATTCTCTAAGATTTTTATCGGTGAATTGCTTTCCATTGTCTGTGATAATTGCAAGGGAGGCCATGCCTGCATTTGATGTTTTTCCATACCAAAGTATGAACCTTTTTAGCATTTATCGTAGCTAATGGTTCTGCTTCAATCCACTTGGTAAAGTAGTCTACACCTACCAGCAAGAACTTGACTTGACCTTTGGCAACTGGGAAAGGACCGACTATATCCATCCCCCACATAGTAAAGGGCCATGACGAGAACATGGAATGGAGCTCTTCTCTTGGAGCACGTGCTATGTTGGCAAACTTCTGACAAGGCTCACACCTATTAGTCCAAGTAGCACAATCCAGTCTCATGGTTGACCAGTAAAACCCTACTCGCAGGACCCGAGCTGTCGGAGATCGGCCACCCGAATGCATTCCACAGATTCCTCGGTGCATCTCATCCATTATGTACTAGGACTGCTCCTTTGCTAGGCACTTCAGTAATGGCATGGAGAATCCTCTTCTGTACAACTTGCCGTCTCGGATGATGTAGTGGCAAGATTTTAGACGAATTCGCCTCGTCTCCTTGGGGTCACTGGGCAATTTGTCCAAGGCTAAATATTCCCAAATCGGTGTCATCCAGCCATGATCATAGTGCTCGGTCATTATTACTTCTGCACTTTTTATGCTCGGTTAGAGAAGGTTTTCCTGAATGAAAGTTCGTAGCTGGCCAGCTTTCTTGGTGCTAGCCAACTTGGACAACAGATCTGCCCTAGAATTTTCTTCCCGAGGTATATGCTCAATAGTGAAATTATCAAATTCAGAAACTAGGCTATTAACCTTGCAGAGATATTTGGTCAGTTGGGGGTCCTTTGTTTGATAATTACCAGAGACTTGTCCTGTTACAAGCTGTGAGTCACTTCGGCATTTTAATTCTTGGACCCCAACCTCTTTAGCTAGCATCAGTCCTGCAATAAGGGCTTCATATTCTGCTTGGTTGTTTGAAGCAGTAAACCCAAACTTTAAAGATTGTTCTAGGATTAGGTCATCAGGCCCTTCGAGAATTATTCCGGTCCCGCTTCCCTTCAAGTTAGATGATCCGTCAACATATAGGAGCCAGATGAAGGATTCCGACCTCGGCTTAGAAGAGAGCTTGGCAATGAAGTCGGAGAGACATTGTGCTTTCATCGGCCCCCTCGGCTCATATTGCAAACCGAATTTCGACAATTCTACTGACCAAGCTATCATTCGTCCGGCTAGATTGGGTTTCCTGAGCACCTGCTTTATTGGATGATCAGTTTTGGCTATAACTTGGTGCGACTGGAAATAAGGTCGTAACCTCCGAGATGCCATAACAAAGGCGAGGGCTAGTTTTTCAATTACTTGATATCGTTTTTCTGCGTCTTTCAGGATTCTACCACATAATACACCGGCATCTGTTGATCTTCCTCTTCCTGACTGATTACTGCATTGATTGCATAATTGTTGACAGATAGGTACAAGTACAGATCTTTGCCGAGCTGAGGCCGAGTGAGGATTGGGGGAGAGGCTAGGAAGAGTTTCAGATCTTCAAAGACTTTCTGACACTCTTCAGTCCAGATGAACTCTTTTGGTTTTTTCAAAATCTGGAAGAAGGGTCTTGCCCTTTCTGCGGACTTCGGGAGAAAGCGGGATAGAGAAGCTAATCGGCCGGCTAACCTCTGAATTTCTTTCACATTCCGAGGACTCCGCATTTCCATAACAGCCTTGCATTTATCCAGATTAGCTTCAATCCCCCTGTGTGTTAACATATATCCTAAGAACTTTCCTCCTTGTACACCAAAAGAGCATTTTTCGGGATTTAACCTCATGTTGTATTTTCTGAGCTGGCAGAAAATTTCTTCGAGGTCGGCTGAGTGTTGCCTTGGGTCATCGGATTTTACCACCATATAATCGACATATACTTCTAGGTTCTTTCCGATTTGGTCAACGAAAACTTTGTCCATAAGCCTTTGATATGTCGCACCAGCATTTTTTAAGCCAAAAGGCATTACCCGATAGCAGTAGTTGGCCCCATCAGTCATAAATGCCGTTTTTTCTTCATCGGGTGGATACATCCTGATCTGTTTATAACTCGAGTATGCGTCCAAAAAAGACAAAACTTTGTACCCTGAGGCCCCGTCCACCAGTCTGTCAATGTTGGGAAGAGGATAAGAATCCTTTGGGAATGCCTTGTTGAGATCGGTGTAGTCGGTGCACATTCTCCATTTACCGTTGACCTTTCTAACTAACACCACGTTGGCTAGACAAGTAGTGTATTTCACTTCTCTGATGAAATTTGCTTTGACCAGTTTGGAAGTCTCCTCGGCTACTGCTTGGCACCTTTCTTCGCCAAGTTTCCTTTTTCTCTGAGCTACAGTATTGGCTTCGGGACATATGGATAGCTTATGGCATATAAAATTGGGGTCTATACCAGGCATATCCGATGTCTTCCAAGCAAACAGATCAGCATTCTTTCTTAAGACCGCTTGAATCCTTTATTTGAGCGAGGGGTCAAGCTGACTGCCGACTTGAGTGCATTGTTCAGCTTGGGCTCCCAACTGGAACCTTTCTAAAGACTCTGTTGGTTTGGCTCTGGACTCGTACATCTCCGTCCTTGGGTCAAGTTCAAACATGCTGACCGAGCTGGATGAAGTTACCGAATTGGCCGAGCTTACCACTTCTACTTTATCATCCTCGGTATTCTTTGCGATATCCTGGTTCCGGGTAACCATTAGGCTATCTACATAGTATTGCCTGGCTAGACTTTGGTTAGCCCGGACTGCGACTATATCTCCGGAATCGGTTGGGAATTTCATTGTCAGGTGTGGGGTAGAGATAATCGCTCCGAGTCCATTCAAAGTAGGTCTTCCAATAAGGATGTTGTACGACGTGCTGGCATCGATAATAACGTACCTGACGGATACGGATTTGGAGAGTCTTCCTTCTCCAAATGTTGTTAAGAGGTCTATGTAATCTCGGGTTTTTACTTGCTCCCCCGCAAACCCTACTAGCTTGACTTCCTGCTCTTTTATCAGCTTTTCTGGAATTCCAAGTTTCTTGAAGGTCGCCAGGTATAGAATATCAGCCGAGCTCCCCTGGTCAATAAGTGTTTTTTTTTTACCGAGAAGTTGGCTACTTCAACCGTTATCACCATTGGGTCATCTTGATTTGGGTCCACCCCTCGGAAATCATCATCCGTGAAAGTTATTGGAGGTCTTGTCCTTGTAGGCTTTCCAAACACCGTGTTGACAGATCGGAGGGCTTTTACATGATGCCGCCGAGCTGAACTCGTCGTTCCTCCAGCTGCAAATCCTCCTGAGATTGTATTGATGATCCCTCTGACTCCTCCTTATGATTCTTCATTAACAGCCCTTTGAATATTCAATCGATCTCCGCTCTGATTGTTTCCTTGCAGGTTTGCATCTCGGTTACGGTTGTCATAACCGCGTCTCCGTCGTCTTCGACCAGCTCGTCAGCCTCCATTATCATCTCGGCGAACGAAACGGTCAAGACGACCTGCCCGTACCAAGTCCTTAAAATTCACCAGCGAGACCGAGTGCCTTTTATGCCTTCGGCTTGCTGCGAATTGTGCGGTGAACTTAGTTACGAGCACATCAAATAAATCAATTGACCGAGGTGGTAGATTCATAAGCCAGGTTAAGGCAGGGCCTTGCAAAGTGGTTGGAAAAACTTTGCACATGACGGCTTCCGAATCGGTCACCAAGTAAACAGACGAAATAAAGGATTCTATGTGCTCGACTGGGTCAGTGGTTCCATTGAATTTATCGATGTTAAGGGGCTTGAAATGTCTAGGCATGATTACCTCATTGATGTCATTCGTGAACGGCAACCTCGGTCGTCGGTCCGTTACCCTTTCTTTTTGGATAGTCCTTTCTGCACGAGATTTATCTTCTGAAGCCACCGGGGGAGGTTTGGTCCTGGACGGCCGGTTAGTTTCCTGAAGAGAAGGTACGTAGGATGGATCCTTTTGGCTAGCCTCGGGTGAGGATTTCTCTTCCTCGAAAGGTGCCACCGATCTTTCTCCTTTTCGAGTTCTTAAAAGCCTTTGATTTTACACACGTATCTCCTCATTCTCCTTCCGCAGCTGCCTTAGCTGTGCCATAACCTCTCCCAGCCGAAGGTTACCTTCATTGACGGGGGGGGGTGATTGTCGTGGTTCTGGTGCGTGTTTGAGGCCTCGTGATCTTCATGGTTCATGCTGTTCGCCCCTCCTCTGGGACCATTCCGTGTAGTCACCATCAAGCTTTCTTGTGGAACCGGGGAAAGTTTTTCCTCGGCCCCGCGGTGGGCGCCAAATGTTTCTGCCGAGATCCGACTTGCCGGAATCTCGCCGTAGAACGTCAAACCAAGAGTGAACAATGGGGGTTGTTTTAGATTATTGCTTGACAGAATGTTGTATTCCGGTCCTACGTATCCCAATGGGAATCAAAGCCAGACGTAGTTCTAGGTTCAACCCTTGACCATACGGTGATCTCGATTCCCTAATCTTGTATCCGATGAATACCAGCGAGCAAGGACTCTTCAATAGTCTCTTGGTCGAGCTAGTTTCTCTAATACGCTTAAGGGAGAGTTACCGAGATTCAGTCAAAAGTGAGTTTCTCTCTTGGGTTCTCCTCCTTTTATAATAGGATCCCCATATCTTTAAGAGATCTGGATATATTTCCTTTTATCTCTTAAATCTTCTGAGATGTGATTTCCTTAATTTAAGGGATATTATCTCTTTTAACTGGATAAAGTTATGTGAGATAATATCCGGATTGATTAAGAAGATATCTTAAATTGATCTCTTAACCATATAAGGTTATTTGAGATAATATCAGGATTATTGAAGATAATATCAATATCTTATCCTTAATATCTGGGTTGGATCCGGTATCCAAGCTCGGTGGCCGGGTTTTACTCCTCGGCCAGTACACCTTCCACAATAATTACATGTAACATCCCTTTAATTTTTCATAAAACAATTTTCATATGAAGGTTGTACACATGTGGAATCTTTAATTCTATCAATTTCTTGAAGTAAGTCCTCAACTTGATTGTCAAGAATTTTGCAATTTTCATGACATGAAGAGGTATCAAATTTCAAAATATTTTCTTCATCAAGAGAATTATATTCATTCTTTAGATTTTCTATATCAACCTTAATAGATGAAATACTTTTCAACCAATTTAAGTTCTTATTTTCTAAACTCATTAATTCATCATACAAACCATTGTATGCACATAACCATTAGTCATTTAATGGATTGAGTTTAGAATCGATTACTCCAAATTCCATGGAGTCTCTTTGAGAATATTTTCTATTTTCTGCACATATGACTCTCGGCTAATGTGACACTTTTTCTTGGCATGTTCTTGACACTACAAGAAATGTGATTTTTAGTGACCAAAATTTAGTGAGGAATATAAAATTGGTCACTATTAATTCTATATTATTTACGACTATGTATTACTTTGTCACTAATATTATCCAAAATAGTGACTAAACGGCAATTCGTCATTATAATTTTGTCTTTAATGACCAAAATATATGCATCACAAATAATCCATCACTAATATTATTCACAAATAATCTGTCACTAATATTATATTGAGTTGATTAATAGGTATTTTGAATTTGCCATTTTGTTGGGATTTACTTGTTGTAGGTGTGTGAAGGCTTTGATGGACAAGAGTTGTGCTAGCAATGATGAAACAAATGGGATACTTCTTGCTATTGTTAGATGTTTTTCTGGTTGAAGTTAGGGGGTGGTTACTTTACCTGTCTCGCATAGTTTAACAAGTGTTTGGAGCATGGGAGTAGTGTATATTGGTGTTGCTAGTTTTTCAAGTTGCAAGTAGGGTTTCTTTTGCTATAATGCAGAATTTTCTGCAACTATTTAGCATTGGAGAAGACTTTTTAGTCACTTATCTTTTTTAGTAGTAACACAACTTGTTATGGTCAATTTGTATGTATGTATCTATGTACTTGACTTTGTCCTTTGTACTTGGGTTTGAGTACCATTAGTACTCATTCGAGGAATATTTATTTTGTTTAAAAAAAGTATTATTATAATAATTTAAAGTGACAACAATCCATGTCATGAATAGTAATCTGTTTTTTATACAAAACAAAATAGTAATATGTTTTAGTGACAACTAAGGCAATGTCCACAATTTCTAATATTTTTGGTGACAAATATTAGTAATCACTAAGAGCAAATTGTGCTAAAATAGTGACAATTTATTGGTCACTATAAGTTTTAATAGTGACGATAAATCATCACAATTGTGATATATATTTGTGACGATTCATGTTTGTTATTGTTCAACCATGGCTTCTTGCCCACGGGAATTCATGTTCCCAGATATTCTCCCCCCTCCTCCTCCAGCAAATGCTGCTCCCATTAGCCTGAGCTCTCCACAAGCAATACCTATTGAGCATGCAAACTCTTTAAAGTCCCTTCAGCAAAAATCGTTTGCTCAGGTGGTTGGTGACTCCTTGGATATCTCCTTGTCTCTGTTGCCGCAACCTAAACTCATTGGTGATTTGGTATCAATCAAGATATCCGAAGAGGAATACAAGATTGGGCTTCAAACCGCCAAGAATTGCCTTCATGGTCGTTTGTTGATGGAAAAAGAGAACCAACCTTTAAAAGTGAGTGCTTTGCGTTCCAAGTTATCAGTTCTGTGGAAGCCAACTGCACAATGGAGAATGACTCCGTTGGGGAAAGGCTATTTCGAGTTCTTTTTTTCCTCCATTGAAGATCTCAGTCGTATATGGTCCTCGGGTTCTTGGAACTTGAATCCAGGTATTCTGAGGCTGTCAAGATGGAATGCTGATTTTAATCCAAATCTTCAGAGGCAATCTCATGTGCAATCTTGGGTAAGAATTTACAACCTTCCTCTTGAGTATTGGAACCCAAATATCTTGTTCGAGATTGCTAGCGGTATAAGCACCCCAATTGTATTGGATGAGGCAACTAAAATGCGATCAATGGGACATTTTGCAAGAATCCTGGTCGAGATTGACTTGAAGGGTATAATTCCTGGTGTCATCATGGTGGAAGGAGATGATTTTACATTTTATGTGGAATTTGAATATGAAAATCTTCCTGCATTTTGTAAATTTTGTATCACTATTGGACATATTGAATCAAATTGCAAGAAGAAGAAGGGTGAAAATTCAAATGGCAAGGATCCCCAGAAGCATTATCGAGGATCTGGTAAAGGTCCTAGGAAAGAGCAGCTTCAGCCTGGTAAGGACAAGGTGTATCAGCAAAAGCATGATAAAGGAAATAAAGATTTTGATCAAAATGTTTAGGTGAATCCTGGTAAGCCTAATCTGGACCCGGCTACTTCAGTTGTTCCTGTTCAGGTTAGTCTTGGAAATCCTGAGGGGAAGAATGTGGTGGATGAAGTTATTGGTCAGCCTAATATTGATTTTGTTCCGGATAGAGGGGATAAAATCTTTGAAATCCCAAGGGAGGAGCCTGTTGACAACTTGTTAGTTGTGATAAGATTCTTGAAAAGAATCCTAAAGCAAATCATGTTACTGAGAATGATAGTGAATCAGTTGATACTATATATGATGAATCCCAACCACAGATGAATGATGGTTCTGATTATGATGACATGCTTCCCTTAATAGAGGATTCTCAATTGAATGTGGTCCCGGAATCTCAGATTAATGAGTTGGTGGTAGCTGAGTCTACTAGTGATGATATTTCTCCAGTCTTCAACACTGTCAGAGATCCTCCAGTCTCTAGTCAGAGTGATGTTGTTTCAAGTTCTGTATCTATGCCTACTCTTGTTAGGAAGGATATAGAAATTGTGTCTAAATTCTTTGGTGATGATGGAGAACTTGAGATTGATGATATTTTGCCTTCTTCTAATAGAACTCAGGATGTTGGTCAATCTAAGTTCACAGTTGTTTTAACTCGTGCACAAAAGAAGAAGTTAAGAAGTCAACAAAAACTGGTTCAGGCAGATAATCATCCCAAAAGCAGGATTGGTTGCAAGGGTAATTCTCAATGAAAGTCTTATATTGGAATGTTAGAGGCCTAGCCAATAATGATACTAGGCTTATGTTAAAGAATTTGTGTCAGTCTAACAAACCAGATATTGTTCTAATATCTGAGCCTTGGATGGATTTTAACAACTGTCCAATTAATTTCTGGATCAGTCTTGGCTTGAAGCAGTTTGCCTTTAATGATAGAGGATCCAGTCTCCCAAATCATTGGTGTTTCTATTCCACTTCATTAAATCCTGTTCTCATTGCTGTCTCAAACCAATTTTGTACTTTTTCTGTTTTAGTGGAGAACCAAATTTGTTATATGGCTGCAGTATATGCTTCTACTTCATATCTTGTTAGAAGAGAGCTTTGGATGGACCTTTCAGTTTTAGAAAAATCTGTCCAGGGTCCACGATCCATTTTTGGAGACTTTAATGCTGTTTTAGGAGCACATGAGAAAAAAAGGGGGTGGTCTGCCATTGAAAGTCTCTTGTGATGATTTTGCTAAATGGATGGATGATGGAGGTTTCTCGCATATTCCTACAAGAGGAGCAAAGTTTTCTTGGGCCAATAACAGAATTGGAGCTGCTTTCACTCAAAAAAATCTTAGATAGAGCAACTGTGAACCAACATTGCTTTTCCTTTTGGAGTAGTATCTTTTGTGTTTCTTTGGCCAAAAGTTGTTCTGATCACTTTCCCCTCCTGCTAGATATGCAAAAAGGTATGAAGTCTGGCCCTGCTCCTTTTAAGTTCTATAATATGTGGTCTGATCATTGGGATTGTGAGAGGCTTGTTAAAGAGACTTGGTTGCAGTCTATTTCTGGTTGTCCTATGTTAGTCTTAATGCTGAAACTAAAAAGGATGAAGCATGCTTTTAAAGAATGGAAT
This sequence comes from Sophora flavescens, assembly GCA_030762895.1. Taxonomy (NCBI): domain Eukaryota; kingdom Viridiplantae; phylum Streptophyta; class Magnoliopsida; order Fabales; family Fabaceae; genus Sophora; species Sophora flavescens. The sequence goes on from CM061064.1 coordinate 145,143,579, forward strand.
AGGACTATGTTTGGTGATATTCACTTGATGGTTCAAAATGCAATGGCTGTTGTTGAAGAGGTGTATGTGTAGATTGATAACTCAGGTTATTCTGATGAACTTCATGCTAAAGAGGTTCAGGATCAAATTGATCTAAATCAAGCCTTGGCTTATGAGGAATCTTTTTGGAAACAAAAGTCCAAAGTTAAATGGTTTTGTGAAGGAGATAGAAATACTTCCTTCTTTCACAGAAGTACAAAAATAAGAAATGCTGTCAAGCAAATGAATGTGTTGAGGAATGGTGATTTAATGTTGGTTTCTCCTATGGATATTGAGCAGCATGTGCTTTCATACTACTCAAACCTTTATGCTTCTGAAAATCACTGTATTGATAATGGTCTTGTAGGTAGGGTGGTTCCTAAGCCAGTTTCAACTGAGGACAACAACATGATGACCAGTAAACCTTCTTTAGCTGAAGTTAGAAGTGCTGTTTTCTCTCTCAATGACTCAGGTGCCCCTGGACCTGATGGTTTTAGTGGTGCTTTTTATCAATCATTCTGGCATATTATAGGGATGGATGTATATAATTCAGTCTTACAGTTCTTTGAGTAGAACTGGATATTGCCAGGCCAAAATTCTAACTTGGTTTCTCTAATTCCAAAATTCCCTGAGCCAGATAGGATTGAAGACTTTAGGCCTATTGCAGTGGCTAATTTCCAGTATAAGGTCATTTATAAGATTCTTGCTGATAGACTTGCCCTTATAGCTCCTAAGATAATTTTGCCTCAGCAAAGAGGTTTTTTGAAGGGAAGAAGGATCAGTTAGTGTCTGTATTGCTTCCGAGGCAATCAACTTATTGGACAGTAAAAGCTTTGGAGGCAATTTGGCTCTTAAGTTGGATATCAGGAAAGCCTTTGATACTTTGGATTGGGGCTTTTTGCTTCAAGTTCTTGATGCTTTTGGCTTTCATTCTCAGTTTTGTTCTTGGATTCAATCCATTCTTGCTTCAACCAGGTTGTCTTTCATGATTAATGGCCAGCAAGTTGGATATCTTTCTTGTAAAAGAAGGGTAAGGCAAGGTGATCCCCTCTCCCCTCTTCTTTTCTGTTTGGCAGAGGATGTCCTTAGTAGGGCTATTTCTTGGTTGGTTGTAACTGGTCTGTTAAAGCATATGGCTGGTCCTAGAGGGTGTCATACTCCCTCCTATGTCTTCTATGTTGATGACATACTAGTTTTTTGTAATGGATCTAAGTGAAACCTGTAAATGTTAATGTCTCTATTTGATGCATATGCTGAGCGATTGTATCACTTCTCTCAAGGTAGACTACCTTTTACCTAGGTGTCCCTTTATTTAAAGGTAAACCAAAGGTATCACATCTCCAACCTATTGCAGACAAAATAAAGTGCAATTTAACTTCATGGAAGGGTTCAATGTTGTCAATTATGGGTAGAGTCTGTAAGACTCAATGACTTAGAGATTTTGATATATGACAAATACAATTTAATGTGTATGCAAGTGCTTTAGTGTCAAATTGCAAAGACAGGTATCAAGCAGTAATCAACAAGTTCACTAAGCAAATTCAAGGAATCATCAAGACACAAGCTTAAAGGAGAAATTAGATTTAAGTCTTAGATGATTTGTAAGAGAAAGAAATATCTTAGTCACAAAATAGCTCAACCAAAAAGATGCATGAAGAAAATCAATTTTCATAACCTGCATTAAAAGGAATAAGTTTTCGTTAATGAAAATGATTTTTGGAAATAAGAAGCACTCGGCCAACGCAAGTAATAGAAGCACTCATCCAACACAAGTGACAGAAGCGCTCGTCCAATGAAGTGATAGAAGCGCTCGTCCACTAAAGTGACAGAAGTGCTCGTCCACTAAAGTGATACAAGCGCTCGTCCACTAAAGTGACAGAAGTGCTCGTCCACTAAAGTGACAGAAGTGCTCGTTCACACAAGTGACAGAAGCACTCGTCCACACAAGTCTTTGGACTTGCTAAGTCCTCAATGAGAAGCTCCGTCCAATGACGTGGCATATGGAGCTCGTCTACTAGCTCGTCCGATGTAAAATCTTAATTTCAAAATGGCTAGATGGACGCGCTTATTTTCAAGATGGACGCGAATTCTATAAGAACCGATGTAGAATCTTATTTCAAGAACCATAATCAAGAAAATAGATTCTGTTATCAGATCCAAATCTGTTTTGATTGATCCCAATGACTATAACCTGTTTTCTATATAAAGAGGGATCAAAGGAACACTTTCAACAATATATCAATATCAAATACAATACACATATCATTCATCATATTTCTTGAGCTTATTGTGAAAAAGAGTGTTTCATTCTCATAAGTGCCTTAATTTGTTTTTCTGACTATTGAGAGTTCAGAATCAATTTTTCGTTTCATTTGATTTTAAAGAGAAAGGGAGTCTCTCTGAGTGATTAGGGTGAGGTATCCCTAAGGAAGAACATTGAGGCTCTTCACAAGAGTGTGGTATCTCGAGGTGAAGGAGTGCTCTGTGGTGTAAAGGTTTTTCAAGCTAACTGGCTAAAGCTTGTTGTGTTAGTGTGTGAAAACCCACAGGTGGAGTGGGGACTGGATGTAGGTCACAATGGTGGTGACTAAACCAGGATAAATCTGGTTGTGTGGTATCTCTAAACTCAAACTCTTTTGCTTTCTGTTTATGTTCAAGAACCTGTGATTTTGATATTTAAAGTTCAATATAACTTTCATTCTTGATCTGTATAAACTGTATTGAAACCTGAGTCTGATTGTAATCAAGTCTGTGTTATCTTTGTTCAAAACTGAGTTAATCAAAACCATTCTTGATTGCTGAAACTGAACTAAAACTGGAACTGAAACCTGCAAGTTTGTTCTTGATTGCTAATGCTTGTTTTGAAACTTGCATAACTTGTTCTTAATCTAAAATGGCTTAATCAGTTTTTGTATTTTGTTATTATTGAGTTTTGAACCCGAACCTATTCTGAATTAATCTTTCTGAATTAATCTTTCTTATCCTCATCACCTTCTATTCAAGATTTTATATAAACCCTTCATTGATTTTGTAAAAGATCATGAGGCCACAAATTTGAAAACTAAAGTTTTGTGAAAAGTTTTTAAGAGGGAAATATTTTAAGAAAACTCAATTCACCCCCCCTCTTGAGTCGTTGAAGTCAAAACAACAGAGTCCAATTGATTAACTCAGTTATAAATAGCATGCTGTGTTACAGTTTTCAATTTTACTCTTGGCCAGCTGCACTGCTAAAGTCAGTTGATAGGTGGATCAGGAACTTTGTATAGTCAGGAAATATATATGTAAAGAAGATTGTTACTGTGGCATGGAAGAAACACCAGTGCAATAAGTGCTTTTTACGTCAGTTAAAATTTATTTTTTACGTCAAAATACTGACTGACGTAAATACAGCTGACGTTAATAGTTAATATTTTAACGTCAGTTGAGAACTGACGTTAAATATAAAACTATTAACGTCAGTTCTTTAACATAACTGACGTTAATTTCATAAAAATTAACGTCAGTTTTTTAAACAAATGACGTTAAACATAAAACTATTAATGTCAGTTCTTTAAGACAAAGGACGTTATTTTTGTTAAAACTAACATCAGTTGTTATAAAGAACTGACGTTAAAGGTTTTAATTTTAACGTCAGTTGTTTATTACAACTGACGTTAATAGTGTACTGTATATTTTATAAAATACTATTAACGTCAGTTGTTTGCTATCCCTGCATTCAGTAAATATCCCAGTAACACAGAATATCACACACATTACAAAATGGCAAAGGAAAAATGGAACAATGATCCATATGTATGCTTGTTCAGAAACAATATATATTTATTAACATAGGTTATAACTCAAAATAAATACAGAAATATAAATAAAAATAAATGTATACTAAGTTTAAACTACCTATATCAATATCCCTTCGTGATGATCATCACGAGTGGCATGTACATCGTCCACCTGTGTCTCCTTGATTATAGTAGGCATGTTTGTTGAAAAAGAAGGAGTCTCAGGAATATCAAGATTTGAATCTTCATTTTCATCACTACCATTATACATGCTTTTTCCTTGGAGAACCACGGACAACCTTTTGTTAGAAGGATCAGTGATGTAGAACACTTGTTTTGCTTGGGAAGCCATTATGAAAGACTCATTTATATGACCTAACTTGTTGAGGTCTACCAATGTGAACCCCAATTCATCAGTTTGTACACCACCGTTACTATCAACCCACTTACATTTAAATACCGGCACCGTAAGCTTAGTGTAATCGAGCACCCAAATATCTTCAATATATCCAAAGTAAGGTGTCGGTGCTTTAACGGGTTTTGTGTCCTTTGCACTAGAGAAGTGCATTGCTTCGGCCACGATCATAACCCCACTATTTTGCATGGTACTCTTGTTATCTTGTTCCTTTGTATAAAAGGAAAAGTTATTTATGTCGTATCCGCTCCAACATATGACGTTGAAGCTAGGCCCATGTGCTAGCCATCTTACGTCATCAGAAGCAGTACTACCATCCTTAAGCATTTCTTCCTTGAACCATGGTAAGAAAGTCTTGTTATGCTTGTTCAACAACCACCTTTCGCTCATTCGAGGGTTTTCTTGATTGACTTTTCTTTTATGTTCAAATAAGAAAGGCTGAACACATTCGATGTTGTTCAATACATACAAATGTGATTGAAGCACTTACTCCCGATCCTTCCTATTAATTCTTAAGCCATGTGTACCCTTACCTTGACATCTGATCTCATCATGCCGAGGCTTAGGAACCCCTATAGGATCCGTGTTATGAAGGTAGTCCGAACAAAACTCAATAGCTTCTTCTGCAACATACCTTTGAACAATAGATGCTTCCGGACGATGAGGATTCTTCACGTACCTTTTCAAGATCTTCATGTAGCGCTCAACTGGGTACATCCATCTCAGAAAAACTGACCCACATAATCTAATCTCCCTCACCAAATGAACAATTAAGTAAACCATTATGTCGAAAAAGGAAGGAGGAAAATACATCTCCAATTGGCACAAGATTGTAGCAGCCTCAACTTCCAAGTCATCCAACATACGGGGGTCAACGACTTTGCTACATATAGAATTGAAGAATGAGCACAACCGAGTAATGGCATGTCTCACATTTTTTGGAGCAATACCACGAATAGCAATGGACAGAAGTTGTTGCTTCAAGATGTGACAATCATGAGACTTTAAGCCAACCAATTTAAGATCACTAGAGACAAGCCTCTTCATATTTGAAGAGTAACCATGTGGAACTTTGATGCCCTGAAGACACCCGCAGAAACTTTGTCTCTTTTTTTTTTGACAAAGTATGACATGCTGGCGGCAAATAAGTCCGCTTACCATCCTCAACAACTGGAGCAAACTGCTCTCGTATACCCATAGCAACGAGGTCGAGACGAGCATTCACACCATCATTTGTCTTGCCCTGAATGTTGAGAAGTGTCCCGATCACACTATCACACACATTTTTCTCCACATGCATCACATCAATGCAGTGTCTGACATCAAGCTTGCGCCAGTATGGAAGATCAAAGAATATCGACCTCTTCTTCCATATGTTTTTCTCAGCAGCTTTACCTTTCTTTTTGGACTTGCCGAATATAACATCGATGCCCTTTACCCTCTGATAAACCTACTCTCCAATTAAGGTCGCCGGTGCTTCTTCTGTCTCTTGGCATCCATTAAAAGCTTTTTTCATCTTACGATTTGGGTGATCACGTCTAAGAAATCTCCGATGCCCAAGGTAAACCGTCTTCTTTCCATGATGAAACTGAGTGTAGCATGTGCCTTCTTGACATATAGGGCATGCTTTATGCCCCTTGACACTGTACTCGGACAAGTTACTGTATGCTGGAAAGTCGTTGATGGTGCAAAATAACATGGCACGAAGCTTGAAAGTCTCATGAGAATACCCATCAACTACATCAACACCTTCCACCCACAGCGTTTTTAAGTCTTCAATCAAGGTACCTAGATAAACATCTAAGTCATTTCCCGGTTGCTTTGGGCCCGAAATCATCATAGACAACATCATGTATTTGCGCTTCATGCACAACCAAGGGGGCATGTTGTAAATTACCAATAGAACAGGCCATGAACTATGAATACTACTCATGTCACCATAAGGATTCATTTCATCCGTAGCAAGTCCAAGCCTTAGGTTTCTTGGCTCATTGGAGAAATCCGGAAACATAGTATCGATATTCTTCCATTGCATAGAATCAGCAGGATGACGAACCTTTCCATCACGTTTCCTCTCATCATTATGCCATCTAAGATTCTTCGCATCTTTCGCATTGGCAAACAATCGCTTGAACCTTGGAATTATTGGAAGATACCACAACACCTTCGCAGGAGGACCCTTTATTCTCACATCATCAAGATCATCATCATCATCACCACCCTTCACTTTGTATCGTGATAACCCACATTTGGGGCAATCGTGATTGTCTTCATGAACACTGGTGTACAATATGCAATCATTAGTGCATGCGTGTATCTTCTTATACTCCATTCCCATAGGACACAATACCTTCTTGGCCTCATAGTTACGGTCAGGCAATGTGTTGTCCTCCGGAAGCAAGTCTTTCAACACTTCAAGCAATTCCGTGAAGCTTTTATCGGTCCAACCATTTCTCACCTTCACACAAACCAATTTTAGCACCGCCGACAACCGTGTATGAGTAGTACACCCTGGATATAAAGGCTTATCCGCATCATCGCACAACCTATCATACACATGAGCTCGAAAAAGATTCTTGTCCAATATCACGGATCATGTCCTCTACTCGATCATCCTCCATATCTACGTCAACGTCCTCACTTTGGGAGACACTTGCCGTACTACTCAACAACACATCACCATGCCATATCCATCTTGTATAACTCAAGCAAATCCCTTCACAAATCAAATGAGTACGTATATCCTTCACCGTACATTTCCTCGTATTCAAACACTTGACACAAGGACAACAGAACATTCCATTACTATTAGGAACATTCCTTTGAGCAAATTCTATAAATTCTCCCACCCCCTTCAAATACTCAACATTAGTGCGCTTACAAACCATCCAACTACGATCCATAACTAGATAGGTCCTGTAGATATACAAAACATATATCCAATATAAGGACAATACGGGAGATTGAAAACTATAGTTTTTGAAGATTGCCAAGCACTGGTCACGGCCTGGCAGTGATGTCCATCACGGCCGTAACATGCCAACCGAACCGGACCATCATCACAGGAATCGATCACGGCCTAGCCGTGATGAGCATCACGGCCGTGACAGATCAACCAACAGAGCAACATGCACTCAAAACCAAAAATAGAGACATTCCAAACAACTCAAACTCACGTTTTCAAGTTTCAACTACTGAGACTACAATTTCAACATACACTCAAAACCAAAAATAAAAAAATGTGCCCTAAAGACTCACCAGAAATAGGTGCTCGCGTGGTGGTGGGGAGGGGAGCTCGAGTGGTGGCCAACGTTCGATGTGGATACCGAGAGCAGAGGGACAAGGAGAGTTAGTGCGCGGGAAGGGGAAAGAGAGATGTCAAGTTATTGCAAAGAATGAATGGAAAGACAGTTAGGGTTAAGAGTGTACCTCACAGTGGTTGCGAAGAAGCCCTCGTGGTGGTTACGGTGGAGATGAGATCGCGATTAGGGAAGAGTGAGAGTGAGAGTGAGGGTTGAGAGTGAGGAAAAGAGAAAAGAGACGTACAGAGCGAAGTGCAGAAGGCGCGAGGGTGTAAACCAAAATAAAACAACATTTGACGTCAGTTGTTTGTAAAGACTGACGTTAAAGGTCATATATTTAACGTCAGTTGTCTTAAGAAACTGACGTTAAAAGTGTATACGTTTATCCAAAAACATTAATTCCTTGACTATTTATTTAATTGAAGTAAAAATCAAACTTTTAACGTCAGTTGTATTAAACAACCGCCGTTAAAAATAAATATTTTTTATTTTAAAAGCATTTTTTTACGTCAGTTGTTGAAGACAACTGACGTTAAAAGTATATAAGTTTCTGCAAAAAAAATTCATTCCTTTGACTACTGTGCTAACCCATGCACCTTGAAACTTAATCCTCTTAATGAGCATTAAGTTTATAGATAAGTTTTCAAGAAAATCAGAGAGACTATATTCTCTATACAAAGTGTCATTCTTCTGTATCAGTCTGTAAATACACCCTCTTCTTTTCCTCTATATTTCGTGCGTTTTCTATTCCTTCACAATATGGTTCTATGACATTTGAGACTTTTGTTATTTCTTCCTATACCTAGACTTAAAGGTCTCTGTCTTAATGGTCAAAAAACTTCTGAGGTTGAGTAAATCACATAATATGACTCCCTCACTTTATTCCATCTCCTCCCCAAGTGACTGCTGATAAAGCACAGATGGAGCATCAAGGACTTCAAATGAGCAGGGAGGGGATCGATGCATCCATTGGAGTTTCTGAGGAAAGAACTGAGAAGAAATTGATGTTGAGGCAGAAACTTTTTAATATTTTAGTGCTATGTTGCAGAAATTTTTTATCTTTTAATCATGTAATTGTAACTTATGAATCGCTTCAATGAGATGCGATTTGATTATACATATAACACTTTTATGTGAAGTGTTTATTTATTTTAATTTTCACAAGAATATGTTTACTAATTCAAGCTAATTAATGAAGATTAAAAATAAACTTGTTTAATATTTACACAAGTTTATTTTTAATCTTCATTAAAAATAAACTTGTTTAATATTTACACAAGTTCTTTACACAACTGACGCAAATAGTGATTTAATATTTACAAATTGCCACCACCTCATTTTTAACGTCAACTTAATTTATGACTGCCAAATTCCCGTATATTACATTATTTCCAATATTCATTCTGCATGTTTATTATATATAGGATTATTTACGTCAGCTATTTATTATACTGAAGTAAAAATCACACTTTTAACGTCAGTTGTATAAAAAATTGACGTTAAAAATAAATATTTTTTATTTTAAAAACACTTTTAACGTCAGTTGTATTAAACAACCGACGTTAAAGGTGTATAAGTTTCTGCAAACATCCATTCCTTTGACAACTGTGCTACTTACCCATGCACCTTGTAACTTAATCCTCTTAATGAGCATTAAGTTTATATATAAGTTTTCAAGAAAATCATAATAGCTTAGTAACTTCATCCCCTGCTCCTATAAATAGCTTCCTTCCATCCTTTTAATTTTCTGCTTCACAATATGGCTCTGCCATGGAGATTAACTTCATCACTCTTTCTTCCTATTCCTAGACTCAAAGATCTTTGTCTTAATGGTCAAACAACTTCTGAGGTTGTGTAAATCACATAACATGGGTGATAAGGTTGTGTAAATCACATAATGTGAGTTGCTCACCTTATCATCTTTCCGGAGAATCGGCAGCTATAGCTCCAGAACCTCAGCTTTGGAAGCAAATGACTGTTCCAAGACCATTGCTGAAACAGATCGGGTGCACCCTTGCTCAGTCGCTCTGGAAAACTCAGTCGCTCGACTCTCCTCTCTTGCTCACCCATGAAGGGAACGAAGCCTCAACAAATGTTTAGGATTTTAAACCCTTTCAATGTAACTTTTTATAGGATTTTAAACCCTTTCAATCTTCTGTATTAGTCTGTATTACACTTCATGAATGAGATCCGGTTTGGGTTATTGATTCAACTTATACTTCGCACATATATTTTAGTTTTCAAAACAGAAACACAAAACATCAAAGCAATTGTGAAACTGAAACTTTGAGGAAGGCAATGCGGAAGGGTACGTATACTAGATAAAAAAATTATTAAAATAACCTTTAACGTCTGTTGATGAATGAACAGAAGTTAAAAGTGAACTGACTCACTTTTAACGTCAGTTCATTGAAGAACTGACGTTAAAAGGTTCACTTCACTTTTAACGTCAGTCCTTACAACATCTGACGTTAAAATTGAATTAATGAAGTCTGATATTTACAAAACTGCCACCGCCCCCTTTTTAACGTCTAGCTTTTGGTTAACTGACGTAAACCTTTACCGACTAATGTATATTTTCCACTAGTGAAATGTTGTCTTCCAACTGCTGAGGGGGGGACTAGGATTGAGAGGAATCAAAGCTATCAACAAGGCTGATCTACTTAAGCTAAGCTGGTCCATCATGTCTTCATCTAATAATTGGTCCATATTTCTGAAGAAGAGGTTTTTTAGGAAAGATATGCAGGTCTCTAACTATGTCAAATCATCAGTATGGCATGGTATGAAGTCCTTCTTCCCAATTAATTCCACCTGGTTGCTAGGAAATGGCTTGAATATCAACTTCTGGTTGCAGAACTGGTTAGATATCCTTATTGGTGACATGCTGCAAATTCCTTGTGAAATTCATCATAATCTCCAATCAACAGTCAGTGAATTCATATCTGAGAAGGATTGGTGTTTCTCTCAATATTTTCATTTGAAGTTCCCTGCTCTACTTGCTGAAATCAGAAAGGTAGTTATTCCTTTGATGCCTACTAAGGATTCTTTGGTTTGGTCTACCTCTACTTCAGGTGAATTGACTATGAAGGATGCTTTTGCCTTTCTAAATCCATCAGCTGCTTCCATTGCCTGGGGTTCTAATATTTGGAAGTCTTTTGTTCCTCCATCTAAGTCCTTTATGTTTTGGAGACTGATGCATGGTAAGATGCCAACAGATGAAAATCTTAAAAAAAGAGGTTATTTCTATTTCTATTTCTATTTGCATGCTACGGGGTAAGAGTGATGAATCCTCTAGTCACTTGTTTCAATATTGTGATTTTGCTTCTGCCCTCTGGAGTTGATTAGGAAATGCACTCCACTTTAAGATTGATTGTTTTTCAATTGCTACATTTCTGAAGGTTTATGATAGAATGAATTGTACTCAGGTCGGGGATTTAAGCCTTGCAGCAATCTTGCACACTCTCTCTACTATCTGGTATTACAGAAATTCTACCAGGTTTAGCAACAAAGTTATCTCGAATGCTTTGGCTAAAGCTTGGATAGTTTCTCCTGTGAATAGTTCTGCTGCAATCTCTAAAGTTGTCATGTCAAATGCAATTGAGGATTTTCAGATCATTAAGTGCTTTAAAGTTCAAACGAACCATTGCAAAGCTCCTGTAATCAAGGAAGTGATTTGGCATACTCTATGTGTGGCTGGGTTAAATGTAATGTCGATGGAGCTGCCAAAGGAAGTCCGGGTCATGCTGCTGCTGGTGGTCTTTACAGAGATTTTAGAGGAAATTTCATTGGTGGTTTTTCTACATACTTAGAAATTCAAAATGACTTATATGCTGAAATTTCTGCTGCAATTGAAGCTATTGAAACAGCTTCTAGATTGGGATGGATATCTCTCTAGTTGGAATATGACTCACAATTGGTTGTGGATGCTTTTTCACTAAATCACTGCATCCCCTGGAGATTAAGGTGTAGATGGCATAATTGCTTGTTTTTGTGCAATCAAATGAAGTTTAAAGTTTCCCATGTGTATGGAGAAGGGAATAGTTGTGCTGATAGGTTAGCTAACTTTGGTGTATGTAGTCATTCTTCTACATGGTGGAGTTCTACTCCACATTTTTTAAAGGAAGACCTTGTTAGGAACTTGCTAGGTCTTCCTCGTTATAGATTTGTTTAATTCTTCTTGCATGGGTTTTGGTCAAGTCCCCCCATGATCTTTTGTATTCTTTCTTCTTTTTTCTCTTTAATAATACTTAATTGATGTGCTACAAATGATTGTAGAGGATTGGGGTGCCAACATAATTGAAATGTCTCTCTTCCTAGTGATGCCAATGCACATCAATAAATCTTTTATCAAAAAGAAAAATGTTTGTCATTGTTATTTATAAAAACTAGTGACATTTTTTTTCGTCATAAAAAATGTTTATTTTTAGTGACAATTCAAAAAATGTCACTAATTAAATAGTGACTTGAGTTATAGTGACGAAAGGTGACGAATTAAAATATCATCACAAAATGGCCATAGTGACGATTTTTAAAGCTTTTAATGATGATTTTTGTCATCACTAAAAATCACATTTGTTGTATAGTGGATATCTTTCCTCCATTGAATTTCGCCCTTTCCTGTAATTACTTTCATTCTCAAAAGTGTTAGTGACAAGGTAAGTATAATCAAGCACATTCAGAATATCCTTGACACAATTATAATTTTTAATTCTCTCATAAGCATCATCGCACAAACAATTCTTGAGAAGTTGCATAGCTTTGAGATTCAAGTAAAATCTATTTTTAGCAAACTCAGTATGACGTCCTTTGGGTTTGAGAATGAGTCCGTGAACTTCAATATCCCATAAGTCGACATCAATTGACTGCATAGAAATTTCAATTCTCATTTTCCAATAAATGTAATTCTCACCATCAAAGAATGATAGTTTGTCAATTTCAAAACCATACATTTTGCAAAACTTTTCAAAAGGTTGTTAACAAAAGGATCTTAACTTTTAACTGTTAAGCTATTAACGGCTCTGATACCACATTCTCGCCGTGGCAACCATCACCCAAGAGGGGGGTGAATTGTGTTTTAAATAAAAATGAAATATTTTGCAATAAATCAAAACCTTTTTCAAAGTTAAAGTAGAATTTGTAGCTAAGAAATAATTATTTTCAAATTAAAGCGTTTGAGAAAATAAACAACTTGAAATTAAAGCTCGATAAGGTAAAGTACGATTAAGTAAATGGAGAAAACGTAAAGAGATAGGGAAAGAAGATGTACACGGCGATATATCCTAGTTCGGTCACAAACTACCCACGTGGCCTACGTCCAGTCCCCAAGGCAATACCACCAAGGGTTTTCACTTAACACTAGCTTTTAAATAAGCGCAACTAGAAACCTTTACAAAGAAGAACACTCCTCAAAGACCAGGGTGTCATGACCTGAATTTTGCAGTCGTGACCGGCCAAAAGGGAAAGAAGGAATTCTCCCTTTCGCAGCCTGTCAAGCATTCTAAATCCGTATTCATCCAAAGTCAAGAGAATCATAATCCTTAATACATCATATTAATAATTAGATTCATCAGAGTTATAAAATCCAGAGGATTACAAAGTCCTGAATATCCAAAGAAAGCAAAAGGGGTTTTCAACCCTTAACAAATAGGTGCAAACACTGAGAAGGTCCAGATTGATCATTACCTGTGCCTACAACAAAATAAAAAAAAGGATGAGTATCAATAAACTAGTGAGGGTCCCAGACAAACAACAAAATAAAAATACATGCATAAGCATCTGCAGATCAACACCATAATATGATAATTATTGAAAATAATAGAAATAATAACAGCATACATTTCCAACAATAAAAGTACTTGTGGAATGATTTGGTAAAACCTCAACAATTACATCATCAAGTTCCGCCACATAGGGAACATAAGCCATAAGCATAAATGCCATATATTGAACCTTTGGGTCCCCATTTGGGGTTGTTCACTAAGGGCCTCCGCCTCGATGGTTTTAACTTCATACACCGGAGATACCGCCCTCTCCGGCTAACAAACTCCCTCCTCAACTCCGGGGTTATTCTCTAAGGTCCCCAACCTCGTCGGTTTTTATTTATATCCCGAAGATTCCGCCCCCTCCGACCGGATATCCAAAGTTTCACAACCCAATTCATTCCACAAGTACAATTCAAAAAAAAATCTCATCACATAATTCAAGCTCAATCATAAAAGAAATCAATAACATATTCTAACATCCTCATCAAAATTCAACATATTAATATATAAAATCCTCAACATTTCAAATCCAACACATTTAAAAGCAATAGATTATACTAATAGAATACATTCTATCAATGTACGTGTGCGCTACATTTATCATATATTTTCATCCTCACCTACATCATAAGTATACTATTCATCACTTTTTTTAGCATCATATACACTACATTATGTTTATACTAAATTCGTCATTAAATAAAATACTCTATTTTGTATCTATAAAATACACTTATATATATATATATATATATATACATATACATATATATATATATATGTATGTATATATATATGTATATGTATATATATATATATTATCTACATTATATACTTTATAATATATATTCATATTATAATATTATAATATGGAGCACACAAACACCATTTCCAAAATCAATAGGCCCTGCTCCATGAGCTCAAACGTGAACTCCTAAAAAGAAAAGGCAATTTGGCCATGTAGTGGGTACCAAGAAAAGAACAATGTACAAGACCTTCAATATATAATATATATTTATAAACCTTCACTCAACTTCCTAGCATCTATTCTTGTTCTTCATTGGACCGCAAAGGCCATTTCATATGGCAATATATGTCGCTGCTGCCCAGAAATTTTGCAACGGCACGCAGCGACGTGTGTATATATATAAACAGAGAGAGAGGCGGACCTTGGAAGAGGAGGTGGGGAGCAACGGCTCCCCCAAAATAACTTGTGCATTTAAAGGTCATGACGAATCACAAGATTCAAAAAATAGAGGTAATTTTCTTTAATTGATCAAACTCTTGGCACGTTACAATGATAAACTTGCAAAAGTAGTGCAAGAGAATGCTCCATATAATTTCAAGTATACTTCTCATTGAATTCAAAAGAAAATCTTGCATATAATTTCTAGTAAAGTGAGGAGATATATCCGAGAAGAGACTGAGGATTCTAAATTTTGCATAATTGTTGATGAATCATGTGATGAATCTCAAAGAGAGCAAATGGCTGTTGTTTTGAGGTTTGTAGATAAAAATGGTTATATACAAGAGCGGTTTTTTGATACAATGCATGTTAAGGACACTATGATCACTCTTAAAAAAGTTGTGTGTGATGTTCTTTCACGCTATGATCTTGATGTTTCAAAGATTCGTGGCCAAGGGTATGATGGTGCTAGTAATATGAGAGGGGAGTGGAATGGGTTGCAAGCATTGTTTCTCAAAGATTGTCCTTATTCTTATTACATACATTGCTTTGCACATAGATTACAACTTGCTTTGGTTGCTGCGTCTAGAGAAGTTTTCATAGTCGTTAAGAGATGATGGTTGGCAGGATCTATTGAAAACTGTGACATTGTTTTGTGAAGAACATGATATTCATCTTCCCGATTTTGATAGTACTTATATAGCATGTCAAGGGCATGCTCGTCATCAAAAGGATCACATAATAGTGGAAGATCATTATAGAGTGAACACCTTTTTAGTTACAATTGATAAGCAAATGCAAGAATTGAATCACAGGTTCAGTAAGCAAGCAATGAAGCTTTTAGATCTAAGCACTTCTTTGGTTCCTAAGGGTGTTTATAAAACATTTAATATGGATAACATATGTGCTCGTGTGAACAAATTTTATCCTATGGATTTCAGTGAGCAAGAGAAGATTAATTTGAGATTTCAACTTCAATATCTTATTCTTGATGCTGTTAGCCATGCAGATTTGAATAGTTTGTCAACTATGTCTGAATTGTGTGAGGCTTTGACAAAAACAGGGAAGGCAAATACATATTACTTGATTGATCGGGTGATTCGCCTTATCTTAACTCTTTCGATTTCTACAGCTACTATAGAAAGATCATTTTTAGCAATGAAGATAATCAAGACAAGGTTGTGTAACAAGATAGAGGATGAATTTCTTGCTGACAATATGATGATTTATATTGAAAAAGAAATAGCCGAAACTTTTAGTTCTGATTCAATCATTGATGATTTCAAGTCTTTAAAAGAAAGAAGAGCTATACTTTAAATATAGGTACACACATTTTTGCTTTTATATGTTTTATTGTTACATTTTGAATTACACTAAAATTATATATATGATGCGTATGAGTTTTAAGTACATCATTTTGATTAACCTGTTTCTGTTTTTACTGCAACTTGCTAGTTATTGATGCAACAATTTACAGTTTCTGCAGCAATTAACGGTGTTCCTTGCGTGAAGTTGTTGTGAAGCTGGTATGGAGGGGTGCGCCTCTCTCTTGGGCTGAATGGGGTTGGTACAGGGTGGGGCGTGAATTTGTATTGGTTCTGTTTTTTGGTTTCCTTTAGTGGTAGAGCCAACATATACATGACATGATGATAGGATTTGGTGTGAATTGCCTATACTCTTTGGCTTCTGGAGTAGCTCTTTTTATATCCAGGGTCTCTTGTAAATGCTGTGGTACCACTGGTACACAATATTATATAAATATAATTCACTTTGTTCATAAAAAAAAAAAGTTTACATCATTTGGATTTTGATTTTGATTAGTAACTTGTGGCTCCCCCAATAATTTAGTCAAGATCCGCCAATATATATATATATATATATATCCAGCTACACAATCAAAACCTAATATCAAATTTATACAAATATCCAAATGCAAATTAACTATAACATTTTATAACACCACTAATCCCTCACCTTACTTGTAGAATGGAGAAGGAAAGAAGAAAGAAGACACCACAAGGTCCTCTCTCTGTCTTCCCTCTAAGCTTAAGTCCTCTCACTCACCATTTCCTTTACGCTATGTTTGTTAGAAGCGAAACAACTGAGAGAGAGTTAGCAGAGAGAGAAATAGCATAGAGATATATTATTTCTCTTGTTTGACACAGAGAGAGACAACAAAGAAAGAAAGAATTCTAGTGGACCCTACATCTTTTTTCTTCTCCGTAGATTTGAGAAGAAAGGGGCATAAGCATTGTTGTTTCTTTGTTACCCTTATCAATGAACATACATTTTTTTTTAATAATATATTCATTTTATTTTAAGTAGGGGTATTTTTGTCATTTAAATGATAATATCATTTCTTTATCTTCTCTTTCTTCCATTTTTCTCTTGTACAAAATAATACTAAAAATCTACTCTTTTTCTCACCTATTTTTCTCTCTCTCTCTCTATTTTCTTTTTCACCTCTTTCACTCTTTTCACTTTCTTCTCCCAACCAAATAGAGCCTTAGGGTTCTTCAGAAAATGCTAATTGAGAGGGAAAGGGTAAGTCGTTTTTCTACTATAAAACAAGCCCTAAAACAGACTATCTTGGGCCTAAGGTATAATTAATGAGAAGCCCACTCCAAACATAACTTATTAATTAAACCAATTAATTTACTAAGGGCATGTCCATTTATGAACTACCCTAATTGTGCCATAAAATACTTATTTGATTATTTCAAGAAGATCCAATAGCATTTTTTTTAACTATAGTGCTCTTTATTAATAAAAAAATATTTTTAACTAAAATAAATATATTATGTAACCTTTATACAATAAAAAATTAACTTACTAGGTATAACATCCTTTAAACATTATAATTAAATTATTAAGATTGTCAGGGATATCACCTCCCCAGTGAATTAAGAGCCTCAAAATAACCCAAGAGAAATACTATCTCTTATTTGGTAACCAAAAAGGTGGTTTGAGTAAATCCGGCTCTTACAAGATAAAGTACTCTCAATAGTGCTGATATAAAGAAATTGAAGAACAATAAAGTGTACCTTAAATGTGCAGCAATACAATCAAGAACCTAATGATATTCAAAGTATAACAATGGCACAAAATAAATTTTCAAGAATAAGAGAATAGAGAAGAAGATGAAGATAGATTCAAGGTGTTAGATTTCTCTCTTTTCTCAAATGGCTCTCAAAAGGATATTTAAATTTTTTTTAAAAAAATAGAACCATTGGAGTCATAAAAGAAATTTTATTAATTAAAATTGACTTCCTTTTCTGAAAAAATAGATTTCAAACAAATTTGAAAAATAGTCGTTGGAGCCATTAATGTAGTAGAAAGAAATATAATATTTTCATTTAAGCACATCAAAATTGATTATCATAATCGATTATGGCTTTTCTGCCAAGACTTGGGTTACTAAAACTTGCATAATCGATTATCCTAATCGATTATGCCTTCTCTGTAAAACAACCCAATTTCGTAAATTGGTCATAATTGATTATTTCACAAGTATAATCGATTATATCTCTACTGTCTGCTAAAAACATTTTTCACATTAAAATGCGGACTGACCTTAATCGATTTGGTAATCGATTATTTTACTAAAAATTATTTTTGGGATAAAATATTATGTAATCAAAAAGGAAAAAATAATATTTCTTAAAAACGATGTTTCAAAAAAAAATTATGATTAAAAAAATATTTTTAAGAATTGAGGCATTGTTATCCTACCCCATCCGTGATACATCTCAACTCGATGAGGAAAAACATAAATAATAAAATAAGTAATACTGATTGCTTACGGAAAATTATTTAGGTGTATAATTATGTTCGAAAATACGGATCTAAATTTATTTTTCTTATGATGCGAATATTTATAGGCATCAAGGCAAGAAAAATAATATCATAATACATATCACAGCATACCTCTCAACACAATCATCAAAAGATTTTTCTCACCGAGGCGTACAAATTTCAAATATACATAGTTACACTTATCCGAAAGGAAATGAAGGAGCCATGACAACGTAGAAAGGACTTCAAAACTTTTATACCAAAAAGACGACTCCACAGCTGGTCAAACCCAGAGATATGGGTTGGAAAGTTCTCCAACGTCATCCCCATCATCGGAGGCCCAAAACAATAAGGCATCGTAGCTCACTCTAGTGAGTGGTACGAAAGAAAAACGAGTCTTACCCACAACATCTCACACATCACCATTGTTAGCATCATAACCTTCGAACCTCATGATCTTGTAGTGATCCAGACTACTGTTGAGACAACATTGTACACATGTCCACAAAATACCTCAAGGCATTCCACATGTACATAGCAAGGGTGAGATACTCATAATTAGGAGTTTGTCATAATAGTCACATATTCGACACCACCAAAACAAGACAATAAGTAATCACAGTTTTACATATATATCAACTTGAAAGGAAAACACGGTTTCTATATAACAAAATAATCCTCTCAAGGGATTTTTTATTCTGCCAATCAATATGTTTTTCAAAGAATGCATGATACTTCATATATTTACTTCTATTTCTTGATCTCCGGAGATCCTAACTTCCCTTCATCGAGTAGTATAGGCTGCGTATCACAAACAGTCAATAACCATAAAGTCAAACATCCTCAAATATTCTAAAATTATGCTAACGTCGATAAACCTACAATCCCCGAATCATCATTGGTATTACGGAAAAGATTCCAATGCGATTTTGGTCTTGTCAATTACTCGACCACTAGTAAGGTTTAGGTCGCCCTACACAATTATTATAATATATACTACTTATCCATTTTGATGATAGGTTGATTCTTTCCCCCACCTAACTTATCACCGGATTTCCTGAACTTTCCGATCCTCGTTAGTACACCACGTTTATCAATTATCCTTCAACCAAATCAACACAAAACTGTATCAATCAAACAAAATCCATCTATGACACTTTAGGGCTAGGTTTTCCCAATACTAAAAAAAGATAGAGTTAGGATTATTTTCTCAATGCCATCTTTTGGATCCTAGTTACTATAGTATTAACTAGCATAGATTAATTATTACAAGACAAAAGTTTGAAACAAAAATACTCTAACCTCTAGGGTTAGGGTTTCAGCCATGTATAGTAAAATAGGCTAGAAATTGTTTTTGATTGAAAGCTCTTGGATTATCACTCTAGGGATTTCAAGTAGCTTATTTCAAGTCATCATCCAAGTTAAAGTTGAATAAAACTCATCTAACCCCTTTAGTATAGGATTTGGCCAAGACATAAAAATAGGGTTAGAAGTTTCTTTTCTTTACAGAATCTTAGGTTTAAAACCTAGAAACCTTAGATAGCCTAGAACCATCATCATTTATGCAAAACTTTGAAGAAAACTCATCTAGCCCACTTATGATTAGATTTGGCCAACATAGGAAAATAGGGCTAGGAATTTCTTTTGCTTACATGATCTTAGATTATGAATGTAGAAGACATATCAAGATCATAGAAATTGGTTTCACATTAAAATGAATTTTCTACAATTTTATAGAATTATTTGAAGTTCCAGATCTAAGAATGGAAATTCATGAAATAGTTGATGACCATTGAGACTGATGGATGATTAATGAAGCTAAGATGATTAGGAATAAGTTCCTCACCCTATAAGGAAGAATTTTTTATGAAGAACTTGAAGGAAGATGAAGAACTTTGCAAGAACAACTATGGTGTTCTTTGTGTTTTTGGTGAGAAATGACTTAGAAAGAAAAATGAACTTTGGTTAAATGTGGGAAGGGTATGATAGCCACGAAATTGAGTGAGTGAGTGAGTGAAAAATGCTTTGTTTAATGTTAAAATGAACCAAAGTTAAGTTAATTTGTCATAGGTTAAGTTTAGAAAATAATATAATAACTTAACTATGGTTATAATAGCCTAACTAGAGTTAATTTGTAATCATGATTAGGTTAGATTATGTGGTGGAGAATGAAGGGAGCTGTGACTGATTTTGTGCCACATCTCATTAGTCATCCATGACTCATCGATCCAATCCATTAGCGGTTCCCGGAAATCCCGTACGCAGCTCCGTCATTTACCCGATTTCAATTTTTAAGAGGAAAATGATGAAACGAAAGCAAAATGAAATAGGTATATGGTTTATTGGAGGTGGATGCACGATATTGGATAGATTTGAGAGGTTTATAACCATGTAAAATGAGTGGTTAAGAGTGCGTAGATGTGTCTTGTTAACAACCGCGAAAGCTTAGGGGTATTATTAAAATATCGTAACCATCATTACTTGTCATAAATGCTAGGTGAGTCATCCCTATGACTCACCACTCTAGGTGGCAAGATGTCCCCTCATCCGGTGCCCGATTTTGTCTCTGCAGTTCCGTTTCCGACTCCGTCGGTTTCCCGATTAGGGTTTCCGTCTGTTTTTCACCAAAATTCACCCGAATAATCTAATATTTATTTTTGGGCAAAACTTTGGAAAGTAGACTCCCTCACGGACATAATATACAAATCTACAAATTTTCAGTTTCGGGTCAAATTAGGGTTTTCCGCCGGTATAAAATTATACGGACAGTAAAAACACAGACCGGTTTTCATATGAGTTTTAAACCCAAATTTTAACCAAGGCTCCCTCACTCTATAAGAAATGCATGTAACCAGATGACCTTTGTCTCTCAAATTGAACCGAGAACTATTAATGATGCTATTGTTGATGATAATTGGATCATGGCAATGCAAGAAGAATTAAATCAGTTTGAAGGAAACAAAGTTTGGGAACTTGTTCCAAAACCCAAGGATAAATAGATAATTGGTACAAAATGAGTGTTTAGGAACAAACTTGATGATAATGGCATTATAATTAGGAATAAGGCTAGATTAGTAGCTAAAGGATATAATCAATAAGAAGGCATAGATGATGATGAAACTTATGCACCTGTGGCTAGGCTAGAAGCTATAAGAATGTTGCTAGCATATGCATGTATTATGAATTTCAAATTATATCAAATGGATGTTAAGAGTGAATTTCTTAATGGTTTTATACAATAAGAAGTATATGTTGGTCAACCACCAGGATTTGAAATAAATGATTTTCCAAACCATGTTTATAAACTCACCAAAGCCTTGTATGGACTTAAACAAGCTCCAAGAGCTTGGTATGAAAGACTAAGCAACTTTCTATTACAAAAAGGTTTTACTAGAGGTAAGGTTGACACAACACTTTTCACAAAAAGAAAAGGTCAAAATATACTACTTGTACAAATATATGTTGATGATATTATATTTGGTGCTACTAATGATTCATCGTGTAAATAATTTTCCAAGTTGATGCAAAATGAATTTGAGATGTCCATGATGGGAGAACTCACTTTCTTCTTGGGACTTAAAATTAAACAATGTGATGATGGAACCTTCATAAGCCAAGCAAAGTATTGCAAGGAACTGCTGAAGAAGTTTGGCATAGAGAATTCAAAGGAAATGGCAACTCCAATGAGTCCATCATGTTACTTGGATAAGGATGAAAAAGGTAAAACTATAGACATATCCAAATATAGAGGTATGATTTGCTCATTGCTTTACCTTACAGCTAGTAGGCCTGATATAATGTTTAGTGTTTGCATGTGTGCAAGATATCAATCAAACCCTAAGGAATCTCATTTAACAGCTGTAAAGAGAATCATGAAATACTTGCTAGGAACTAAAGATATGGGTTTATGGTATGCTAAGGAATCAACTTGTAATCTAATAGATACTCTGACTCTGAGTTTACTGGATGCAAGTTGGATAGGAAGAGTACTAGTGGAACCTGCCACTTACTTGGGAACTCATTAGTTTACTGGTTTAGTAAGAAACAAACAAGTGTGGCTTTGTCAACTGCTGAAGCAGAATATGTTGCAGCAGGAAGTTGTTGTTCACAAATCCTTTCGATGAAGCAACAACTCATTGACTATGGTGTTCTATTAGAGAAAGTGCCAATCAAATGTGACAACACTAGTGCTATAAGTCTAACAAAAAATCCTATAATGCATTCTAGAACCAAACATATTGAAATAAGACATCATTTCATAAGGGATCATGTTCAAAGTGGAGATATAGTTATTGCATATATTGACACATCTAAGCAATTAGCTGATATTTTCACTAAACCATTAGCTAAAGAAAGCTTCTATTACATAAGAAGAGAATTAGGAATAATTGATCCAACTTATGTTTGATGTTTTGTATGATTGAATGCATGATTGCTTGATTGTTGGTCTCAGTGCATTGATTAGCAAATCGATTAGCTTAAGCCAAAACCATAACCTCAAAGCTAGTACACAGATTATGCAATCCATGTATAAATCTAAAAATCTGATTTTAACATATTTACATCGATTGTTACATCGATTGATCAAAGTATTTTGTACATAAAAAACACTAGCGCATAGCTTTACACATCGATTGTTAGACAAAATCAGAAAACATGACTCTCTGAAAGTCCTTATACATCGATTTCAACATCGATTAACCTTCTATGAAAATCTAAAAATCCTAATCTGATATGATACAAATCGATTTGTACATCGATTGATCTACTGATCCAAAAAGCACTACTCTCTGTAAGTGCTTATGTATCGATTGATACATCGATGTACTTGGGTTAAATTTGATAATC
This sequence comes from Sophora flavescens, assembly GCA_030762895.1. Lineage (NCBI taxonomy): Eukaryota > Viridiplantae > Streptophyta > Magnoliopsida > Fabales > Fabaceae > Sophora > Sophora flavescens. Next base: position 145,166,681 of record CM061064.1, read on the forward strand.
CTGTATATACATCGATTGTAACATCGATTAAGTGAAGTTTCCAGAACTTGGGACTCACTGACTTGCCCTATACATCGATTGTCTGAAGTATCGAACAAGCTAAAAACGACTAATGAATCGATTGATACATCGATTGAGTGATCTGATACTATAAATACCCAAATTTCCCTCCAAATTCTTTACATTTCTAAATCAAATTTTCAGCACCCAAAACCCTAGCAAAACTCGAAAATCCCTAAAATGGCTCATGTAAAGCAAACCGCACCCATTACTCCAGTTCAATCCAAATCTACTTCATCATCTTCAACCAATTCTTCCACACCTCAACAACTTTCCCCCATAGCCACACCTTCATGCCCTAAGAGGAAGGAAATGGAGAAAACCCGAACCTCTCAGGCAAGGAAAACAACAAATCAAGGAACCTGTTAAGAGAAAGGATTCCAAAGGAAAGGAAAAGGTTGGTGAGACATCAAAGCCTACACCAAAGAAGAAGGAAGTAAAGAAGAAGGTGCCTAAGGAAGCACCTAAAAAGAAAGAACAGAAAAAGAGGAAGAGAACAGAGGAAGAAGAAGAAGATGATGAGGATCTCAATGCTGAGATTGAACTCTTAAAAAGGTATTTCTCTGATGAAGAATATATCATGCTATATAAGAAGATTTTAAGCATAGAGATACATATGAGGCTAGAACTGTTGATTTTAATTACTTTGAAAAGAATGGATTCACATTTCACAAGATTCTTAAGCACTACAAGTTAAGTGAATTTCTACAAACTAAAAGTGACATTTATCCAACTCTGATATTTTACTGCACCTTGGAAATGGATAATGTTGGTTTTTCTGCTGAAGTCAGAAACAAAAGAATTGAGATGACTTTTGAAGAATTTTCTCAGTTCACTAGACTAGATTACTTGGGAAGTAATATGGCTGGAATAGGTCCTGATAGTGCTTCGTTAAAAGCCTATGATAAGGAAGAGGCTAAGAAGGTGATTTTAGTTGCAAATGCACCTGAAGGAAGACTGATCAACATTAGCTCAATGTACATTCAGCACAGGCTGCTTCAATATGTGCTAAGCATGATCTTGCTTCCAAGATCAGGAAACCATGCTGTAGTTCAGAACAATGATATTCTGAAGCTTTAGGCTATGATTGAAAAGAAACAACTTAGTTGGAGCTACATGATTGTAAGACACATGGTAGACTGCAGAATCAGTGGAGCTACATTACCTTACCCTGGCCTAGTTGTCAAATTGCTTGAGCACTTTGAAGTGTCAATGGAACATGAGGAAAGGTTCCAAGCAAGGCAAGTGAACCACAAGTTTGGTGAGAGCACCATAAGCAAGATGAAGTTGGCCAAGAATTATGAAGGGAAATAGGTAAGATTAGTTGGAGATGAAGCAAGAGCTGCAATGGACAATGCTGAAACAAATTCCAAAGTGGATAGGCCGATATCCATGATTGAAGTGTTTGAACAGAAGCAAAATAAGAAAAATTTGATGATCAAGAGAACTTTAGACTACATGAGTCTAAAGATTAATGCTCTTGAAGGGCAGATGGCAACCATTCATTTACACTTAGGCATCCCCATCACTGCACCTCCACCTCCAGAAGCAACTCCAACTTCTAAGGATGTTGTGCAAATCGCTAGGCAAGATCCTGCTGCTTCTAAAAATACACCCGAGGAAGAAGACATTCCCAATGTTCCAGCAACAGAGCCTACACAACACCATGAAGAGCCAAGGAACAATGAAGATGCTTAGTTTTTTAGGGTCTTCTTTGTGTGATTTTTTGTGTATGGATGACTGAGATGAATGATTAACTGATTTGCTATTACTACTGTTTTGAATCATATTTTGTACTTTCTACTTGAAACAATCAAATGAATGAATGAATGATTTGATTCTCAATGAATATCTTAGTATGTACCTTATAGATATGTATCTTACATCCCTCATAATTTCTTTTAGATAATGACAAATGGGGAGAAGGAAAAGGGTACCATACTGTCACCAATTCATGATCCAAATGTTCAAAAACTATCACTTAGACAGCGGTAGTAAAAATGAAAACTGCTGCACTATGAACTAATATATACTTCCTATACAATATACTTTTAGATTGAGCATATAAAGTATGGTAGGTTTGTCATCAATCAAAAAGGGGGAGTTTGTGGAAAAATGACCCTAGTATGTTTTGATTAATGACTAAACTAACTTGAATTACACTTTGATTCACTAATTTCTTGCCAAGCTTGTATGTTTGTATAAGATATAATCAATGCAAGGAAAAGGATGCAAAGGATCAAAGGAGCAAAAGAAGGATCATGAAGGAATGCTTGAAGATGAAGATCTACAAAGAAGAATCTAAAAGGATCTCAAGAAATATTAGATTATCAATGTAAAGAAATATTTTAAGTTTTTCTTTTTGAAATAGCTCTCATAAAAACAAACTAAAAAGGTTTTCATATAGTAAAATGAACTTAGAAGAAAAAATGGTTAATTGAAAGTTCTGTACATCTATGTGTACATCGATGTACTTTTAGTTAATTAACTAACTTTTAATGAAAACCAATGTGTACATCAATGTATAAAAAGTATACATCAATGTATACATCGATTGATTGTGTCTGACTCGATAAAAATGTAAAACAAGCTTCAGTGCATCGATTGCACAATTGATGTATAAGGTGAAACAGAAGCTGACACTTTTTAAGAGAAGCTTATAATCGATTGACCAATTGATGCATAAGGCTAAATAGAAGACAACACTTATGGAAACATGCATACAATCAATTGGTACATCGATGTAAACATAGAACAGAAGTTAAGTCTTTTAAAAATGATAGAACAATCGATTAGTACATCGATGCATAAGCCCAAACAGAGGCAAAGACTTTTGAAACCCATTATGCAATCGATTTACCATTCGATGTAAAGACTTCTGGGCTGAAAACTCTTGTGTTTTTCAAGAACACAATCGATGTGCACATATATGTATCAGTCAGAATCAAGATTTTTCAAGAACACAATCGATTAGGCAATCGTTGTATTTAGTTATAAAAATTGAATCTTTGATTAATACATCGATTAGACAATCGATTGACTGATAACTGAATTTTTCAATGAAAGTTTGTTTTGATCTTAACTAACTTTTGAAGTATGCCCAACAGATATATTTTGACAAATATCTATATAAAGGCTTGTGCAAACACTTTCTTAACAACGAATTCACTTAATACTGAGATAAACCACGAAATTCTTTGAGAGAGATTTTTCATTGAGAATACTTGATATATATCAGTTAGAACTTCAATTTGTAATTTCTAATTTCTTAGAATCTGTAATTCAATTCTTTTACTGAGAAAGGAAGAAGAAAGGAGAGAAGGTGTCTCTCTGAGTATTGATCTAAGAGTATAAGGAACTCTTAGAGGTTTGACAAGAGTATAAGAGACTCTTGGGGATTACAAGATTGTTTTTTTTTTGGAAAGATGTCACAGGGTAGAAGGAACCTGAGTTGTGAAGCTTTGTAAAGAATCCTATAATTGTTTTGATTGTTAGTGGACAAAACTCACTGCAAAGTGGGGACTGGATGTAGGTTACCAGAGGAGGTAGCTGAACCAGGATAAATCTCGGTTTGCATTTCTCTCTAGCCCTTAACTCTTTTGATTGCTTTATTTGATGAATGTGTTATTAGGCAAATTGTTAAGGAGAAAATCTGTGAATGCATAATATCTCAATCAATATTTTCATCTCTCTCTTTCTTGTAAAAGAATAAAGTTTTCAATCTTTCACTTAGCAAAAACTTGTTTTGGTTTAAGTTGGTTGACAAAACATTTTTCAAGAAACTGAGAAAAAGTTTAAGTTTTTGCAAAAAAGGGAAAAGTTTTTAAAATAATAAATACTCAATTCAACCCCCCTTCTTGAGTATTAGAAGCCACAACCAACAGTTTATACTAGCCCTTCTCCACATACCTGGTATGAAGATTCCTAACAAGATGACGCGGGCAAACTAAACGTGTTCCCTCGAGCGGCTCGATGAGTTTCCCAAGCCTTGGACAAACCCAAAAGGATTCATCAATTAGTCTCAAATCCAATAAGTAGGAAAAGATATTAAATAGGGACAAACCGTTACCTTTTAATTGGCACTAGCGTGTGACTTCTCTCCCAAATGGACTTTAGAGCACCAACAACTTAGAAGGGTTCAAGGGAAGGGAAATGGAAGGTGTTTCTGTCACACCAGGATTGCCCAATGTGCCAATTTGAGGGTTTACATTCGTAACACTCACAGACTGATCTGTCTATATAGACTCAGACTCGAGCACAGTCGTGCTCCCCACTAAGCACGGTCGTGCTTAACATGAGCACGGGGTCGTGCTCACTTAAGCACGTTCTAGAAAAAACACCGTCAACGAGCGTGTTTTCAGGACGGTCGTCCTCCCCTTGAGCACGGCCGTGCTTGCGGCTTAAATAGCCACAAAGTCAAGCACGATCGTGCTGATACATGAGCACGGTCGTTCTTGTAACACCTTGATTTTTATATACGTTGTATTACCGATAACAGTATATTTATTTATATTTTTATCTGAGACCAAGAAAATGATTCTGGATAAAACAAAATCATATTTAGACTCTACTTCATGGTAAAAGGCTATGGTTAAAATTTGGGTTTAAAATTCAGACAGAATCCGGTTTGCGTTTTCAACGATATAGGCTATTTCGAAATTTTTTCACAACAATAAATTATTATACTTTATTCGGGCGAATTTTCGAAGAAAACACTCGATAAAATTTAAATCAGGTAAACAACGAGATGGATACAGAATTACAGAGACCCTCTAAGGGATGGGATCAATGAGTCATGGATGACTCATGTTGGATGACTCACCATGTAACGATGACATTAAGTGAAATGTCCTTTTTGCCCTTGACATTTCTTTGTATTTCCAATCTTGTCCCAACAATTTGTGACCAAAATAACCCCCCCCCCCTACACGACCCTAACCTATTCAAGGCACTTAGGTAATTCATTTCTTGATCTTCACAAATGCTTCATGTTCATTTGCTTCAAAAAAACCTAAGACTCCATTCTTGAAAAGCTTGCATCTTTGATCAATTTTCTTCACTTTATTCATCATTTAGAGGTATATCCTCATCAACTATAAGCATGACTACCCTTCTATCCACTCTTTTCAATTTATTAATGTCAAGTTCGTTATATTTTCATTCTCTTGGATTTTCTTCATTTAATCCTAGAAAATCATAAAAAAATGATTTTTATGTGGTGATAATTTCTATGAACTCTCTAAGGCTTCTAGATTCTAAATCCAAAAGGATGTGAGCAAAAGAAATTTCTAGCCCTATGTTGATGTCTTGGCTGAATGCCCTTCAAAGTGGGTTAAATGAGTTTTCTTCAACCTTTAACTTGTATGATGATTTTTATAAGCTACCCAAGATTCCTAGATTGATGATCCAAGAGCATGAGAGCAAAGGAAATTTCCTCCCTAATTTTTTATGTATTGGCCGAAACCCTCCCTAATGGGTTAAGTAGTTTTGTTTTCAAATTTTTGACTTGTGACAATTTTCCTATGCTATCTAAGACCCTAGCAACTAGTATCCAAAATATTGGAATGAGAAAAATTCCCTTGCCCTATTTGAAGCCCTTGGCCGAACCCTATCCCGGTGTTGCTAAAGATTGATTTTGTTTGATTAACTTGTTTTTATGTTGATTTGGTTGAAGGTTGATTGGTAGCTTGTGGTGTGGAAGTGTGTAGTGAAAGGCTAGTGGTAAAGAGGAGCTTCAATTTCATGGTCTCAGTGTTGGCTATATACATCTCAGGTGGGAGAAAGAAGCATCCTATTATCGGAACGACTAAGTAGAATATTTTATAATAATGGTGTAGGGCGACCTAAACCCTACTAGTGGTCGAATAATCGACAATAACAAAATCACATTGCGACTACTCCGTAGTACCAATGATGATTTGGGGATGTGGGTTTATCCTTGTTAGGTTAATTTTATGATATTTGAGGATGTCTGATTTTATCCCTGTTGAGCTGCTTGTGATGCACTGGTTGTGATAATCTGCTTTATGTGATGTTTTGTGATACATGAATATTTTATTATTAGTTTACTATGTATAATATGTTTTGTCTGATAACCAGCAATATATGTTATTTCATGCTTAGTTGACATCTAGGAAAAGATATATATTGGTCGGGAGATATGCACATTGGGGACAGAATGAATGTGACTTAGAGGTGCCATGTGACACCCTTCTACCCCGCATGTTAATATAAAAAATTTACTTAAAAGAGGTAATTATAAAACATGCATTTATTTGAAAAAAATAAAAACTTGGATAAAAAGGTTTCACATCTCAACAATAACATAGTTTTAAAATAGTAAAACATAAACAAGACAGATAAAGAAAAACCCAACCCCGATGTCACATACAGTGCCAGTGTAACAAAAATCCGGATACACCATGGAAACAAACTAAACAACTAAAAAAACTAACAACTATAACTCAGCATTCTAACTAGAGTCGTGGCTCCTCAAAGTCACTCTTCTGCTGGCTGCTCACCGTCCTCTACATAAGGAAATACATGCAACAACAGAAACATGAAAACAGGGAGCAAGAAATCATGTAAACACAACGGCATGAGAATAGGGAATAAGATGAACATACATCATAGCATGGCATAGCAATATAACAACATACAATATTTATACATCATCATATAATACCATAACAACATGTTAATCATCCAACATATGCTATACAGTACAACGCAACCCTACTCCACTACTCCATCAATGCATGTGGATCCAACTAACTCAGGAAGTCAACTTCAGAGTTACATATCCGTATTGGCCAAAAAGCACCAACACCGGAAGTTCCCCAAACCATGGTGGAACCCCTTGGCTAGCTGCCGTATCATAACTGGATACACCACCTCGGGGGCACACGGTTCACCAAACCATGAGTGAACCACCCGAGACATAGGCTAGATCATCATAACTAGGACGACCTCCCCTATGTTGAACATCCCCCTCAACATCAACTCAAATGCTCTATGCAAATGTCACAACAACACAAAAGGCAACCACCTCATTTGCTTGGGCCTAAAAGTACCTAAGACTTATCACCAACGTCAACATTAACACCTTAGACCCACACCGTGGGGTCAAGGCCCTCTTGACCAAAAAGCACCAAGGTCCAACATAACAACATCTCGACCAAAAAGTATCGAGAGCACTTTGGCCAAAAAGCACCAAAGCGTGACAACGTGCGGTAACCTATCGAGTACCGGCTTAACCAGCTTATCAGTTTTTGTTATCTTAATTAATCTTTAATTAAGTTATCTAACTTGTTATCATTTGATTAGTGTATTATTACATCATCTGGGGATAATTGTGGTAAACACCACTTTAATTCATTAATCTTAAGTTCGCACCAGTAGGGGGAAGCACGGCTGTACTAAAGCCCCAGCACGGTCGTGCTGCCACTTAAGTGGAGCACGGTCGTGCTCACTGTCCTGCACGGTCGTGCTCAATGCGCGGCCTGTTTTCCAGAATTTAACCGTGCTCCCTATCAAGCACGGACGTGCTCCTGGTCAAGGCCATACTGTTCTGGGCAGAATTTAACGTGTTCTTGGAGTTTAGGCTCCCTAATTCTCTCTAATCAGATCCTAGGGTCTTAACTAAAACATTTGGCATGAAACTTCACCCCTCACTAACACAGTTCATGTCTTATGAAGCTTGGGGAATTAATACCTTAATTCCAATGTTAACTAAGATTCCTAATTAAGTCAATTAGAGCCTTATTAACATATTCAACATAACGGTAACATCATCATCAACAACATATCCAGTCAATGTGATCAACATAATCCATGTCATAACAACAACATTCATAATCATGGGTATTCATACCAATTCAACCAAAACTCATGGCATAAGACAATTCAATAGGCATACCACATCATGAACAACTCAACAATTATAACAAATAGGCATACCGATTAATCCAATTAAACATATAAACAATTCAATCATACAACCAGGCAGATCATGGCATCAATACATTATAATGACAATAAACGGGGCTATGGGAACGCCTCATCTTACGCTACTCCCTAGACTAGTGTATACACTATTCTTCTCCCATACCTGGTACGAGGTTCGCATTTCAAAAGAATAAAGAAGATCCACTAGGGTCCCGTCTCACTAGCGCTTGTCTACGACCTCAAGGACGCCAAAGAGACACTTTGGTTCAACTCTAAGATCAAGAAATCAAAAGGAGAGATCAAGAACTTGAAAGAAAGAACACAAGTGAAGTTTCACGAATTTACCTTCCCTAAAGTCCCAAACAGCAAGCACAACGAACCCCTATTCGTAGGGATGTTCTCCTATCAAGAAGCAGTGAAGAACGGTGCAAGAACGGGTTCCCTAGAGAGAGTTTTATGGAGAAAAACCATAAGGATTCAAAGAGGAAGGTGGGAGTCAGTTTTATGAGTGTTGGGGTTGTGTAAACTAGGTTTAGGTCGAGTCTAATGGTATATATATATATATATATATATATATAAGTTTGGGTCATAACGGGTTCCTATTTCAGCCCAAACTGTATATAGTTCGGTATATTGACCATAACTTGAGCTACAAGTTTCCAATTGCGGTGTTCTTGCTGTCGTTGGAAATCTAAGAGAAATATCTAAAAATTAATTTCTAATGATCGAATCCTAAATCGGACTCTAAGATGGTCAAAAGTTCGATGGAAGTTTAATGACAGATTTGGTAGTTATTCCTAGATAGGATCCTTAGGAGATTATGATATTGTCTTAAGATATAAAGAAAAAGAGGATGATCCTATATTGATAAGGACTCAGGTCTGATTGGTAGAGGGGCTAAAATCTAAGAATAACACTATCTCTCTTTAAATACTAAATCACACGATATCTTATCATATCATTCTTAATCGCTTATTATTAATAAATCACATATCATATATTAACATATTAAATCAAACATTAAGAGACACAATCTCATATTAATGCAAATAATCATATATTAATATACATATTATCATATGCAATAATATATACAACATATATATAAATATCAAACGTATCAAATATATATATGGCAAAACTAACACATATAAACATAATGGTGAATCTTGAGGTGTTATAATTCCACCCCCTTATAAAAATTTCGTCCTCGAAATTTCTATCACCTTAACTGGTTTAACTTTCATCAATTAGGTGCATACGTTGGGTTGAGTCCACGGACTTGGAGGCTCCAGCTCCACTACGCTGCCGCTGCGCACTCTGATTCCTACTAGCACTCTGTGGTTCTGATTTTTCTCCTTTACAGTTCCTGCTGAGGTGACCATGTTTACCACAATTGAAACAGATGATGTTCGACTCCTTGCATTGATGGGTATAGAGACCTTCTCCACGTTTTCCGCATCTGACATGTTTAGGGGAATCCCAATCCTTAGGCTTACCTACTGAGAACTATGATTCCTTGCTATTCTGCTTGAAGTCTCTGTCGATGACATTGTCTCACCTCGTTCTTCTGATCTTCGTCCTTACTGCTCAGGATCTCTGAACTTTTGTGGCTTGCGATACTGGCCTCGTAAGCATCCTCGAAGATTCTGCACTTGTTCACCAAGGTAGGAGAGACTCGGATCTCTTGATAACAGATGGCTTGCTTGCTTTCATCGCTCTACCAACAGCAATTGTTGGAGTAACTCTTAAGGACACATGATCACCTTCCTGGAATTCTAGTGCTTTCTTCCTTTTGTCATGGTAGCTCTTTTTCCTACTCTGTGCCACTCTCATCTTTTCCTGAACCATCCCAATCCTTTCTGTTGTTTCCTAGACTATCTCCGGCCCTAGCATCACACTGTCACTAGGTTCACTCCAACACAAGGGTGTCATACATCTCCTCCCAACTACCAGACTGTTCTAGCATACAAGCTCTCAACAAGTCCTCTAAGGACTGATGGTCCTCTCAGACTGCCCATCAATCTGCTGGTGGTAAGCTGAACTAAGCCTAAGCTATGTCCCTAAAGGATGCTGCAAACTCTCCCAGAACCTGGAGGTAAACCTCGGGTCTCTATCTGATACTATGCTAGAGGGTACACCATGAAGCCTAACTATCTCTTTGATGTACAACTTGGCTAACTTCTCTAAAGGATACTCCATGTTCATCAGGATGAAATGGGCAGACTTAGTCAATCTATCCACAACAACCCGTATAGCCTCAAAACCATTCGGAGTCCTAGGGAGTCTAGACACAAAGTCCATGGAGATGCTATCCCATATCCATAACGGGATACTTAAAGGTTGTAACTTACCTGATGGCTTTTGGTGTTCTATCTTAGCTTTATGACAAACCAAGCATGCATACACAAACTCGGCCACATCCTTTTTCATCCTAGGCCACCAAACCATCCTCTTAAGGTCCGGATACATCTTGGTGCCACCTGGATGCACACTTAACCCACTCATATGTCCTTCTTCAAGGATCAACTTCATAAGCTCAGGAACATCCGGTATGCACACTCTATCCTTAAACCTTAAGACTCCATCACTCCCATCCTTGAAACTAAGGTCTCTACCCTGAGCGAGCAATTCTCGCTGGTCTAAGAGAAACTTATCTAACTTCTGTCCCTCTCTAATCTGATCCATCAAGCTGTTGGCAACCTTCAAGGTTCTAAGCCTAATACTGTAATATCCCAGTTTTTCGCACATACATTTAATTATTTTATTGAAATAATTAATTATATGGATGGTTATTTTGGTTTAATTTTATGAGGTTTAGTTTGAGTAAATTTATTTATTCATTTAAAATATTTTATTGGGTGCGTTAACACTGCGTTATTGTAGTGTATACACGCTTACAAGACAATAATATTACGCTATTGTCACTATTATTCTGTGTTTAGAAAAATATTTTAAATAATATGATTCAAAGGAATTTATTTTCAGATGTTATTATATTTAATTTTAGATTTGAAAATAAATTAGTTTAGTGTTAACTAGAGATTAATTTTGGATCACTGATTTTCTTGGTTGATAAATTCAATCATCAATCTTTACTCTATTTGAAGTTTGAAAGAATATATTTGTCACTCATTGTTTTTAGATCCAAGGACTAGTATTATTTATTTGTTTCTAGACTCAATTTTAACCACTCATTTTTGTACTTACCAATTAGGTAAATTAAAAACAAAATTTTCCTTCCTTCTCCCCATAACATCACACAACCCTCCCCTTTTCTCCTTCATTCTTTTTTTTTCTTTTCTTCTTCTTCTTTCTTCATCCAACTCATCTCTCTCCCACTTCACTTCAAATCTTCACTCACCTTCACTCAACCATGTTCAACCGCGCACCACCGTCAGGGAGGCCACCGTCCGGTTGCCGTCCAGTCGCGTTCGGCCTCCTGGAGCGAGAAGACGAAGCGGGCTCAGTCTGTTCTCCTCCGTGTCGCACAGCCGCCGCGAGCACCACCTGCAGCTCATCGTCGGTCGTCGTTCGACCACACTGGTAGGGAGGAGATGACCACGCATCGCGCACGCCGCCACGCCTATGCTGGTCCGTTTGGTTTCGCGTTCGTGTCGCTGTCCTCGTCGGAGTTGCCGCCACAGCCACAGTGTCGGTGGTCCCAGTAGCCACCACTTCTCTTCCTTCCTCCTTAGGTGAGTGAAACCTCATCTATTTTGCTCATATTCAAGAAAATCCCCAAATTGATTTTGAAACCTTAACCCTAGCTTTTGATTTCTGTTTTGATTTTTGAAATTGAACCTTGTTTTATGTTATTCGGACTATGAATTAGTGTTTCCCTAAATTAATTTCATTGTTCTTTGATTAGAATGAGTTTTCCCCAATTTTTGTTATGAACCCTAAAGCCCTAAATTTGTTTCTCTTGAAATTAGTTTATAATTATGAAATTAATTATGTTTTTATGCAATTGAGACTGTTAATTAATGAATTTATGGTTAATTTCATGTTCCTATGATCAAAGCTCATTTTCCCCAATTTGTGGTGATGAGCACTATTTTGCCCAAATCTGATTTCTGTTGAATGTGACCCTATTTTGAGAAATTAAGTATTTAAATCAACTTAGAGTGAGCATTTGATGATGAGTAGCAAATTGTTTGAATTGTCTGGTTGTTGAAAATGCCTGGACTCCCTCTCTGGGATGTTAAAGTGGTTGTGTTTTCTTGGGGAAGCAAGTTTTACATGTTTCGGGAGCTGACAGGAGTTGTTTGCACCTATCGCAAGGTGTCAAAGGAAACTGGAGCATCCAATCGGGTTATTAGTTGGTGTTTAGCTTGGTGCAGCTTCACTATGAGGGAAGCTGACTGTTGAAAACCAAGGAAATGATCCTCTCTTGTCTACAAGAGGTAAGGGGGGAGTGAACCACATCACACGATATTGGTGGATGTGAAGATGACTTTAAATTGTTTGGTGTCGGAAAATCCTAAATCAAGGATTATCCACATTGTTTATTTAGTCCCTTATGAGGGCGTTATTGTGATTATTAATTGTTGTTAGATTTATGTTCATTGGTGTGATTGATTGGTTGGAAAATGATTTCTAGCATGTTGAAAACCATCACTTTGATCATTGGATCAAAGTGAGGATTTAATACTTGGTTATTGCAAATAACTTGATATATTGATGCGTATGTATAATTGTGAGATTATTTGGTGAAGTGTAACCTTCACTTTGGTTGTGATTGGCTTTTGGCCAAATGTGAATGGAAATGGGAGTTTAACTCCAATCCTTGAAACTTAAGTGACTTTAATTTCCTTAAGTGAGAAAATGAATGTTAAATCCATAAAAAGAAAAGGAATTTGTTTTGAACAATTATTTTGGAAGTTTGATTTTTGATTAAGGTTTTGGAAATAGATTGAGGATTATTTTGATCGTACGTTATATTTTGAATTACCAAAATGATGCTTTGGTAACTAAATAAATAAATGTTTTAAGGATAAATGAAAACAAGGAGGTGTTGTTTTCCAAAACTGTTTTTACAGTGTTTAAAACCATCTTAAAGAGTTCAACTGATTTCAAAAATGACTTTGATAGTTGTTTAGGTCAAGTTTTAGGACTTTTGAGTGAAATAATATTCAAGACCTTACTTTGGTATTTTAATACTTTGAAATGAGTATTAGAACCTAGATAATTGATGATTTGAGTAAAGGAGGCTTATTTGAAAGTTTAGGGGTTTCGACCCTAAACCAAGTAAAAAGGGGAAAATTGTCTTTCAATAATTTTACGGGATTTGAAATACTACTTTGTGGGATTTGGTATCAATATACCTATGAGTCAATCTTACTTCCAAAATGATTTGGTTTTAGACAAAGGCTTTTGATTTTGGATAAAAGTGGTTTTGGTCTTCAAGACTAGTATTTCAAGTTAAATGGAAAACCTAAGTCGAAGATGGCTTAGTGAAAACAAAGACTTAATGATTATGACTCATGGTGGAGCAAGACCATATGTCACAAAGTAAGGATGATTCACTCATCCTTACATCCATAATACTTAATTTCAAAAAGTATTTTGAGGTTCCTTGCTCGACAAGTAATCCTATTCGAGAATGGACTTAAAGTGGCAAAATTGAGTTGGTGATGAATAACCAACTTTCATAATGTACTAAAGCGTTGAAACATGGATAGTCCAAAGAGGGGTGATTCCCAAGAGGTTGGTACTGTCTGCCTTGCCTTTAGAATGGCTTTTGGTTTCCGTAAGGAACCACGAAATTTATCCGGTGGATAAATATAAACGAAATGACTCTTGGTCTCCGTAAGGAACCCCGAAATTTATCTGGTGGATGAATATGAACGCACACGCCATTAACGACATTATTGCCTAAACACATAGTTGATACTATGTTCCGTAAGGCCTTTGTGCCTAAGAAGTTGAGTCGACATGCATGTGTGCATGAGGACGTGCTAGTGACGATATTAAATGGTCTTGGGGGTGTTCAGGGTAGGAGGGTCACAAATGGCCAGTTGGTGATTCTTCTTGGTCGTGACATTCCATGCAATACACTGACATCAACGACTAGATGCTAGCCGGTCACGATTATCGAGAGTGTTTCACAATCAATTATAGTACCACTATATGACTGTTACTATTGAACGCATAAGATGCCTAATATTGGAAGTTGTGAAACATGTACTCTAATCACTCCTTCCGAATGTTCTCTTAGCTCCGAAGTTAGGATCAAATCTTCCTTGAACTGTGTAGGAATGAGACTATGCAGTTTCAATCAGTTATCTCTATTCTCGAGTCTCTGTGAACTAACAGTGTCCAGTCATGCTTGATGAGATTATGGTCACACTGATTTGTGTACTATTGACTATATGTGCACGTGTTATTTGTTCCTTGTATATACTTGATTGTTTGACTGAAATATATGTTTACATGGAGATTAATGTATGCTATTTGGTGTCGTGATATTTTCATATCTGCCATATGCTATGATGTTTGGGAATCTCACCTCCTTATTTTATATTGCCTATGTTGTCTGGCTATGTGCCTTATGTATTCATTTGAGAAGACTGATATGTAAAGATGTCGTTTGGCTGATTCATCATAGAGGTTGAGGTTTGAACTTGCAGACGATAGGTTGGAGTTTCTAGTGGACGTCTTCCAACTTTCAGATGGTTTAAAATAATGGTCTTTGTGTTTTCTGTCATACCTGACCTTTCTTTTCTTGAGACAGGCATGACCGTCGTTGGTCTGTAGGCTATGACCTTTCTATTGGAAAGGGAAATGCTTAGTCCAAGAGCTACTATTGTAGGGGCTCTATAGTTTCGTTGTGACGATGTTGATATTGGACTCAAGTAGAGTTTCCACTAGATCTCGTCAATTGGGTTTGTTCTGCTCACGATGTATGAGAGAGGATGGTCTTTTATATTTTAGTTTGGCTAGCTGGTGACGTTTGGGAGTTAATGTTACAGTTTATGAAGCTGCGACTCCAGGTATCTTATATTTTAGGAGCTGCGTCTCCATAGCTTTATGTTGGGTCTGTTTACCTTTATGTTTTCAGTTTATGAGTCGGGTTGGGTTTTATGTAAATATTTGATGAGGTTGGATGTTTTATTGCTTACTGTCTCCCTTGAGAAAAAGAAAAAGATTTGATGTTATAAAATGTTTTATCAGGTGTTCTGACTTCGTCCAAACTCCATTTTTCAAAGGGGACATTTCGAAATGTTTTCTTTCAAACTTTGAGAATTCTTACCTTGATCAATTCTATTGATCTTAAAAAGAAAATTACCCCATTTTATTTCAGAGAATTTAATTAATCTACTTTTCGTCCTTAAAATGTCTCAAAAAATGTAGCACCCGAGAAGGGTGTTACAAATACTCTTAGGGGTAAATTCACAAGATAGACTAAGGTCTCGAAACTCCTCTATTAGATCCATCTCCCTAACCATCAAAGCGAAGACGTGCAAGGTTTTCCTACTTAGGGCATCGACCACCACATTGGCCTTTCCTAGGTGATAGGTCAACTCGAAGTCATAATCCTTTAAGAACTCCATCCACCTACGCTGCCTCATGTTCAACTCCTTTTGATCAAAGAGATACCTCAAACTCTTGTGATCACTAAAAACTTCAAACCATACTCCATAAAGGTAACACCTCCATATCTTTAAGGCAAATACCAAAGTTCCTAACTCTACGTCATGGGTAGAGTAGTTCTTCTCATGGGTTTTCAACTATCTAGAAGCATAAGCAACTACCTTACCATTCTGCATCAACACACCACCTAACCCTTGCTTAGAAGCATCGTAGTAAACTACGAAGGGTTTGCTAGGATCTGGCAAAACTAACACTGGTGCTAATTACAACCTATCCTTAAGGGTTTGGAAACTCTCTTCACACTTAGAGTCCCACACAAACAACTATCCCTTCTTGGTGAGACGGGTTAAGGGTAAAGCTACCTTAGAGAAACCTTCTATGAACCACCTACAATACCCGGCTAACCCCAAGAAACTCCTAATCACGGTCATAGACTTCGGCTCTTCCCACTGGAGCAGCATCTCAACCTTAGCTGGGTCCACATCTATGTCACCCTTAGAGATGACATGTCCTAAGAAGCTCACTTCCTCTCACCAGAACTCACACTTAGACAACTTAGCATACAACTGCTTTTCCTTAAGGGTCTGCTAGACAACCCTCAGGTGTTCCTCATGTTCCTCCTTGCTGCTGGAGTACACTAAGATGTCAACTATGAACACCACCGCAAACTTATCCAAGTATGGGTGAAAGGTCTTGTTCATGTAATCCATGAAGACTGCAGGAGCATTAGTCACACCGAAGGTCATAACCAAGTACTCATAGTGACCATATCACGTTCTGACCACTGTCTTCGGGATGTCCTCAGACTTAACCCGTATCTGATGGTACCCTGACCTCAAGTCTATCTTAGAGAAGACGCAAGCGCCTATCAACTGGTCCATGAGATCATCAATCCTAGGGATGGGATACTGATTCTTTATGGTCGCCTTGTTGAGCTGTCGATAGTCGACGTACAACCTCATACTACCATCATTCTTCTTCACCAACAACACAGGTGCTCCCCACGGAGACACACTAGGCCTAATGAACTGCTTCTTCATAAGGTCTTCCAACTCTTCCTTCAACTTAGCTAGCTCTATAGGAGACATCCTATAGGGTGCTATGGAGATTGGCCCGGTGCCAGACACTAAGTCTATGGAAAACTCAATATCTCTCTCTGGGGGTAAGATATAAACATCCCTCGGAAACACTTTAGGAAAGTCTCGCATAACATGCAAGCCAGCGACATCAGGAGGGCTGCTCTCTACTTCCAGGGTAGCTATCATCATGTACACTTGGGCTTCGTATTTCATCGAAGCTTGAACTTCGCAGGCAGAGAGAAGGTCCGGATTCTTAGACTCCATTGGAGTTCGAAAAACTAAGGTCTTATCAAAACAGATAAAGGGAACATGGTTGAGATAACCAATTCATCCCAAGAATAACATCGAGCGGTTTTCAAAAAGGTAAGCGCACAAGATCAGCTGCAGAGTTTATATTATGAAGAGATAATAGAACAACCTTCCTAAACACAAGAAGCACCCGAAGGCTCCTTGGATCGTTAAAGACAAACCGCCAAATACAGTATGTCAAGCCAAAATGAAGCCATAGGTACTTAGTACCACGTAACATTGTCTATATAAATATAGACAATTCAAACAAGAGTCACACAACAGACTCACGACAGACTCATACCACGTCCGGACAGGGCCGAAATGCTCTGATAGCACTAAACGTGACACCCTACTACCCTGCATGTTAATATAAAACAGTTACTTAAAAGAGGTAATTATAAAACATGCATTTATTTGGAAAAAAATAAAAACTTGGGTAAAAAGGTTTTACATCTCAACAAGAACAACGCGGAAATAACAGTTTTAAAACAGTAAAACATAAACAAAACAGATAAAGAAAAACCCAACCCCGATATCACATACAGAGCTGATATAACCAAAATTCAGATACATCACGTAAAAATACAAAACAACTAACAAAACTAACAACTATAACTCAACATTTTAACTAGAGTCACGGCTCCTTAGAGTCACTCCTCCGCTGGCTGCTCACCATCATCTGCATAAGGAAATACATGCAACAGCAGAAACAGGAAAACAGGGAGTAAGAAATCATGTAAACACAATGGCATGGGAATAGGGAATAAGATAAACATACATCATAGCATGGCATAGCAATATAACAACATACCATATTTATACATCACCATATAATACCATAACAATATGTTAATCATCCAACATATGCTATGCAGTACAACGCAACCCTACTCCACTACTCTATCAATGCATGTGGATCCAACTAACTCAGGAAGTCAACTTCGGAGTTACATATCCGTATTGCCCAAAAAGCAACAACACCGGAAGTTCCCTAAACATGGAGGAACCCTTTGGATAGCCGACGTATCATAACTGGATATGCCACCTCGGGGGAGCCCGGTTCACCAAACCATGGGTGAACCACCTGAGACTTGGGCCAGATCATCTTTACTAGGATGACCTCCCCAATGTTGAACATCCCCCTCAGCATAAACTTTAATGCTTTGTGCAAATGACACAACAACACACAAGGCAACCACCTCATTTGCTTGGGCCTAAAAGCACCAAAGACTTATCACCAACGTCAACATTAACACCTTAGACCCACACCGTGGGGTCAAGGACCCCTTGGCCAAAAAGCACCAAGGTCCAACATAACAACATCTCAACCAAAAAGCATCGAGAGCACTTTGGCCAAAGAGCACCAAAGCGTGACAACGTGCGGTAACCCATCGGGTACCCGCTTAACCTGCTTATCAGTCTTTGTTATCTTAATTAATCTTTAATTAAGTTATCTAACTTGTTATCATTTGATTAGTGTATTATTACATCATCTGGGGATAATTGGGGTAAATACCCCTTTAATTCATTAATCTTAAGTTCTGACCAGTAGGGGGAAGCACGACCATAATAAACCCCCAGCACGGTCGTGCTGCCACTTAAGTGGAGCACGATCGTGCTCACTGTCTTGGACGGCCGTGCTAAATGCACGGCCTGTTTTCAAGAATTTAACTGGGAGCACGATCATGCTCCCTGTTCAGCACGACCGTGCTCCTGGGCAGGGCCATACTGTTCTGGGCAGAATTTAACGTGTTCTTGGAGTTTAGGCTCCCTAATTCTCTCAAATCAGATCCTAGGGTCTTAACTAAAACATTCGGCATGAAACTTCACCCCTTAATAACACAGTTCATGTCTTATGAAGCTTGGGGAATTAATCCCTTAATTCCTAGGATAACTAAGATTCCTAATTAAGTCAATTAGAGTCTTATTAACATATTCGACATAACGATAACATCATCATCAACAACATATCCAGTCAATGTGATCAACATAATCCATGTCATAACAACAACATTCATAATCATGGGTATTCATACCAATTCAACCAAAACTCATGGCATAAGACAATTCAATAGGCATACCACATCTTGAACAACTCAACAATTATGGCAAATAGGCATACCAATTAATCCAATTAAACATATAAACAATTCAGTCATACAACCAGGCAGATCATGGCATCAATATATATAACGACAATAAACAGCGCTATGGGAACCCCTCATCTTACGCTACTCCCTAACCTAGTGTATACACTATTCTTCTCCCATACCTGGTACGAGGTTCGCATTTCAAAGGAAGAGAGAAGATCCACTAGGGTCCCGTCTCACTAGCGCTTGTCTACGACCTCAAGAACGCCAAAGAGACACATTGGTTCAACTCTAAGATCAAGAAATCAAAAGGAGAGATCAAGAACTTGAAATAAAGAACACAAGGTACAAGGTTCACCAATTTTACCTTTCCTAAAGTCCCAAACAGAAAGCACAGCGAACCCCTATTCGTAGGTATGTTCTCCTATCAAGAAACAGTGAAGAACGGTGCAAGAACGGGTTCCCTAGAGAGAGTTTTATGGAGAAAAACCATAAGGATTCAAAGAGGAAGGAGGGAGGCAGTTTTATGAGTGTTGGGGTCGTGTAAACTATGTTTAGGTCGATTCTAAAGGTATATATATGAGTTTGGGTCATAACGGGTTCCTATTTCAGCCCAAACTGTATACAGTTCGGTATGTTGACCATAACTTGAGCTACAAGTTTCCGATTGCGGTGTTCTTGGTGTCGTTAGAAATCTAAGAGAAATATCTACAATTTAATGTGGAATGATTGAATCCTAAATCAGACTCTAAGATGGTCAAAAGTTTGATGGAAGTTTAGTGACAGATTTGGTAGTTATTCCTAGATAGGATCCTTAGGAGATTATGATAATATCTTAAGATATAAACAAAAAGAGGATGATCCTATATTGATAAGGACTCAAATCTGATTTTTTGAGGGGATAGAATCTAAGAATAACACTATCTCTCTTTAAATACTAAATTACACGATATCTTATCGTATCATTCTTAATCGCTTATTATTAATAAAATCACATATCATATATTAACATATAAAATCAAACATTAAGAGACACAATCTCATATTAATCCAAATAATCATATATTAATATACATATTATCATATGAAATAATATATACAACATATATATAAATATCAAACGTATCAAGTATATAGATGCCAAAACTAACACATATAAACATAAGGGTGAATCTTGAGGTATTACATGCCTAGGCTAATTAAATATTATTTTATATATGAGATGTGACATGGAATATGTGTTGAGACTATGATGGAATGCTGAGTCATTAGGTTGAAACCGATGCAAGTCAGTGAGACTCATATAGATGCACTGTTATTCACAGCCGTGTGAGTGGAACACAAGAGGTCAGAGTATCCTATATGGATACCGGATATTGTGGGTTAGTGCCTTATGGATGTTGAGGTTCGAGGAAGAGTATCGTGATACTCTTGTAGTCTTGACGAGTTGCTCTGATTAACCTATTGAGGATAGAGATACTATGTATTTTGTGCTTATGCGCTATTTCCAATGGGGGAATAATGGCGCACTGTGTGAGACACCCCGTTGTGCCCCTTTGTGTCATTTAGTTTAAAACCTCATTATTTAATTACTTAATCGCACGCTTAACGTGAAAATTACGTAAAAATTGAAACTTAATTTCTTAAGCAAAAAGATTCATATAGAACATAATATGAAAACATAAATATATTACACATACTTAAAGCATCAGAGTTATCCAAACACTGTTTCAGGGCATCCCATCAATAGGATCCCGAACTGGTGCATAGTTATACAAAACATAAGCGGAAAGATAAAGCTTCACGACACAGACGCACTGGCCATAACTAACTAGACCCTAATCACCATGGGTCACAGCTCGTCCTCCGGTTCGTGGGGAGTTCCATCCAACTCCTCCTGGTTACGTTCATCCACAGGGTCTTCTCGTACGGTTCCACAAGGAGACAAAATAC
Source organism: Sophora flavescens (assembly GCA_030762895.1). Taxonomy (NCBI): domain Eukaryota; kingdom Viridiplantae; phylum Streptophyta; class Magnoliopsida; order Fabales; family Fabaceae; genus Sophora; species Sophora flavescens. The sequence continues at coordinate 145,187,697 of CM061064.1, forward strand.
AACATACATAAATATACAGGGGATAAGAAACAGTTCTATCATCAAAAGCGGAAAAGAGTCATAGTAAACTATACAGTAATTATCACAGACACAACATTAGTCAAGTCATCCATCTTCCATAAAATTCTTTTATCCATCCTACCCTCACTCCTACAACTAAAACTTGATACTGAAAATGGCTATGGTTTCCCTATCATAGTTATGGTTATCAGTCAGTCGTCCAAGCGACACGTCCCATTCCCGATGCACATCCTTAGTCATGGTGAGAATGCTCATGCAAAGTAATGACACTATAGCTGCACATTAAACCCGGTGCACACCCCGGACCGTGGGTGCTCATGCAAAGCAATGACACTATAGCTGCACGATTATCCCGGTGCACACCTTCACCATAGTAAGAACGCTCACGTAAAGCATGATACTACATCTGCACGATGATCCCGGTGCACACCTCGTCCACTCCCAGAGGTGCTCATGCAAAGCAATGACACTCGTAGCTGCACAAGTTAAGTTTACCCTTTGGACGGTCCCACAAGGACTTCGGGTCTTGTATGTGTCCCACATGCGGTTATAGAAACAACACAACTTATGAACCTTGCAGACTCCTATGGTTATAACCTAGTGCCTTAACCTCTCATCAAGACCTCAACACATGCTCTATGTCACAACACCTCTTTAACATATTTCATGTAGGTTAGGCACCTCTAAAAATCATCATGATCCTCATGCCCAAAACAACTCATCTCTTAGACCACATATATATCTTCGTTTAATCCACTAAGCATAAAGTAAATACCACACAGATCATGCATAACATCAAGTCAATCAAAGATATTTCAAAATATCAACATAGCACTAAATCAGTTCAATGAAGGTAATAAAACTCAAATCAACCATCAATAGTATAAACATCAACCTAATATCGATTAACCTACAATCCCCGAATCACCATGGATGTTTTATAAAAGCAATTTAAAGTGATTCTGGTCTTGTCGATTATTCGACTTCTAGTAGGGTTTAGGTCGCCATACATAATTACTACATAATTTACTACTTATCGATTCCGACGATAGGTTGATTCTTTCCCCCACCTGGGTTATCATCGAACTCCCGAACTCAAAGCTCCTCGTCGTCACACCACAAAGTATTAACTCCACCGTCTGTGAAGGTAAGGAGATTAGATACTCGAAGAGGTATACCACAAACGTCCTCGTTTCCTCCGAGATGGAAGTCTAAGGTTACAAAACATGAAATCATTAGTTAAAACTCAATCAAAGAACACTAACCACAAGGTATAGGTTCGGTTCATACAATAAACTAGGATTAGGGGTTTCCGAAATTTATGCGACTCTTGGATTTATGATCCTTAAGTGCTAGAAGTTTCCAAAACACATGCAACTTAGGGATTTATGATCCTTAAGTGCTAGGAGTTTAAAACAAGATTACTTTAAACAAAGTTGAACAAAATTCCCACCAAGTTACACTGGATGGAGATTCGGCCTTGACCAATAAGATAGGCTAGGAACATTTAAACTTTCCAATCTCTTTGGTTTAGCATCCATTAATAGTAAGGAGCTCAAAACCATGATCACTTTGGAAAATGAAAAACGAAACACCCTAGGTCCATAACCTTTAAGATTCGGCCATCCTTGGGTTTTCATGATAGAAATCTTTAAATTTTCCAATCTCTTAGACCTTTTAGCATCCAATAACTTATGGAGCTCAAGTCTATGATCATCTTGGAAGCAACATAGGACTTTAAATAACAAAGCTCATAAGCACATAAAGTAAGAACAACATAAGCCTATAAGTAATTAAAACATAATGACATAAGTAAATGAATCATAAATGACATAAACATAAATGACATAAAAGTAAATGACATAATGTAAATGACATAAAGTAAATGGCATAAATATAAATGACATAAAATAAAAGATATGAATATAAAGAACATGGAAGTAAATGGCATAAATATAAATGACATAAAATAAAAGATATGAATATAAAGAACATGGAAGTAAATGACATGAACAGAAACATAATGACATAAAAATAAATAAGCACAAGTAAGGAAAGCCATAAAGAAAGCACAATAAATAAATGAAGCAAGAATAAAGTAAAGCATCACAATGTATTAGGGTTCTAAGTTCATGATCACACTTGGATAAGTTGAAACATAGTATCCTAGGCCACTAATACATAGTTTTGGCCATCATGGGAAAACAAGCTATCAAAACCTTACAAGATTTATGGATTCAATGATCGAGGAACACTTAAAAAAAACTAACACATGATCATGTAAAAGAAGTTGAAACAAAACACTCCCCAGGCCATCATGAGTAGATTCGGCCTCCTCAAGAAATAGAGGATGGAGATTTTTGATTTATACAAACTCTTAGTATGTTAAACTACAAGTAAATACAAGACCATAGAAATTAGTTTCAACTCAAAAGGAGTTTTCTATGATTTTTGAGAGATTTTTGAAGATAAAAGCTCATATATGACATAAAGAAGAAACTTTATAAAAAGATGAAGTTTTTAAAGAAAAGAATACATGAGAGTATTACCCTAAGCAAGAGGAAAAACTTGGGTGAAGAACACTTAGTGAAAAGAAGAAGAAAAACTAGAGCTTTGGAAGCTTGAAGTTAACAAAAATATGAAAGCTTAAGAGTTTTAATGGAGTAGAAGGAAGGAAAGTGATGAAGTGAGGATGAAGAGTGGTATTTATAGGGGAAGGGGGAGGGGTGCACGGCCTAGAGGAGAGAGAGCAAGGATTGGAGAGGAAGTTTTGGTTTAGGGCATTGTTTGGATCATTTAAGGAAGGTGTGATGGGTTTTTGGAATAAAATAGATTATAATTTGAAAAAGTAATCATGATCACTTTAAAGTGTGTCATAAGCATTTAATTAGGCATCCCATCAAGCCTTCTCTCATCCTTTAGGGTTCCTTTAACTGCTTAAATACGTAACCGGTTGCACATCCGATCGTATTTTCTGAAGGTTTCACCCGAATAAAATATTTTATTTTATTTTATTTTTGAACGAAAATTTTCAAAATAACCAAAGTTGAAGGAAACATGATAAAAACATTAACCGTGTTGTTCACGGGTTAAAATTAGGTTTTCTGCTCAGTAAACTTATACTGGCAGTGAAAACGCAGACCGACTTTTGTCTGAATTTTCAACCGAAAATTTTACTGTGACTTTATATGATAAGGTGGATTAGGAATATGATTTTATTTTATTAAACAAAATATTTTCTACTTTCATATTAAAATATAATTACTTATATTTTAATTGATTAAACAGTATTATGAAAATCAGGCTATTACACTGTGCTTTTGCACTATTCCCTACTAGAGATAAGGGAATAGGGGCGCACCGAGTTTTTGGAAACGTACTGTTTGGACTACTGATTAACATCCCTATCGGGAATGGGGGATGGTGACAGGATTAGAGATGACCATTGCGTCTTTTGAGACGTTTTATTTACCGTTGCTTATGACAGTTTGTATCAGTGTGTACCTACAAGGGATCCTACTGATGGGATACTCTAGACAGTGTTTTGTACCTTGATGGATAGACATATGTTGTGTATGTGTATTATATCTATGGTGTGATGGTTTATCTTTCAAAAGCTGGATGTTTTATATATAAGTTTTTAATATCTTCATTTTTTTATACATGTTAACGTTAAGAATGTTAATCAATATGGCACCTCGAGAGGGGGGGGGGGGGGGGGGTGAATTGAGGATTAAACACTTTCTTGCAAACTTTGTTTTCTTTAACAAATTTGTTCAAGAAACACTATGAATGATGCAGGGAAATTGAGTAGAAGAAGAGAATGATTATATATGAATGACCTCAATTAAACATCAGAGTATTAAATCCACCACAATTAACCAAATACAATAAAGAACAACAATTGAACAATAATTGCAAGAACTAGAAGTGTGATGGAAAGAGAAGATCACACAAACGATTTTACTGGTTCGATCACAACCTGAGTGATGTACATCCAGCTCTCAAGAACCTTGAGAGATTCCACTATTTGAAAATTGTTTACAAGATTACAATTTACAAAATCTAAAGGATACCCCACCTTTTACCTTTGATTATTTTGAGACGCCCCACTCAAAATAATCCTTACCTCCTAAGGATGCCTCACCTTAGCTTCAAGGATTCCCCACCTTGAAATTGATTTGGATGCCCCACCAAATCACTGAAGCAACTCTCCTATTTCTTACAAGAAAATTGTTTCCAAAGAGAAATACAAAAGAAACTATAATTGCCTTTTACAAATTGAAGTATGAAAGCTCTAATGATTTTTGTGGAGGTATTTTGGCAAAGTTTTGTTAGCTCAAAAAGTCTTAATTTTCGTGCCAAAGTAACCCCTATTTATAGAGAAAAGGTTTAGAAGAGATTTTGAAAATTTGAAAACTTTAATTCTGTTTTTATCTAAAGTAGTCGACTACTTTGGTGTAACAGAACCAAGATTCAAGAATTTCAGCTGAGTAGTAAACTACCTGACTGAAGTAGTAGACTACCTGACTGAAGTAGTCGATTACTCAAAAAAGTAGTCGACTACTTTGATTCAAACACGTTTCTGGAATGCTGAAGAACAAAGTAGTTGACTACTTATCCAAAGTAGTCGACTACTTGCCTTTTTCTCATGAAAAATCAATTTTTTATTTTCAAAGGCAAGTCCAGAAAATTGTTTTTAATATCTTGAATCAAAGTGTAATAATCTTCTAAACATTTTAACTCTAATACACTTACTACATCACTTACAACTTATACTTCAATCTTAAAGGCAATCTTACAAAATATTCCTTAACAAAATATTAAACCCTTCAACAAATGGAGTTTCTTCCTTGGTGTGCATTTGGAGATCAATCATCAAAACCATATGTTGAACTTCAGTCTCCCCCTTTTTGATGATGACAAATGCCTTAAACTCTTCATATTATTTGTTAACTCCTTTGTTGAATGAAGATATGAAATATTTTTGGAAATACGCTTAGTCACAAAAACTTTAGCACTCCCCCTGAATTTGTGCATTATTTCTGAAAAAATACAAGTCCTTTCTCCCCCTTTGACATTATCAAAAAGGAAATATTAAATGCATAAGAGAAAAGTATTTAAATGGAATCGCTTAGGGAGTAAAAAGTACAACGTGACAAGCAAAACGATCATGCATCAAAAGGACATACACCATATAGACTATTTAAACATAAATGATGGTTTTGCTCATTCCATTGACATCTAACATTTTGCATCAAACATGAAAATGGATGAGAGATTCGTGTAGCATAGATAATGTTTAAAATGGGAAAACTATACAATAAACATGATAACCACAAACAGTCCATACTATATAATCAGTCCATAAAACATGCAAATGAAAGTAAAAGACGAATAGCTTCCAACCTAGCAACCGGGGCATAGATCTCATTATAGTCAATTCCTTCTTATTGATTGTAACCTTTAGCCACCAACCTAGCTTTGTTTCTAACTATTATATCATTTTAATTAAGTTTATTTCTAAAGACCCATTTAGTTCCTATAATTTACTTATCATTGGGTCTTGGGACTAATTCCCAAACTTGATTTCTTGTGAATTGGTTTAATTCTTCATTCATAGCTATTAGCCAATGCTCATCTAGAATAGCATCGTCTATGGATTTAGGCTCAAATTGAGAAACAAAAGACATATAATTGCAAAATTCTCTTAAATATGACCTTGTAGTAACTCCCTTTGATATATCTCCAATTATGTTATCAATTAGATGGTCTTTGGCGAATCTCCATTCTTTGGGTAGTCCTTCATTTGTTTCTTCGATTCTTGATTCTTGGTGTGGTACTTGATAATCATCCGATTGTTGCCCTTCACAAGGATTATGAGGAATTTCTACAAAATCATCAATAATACCTTTCCTATCCTTTTGGGGGTTAGTCTCATCAAAAGTAACATGAATAGACTATTCAACAATCATAGTTCTTTTATTAAACACTCTAAAAGATTTACTAGATGATGCATAGCCTAAGAAAATTCCTTCATTCGCCTTGGCATCAAACTTGCAAGATTGTCTTTACCATTATTCAAAATAAAACATTTGCATCCAAAAGCATGTAGGTGAGCTATGTTGGGCTTTCTTCCTTTATATAACTCAGGGAGTCTTTTTAATTATTTGTCTAATGAGAACCCTATTAGTTACATAGAAAGCAGTGTTGACCGCATCGACCCAAAAATACTTTGGTAAATTTGATTTATTTAACATGGTTCTAGCTAATTCTTCTAGAGACTTATTTTTCCTCTCAACAACTCCATTTTGTTGAGGGGTCTTAGGTGCTGAAAAATTATGAGTAATACCATGCTTATCACAAAAAATTCCAAAATCATGAATTTCAAACTCACCTCCATGGTCACTTATAATACATGAAATTTTTAGATTCTTTTCATTTTGAATTTGTTTTTCTAGTTTTCTAAAGGCATGAAAAGCATTATTTTTATTTGCAAGAAAAAGAGTCCATGTAAGCCTTGAAAAATCATCAACAATAACAAGTGCATAATAATTTCCACCTAAACTCATAGTTCTATATGGTCCAAATAAGTCCATATGCAAAAGTTGTAGAGGTCTATTAGTAGAGACTATATTCTTGGATTTAAAGCTAGTTTTAACTTTCTTACCTTTTTGACAAGCATCACATAAGCCTTATTTTTGAAACTTGATTTTAGGGAGACCTAAGTCTTTAGAAATTAATTTGTTAAGATGCTCCATGTGAATGTGTGCTACCCTTCTATGCCATAACCAAGCCTAATCATTTTTACTCAACAAGCATTGAATATTATTATTGATGTCATCTAGGTCTTGCATATAAATGTTGTTAATTCATTTTCCAACAAATTTAATTTCATTGTGATGCAAACATTCAATCATGCAACATTTACTATCAAACACAACCCTATGACCCTTATCACAAAGTTGCCTTATGCTAAGTAAATTATGCTTTAAACCATCTACTAAAAGAACATTTTCGATAGTAGTAGACTCATTTCCTATTTTACAAATGCCAAGAATTTTACCTCTATTGTTGTCACCATAGGTTACATGACCACTTTGCTTTGGGGCGAGATGAATGAACTTTGATATGTTTCCTGTCATATGCTTGAAGCACCCACTATCAAGATACCATTCCTTTCCATGGGTCCTCAAGCAATCCTACAAAGCAAGTTTATATCTTAGGTACCCAATCTTTATTGGGTCCTTGAATATTAGTCTTAGGTACATATTTTTGGAACCCACATCATTATAGCTTTTTCAAGACCAATACTTTTAACATATCATCTAGGAGAAATATGACGATGTTTACAACAATAATGACATGTTACTCTGTTTCTAGTATTTTTACTAGATAGAGCAAATATTGTTGAATGTGTTTCTTTCTTATCATAAGAATTATACCCTAAGCCGGTTTTTACAAAAGGAGATTGTTGATTACCAAGCAAATTAATCAAATTCCTTCTTCCATTTGTAAATTTAGCAAGAGTATTCTTTAGGTCATTATTCTCCTTTTCAAGATACATGCATTGTTCATATTTTGATGAACTAGGTATATCATTTCTAGAACTAGCATGCTTCAAGGTCATAGAATTGATTTCTAATTTCAAGTCATTTATCTCCTTATCTAGTTTCATTTTATCTTTTTCATGCATAGAGATTATTGACTTTTGTTTAGTTACCTTTCTAGCAAGTTCTATAGATTCCTCATGCAATTCTTCAAAGGCTAATTGCAATTCATCATAATTGAAAGATAATGTATATTCATCATCACTTACCTCTTGGTCATCTTTTTGACTTGCCATCAAGCAAAGATTGGAGACTTATCATCCGTGCTATCACCACTTGATGAACTTAGATCGTTGTCCTCCCATGCTATGTATGCCCTTCTTCCCTTCTTTTCCTTCTTAGGCCTCTTGTCACCTTTGTCTTTCTTTTGGAGGGTAGGACATTCGAATTTGATGTGCCCGGCTTTCCACATTCGTAGCAAAGAGGTGTTGTTGATGGTGCATCTTTCTTGATAGGTTTCTTGGAATTGTTGAACCTCTTCCACTTACTTTTATTCTTGAGAAACTTCCCAAATCTCCTTACTAGTAGATTGATTTGTTCATCTTCCTTGTCATCTTCACTAGAATCATTGCTTTCTTTGTCACTTTCAACTTTCTTGGAAGAAGAAGCCAAAGTGATATCCCTTTGCCCTTTTTATCTACTTCTTCATTCTCCTTGAGCCTTGTTAACTCCAACTCATGCTCCTTGAGATTTCCAAACAAAGTTTCTAGAAACATTGTTGTAAGATCCCTAGACTCCATGATGGTCGTTACCTTGGGTTGCCATTCTCTACTAAGACACCTAAGTACCTTAGTCACAAGATCTTCATTAGTGAAAGTTTCTCAAAAGAAAGAAATTGATTTACAATGACTTGAAAACGATTTTGAACCTCATTGATAGATTCACCATGATTCATTCTAAATAATTCATATTGATTCATCAAGGTGTTTATCTTTGATCTAATAACCTCACTAGTTCCTTCATGGGTCACTTGTAAAGTGTCCCAAATTTCTTTTGCACTCTTGCAATTAGAAATGCGAAAGAATTCATCAATTGATAAAGTGGTGGTGAGGATATTCTTAGCTTAAAAGTCAAGTTGAACGTTTTTTCTTTTCATCTCTAGTCCATAGACTATTGGGTTTATTTCTCTCTTCATCTCCAACACTATGTTTGGGGATGAAGGGACCATTTTCAATAGTTTCCCATAAGTCTATGTCTATCCCTTCAATAAAAATTTTCATCCTAGCCTTCCAATAGGGATATCCTTCACCATCAAAGATTGGAGGAGAAGTGGTAGAAATGTGTTTATGCTTCCTACTTGATTCAAGTGCCATTTTCAAAAATAATCTTGAAAGCTATTAAGCCTTATTCAAGACCCTAGCTCTAGATACTAATTGTTAAATGAATCAAATTTACCAAAGTACTTTTGGGCCAATGCGGTCAACACTGCTTGCTATGTAACTAATAGGGTTCTCATTAGACAAATAACTAAAAAGACTCCCTATGAGTTATATAAAGGAATAAAGCCCAATATAGCTCACCTACATGTTTTTGGATGCAAATGTTTTATTTTGAATAATGGTAAAGACAATCTTGCAAGTTTGATGCCAAGGCGGATGAAGGAGTTTTCCTGAAGTAGTAGACTATCTGACTGATGAGACACCCCGTTGTTCCCCATTGTATTATTACATTAAAACCTTAATATTTATTTACTTAATCGCGTGCTTATTGTTGAAAATACGTAAAAATTAAAACTTAATTAATAAACTTCTAAAAATATAAAACACACCAAACTATATTACATAACTACACACATGTTTATTTATTACATTACCAAAACACTGTTGAGGGTATCCTCTCAGTAGGATCCCTCACAGGCATATACTGCACTACAGACATACTCAGCGGAAATATAAATACTCCTTAGACACACTGGCCATAATGTCTATACTCTAATCCCCATGAATCACAGCTCGACCTCCAACATCTGGTTTGTAAGGAGTTCCATCTAACTCCTCAGCAATTGGTTCCTCCATCGGGTCTTCTCGTACGATCACATCAGAAATAAAATACAACACACAAAAAGATATAGGGGATAAGAAACGGTCTATCATCAAAAGCGGAACAGAAAACATAGCACATAATATAATAATAGCCACAGACACGCATCACTCAAAATCAACAATCATCCTCAATTCACTATATCATCCTCTACCCTCAGCCCATGCAACTAAGACTTTATACTGATGTGGCCATCTTTACTCCTGTCACATTAGTCAGTAGTCCAAAACGGTCCGGTACCAATAACTTTCGAACGCATCAAAGACTAAACAAGTATTAGTCTGAAATGGTCCAGTGCCAAGAATATACAAACGCGTCAAGGAGCATCAATCCAAAACGGTCCAGTGCTAAGAACATGCGAACTCGTCAAGGAATATCATTCCATAATGGTCCAGTGCCAAGAACATGCGAACTCGTCAAGAACTAAAGAGTATTACGGTAGTCTACCTCGGCATCCACATCCGTAGGGCACTCACCCGCAATATCCGATATCCCAAAATAGGATATCCTGACCTCGTGTGTTCCATTCACACGACTGTGAATAACAATACATCTATAAATGAATCTCCCTAAATTACATCAATAACAACCTAGTGCCTCAACCTTCCATCAAAGTCTCAACACCTTTTCCTCATAGATAAAACCACTTAATTAGGCTAGGCACCTCTAAATCACCATTGTTCTCTCCCCCAAGCAATTATCTCCCGAACAACACATATCCTTACTTAAAAATCAGCTAAGCACAATATTAAACCCAGGCAGATCATGCATAACACATAAATCAACAGAATATTCAAATATCTCAATATCATATAAGGCAATTTATCACAACCAAATCATAATAGTTCAACCAAATAAATAACAAAGTCAGACTCTGTCACGTCCTGGCCGTGATAGCCATCACGGCCGTGACAGACAAACATCCTCAATATCATAAATATTCAAACACCGAAATAATACGTCACATGCAGATGGAATACCTCAACCAGCGTATCACAGAAAATTTAATAACATAAAATCAAACATCCTCAAATACTTAAAATCAACTTAATGTCGATAAACCTACAATCCCCGAATCACCATTGATTTTACAGAAAAGGTTTCCAATGGGATTTTGGTCTTGTCGATTACTCGACTACTAGTAGGGTTTAGGTCGTCCTACACCATTATTATAAATTATATACTACTTATCGGTTCCGACGATGGAATGGTTCTTTCCCCCACCTGAGCTAGCACCGAAGTCTTGAACTCGACGTTCCTCGCTATCACACCACAGCTTAATAGTTTCACCTTGAACCAAACAACATAACTATAATTAATCAAATAACAACCATCTATGACACTTTAGGGTTAGGTTCGGCCAAGACTTAGAAAATAGGTTTAGGGTTATTTTCTTAATGCCATCTTTTGAATCCTAGTTACTAGAGTCTTAACTAACATAGATTACTTATTACAAGACTAAAATTTGAAACAAAATCCTCCAACCTTTAGGGTTAGGGTTTCGGCCAACATAGAGATTTTAGGGTAAGGATTTTCATTTTAATAAACTAATCATGGATTAGAGTGTGTAGGCATACATGTCATATGAAATACATGATCATACATGACAACACATGAACAAAACCCTATCAAACCCATCCTCCTAGGTTCGGCCCATTCCAGAAATCAAGGAAGGAAATTTCTCATGATCATATGCTTCTAGATTATGAAAATAGAGATGATAATAAGATCATAGCAATTGGTTTCATGTCAAAAGGATTTTTCTAGAATTAGTTATGAATTTTCAAAGTTCTAGATCTAGAAACTTAAAATTGATGAAAATAGATGAAATAGACTTTGAATCATGAAAATTATTGAAGAACATAGACATGATTAAGGAATAAGAATAGGATTCACCTCTTGAAGATCAAAAACAAGTGGATATCCAAGGACTTGCTTCACAAAGTGATGCTAAAAGGCTTATGAACTTAGAACTTTTGAAAGAAAGGCAATAGGAACTAAATGAAATGTGAGGGAGGGTATTTATAGGCATGTTGTGCGCCACTTTTGAGGACCAAGTAGAAAGGAGGTGATTTCTCAAAGGATTAAAGTGAAATTAATTCCTCAGAACCATTTTGCAAAGATGCCAAAAGTATAAGGACTATTTTGCAATTGTCAATAAGTTGTAATGATGACCATGTGCTACATTAAATGTGGTCTTATCTTGACTATTATTGGCTGATTTTCTTCATAAAATATTTTAAGAAAAACCTAGAACATTTGAGAAGAGTTGAGAAGATTGTAGAATGTAGTAGAAAAATGTAGAGTGGTGTGGAATGTAGTAGAAAATTCTAGAATGCTCTTTGCTCATACAAGATGAGGGCAGCCTCCACCCCCTCATGGGCTTGCCCACGGGTCTAATATATTTGGGCTTGGATTCATTTTTGTGGGGCCCACCAAAAGATTTAAGCTTAAGCATGACATAGGAAACTTGTAGGGTTTCAAATGGGCTTTTATGGAATCAATCCATGGACAAGAAATTTGGGCTTCATAGCCACGGTCCAATAAGATATTGGGAGCAAGGATTCTGGCCCAATTCACTTGAAAAAAACTTAGAAACTAACTTAGGGACCAAAGTGTAATTAACAGAAAGTTCAGGGACTTAAACGTTAAATTCCTAAATTGACACTTTAACCCTGTAGAACCTTCTAGACTTACAAATATGATTCATCCCCATGAATCATCTCAAAATCCTAAGATAAACTCTTCATCTGCTCTTGGAAACTCCGAAATCCACTCTGACGCTCACCCGATTGCATATTCCGCCCGTAAAACGTAAATTATTTTATTTTTTCTGAAATAATTCTAAAAATACATAATTGTAGGAAATAAAATAAAAACCTTAAGTCTTTCGTTCACGAATTAAAATTAGGTCTTTTGAGCAGTATAAATATACTGTCAGTGAAAATAGCGGGCTGGGATTTGCCCGTCGTTTTCAACCTAAATTTTAATCGTAGCTTCCTACATTCAAGTAGGATTGAGTGATGAACTCCGTTTATTTAAAATAATTTTCTAATACTCATATAAATATATACAATAAACGTTCGCATTTCGATTATTTTGAAACAGTGAAAATCGGGGTGTTACAACTGAAGTAGTCGATTACTCAAAAAAGTAGTTGACTACTTTGATTCAAACACATTTCTGGAATGCTGAAGAACAAAGTAGTTGACTGCTTATCCAAAGTAGTCAACTACTTGCCTTTTTCTCATGAAAAATAAATTTTTTCTTTTCAAAGGCAAGTCCAGAAACTTGTTTTTAATATCTTGAATCAAAGTGTAATAATCTTATAAACATTTTAACTCTAATACACTTATTACATCACTTACAACTTAAAATTCAATCTGAAAGGCAATCTTACAAAATATTCCTTAACAAAATATTAAACCCTTCAACAATTGGAGTTTCTTCCTTGGTGTGCATTTGGAGATCAATCATCAAAACCATATGTTGAACTTCAAAGAATGCGATTAAGTTTTAATTAATGAAGTTTTTATTTAATGGCACAACAGGGTGTCTCAGTGCTCATGCATCAGGAAGGGATTTCTCACTTGAAAAGTCCCACTTAGCTCTTTATAACACTACTAAGGTCAAAACTAACACATAAAGCACACACATAAGCACTTAAAAGCTTAACACGAAAAACGGGGTGTTACAATATTTTCTGAGTTAGGATACATGGAAAACATCGTGAAGGTTTGAAAGATTGGGTGGTAAGGCTATTTGATAGGCAACTGAACCAATTTGGGGAAGAATTTGAAATGGTCCTATAAAAAGAGGTGTAAGCTTTCCGGATTTTATTGCCCTGCCAATTCCAGTCCTAGGTGTGACTCGCATGAAAACATGATCGCCTTCCTGGAACACCGAAGGCCTTCTCCTCTTGTCGTTGTAGCTTTTATTCCTATCTATCACTACTTTCATCTTCTCTCGGATCTTTCAAACTTGTTCAGTTGTTTGTTGTACCACCTTTGGTCCAATTAATTGACTTTCTCTTGTCTCGTACCAACAGATGGGTGTTCTGCACTTTATTCCATATAGTGCTTCATATGGCGTCATGCTAATACTTGAGTGGAAAGTTTTGTTATATGTGAACTCAATCAATGGAAGAAATTCGTCCCAACTTTTTGTGGGTTCCAATACATATGCTATTAGCAAATCTTCCAATGACTGAACTATCCTTTCCGATTGACCATCCATTTGAGGATGATAAGCTGAACTCATCCTTATTTTTTTCCGCAAAGCACTGTGTAAAATCTGCCAGAACCTTTATGTAAATCTCGTATCTCTATCCAAAATTAAACTTGCTGGCACTCCATGCAGACTGACAATTTCCTTGATATACAACTGGGCTATCCTTTCCATTGGGAGCCTTTGATTGATAGGATGGAAATGAGCACACTTCATCAATTGTTAGACACAAAGTCCATTGCAGTACTGTCCCATTTTCATTCTGGGGCATCCAAAGATTGCAATAATCCCCCTAGCTTTTGGTGTTCAATCTTCGCCTTCTGACACATCAAGCATGATTGGAATATTCCGCTAACTCTTTCTTCATCCCAGGTCACCAGAACATCTTCAAATCTTGATACTTCTTTATCGCACCTGGATGGAAGCTCAACTTGCTTTTGTGCGCCTCCTCCAGAATCAGATCCATAACTTCTGTATCCTCAGGCACACAGATTCTTTCTCGAAACCTTATAACTCCATCAGTACCTCTCTTGAATTCTACAACCTTTCCTTCTTCTATCATCTGATTAACCTTTTGGAGGTACTAGTCTTCCGCTTGCTTCTTCCAGACTAAGTCTAGGAATCCACTAATGATAGTGACCATCCCTAAACTTATCTTGTTTTGGGACAATTATGTTACCCCGAGATTCAGATCTCTGAATTGTTCGATCAGTTCCAATTCCTTAACCAACATAGCAGACACTTGCAAAGTTTTCTGACTTAGTGCATCCGCTATGACGTTTGCTTTTCCAGGATGATATTGGAGATCAAATTCATAATCCTTTATGAATTCCATCCATCTCCGTTGTCTCATGTTCAGTTCCTTCTGATCGAACAAATACGTTAAGCTCTTGTGATCACTGTAAACCGTGAACTTAGCACCATAAAAATAATGTCTCCATATCTTTAATACAAACACTATTGCGACCCACTCGAGATCATGGGTTGGGTAGTTCCGCTCATGTACTCTTAACTTCCTCGAGGCATAAGCTACTACTTTCCTTTTTTGCATGAGCACACAACCCAAGCCTTGATGTGATGTATCGCAATACACATCAAACAGTGCTAACGGGTCGGGCAAGACTAATATAGGAGATGTTGTCAACCTCCTCTTCAACTCCTGAAAACTAGCCTCACACTCATCTATCAACTCAAACGCTTTACCTTTTCTCATCAAATGCGTCATCGGCAATACAATCTTCGAGAATCCTTCTATAAACCTTCTTTAGCAACATGCCAGTCCAAGGAAACTTCTGACTTCGCCCAATGTCTTAGGGTGTTCCCAGTTTACAACTGCTTCAACTTTGGAAGGATCCACAACTATTCAATCTTTGTTTATAACATGCCTAAGAAATTGTACTTCGTCCAACCAGATTTCACAGTTAGACAACTTGGCATGGAGTTATATATCCTTAAGTACTTGAAGCACAACCCGAAGATGCTCTGCATGTTCTTCTCTACTCGACGAGTAGATCAGAATGTCATCAATAAACAAAACAACGAACTTGTCAAGATATGGTCATAAGATCCGTTTCATGTAGTCCATGAATATAGAAGGAGCATTAGTTACGCTAAACGACATAACCAGATACTCGTAATGTTTGTAGCGTCTGCTAAAAGTAGTCTTCGGTATATCATCTTCTTTTACTCTGATCTGATGATATCCTGACCTCAGATCTATCTTGTAGAACACAATTGCTGCCCACAATTGCTCCATCTGATCTTCAATCCTCGGCAACAAATACTTATTCTTGAGTGTTACCTTATTAAGTTGTCAGAAATCTATAATTAGCCTCAAGCTACCATCCTTCTTTTTCACAAACATAATCTGTGCTCCCTATAGTGAAACACTTGGTCGGATGAACTCCTTCTTCAACATGTCATCCAACTACTTCTTCAGTTCTGCCAACTCTTTTGGGGACATTCAATACGGTGCTATCGATATCGGATGCTACATTGTTTGTGACATTTTTGCAATATCGTTTAACGCAGAAATTAATTTTCAAAAGATACGAGTTTATTTTTCGCTATTCCTTTTCGCAAATAAGAAATGAGATAGTACTTAATACTTATTAACATTTCTCCCAATCCACTAACAGACTTAAAACATATACATCCAGAAAATGAGAAAATAAGTAGTAATTAATCATACACTCTCCGATTCTACATAATACCTTCATAAATTCTTTCAAAAGATAAAAGTCATGTAAAGACAAACAACTAAGAAAAACATAAATAACCTTGGAGACACAACTCCATAAAACTAGTCCAAAACACCAGGACTCATCATGATGGCCTGCACAAAACGATGATGAGGTGTCATCATTGTACAATAATAACAATTGAGGACAATACATCATCACACCGGGGTTGAGCTCTCACATCTTCCATATAGTGATTCTTGAAGATGAATCTTCATGACTGGTCCGTCTCATATCCAAAGCTGGTTACGATAATGAAGCAGTACTACCGTTTTCGTTGCAGAACATAAAATAAACAAAAGACCAGAAAACACATAAAATGAGGTGAGATCCCCATTCAATATACACATAAAGTAGGCATGCAGTGGTACGACCTACATATATGTTACAGCATACATATATTCATATTATCTTCCATTCTCATTCCACAGATAAAAACTCCAAGAATATACAACACCAAACTAAACGGTAAGCTTATTAAGCATACCAGACACAGTTTGTCCACTGAGGGACGAGAATAGAGAGAAAACTGATTGAAACTGCGTAGTCCCATACCTACACAGCCTCAAGGAATTCTTGATCCTAACTTTGGAGCTAATTGACCTTTTGGAAAGGAATTGGTCGGTACAGGTTTCACATACGCCCACCTCAGGTACCATGTGTGGCTATCATGGCACACAAGGCTTAAATCATAATGAACGTACAATCATAATAACATGTGATCTCAAACTCTCTGTAAAACATTGGGCTCTTTATGAAACCTCTACAACTGGGAAGCTCGACTTCCTTGGCACAACGACCTTACTGAACATAGTATCAACTATGTATTTGGGCAAAATTGCCAGAATATGTCCAATTGGTATATCCACTGGATAACCTCATGATTCCACCGGAATCCATTTGATATCAATCTCTGATGAACGATATTCTCAGGTCCGAATCACCGGCCCTTCACTGATCCATAGTTCTCAAACAAACTTGTCATGTTTGTGCAAAGATGTTTTGAGGCACTTGCTTACAAGTCCAAACGTTTTATGGAATGGATTAACAATCCAATCATTTATTTCTTTACACTTTTCTAATGTAGCCTTTTGTTTGGCTTCAAAGAAATCATATTATTATGAGTCCATAAGTCTTATGGATGTATGGATATTGAATTATCCACAGTATATGACAAATGGTCTTGCTTCACCATAAGTCATAAATCATTATGTTCATATTTTCACTAATTCCTTGAGGTTGTGTAGGTATGAGACTATACAGTTTCAATCAATTTTCTCTGTATTCTCGTCCCTCGGTGGACAAACCATGTCTGGTATGCTTGATAAGCTTACTGTTTAGTTTGGTATTGTATATTCTTGGAGTTTTGAGCTACAGAATGAGAATGGAACATAATAAGGATATATGTATGTTGTAACATGTATGTGGGTCGTACCACCGCATGCCTGCTTTATGTGTATGATGAATAGTGATCTCACCTCATTTTCTGTGTTTTCTGGTCTCCTGTTTATTATATGTTCTTCAACAAAGACGGTAGAACTGCTTCACCATCATAACCAGCCTTGGGATATGACACGGATCGGTCATGAGGACGCATCTTCAAAGATTAGTATATGGAAGATGTGAGAGCTCAACCCCAGTGTGATGATGTATCGTCCTCAGTTATCATTATTGTACAATGATGACACCTCGTCGTCGTTTTGTACAGGATATCATGATGAGTCCTGGTGTTTAGGACTAGTTTTATGGAGTTGCGTCTCCAAGGTTATTTATGTTTTTCTTAGTCATGTTATTTTAATGGCGTTGTTCTTTCCGCCTGTAGTTGTTTCTGTCTTTACATGATTTTTATGTTTTGAAAGAATTTATGAAAGTACTATGTACATACAGGGAATGTATGATTATTTACTACTTATTATCCATTTTATGGATGTATATGTTTAGTCCTGTTGTGGTTGGAAAATGTTAATAAATGCTAATTATCATCTAATTTCTTATTTTTGAAAACGAATAGGGAAAAATAAACTTGTATCTTCACAAAATTTATTTTTCGCGTAAAATGGAATTGAGATAATGTCACAGATAATGTAGCACCCGAGATGAGTGTTACAGTGACACCCTCTACCCCGCATGTATTTATAAAGCAATAACATAGGATAAAAATATTTAAAAAGAATAAACACATGTATATCATTTATAAAAATGAAAACCACGGTAAAAGGTACCACATTGTAACCAACTAAAACAACGTGGAAAATAGCAAGTTTTAAACATAGAAAGAAACTTAACTGAAAACAAAAACAACCTCGATGTCACATTACAGAGCTGTTAACCAACAATCCAGAAACATCACGGATAAACAAACTAAAATTGGAAATAAATGCTAACTATGAGTTAGCGGCTCCTCGGAGTCACTCCCCATCTTTCTGTTGTTGTTTGCATGTACCTTATCTTTATGCAGAGGACAGTGAACAACCAGTGGAGGAGTGACTCCGAGGAGCCGCTTACTCATAGTTAGGATTTATTTCCAGTTTTAGTTTGTTTATCCGCGATGTTTCCGGATTGTTGGATACCATCTCTGTAATGTGACTTCGGGGTAGGGTTTTGTTTTCAGTTATGTTTCTCTTTATGTTGAAAACTTGCTATTTTCCGCATTGTTTTAGTTGGTTACAATGTGGTACCTTTTACCATGGTTTTCATTTTTATAAATGATATACATGTGTTTATTCTTTTTAAATATTTTATTCTAAGTTATTGCTTTATTAATACATGCGGGGTAGAGGGTGTCACATTTAGTTTAGTGGTATCAGATTGGCACCTCTCCCAGTACGGTGTGGTTCGGGGTCGAACCAAGCGGAAGCTGGTGGGCATGTGACACCTGGGGCTGATGAGGGCGGGGAGTGGTTGCCAGTGCAAGAAGACACGAATAAGGAGTTACTCCTAGCAGACTTCTAGGCATAGGGTCACATGAATGAACCGATTACACACTCGATTGAGAGGGATCCTGAGACTGTGTAGGTATGGGACTATACAGTTGAGGATGGCTTATATGAATTGATTGAGACTACCTATACCAACAAGATGAATCTTATTTTCGATAGCCCATCATTTAAGAACTCCACAGTTAAGCGTTCTTGACTTGGAGCAATTCTAGGATGGGCGACCTCTTGGGAAGTTTTCCCAAGAAACGTGTGACTGAGGACAAAGCACACTGAAAAGACCTATGTTGGTTTGTGGGGACAGTTGTCAAACTATAGAGCAGCCGAGGATGTTACACTACATTTCCCTATCTTTATTTTTATGTTAGTTCAGAGATTCTTATCTCCCTTCTTTTCATCTTCTCTTTCGGTGTATATATCGGTTCGTTAGATGAGCAGCAACCATAACTGACGACGATCGGACCAGAGCATTGCCTGCTGCATTAACTGCAGACGATCCCGCCGAGGGTCCAGACCATAGGGGATATTGAGATCGTATACTATGACGACCGAGGGTGGCAGGTCGACCACTCACAGTTCTTCATGTGTTACGTCAGCCTTGTCAGCATCTATGTTCGCCAAGGAGGAGGACCTTTCTTCACCATGCTCGGCTCTTACCGGATCTCTCAGTGACTTCCTTTGATGGAGATGTGGTATACGCCGTGTCAGCGTGAGTTCTCAGATGACAGATGGAATAGGAGGATCCAGTCGGTGGTTCGTGACGGAAAAGGCAGGGTTTACAGAGGCTGGAGGCGGAGGAGTACACAGACGTTGCATCGCTATCATCGCCGCAGGATCGTGATGTTCAGCAATGAGTCAGTGTGGGAGCCCAGGATCAGGACCAGAGATGCCATATACTATCATCGGGCTTTTGTTGAGGTCAAGGGTCGTTCCAGATGCCCATATCGCTTGTGATATGGACCTCGATAGTGTCTGCTTGGGGAGTGCCTCTGTGAGCATATCTTTATTTTGATTTTTGATGTATTTGTGAGAGGTGGGCAGGTAGATGCTGTCTGTTCTAGGTTTTATCAAGGTTTTGAAAACCGGACCAGACCGGTCGGTCTGACCGGGAACCGGGACCTTGGCCGGTCCGGTTCACAGGGAAAACCGGCCTAGTATCGAACCGGTGGAAAAACCGTAAAATCGGTTCAAAACCGGTAAAACCGGTCATAACCGGTAGTGAACCGGTCAGAACCGGTTTCTTAGAAAAAAAAATAAAAAATTAGTATAAAAGGATTTGGGACATCCTAGCCAAAACCCAATTCTTTTGTTTACTAACATATGTGGGCTAGTTGTAGATTTTGGGTTGGTTTTCCCAATGAAGATGATTTTAACATATATTTTTATATTTATTTAGTTTAATTTCAAAATAAAAAAAATTGTGCTTAATAATTTTAGTTGTTATGTTGTTTTTTTGTTTAATATTGTTACAAATATTATATTAAAAATTAAAATAATATTATTTAATTATAACCGGTTCAACCACGGTTCAACCTCGGTTGGACCATTGAACCTCGAACCGCTGCCTTCACCAGTTCGATGGCCGGTCCGGTTTTGTAAACCTTGGGTTTTATGCTCTTTTCTATGATCAGTTCATCTATTTCTCTTTTACCCAGATTGTATAGAAACTAGGTTTACGACCCTTCTGTTGGGTTCGATGGCACATGACGGTTAGCATGTATATAGTATGTATATATGTTGTTTATCTTTTCTTCCGATGTGTATGTTTTAAGTTTTGTTGTTCATATTTCCGCAAAATTACAATATTTTCGCATGTAATAACCGCGCCAACACTTAATAAACGGATTAAGGAATAGTTATTTAGGATTTTTCTTTAATAGGACGTCGGGGTGTCTCAAACGGCAACGATAATGATACATCGTCAGGACACTCTGCTGCCTCTGCTGCCTCTGCACCATACCAACGTGACTCCTCGCCTCTGACCGGTTTAACATGTTCCACATATTGTCGGGGAAATCCCTTTGACGAGGTGGAAACCACATCTCAGGGAAAGGTAACCTCAGCGAGATCCGATATGGGTCGTCCATGTAAAAGTAAGAACCATCTCCCATCGACATGTAAAGGCTCACCAGGCCGACGTATGTCATGAAGAATCGGTAATGGTCGACCTGCCATCCACGATAGACGATCTCAACATCCCCGATGACTTGGATCCTCTAAAGATAATGCCACGACTGGTAACCCAAACCTGCCACCGCCTCCGTCCTGCTGGCACCACTCATCTTGCCGACATACATATAGAGAAACATAGAGGGAAAGATGGAGATAAGCAACGCTGACATACTCATAAAATGGGGATGGGGACATAGAGAGGAAATAATCATATACACATCTAACACATATATCAAGTAATAGGCAACCATCTAAAACAATGTTAACCCTCAACTCATCCATACAAATAGATATTCCTCAGATCATCAACCAGTTATTCATTCTCATTTGTGGACTTATAATATTCAAATAATCATGTAAAACATACCAAATATATCAAAGATCATATATCATCATATATCAGTCAAACAGCAGAGCAACATGCAATCCAGACAACCTCAATCAACATAACCTTACAACCTAGGGTTTCAAGCCTATAGGTGATAAACCTACAACCAGTAAACCAGAGACAACATTAAAATATTATTTTATTAGGTTTATTCGTTATCGATTATTCGACATCCTAATAGGGTCTAGGGAACCCTACACACATGGATATACAAATATTTCTCTACGCTTGCCTCCCTGACGATGTCGTTACTTTCGCAACACCTTGGCTTTTATAGGGGGGTGAATTGTCTTTTAATTTTTTTCTCAAAATAGCTACTTTCAATGGTGAGTGAAGGTAGAAGGTGTTTTTATTTGAAACTAAGCAAATATCAAATTGAAATATCAATTAAAGAAACAAATCATACAAAGATATACAATGTCATACACTAGCCAATATGTATCAATATTTATTCATGCAAGATAGTATCATAAGCATCAAATCATAAAGATCATGCATAGACTAATAAAACTTGCAAGGATGTAAAAGTATAAGGTAAGAGAGATCAACACACGGGAATTTTACTATTTCGATCCATAACCTTAGTTCTATGTCCAGTCCCCAAGATACCCTTGGTGATTTCCACTATATGAAAGAGTATGTACTAAAGAGATACCACACTCCTTACAAACTACTATCTTCTAGGATACCTCACCCTACAACAAAACCTTACACCAACAAGGAATACCTCGCCCTTGATCAACCTTGGGATGCCACACCCAATACTAAAATCAAAGAAAATGGGAGTAGAAGAGAAATTTCTAAGCACACTTTTATACAAATAGCTCTTTAAGCTCTAAGATCACTTTTGTAATAAGAGTGAAAAGATGGCTTAATATTTCAGTAGAATAATAGTGTATTTGAAAGTGTCTAAGACTCATGGACTTGACCCCTTCATGTAGATTTCAATCAGGGATTCAAAAATTTGAATTTGAGGTGTTTTCTGTTCAGAGTATTCAAATACTTCTTGAGGTGTTCGAATACTTTGTCGTGGTATTCAAATAATTCAAGAAGTATTCAAATACTTCAGCCTAACAGACTCTAACAACTTCTAATTGATCAGTGTATTTGAATACTATGGTTGGTATTCGAATACCCTGCCCTAAAATGCCAAAAATGCTTAAGTAATCGTATACACAAGTTGGTAGTGTTAAGTCTAAGTTTCTGACATCTCTGATTTTGATGAAACCAAACAAAGGATGATTTTAAATGAACCTTTTGAAATCCATTAATGTGTGTGTTAAGTGTGCAGAACATAAAGCAAGAGCATTCTGGCAAAACAACAGTCTTAAAGATGCGTCTGTGTTATGATGCGTCTGAAGAAAGACTCGGTATCTACAAGCCATGAAAATGCATCTTACCCTACAACTTGACTGGAAGTCCTTCACTTCACTTATATTCAATAGTCAAGAATATTCCTTTGCATTTTCAAATCAATAAAAAATTCATAAGCTCAAAGCATCAAATAAGGAAAATTGCACTGCCTAAGGCAAAAGGCAAAATAGTCTTTACCCCGTCACAGACCCGTGTTCACAATTAAGGAAAGTCGCGCTGCCTAAGTCTGAAAAGCAACAAACACTGCTATGAATCAAGCTGCACTCTGATAAAGCAATGCCAACATATATGTTCAACTTGTCTTGAAGCTCTCCAACGACCATAAACATTAAATGCAAGTTCAGAATGACTCTTTGGCATTATTGACTGAAGACCAAAATTTTACTCATATGGAGAACCCTCGTCAATGAATTTATTACTGATGAGTATAAATAGAAGACTTTGAAGATTGTTGAAGACATACACCTGAATGAATTCACTCAAGCATTCAATACTCTCTTTGCATTCAAAGCTCTGTTAAGTTCTTCTTAGAATACTTCTCTGCTCAATCATTTTTATGTATTGAGAAGTCTTTATTGTGGTCATACCTACCTTAAATACTTATTCACTTATTGAGTGTTATTTGGTTGACCTGCAAAGTTGAAATCTGTGAACCTGTTGCTTCATTCAACTCTTTCCATTTGTAGAGCCTGAAGAGGCTTGCTGAAAGAATACCTGTTTGAGCCTGGAGAGGCTAGGTGTGCAAACAATACTTGTTAGTTGAGCCTACAGAGGCTAGGTGTGCAAACAATACCTATCTGTAACACGGTCTGTTATAGTGTCAATATTTGTAAAACCAAGGACTGGACGTAGCCGAAGGTTTGGGGTGAACCAGTATAAATCTCTACGTCTACTTTTATATCTTAGTCTTTCGGCTTGCTTTATATTTACTATGCTAACTGGGTTGAAAGTGGTAAGTTTTTATATAACCTATTTTATATCAGACTCTTCTTTGTGTCTGATCTCTTGTTTGAAAGAAAACCTTGTTATTTGTGAAAAGTTAACTAAAACACAATTCAACCCCCATTCTCGTGTTTTATATTTGTTCATGTCAGTTGGTACCGAAGCTTAATCTCTAGGTTGAGCACTTAACAGTGTTGAGGAAATATCATATTGAACAGAAACCATGACAGCTGGAGCTAGCACAAGCGGAAGCAACTTAGGAGAAGGAGCATACATGACCGGATCTCCTTTCTTCGATGGAAAAAACTACATCTGCCGGAAAGAAAGATTTCAGTGGTTTATCATGTCCACAAATTCTGATCTATGGGAAGTCATTATTGAAGGTCCCTAAACTCCAAAGAATGATGACAACACTGACAAACCTAAAGCTCAGTGGACTGTGGGAGAAAAGACCAATTGAGAAACCTAAAGCTTTATGTCCGATCTCTTGTTTGAAAGCAAACCTTATTATTTACGAAAAGTTAACTAAAACACAATTCAACCCCCCTTCTCGTGTTATATATTTGTTCATTTCAGTTGGTACCAAAGCTTAACCTCTAGGCTCAACACTTAACAGTGTTGAGGAAAGATCATGTTGAACAGAAACCATGACGGCTGGAGCTAGCACAAGCGGAAGCAACTCAGGAGAAGGAACATCTATGACCAGATCTCCTTTCTTTGATGGAGAAAACTACATCTACCGGAAAGAAATATTTCAATGGTTTATTATGTCCACCAATTCTGATCTATGGGAAGTCATTACTGAAGGTCCCTACACTCCAAAGAATGATGACAACACAGACAAACCTAAA
Source organism: Sophora flavescens (assembly GCA_030762895.1). NCBI lineage: Eukaryota > Viridiplantae > Streptophyta > Magnoliopsida > Fabales > Fabaceae > Sophora > Sophora flavescens. The sequence continues at coordinate 145,212,498 of CM061064.1, forward strand.
GCTCAGTGGACTGCAAGAGAAAAGACCAATTGAGAACTAAATCATAAAGCAAGGTATTCCTTGAAGTGTCCCTAAGTCAGGAAGAATTTGAAAAGGTCCATGCATGTGGATCTACGAAGGAAATCCAGGATACTCTTGAAGTAAATCATGAAGGATCGACAAAGGTGAAAGAAACAAAGATAAAGATGCTTCTACAAAAATATGAGTTATTCACCATGGAAGATGGAGAGAGCATTGCTCAAATGATAGGAAGATTTCAGACTATCACAAATAATCTGAAATCACTGGGAAAAACCTACACCAATGCTGAGAAAGAAGTCAAAATTCTAAGAAGTCGGCCCAAACAATAGAGACCTCTGGTTACAGCAATAACTCAGGCCAAAGATCTTACAACTCGTGAAATGAGTGATCTTCTTGGAACTCTACAAGTTTATGAACAAGAGCTGAATGAGGACAGATCAACAAAGAAAGGAAAGTCCATTGCCCTTAAAGCTGAGAAGACCCCCCCTCAAAGGCTCTCATGGTTGAAGATTCGGATTCAGAATCAGACGCTTGAGGAAGATTCTGACAGTGATGATGAAATTTCAATGTTAACCCAAAAGATGAGGAAGATACGGAAAAAGAAGAATTTCAGAAAGGACAGACCACTTTTCAAGAAGTTCAACAAAGAAAAGTTCTTCAAAGAAAGCAATAGCTCATATAGGAGTCCTATTGTTTGCTATGAATTCAAAAAACCAGGACACATCAAATCTGAATGTCCTCAGTTGAAAAAGAAATACTTCAAAAAGTTCTATAAAAAGAAAGAGAAAGGGATGATGGCCACATGCGAAGATCTAGATGGCAGTTCATTAGATGAGGATGCAGAAAGTGAAGAAGCAAACTTGTGTCTTATGACAGGTGCTGATTCTAACTCTGAGGTAATTACAAGATGCCTATGATGAATTGATTGAAGAATCTAACTGTTTAACTAAGGCTTTCAGATCACTTAATAGGCAATATGTGAAACTCCTAAAAGAGCATGAACATAAAACTCAAGAGTGTGACAGACTGTCTCAAGAATACAGTATGAAAAAGACTGACAAGCCTAAAGCTGAGATCATAGTTGAGACGCTAAAATCTGAAGAAGTTGTCAAGCTTCAACAGAGGGTAGAAGAGCTCACCTCTGATCTTGCTCATTTTGTCAATGGCAAAGATAATCTGACAAAGCTTTTAGGAAGTCAGAAACCCTCTCTAGATAAAACTGGCATATGATTCATTGACCAAACGCATCATAAAGTGTCTAACAAAATCTTAGGACAAAAGCCTAAATCTCTTTATGATAAGGTCAATTCATATTCTAACAAGGATAGTTGTATAGAATGTGCAAAAGCTGGACATATCACATCTAAGTGCATTCACACAAAAAAGTTGTCACAAACTTCAAGAACTAATAAGAAAGGACCCAAGAAAATATGGGTACCTAAATCTTTGATTATTCCTATTGCATATATCCTTAATAGGACAAAGAGCACACCTATCATGGTACCTGGACAGTGGCTTCTCATGACACAAGACAAGAGAAAGGTCTATGTTCATAGACCTCCAACCTAAATAAGGAGGACATGTCACCTTTGGTGGAAACCATAGAAAGGAAAGGTTATGGGATAGGTAAAATTGGTGGGAGATCACATTTACCATTTATCTCTAATGTTCTTTTAGTTGAAGGATTAAGACATAATCTACTTAGCATAAGTCAATTATGTGATAATGGATACAATGTTTCCTTCACTAAGAATGCATGTATAGTCAAAAACACTAATGACAAAGTTCTCTTTTCAACAAACAGGCAGCAAAATCTTTATAAGATTGATCTAATTGAACTATCTGATCAAAGTGTGACCTGTTTTGTGACAAGGGAAGATGACAGATGGGTATGTCATAAGAAGCTAGGACATACAAATATAAAAAAGATAACCAAGCTTCAAAAATATGGGCTTGTGAAAAGTCTACCTGATATTAGTTTCAAAAAGGATGTCCTATATGATTCTTGTCAATGTGGAAAGCAAGTTAAATCTAGCTTTAAACCCAAAAATCTAGTATCTTCTTCTAGACCATTACAATTGTTGCATATGGATCTGTTTGGTCCAGTAAGTGTTGCCAGTAAGGCAGGAAATAAATATGGTTTTGTGTTAGTCGATGATTATTCTAGATATACATGGGTACTCTTCTTAACCCACAAGGATGAGTCATTGAAGATGTTCTCCGTATTCTATAAGAAAGTACATAATGAGCAAGGATTCGATATCTCAGCTATCAAGAGTGACCATGAGGGAGAGTTTGAAAATGGGCACTTCAATACATTCTGAAAAGAAAACGAAATTTCTCACAACTTCTATGCTCCTAGAACTCCTCAGCAGAATGTAGTGGTAGAAAGGAATGACATATATCTACAAGAGATGGCTCGAACAATGCTCGATAAAAGCAAGCTTCCAAAGTACTTCTGGACTGAGGCAGTAAAAAATTCCTTATGAATTGTGAAAAGGTAGAAAACCCAACATCTCTTATTTCCATGCTTTTGGATGGAATACTTTATTTTAAGTACTATATATCAACTTGGAAAGTTTGACTCGAAAGTAGATAAGGCTATATTTCTTGGATACTCAGATACTTCTAAAGCTTTTAGAGTTTATAACTCTAGAGCATAAGTAGTTGACGAATCTCTTCATATAAAATTTAATGATGGTTTAAAGACTGATAGGAGACTATCAGATCTTGAAGATGATCTTGCAAGTTTAGATCTTGGAAAACAAGATGATCAAACTGATGACAACTTAAAGACTGAGAATGTAGAAGCATCTACTCAAGCGTCTAATCCTCCAACTCAACAAGCGTCTGACACTGAATCCAGACGAGATTGAAAATTGAAAACTCATCAGCCTAGAGACTGATCACTGGTAATCCATCTCAAGGAGTCAAACCAGATAAACATTTAGAGACTCAGACAACATGGTATTTCTATCAGAGATAGAACCTAAAAATATTAAAGAAGCTCTCAATGATGAAAGCTGGATCTTAGCTATGCAAGAAAAGCTAAATCGGTTCAAAAGGAATGATGTTTGGTCATTATTTCCAAAAGTAAAAGGAAAATCAATTATTGGAACAAGATCGGTGTTCAGAAACAAACTTGATGAGGATGACAAAGTTGTCAGAAACAAAGCATGGTTAGTAGCTCAAGGCTATAACCAACAAGAAGGTATTGACTACACTGAAACTTTTGCACCAGTAGCTAGGATAGAAGCTATTCGCATACTCATGTCATAAGCTGCACAATATCAAGTCACCTTATTTCAAATCGATGTAAAAGTGCATTTCTTAATGGAATAATTGAAGAAGTGTATATTAAACAACCACCTGGTTTTGAAGATAATGAAAAACCAAATCATGTCGAAAAGCTTAAAAAAGCTCTATATGGATTAAAACAAGCACCTAGAGCTTGGTATGATAGACCAAAGGGAGTAAAATTAGCTAGAAATTTCTTTTGAAGAAAACTCATCTAGCCATATATCTAGATTCGGCCAAGCTAGGAAATTAGGGTTAGAAATTTATTTTGACTTCAAGCTTCTAGACCTGACAACTAGAAGTATTAGAGAGGTAAGATCAAGTGTCATAACACTTAAAACATTTTTCTATGATTTTTCAAGAATTTTTGAAAAACTAGATCTAGAACTTGAGATTTGAGAAATACTTGATGAAAATGGAAATTAGTTGAGGATTAAGAGAGCCAAGATGATGTGGAAGAGGATCCTCACCTTGGAATGAAGGGAAAATGGAAGAGAAATGATCAACTTTCAATCTTTGTCAAGAACAACAATGGAAGTTTTGGTGTTTTTGTGAGCAAAATAGCTTAGAATGAAGATGATTTGCACAAAATGAAATGGCTAAGTGTTAAGGAGGGGTTTGGACCGTGTGGGCTTAAGGGTAGAATGGTTTGGGACAAACTTGTAATTTCATGGAAAGGTCAAGGGCATTTTGGACTTTTCACCAACATAAATATCTAAATATTTTCAATTGTCATCATGAATTTGATGAGTCATGATGTGATACTTACCACTTGTCCTATCAGTCACTTCCATCACCTCAGCTCCGTATCTGGCTCCGACGTTTACACGACATAGGTTTTACACACGTTTTCTTTGAAGTTTTCACCCGAATAAAGTATAATAGTTTATTTTTACACGAAAATTTCAAGAAAACCAATATTGTTTAAAATACGATATAATAAACCGTTTCATTCACGAGTCAAAATTAGGTTTTCTGATCAGTAAAATCTTACTGTCAGTGAAAACATAGACTGGTTTTCGTCTAAATTTTCAACCCAAAATTTTACCGTAACCCTCTACCATAAGGTAGAGTATGAATATGATTTTGTTTTATTCAAAATCATTTTTTTGGTCTCAGATAAAAATATAAATAATTATATTGCTACCGATAATACAACGTATATAAAAAGTAGGGTGTTACATTACTACCCCACTTAAAACAAAATTCCGTCCTTGGAATTTACATACCTTAGAAGAGATATGGATACTGCAACTGCATATTCGTATCACGCTCCCACGTAGAATCTCCAGTCGTCTCATCCCATATGACCTTATCCAAAGGAATCTGTCTTCTGCGAAGCTCCTTAATCCATCTATCTGCGATCCTAACAAGTAAAATACTCTAGATTCTCTCGCAGTTGTATAGACTCAGACTCAAGAACATGTGAAGAATCAGGATAATATTTCCTCAACTGAGAAACGTGAAAGACGTCATGAAGATTAGCATGGTTAGGTGGTAAAGCAATATGGTAAGCTACTAGACCCATCCGTCGAAGAATCTGGAAAGGTCCGATGAATCTAGGAATAAGTTTTCTATACTTGATAGCACTGCCAATTCTGGTCTTCGGAGTGACTCTCAAAAACACGTGGTCGCCCTCCTGGAACTCTAAAGGTCTCCTCCTCTTGTTACTGCAGCTCCTCTGCATATCTTGTGCTTCCTTCATCTTTTCCCTTATCTTCCTAACTTGTTCCGTAGTCTGCTGCACCACATCTGGACCCAAAACTTGGTTTTCACCAGCCCTCATGCCAACATAATGAGGTCCTACACTTCCTGCCATACAAAGCCTCGTATGGTGCCATTCCAATACTACTATGAAAACTGTTGTTATAAGTAAACTCAATCAATGGCAAGAACTTATCCCAACTTCCAGTGTGCTCCAATAAACAAGCTCTCAAAAGATCTTCCAATGAGTGAATCATCCTCTATGACTGCCCATCTGTCTGGGGATGATAAGCAGAACTCATCCTCAACTTCATCCCCAAGGCACTGTGCAACTGTCTCCAAAATCTAGATGTGAATCTAGGATCTCGGTACGAGACAATGCTTGATGGCACACCATGAAATCGAACTACTTCCTTAATGTAGATCCGGGTCAACTTCTCTAAACTATAACTCTCACCAACAGGTAAGAAGTAAGCACACTTCGTCAACCTATCAATGATAACCCAAATTGCATCATATCTCTTTGGAGTTCGTGGTAATCCATCCACAAAATCCATAGCTATGATATCCCATTTCCACTCTGGGATATCTAACGATTACAATAAACTTGCTGGCTTTTGATGCTCAATCTTAGCCTTCTCACACACCAGGCAAGATAAAACATACTCTGCTACCTCTTTCTTCATCCTCGGTCACCAAAACATCTTCTTCAAATCTTGATACATCTTCGTGGATCCAGGATGAAAACTCAACTTACTCTTATGTGCTTCTTCCAAGATCATGATCTTCCTAAGTTCTAAATCCTCTTGCACACATATCCTATCTCTAAACCTCAACACACCATCTGTTCCTCGGCTAAACTCAGAAATCTTACCATCATCTATACCTCTACTCACCTCTTGCAGATATTGATCCCGAACTTTTTTATCCTTAATATCTCTCTTAAAATCACTACTAATAGTGATAATACCTAAGAAAAATTTATCATCAACCAACTCCATCCCTAAGTTCAGATCCCTGAACTGTTCAAGCAATTCCAGCTCCTTAACCATCATCGCGGATACATGCGAAGACTTCTTACTCAAAGCATCCACTACAACATTCGCCTTCCCAGGATGGTATGGTAGATCAAATTCATAATCCTTGATAAACTCCATCCATCTTCGTTGTCTCATATTCAACTCTTTTTTATCAAAAAGATACCTCATACTTTTATGGTCACTATAAGCATTAAACTTTGCTCCATACAGAAAGTGTCGCCATATCTTTAATGCGAACACTATGGCTGCCAACTCCAAACCATGAGTCGGGTAGTTCCTCTAATGAATTCTCAATTGTCGGGAAGCATAAGCTACAACTCTTCCCTCTTGAATCAAAACACAACCTAAACCTTGGTATGACGGTTCACAGCATACGTCAAACTGTCCAAAATGATCGGGTAAGGTCAACACAGGTGATGTAGTTGACCTGTCCTTCAGCTTTTGAAAACTCTGCTCACACTTGTCTGTCCATACAAAAGCTGTATCTTTCCTCATCAACTGCATCATAGGCAATACAATCTTCGTGAAACCCTCTATAAACCTCCGATAATATCCATCTAACCCTAGAAAACTTCGTACTTCACTTACTGGCTTAGGCCGTTCCCACTTAAGAAGTGTCTCCACCTTAGATGGATCTACTGCTATCCTTCCTTGTTGATCACATATCCAAGAAAGTGGACTTCCTCCATCCAAAACTCATACTTGGAAAGCTTAGCATAAAGTTGTCTATCCTTCAAAACCTACAACACCACTCTCAAATGTTCCTCATGATCTTCCCGCATACGGGAATAGATAAGGATATCGTCGATGAATAAACAACAAACTTATCAAGGAACGGTCTAAAGATTCTGTTTATGTAATCCTTGAACACTACTGGAGCATTAGTCACACCGAAAGGCATTACTAAATACTCGTAATGCCTATACCTCGTTTTAAAAGCTGTTTAAGCATATCTTCCTTCCTTACTCTAATATGATGGTATTCAGACCTCAAATCAATCTTAGAAAACACTGCTGCTCCCTTCAGTTGATCCATCATATCATCTATCCTAAGCAACGGATACTTGTTCTTCATTGTCACCTTGATCAACTGTCTATAATCCGTGCACAACCTAGAACTTCCATCATTTTTCTTCACAAACAACATCGGTGCTCCCCACGGTGAAACACTCGGTCTGATGAAGTCTTTTCCCAACATGTCATCCAATTGTTTCTTTAACTCGGCTAACTCTACAGGTGACATCCGATAGGGCGCTATAGATATAGGTCATGTCCCTGGTATGAGATCTATGGTGAGTTCCACCTCTCTCTGGTTGCAAACCTAGAACGTCGGGAGGAAAAACCTCAGGAAACTTTCTCATAAGAGGCATAGAATGTATATTAGGAGTCTCATTAGCTTCCACTGCAAATAGCATCACATACTGCCGAGAATCATCACTCTTCAAGAATACTCCTTCATTGGCAAATACTATGCTAGAAGACTAAAGAAATGATAAGGTCTTATTAGAACAATCTAGCATTACATGGTTAAACAAAAGTCAATCCATTCCAAGAATAACATCTATCTGTTGTATAGGCAAACAGACAAGGTCTATAATAAATGTCCTATTCTCAACAACTATAGGAAACTGTAGACAAACAGACATAGTCGTTAAAGAATCACTAGTTGGAGTAGCTACTGTAAGTTTATAAGTTAATTGAGAAACAAGTAATTGCAAATGATCAACACACTCATACGAAATAAAGGAATGTGTAGCAGCTGAGTCAAATAATACTGGCGAGAGTCTACCAGCTATCAAACGCATACCTTGTATAAGATCCACAAATTGAGAAGATTCAACTCCCCTCACGGTAAACACTCTTCCAGTAGCCTGAGGTCTTGCCACCTGTTGTCTTGCTGCTGGGACTTCTCTCCCAGCTCCACCTCTATAACCTCCAGCTCCTCTACTAGCAGCTACCGGCTGCTGCATAGCCCACTGTCTGCAATCTCGAGCCATATGACTTGGTTTCCCATAATGGAAAAAACTAGGTCTCTCCATGCAATCTCTAACATGATGCGGTCCTCCGTATCTGAAACAATGCCTTGTTGTTGCTGGCCCGTTCCAACCACTTGTCCTGTAGCAACTGGTGCTGGTGCAAATATATGTACTGGTTTGGCATATGGTCCCCGTCTCCACTGAGAACCACTACTTACTCTCCTCTGAAAGCTTGATCAAATAGGGCTTCCACTCGTCTGTTGTCTCTGCTCAGCAGGCTGCCTCTGATCTATGCTTTCTATGGCACTGCATCTCTCCACCAGCTCCGGGAAACTCTGAATATGAAGAGACACTATAGCTCTCTGTAGCTCGTGTCGCAGTCCCTCCTCAAACCTTCTACACTTCCAATCCTCATCTAGAAATCTCTGGTAGAACTCTGAAAACTGAATCGGAGCATCAATTCATGACGCATAATCACCAATAGTCATGTTGCCCTATTTAAGATTCATGAACTCCCTCTCTTTCTCGCGTCGGACTAATCGCGGAAAATACTTCTCGAGAAAGCATTAACGGAACAACTGCCAACTGATGAGTCCGCCCTCTGACTCAGTAGTCTTCTCTTGCCTCACCAAGCCTCTGCTCCTCCAGTCGGCACAAAGGCAGCATAAGTCACCGTCCTATCCTCTCTGCAGTGCATGGTACTGAATAACTTCTCCAACTCTTGCACCCACCTCTATGAAATAGACAATTGTAAACACGAGAAGGGGGTTGAATTATGTTTATCAGAATTTAAAATAAATTTGAAATCTTTTCGCACACAGAAGCTAAGTTTACACAAGTGAGAAAGCACTACACAGACAGGTGAACTGTCTGTTGAGATTCAACAGAAAAGCTCACAAGCATACAACTTGAAAACAAGGTTGATATTCACACTTTTAACCCCTTTAGTTAGAAAGCAGATAATATAATAAAAGGTACTAAAGAGTTTAAGAGAGGAGAGATTAACACAACTATTTATCCTTGTTCACTCTTCAACACAAAGAGCTAGTCTAGTCCTTGGCAGCACCACGTTTTATCCACTATAACAGATCAGGTTACAGACTCCAAGAATTGTTTTCACACCTAGCCTCTTCAGGCTCCAAGACAAGTATTCTTTGAACACCTAGCCTCTTCAGGCTCAATTAGGTTTGTTTGAGAATTTTGTTTGTAATAAATACAATCGGACAGACAGTTCTTTCACTAACACTCAAGGAGTGAATTAAATGTAAGCTTAGGAAAGACTGCGTAATAACATCTGATGATTGAAGAATACATATTGAAAGAATGAAGGAATAAATGTGCAGATTAATGGCTCTTTTAATGCTGTGTATACTCTATGTGTTCATCTTCAATGACTTCTGTATTTATAGCCTTCAAGCATTTAAGATCCGTTAGAGACATTCCTTCAAATGTTGGCTTCAAGCAGAACTTCAATAAATGCAATAGAGTCGTTCTGGGCAGCCATTAATGCAATAGGAACATTGGTTGTACTCTAACATGAAGGATCGTGGCTTTATGCATCCTGCAGTAGCCAAATCAGAGTTGTGCAGAATGCTTTTGTACTTTGAAGAGCACATTTCCCTTTTCGTGTAATAACCCAGAGTACTAGGGAATATTGTATGTTGGAAACATTCTTTAACTTGACTTCCTCTATGATTTCCTAGGTTTCTTGTGAGAATTCTTCTTACTTTTCTTGATAAGCATTAGATTAAGAAAGAGAGAGCTTCAGAGTCTTCTGTATGAGGGGACAGCTTCCAAAAGCTGTCTGTACTTGGGTTTTTCATTGAGGAACCACAGACAAGTATAGGAACTTATTAGAAGACACGTTGAGACATCAATGTAGAGAGTCAATAATCCTAGTCAGCAGACAGGTTGACTTTTGCTTCTCCAGACAGATGATCATCTATGTGGGCAGACAGGTGAGAAGGTGACTTCTTACTATTTTGATCTGCACACTAGGTAAACAGATTAGCAACCAATACGAAGGTTAATTAAATCATTAAACATTGTTTAGTTTTCATCAAAACTTAGGAAAATGCACATCAGACATTTTAGAGACTTAATAATCTCCCCGTTTTTGATGATGACAAACATCCAGATGATTTAATGACCCTTAGAAAATATCAAAGGAAGAAATACTAAGATTCAAACAAGTTGAAATTTTCTTAGTCAAAAGGGTTGTGCAAACAAGTGCACTTAAGTCTACTTAGTACAGTATCAGAGTTATGTAAGTGAGATCAGAAAGGATCTTAAAGTACTTAAAGACAAGTGTTCCATTTTAACATGTTTTTACTTTATACTAAGACAGATCTAATCATCTTACTTTCTCCCCCTTTTGTTAGCAACAAAAAGGAATAATAATAAAAAAAAAGATACAGAAAAGTAAATAACAGATAACAACAAAACTTATTTCATTCATCATAAGCTTTTTAAGTACAAGGCAGATTTTACAAACACAAATTATATAGGCTGACTAAACAATAAAAGTAGGGTTTCAACTCTCTATTGTAGCAGCAGTCTAGCATGCCTTTATTCATCCAGTTGTCTTATGGTTTCCTCTAGCTAAGCCTGAAGCATATTGAAGCTATGAAAATCCACTGTCTGAGGAGTGGAGGCTTCTATTGTCATACTAGTTGAAGCAACATACTAGTCTGAGTACCAGGGCAAGGCTAAGACTGGGGGTGCCTTCGGCACAGAGAAGGGTGAGGAAATGCAAGGGAGGATAAGTTGATGAAGGGTTCTATAATAAAAGAAGGGAAGAAAAGCTAACTTAAACAAAGGTCCGATTCTGACAAGGTCAGTATCAGAAGAAGAAAAGACACAATAAAGTCTCTCGTGCAGAGACAGACGAGTGATACTTATCAGTATAGGTGGGGGAAGAGGTTGTTGGGCTAAGACAGAGGGAGGTAGGGGTAACAAGGAATCAATATGACAGAAGAAGGATTTCGATCCTGTTACTAAAAGAAAGAAGTACCTAGAGCTATTAGGTAACATCACAACAGATGCAGGATAGTGAGTCCTAGCCAATGTTCTAATGAACACAACAATAGGGGGATAAAAGAAAATCTCCCTACATGGATTAAGGATATGAGGTAGAGGAGAGGGAATGACAGACAGATTTGAGACACTTGCAGTACTAAGAGATTGTAGGTCAGACACAAAAAGACTAGATGATATGCCAGATTGTTCTTTCGGAGTTGAGTCCCTGTGAACAACTGTGTACTGATATATATCAGACACAACATCATAGGATGATGTTTGGGTTTGATGAGAAAAGACAGGTGAGGACAAGGGAGACACAATAGATAAGGGTTGGACAGACAAGGCAGATGGAGAATAAACAAAAGGGTTTGGCATACCTTGGTGAGAGGGAGAAGATGGTGAAGAAGGGATGAATGAGAGAATCAGCTGATCTACAGACAGCTTCCGCTTCTTCTTTAACATGGAAGGGGAAAGAGTACCAACCTCGGGGTGGACAACTGTCTGAGTCCCAACAGACAGGTTTGCAGCTGTTGCAGCAGCAACTTCAACATCTGCAGCTTGATCTTCTGCAGGAATTTCTACCCTTTCGGCAGATGCCACAGTAGGCACTAGGTAGCCAGACCTTCTTTTTCTGGGAATGAGTCCAAAATCAAAAGTCTTCTTCTCCTTGGGATTCTCCAAGGTTTTTGCTGTCTGCTCCCCCTGAGCAGATACTTCCTCTTTGCTAGGTTCAGACTCCACTTGTATGACCTTGGCAAAGGTCTTCACCAGCCTTCTTCTTTTGATAGGCTGTGCAGACACAGCTTCTGATGCATCAGCACCTCTTGACTTCCTCTTGGGAAAGGGCTTCTTCAGTTTGAACCTTAGAGGCTCAACTGTTTCAGCAATCTTAGCAGAGACTGATGGCTTCTCCAAAGAAGACCTCTGGTCTTGTCTGGCCACCTTTCCAGCAGGATTCCAGATTCTCTCAGAGATTGGCATCTCTGACTCATCAGCGGAGACCACTGGTTCTTCCTTCAGCTTCTGCTCAGCAGCATGCTTCTTCTTCTTTTTCTTCTTGTCCTTCTTGTCCTCCTCCTCATCCCTTAGAGGAATACCCTCTATGTCCATCATAGACAAGTTCTTCCTGTCAATGGGAAAGGGCATGTCTATGAAGTGAGCATCATTGGGAACAAACAGCTTGTTCCTGAAGAGTCTTGTCAACAACATTCCATAGGGATAGGTCTTCATGTTGGTCCTCTTGATCAGTGATTCAAGGTAGATGTAGATGAGTTCAATGATGTCTACCTTGATCTTGTGAATCAAGTTCTACAGGGCAAACCTGTCCATCTTGGTCACACTGTCTTGTGATCCTTTCCTAGGCATCACACACTCCAGTAACAGCTTGTGCATGAATCTGTACTTCATCATCATGCTTACAGGCTTCATGTTCTTAGGATTGGGAACACCATACAGAGTAATGTTGATATTCACTGTTCCCACCTGATCTTCCCATTCAGGCTTGAAAGCAGGACCAATCCTATGGTATTTGGTGACGAGCACAAGAGAGCTGATGGGAAAGAGAAGAGTGGTATCCATCACTCGAGCACGAAAGCTCATGGTTCCATCAAGCTTGCTGGTGATAACCACAACACTCGTCCAGAAGTCTTTGACAAGCTTGGGATGAACCAACTCCTTTAAATCAAAGAAGGAGGTCCAATTGGAGTATTCCAGCTCCTCTGTGACATCCATTCCCCATTTCTTCATCTGTTGGAGGTCAACAGTCTTCCCAGTCAAGATCTTCTCTACATCAGAGATCCTCATATTGTACCTCTTGAGACACCCCGTTGTGCCCCATCGTATTTTTACATTAAAACCTTAAAATTTATTTACTTAATCGCTCGCTTATCATTGAAAATACGTAAAAACTAAAACTTAATTAATAATTATATAACTTATGCAGATATAAAAACACACCAAACTATTTTACATAAATACACACATGAGTATCCTTTATTTTACACAACCTACTTATAACCAACTGAAACAAAACATCTTATGTGACTCACTGGCCTTACACTAACTACGCCACATTATTAGTATCAGTAGGTTGTTCGTCAGCGTCAACTTCATACGGAACATCGTTCAACTCTTCAACAATCTCCATCTCGTATGGGTTTCCATCCATCTCCTCCGTAACATAGTCGTCCATATGGTCTTCTAACGTAACAAAGTAGACATACACCAAAAATACAGAAATAGGGAGATAAGAAACAGTTATATCATCATAAGTGGAAAAGATTCATAGCATATAATACAATAACGGTCACATACATGAATCACTCACAATTTACAATCATCCATACTTTATAACATCATCCTCTACCCTTCAACTCATGCAACTAGACCTTTATGCTGATGTGGCCACTACTACTCCTGTCACACATCCCTCGTTAGGGATGCCAGTCAGTCGTCCAAGTGACACATTCCCCACGCCGGTGCACATTCACATCCATGGTGTACATCCATGGTGAGAATGCTCATGCAAAGCAATGACACTATAGCTGCACAGTACCGTCGGTGCACACCCTGATTCTCTCTCTCTCAACTCTATCAAGGGTGCTCATGCAAAGCAATGACACTATAGTTGCACAACTTAAATTCTAATTTGGAACGGTCTACAAGAACTTCGGACCTCGTGTATCTCAAATACACGGTTATGAACAACAATGCAACACATGATTCTCACTGACTTTTATCAATAACAACCTAGTACCTCAAGCTTTTCCTCATCACCTCCACTTACACTCTATATCACATCACTTCTATAAAATAATAGCGAGGCACTTCTAATTCATATTCAAAACTCTCACCCAAACAAAATACCTCCGAGCAATATATATCTTTCCTTAAAATTATCTAAGCATAGAATTAAACCCAGGCAGATCATGCATAACACATTAATCAACAGAATATTCAAACATCCTCAATATCATAATATTCAAACACCGAAACAATACGTCACATGCAGATGGAATACCTCAACCAGCGTATCACAAAAGGTCAAAATTAAATAATTCAAACATCCTCAAATATGAATAATCAACCTAAGGCGATAAACCTACAATTCCTAAATCGTCATTGGTTTTACGGAAAAGTTTCCAATACGATTTTGGTATTGTCGATTACTCGACCACTAGTAGGGTTTAGGTCGCCCTACACCATTATTATAAATTATATACTACTTATCGGTTCCGATGATGGAATGGTTCTTTCTCCCACCTGAGTTTGCACCGGAAACACGTACACGATGATCCTCGTTATCCCGCCACGAGTTAACACAACCACCTTCATTCAAACAATCATAACTATAATTAATCAACTAACAACCATCTATGACACTTTAGGGCTAGGTTCGGCCAAGACTTAGAAAATAGGTTTAGGGTTATCTTCTTAATGTCATCTTTTGGATCCTAATTACTAGAGTCTTAACTAACATAGATTACTTATTACAAGACTAAAATTTGAAACAAAATCCTCTAACCTTTATGGTTAGGGTTTCGGCTTCAACCAATTATCTAGGTTAGGAAGTTGAAAATTTGATTAACTTAAGGATTAATGATCCATAAGTTACTTAAGCATGATTAATCACTTAAACCATGATTATGAACCATGAACATGAATTAAACTCATCTAGTTCTAATAACTAGGGTTCGGTTTTCTCAAGATTTTTAGGCTAGAAATTTTAAAATTTCCTCAACTCTTGGATTTAATCAACATACAAAGTTTAGAGTTGGATTCAAGGATTACAAACAACTTTTGAATCACAAAACCATTAAGTACTCAAACCTAGGGTTTCGGTTTTTGAAGAAACAAATAGGCTCAAGTTTGATTTTTGATCTTCTATATACTTGAATACAAGAACTAGCAAGATACAAAAGGATTGAATCATGAATCAAGACATGAAATTGAAACAAAACCTAAGAACACAACTTTAACCTAGGTTCGGCCCAGTTCATATTTTAAGGAAAGAAATTTCTCATGATCTTATGCTTCTAGATGATGAAAATAGAGATGATTATAAGATCATAGCAATTGGTTTCATGTCAAAAGGATTTTTCTAGAATTAGTTATGACTTTTCAAAGTTCTAGGGTTAGAAACTTTAAAGTGATGAACAACTATGATATAAGCCTTGAATCAAGAAACTTGTTAAAGAACATAGGTATGATTAAGGAAGAAGATTAGGATTTACCTCTTGAAGATCAATGATAAAGGAAATTACACTAGAAGACTTATAAACTTAGGGTTTTTGAACAAATGGCCAAAAGAAGCTAAGTGAAAAGTGAGAGTATGGTATTTATAGAGGTAGTGGCGCCATATTAGGAAGGATCTAGATGATGATGAGTTGTCTTGCTAAAGGATTCAAATGCAATTAAGTTCTAAGGACCAATTTGCAAAGATTCCAAAAGTTGAAGGACTAGTTTGCAAATTGTCAATAAAGTGCCATGATGATGATTTTGCCACATTTAATGCAAGTTTATCTTGACCAAAGTTGTATGATTTTGTGAGTCAAAGATAGGTTAAGAAGAATCAAGAAACTTGGAGAAGATTTGAGAACATTGGAGAAGAAGATGAACATGATGAGGGTTTAGAACAGTTTTAGTAATTTGGGTATATCTCTCAACATACGTATCCGTTTTGGATTATCTTTATGTCGTTGGAAACAAGAGAGAAAGATGAACAACTTTCATGTTGAAAGTTTTTCGAGATTCAGAGCATAAACTGGTCATAATTTAGTGGCAGTTTCGGGTGATTGATGAGAGAATGACTTTGCCTTATAACTCATCCACTTAACATAAATGTCATTTATGGCTTAGGAAAAGTGATGTCCAAGTGATTTGAATGGAGGAAGGATCCGTGAGTTTTGGGTTAGATTTGGTCAAATTTTCCAATGGCATGGCTTGTAATTGTCATAAAAAGACAAGGGTAAAATGGTCATTTAATAGTAAAAATTCACTTTGTCATAAATGCGCCATTATGGCCATTATAACTCGGATAAGCTTGCCATAAATGCTCGTCAAGTCGGTCAAATCCATTATCTCAGCTACATTGCCGACTCCGGTTTTCATCTGGCGCAGATTTTTCCTAGAGATAATCTCGACGTATACGCCCGTAACAAATATAATATTTTAATTTTTTACCAAAATTTTCAAAACTTCCAGTATCGTAGCAAATACAATAAAAAGATTTTTCATCTCGTTCACGAATTAAAATTAGGTCTTTTGAGCAGTATAATTATACTGTCAATGAAATTCGCAGGCCGGTTTCGCCTGACTTTCCAACCTAAATTTTAATCGTAGCTTCCTACATTCAAGTAGGATTGAGTAGTAAACTCCGTTTAATTAAAATAATTTTCTAAAACTCAAATAAATTTATAAACATATTTATATGTATTACTGTTATTTCAAACAGTGAAATACAGGGTGTTACACCTCTCAGTGATTTCTTTTGAGGAAAGGTGCTTTGATGGTGCCATTTTAGAGAAAAGGAATTTCTAGGGTTTTGGAAGAGATAAGACAAAGACGGAGATAGTTTTAGACATGTCATTTAACAATGCAATGCATGTTTAGATTTTCTCTAATAGCTATAAACCTATCTTCAGCTAAGGGTTTAGTGAAAATATCAGCCTATTGATTTTCAGTTTTAACAAACTTAATATCAAAGATACCTTTCTGAACTTAATCCCTTATAAAGTGATGTTTGATTTCAATATGCTTAGCCTTAGAATGCTGAATTGGATTTTTTGTTAAGCATATGGCACTAGAATTATCACACCACACAGATATGTTATGCTCATAAATAGAGTAATCCTCAAGTTGATGTTTTACCCATAAGAGTTGAGAGTAGCAACTGGCAGCTGGGATGTATTATGCCTCAACAGTAGACAAGGCAATAGTTGTCTGCCTCTTGCTTAACCAGGAGACTAAGCTTGCTCCAATGAAGTGACATCCTCCACTGGTGTTTTTTCTTTTTATTATGTCTCCAGCAAAATTAGCATCACAGAATCCCACTAATCTGTATTCTTTTGATCTTAGATACAACAAACCAAGATTAGTAATCCCAAGCAAATATCTAAATATTCTTTTAACTGCTTTTAGATGAGATTCTCTTGGGTCAGATTGGAATCTAGCACACATATAGACACTAAACTGAATATCTGGTCTGCTTGAAGTTAAGTATAGTAGAGAGCCAAGCATACCTCTGTAGAGTTTGATCTACCTTTTTACCTTCATCATCTTTGCTTAGTTTTGCATTGGGTTGCATGGGAGTTTTCATTAGTTTGGCACTTTCCATTTTGTATTTTTTGAGTATCTCCTTGGTATACTTTTGTTGATGGATGTAGATTCCATCACTCGTCTGTTTGATTTGTAATCCAAGGAAGAACTTTAATTCTCCCATCATACTCATCTCAAATTCTGCTTGCATTAGCTTGGAAAATTCCTTCCACGACTTTTCATTAGTTGCTCCAAAAATAATATCATCAACATATATTTGGACTATAATAAAATTATCTTTAGAACTTTTCTTAAATAGAGTAGTATCTACTTATCCTCTGGTAAATCCATTATTCATGAGAAAAGAACTAAGTTTATCATACCATGCTCTAGGTGCTTGTTTCAAACCATATAATGCCTATTTAAGTTTGAAAACATGATCTGGTTTATCATCATCTTCAAAACTAGGAGGTTGTTTAAGATACACTTCTTCTTCAATTATGCCATTTAGAAAAACACTTTTTACATCTATTTGAAAGAGAGTGATTTGGTGTTGTGCAACATATGACATTAATATTCGGATAACTTCTATTCTAGCTATAGGTGTAAAGGTTTCAGTATAATCAATACCTTCTTGCTGGTTATAGCCTTGAGCTACTAACCTTGCCTTATTTCTGACAACCTTGCCATCTTCATCCAATTTGTTTCTGAAGACCCATCTTGTTCCAATGACAGATTTGTTTTTGGGTTATGAGACAAGTGTCTAGACATTATTTCTAGTAAACTGGTTGAGTTCTTCTTGCATAGCAAGAATCCAGCTTTCATCCTCAAGAGCTTCTTCAATGCGTTTTGGCTCAATTTCTGATGTAAAGGCCACATTGCTTGACTCTTTTAAAGTGGATCTGGTTCTTACTCCTTCTGAGGGATTTCCAATAATAAGATCCTTAGGATGATGAGTTTTGAACTTCCAGTCTCTTTTGAGATCATCATGAAGATCTTGACTTGTCTACTGACTTGTCTGTTGACTAGTCTACTGACTTGTATGCTCCACTTGTCTGTCTGACTTAATCACAGGTTCTATCTTGGTCAGATCAGGTTGTTGGTTTTCTGATTTGTTTATATCAAGACCTACAAGATCCTCTTCTAGATCTAATAATTCCTTATTAGTCTTTAAACCATCATTGAACTTAACATGAACAAATTCTTCAATAACAAAGGTTCTAGAATTATAAATTCTAAAGACTTTAGACATTTCAGAATATCCTTAAAAAATACCTTTATCTAATTTGGAGTCAAACTTTCCAAGTTGATCCTTAGTATTCAAAATGAAGCATTCACAACCAAATGCATGAAAATAAGATATGTTGGGGCTTTTACCTTTCTAAAATTCATAAGGTGTCTTCTTTATAAAAGGCCTAATAAGTATTATGTTTTGTACGCAACATGTAGTGTTTACTGCTTCTGCCCAGAAGTACTTAGGGAGATTATTCTCGTTGAGCATATATCTAGCCATCTCTTGCAGATATCTGTTCTTTCTAGGTGCAGAGAAATTGTGAGAGATTCCATTCTCCTCACAGAACTGTCTAAACTGCTCATTTTCAAAGTCTCCCCCATGATCACTTCTAAGAGTAGAGATACGGCAACCCTGTTCATTTTGTACTCATTTGAAGAAGACTGAGAAAGCGTTAAAAGACTCATCCTTGTGGATTAAGAAGAGTACCCATTTAAATCTAGAGTAATCATCAACTATGACAAATCCATATTTTCTTCCAGCCAGGCTGGCAACACTAACTGGTCCAAACTGATCCATGTGTAACAACTAAAGAGGTCTAGAGGTTGATACTTAGTTTTTATATTTGAAAATTGATTTTATCTGTTTACCTCTCTGACGTGCATCACACAAGACTTCTTTCGTAAAACTAATATCAGGTAATCCTCTCACAAGGTTATCCTTTTTCAGTTTAGAAATTAGTTTCATAGTAGCATGTCCTAGTTTCTTATGCCATAACTATATTTCATCCGCTTTAGACATTAGACAGGTTATACTTTGATCTGAGAGATCGGTTAGTTCAATCTTATACAAATTTTGCCGCCTTTTAGCTGAAAAGAGGGTTTTACCACTACAGTCTTTAACTACACATAAATCCTTGGTAAAGGAGACATCAAATCCACTGTCACATAATTGACTTATGCTAAGCAAATTGTGTCTTAATCCTTTAACCATAAGAACATTAGATATAGAGGGTAGAGGGGGTTTACCATTAATAGTAGCAATGCCTATAACCTTCCCTTTCTGATTGCCTCCAAAGGCAACATGTCCTCCTTTCTTAAGTTGGAGGTCTACGAACATAGACCTTTCTCCTGTCATGTGTCGTGAGCAACCACTGCCCAGGTACCAGCAGTGGTGTTTTCTTTGTCCAATTAAGGACATCTGCAACATAAATTATTTGATCTTTAGGTACCCATAATTTTTTGGGTCCTTTTTTGTTAGTTCTAGGAGCCTGTGAAGACTTCCTTCTCTTCTTATGGATACACTTAGACATAACATGTACAGTCTTTCCACAGAAGTTACAGACAGGTATGGATTTAATTAATGTTGACTTAACATACACTTTAGAAGATTTAGTTGATACTTTATGATGTTGATTTTATTAATGTTGACTTAACATACACTTTAGAGTGTCTCTGACAGCCAAGCAGCTTTGTTAGATTATCTCTGCCATTAACAAATTTGGCAAGATCAGAAGTGAGCTCTTCCATTTTATGTTGAAGTTTTCTAGCTTCTTCAGATTGTGATGTTTCACTTGAGATCTTAGCTTCATCAGACTTTCTAGTCTTCAGTTCACTGTTTTCTTTAGACAGCTTCTCACACTCTTGAGATTTCTGCTTATGCTCACTGATGATCTTTACATACTCTCTCTTGAGGGATTTAAAAGGCTTGGATAAGCAGTTGGATTCTTCCAGAAACTCCTCATAGGCATCAAGTAATTCCTCGTATTCAGAATGTACCTCATTATCTGAATCTGAGTCAGTGTTGGCCATCAGACAGAGATTCACTTCTTCTTCTGTCTCTTCATCAGAAGATGTTGACTCCAGATCCTGCCAAGTAGCCATCATCCCTTTCTTTTTCTTTTTGAAGAACTTCTTAAAAGGGGCTTTCTTCAGTTGAGGACATTCAGCTTTGATGTGACCAGGCTTTGTGACACCCTCTACCCCGCATGTATTTATAAAGCGATAACATAGTAAAATAATTTAGTTTTTTCGAAATTAGATAAAAATATGCATATCATTAATTACAAAAGAAAACCAACGGGTAAAGGATGCCACATTGTAACAAGGTCTCAATAAGGAAATAAACATGTTTAAAGGATAACATAACATAAATAGAACATATAACCCAACCCCGATGTCACATTACAGAGCTGGTATAATCGATCCGGTAAAACAACCTGGATAGCAACTAGACTAAACATAAACTAAACTTCACGAAACGTCTCCTCAGAGTCACTCCTCAGCATGCTGCTCACCGTCCTGAGTAACACAAAAAGGGGTACATGCAAGGCAACAACAAAAGACGTTGAGTAAGAAACATTTATATCAACATAACGGCATGGAAGCAGTTAGCAAGATGAACATGCATCATATAAACATAACATATCAACACAACCATCTCATCACATCAATATCATATATATATATATATATATATATATATATATATATATATATATTTATATCATTCCGAACAAGGTATGTTAAGCGATGCAATGTTACTCCACTTCTCCAATGCATGAATGAGCAAACAACGCACAACCAACAATCACCACCTCCACTTGGGCTACTCGGCTACCCAAGTTCATCATCATTATCAACGTTATCTTTCATCTTTAGTCTTTAATCTTTTATCACAAACTCTTTTCACTTACACTCTGTCCAAAAAGTACCAGAGCTCAACACCTTGACCATTAAGCAACAAGGCCCCCTTGGCCACTCGGCTACCAAGGTCAAATATATTTTAACAACACCTTGACATTATGCATTAAGGCACCCTTGGCCACTCGGCTACCAAGGTACAAAACAACAATACTCTAGCCAATAAGCAACAGATCTCAACACCTCGACCACTCGGCTATCGAGGCCACCTTAGGACGAACGCTAGGCTACCAAGGTACAGAACACCATATTTCCACTGTAATTATTAACACTCCAACTGATCAGGTACATAGCTCAACACCTTGACCATTAAGCATCAATGCCCTACTTGGCCACTCGGCTACCAAGGTACAGAACAACATCTTTAAGTTATCTAACTCATCATTTCTTTGTTTGGTGTCTTCTTTCATTAATTGGATACTTTGGGGCAGAACCCCTGTTTTCAGCATTCTGGTCAGGTTAGAACGGGCGTGATGGACCTGCAGGCAAGCACGGTCGTGTTGCCTGCTAAGTACGAGCGTGCTCAATTGCGCGCCCTGCTCTGGATTTCAAACTGGAGCACGGGCGTGCTCCCTGTTAAGCACGGTCATGCTCAATGGAGCATCGTCGTACTGCTTTGGCCAGAAAGGGTCAGAAACCCTTTCCTAAATCCTTGGGACAAATCACAAATTCAACCTATTGACTTTTAACTAATCCATCGAACATCAGCTCATTAATCTTAACTATTCTTCATTAATATTCATGTCTTATCATCATGGGGAATTAATCTCTTAATCACAACTTCATCATTAATGTTCCTAGAACACTCACTAATCAATCCTAGGGTCTTTAACTAAGCCCTATGAACATAACCTTACATCTCACACTATATTCATGTCTTATGAACAACTGGGAAAACATACCTTAAATCATATTATCATTGTTAACGTACTTTAACGTATTAACATCATTAATCAGCCTTATTAATTGGTTATAGTCTTATTAACATCATTGTTGGTATTAACATCCACAACAATCAACACTTACTCAGAGAACCACATCATCATCATAACAGGCTCATCATTATCATAACAACATCATCATCATCATCATCATCATAATCATCATCATAATAGCATCATCATCATCATGAACATTCATGGTATCAGAAAACATCATACTCAATTGGGCATATCAATAACATCCAATCATACATCATCAATAATTAACATCAAACAATACAATAATTAAAGCATGTCATTAACATTAGAATCACATTATACATATATCAATTAAATCAAATAGGCAAACAACATACGACAGGGTCATGGGTTAGCTGTTCATCTTACGCTACCCCCAACGCCTACATGTAAATATTATTCCATCTCCCCATACCAGGTATAAAGATTCGAGAAACGATAACGTTGGTAAACTAGACACGTTCCATCGAGCGGCTCGACGAGTTCCTCAAGCCTTGGCCAAACAATAAGAGAAGAGGACAACCAATCAATCCCCAATTCAAAAGAAGGGAAAAGGAGATTAAGGATGGATAACTACGTTACCTTAATAATACGTGTAACTTCTCTCCAAAACGAGCTCACAAACTCTAAGAACTTCAAGGGGTTCAAGGGAAAACTAAAAAAGATGAAGAGAGGTAGCTATTCTGAGGTTAACAATGTGAGAAATAGGGTTTAGGTCGAGTCTTATGGTTAAATACAAGTTAGGGCATAGCGGGTTCCTATTTCATCCCAAACTGTATATAGGTCGGCATTTTAACCATAACTTAAGCTACAAGTTTCTGATTGAGGCGTTCTTGGTGTCGTTAGAAAGCTCAAAAATATCTACAAATTAAGGGCTATGATAGATTCATAAATCGGACTCTAAGATGGTCAAAAGTTCGATGGAAGTATAGCGACAAATTTGGTAGTAATTCCTAGATAGGATCCTTAGGAGATTATGATAAGACCTTAAGAGGTAATCAAAAAGTGGATTATCCTATATTAATAAGGACTCAAATTTGATTAATTGAGGGACTAAAACCTAGGAGATATACTACCTCAATTTAAATAATAAATCACACAATATCTCATAATATCTTTCTTAATCACTTATTATTAATAAAAACACATTATATATTAACATATAAAATCACATACAAAATCATATATCCATATAATATCACACATTAAGAGACACAATCTTATATTAATGTAAATAATCGTATATTAATATACATATTATCATATGTAATAATATATACATACAAATATATGTATAAGCATTAAAATACTACAACACTAATCACAATTACATTATCAATTATATAAATAAGAATGATAATTTCATTAATAATAATAATAATAATAACAACAACAACAGCAACAACAACAACAACTAGGCATCCATAGTAACATAATCCCTTATACAAAAATCGGGGTGTTACAGGCTTCTTGCACTCACAACAGACAATTGAACTCTTGTCTGTTGAAGAGGATTCTTTGAAGTTCTTATCCTTGTTGAACCTTCTGAATGGCTTATACTTTCTGAACTTCTTTTTCTGTAAGAGAAGCTTTATCTTCCTTGTTAGGAGAGACAATTCTTCATCACTTTCAGAATCTTCGGGTTCAGATAGGTCAGCATCACTAGATGACTTGTCTGCCTTCAAAGCTTTTGAAACCTTTGAAGACTTTTGATAAGCCTTCAGAGCAATTGACTTGGCCTTCTTTGTTGTAACTTCATCACCAAGTTCCTGCTCTTGAATAGTGAATGTACCAAGAAGTTTATCCATAGTCAAGGTAGTGAGATCCTTGGCTTGAAATATGGCAGTGACTAAAGGTCTCCACTGCTTAGGAAGACTTCTCAGTATCTTTCCAACTTTCTCAGCATTAGTATAAACTTTTCCAAGAGATTTTATACCATTGATGATAGTTTGGAATCTTCCTATCATCTGAGCAACCGATTCTCCTTCCTCCATGAGAAACTGTTCATATTTTTTGACAAGTATGGCTATCTTTGATTCTTTAAATTTGGTTGTTCCTTCGTGTGTGACAGCTAAAGTATCCCATATTTATTTTACAGAATCACAAGCACACACCTTTTCAAATTCTTCAGGACTGAGAGCACAAATGATGTTGTATCTGGCTTTGTGGTTCAATTACCATTTTGTCTTTTTTGCAGGGGTCCACTGAGCTTTAGGCTTGTCAGTGTTGTCATCATTTTTAGGAATGAATGGACCATTAATGATGACATCCCAGAGATCAGAGTTTGTAGATAGGAATGAACCATTGAAATCTATCTTTCCAACAGTTGTAGTTATCTCCATTGAAGAATGGAGGTCTGGTTAGGGAAGCTCCTTCAGTCTGGTGACTTCCACTTGAACTAGCTCCAACAGTCATGTCTATTCTTCAGGACCTTTACCTCTACATTGTTAGATCCTCAACCCAGAGGCTGAGCTCTGATACCAACTGAAATAGACAACTCTAAACACGAGAAGGGGGGTTGATTTTTGTTTATCAAAATTTAAAATAAATTTTAAATATTTTCACACATAGAAGCTAAGTTCAGGTAAGTGAGAAAGCACTACACAGACAGGTGACCTGTCTGTTGAGATTCAACAGAAAAGCACACAAGCATACAACTTGAAAACAAGGTTGATATTCACACTTTTAACCCAGAAAGCAGATAATATAATCAAAGCAACTAAAGAGTTTAAGAGAGGAGAGATTAACACAGCTATTTATCCTGGTTCACTCTTCAACACAAAGAGCTACGTCCAGTCCTTGGCAGCACCAAGTTTTATCCACTATAGCTGATAAGGTTACAGACTCTAAGTATTGTTTTCACACCTAGCCTCTTCAGGCTCCAAGACAAGTATTCTTTGCACACCTATTCTCTTCAGGCTCACTCAGGTTTGTTTGAGAAGTTTGTTTGTAATAAATACAATTAGACAGACAATTCTTTCCTTATACTCAGGGAGTGAATTAAATGTAAGCTTCAGAAAGACTGCGTAATAACTTCAAATGATTGAAGAATACAGATTGAAAGAATGAAGGAATAAATGCACAGAGTAATGGCTCTTTTAATGCTGTGTATGCTCTATGTGTTCATCTTCAATGACTTCTGTATTTATAGCCTTCAAGCATTTAAGATCCATTAGAGACATTCCTTCAAATGTTGGCTTCAAGAAGAACTTCAATAAATGCAATAAAGTCGTTTTGGGCAGCCATTAATGCAATAGGAATGTTGGTTGTACTCTAACATGAAGGATCATGGCTTTATGCATTGTACAGTAGCTAAATCAGAGTTGTACAAAATGCTTTTGTACTTTTCAGAGCACATTTTCCTTTTCGTGTAATAACCAAGAGTCCTAGGGAATAAACTATGTTGGAAACATTCTTTAACTGAACTTCATCTCTGATTTCCTAGGTTGCTTGTGAGAATGCTTCTGACTTTTCTTGATAAGCACGAGATTAAGAAAGAGAGAGCTTTAGAGTCTTCTATATGAGGGGATGACTTCCAAAAGCTATCTTTACTTGGGTTTTTCATCGAGGAACCACAGACAAGTATAGGAACTTATCAGAAGACACGTTGAGACATCAATGTAGAGAGTCAATAATCCTAGTCAGTAGACAGGTTGACTTTTGCTTCTCCAAACAGGTGATCATCTATGTGGGCAGACAGGTGAGAAGGTGACTTCTTACTATTTTGATCTGCAGACTGGGTAGACAGATTAGCAAACAATACGAAGGTTAATTAAATCATTAACCAATGTTTAGTTTTCATCAAAACTTAGGAAAATGCACATCAGACATTTTAGAGACTTAACAGACTCTGCCTTCTCTGGGTCATAATCTCCTCGAAACTGTCGTGGCTTCCCTTTCAGGAAGGTATTCATCCTTGGATCCTCAGCTTCTACAGCTTTCCTCTGATTCTGCAGTTCTTGCTACTCTTTGGTCATTTGTAGCATCTCTGTGTTCTGTTGTGTCTGTTGTAACACAGCAGTAGCTAAATCCCTGATGGTTTTGAGAGTCTAAACTGACTCTCCTCCAACTCCGGTATGGTTTGTTTCACCATTGCTACCTCCAGCAATTCTCTCGGGTGATCCATCACCACCACTTGTACCACGTCCCCTACCTCGAGCCATGATCCTGAAAAAGAAATCATCAGCTCCCATCCGTATGACATATAATACCACATAAACAAGTATTTAAATACTATATGTCATACCAATGTCAGTTATCGCATTCAGACTCATTACCCAACTTCTAAGCATAGTCAATATCCGATGTGGATTCAACTAGACACGGCCAGTAACAACATCATAAACCTCACAGTTTGAACAGAATCAAACTGCTCCGATACCACGAAATGAGACACCCCGTTGTGCCATTAATTATTGATTTAAACTTACTCATGTTCTTATAGTTAAAAGTAACCCAAAAATACGAAAATATTAAAATCTTAAATATAATACATCCAATTTTTGAAAGTTAACACATCACACCAGAATTATATTACATATATACACATATGTCTATCCATCATAATACAAAACACTGTTTAGGGTATCCTACCTGTAGAATCCCTTGCAGGTACATACTTATACAAACTATTATAATCAATGAAAAATAAAACGTCTCACAAGACACACTGGCCATACTCCCTAAACTCTGCCACTCGAATCCACAGCTCGTCCTCCAGCATCCAGTTCATACGGAGTTCCATCCAAATCCTCAGTGACTGGCTCCTCCACAGGATCATCTCAGAAGATCACATAACAAAATATATACTGTTCCGTCCAAATATCTCAGACGAGAGATACTCGACCGGAGAAAGTCTAGTGGGAGTGTTTTGGAATTAGTTTGACAGAATTGGAATTCTGCTCCTACGTATCCAAATGGGAATCAAAGCAAACGTAGTTATAAGTGAGGGGCTTGGACCCCTATTTATAGAGATGTTTCAGTGTAACAGTTTGAGTGTGACTGTTATTGAGATCCTATTTTGTTAGGATCGGATCGTTATTGCAGTTAGACAATGATAAGGATAAGGCTCCGAGTTATGCGGAGGCATATTAGGACCAGCGAGATATTCGGCCCAGTCAGTTGTGACTGGATTGCTCGGGGCCGAGATATCTTCATCCGTGGCCCGCTGAGGAATAGGCCCGAGTAGGTATCCTCGGGTGTCAAGTGTACTAATAATCTTCGGCTTTATGGGAGTTCGGGTCACGGCCCACTTACAAGAATGAGCTCGGTCGTGTTGACAATCCTCGGTCTTACATCCTCGGTCAGTACACAAGCCCCCCGAGCTCCGAGCTTAGATAAGCGAGGGAGCTGACAAGTATTGAACCGAGCTTATTCTTCGGCCATATAGACTTCCGTATTCCCGGCTGTCAACTCAACCGAACATTCCCTCTTGTCAGAGAAGGCAATCATTTCCCCTAATCCTTCTGCGGCATGCTACAGGTGAGCAACCCTAGAGTTCCACGCCCATTTAATGAGGGGAAATTAAAAGTCGCGCCTTTGGGTTTCCTGAAACGTGGTCCGTTGATCATATCATCAACTGCAGCAGCTATAAATATCCCCTTCAACTCTAACTTCTCTCCACCTTGCCTATCTTCCTTCGCCCTTCGTCTCCGTTTTTCAAGTTTCTGCCATCACTCTCCTGTCTGTCATTCTCCAGGTACGCCCCGTCTTCTTCCCTCCTTCGTGCTTCTAAGTTTAATTTCTGCTCCCAGATATGAGTTCATCTGAGTCTTCTGAGTCAAACACCTCGCCTCTGATTGAGCGCGAGGTTTCCCCCATTGGAGGTTCTCCTTCTACTTCCTCCGTTCCTTCACAGGAACCGAACATCAGACAGGTGGAACCATCTTCCTCCAGGTCATCTTCCA
This sequence comes from Sophora flavescens, assembly GCA_030762895.1. Classification (NCBI taxonomy): domain Eukaryota; kingdom Viridiplantae; phylum Streptophyta; class Magnoliopsida; order Fabales; family Fabaceae; genus Sophora; species Sophora flavescens. The sequence continues at coordinate 145,240,609 of CM061064.1, forward strand.
CTGAGTCTGATTCCTCGGGGTCCGATTCTTCTGGGTTTGGCTCTCCCTCCCCCCAAGTTTCCAAACCCGCCATTCGCAAACAACGCCTAAGGGTTCAAAAAGACCCTGACCCCGATATTACCCTTCCTGGGTATACCTGGGTTAAAGGCGAGGTTGGGACATTTTTCTCTGACTTTCAGACTTCAGATTCAATAGCTCAACTTCGGTCCCAGATTAATATCTCGGCGTCAGGAGACGAATCCGAGTTTATTTGTTCCCCATGCTCGGGTACCGAGTATGTCTTTCTCAGGGCTCGTCCTTCTGAGCCCCCTTTCACATATATGTATAAGACACTATTTGCCCAGCTGCGCGTCTCTCTTCCTTTCACTGAGTTCGAGTGTGACGTTCTGAGAACCATGAATGTCGCACCTACTCAGCTTCATCCCAACAGTTGGGCTTTTATGAAAGCCTTCCAAATTTGGTGTAAATACCTCGGGATGGAGCCCACTACCCCAAAATTTTTGTATTTTTACCAAACAAGGTTTGGTGAGAAAACGGGATGGATTTCCCTTAACGGGCTGAACCAAAGAGGACTGATTAGTTTATACACATCCTCGTATAAAGACTTCAAAGTCGGCTTCTTCCGGGTTCGCCCCTCGGGCTCTCACTCTTCCCACTTCTTTGACGAAAATAGATGCGCCAAGTTTCCTTTATACTGGCAATCATCTCCCACCAAATTCGTCGGTTTCAAATACCAATCCCTTCCTGCCGAGGATAGACAAGATATAGATATATTAGAAAAACTTCCTCGGCCTCTCCATTGTGGGCGTCTTCTGAAACTCCCCTTCTCATCTACTCCGAGAACCGACTTAAAAAGTAAGTGTTTGGCAATTTAGTTTTTAAATTTTTTCTGTATGTGTTGCTGTACTAACAACTCTTCTTTTTGGCAGTCATTATGGGGAAATTCGACTTCTCCAAGCTTTTGAAGTCTGCCGCAAAAGAGGGTCAGGGTCCTTCCACGACCGAGAAGAAGAAGAAAAGACTTCCTCCGGCCACTGCCAAGGCCTCTGCCAAGGGGGCTTCATCCTCCGCCCCTCAAAAAAGAAAGAGGGTAGAGGTAGTGGCTGATGCTGAAGACTCTTCCCCTCCTCGCTCAAGTCCCCCACACCCTACCACTCACGAGACGGGAACTACGGGGCGAGAAGGACAACCCCCTCCTTCCACCGAGTTGAAGTGGTACAACACTTCTCTAAAAGCTGGGACCTCATCTCTCTGGGGTGAAGACTTCAACCCCTTCCCTTCTTTAGACTCGAACTTCCTAAAGCCCGCTGATCTCCGGTTAATGAGGCAACAAGGGCTCAATCTAGCATGGAGGCTCTCTCAACCTACTGCATCCGAGCTGCTGCCTTGGCCCTCTTTTGCAGCCGAGATTTAGTGGAGGCTGAGAGGAAGTCCCGGCAACTGGAAGCTGAACTTGCTTCTATTGAGAAGCTGAAGGGGGATTTTACCCTGACCTCCACGGAGCGTGACGAGCTGGCCAAGGCTAATAATCTCCTGAATACTACCATTACCGAGCTGAATGACCAGAACTCTGAGCTTAACACCAAAGCAAAGTTTGCTAAGGAGAGTAAAGCTCAGGCTGAAGAAGGTAGAGCTCGCGCTGAAGAGGAGCTTAAGAAGGCTCAAGCTGAAATCGAGCAACTTAAAGCTGCCTTGGAGGCCGAGACTAAGGCCAGGATGGAGCTCCAGGAGGATCTAAAAGAGGCCACTAACTGCATTATTGTCGAGCATCGGAAAGGTTTTGACAAGGCCATTGCTCAAGTTGAAATTCTCGCTCCAGGGGTTGATATTTCGGGTGTCATGTGACTAAAGAGGTGCTGAACGGGGAACTTGTTCCCATTATTCCCGAAGAGGAAGAAGAGGTGGAAGGGGCAGAAGATTCTCCCGAGGATCACATTGATGCCGAAGAGAGTCATAGGGATGAGTGACTGTATTCTTTGTTTCTGTTTTCTTCATTCCTTGTAATGGGCTTTTGCCCTTGTAACTTCAGTTGATTTAATGAGAATTTCTTCACTATTTTGATGACTTCTTGTTCCTCTTGTTTGGCCGAGATATCCTTTGGAATATTTTTATATTCCGATGTTGTGTTTGACTTGTTTAAACGGGTCCTCGGCTAAGGCCGAGGTATTCTGCCGTCCGTATCAAAAACGGATAGTAGTTGTCACACGTGAAACACATGATTCACGCTTTGCGTATGTGGTCACTCATTATATGCTTTGGAAACCGCAGTGGGTTCATGCAATTACTGCTTTTTGCTGCGTTTCGAGATTTGTTTTTTCCAACAAACCTTTTCCCAGCGCATGTTTCTTCCTTTCCAACACCCCTCACCCCTTATAAATAGGGTGGTTTCACTGCTTCACTTATTCATTCTTCATTCTTTCCCATCAGCAAAATTCGTCTTCCTTCAACCCGAGTAGTTTTATGATAGTGTTAGGGGTTTACGCTCCCCTCTCCCAGTTAACATCCTTTTTTGAGTTTCATAGCTGCCAAAAAGGATGTAAGTGGGACATGGGATCCAGAATTCCTTTTATGATTTAATCCTCCAAGAAGGATGTTAACTGGGAGAATAGCAGTCTTCGGGCGTCGAGAAAGGGGTAGAGGCCGTCTACTCCCGGAGCGGGCCGAGCACCTCATCGTCCAGCTTTCTCAGGGGGAAGTGATTACTTTTCCCCTCGAGGGATAGTCGTGGTGTCCGATTGGGGGGACTATTGGCCAACTGGTCTTGCCCCTGCCCTAATTGGGGGACTGCTGGCAAGCCGGGGGGGCCTTATTTTCAATTTCAGCTCTTTATGTAAGTCGTAGTACTTTCTAGTACTCGACTCGTACCTTGTTTTTACTTTCGGCGTTGTACTCGGTTTTATCAAAAAAATTTAATGGCTCGGACTCGGCCTTTAGATTATAATTTTGTTCTTCTTACTGCTCGTATTCTATTTCACTTAAATAATTCAAAGGCTCGAACTCGGCCTTCGGGCTCAGACTTAGCCTTAAAACTTAATTGGCTCGAACTCAGCCTTCAGGCTCAAACTTGGCCTTTAAAAAATTTAATGGCTCGTACTCGGCCATCAGGCTCAAACTTGGCCTTTAAAAAATTTAATGGCTCGTACTCGGCCATCAGGCTCAAACTTGGCCTTTAAAAAATTTAATGGCTCGTACTCGGCCTTCAGGATCAAACTTGGACTTTAAAAAATTTAATGGCTCGTACTCGGCCATCAGGCTCAAACTTGGCCTTTAAAACATTTAATGGCTCGTACTCGGCCATCAGGCTCAAACTTGGCCTTTAAAAGATTTAATGGCTCGTACTCGGCCTTCAGGCTCAAACTTGGCCTTTAAAAAATTTAATTTTAGCGGAGTAAATACATCGGAAAATTAAGAAAGCAGAACAATGTCCATAATAAATTCTTTTATTGGATAAAAAAGGAAGTCTACAGTGTGCCTCGTTAATAAAAAGAGTACATCACCTGACTATATACATCAACTATAATAAAATTTTAAATGAGAAGCATTCCAAGTTCTCTGGATAGGCTTCCCTGAAAATTCTTCTAACCTATATGCTCCGTTTCCCAAGTTTTCTACCACTCGAAATGGCCCTCCCCAGTTTGCCGCTAGTTTGCCTTCTGTATGATCCTTCCTGGCTTCTCCTTTCATTCTTAGCACCAAGTCTCCACGCAGGAAACTCCTCGATTTCAATTTTGAATTATACCTCCGAGTTTCTCTTTGTTTGCAGGCTTCCTCTCTGATTTTAGCCTACTCCCTGATTTCCTCTACCAAGTCAAGTTCGACCCTTAAGTTGCTTTCATTCTCATTCTACTCATGTTGCATACGTCGGAAAGACGGCTCACCAACCTCCACTGGGATCATGGCGTATGTTCCATATGTAAGCCTGAAGGGTGTTTCTTGAGTAGTGGATTGAGGCGTGCAGTGGTAGGCCCAGAGGATACTTGGCAACTCTTCTGCCCAAGCTCCTTTGGATTTTCCTACTCTCTTCTTTAGTTCTCCGAGAATGACCTTGTTGGCTGCCTCGGCTTGCCCATTGGTCTGGGGATGTTCAACCGATGTGACGTGGTGTTTAACACCGAGGTTTACATAGAATTCTCGCAATGTCTTATCTATAAACTTTCTTCCGTTGTCTGTGACGATTGCAAAGGGAATTCCGTGCCTATAGATGAGGCTTTTCCATACAAACTTTTGTACCTTCTCGGCGGTAATTTTCGCCAAAGGCTCTGCTTCAATCCATTTTGTAAAGTAGTCCACTGCTACCAGGAGAAATTTGACTTGACCTTTGGCTACAGGGAATGGCCCCAGTATATCCATTCCCCACATAGCAAAAGGCCAAGGCGAGTTTAATGTGTGAAGTCCTTCGGGTGGGGTACGACTTATATTGGAAAATCTTTGGCACTCATCACATTGCTTCGTCCACTCAATGCAATCTGCTCGGATGGTAGGCCAATAGTACCCTGCTCGGACTACCTTGGAGGCCATTGATCTGCCCCCGCAGTGAAAACCACAGATTCCTCTGTGAACCTCTTCCATGACATATTTTGACTGTGCCTTTGTCAGACATTTTAGCAACGGTACCGAGAATCCCCATTTATACAATTCTCCGGAAACAATAGCAAAGTGACTTGCTCTGAGCCTGATCTTCTTGGCCTCAGTGTGATATGGGGACAGAGTTTCTGAGGATAAATACTCCCATATGGGTGTCATCCATTCTCGGTCAACCGGTTCGTTGGCCATCACCTCCCCAAACGTGACACTCGGTTCATTTAGGGTTTCTTGAATAACTGTTCTATGGTGGCCCGGCTTTTTTGTACTGGCTAATTTGGACAGCAGATCGGCCCGAGTATTTTCCTCTCGGGGAATGTGCTCAATAGCGAATTTCTCAAAGCTGGAAATTAATTGATTGACTTTACATAAATACCTGGTAAGCTGACGCTCTTTCGTTTGATACCCTCCAGATATTTGCCCTGTGACTAGCTGTGAATCACTTCGGCATCTAACAGCCTTTGCCCCCATTTCCTTTGCCAGCATTAACCCTGCTATCAAGGCTTCATATTCGGCTTGGTTGTTTGAGGTTTTGAATTCAAACTTTAGTGACTGCTCCAGAATCAGTTCTCCCGGGCCTTCCAGTATCACCCCAGCTCCACTGCCTCTAACATTCGAGGATCCATCCCCATACAAGTTCCACCATACATCCTCGGTTATCGACCGCGGATTGAGCTCGGCTACAAAGTCAGAGAGACATTGGGCTTTCAGAGGACCTCTCAACTCGTATTTCAGGCCGAACTCGGATAACTCTACCGACCAAGCAATCATACGGCCTGCCAACTCGGGATTTTTGAGAATCTGTTTAATCGGGTGATCGGTTTTGACAATCACCTGGTGACTTTGGAAATATGGACGCAATCGCCGAGCTGCAGTTACCAGGGCCAAAACCAGATTTTCTATGACTTGGTACCGGGTTTCGGCATCATGAAGAACGCTGCTGATGAAGTACACCGACATTTGAACTTTCTCTACTTCTTGTACAATGACCGCACTGATGGCGTACTCGGTGGCTGACAGGTATAAGTACAACTCTTTCCCAGGGATGGGTCGAGTTAATATCGGTGGTGAAGACAAAAAGGCCTTGAAATCGACGAAGGGCTTCTCGCATTCCTCGGTCCACGAGAAGGTTTGAGGCCTCTTCAATAATTTGAAGAAAGGCCGAGCTTTCTCTGCAGACCTGGGGAGAAACCGAGATAATGATGCCAGCCGCCCTGCAAGTCGTTGCACTTCTTTAATATTCTGTGGGCTTCGCATTTCAATCACAGCTTGGCATTTATTAGGATTGGCCTCGATCCCTTGGTGTGTCAACATAAAACCGAGGAATTTTCCACCCTGAACACCGAAGACACATTTTTCCGGATTCAACCTCATATTATACTTCCTCAGCTGCTGAAAAATTTCCTCCAAATCTTTTGGATGGTTGTTGTGGTCATTAGATTTTACGACCATATCATCCACATAAACCTCCATAGTCCTTCCAATCTGTTTTTCAAACACCCTATTCATGAGCCTTTGGTAGGTAGCTCCTGCATTTTTCAATCCAAATGGCATTACTCGGTAACAATAATTAGAGCCTTCAGTTATGAAAGCTGTTTTCTCCTCATCTGGGGGATACATTCGGATCTGGTTATACCCCGAGTATGCATCCAAGAAGCTCAAAATTTTGTACCCGGAGGCACCATCCACCAACCTATCAATACTCGGCAAAGGATAAGAATCCTTCGGGCAAGCTTTATTTAAGTCTGTGTAATCAGTGCACATGCGCCACTTGCCATTTGCTTTTTTGACCAGAACTACGTTAGCCAGCCAGGTAGTGTATTCTACTTCTCGAATAAAGTTGGCCTTGACCAACTTGGCTGTTTCCTCTTCCACCACCTTTCTCCTTTCCTCACTAAGTCTCATTTTCCTTTGGGCCACTGGTTTTGCCTCGGGACAGATTGCCAGTTTGTGGCATAAGAAGTCGGGATCAATCCCCGGCATGTCTGACGTGGTCCAGGCGAATAAATCAGCGTTGCTGCGAAGCACTTCCCTTATTTTCTTTTTTAAATTCGGCTCAAGTTGACCGCCGAGCTTGGTGCACTGATAGGACTGTGAGCCGAGCTGGAACTTTTCTAACTCCTCAATAGGTTGTGGCCGTTGTTCCTGCATGTCCATTCTCGGGTCCAGTTCAACAGAGTTAACAGAATTCACAGACTTGTCCTTTCCCCTGTCTAGTGTTTCTGCAGGTGTAGGTTTGAGTTTGCTTACACGCAAACTATCAGCATAGCACTGTCTGGCCATTTTCTGATCAGCCCGGACAGCAACTATGTCTCCCGAGTTGGAAGGGAACTTCATTGTGAGGTGGGGAGTAGAGACCACAGCTCCTAACTCGTTCAAAGATGGTCTTCCGATCAGGATATTGTACGATGTTTCTGCATTAACCAACACGTACCTGACCATGATAGTCTTGGATGCTTTGCCATCCCCAAAAGTAGTTAGGAGGTCAATGTATCCTCGTGTATCCACCTATTCCCCTGCAAAGCCGACGAGCTTACTGTCGTATGGCTGAATAGATTTCTCTGGAATCCCGAGCTTTTGAAATGTTGAATAATATAAAATATCCGCTGAGCTCCCCTGGTCGACGAGAGTTCTCTTGACCGAGAAGTTGGCCAACTGTACTGTGATTACCATAGGGTCGTCCTGATTAGGAACCACCCCCACAAAGTCTTCGTCAGAAAAGATAATCGGTGGGGAAACCCTCGGGGGTTTGCCAGATACCGAGTTGACAGCCCGAATAGCACGGAGGTGCTTTCTCCGAGCTGAACTTGTTGTGCCTCCCCCCTGCAAATCCACCTGAAATAGTGTTTATCACACCTCGGACCACATTATCCTCCTCTCGCCTTTCATTCTGGTCCTCCCTAGCTTCTGTTCTCTCATTATTTTGTCGATCGTCGCCCCTTCTCGGGCTTTGGCCACCTCCTCTTCTTCTACTTCTGCCACGCCCCTCACCACTGTTGTGATTTCTCCGAACAAAATTATTGAGATGGCCAGCTTGCACCAACTCTTCAATCTTATCTCGTAGGACCCAGCACTCCTCGGTGGTATGCCCGTAGTTACGATGATACCGACAATGTTTCTGTCGATCGGCATTCTGGGGCGTGTGGCCACGGTTGGGGAGCTGCAAAAGCTCGGCATTGTAGGCTTCCTCAAACACCCGAGCTCGGTTGGTGTTAAGGGGGGTATAGTGCTCATACTTCAGTCCCCTGTGCACATGCTCGGATGTACTTTTGAATTTCTGCCTATCACCTCCAGCCCTCCTCTTCTCTCTCCCTTCTCGTCTATCAGAATCATCGGTTCTGTCTCTTTTCTTAGACTCCTCAATTTCCTCCATATTAATGAACCCAACAGCTTTTCTCCTCATCTCATCCATACTGGTTGGTGGTTTCCGAGCTAAGTGTCTGGCGAAAGGGCCAGGCCGTAACCCGGTCAAGATGGTGTGTAGTGCAACATCGGCACTGAGATTCCGGATGAGGATAGTCTCCTTGCTGAATCTGGCCATGAAATCATGCAGAGACTCGTTCTTTTCTTGCTTAAAGTTTACCAACGAGGCTGAGGTTTTTTGATGAGCTCGGCTTGTGGCAATCTGAGCATTGAACTTAGTCATGAATGTGTCAAAGGAGTCAACTGACGCCGGCGGTAACTGGGTATACCAGCTCAACGCAGCATCTTTCAGAGTGGTTGGAAAGACTTTACACATAACAGCATCATCATCGGTAAAGAGGTACATTTGAGTAGTGAAAGCATCTAAGTGACGCTCCGGGTCCGAGGTGCCATCATACCTGTCAATACTTATTGGTTTGTAGTTGGCTGGCAGGGGAACCTCCATGATGGCGTTCGTGAATGGATGTCTCGGCGTTCGCCGGTCCTTTCATTAGGCCTATTTGCCTGAAGTGAAAGTTCATGGGCCTGCCTGGGAAATTCCTCCTCGTCTGCTCGGTCAATATGATGAGAAGCCCGGAGTTGTGGGCCTCCTTCCCTGCGCATGTTTCTGGATCCTTCATTCTCGGCTGTCCGACGCTCTCTCTCAGGAGGAGATGAGGCGGACCTTTCTCTGCTCTGTCCTTGTTCGGGACGGCTGTTCTGCCGTCGAATCTCCTCATTCTCCCTTCTCAGCGTGGCAATCTGCGCGAGAAGTTCTTGGATAACGGGATTGTCGGCCATCATTGCTGGGTCTATGGATCGTTCTCCATTATCCCCGTTGTTGGCATTCTCTGGCTCTTCTCTCCTGCAGTTTCCGCTCCTTTTTCTCACCATTGTTTGTGGTATGGGAAAATTTGCTTCGATTCCCACAGACGGCACCAAATGTTCCGTCCAAATATCTCAGACGAGAGATACTCGGCCGGAGAAAGTCTAGTGGGAGTGTTTTCGAATTAGCTTGACAGAATTGGAATTCTGCTCCTACGTATCCAAATGGGAATCAAAGCAAACATAGTTCTAAGTGAGGGGGTTGGACCCCTATTTATAGAGATGTTTCAGTGTAACAGTTTGAGTGGGACTGTTATTGAGAACCTATTTGTTAGGATCGGATCATTATTGTAGTTAGACAATGATAAGGATAAGGCTTCGAGTTATGCGGAGGGATATTAGGACCAGCGAGATATTCGGCCCAGTCAGTTGTGACTGGATTGCTCGGGGCCGAGATATCTTCATTCGTGGCCCGCTGAGGAATAGGCCCGAGTAGTTATCCTCGGGTGTCAAGTGTACTAATAATCTTCGGCTTTATGGGAGTTCGGTTCACGGCCCACTTACAAGAATGAGCTCGGTCGTGTTGACAATCCTCGGCCTTACATCCTCGGTCAGTACATATACAATACAGAAAATAGGAGATAAGAAATAGTTCTATCATCATAAGCGAAAAAGGAATCATAGCATACAATACAATAATAGTCACATACACTTGTCACATATAAATAACAATCATCCTTAAATTACTATATCATCCTCTACCCTTAATCTCATGCAACTAAGACTTTATGCGGACGTGGCCACCACCAATCCTGTTACACATCCCTCGTTAGGGATGTCAATCAGTCATCCAAGCGACGCGTCCCCAAATACTGGTGCACACCCTCGCTCGATCTCGAGGATGGTCGTGAATATCAACTACACTATAGCTGCACAATTCATCCGGTGCACACCTTCGTTCGATCTCGAGGGTGCTCATGCATAACAATGACACTATAGCTGCACAGCCTAAATATAAGTTGGGACAATCCCGCGAGAACTTCCGGCCTCGTGTGTTCCCAACACATGGTTGTGAACAACAATGCATATATATGAATCTCACTGACTCCCATCAGCTACAACCTAGTGCCTCAACCTTCCATCACAGTCTCAATACACATTCCATGTCACATCTCATCCATTAAATACTTTAATTAAGCTAGGCACGTCTAATTCACATTCATTCTCCCATCCACACGAATATCTCCCGAACAACATATATCATTTCCTAAATGCTAACTAATTATAAAATAACAGATATTGTACGTCATGAAACCAAACATATCATACACAGTAAAAATAATAATAAAATATTCAGGTAACACAAAACGTCACATAAAGTAGATTACCACAACCAGTGCATCACAAACAGTTCAATAGTAATAAAATCAGACATCCTCGAATATTCTAAAATTATCCTAATGACGATAAACCTACAATCCCCAAATCATCAATGGTACTACGGTGTAGTTTCCAATGTGATTTTGTTCTTGTCTATTATAGTTTAGGTCGCCCTACACCATTATTATGATATATACTACTTATCCATTCCGACGATAGGATGATTCTTTCTCCCACCTGAGCTTAACACCAGAATCGTGAAATTGAATCTCCTTGTTACCACACCCTAAGCTATTGATTTAACCTTCAACCAAATCAACATAAAAATATATTAATCAAACAAAATCCAACTATGACAACATTAGGTTAGGTTCGGCCAAGACACCAAAATAGGGCTAGGGTTATTTTCTCAATTCCATCTTTTGGATCCTAGTTACTAGAGTCTTAACTAGCATAGATCAATTGTTACAAGTCAAAAATTTGAAATAAAACTCATCTAACCAATTGGTTAGGGTTTCGGCCAAAAGGAGTAAAATTAGGTAGAAATTTCTTTTGCTCACGTACTCTTTGGTTTAGAATATAGAAACCTTAGATAGCTTATAACCATCATCATCTAACTAAAAATTTGAAGAAAACTCATATAGCCTACAAATAGCAAGATTCGACCAAGCTAGGAAATTAGGGTTAGAAATTTATTTTGACTTCAAGCTTCTAGATCTAACAACTAAACGTATTAGAGAGGTAATATCAAGTGTCATAACACTTAAAACATTTTTCTATGATTTTTGAAGAATTTTTGAAAAACTAGATCAAGAACTTGAGATTTGAGAAATACTTGATGAAAATGGAAATTAGTTGGGGATTAAGAGAGCCAAGATGATGAGGAAGAGGATCCTCACCTTGGAATGAAAGAAAAATGGAAGAGAAATGATCAACTTTCAATCTTTGTCAAGAACAACAATGGAAGTTTTGGTGTTTTTGTGAGCAAAATAGCTTAGAATGAAGATGGTTTGCACAAAATGAAATGGCTAAGTGTTAAGGAGGAGTTTGGGCCGTGCTGGTTTTGTTACATTATGTTTTTTATTACACTGTATTAACAATTAAGATATAATTATTTATATTTTAATCTGAGACCAAGAAAATGATTTTGAATAAAACAAAATCATATTAATACTCTATCTTATGGTAGAGGGTTACGGTGAAATTTTAGGTTTAAAACTCAGACAGAAACTAGTCTGTGTTTTTACTGACAGTATAATTTTATACCAGCGGAAAACCCTAATTTGACCCAAAACTGAAAAAATGTAGATTTTCATATTATTTCCGTGAGGAATTCTACTTTCCAAATTTCTGATCAAAAATAAAATATTAGGTTTATTCGAACGAATTTTGGTGAAAGTTCTGATGGAAAACGGACTGCGTTTTCACTGACAATAAGATTTTACCGATCAGAAAACCTAATTTTGACTCGTGAACGAAACGGTTTATATTTAAATCATATTTCAACCGAGTTTAGTTATTTTGAAAAATTTTGATCGGAAACAAAATATTGTTTTATTCTACCGTAAAACTTAAATCAGGTAAACGACAGAGCTGAATACGGGATTTTCGGGACTCGCTAATGGATGGAGACAACGAGTCATAGATGACTCATGAGGGGTGACTCACCTAGTGAGTCATGGTGTGACTCACCATTCAATAAATGATGTTAAGGTGTGAAAAGACTAAAATACCCTTAACCTAACCTATCTTAGTTAAATGTTAACCATGGTTAAGGCAAGTCATGTACAAATTGAACTCGACACCTCTCCTTCATTCTTCACCACAATTTTTCCTATGTCATGATTATATCAGGAGTTAAATTACCTATATGTCCCAAAACTTTTATTAAATGCCAATTTGGTCCTCAAGTGCAATTACCATGATGTCCTTAAGTGACAAATTTTCACCCTCCTTGCCCTTCTAAAACCGCAACCCCTCCCCCTCTTAGGCACCATTTTGCTTCATTTTGCATCATCATTTTTTCACATAAACACAAAAGCACAAGTTCATGTTCTAAGAACTCCAAGTGAAAACCATAGTTGAAACTTGTCAAGATCATCAACTTTTATTCATTTTCTTCACACACTTGAGGTAATATGATGATCCATGATCATCTCTTCTCTTCTTAAGATCATTTTCTTCCTATTTCATGAATTTCCATTCTTAGATCTAGAACTTAAAATAATTCTAGAAAATTGTAGAAAAATAATTTTAATATGAAACCAATTGCTATGATCTCTAAATGACTTCTACTTTCATCATCTAAGAGCATGTAAGTAAATAATTTTCTTTCCCTATTTTCTTAAAAAGGCTGAAACCCTCATGAAAATGGGTTTGATGATTTTGTTCTTCTTTTGGAAATCTGATGCATGATTTAGGCTCTCTAGTACCTATATGATCTATATCCAAGAGCTTAAATCCAACTAAAATTCCCAACCTAATTTTCTAATTTGAGCCGAAACACTAGAGTAAAGGGGTTGAAATACTTTAGTTCATTTTTTGATTAATGATGATTGATCTTATCTCTACTATGCTTTGTGATCACAAATCCAAGAGTTTGAACTCAAAAGGAATTTCTAGCCTATTTTAACCTTTATGGCTGAAACCCTAACCAAAGTGGTTAGAGAATTTTTATTTCATATTTTTGAATTGTGACATTTGATCTATGATATTTAATGCTCTAGTAATTAGGATCCAAAAGATGGAATTAAGAAAATAACCCTCGCCTCATTTTGATTAGTTGGCTAAACCTATCACAATATGTCCATAGTTGGATTTGTTTGATTAATATATTTGTATGTTGAATTTGGTTGAAGGTTGAATTGTTAACTTGTGGTCTAGTAACGAGGATCGAGAAGTTTCGGAAATCCGGTGATAAGTCAGGTGGGGGAAAGATTCCACCTATCATTGGAATGGATAAGTAGTTATAATATAATAATTGTGTAGGGCGACCTAAACCCTACTAGTGGTCAAGTAATCGACAAGACCAAAATCACATTGGAATCTTTTCCGTAATACCAATGATGATTTGGGGATTATAGATTTATCGACGTTAGGATAATCTTATAATATTTAAGGATGTCTGACTTTATTATTATTGACTGTTTGTGATGCGTCGGTTGAGGTACTCTACTGCTTGTGACGTTTTATTTTGATGTTTTAATATTTTATGATGATTGTGTTATGCATAAACTGCCTGGTTTGATAGTGTGCTTAGTTGTCATTTAAGTAAAGATAGATGTTGTTCGGGAGATGTTCATGTGGGTGAGAGAATGAATTGACTTAGAGGTGCCTAGCCTAAATTAATTATTTTTATAGATAAGAGGTGACATAGAACATGTGTTGAGGTTATGATGGAAGATTGAGGCACTAAGTTGTAACCTTTGCGAGTCGGTGATATATATATATGCATATGTATGTATCATATATCATATAAGTGGATATATATATATACATATGTCATTGGATGTCCTATTTTGGAATGTTGGATCCTATTTTGGATACTGGATATTGTCGGTGAGTGACCTACGGATATTTATGCCGAGGTAGACTACCGTAATACTCTTTTAGTCCTTAACGTGTTGTTCTGATTATCCTATCGAAGATAGAGTTACCATTTCTTTGTGCTTATTGTGCTATTTCTAATGGGGGATGAGTGACGCACACCGTGCTTAATGCACTATTTCCTATTAGAGATTAGGGAATATGGGCGCACTGAGTTACTAGGTATTTGGTGCTTATTATGCTATTTCCAATGGGGGATAGTGACGTACATTGTGCTTAATGCACTATTCCCTACGAGAGCTAAGGGAATAGGGGCGCGCTGAGTTATTGGCCCCAGACCGTTCTAGACTTCTGACTAATGTGACAGGAGTAGAGATGGCCATGTTAGCATAAAAGTTTTGTTGCATGAGATTAATGGTAGAGGATGATAATGATGATCTAAGGATGATGGTTGATTATGAGTGATAATTGTTTGTGACTATTATTATATTATGTGCTATGTATTCCTTTCCGCTTTTGATGATAGCAATGTTTCTTATCCCCTATATTTTTCTGCATGATGTATTATATTTATTATTTGATCATATGAGAAGGCCCTATGGAGGAGCTTGATACTGAGGAGCTGGATGGGATTCTATATGAACTGGATGCGGGAGGACGAGCTGTGGACTCCAACGATGTAGCTTAGTGTCTAGGGTCAGTGAGTCTTATAAGACGTTTTATATTTCCTCAAATGTTTGTTTGTTTAAATATGCACCTGCAAGGGATCCTACTGCTGGGATACCCTAGATAGTGTTTTGGAACTCTAATGTTTAAACATATGGTGTGTATGTATTTAATATATATGATGTGTTGTTGTAAATTTTCTCACGTTGTATGTTTCTAATTAAGTTTTAATTTTTACATATTTCAACATTAAGCGTGCGATTAAATAATTAGTTAATAAGGTTTTAACTTAAATAAACAAGGGGCACAACGGGGTGTCTCGGGTTTAGGGGTAGAATGTTCCAAAATAATTTGGGACAAACTTGTAATTTCATGGAAAGTTCAAGGGCATTTTGGACTTTTCACATATACAAATATCTAGATCTTTTCAGGTGTCATCATGACTTTGATGAGTCATGATGTGACACTTATCACTTGTCCCATCAGTCACTTCCATCACCTCAGCTCCGTATCCGGCTCCGTCGTTTATCCGACTTAGGTTTTACGCACGTTTTCTTTGAAGTTTTTACCCGAAAAAATAATATTTTAATTTTACGTGAAAATTTTAAAAAAAAACCAATATTGTTGAAAATACGATATAAACCTAAATCGTTTCATTCACGAGTCAAAATTAGGTTTTCTGATCAGTAAAATCTTACTGTCAGTGAAAACGCAAACCGATTTCCGTCTGAATTTTCAACCCAAAATTTTACCGTAACCCTCTGCCATAAGGTAGAGTATTAATATTATTTTGTTTTATCCAAAATCATTTTCTTGGTCTTAGATAAAAATATAAATAATTATATTGCTACCGGTAATACAGTGTATAAAAAAGCAGGGTGTTACAATAACTACTTAATCATATAACTTGTATGAGAAAGTTTATGTTTGAGTTATTGATTCAACTTAGTTTTACTTCAAACATATTTTAGTTTTCAATAGTAGGAACATAGTAAAATCAGAACTGAACATAAACTTTAGCAAATCAGATCTTAATCAGCATTATATTAACCCAATAAGTTCCTAATGTTAAGATAACAGTAACACAAACCACAAAAGCAAGTGAAACTGAAACTAAAACTTTGATGGTTTAGGGAGTTACCTGCATTCAGATAGAGGAGAATGAGAGTTGCTCAGTGGTGGTCTCGGTGTTGGTTCTCCACTGCGTGCGCAATGTTTAAATATGAGAAAGAGAGTGTGAAGTTCAGAGAGAGAGAAAGAGTAAGTACCTCGCGGTGGTGGTGGAGAAGACCTCGTGGTGGTGGCGGTGGAGAAAGGGTTAGGGCAGAGAGTGAAAGTGGTGAAGAAGGTAATGCGCGCAGGTATGTATACTCACTAAAAAATTTAAAATCACCTTTAACTTCTGTTGTTAAAACAACGAACGTTAAAGTGCATATTTAACGTCTGTTGAATAAATATCAGACGTAAAACAAGCACTTTTAACGTCTGTTGTTTTAACAACAGACGTTAAAAGTGACACTCATCACTTTTAACGTCTGTTGTTTAAACAACAGATGTAAAAGATGATTTAAATGAACCTCATATTTACGGTTCTGCCACTACCTCCTTTTTAACGTCCACTTTTTGTTAAACAGACATTATATCTGATCGTTTATTCCATATTTTCTAGTAGTGAATACCTACCTGTAATGTGATCAGTTATAGTGCCAATACTTGGTGAAACCAAGGACTGGACGTAGCCTAAGGTTTGGGGTGAACCAGTATAAATCTGTGTCTACTTTTCTATCTTACTCTTTCAACTTGCTTTATATTTACTATGCTAACTGGGTTGAAAGTGCTAAGTTTTATATAACCTATCTTATATTAAATGCTCCTTTGTGTCTGATCTCTTGTTTGAAAGACGACTTTGTTATTTGCGAAAAGTTAACTAAAATACAATTCAACCCCCCTTCTCGTGCTTTATATCAAACCCCTCCTTTGTTATTTGTGAAATGAACCGATATAAAACACGACAAGGGGGGTAAAATGGCGATGACTTCTCCCCCTTTTTTATGATGACAAACATTGTCTTATGATTTTAATGAACTTGAGAGAAAATCAGATATAAACACAGAGTATTACATAAAGATATTTAAGGTCCCCCTGAACTGATGCTTACGTAATGCATTCAGACGCATGATTAAGGTTATACTTAAGAACATAGCGTCTTATTAATTAAGTTCAGTGAAAGATTTTATTCAGATAAGAAAGATATTCACACTTAATATATTTTTCTCCCTATTTGTCATCAGCAAAAGGATAAAGCAACAGATAAATGATATCTGGGAAAAATAAATTCTATTGATTTATCCATCACTGACCAATACATTGCTGACAAAGGAAATAAAAACTAAAGGTTTTGTTTTTCAACAATTTTGTTGAGAAGTGCCATAACAGTCTGCATCATCTCACGAAGGCTGTTGATTTCAGCACGAGCCACTGGATCCATGCCAATAATGGTGGATGCCATTTTAGCAGAGTCATCAGGAGGAGATGAAGAGGAGGGGCCAGAGACAAAAGAGTTGGTAGTCCTGGGTGGTTCATAGGGAACAATTTCTAGACAATGCCAGGGTAGAGAATAGCCAGAGGAGAAAATGAAAGTAAGATCAAAGAGAATGGGGAACAAAGAAAGAATTAAAGGAAAAACTAAGTGCAACGAGCTAAAAGGTTGCAAACAGGGAATTCTAAAAGAAGGGATTTCTAAATTTGATAAGGAAGTTTTAACACCTCAAAATTCACCCTTATGTTTATATGTGTTAGTTCTGACATATATATGTTTGATATTTATATATATGTGTATATATTATTGCATATGATAATTATATTAATATATGATTATTTGCATTAATATGAGATTGTGTCTCTTAATGTTTGATTTTATATGTTAATATATGATATGTGATTTTATTAATAATAAGCGATTAAGAATGATATGATAAGATATCGTGTGATTTAGTATTTAAATAAAGACAGTGTTATTCTTAGATTTTAGCCCATCAACCAATCAGATTTGAGTCCTTATCAATATAGGATCATCCTCTTTTTGTTTATATCTTAAGATCTTATCATAATCTCCTAAGGATCCTACCTGGGAATAACTACCAAATCTGTCGCTAAATGTCCATCGAACTTTTGACCATCTTAGAGTCCGATTAAGGATTCAATCATTAGACATTAATTTGTAGATATTTCTGAGCTTTCTAAAGACACCAATAACGCCTCAATCGGAAACTTGTAGCTCAAGTTATGGTTAAAATACCGAACTGTATACAGTTTGGGCTGAAATAGGAACCCGGTATGACCCAAACTCATATATATACCATTATACTAGATCTAAACCTAGTTTACACGAACCAACACTCAGAAATCTGCCTCCCTCCTTCCTCTTTGAATCCTTATGATTTTTCTCCTTAAAACTCTCTCTAGGGAACCCATTCTTGCACCGTTCTTCATTACTTCTTGATAGGAGAACATCGCTATGAATAGGGGTTCGTTGTGCTTGCTGTTTGGGACTTTAGAAAAGGTAAAATTTGTGCACCTTGTCCCTTGTGTTCTTCCTTTAAAGTTCTTGATCTCTTCCTTTTGATTTCTTGATCTTAGAGTTGAACCAAAGTGTCTCTTTGGCGTCCTTGAGGTCATAGACAAGCGCTAGTGAGATGGGACCCTAGTGGAACATCTTTCTTCTTTTGAAACGCGAACCTCGTACCAGGTATGGGAGAAGAATATTGTATACACTAGGCTAGGGAGTAGCGTAAGATGGGGGGTTCCCATAGCCCCGTTTATTGTCGTTATAATGTATTGATGCCATGATCGGCCTGGTTGTATGACTGAATTGTTTATATGTTTAATTGGATATAATTAGTATGCCTATTTGTTATAATTGTCAAGTTGTTCATGATGTGGTATGCCCATTTGAATTGTCTTATGCCATGAGTTTTGGTTGAATTGGTATGAATACCCATGATTATGAATGTTGTTATTATGACATGGATTATGTTTATCACATTGATGGGATATGTCGTTGATGATGATGTTACCGTTATGTTGAATATGTTAATAAGACTCTAATTGACTTAATTAGGACTCTTAGTTAACATAGGAATTAAGGAATTAATTCCTCAAGCTTCATAAGACGTAAACTGTGTTAGTGAGGAGTGAAGTTTCATGCCGAATGTTTTACTTAAGACCCTAGAATTTGATTTGAGAGAATTAGTGAGCCTAAACTCCAAGAACATGTTAAATTCTACCCAGAACAGTATGGCCCTGCCCAGGAGCACGGCCATGCTGAACAAGGAGCACGATTGTGGTCCCAGTTAAATTCTGGAAAATAGGTCGCGCATTGAGCACGACCGTGCAGGACAGTGACCACGACCATGCTCCACTTAAGTGGCAGCACGACTGTGCTGGGGGTTTAGTATGCCCATGCTTCCCCCTACTAGTCAGAACTTAAAATTAATGAATTAAAGGGGTGTTTACCCCAATTATCCCCAGACGATGTAATAATACACTAATCAAATGATAACAAGTTAGATAACTTAATTAAAGATTAATTAAGATAACAAAGACAGATAAGCTGGTTAAGCCGGTACCCGATGGGTTACCGCACGTTGTCACGCTTTGGTGCTTTTTGGCCAAAGTGCTCTCGATGCTTTTTGGTCGAGATGTTGTTATGTTGGACCTTGGTGCTTTTTGGCCAAGGGGGCCTTGACCCCACGGTGTGGGTCTAAGGTGTTAATGTTGATGTTGGTGATAAGTCTTAGGTGCTTTTAGGCCCAAGCAAAGGAGATGGTTGCCTTATGTGTTGTTATGCCATTTGCATAGAGCATTGGAGTTGATGTTGAGGGGGATGTTCAACATAGGGGAGGTCGTGCTAGTTATGATGATCTGGCCCAAGTCTCGGGTGGTTCACCCATGGTTTGGTGAACCTTGCACCCCCGAGGTGGCGTATCTAGTTATGATACGTCGGCTATCCAAGGGGTTCCTCCATGGTTTGGGGAACTGCCGGTGTTGGTGCTTTTTGGCCAATACGGATATGTAACTCCGAAGTTGACTTCCTGAGTTAGTTGGATCCACATGCATCGTAAACACACGCATCATTAAGACTTTGTTTCTTTGTCATGAGACTCTTGCTTTATGATATGCACACTTAATACACACATTAGCAGATTTGACAAGGTTCACTTCAAATCATTCTTTGTTTGGATTCATCAAAATCAGAGATGTCAAAAGATGTAGTCTTAACACTAGGGTCTGCATATCAGGAGTTGATGAGGCCACATTCACATCCCTCAGATTGTGAAAGCCATACATGAGGCCCTTCTATTTCTTTCCTCTAACCACCTCTAAGAATAAAATAAAGACTTTTCAAGAAGATGAATGGACAATTTAGTGTACGCTTTTTGATTCTCGGTCGTTCGAGAAACGTCTAAGTTTCTACCACTTGACCTCTCGAAAGCTTCCTTTTAAATAAAGATTTTCATTTTAAAACTAAAAAAGGAATTAATTCAGTCATACAACTTGTTGGTTCCTTAATAAATCAAGAGAAGTCTATGCTTATACAACTTGATCTTTCAAAAAAAAAAATTACAAATAAATATTTCTATTTACACTAAATATAAAATCACGAATGTCTCCTTACGAAAATAGCGAGAGTGGATGAATTTAGTTGCGACAACATGTTGATCTCATGATTCGAGTCATTTTGGTTAAGACAGTCTAATGACTCATTTTTATTCAAAGATATTAAAACATTTTTTAAAGGGTTAATTTTAATTTGCACAATCTAAGGGCATCCGTCATAATGATTGATGCTCAAGGGGGCTGTGGGGAGACACCCGTGCCTTGTCTAGACATAATCGACTCTCGAATCCAACTAATCTCAATCTCAAAACAAGATTGGTTACTTTTAAAAGAAGGGTATTTCTAATATTTTCCAACGATAAAAAACTTTGGTGGCGACTCCATCTCAAGAAGGAAATACCTTTTTCCTTCCAGTTGCACCGGTCGCGACAAGAAGCATTGATCTTCAAATGCTTTGGTTTTTCTCTTTCAGATTTTTTGAATCTACA
The DNA here is from genome assembly GCA_030762895.1 of Sophora flavescens. Lineage (NCBI taxonomy): Eukaryota > Viridiplantae > Streptophyta > Magnoliopsida > Fabales > Fabaceae > Sophora > Sophora flavescens. The sequence goes on from CM061064.1 coordinate 145,261,116, forward strand.
GTAAACTTGCACAGTTACCAAGGTAAAAATCTCATGTTCTCGGGTTTTTCTTTTCTCTATCGGATTTATATATCTTCTTTGATTTTTCTCACTTTTTTCTCTCTCCTTGAATCAAGTTTGTGTTTTTTTCATTTTTTTTCCTTATACAATGAATTGTTCTTTCATCAGTCTTTTTAGTTACAATATTGTTCCTACCATATCTAGTCAAAAGGCCTTAATCATAGGATCTGGTCCATTATATGAATGGGCCGATTCGTTTAAAGGTCAAACCCAGGAATTCCAATCGTGCAAAACCGAATCCCGCGAGCGAACTCGAACTCGGCCAGAGAATGCTCAAGATCAGAAGCACAGTCTGACTAGGTACAAGCATCCGAGTGGAATCAAGGAGTAGCATATGATAAAACAAGGAGTTCTCGAGAAAAAGTCACTTAGGACAGGCACACAAAGTGTGACTCCCTGAAACGCCCAGAAATAGGGTCCACTGGTGTCACGGAATCATCCTTCCCACCCTTGGAGCTGCTCTATTTAAAGGAGATCAGGCTAAGAAAAAAAGGTTGAGTAATTCAGATAGACTAGCAAGAGTGTGAGAGATTTGAGAGATCTTTATTCTGAACTCTTTTGTTCTTGTCAGAACAATTGGTGCCCACTGTGGGTCAGCTCTTCCCCGACCACAAGATTTTTATGTTCAGAAAATGTTTTAGATGTGAATCATGGGGGAGCACCTAAACGGGAACCCGAGCGACGTCCTATTCCTCTGGAAAGTAGCCTAACCTCCCACATTGATCACAGTTGCCCGCATGATGAGGGTTACCTCTACTACCCATGCGGTCAAATGACGAATGTTCCCGACTATGCTCAAAGGAGTCGCCTTGGTATGGTTTACTTGTCTCCCCCCATGGTCGATAAATAGTTTTAATGAATTAGCTACCAAATTTACTGCTTAATTTACTGGAAGTCGTTCTCACTAAAAAACCTCGGCAATCCTTGTCAACTTTTGACAAGGGCTCGACAAGTCTCTCAGGGACTTCCTGAGCAGGTTCAACAAGCAAACAAACCAGATTTCAGACCAATCATTGAGTTCATAAGTCGTAAACCCCCACACAACATTGATGATTTGTTGAAAATGGCTGATGAGTTTATTAGCATGGAGGAAGTCAAAGAATCCCGAACAAATTTATGGTCGGTTGCCCAACCTAGGAAAAGATACTCGAGGATATCTTCAGCACAAGTCTCTTGCCCATTCCCCTCAAAGTTAAAACTCCCAAAAATGTTGATTTGTCCAAGCAATTTCAATATAACCTTAACCAAGGACATGATACAGAAGAATGTAGAGCCCTGAAGGGGAGCACGGGATAATGGGGGAAGAGAGCCGAATCGTGGGCGAAGAGTTAATGATGGAGGATACCGAGATAGATGTCATCAATGTTCTCCGTCGAACGGGGGGTGAGGTGGAAATAACTCGGTGCGAGGATTCATTAATACCTTCTCTGTAGGATTCGATGGCGGAGGCGCCTCTAGCTGTGCACAAAAGAGGCACTTAAGGGAGCTTAAGTCAGCAACAGTGTTCTCAGTTAGCACAAAGTTCAAAGATCCATGCCCCCAATAATTTTCAAGGATGGTGACTTCCGAGGAATTGCCCCAAACCAGGATGAACCCATGGTAATCACTATCAAAGTAGATAATCTAGAGGTTAGAAGAGCATTGGTCGACCAAGGGAGATGGGCCGATATCTTGTATTGGTTCACATTCCAAAAGATGAAACTAAGAAATACAGCCCTCAATTCCCGAGGGGCACCCTGGTAGGATTCTCGGGGGAGAATATCAACATTCGGGGTTACGTCGAGTTGAACACCAAGTTCGGAGAAGGTCACCGACCTCGGCCAATCCTGATAAATATTTTAGTGTTAGATGCAAGAGCATGCTACAATATCCTAATTGACAAGCATTTTTTGAACCCACTGGGGGCAATTGTTTCAATCCTTCATTTGACTCTCAATTTCCCAACACTATCAGGAGATATTGTATCGATAAGAGTAATCATCAAGTCGCAAGGCATTGTTACTTTGACAATCTAAAAGTAAGTACAGAGAGAGAAGACAGAAAGGCAGGAAAAAACAAAGACAGGTCGGTACTCGATCCCCGGGAAGACCGTAGGGGCTCACATCCTCAAGCAACTAGGGACTTGGAACCTTTCCACGTTGGTTCCAAGGAAGGGCATTGCACATAGGTTGGAACCACCATGACAAAAGATGTCCCGGCAGCGGTCTTCGTGACATCCGGGGCTGATGAGGGCGGGAAGTGGTCGCCGGTGCAATAAGGCATGGACAAGGAGTGGCTCCTGACTGGCTTTTAGGCGGAGGGACACATGAATGAATCGATTACACACCGGAAGTTAAAGGGATCCTGAGATTGTGTAGGTATGGGACTATACAGTTGATGATGACTTATATGAATTGATTGGTACTACCTATAGTAACAAGATGCATCTTCTTTTCGGGAGCCCATCACTTAAGAACTCCACAGTTAAGTGTGCTTGACTTGGAGCAATTCTGGGATGGGTGACCTCCTGGGAAGTTTTCCTAGGAAACGTGTGAGTGAGGACAAAGCATGCTGAAAAGACTCGTGTTGGTTTATGGGGACAGCCATCAATCCCTAAAGTAGCCAGGGATGTTACAGTCTTGCGAGTACTAACAGAGAATTTATTAGCATGGTCTGCGGTGGATTTGCCCGGGATTGATCTAGTTTCTTATGTCACAAGCTATCGATTAGTCCCGAGGTCTAGCCAGTAGCCCAGAAGAAACGGCGGGCAGGTCAAGCCAATAGTTGGCCGAAACAAGTGTTATCAGGGAAATTGACTATACAAATTGGTTGGCCAATATGGCGTTGTTAAAAAAGTCCAAAGGAAAATGGCGAATGTTCACAAATTACACCGACCTCAACAAGGCATACACGGAAGATTCTTACCCATTACCCAATATCAACCGACTAGTAGATGGAGCAGCCGAAAGTCAAATGTGCTTTCTTGGACACGTACTTGGGTTACAATCAGATTGGGATGTTTCCTCCCAATGAGGATTACATGGCCTTTAACTCGGATAGTGGGAATTACTGCTACAAAATGATGCCATTCAGATTAAAGAACACTGAAGCAACCTATCAAAGGTTGATGGACAAAGTCTTTTCCAATCAAATCGGTCGTAATATGGAAGTTTACATAGATGATAAGGTGGTAAAATTAAATTCCACGGAAGAACATGCGACCGACCTCAGGGAAATTTTTCAACAAGTAAGAAAGCACAATATGCACTTGAACGCTGAAAAATGCAATTTCAAGGTACAATGAGGGAAATTCTTGGAATTCACCCTAACCAAGAGAGGAATCGAAGTATTTTCAGACAAATTAAAGGCCTTGGAAATGAGAAGCCCGACTACTATTAAAGAGGTTCAGAGGTTAGCCTGGAAGGTAACCGCATTGCAACATTTCCTACCAAAATTAGCGGACAAGGCCTCTCCTTTCTTCAAGGTCCTGAAAAAACCAGAGAAAATTGTGTGGACCGAAGAATGTGAAGAAGCTTTTTCCCAAATTAAACTTTTCTTCACAACTCCCCCAGTGTTAACTCGGCCAAACACAGGACAGGAATTAATCCTTTATTTATCCGTTAGTAGAAAGCAATCAGTGCGATTTTGATACAAGAAAAGGAAAAACAACAGAAACAAAATTATTACATCAGTCAAGTATTGCAAGGGCCAGAAACCTGATACCAACTGATCAAGAAGCTCACATTAGCCTTGGTAACAATGGCAAGGCGTTTACGACCATATTTCCAAAACCACTAAGTCACTGCGCGAACAAATCATCCAATCCGGTAGATTCGTAAAAAACCCGAGTTGGAAGGACGAATGATATCCTGGTCCGTAAAATTGTTCGAATTTGATCTTAAGTACGAACCTCGTGGTCCAACAAAAGCCCAATGCCTTTCGGATTTCTTGGTTGAACTCCCTCCCGATCCGATAAAAAAACAAAAGAAACATGGGACATGTATGTGGATGGCTCATCCAATCTCAATGGAAGCGGCGTTGGAATTATACTTGTAGAACCAGATGGAATTGTGCTTGAAATGTCCATTCGACTTGACTTCTCGATGAGCAATAATTAAGCCGATTATGAAGCAATGTTGACTGGCTTAAGACTAGACAAAGAAGTCGGTGTCAAAAAACCGAAGGCTTACAATGACTCACAACTGGTAACAGGACAAATTTTTTGAGAACATCAGGCCAAAGATCCTCAGTTGACCAAATATTTAGCTAAGGTGAAGGAGCTCGGGGGAACATTACGGGAATTTCTAGTGGAACATGTTCGTTAGGAAAACAACACAATGGTTGATATCTTGTCCAAATTGGGCAATACTAAAAAACCCGGGTATTACAAAACAGTAATTCAAGAAACCTTCCATGACCCGGGTATCAAAAACGGGGAAAAAGATGAAGTGATAACCATAGAGAACAATGTTTAAAGTTGGATCGAACCTATTCATCGGTACCTAGTTAATAATGAGCTAACGTATGATATAAATCAAGCAAGGGTATTATTGACCAACGATCCGAGTGAATTGCCTTAATTGGGTAAGAAAATGTGACAAGTGCCACCAAATGGATCGAAGCTGAACCCCTAGCTAAAATCTCGGCTTTAACAGTCAACAAGTTCGTATGGAAAAAATCAATATGCAGACACAAAATCCCACACTCGATGGTCACTAATAATGGTGTGGATATATGCCTTGACAGGTACATGTGTTTTGATGATTGACAAAAGGATTCAAGTCTAAGGACTTAGTTTCAAAAAGCGTGAAAAGGACCAACAAGCAATTATTTGGGTTAAGGGAAATTTTATTTTATTGTATTGCCTATTTTATAATCTTTGTAAATGATTGTGTGTCTCTCAAGTTAAAATCAATCACACACACACATAAAATCTGCTTTGAAAAAGGAACTTAACAGAGCTGTTAGGTTTTCGAAATTCAAATTTCAAAGAGGAATAATCGAATATGGTAATCAATTATGCCTATTTGAACACTTCTAAAACTCTGTCTTAAAATGACTTTAAGTTCTTTTAATGAGTTATTAATTATGTCGAAGCCGTTGAGTTTAAAAATTCAAACTATAATCGATTATGGCTTTCCAAAAAACGATTATTGCTTTTTAACCAAAAGTCATAGGCTTCATAATCGATTAGCACAATCGATTATGCATAATTGAAGGCTTGTGTTTGGAAACAAGCCTTGCGATATAAAGGACGAAACCGTCTCAATTAAAAGCGTTTAGAATCACTTGTGTTTGGAATCACTTGTCAACAAGTGGTATCAAAGCTTAACTCTTGGATATAAAGGACGAAACTGTCTCAATAAGAAAGATGACTTCAAACAACTTTTGTAACGAGGGTAATTCCGTAAACAAACCCCCATTGTTCAATGGTGAAGGGTATGGATACTGGAAATAAAGAATGCAAATATTTTTAGAAGCTTCTGATATTGATATTTGGGATGCTGTAGAAAATGATCCATTTATCCCCAAGAACGAAGTCAATGGTGCTTCGGTGGATAAACCAAAAACCCTTTGGACCGACGAAGAAAATAAAAAGGTCCAATACAATTTGAAAGCTACGAACATCATCACCTCAGCTTTAAGCTACGATGAGTTCTACAGGGTCTCAAATTGCAAGACTGCTAAGGAAATGTGGGACACCCTACAATTGACCCATAAAGGTACTACCGAGGTCAAAAGGGCTAGGATGAGCACATTAATCCATGAGTATAAGCTATTTAGGATGAAACAGGGTGAAAGCATACAAGATATGCAAAAATGCTTCACTCATATAATTAATCATCTTAGGGCTCTTGGGAAGGTGTTTCCAAATGAAGATTTAATTAAAAAAATTCTTAGATGTCTAAATAGAAGTTGGCAACCAAAAGTAACTGTTATATCTGAATCGAGAGATTTATCTTCTATGTCTTTGGCTACTTTGTTTGGTAAATTACAGGAACATGAACTTGAGTTAAACCGCCTCATTTAAAGTAAGGAAGGCGACAAGAAAAAGAAAGGCCTTGCTCTTAAAGCCAGTATGAATGAGACAGTTGAGGAAGACAGTGAATACGATGAGTTTGACGGACTCAATGAAGGAGATGAGAACATAAGCTTAATGTTCCGTCAGTTTAAAAGTTTCCTAAGAAACAAAGGGAAAGATCGTCAAAACTTCACTCCTCAAAAGAAGGTTGAAGGAGAACCAACCTCCTATGTACCTATGTGCTTCAATTGCAAAAAAAAAGGGCCACATTCGTCCCGAGTTTCCTCAAGTCCAAAAGAAGAATGATAAGATGGAAAAGAGGCCACAAAAGGATAAAAGGGGAGGGAAGGCCTATATCGCTTGGGAAGACAATGATATGGAATCTTCGGATGAATCCGATGACGAAGAAGCCAAACTTTGTCTTATGGCCAATCATGAGGATATTGATGATGAGGTAATCGATGATGAAATTATTGTTGAATTATCTTATGATGAATTACTTGTTGCATGTGAAGAATTGAATGATGAAATCATGCGTCTTAGAAAAACAATTCATGCATCTAAGAAAACCATTCATAGTCTTGAATTAAAAGTTGATTCTTTAAATAAAGAAATGGAAGAAATGAAAGAAAAACAAGATTTGTTGAAAACTTCATCTTGCCTATCTTGTGAAAAAAAAGTTTCAAATTGTAGTGAATGCAAGGTTTTGAAAGTTAAAATTGAAGACCTATACAATACGCTTGCTAAGTTCAGTAGTGGAAGAGATAATCTAAATGTTTTGTTAGGAAATCAAAAGGGAACCTACAATAAAGCTAGTGTGGGCTATAACCAAAAATTGCATGGAAAATCTTTTAAAAGGTTCTTTAGCCCAACAAAGATATCTAGTAGTCCTTTTGTTAAATGCTTTTATTGTGGTAGAAAAGGACACACTGCTTCTATTTGCAATGCTAGAAGAAAAAGATTTTGAATGGAAAGAAAGTATGGGTACAAAAGAGCAATGCGCCCAAGACTAACTCCCATGGACCCAACATGATTTGGGTACCAAAAGTTAAAATCTAAATCTGTTTTGTAGGTGTGCTTGAAAGCAAAGAACTCAAACTGGTATCTCGATAGTGGATGCTCCAAGCACATGATGGGAGACAAAAATATATTCTCCTCCCTCACACCCAAAAAGAGTGGCTTCATCTTCTATGGTGACAACAATAAAGGTAGAATTTTGGGAATTAGGACTATTGGTAAGAGTCCTAACCCCACCATAGAAAATGTTCTATATGTTGAAGGTTTAAAACACAACTTGTGAAGTATAAGCAACTGTGTGATAAAGGATTTAACGTTGTGTTTGATAACTCTAAATGCATAGTCATGGATTGTAACAAAAAAACAAAAAAACAAAATTAATTTGTCAAAGAATTGGAAATATCTACATGGTTTGCTTGGATGACCTGCCTTCAAATGATGTATGCTGTCTAATAAGTAAAGAGGATGAAACTTGGTCATGGCATATGAGGATGGATCATATTCACATGGACCATATTAATAAGTTGGTTCGCAAGGACCTAGTAATTGGTTTACCAAAGCTCTATTTTGAAAAATATAAGGTGTGTGGTGCTTGCCAAAAGGGAAAAAAAGTAAAGGCCTCTTTTAAATCTAAAAGCATTGTTTCTACAAACCGGCCTTTACAACTTTTACATATGGATTTGTTTGGTACATCTAGAACTATGAGCTTTGGTGGTAATTACTATGTGCTTGTCATTAGGGATGACAATTTTCGTTATACATGGACTTTGATTATTCCTCATAAAAATGATGCTTTCGGTACATTTCGTAAACTTGCCAAGGTTATTCAAAATGAAATGGGATTAAACATTGTAACTATCCGAAGTGATCATGGTGGTGAGTTCCAAAATGAGGCATTTGAGGCCTTTTGTACTAAAAATGGAATCGGACATAATTTTTCCTCACCTAGGACTCCCCAGGTGGTGGAAAGAAAAAATCGGTCTCTAGTAGAGCTAGCGAGGACGATGTTCAATGAGACCAATATGCCTAAGTATTTCTGGGCAGACGCGGTAAGCACCGCATGCTATATGATGAATAGAGTCCTCTTAAGACCTGTTATGAAACAAACGCCATATGAAATTTACAAAGGAAGGAAGCCCAACATCTCCCACTTTCACGTCTACGGATTTAAGTGCTTTGTTTTAAATAATGGTAAAGAAAACCTTGGTAAATTCGATGCTAAAGCTGATGAATGTATCTTTCCTGGATATTCCAATTCTAGTAAAGCTTTTAGAATCTATAATAAAAGAACTATGACCATTGAAGAATCTGTGCATGTGTCTTTTGATGAAACTAACCCTAAAATTGTAGTAGAGGAAAGTGTTGATGATCTTGCATAAATTTTGGGAAATAACTATCTTGAGGACAAAATCACTCAAGAGAAGGACCTTGTTGATCAACCACCTCCACAAGAAGAAGAGACACCTCATTCCAATCTTCCAAGAGAATGGAGAACATCTAGACACCATCATTTTGACAACATGATAGGTGATATCTCTAAAGGGGTAACAACTCGAAACTCTCTTAATCACATTCTTCATTACATGGATTTCATTTCACAAATAGAACCTAAAAATGTTGATGAGGCCATAGTTTATGAACATTTGACTCTTGCTATGCAAGAAGAATTAAACCAATTTGAAAGATATGACATTTGGGAATTAGTCCCTAAACCTAAAAACCATTTGGTAATTGGAACTAAATGGGTTGTTCATAACAAGCTAGATGAAAATGGAATCATAACTAGAAATAAATCTAGGCTTGTTGCTAAAGGATATAATCAACGAGAGGGCATAGACTTTGATGAAACCTATGCTCCCGTATCTAGACTAGAGGCTATTCGTATGCTTCTTGCTTTTGCTTGCATCATGGATTTCAAAAATTTTCAAATGGATGTCAAAAGCCCTTTCTTGAATGGTATTATCCAAGAAGAGGTTTATGTGGATCAACCTCCTGGTTTTACAAATTTTGAATTTCCAAACCATGTTTTCAAATTGAAAAAGGATTTGTATTGTTTAAAGCAAGCCCCTAGGGCTTGGTACGAACGTTTAAGTAAGTTTTTGCTTGAAAATGGTTTTCAAAGAGGAAAAGTTGATACCACACTTTTCATCAAAAACAAAACGCATGAAATTTTACTTGTGAAAATATATATGGACGATATAATTTTTGGTGCCACTAACGAAGCTTTGTGCAAGGATTTTTCGAAAATTATGCCAAGCGAATTTGAAATGTCAACGATGGGGGAGCTCAACTACTTTATTTGGTTGCAAATCAAGCAATAAAGGAAGAAATTTTCATCAACCAATTGAAGTATTGTCAAGAGCTTCTCAAGAAGTGTGGGATGAACAATTCAAAAGAGCTATCCACTCCCATGAGCACATCATGTTACCATGACAAGGATGAGAATGGTAAGTCTGTCGACGTAAGTAAGTATACAGGTATGATAGGCTCTCTCCTTTATCTTACTGCTAGTCGCTCAGATATCATGTTCAGTGTTTGCACGTGTACACGGTTTTAATCGAACCCAAAAGAATCACATCTCACCGTGGTAAAAAGCATTATGAGATATCTTATTGGCACACAAAATATGGGTTTATGGTACCCTAAAGTGGCTGATAGCACCCTAATTGGGTACTCGAATTCTGATTTTGCGAGTTGCAAATTAAACTGAAAGAGCACTAGTGGAACTTGCCACTTATTAGGAAATGCTTTAGTTTCTTGGCTTAGTAAGAAACAAGCAAGTGTGGCTTTATCCACCGCCGAAGCGGAATACGTTGCGGCAGGTAGTTGTTGTGCACAAATAATTTGGATGAAATAACAGTTAAATGACTATGGAATTAATCTTAACACTGTTCCTATAAAATGTGACAGCACAAGTGCCATAAACCTCACAAAGAATCCTGTTTATCACTCAAGGACTAAACACATTGAAATTAGACACCATTTCATTAGGGCTCATGTTCAAAAAGGTGATTGAATGATTGAATTTGTTGAAACATCTAAACAACTCGCAGATATTTTTACAAAACCTCTACCTAAAGAAAGCTTCTTTTTCATAAGAACCGAATTAGGGATTTTAAATCAGTCATGCATTGATTAAATTCTGCATATTACACCTTGTTATTTACTGATATGTTTATTAAGAGTGTAGGCAGAAATGACATAATCGATTATGCCAAAATAAAATTTTCAGTCAAGTAAACGGAGAGTCCATAATTGATTACAATAATCGATTATGCCATCACTGACTTTTTGTGCAGTGTGGACAGAGGAGTGATAATCGATCATGGGAACCAATTACTCTATAAATTCAAATTTCCAGAAAGTGACTAATCGATTACATAATCTATTAGTGTTCTTCATTGTTCATCAGAAATCGATTTTTGGAGATTAACCAAGAAAATAATCGATTATGTGAAGATGAAGAGTTGGCCCAAAAAACACACGGGCAGGAACCAACCACTCAAGATCTGCCACGTCATCAAAATAATCAATTATGGGGGTAAGATAATCGATTATTGAGTGAGTTTATAATGTAATATTTGGAACCCTAGCGCTCATTTGCACGCTCCTTGCTATTTTTACGCCTCCCATGCGTGTTTTCTCTTTGTTTTTTGTCAAAAAAATTCTTTTATTACAAAACTCTTCATCTCCACTCAACTCCAATCATCATCATGGCTCCCAAACACCAAAGAACTGTTGTAATCAATCGTGGTCCACTCACACAAGAGCAAGTGGAAAAGTTATTCTCTAATGGAGATCACTATGCTAATTTCATGAGTACCTATCTCAACAAGGAAATGCAAAAGCCTCGATTTCTGGACATCGAGTGGATGAGGAAGAACAATTTTCAGTTTCTAGAGTTCTTGGATTTCACGGGGATCACTGTGTTTCTGTCTCAATATAAGGATATCTATCCGGAGCTGGTAAAGGTATTCTAATGTAACCTTAGGCTTGTTGATGGGGTTATGATTTATGAAGTTTGTTGCAAATCCATTAGTCTCACCGATGCGTCGTTTGGTAGAATAGTTGGCTTACCTTCTGAAGGCACATATGCCACTGCCGAGGGTCCTGCTGCGGAACCCTTGGTAAATGAGTTTACTAGGATTCATGCCATTAAGGATATCTTGACTGACCCCATGGATGGAAATGATAAAGAGATAACTGCTGGTTAAATGAAAGTGCAAAGTAGGTTATTGCACTATGTGTTAGGTAGACTGGGTTGGCTTGGTCATGCAGCACATGTATGACAATAAGGGGAGTGTTGAGTTGCCCTATGGTCATGTTGTGATCCGCATCCTTTGACATGTTAGGGTTAACCTAACTGATGAGGTTAAACTGGACAACAAGAAATTCCATGTCGTGATGAAGGAGGGCACAATTAATCAAACGGGGATAATTAACTATAGTGGTGATTGGGTTTACAAACCCAAAAGTCTGAAACTGTGTGATACTCAGCCACCTCGCACCGATGGAGCATCATCTTCTTCACAAGCATCTTATGCTCCTGGTTCCTCCGAGATGATGGCCTTATTACAGAGTATTCTTGCGGAGGTTCGGGTGAACACCACAGAGAGTCGAGCAAACTCTACTACTATTTGTGAGCTCTCATTGGAAGTGAAATCTTTAGAGCGTAGAGCAATTGAGGTCAGTCCACTCCGAGCGGTCCCACAGTCTCAAGATGACTTTGACAGCAGTAGCATGGAAAATGATGGTGGTGGTGATGATGATGATGGAGATGATGGTATTGGTGGAGATGACAGAGATGATGAGTATTATGTTTAGTACTTTTTTTTTCATTTCTTATGACTTTTATGATTATTTTTGGGATGACTGTATAACTTTTATTTTCCTGGCACTTAAGCTTCCGCACGTACATTTTACTTATATATATGACTATTATGTTTGGATAAATTACTGTTTGCATGCCATGGTCGTTATATCTCATGCTTGAATGGTTTACATATTAGTGGATATATGCCATGATAGGTTTTATTGTTTTTTCTTTTTAATAATGCATGAAGTGAGGGGCAGTAGAGCAAACGACGTTTAAAAACTTTGATATATCATATACCTATTGCTCTAACTTGTCCTTTTTATAAAATCCCTCATAAGATGTTTGTCATCATCAAAAGGGGGCGTTTATGTTTTGATGATTAACAAAAGGATTCAAGTCTAAGGACTTAGTTACAAAAAGCGTGAAAAGGACCAAAAAGCAATTATTTTGATTAAGCGGAATTTTCTTTTATTGTATTGCTTATTTTAGAATCTTTGTAAATGGTTGTGTGTCTCTTAAGTTAAAATCAATCACACACACACATAAAATCTGCTTTGAAAAAGGAACTTAAAAGGTCCTTAAATTGAAATTTACTATAATATCTTTTGACCTTTAAAGTTTTTCAAAAACCCTTTTATACGTGGAATAATCGATTATGCAGCTCTTAATTATGCTTAAATGAGTCTTTTAATAACAGAGTTGTTCAGTTTTCGAAATTCAAATTTCAAAAAGAAATAATCCATTATGTTTTAAGCTTTGTCTTAAAATGGCTTAAATTCTTTTAATGAGTTATTAATTATGTCGAAGCCATTGAGTTTAAAAATTCAAACTATAATTGATTATGGCTTTCAAAAAATCAATTATTTCTTTTTAACCAAAAGTTAGAGGCTTCATAATCGATTAGGATAATCGACTATGCATAATTGAAACGGTCTGTCCTTTTAAACAGAGACCAAGTAATCGATTAGGACCTTACTGTTTCAGAATGCGCCTTTTGATTTTGCTTAAAATAATCGATTATGCTTTATGAATAATTGATTATGACTCAAGAGCTTTCAAGAGATTTTAACCTAACTTCAATTGGTTTATTTAAAGGTCTTTTTTAGAGAAAGGAACACACGAAACACTGAGCATATTTTTGACTTTCTCCTTTCTTGAACAATCCTATATCACTCTCATTCTCTTACACTTGCGTACTTAACTTTGAGAGACATTCACACCGTATAGGTGTTGATTATAGAGCTTCAATTTGTTTTATATTCTGCACTTGTGAGTGTTATCTCTTTGTAAACTCTTTTTCTGTATTTTTGTGAGTGTGATCTCACATAAAATGTTTTTGAGGCTCTTGCACAATGGATAATATATCCTGTGATTTGTGTGGGGGTTCTCTGTTTTGTAAAGGTTCTAGTTGATCCTGTTAAAAGCTAGAGTTGATTGAGAACCCTTGATCGTATTGCCTTGGGGACTTGACGTAGACCATGAGGGTAGTTTGTTGCCGAACCAGGATATATCGCTGTGTTCATCTTCTTAAACCGTTATCATTTTATTTCTGCTTTGTTCCTTGAAAAACGCTTTTAATCGCACGCGTTTATAACAAAGTTGTTTTCTTTAATATATCAAAAGGAAAAAAATTTTATTTTTGCCGAAGTTTTTGAAAAACACAATTCACCCCCCTCTTGTATTTGGAGTCACTTGTCAACAACTGGGACATAGTTCGCAGACCAAGCTTTTCAAGTGTTTTGCAAAGGATTGGGTATCAAACATCACGTCATCTCGGTGGAACACCCTCAAACAAATGAGCAAACTGAGGCTGCAAATAAAGTTATCCTGAACGGACTAAAAAAGAGGCTCGAAGATGCAAAAGGATCATATGTAGAAGAACTCCCGAGTGTACTATGGGCATACCATTTAACTCCCCAGCCGGCCACCAACGAAACACCATTCAAGCTGACTTACGGAGCTGACACCATGATTCCTGTAGAAGTTGGGGAGTAATCAACCATAAGAACCAACTTCACTCCCGGGGAAAACGAGGAGACCCTAAGAGCAGAACTGGACATGGTAGAAGAAACCCGGGGAATTGCACAAATAAGGAACGTTGCTAGCAAGCAAAGGGCTGAACAAAAGTACAATTCCTGATTGAAGGCTCGGTCATTACGAATAGGGGATTTGGTCCTAAGGCTCCAAGCTGGACCAAGAAAGGAAAAGAGCGAAGGCAAGCTGGCGCTGAATTGGGAAGGGCCTTCCAAGGTAACTGAAGATGTCGGAAAAGGCATGTACAAACTAAAGGCCTTAGTGGGGAAGGTGATCCCGAGAACATGTAATGCCACCCATCATAAGTTTTATTATGCTTAAAGGATGCAAACAAAGCACTCTTTTTGCTACCAGCCGTTTTTATCCCTAAGGGGGGTTTTTCACCGAGAGATTTTAACGAGGCTCCCCAAAAAAAGAAATGAAATTAAATATCTTATGGTACCTACTTGTGTTATTCATCTCCTTCAATGCAATTTGGTCAAATAAGGTTGAGCCAAAGCTCCCATATTCTCTAAGAGAAAGTTGAATTCCAAGCTCTTTCCAAAGAAAAGGCTAAGGTCGGTGCTCCTTTTTAATTAAGAGCTCTGCGCTCCAAAAAGAAAAGTTGAGCTCTGGGCTCCCTTCAAAGAAAATGTCGAGCTCCACGTTACCTTTTAATTACGAGCTGTATGCTCCAAAAAAGGATGTCCATCTCCGGGCTCCTTCCAAGGAAAAGGCAGAGCTCCGCTCCCTTTTAATTATGAGCTCCGCGCTCCCAAAAGAAGTTGAGCCCTGGGCAACTTCCAAAGAAAAGATCGAGCTCCACACTCCAAAAAGGAAGTCAAGCTCCGGGCTCCTTCCAAAGAAAGGCCGAGCTCCAAGCTCCCTGTTAATTATGAGCTCCGCGCTCCCAAAATAAGTCGAGCCCCGGGCTCCATCCAATGAAAAGACTGAGCTTCGTGCTCACTTTTAATTACCAGCCCTCCGCTCCAAAAGAAATTTGAGCTCTGGCTCCTTCTAAAGAATTTTTTTTGAGCTTCGCCCTCCCTTTCAAAATTATGAGCTCCATACTCCAAAAGGAAGTTGGGCTTCGATCTTCTTTCAAAGAAAAGGCCAAGTTTCATATTCCAAAAAAGGCGCTTTGCATAAAATGAAGTCCGGAGAAGGCCCACGGTAAGTCATGATAAGAAAAACTGAGAGAGAAGGCATGCGAAGAAGCTTGCAAAAAAGCAAATTCACTAATATCCATCACGTGTGCTAAGGAACCTGAAAATGTGAAATACAGAAAAAACTAAAGACCAAGCCAAACTTCAAAACAGGAAAGAACATCACCAAACCCGAGTCTAAATTCCAAAAAAATACAATCCAATTTCTACTCCAAAGGAACAAGATAAAGGCATAATACAAGCCCAAATCCTAAACATCGAAGTAAAAAAAATAAGTGCCACTACTAGGTAATTTTTCATGAGGGTACTAGTTCTCTTCATCATGCTCGTCCTCTTCATCTTCATCCACAAGGTCTACTAGTTGATCACTTATTACATCTTTCATGGGATGCATAACTGTAAAATCAGTTGCAGGAGTGATACGGCGGGCCTGTTCTTAGGCCAAGTCAAAGCCCACAGTAAGCTGTTTGCTAGCATAGACGGTCTTATCATGCAGTTCGACTTAAGCTTCTCAATCCCTTCCTCCGCCAAGTTCAGCTCTGCGGTTTTCTCATCCCGGGAAGCATTTATTTGCAAACTTGATTCCTCGAGAATAAGAATAGTACCCCCCCGAGATAGATTAAGTTCTTCTTCCAACTTTGTCATAGCCGACTTACGCTCCTCAACTTCTTTGGCAAGTTAGGTGTTCCTGCCAAGATCCGTTTTGTCCGAATCTCCATAGAACGTGAAACCAAGGGGGTTATTTTATGATTTGGGCTTTACAGAATTCAGTGATTCCGGTCCTACGTATCCCAGTGGGAATCAAAGCCAGACGTAGTTCTAGGTTCATCCCTTGGCGGGGGGTGATCTCAATCCCTTCATTTTGTGTCGGACGAGTACTAGGGAGCAAGGACTGTTTCATAGTCTCTTGGTCGACGCTAGTTCCTCTAACACGCTTTAGGGAGAGTCACCTATGTTCAGTGAAAAGGTCCCCCTGTTCTTATGAGGGGTACTGCCCCTTTTATAATTTCTGGACCGGGCCGGGTACTTGGGCTCGGTGGCCGGGTTAATAACCTCGGCCAGTACACAAGCCCCCCAAGCTCTGAGCTTAAACAAGCGAAAGAGCTGACAAGTATTAAACCGAGCTGATACTTCGGCCATGTGGACTTCCTTCCTTCCTTATTTCAAGATGTTACTTCAACCGAACCTGCCTTCCTTTTTGTATTTTAAGGCTTTGAACTCGGCCTCATTTTTACTTTCGGCATTGTGCTCGGTTCCTTTAATAATTTCAATGGCTCGAACTCGGCCTTTAGGCTCAGACTTGGCCTTAAGAAATTTAATGGCTCGCACTCGGCCACCAGGCTCAAACTTGGCCTTAAGAATTTGACTGGCTCGAACTCGGCCACCAAAATAAGATGCCTGCCGAGTAAATACTTCGGCAAGATAAGAGAAAATAAAGCAATATTCGCAATAAATTCTTTTATTGGATGGAGTCCGCGGTGTGCCTCGTTAAAACCTCCCCGGTCAAAACCCTTTTTGGGACAAAATACCGAGGTAGGAAAAAGAGTACAGCACCCGACTATATACATCAACTGCAGCTTAGTGCAGTGATCGGGCTGTGATCCAAGCTGTGCTGATATGTCCTCGGCCCTGGAGGACTTTGGGCTAGGGCCCATAGCCGGGGTAAGCTCGGTCAACCCGAGGTATAGGCAAGTCCTCGGGATTACATTCTCGGCCAGTACACAACAAGCCCCCCCGAGCTCCGAGCTTGAATAAGCGAAGGAGTTGATAAGTGTGAAACTGAGCTTATTCTTCGGCCACACAAACTTTGTTCTTTCTTGATATTCGTATTTGATTTCAATAATTTCACGGCTCAAACTTGGCCTTTAGAATTTAATGGCTCGTACTCGGCCAACAGGCTCAAACTTGGCCTTTAGAGATTTAATGGCTCGTACTCGGCCAACAGGCTCAGACTTGGCCTTTAGAATTTAATGGCTCGTACTCGGCCAACAGGCTCACACTTGGCCTTTAGAGATTTAATGGCTCGTACTCGGCCAACAGGCTCAGACTTGGCCTTAGAAATTTGACTGGCTCGAACTCCGCCGGGCTCAAACTTGGCCCCTCTGACTGGCTCGAACTCGGCCATTGGCTCGTACTTGGCCACCAGGCTCAAACTTGGCCTTTGGAATTGAACGGCTCGGACTCGGCCGCCGGGCTCAAACTTGGCCCCTCTGACTGGCTCGAACTCGGCCAACGGCTCGGACTCGGCCGCCGGGCTCAAACTTGGCCCCTCTGACTGGCTCGAACTCGGCCAACGGCTCGTACTCGGCCGACGGGCTCAAACTTGGCCCCTCTGACTGGCTCGGACTCGGCCAACGGCTCGTACTCGGCCGCCGGGCTCAAACTTGGCCCCTCTGACTGGCTCGGACTCGGCCAACGGCTCGTACTCGGTCGCCGGGCTCAAACTTGGCCCCTCTGACTGGCTCGAACTCGACCATTAGGCTCAAACTTGGCCTTTGGAATTGAACGGCTCGTACTCGGCCGCCGGGCTCAAACTTGGCCCCTTTGACTGGCTCGAACTCGGCCAACGGCTCGGACTCGGCCGCCGGGCTCAAACTTGGCCCCTCTGACAGGCTCGAACTCGGCCAACGGCTCGTACTCGGACGCCGGGCTCAAACTTGGCCCCTCTGACTGGCTCGAACTCGGCCATTAGGCTCAAACTTGGCCTTTGGAATTGAACGGCTCGTACTCGGCCGCCGGGCTCAAACTTGGCCCCTCTGACTGGCTCGAACTCGGCCAACGGCTCGTACTCGACCGCCGGGCTCAAACTTGGCCTTTGGAATTGAACGGCTCGGACTCGGCCGCCGGGCTCAAACTTGGCCCCTCTGACTGGCTCGAACTCGGCCAACGGTTCGGACTCGGCCGCCGGGCTCAAACTTGGCCCCTCTGACTGGCTCGAACTCGGCCAACGGCTCGTACTCGGCCGCCGGGCTCAAACTTGGCCCCTCTGACTGGCTCGGACTCGGCCAACGGCTCGTACTCGACCGCCGGGCTCAAACTTGGCCCCTCTGTCTGGCTCGGACTCGGCCAACGGCTTGGACTCGGCCGCCGGGCTCGAACTTGGCCCCTCTGACTGGCTCGAACTTGGCCATTAGAATAAGATGCCTGAGAATTAACTCGTCTTTATGGACTTATGTTATCTTTTAAGGACTTATGTTATCTTTTAAGGACTTATGTTACCTTTTATCAGAAGTCATGCTCGTTTTTAAGGGCTTTGAGTGTCTTTTACTGAGATCATTCTCGTCTTAAGGACTTGACACTACCATAGCTCTTGCCAAGATTTTTGCTTCCTTATAACTCCATTCATATATATTTTTTTTCTTTGAATGGCCATTAATGCTGATTGGTTGGGAGAATATACCTTATCTGCATTAAAAACTGATTGATAGTGCGTACTTTGAGGAACAATTAATGCGGCAATCATTGGTCCTCCATGAACGTAGGGATTTGAATTGAAAACAGGGTCAGTATTAGCTCCACGATTTCCTCCAGTTGATTCTCCAAATTTATTTATTTTTTTGAATGCCCATTAATGCTGATTGGTTACTGCCTTATCCAATGAGATAGATTTTGAGTGCCCATGCCCATTAATGCTGGTTGGTTACTGCCTTATCCAATGAGATAGATTTTGAGTGCCCATGCCCATTAATGCTGATTGGTTACTGCCTTATCCAATGAGATAGATTTTGAGTGCCCATGCCCATTAATGCTGATTGGTCACTGCCTTATCCAATGAGATAGATTTTGAGTGCCCATGCCCATTAATGCTGATTGGTTACTGCCTTATCCAATGAGATAGAGAGCCCTTGATTTGCGGTCATGTCCCCAGCATTCACTCCAGCCGTTATTCCCCTCTCCTCACTAATTCCAAATCCAGCGCTCCTTTGAATTAATTGGTTGGAAGAAGATCCGCCCCCACTGTTTTCAATAGAATGGTTGGGTGGGATCCCTTGATTTTCTCCATCGAAACCTCATCCTCCTTGATTCTAGGAGATATTCGTTCCACTAAATCCGTTACTTCTCCCTCCAAAATCGTTAGTGTTTTGCCTCCCCCTCTCATCCTTCAACCACCGAGGGCCTCCTCCCGCCGCCATCCTCCGTGACTCTGCTCGCAGAGCAACACCCCTGCCACAACAGAAAACTCAGAACACATCCACGTCTCACATGGAGAGAACACACTCAC
Organism: Sophora flavescens; assembly: GCA_030762895.1. Taxonomy (NCBI): domain Eukaryota; kingdom Viridiplantae; phylum Streptophyta; class Magnoliopsida; order Fabales; family Fabaceae; genus Sophora; species Sophora flavescens. The sequence goes on from CM061064.1 coordinate 145,280,411, forward strand.
GTCTCACCATGGTTTGTGGTATGGGAAAGTTTTGCTTCGATTCCCACAGACGGCGCCAAATGTTCCTGCCAAGATCCGTTTTGTCCGAATCTCCATAGAACGTGAAACCAAGGGGGTTATTTTATGATTTGGGCTTGACAGAATTCAGTGATTCCGGTCCTACGTATCCCAGTGGGAATCAAAGCCAGACGTAGTTCTAGGTTCATCCCTTGGCGGGGGGGTGATCTCAATCCCTTCATTTTGTGTCGGACGAGTACTAGGGAGCAAGGACTATTTCATAGTCTCTTGGTCGACGCTAGTTCCTCTAACACGCTTTAGGGAGAGTCACCTGTGTTCAGTGAAAAGGTCCCCCTGTTCTTATGAGGGGTACTGCCCCTTTTATAATTTCTGGACTGGGCCGGGTACTTGGGCTCGGTGGCCGGGTTAATAACCTCGGCCAGTACATTAGGCCACGCTATTCCCCATGTTCATAACTCGAGCAATCTTTCGCCTAAGTTTCTCCTGCTCAGTCATCAAATCAGCAATATCCTTCTCCACTTTGATAGCTTCGAGTTCTTGCCACCAAGCAAGGCTTGCTAGCTTGAGTCTGACCATGCTAACTAGTCGGTTTGAATGAGTACGACCCAACTTCTGATAGAGTTTAACATCCGCACCTCGGAAAAGATGTTCATTCACCATTTTTTCATGAGAAGAAGCATTCCTCAAAGTGCTCAGACCTGCGGGCACAGGAGTGGGACCTGATAAAAGCTGCAGAAGTAGGTTGGCTGGGGTACCCGCAAAGGAAGGCGGAGAGTACCCTTGGTCATCTCTATCATTTTCCAGAAACTAGGGCTTGCATGGGGCATGTACATGCAGACTCTTGTTCAACCACGAAAATCGCCTTCCCCCGACAACGTCCACCATGAGACACCTCAATGTCCTATTAAAGAAAATCCCAATTAACTAAGCCTTAATTCATAGTTAACATTAACGTGATTATTACAAGAGAAATAATTATAATATTAAAACTGTAAAACCTTTAAAACATGCACAATAGAAACACCTGGATATATACATTAAAATAGCACAAAACAACACTAGAAAGGGTTGAATAGTGTTTTCGCAAATCAGATTTTTCAACCACAAAACAAAATTCAGTGCAGTTAAGACGCTTTGATATAGATGCCTGTTTCAGCAAGCTGAATTAAAAGAGTTAACTATAAACACTCCCCAAATAACTAGTAACAACAGATAAATAACTTGTAAGTAAAGTAAAGAGTTTAGGGAAGAGAGTACTCAGAGATTTATCATGGTTCACCCACAACCTTTGGGTTACATCCAATCCTTGGTTTCACCAAGTTTTAACATTATAACTGATCAAGGTTAGAGACGAGTATTATTTGTACACCTAGCCTCTCCAGGCTCAAACACAAGTATTATTTGCACACCTAGCCTACTCAGACTCAACAAGTATTCTTGAAACAAGCCTTTTCAGGCTCAGGGAAATTTAAGGTCTGTTTGCACCACAGCTTCAATATTACAGCAGTAATTCAATCAAATAACACTTTATATAGTGAATACAAATTTAAGATCTGGTGAGTTGCAGATAAGTTCTTCTCTAGATGATTTGAAACTTGGAGAGAATATGATGAGAGTGATGGTAGCTTTTCAATCTATTTGGTATTCTCTGTAAGAATGCTTCTTCTTGAGAGAGTATAATGTGTCTTAGCTTTTCGATTTTCTCTATGTCTTATGCTTCTTCAGTTCTTCGACTTCTTCTATTTATACTTGACCATAATAGATCCATTGAGGCATAGTCAAGGTTCTTCTTCTTTTTCCTTTGGATAAACAATAACCATTTTGACTTGGCAATTAATGTTTGAGAACGTTGGAAGTCCTGTGTTAACTGCAGAGCATAGTAGATATGCTTTATTTACTCGGGCAGCGTTTCTTTCCTTTATTGTGCAACACTTAGAAAGTCTTAGATAAAGGTGCTTTTCTCTTTATCGCATAAGAGACGTTTTGTAGCATTGCCCTTTGTCTTTTCTTCTTTTCTGTACTTGATAAAAGACAAGGAATAAAATAAATATACTCCTATGAATACTTTAATTCCTTAATGAAATACTTCCATCCAGATTCCAAAGAATTTCTTTCGAAAAACATTTTTTCTCTTTAAGCATGTAACTTCATACTTTTAATACTTCACGTCTTCTAAGCTAGAGATATGAACTTGAATATCCTTCAGGTCCTTTGAGTCATTATAACATGAGTGGAATTCTTGATTCTGTCAGAAGTCCAGGCACATCCTATGAATAATCAGACGCTTCTTGATGTAAGTCTTTATTGAAGATTTAGCTGTAATCTTGATGTACGTTCTTTCAACTTTCTTCAGAAGATTGTGTTTGTACTCTTTGTCGTTTTGAAGAGTCTTTGATCAGTGTATAGATTTTGACATTTTCTATGATCTTTTAATTTGAGAGACGATATAGGGATCTTGAGTAGATCACTCTTCATTCTTTGACATAGTCTTCCCATAAACAACTGATTGATTAGATGATGCACTGTCTTCATCTTTCAATCTTGAAGATGTTAGATTAGAAGTAACATTTTGCCTTCTTGCTCCTAGTTACTATCTTCATAGACATGGAATCTGATAAAAAGATGTTGGCCTTAGTGCTTCAGAGCTTGAATCTCTCTTCAGAGGCGTTACTCTACATCGTGCATTAAGTTTCCAAAGATCAGACATATACATTGTGCTTTGATCCTTTAGTTGAGTTGATCTGCTAAGATTATTTTCTCTTTTTGTAAATCTCAAGTAGATGATTAGCAATACTCAGATAGTTCAATTAAAATAATTTTCTTAATGTTTGGGTTCATCAAAACACACACAGGCTAACTGGATTGTGAGTCAGATACTTGACAGAGTCAGATGCTTTGTGACTTAACATACATAACGTATACACAAATCTGTAAGAGCATGCAGAGTCCCAACTGTGGGATCAAAAACCTCGAAACCATCTATACAGACTCCAAGAGAAAATAAAACAGAAGATACGGAAACAAATACGTTTAAGCGATAAAAAACTCTTAACTTAACTATCTGCCTGCCTCTCAACAAAATACATCTGAAATAGAAAACAAGGATCACAGAGGTTCATTGTGTAACAGACGCATCCAACCAATCCATTTCACAACCGATATGGGAGTCTGGAAACTACCCTTGCCCCCGTCATAACGACGTCTATACATCTACGGTGGGATCTTTTGCAGATAGCATTGTGGCCGGTAGTCCTTCCAAGGTGTCATCCCCATCTTGCTTCTGTTGTTCATCTATTGTATCAATACATACAGAGAAATATAGAGAAGAAGGGAGATAAGTAACTCTAACATAGTCATAAGAATGGGGATGGGGACACATAGAGCAGACATTGTACATACAAACCACATACAACAAACAGACAAACATCATCCGAGTCATACCAACACAATACATCCTCAAAGTTTACTCTCAAATCATTCCTCTAAGGAGTCTCACTCCTATGCATGTCGGTCGATGTCTCTCATCCGGGTCTTAACCTCGATACCTCCACGAGCCTCACTGGTCACCTCGAAGAACGTCAGTTAGTTTGTCCAGGTAACCATTCCACTCGCTGTGACCCAAAAGAGTGCATCCCCCTATGAGCTTAACTCCAATAGGGGTGTTTGCATCGCCTCAGAACGTCCACCTGCGATGTTGCTACTCATGGTAAAGTCGGGAAAACCAGGCTATACTGGGGTACACGACATATTAGGAGCTACCTAATGGTCACTGTAAGCCTCCCAAGTCCAGCTCATACATTCCGAAGGTCTCTTCACAGACCAGCCCTTTTGTAATCCGTACTCGCACTCGAGTACAACTAACCTCATACGACTTCCAGTCATACTGCTCGCTAGTTGACAAAATGCAATACAATAAACATTTTTGAGTTAATGATAGTGTGATTTTACATCATGTTTTCTGTACATATTTGCATGCATTTTTCATATAGATTAGGCATTTTTTAGTTGATTTTAGTTAGATTTTCCCTTGGAACGGGTGAAGCGGTGTCTTGGTGTTGTTTTGCAGGAATTCAATGTAAAAATGATCAAAATTAGCCATGGTGGAGCTTGGATGAAATAGAGCTTGAAAAGTGAAGAATATGAGCCAAACAGAGCGCATCACGGCATGGCCGTGATGACCATCACGGCCGTGATCAAGCAGAGCAGAAGGCAAAAGTCAGAGACTGTCACGGCCTGCCCGTAATAGACATCACGGTCGTGACCAACCAGAAATTTTGGTTTTCGCGTCGCGAACATAGTGCTCGCCTCGCGAGACTTTATTTTGTGCAACTACGCCTTGGACATAACGCGTCACGGCCAGCCCGTGATGGCCATCACGGCCGTGACGCGCAACAGCCCTATAAATAAGAACGCAGCAGACAGAAGAAGGGAGTTTTTGGGGTCCATTTAAAGGTATTTGGAGGCTGCAGCTGGGCTAGGGTTTCAACCCTAGAAGGGAGCCAAGAGGGGTTGCTTTGAAGAAGAAGGAAAGCTCCCATGGGGCCTCTTCTCTCCTCTTCCTTCCTATCTCTCTGGTTTGGTTTTCTTTGTTTTATGAGTAGTTAAATCCCTGTGTTGGGATTAGATGTAATCAAACCTATGTTTATGTATTTATCTTGACTGATTATTCTATGTTCATGTCTTCATATTAGTGGTTATCTTTCTGTGCTTAATGCTTGTTGTGGCTAGCACCCCCATGACTTGATTTGTGTTTTGGTATGCAATGGGAACGTTCGTATCATAACCGGAACTGAATTTAATCACCTAGTAAGCCTTGTATCTAGGAATGGAACTAGGTTTATTAGTAATCACATGATCCCTAATCTTAATGCAAATTCATTAATCTAGGCCACCTAAGGAATTAGGGTCTATTAGTGGATTTAGGCTCTTGCCATCCGAGGAATCGGGGTTTGAGTAGTTTAGTGGATTGATTTTAATATCTGAAGCATGAATAGGAGGTATCTAGTCCTGATAGTGCATGAGTTAGAGGTTTGGTGAAGTCTAGTCCCAACATATCCTTTCTGCACGCCAAGTGTTTGTCAAAAGTCCCCAAAAAGACAAAAAGATTTTATCTCTTTTCTTTTGTTTATTTTGATTTCTCTTGATCAATAGTTTAGTCTAGATAGTTGCCGAGCTTGCGAATTGGTAGTTGACATCCAATCCCCGTGGATACGATAACCGGTCTTACCACCGTATTACTTGCACGACTGGGTATACTTGCCCAGATCTGTCAACAAGTTTTTGGCGCCGTTGCCGGGGATTGGTTTTGCCAATATCATTAGTAACAAAGGAGGCAACTAATTTAGACATTTTTATTTCTTTTATTTTCTGTATATATTTGATCTTTTTGTTTTGAGCTTTGGTAGTGCCAGGTGGACAAAATTCATGGAAAATTTTTATTATCCACCTGATGAGGAAGCCTCCAGTCGCGTTTTGGAAGACAACTGGTGTTTGGGAGACGTCATGGATTTGATGGACCATATTACTCCCGCACAAGTTGATTATATGACGGGAAGGCTAATATACAACTTCTCCGAGGAGGATTGGGAAACCTTTTGTTCCTATTTGCCACCTCCACCACCATGTATGATTCCCATAGAGCCACAAGAATCAGCATTTGAGAAAAATCTGGTTATGGGAATGGATCAAATTGAAGATGAAGTGGTGGTGGTAAGTGAACAACAACAAGAGGAATTACCTTCCATACATCCTTGGAGAGGAACAAGTGAGAAGGCGGGGCATTTGGAAAGCACTCCCTCCACCATGCATGTTGAGCAATCTGATTTTACTGCATTAAATAATTATGTTAGCTTGCATGCATGTGTGGACATTGGTAAGTTAGCCCCTTCCACTTGTCTGTCACACTTCCTCTTGAAAATTCCACTTGACCCGAGAGGAAGTGAATTTATAATTGCAAAGGTCAATGGATATTTCACCCAATGGCTGGGTGGAATTGAGAATAAAGTTATATTACTGTTGCAATCACCACCCCAATTTCCATTTGATCCGGGAGGAGGATCCAGGTGGATGCTTTTTAATAAGTCAAGCTAGTGACATTAAAGGAGCGCTCATTGGGAGGCAACCCAATTTTTATTTTCCTTTTCCTTTTTCCTTTTTGTTTAGTTAGATTTTATTTTTGATTTTTAAACTCTTGAATAATTTGAGAAGATCAAGAGTTTTCTTTTACTAATAAAATTGCCAAGTGATTCCAGGGTAAGAAGGAAGGAGGGAAGAGCAAGAAGACAAGAAAAAGCAACCCAACTTTCAAGCAGTTTCTGACTGAAATTAAAGTCAACACCTGCTACCGCCTCGGTAAGCCGTTCCAGTTTTTTGTCTTATTTTATTTTTTCTCCTCTTTCGATCTTGATTGTTTACATTGGGGACAATGTAAATTTTTAAGCTTGGGGTAGGGGTATTTTGCATTTGCATTTTTCATGTTGCATTCATATAGTTTTGCATGATAGTTTTGCATGTTCACATGATTAGATTGCCCTTGCTTGAATTTTGCATCCCATTGTGAGAACTAAGTGCCCCATAATTTGAGATAGTGAATTGTTGAACCCAATTTGTTATTCTTGTGATATGGCTGCAAATGAAAATGTTTGAGATAATCTTGGATAGTTGATGATTAGCATATGGTTCTATGGATTTGTGTTTTTCATTGAGTTCTGAACTAAACTGTGAGATTTTGAGCCAAAGGGGTACTCACAAAATTTTACCCCATTCTTTGTGTAGAGTGTATTCCTCTTGGTTTGTTTTCTCTAGAACTTGACTTGAAACCATTTTGAAGCTTAAAAATTTTTGAAAACATTTTTGAAAATGATCGAGGCAATAGGTATTTTTCTGGCCTTCTGAGCTTTGAATGAATAAATGCTACCCCTTAGTTGCCCAATTTTGAGCCTGAAAGAATAGAATACTTTTCTTGGTACCCTGAAATGTTTTGATAAATAAGTTTGATAAGGGACCTTCTAAAGTATTACAAAAGGGTAAAAAGGTAGTTGAAAAAGTTTGGGAAAAGAATCAGAAAAAAATAATTCTTTTGATTTGAAAAATCTCCCCTTCTCCAAGCAAAAGAAAAAAAGAAAAAAAAATAAAAATAAATAGAGAAGGGGATGACAAAAAGAAAAATGAGAAATAAAAAGAAAAGGAAAGAAAAGAAAGGTGGAAAGTGAATTGAAACCCAAAAGGTATTTTAGAAGGTCATGTTTTGCAAATGTTGATATGTTGTGTAGCCTTTTGAAATATCCTTTTATTGATTTCCCCACCTAATGATTAATCCCATGGCCACGTTACAACCAAATAAAAGACCTCTTGATTCTTGATTGTTTTCATTAATAAAGTAGAGATTTGGTTGATAGTCAAGCCTATGGTAGGATTCATTCCTTGAGGAAAATTGAGTGAAATGTCTTATCCCCTAAACACTTGAGTGAGGTTAGAAGGAAAGCCAAGCAAATGAACAAGCTTGGGGTGAGCTTCAGGTGAGAAAGAGTGCCCAAATCAGTGAGAACATGAGTCTAAGGAACCTAAGCCTCTAATTGGACTTGAATTGATTGTCTCTTGCTGAATTGTTTGAATTGCCTATTACTTGGATTATTTGCTCGGGTTCTTGGTTCACTATCAATGTTCTGTTTATTCTTCTGGCCTTAGTGATTGCTTGAGGACAAGCAATTGAATAAGCTTGGGGTGATTTGATAGTGTGATTTTACATCATGTTTTCTGTACATATTTGCATGCATTTTTCATATAGATTAGGCATTCTTTAGTTGATTTTAGTTAGATTTTCCCTTGGAACGGGTGAAGCGGTGTCTTGGTGTTGTTTTGCAGGAATTCAATGTAAAAATGATCAAAATTAGCCATGGTGGAGCTTGGATGAAATAGAGCTTGAAAAGTGAAGAATATGAGCCAAACAGAGCCCATCACGGCATGGCCGTGATGACCATCACGGCCGTGATCAAGCAGAGCAGAAGGCAATAGTCAGAGACTGTCACGGCCTGCCCGTAAATGACATCACGGCCGTGACCAACCAGAAATTTTGGTTTTCGCGTCGCGAACATAGTGCTCGCCTCGCGAGACTTTATTTTGTGCAACTACGCCTTGGACAGAACGCGTCACGGCCAGCCCGTGATGGCCATCACGGCCGTGACGCGCAACAGCCCTATAAATAAGAACGCAGCAGACAGAAGAAGGGAGTTTTTGGGGTCCATTTAAAGGCATTTGGAGGCTGCAGCTGGGCTAGGGTTTCAACCCTAGAAGGGAGCCTAGAGGTGTTGCTTTGAAGAAGAAGGAAAGCTCCCATGGGGCCTCTTCTCTCCTCTTCCTTCCTATTTCTCTGGTTTGGTTTTCTTTGTTTTATGAGTAGTTAAATCCCTGTGTTGGGATTAGATGTAATCAATCCTATGTTTATGTATTTATCTTGACTGATTATTTTATGTTCATGTCTTCATATTAGTGGTTATCTTTCTGTGCTTAATGCTTGTTGTGGCTAGCACCCCTATGACTTGATTTGTGTTTTGGTATGCAATGGGAACGTTCGTATCATAACCGGAACTGAATTTAATCACCTAGTAAGCCTTGTATCTAGGAATGGAACTAGGTTTATTAGTAATCACATGATCCCTAATCTTAATGCAAATTCATTAATCTAGGCCACCTAAGGAATTAGGGTCTATTAGTGGATTTAGGCTCTTGCCATCCGAGGAATCGGGGTTTGAGTAGTTTAGTGGATTGATTTTAATATCTGAAGCATGAATAGGAGGTATCTAGTCCTGATAGTGCATGAGTTAGAGGTTTGGTGAAGTCTAGTCCCAACATATCCTTTCTGCACGCCAAGTGTTTGTCAAAAGTCCCCAAAAAGACAAAAAGATTTTATTTCTTTTCTTTTGTTTATTTTGATTTCTCTTGATCAATAGTTTAGTCTAGATAGTTGCCGAGCTTGCGAATTGGTAGTTGACATCCAATCCCCGTGGATACGATAACCGGTCTTACCACCGTATTACTTGCACGACTGGGTATACTTGCCCAGATTCGTCCAACAGTTAACACAGGAACCTTCTCACAAAGTCACAGTTTGACAACGGATGCTCATACATCCCCGGCCTCAAAGTCACAATCTCAAGGCATTACCACGGTGTCAACTTTCAACTCATCCATACAAACATATCATCAACCAGTAAAGAACCAATCATCAACAACATATAATAATAATAATAATAATAATAATAATAATAATAATAATAATAATAATAATAATAATAATAATAATAATAATAATAATAATAATAGTAAAAGCATAACAATATACCAAGCAGCACAGTATCAACATGTTATAACAACCATCACATCAACGGGCAAATAAGACAACCCCAACAAGCATAAATTTTCTAACCTAGGGTTTCAGCCTACGTCGATAAACCTAAAACAACTAAACCCAAAACCACATTAAAATATTATTTTATTAGGGTTTAGCTATTGTCGATTAGTCGACATCATAGTAGTTCCTGGGGAACCCTACACACATGCATAATATTTACACTATGCTTGTCTCCCCAACGATGTCGGTTATTTTCTCCCCACCATGGCTATTCACGTCGGCTTTCTCATCAACTAGAATCACGGTCTCCTCTTTCCTCCCTTGCTGCCATGTACACTCCAGGGCTCCTTGGTGCTCCAAAATTTACCCTAACATAGAGACAACATCCAGACATAGTCATAAACCCTAATCTTGCTCGAAACCTATAATCGATGCAAGAAAATAGATAAATACAGAATATGACTAAGAACACTAATATCGACGTGTTAGGGATTCGGGTATTACCTCAGTTGTATTGAAGAATCGAAGATCGATACTTGTAGTACTCGAAGCCCTGATCACACAGATGTAGTCAGAATCGCGATCAGATAGACGTATTGTCTCTGGTGAAGAAGAAGGCCTCTCAAAATCAACTTAAGTGTCACTTAAGTTGAATTTGTCCATTGAGCATGCTATAGCATGCTTGGACACCACGCTAGATCATTCCAACGTTCACCTACCCACACTAAAGCGTGCTAACACTCTAACATTGGGTCTCCCAACTTTCAAACGTTGGACCTTCTTCTGGTATCCGATTTTCGCACGTTTTGGTGGGTTCTGAACATGTTTCAAGTCCGACTGACTTCAAATTTGAAACATTAGTTCATCAACACACAAGGAACAATATTAAGCCTTCAAATATGCTTAATCCCTTCCTCAATCATAAATAAAGAAAATGGGGTGTTACACAACACCCGAATTTGTAGTCGAGGAGCCGGCCCCAGTTTCTCCAATAGCAAGTTTGGAACCATTATCCCTGACCAAAGCAAAGGCAGTCATCAATAATAAACTCAAGAAAAATAAAAGGAAAAAAGTAAAAGAAAAAGAACCTCACCCGATGTAAACTCTTCTAGACGAATTGGGTCATCCCCCATGGCTATTAAATCGAAACTCGAGACCCCATCCAAGTTCTCGAGGAAATCTACTTCTAACTTCTGAATGGCGGACAACTTATTATATTCGCAATCCGTTATGATTTTAGGATCTGATGTCCAATATACAGGGAAGTCGGGTTTCCCCGAGGCAGAAATGAAAAAGAGAGCGCGATTGTCCCGAGAAACCACCTTTAAAAACTCGACCATAAAACCTTTAAAAGAACTCGAGAAAGCACAAATAATTTTCCGCTCAGTAATAGAACTAAGGGAGATCCATCTCACAGGGCCATTTAGCCTAGCTGAAAAAAAACGAAAATAAAACGGGTACCTAGGCCGATATACCCAGGAAAAAGAAAACTATCTCTATGACTTTGACGAAGGCCCAACTATTCGGATGTAACTGGGTAGGAGATATATTAAAAGCTCGCAGAACAGAGCACCCGATCTCCGTAAAATGAAGACAAACACGAGCCAAAGAAAGGATCCATTTATACATAAAAAAGAAAGAAGGATAAGAGGACTCTCCCGAGAAACAAACTCGGTCTGTCGGAGAACATGGGAGAAAGATAATTCGATTCAAACCCTCCTGATCAGAATGAAATTTCCCTAACTTGAGACAAAGAGGAAGGGGTCTGAAACTTGGAAGGAAGAGACAACGCTTCATGATCAACCCAGTCAAAGGGGAAGCTGGCACATCCCCTCGTGGGGAAGCAGGGACGGGCACGGCCGAAGCCCCCTCGGTGGCGGCCGTCGTTGCTAAAGGAAGATTGTTGGCCATTGCAAGTAGTAAGATATATATATATATATATATATATATATATATATATATATATATATATATATATATATATATATATATAAAATGTATTTTCCTCTTCCTCTCCAAAAGCTCTAACCTTTCTCCTCCAAAAAAGAGTAAGAAAAAAGACGGAAAGTAAAAGAAAGAAATGAGGAAAAGGAAGGCACCTGTAGAATAACGTTTGAAAAGAGGAAAACTTTCCAAAAAATGAGGAAGAAACCACCAAGAAGAGGTTGCTAGCAGGGAGTTGTGCGGCAGAAACCAAAAAGAAGAAGGAGGTTGTGAGGCAGAAATGAAAACATAGGGAAGGGAAAAGGCCCCCTATTTATAGAACGAATCAATTTTTCAAGGCGATGTCTTCAATCCTCACCGCCCAGGGGGGAGGATGCATCATCCATTAATTATAATCGTTGATATAATATTAAAATAGATCAACGGTTGAGATTAAAAGGTCAAAATTGGAAAAGCAAAAAAACAAAAAAAGATCATCCTCTCCATCTGAACTCATCGGTCTTGTTGTCAACCACCGCCACCGTCTTCCGGCAACCTCTACTTCCACAACTACCCCACCTCCATCGCCGCACCTCTTCCTCTTACATAACCCCGCTATTACCTTCATCCGTAACCGTGCCAGTGCTGCTACGCCGTCCGCATCACCGAGCTCAGATGAAAGTGTGGCTGGATTTGCTTCAGACGAGGGTGGTCTTCAACTCTGCTTCAGAACCTCCAGATCTGCTTCGTGGTGTCGCTGGATCTGCTCAGATGAAAGTGCGACGCGGCGATGGCGGCTGAAGCATCGAGGACGGCAGATCTAGGCACAGTAGCATGGCGAAGGAAAGAACAAAGAGAGGCGCTTGGTGGGGAAGAGCAGAGGGGTGAGGCCGTTGTGAAGCTCGACGGTGGTTGAGCTTGTTGGATTCAGATTCGTCTAATGGTGGAGAGCGACGGTTCGAGGGGAGTTGTGTGCGGTGATGACTGGTAGCCTCGCCGTCGTCCACCGCCATGAATGGTTCGTCGGATGCGAGTCAGGAAGCCAGCCGTCGGGAAGGTTGAGGAAGCCATGGGGAAGACTTACCAATCGAGTTCGGTGACTCCGACGATGGCGGAGGAGGGGCCCCGTGGTCCGCCGGCGATGTAGCGAGATTGATGGGACCGGAGGAGGATCCACCACAGCCGCCCAAGTCAGTGGAGGAGAAGAGGCAGAGGCTGTTGGTGGCGTTGCAGAGGTGCTGAAGAAGACCCCGAAACCGACGGTTTCGTCTTCGCCGCCGCCATTAGCGAGAGTGGAGAACGTGAGAAACAGTAACTGGTAGAGATGACTTTTGTTTTGCTTTTTTTTGTTTTGCAGAAAGTACCCATTATGCCCTTGGAGTATGCAAACACATAACAGGGAGGATTAAAGACTCGCCCATTTTTCAACCTTGGTCAGAAATAATCCAACGGGTAATTAAAAAAGGTGAAAAGGCTGGACAAATAAATTCACCAAAACTGCTCCCAAAAGCATGCACAACTAGGTAACCAGACACAAAATGCGTAATCCCGAGGCGATGTGACGTTTCACCTGAAAAAAATTCAAAACTGACATATGAACTCGGGATAGCGAACATTACATGAACTGAAAAAATTCGACCCGACATATAATTGGTCTGTCAGGATTAGTCGGGCTACAAACAAAATCATCTGCCCAACTACATATACTCCCGATTACCCTGTTAGCACACAATGGGCCCAAGAAACAAGTCCATCTCGAGAATAACAAGGATCCTCAATACTCATATGCATGTTCTATATATGGAAAAGTAATTTCTTAGCTTTCAATCTAATGTCTATTGTCCACTGAAAGTCCCATCCTACTTGATCGTTGGCATAGCATTACTTAGCCATTTTTGGTCCTTTATCTTTTGATGAAAATTCGTTTTGGTCCTTTATCTTTTACAATATTCATTTTGATCCTTTATCTTCTTAATGTTACTCAAAATGATTCTTCCGTCAGATTTATCACTAAGGTCCATTAATATCCACCGGAATCTGGGCAACCCTTCGCCGTAATCTGGGGTCAAACAAACATATTAATGCACTTAGACTCATTTTGACCATCATCTTCATCTTCAATCTCAAACACCCTTTTCACCATTTTCCTCAATTTCAAACACCCTTTTCCCATATTCAACCCACAATGGCAGCCACCACAAAGACATAATGGCCTTCTCCTTCGCGATCATCGTCCCTTCTTGGAGGAGGGACAAGTATTTTGTCAATTCCTTCACCCACCATCACCAAATCCCTCTGCTCTTACAGTAAACTATGAACCATTCTAATTCAGGTTATGGAAAAATAACACAAATTAAAAAGAAACCCTAATTTACAATTAATTAAGAAATTGAAGGAGGCAAAATAAGGGAACCTAAGACTGTTGTGGTTAATTACAACTCTCGCAAGAAATTGGGATGGAAATTAAGAAATTGAAGGAGGCAAAGAAGGGAATCATTCAGTTTCACCACTCCACCACCGTGCGTCCACCTCCACCAACCCCATCAATGAAAACCCATGATTGACCAGAGAAGAAGACAAGCATGGGCATGATAGAGAAGAAAACGGAAAACCCACCTCGGCAAAGAAGAAGATGGAAAAACAGAAGGGGATATATTTTTTTTTAAACTCCAAGGAGGATGGGCATGACAGAGTTTGGCAAGAATCATCACCTTGATGGACGCTATTTCTGGGTTTCGTTGTTTCCGGATTCTAAATCTTGATTATTTTGCTCACAATTGAAAAGAGTTGTATGTGTTCATTTAATGGAAAGCGTTGATTTAATCTCCCACTGGACAACTTTTGCCATCGTTTAATTTGGGTGTGGATTGAAAGAACAAAGAAAACTTAAGCCTTAAGCCCAATCATAATCTACAAATTTAGGATAACTTTTGTCAATGTCCGTTATTGGCACAGAGGGAGAGAAGGATTATGGTTCAAGGATAGATCTTTTTCGTACCCAGATTCCGGCGGATATTAAAGGACATTAGTGATAAATCTGACGGAAGGACTATTTTGAGTAACATTTAGAAGAAAAAGGATCAAAATGAATATTTTAAAATATAAAGGACCAAAACGAATTTTCATCAAAAGATAAAGGACCAAAAAGATATTTTAGCCAAAAAAATTTCAAAACTGACATATGAACTCGAGATAGCGAACATTGCATGAACAAAAAAAATTCAACCCGACATATAATGGGTCTGTCAGGATTAGTCGGGCTACGAACAAAATCATCTGCCCAACTCCATATACTCCCGATTACCCTGTTAGCGCACAATGGGCCCGAGAAACGAGTCTATCTCGAGAATAACAAGGATCATCAATACTCATATGCATGCTCTATATATGGAAAAGTAATTTCTTAGCTTTCAATCTAATGTCTATTGCCCACTGAAAGTCCCATCCTACTTGATTGTTGGCATAGCATTACTTAGCCATCTGTCACTTATGAAGTTAGTTGAGTAAACTAATTGACATCTGCCAAATATTTCATTTACTTTCAACTGCATGTTGATGTCCTGATTCACAACTTTATAGTAATGTTACTCTGTTGGACACGTTCAAAATTTGGTGGGGTTCACAACCCATCAGAGGCATGATTGATAAATATTTCTAAAGTAAGATGTTGGATCGGCGGTAATAATAAGTTAGAACATTTACAATTATATATTTGATTTTTGAAGAGCACAAGCTATTCTTTCCAATAAGTTTCCAAAATTCTAGCTACATTAAGCAAATCTTATGCTCTCAAAGGCAAGACTCTATTTACACCCGAAGAGATAACGAGAGTCGGACCAGAACCTTTTAGTGTGTGTGCGAAGGCATAAAGGGAAGAGGCAAAGCGTGACAAAGAAACCGGAGTCGGAGTATGTGCTCGGGAGTGTCCAGGCATGAGGCGCGGCCAAGCAGACCGGTCACCAACTTGGGAATGCAGTCAAACAGACCAGTCCCCAACTCGGGAATGCAACAAAGCAGGCCGGACACCAATTCGAAAACGAGACCAAGCAGACCGGACACCAATTCAGGAACGCGATGAAGAAGCCATATACCAACTCGGGAACCAGGCAACAACTCAGTCGACTAAAGAACTCGGGACCGTGTTTGTCGAAAAAATCGAGTTCAAACTCACCACAAATAAACTCAAAATAAAACATAGTCCCGGGAAGGAACCTCGAAAGAAAAGATACCTAAATATCAGGACCTTAAACAACCGAGATAAAGTACCGATAGGTATTTGGTCACAAACAGGAAAGCAATTCAAAATCGACAAATCCTAGTCAAAACATGGTCGTCAGAATGTGGTTGCCCGAAGTTGAACTCGGTCAGGTAAGGAAAACCTAACAAAACCGGGAAAGGGCGTAAAGCACAAACCAGATTAAAGATCTACTAAGAAAAAGGGAATGGACTCTAGAACGCTTAGTCGGGCTTGAGGTTTAGCGCATAACCCATTTTGGAGTATGAACAAGAACACTAATTCGGGATTACATAAACTAAAGACAAAAATCTGGGGGTAATTAAAGAAAGAAGCAAGTTCAAGTCTTCTCGCCGAAATACCCACATCGAGACTTGGGGGGCTCCTGTTCCTACCATATATGGTCAAAGGCCTTAATCAAACGGTCGACCCATTATAAGAATGGCCCAATTCGTTTAAAGGCCAAACCCAGGAACTCGGATCGCGCGAAACCGAATCTCGCGAGCGAACTCGGACTCGGCCAAAGAATGCCCGGGATCGGAAGCACAGTCCGACTAGGTGCAAGCATCCGAGTGCTGTCAGGGAGTAGCATACGACAACAAGGAATCCTCTAGAAAAGTCACGTAGGACAGGCATGATAAGTGTGAATCCTTGAAATGAGCTGACGCGCAAAAATGGGGCCTACTGGCGTAACAGAATCATCCTTCCCACCCCTGGAGCTACTCTATTTAAAGGAAATCAGGATAAGAAAAAGAGGTTGAGCAATTCTGATAGACTAGCAAGAGTGTGAGAGACCTGAGAGACCTTTATTCTGTAACTCTATTTGTTCCGTCCAAATACCTCGGATGAGAAATACTCAGCCGAAGAAAGCTTAGTGGGAGTGTTTTGGATTGTGCTTGACAGAATGTGAATTCTGCTCCTACGTATCCAAATGGGAATCAAAGCAAACGTAGTTCTGGATGAGGGGGTAAGCCCCCTATTTATAGAGATCTTTCAGGATCAAGCTCCGAGATCAACGGAGAGATATTAGGATCAGGCTCCGAGATATACGGAGAGACGTTAGGATCAGATCCCTGATTATGCGGAGTGATATTCGGATCAGTCATTTATGACTGATCCGCAAGGGACCGAGGTGTACTTCAATGGCAGGGCGAATCCGAGTGCTTATCCTCGGCTGGCCCGGTGTGCTGATACGTCCTCGGCCTTGGTGGAGCTTGGGCTAAGGCCCATAGCCGGGGTAAGCTCGGTCAAATCAAAATATAGACGAGTTCTCGGCCTTACCTTCTCGGCCGGTACACAAGCCCCCCGAGCTCCGAGCTTGAATAAGCGAAAGAGCTGATAAGTATGAAACCGAGCTTATTCTTCGGCTACGCAGGTATCCGTATTCCCAGCTGTCATTTCAATCAAGTCTTCTCTCTGTCAGAGAAAGCAATCATTCCCCCTAGTACTTCCGCGGCACGCTTCGGGTAGGAAATCCTAGAGTTCCGTGCCCATTTAATGGAGGGAAAATCAAAAGTCGCGCCCTTTGGGTTGGACGGGACGTGAGCCGTTGATCGCGCCATCTCCCGCAACCGCTATAAATATCCCCAAGTCTCCCCTTATTCCCCCCCTCAGCCTACTTCCCTTCACTCTTCAGCTTTGTCTTTCCAGCTTTGTCTTTCCAGCTTCTGCGACTATCTTTCTGCCTCTCACTCTCCAGGTACGCTGATGAGCCTCTGGTTGACTGGTTTTATAACTAATAAAAACCTTGGCTTTGTGCTAATTTTATATCATTTTCACCCAAATTAGACTTGATTGTCTTTAAGCAGTATTTTGAGTCTGTAAAGTATTTTTAGGTTAATTTAGTTGATTTAGAGTTAAATAAAGTACTTATGCTATTTTCTGTTTTCAGGTTAATAAAAAGAAATAAATCTGGAGTCTTTCGCCCCGCGAGAAGGATGTTCGCCTCATGAACCAGAAGGTGACTGTACCAGAAATTGCCAACCATTCTGTCTCGCCCCGCGAAGACTTGACTCGCGTCGCGATTAATCCAACCCTGAAGACTAAAAGTCAGCACGGTTGATGCATGTTGAAGGTCACGGGCGTTACAGTTTGGAATTTGAAGAGTTTCGCCTCGCGAAGATAAGCTCGCCTCGCGAGCTCGCCACTCATTGAAGACTGTTCGCATTATTCGCCTCGCGAATGTGTGCTCGCCTCGCGAGTCCGCTGATTCCAGAAGTTTTATATAAGTCAGTTTTAGACAGAACTGAAAGGCTGGCTAGTTTTAGTCAGAGTAGCTAGTTAGTCAGTAGTTGTAGTTCAGTAGTTTATTTCTTTTCTCTTGTGTTTATTTTTGTAATGGAGAACTAGTCTCCTTGGTTAATCTACTGGGATTGGTTTCCATTTACATTTGAGGTTCTGTGATTCCTGTTTTTATTTGCTTTTCTCTTTTCAATACTATGCTATATATTTCTGTTTGTTTAATTCAGGAGTGTATAGTGTTGTATTGATTTATTTCGGTGATGTTATGTTCCTATACTTAATCGCGTTTGTTTAATTCGCGTGTGTTCATTCATGTTCGTTTAGTTCATGAGAGCTTAACCCCGTTTGTTTAATTCGGGAATAGGAACATATATCCGTAGTAGCGATTTCGTTTGTTAATTGTTGCTACAGCCGGGAGGGGATTAGAATCTGCTTAGGACTTGGAATTTACATGAACCAATGATAGTGGGAAACCGAGAACAGTAGGTTAATCGCTTTAGTTTATTGTTAATCTTTTTCAACTGCTTTGTTTTCATTGCTCTGTTTTCTGCTTGCTTTCTTTATTTAGTTTTCAATCTCAAAACCCCCCAAAACCGACTTTTACTGATTTTCTGTTAATAACGACAACACCTAAGAGTCCTTGAGAGACGATACTCGAGTTGTCGCTTCCCTATCTACATTATTTTTGTAAACGCTCGTTCTTTTTGGCGCGTGCGCGACAGCGCGACCAAAAATTGGCGCCGTTGCCGGGGACTCTTGTTTGTTGTTATTAGAAGAAAATAATAAAAAAAAAATCTCTTTGCTGAATTAGTTTTGTCTGTTTTGTCTGGTTGTAAATTTCAGTACTGCCATGGAGAATTACATGTGTGGGTACATGCCTAATGTTTACTATGAACCACCACCATGCATATCTTATCCTGATTTTGTTGTTTTAAGGCACTGGTTGCCAAGGTTTAGTGGTCTTGCCGGTGAAAATCCCTAGGAGCATCTGAAGAAATTCCAGGCTGTTTGTTCTATAATGTTGAGACCTGAAGAACTAAAAGAAGATCACATCAAGATGGTAGCTTTCCGTCTCTCACTTGAAGGCGCTGCAAGGGATTGGTTGTATAATCTTGAGGCGAATTCCATCTTCAGCTGGTTTTATTTGAAGGAAGCCTTCCTGAGGAGATATTCTCCTGTTTTCAGAGCTGCATCAATTAGGCACAACATTCCTGACCCTTGCACTGATAAGTACCACCCGAGCTGGGGAAACCATCTAAACCCTTGGTATGAGGACCAACAACTAATGTTACCACTGGCACCACCCCAGAATCCCCCCCAAGCGACCACCTCTGCACCTTCCGAACCTTCACTAGAGGACCTGTTCAAACAGATGACTGCACAGATAAATGCACAAATGGAAGGAATGATACAACAGATGGCACAACAAAATCTTGAATTCCAACAGAGGATGGAGGCAAGTAATCTTGAATATCATAGGAGTGAAGCTGAATCTCAGAAGTTGTCCATTCTAATAGATCAAATTGTCGCCAACTCGGCTGCACTGCTAACTCCACAGCCCCTTGAAGAACATACAGATTCACAGATGGTTATTCTTGAAGATACTTCTGATGATGATAATTTTGATAATACTTCTGTTGATGAACTGTGTGTTAAATCCCCTGATTCTAATGCCTGTGCTGATTGTAATGGCACTGCTTTGTGTATAGATTGTTATGCAGGTTTATTCTTTTCAGGAAACATAGAAAATGAGGATCAGGAGGATCAGGAGGACATCTGCTTCACCTTGCTTGAGGATGATGAAGAACCTTTGGAAGTAGATGATTCAATTAAATCAAATGCATGTGTTGAGAGTAATGGGATGGATGAACTAATTGTTGAATTTCCAGACATTCAGAATTTTACTGATTCAGTTTATTGTGATATATGTACTGACTCTACTAACACTAACCTTTGTGTGGTGTGTGCTGAAATTTCTGCATGTATAGCAGGTGATAACTTTGTTAGTGCAGTGAATGAATAAAATGCAGAAGTTGAAGCGACCAAGAACCCCTAACTAACTGTTTGCCACCTCCCACTGTGGAACCACCGGTGATGGAGTTCCAGCCTTTGGATTTGTCACTGTGGCCATTTCAAGAGGTTGAACCCCACTTATATTGGGAGGACTTTATGGACAAAGTTGAGAAAGAGGTCATCTTTGACCCAAGAAGGAGTGAGAAGTCCGCCGTACTCGGCGAGGTCATCATAATTGTCAAGTGCTCACCTCCGTGTCAAGGCTGCAAGTTATGGAAGCATGGAATGAACTACCACCCTTTGGCTATCACTTGGGCCTTATGTTACAAGAAATGGGATCCTGGTGGAACCGGCCCCCAATGAGTTTTTCTGAACCTTGCTCTTTTAAAATTATTTGCTTTACTTTATTTCTGTTTTGTTTTCAATAAAGCTCCTGAATAATTTGAGAAGCTCAGGAGTATTAGTGTGTCTTTTATTGGCAAGTTTGATGGATTTGATTAATTTGCATAGATGGATTGCATGTTATGTGTTGACTGTTTTCCCCCTAGGATTTGGAAAAATTTTTGAAAAATGATCCCCATGTGATTGAAAACTGAACTTTGGGATTTTATTATGATGGCATGATTTATGATAAGTTTGGGGTGACAGGAAGCACACACTAGGGATAGAATCTTTGTCAAACAATTTGTATTAATGTCCAGGTGAGGTTTTGAGCCTCCAACATGTTTTTAAACTGTGTGAAATCACTTTCAAGTTGCACTTTCCTGAATTTGCTTGAATCTCTTTATGGTTTGCATGATTATGTGTTTGCTTCAAATGATTTAGGCATTTTCTTTGTAAATAGCTACTTAGCCTAAAAATAACCACCCTTAATGCATGTTCCTTAGTTAGCCCCATTGAGCCTATTAGCCTATTGTTAATTCTTGTTAACCTTATGTTACAAGCTAAAATCTGAAAAACCCATGTTAACCCGATCTTAGGATTAGGAGAGCATGGAATCTTGATAAGAGAGTGGTTGCAGAAATTAAGTTTGGGGTGGCTGCAAGGTGTAATGTGTTGTTTGGGATTAAAAAAAATAATACAATAAAAAGGTTGGAGCCAAAGGCTTGTAGAAAAAAAAATGAAAAAAGAAAAAAAATAAAAAAGAAAAAAGAAAAGAAAAACAATAAAGATAAAAAGTGTTGAAATAACAAGGCTGTAGTCACCTAGAAGCATAAAGAAAAAAATGAAGAAAAGGAACTTGAGTGAAATTCAAAGTGTTAAAAGCTCATGCTCTCTTAGTTCCTAGGGTCTTCAGCCTAGTACCTTTGTATATCCTACCCTTGGCCATGCCCCATTACAACCCATAAAAGACCTTCTGATGTTGCTTGCGTGTTTTCTGTGGGAATCATTTTGAGATGAAAATCAAATTTATGGGAAGTGCTCTTAAAAGTGAAATTGAGAGAAATGTTGTTAGCCTGACACAAACTGAGCGAATGAGTGAACACTAAATGCCCTTGTGAGGAAGGCAGTTGTTTGAATTTGGTGATCTCCATCTTGTGTGTAACTTGGATCCCCTACTTAGATTAATGATTGTTTGAATGATGAAATTCTCAACTGTTTAGAATAAATGAATGTGGGGATTGCTTTGTTTGTAGGGGGGGGGGGGGCACATTAAAGGAAAAATTATTTTGATGAATTGCTTGAAATTTGTGCAAAGATGATTGAATCCTTAATCTTGCCAAGTCTGAGTCTTGTTTAAGTTTTAGTTTGCTTGGGGACAAGCAAAGTTTAAGTTTGGGGTATTTTGATGAGCCTCTAGTTGATTGGTTTTATAACTAATAAAAACCTTGGCTTTGTGCTAATTTTATATCATTTTCACCCAAATTAGACTTGATTGTCTTTAAGCAGTATTTTGAGTCTGTAAAGTATTTTTAGGTTAATTTAGTTGATTTAGAGTTAAATAAAGTACTTATGCTATTTTCTGTTTTCAGGTTAATAAAAAGAAATAAATCTGGAGTCTTTCGCCCCGCGAGAAGGATGTTCGCCTCGCGAACCAGGTGACTGTTCCAGAAATTGCCAACCATTCTGTCTCACCCCGCGAAGACTTTACTCGCGTCGCGAGTAATCCAACCCTGAAGACTAAAAGTCATCATGGTTGATGCATGTTGAAGGTCACGGGCGTTACAGTTTGGAATTTGAAGAGTTTCGCCTCGCGAAGATAAGCTCGCCTCGCGAGCTCGCCACTCACTGAAGACTGTTCGCATTATTCGCCTCGCGAATGTGTGCTCGCCTCGCGAATGTGTGCTCGCCTCGCGAGTCCGCTGATTCCAGAAGTTGTATATAAGTCAGTTTTAGACAGAACTGAAAGGCTGGCTAGTTTTAGTCAGAGTAGCTAGTTAGTCAGTAGTTGTAGTTCAGTAGTTTATTTCTTTTCTCTTGTGTTTATTTTTGTAATGGAGAACTAGTCTCCTTGGTTAATCTACTGGGATTGGTTTCCATTTACATTTGAGGTTCTGTGATTCCTGTTTTTATTTGCTTTTCTCTTTTCAATACTATGCTATATATTTCTGTTTGTTTAATTCAGGAGTGTATAGTGTTGTATTGATTTATTTCAGTGATGTTATGTTCCTATACTTAATCGCGTTTGTTTAATTCGCGTGTGTTCATTCATGTTCGTTTAGTTCATGAGAGCTTAACCCCGTTTGTTTAATTCGGGAATAGGAACATATATCCGTAGTAGCGATTTCGTTTGTTAATTATTGCTACAGCCGGGAAGGGATTAGAATCTGCTTAGGGCTTGGAATTTACATGAACCAATGATAGTGGGAAACCGAGAACAGTAGGTTAATCGCTTTAGTTTATTGTTAATCTTTTTCAACTGCTTTGTTTTCATTGCTCTGTTTTCTGCTTGTTTTCTTTATTTAGTTTTCAATTTCAAAACCCCCCAAAACTGACTTTTACTAATTTTCTGTTAATAACGACAACACCTAAGAGTCCTTGAGAGACGATACTCGAGTTGTCGCTTCCCTATCTACATTATTTTTGTAAACGCTCGTTCTTTTTGGCGCGTGCGCGACAGCGCGACCATACGCCCTGCCTTCTTCCTTCTTTTAGAGTTTATCTTTGGATTCCAGTTATGAGTTCGTCTGATTCTACCGAATCAAACACCTCTCCTCTGGTGGAACGGGAGGTTTCCCCCATTGGGGGCTCTCCTTCCGCCTCTCCTATTTCTCCCCAAGGGCTGAACGTCGGTCCGGTGGGGTCGTCCTCCTCCGGGCCGTCTTCTTCCGGGTCTGGTTCTTCTTCCCCACAAATCTCCCAACCCACCACGCACAAACGATGCCAGCGGGTTCCGAAAGATCCTGTACCCGATATTACCCTCCCTGGGTACACTTGGGTTAAGGGCGAAGTTGGCGCTTACCTTTCTAGTTATCAGACTTTGGACTCAATCGCTCATCTTCGGTCCCAGATTGCCATTTCGGCCTCTGGGGACGAGTCCGAGTTCATCTGTTCTCCATGCTCGGATACCGAGTATGTTTTCCTCCGGGTTCGTCCTTCCGAGCCTCCTTTTACGTATATGTACAAAGCACTTGTCTCTCACCTGCGTGTCTCTCTTCCTTTTACCGACTTCGAGTGTGACGTTCTGAGGACTATGAACGTCGCACCTACTCAGCTTCACCCCAATAGTTGGGCCTTTTTGAAAGCCTTTCAAGTTTTGTGTGCATACATCGGGATGGAGCCTACTACTCCCAAATTTTTGTATTTTTATCAAACAAGGTTTGGCGAGAAAACCGGGTGGATCTCCTCAACGGTCGAGGCAGAAGAGGGTTGATCAGTTTGTTTAAATCTTTGTACAAGGACTTTAAGGTTGGTTTCTTCCGAGTTCGTCCCTCAGATTCTCACCATTCTTACTTTTTTGATGAGGATGGGTGTGCTAAGTTCCCCTTGTATTGGAAATCGTCTCCCACCAAATTTGTCGGTTTCGAATATGAGTCCCTTCCTGCCGAGGAGAAAAGGGATATAGACACCTTAGAGAAACTTCCTCGGCCTCTCCCTTGCGGACGTCTCCTGAAACTACCCTTCTCATCAACCCCGAGAACTGACTTGAAAAGTAAGTACTCGGCTTTTTAGTGTTGGAATTTTTTCTGTATTTGTTGTTGATCTAACAACTTTCTCTTTTTGGCAGTCATTATGGGGAAATTTGACTTCTCAAAGCTTGTAAAGGCTGCTGCTAAAGAGGGTCAGGGGCCCTCCTCAACTGAGAAGAAGAAAAGACCTCCTCCAGCCAAGGTCTCTGCAAAGGGGGCTTCATCATCCGCTCCTCAAAAAAGGAAGAGGGTAGAGGTTGTAGTGGACACCGAAGATTCGCCTCTTCCTCGTCCAAGTCCCCCACACCCGACTGCCCAGGAGACAGGAACCGTAGGGCGAGAACAACCACCTCCTGCCCCCACCGAGCTGAAATGGTACAATACTTCTCTGTAGGCAGGGACTTCATCTCTCTGGGGTGAGGACTTCAACCCCTTCCCTTCTTTCGACTCAAACTTCTTAAAGCCCGCCGATCTTCGGCTAATTAAGCAGCAGGGGGCCCGATCTAGCATGGAGGCCCTCTCGGTCTACTGCCTTAGGGCTGCCGCTCTGGCTCGTTTCTGTAGCCGAGAGTTAACAGAGACCGAGAGGAAGTCCCAGCAGTTGGAATCTGAATTTGCTATTGCATTGAGAGGTGAAGGGGATCTCACCCGGATTTCCTCCGAGCGCGAGGAGCTGGCCCGATAGAACGAACGCCTGACTGCCACCCTTGCCGAGATTAATACTCGGAACTCCGAGCTGGATTCTCGAGCGAAATCGGCTGAGGAAGACAAGGCTCGGGTTGAAGGGGACAAGGCTCGCGCTGAGGAAAAGCTCAAAGAGGCTTAGACTGAAATTGAGTGACCTAAGGCCGCCCTGGAGGCTGAAACCAAGGCCAAGATGGAGCTCGAGGAGGATGTGAAAGAGGCCACCAGGTGTATTATCATCGAGCATCGAAAGGGTTTTGACAAGGCCATTGCCCAAGTTGAGGTTTTAGCCCCTAGCGTTGATCTTTCGGGAGCCGATGTAAATAAGGAGGTGGTGAATGGGGAACTTGTCCCCATCATTCCTGAGGAGGAAGAAGAGGTAGACGTGGTGGAGGATTCTCCCGAGGGTCATATTGAGGCCGAGGAGAGTCATAGGGGGGAGTAACTTAGCTTTTTGTTTTTCTTTATCCCTTGTACTGGGCTTGTGCCCCTGTAATTTGGCTTTACTTAATGAAAATTGTTACCGTTTTGATGACTTTTCGTTGTCTTGTAGCCTCTTGTTTGGCCGAGATACACTTGTGTTTGGCCCGTTTAAGCAAATCCTCGATTAAGACCGAGGTAATCAACCGTCTATGTTAAAAATGGACGGTGGTGAAACACATGTTTCACGCCTTACGCATGTGTTCACGCATTATACGCTTCGGAAGACTCACGCATTTACTGCTTCTTGTAGAGTTCCAAGATTTACGCTTTTCAATGTGTCATTTCCCAATGAATATTCGTTCTTTCCGTACGTCTATTCCCCGCGCACCATCACTCCTTTCACCGTCCTTTTCTTCTTATAAATAGGACTGCTCATTTGTTTCCCTTCTTCATTCTTCATCCTCTTGATCTACCAAGCTCGTTCTTGTACCCCGAATACTTCCATAATGCCACCAGGGGTTTACGTTCCTATCTCCCAGTTAACATCCTTTTTTGAGCTCAATAGCTGCCAAAAAGGATGTAATTGGGAGATAGGATCCAGAATTCCTTCCATACTTTAATCCAACAAAAAGGATGTTACCTGGGAGAAAAACAGGCTTCGGGAGTGGAGAAAGGGGTAGAGGCCGTCTACTCCCGGATCCGGCCGAGCACCTCATCATCCAGCTTTCTCAGGGAGAAGTGACTACATCCTCCCTTAAGAGAGAGTCATGGCGTTCGATTGGGGGGGCCGGGGGCCGACTGGACCTGTTCCTGCTCTAATTGGGGGGACTACTGTCCCGTTGAGCGGCCCTTATTTTCAATTTCAGCGCTGTGCTCGGTTCCCTTAATGTACTTTTCAAGAGTCAAACTTGGCTTTATATTTGCTTTACGCATTGTACTCGGATTCCTTAATGTACTTTTCAAGAGTCAAACTTGGCTTTATATTTGCTTTACGCATTGTACTCGGTTTCCTTAATAAAATAATGGCTCGTACTCGGCCACCAGGCTCAAACCTGGCCTTTAAAAATTTAATGGCTCGAACTCGGCCACCAGGCTCAAACTTGGCCTTTAAAAATTTGATTGGCTCTTACTCGGCCACCGGGCTCAAACTTGGCCTTAGAAATTTGACTGGCTCGAACTCGGCCACCAGGCTCAAACTTGGCCTTAGAAATTTCACTGGCTCGTACTCGGCCACCAGGCTCAAACTTGGCCTTTAAAAATTTGATTGGCTCGTACTCGGCCACCAGGCTCAAACTTGGCCTTTAAAAATTTGATTGGCTCGTACTCGGCCACCGGGCTCAAACTTGGCCTTAGAAATTTGACTGGCTCGAACTCGGCCACCAGGCTCAAACTTGACCTTAGAAATTTAACTGGCTCGTACTCGGCCACCAGGCTCAAACTTGACCTTAGAAATTTAACTGGCTCGTACTCGGCCACCAGGCTCAAACTTGGCCTTTAAAAATTTGATTGGCTCGTACTCGGCCACCAGGCTCAAACTTGGCCTTAGAAATTTGACGGGCTCGAACTCGGCCAGCAGGCTCAAACTTGGCCTTAGAAATTTAACTGGCTCGTACTCGGCCACCAGGCTCAAACTTGGCCTTAGAAATTTAACTGGCTCATACTCGGCCACCAGGCTCAAACTTGGCCTTAGAAATTTAACTGGCTCGTACTCGGCCACTGGGCTCAAACTTGGCCTTTAAAAATTTAATGGCTCGAACTCGGCCACCAGACTCAAACTTGGCCTTTAAAAATTTGACTGGCTCGTACTCGGCCACCGGGCTCAAACTTGGCCTTAGAAATTTGACTGGCTCGAACTCGGTCACCAGGCTCAAACTTGGCCTTAGAAATTTAATTGGCTCGTACTCGGCCACTAGGCTCAAACTTGGCCTTTAAAAATTTGATTGGCTCGTACTCGACCACCAGGATCAAACTTGGCCTTAGAAATTTGACGGGCTCGAACTCGGCCACCAGGCTCAAACTTGGCCTTAGAAATTTAACTGGCTCGTACTCGGAAATTTAACTGGCTCGTACTCGGCCACCAGGCTCAAACTTGGCCTTAGAAATTTGACTGGCTCGTATTCGGCCACCGGGCTCAAACTTGGCCTTAGAAATTTGACTGGCTCGTATTCGGCCACCGGGCTCAAACATGGCCTTAGAAATTTGACTGGCTCGTATTCGGCCACCAGGCTCAAACTTGGCCTTAGAAATTTAACTGGCTCGTACTCGGCCACCAGGCTCAAACTTGGCCTTAGAAATTTAACTGGCTCGTACTCGGCCACCAGGCTCAAACTTGGCCTTTAAAATTTGATTGGCTCATGGAGCACATACATCGGCTAATTAGGAAGACAAAACAATGTTCATAATAAATTCTTTTATTGGATGGAGTCTGCGGTGTGCCTCGTTAAAACCTCCCCGGTCAAAACCCTTTTTGGGACAAAATACCGAGGTAGGAAAAAGAGTACATCACCCGACTATATACATTAACTGTAATAAAACTTTAAATGAGAAGCATTCCAAGTCCCCGGGATAGGCTTCCCTGACAATTCTTCTAACCGATATGCCCCGTTCCCCAGGTTTTCTACTACTCGGAATGGCCCTCCCCAGTTTGCTGCCAACTTGCCTTCCGTGTGATCCTTCCTTGCCTCACCTTTTATTCTCAGTACCAAGTCTCCACGCAGAAAACTCCTCGGCTTCACTCTTGAATTATACCTCCTAGTTGCTCTCTGTTTGTAGGCTTCTTCTCTGATTTTGGCCTCCTCCCTGATTTCCTCTACCAAGTCAAGTTCGACCCTTAAATTGGTCTCATTATCGTTCGGCTCATGTTGTATACGTCGGAAAGACGGTTCACCAACCTCCACTGGGATCATGGCGTCTGTTCCATACGTCAGCCTGAAGGGTGTTTCTTGAGTGGTAGATTGAGGCGTGCAGTGGTAGGCCCAGAGGATACTCGGTAACTCTTCTGCCCAAGCTCCTTTGGATCTTCGCACCCTCTTCTTCAGTTCTCCGAGGATGACTTTGTTAGCTGCTTCGGCTTGCCCATTGGTTTGGGGGTGTTCAACCGATGTAACTTGGTGTTTGATACCGAGGTTGTCATAGAATTCCCGTAATGTCTTATCTACAAATTGTCTTCCATTGTCTGTGACGATTGCAAAGGGAATTCCGTGCCTACAGATGAGGCTTTTCCATACAAATTTTTGCACTTTCTCGGCGGTAATCTTCGCCAAAGGCTCTGCTTCAATCCATTTCGTGAAGTAGTCTACTGCTACCAGGAGAAATTTGACTTGACCTTTGGCCACAGGGAATGGCCCCAGTATGTCCATTCCCCACATAGCAAAAGGCCAAGGGGAGTTTAATGTGTGAAGTCCTTCAGGAGGGGTATGGTGGTGGTCGTGTCGTGCGACACGCGTGTCGAGCGACGCGACTCTGCGATTCCGGCAAGTGTACCGGATTGCCGTCAAGTAATAAAAGATATCGAACCCACAGAGACTGTGTTCCCGAATCGCAATCAATTCTTAAATCGAGTGAATCTGGACTTTGTAAAAAGGATTTTCATGTTTTGAGTGAAAAGGATTTTGAATTTGAAATTAAAAGATAGATGAGCAGAAAACAATTAAAA
The DNA here is from genome assembly GCA_030762895.1 of Sophora flavescens. NCBI lineage: Eukaryota > Viridiplantae > Streptophyta > Magnoliopsida > Fabales > Fabaceae > Sophora > Sophora flavescens. The sequence goes on from CM061064.1 coordinate 145,309,021, forward strand.
CAGAAAACAAATGTTTTTGGTTTTTTAGATTTAAACGGGTTCCTAGGAATTGGGGTTACCTTTGAGGCTGTTTATGTTGCTAATCTGATTTACCTTTGTTGATTACCGAAATTGCCTTGAAGGCGAGTTTATCCTTTGATAGCTTAAGCTCCCTCTCGGGTTACAAAAGCCGTGCCCAATTGACCCGACCCCTACTCTCGTGGTAGTCGATCCCAGATTGGGCCCATTGTGCTTCGTGACAACTCGTTGCTCCTCGAGGGACGGCTTCTAACTCTCGTGATTTCAGTCCCAAGTCTGACTTCTATAGGTCCGACACCTAAGTTCACCGCTAGGTTCCTCCTTAGAATGTCTCAGTCATCCAAATAACCTAAGTTCACCGCTAGGTTCCTCCTTAGAATATCCGCATCTCGCATATAAGCGGCCGCCGGACTTTACGAGTGAAACACACTAGAAATCCTAAGTTCACCGCTAGGTTCCTCCTTAGAACGTCTACGTCACGCAAATAAGCGGTCACCGAATTTATGAGAGATTAACATACTAGAAATCAGATCTAAAACAATAACGAAATCAACAACGATTTTACATCAAATCAACAACATTTACAAAACTCGGGCAGAGCCCCAATCCCTAGAAACAAACTACTACTCCAGTCTTGCCATGGAGATGACAAGCTGGGTTGACAACATAATGAAAAAATACAAAAATCAGAGAAGAGAGGAGGAGAGGAGAAGATGATCCTAAAATGTAGCCAAAAGGTTTCCTAGATGATGTGTTTTCATATCTCCCCATTCTACATCTGCCTGGTCCATATTTATAGAAATTGGGAAGTTAGAGTCCCAATCGAACTCAAAATCTGATCTATTTCGGTTGCTTCTAATCCAAGTAATGCGCGTCACGGCCATGATGTCCATCACGGCCAGGCCGTGACGGATTCTGTTTCTGGCAGTTCTGGAAATTTTCAGTCTCTCGCGTGGCGAGCTACCCTTCGCGTCGCGAGCCTCCATTTCATGTCCGTGATCTCCATCACGGCTAGGCCGTGATGTGCTCTGACTTGTGGTGGTTTTGGGTCACGGCCGTGATGGCTATCACGGCCAGGCCGTGACAGACTCTGACTTCAGCCTTTGTTCCTTTTCCGTTTTGCTCGATCATGGCCGTGATGGGCATCACGGCTAGGCCGTGATGGGATCTGTTTGGCTCATTTTCTTCACTTTTAAAGCCCTAACTTCATCCAAACTTCTTCATGGTTGATCTTGAGCATTTTACCCTTGATTTCTGCAAAACAACACACGAAAACCGCCTTACCCGTTCCAAAGGAAAATTAACCTAAAATCTAATAAAAATATGCCTAAACTACATGAAAATGCATGCAAAATGATAGACAAAGATGATGTGAAATCACACTCATCAAATCACCCCAAGCTTAAAACTTTTCTTGTCCTCAAGCAATTACTCAGGCCATAAGATAAATCAATCAAAGCATGGATAGTGAACCAAGAACCCTAGAAGCTAATCCAAGTGACAGGCATATTCAATAAGCACTTAAGAGATAATCAAGTTCAAGTCCAATTAGAAGCTTAGGTTCTTCAAGTTCATATTCTCACTGATTTGGGCACTCATCTCACCTCACTCAAGTGTTTTTAGGGTATATGACAATTCACTCCATTTCCTCAAGGAAAGTATTTTACCATAGGCTTGACTATTAACCAAATCTCTACTTTATTTATGAAAACACATAAGAATCAAGAGGTCTTTCACTTTGGTTGTAATGTGGCCATGGGATTTATTGTTAGGTGGGAAAATCAAGGAAAGGGAATTTCAAGAAGGCTAGACAAATCATCAAACTTTGCAAAGCATGACACCTTCTAAAATACCTATTTGGGGCTTTGATTCACTTCTCCACCTCTTTTTTTTTTTTTTCATTTCTAACTTTCTTTTGTCATCCCCTTCTCCATTTTTTTTTCATTTATTTGGAGAAGGGGAGATTTATAGCTCAAGAGAAATTACTTTCTAGCTTTTTCATCCCATGCTTTTTCCAACTACCATTTTGCCCTTTCTGTAATACTTTAAAAGGTGTCATACCAAGCATTATTTATCAAAGTAATTCATGGTACCAAGAAAAGTTTTTTTTTTCTTTTAGGCTCAAAATTGGGCAACTAAGGGGTAGAATTTAAACATTCAAAGCTCGGGAGGTCGGAAAAATACCTAGTGCCTCAATCATTTTCAAAAATGTTTTCAAAAATTTTTAAGTTTCAAAACGGTTTCAAGTCAAGTTCTAGAAAATACAGTCCAAGAGGAATTAAATCACTCTATCACAAGGAATGGGGTAGATTTAGTGAATACCCCTTTTGGCTCAAAATCTTACATTTAGTAGTTCAAAAATCAGTGAGGAACACAAATCTAAGGAACCACATGCTAATTATCAACTATCAAAAGTTTATCTCAAGAATTTTTATTTTTAGCCATGTCATAAGAATAATGAAAAATTGGGTTCTAAATTCACTATCTCAATTCATTTGGCACCAAGTTCTTACATTTGGATGCATGTTCTAAGTGAGGGGAAATCTAGAGAATGTGATCATACCAAACTATGCCTATGTGAATGCAATATGAATGCAACAATGCAAATGCAAATGCAAAAATAAATACCCCTACCCCAAGCTTGATTACTTACATTGTTTCCAATGTAAATAATCAAGTCGGAGAGAAGAGAAAAATTGGAACAACTTACCGAGTCGGTAGCGGGTGTTGGCTCACATTCCAGTCAAAACTTGGGTGGAAATTTCATCATGGCCGTGAGGCTCATCATGGGCATGCCGTGATGGTTTCTGGTCCTTAGGAGTTGCCCTGTCACGGCCGTGATCTACATCACGGCTAGGCCGTGATGCTCTCTGATCTTGGCATCCTACTCATCACGCCCGTGATGTGTATCACGGCTAGGCCGTGATCCTTTCTGTGCTCTTGTATAGCTTATCACGGCCGTGACCACTGTCACGGCCAGGGCGTGATGGCTTCTGACTTTATTTTTCTCTGCTCTTCTTCCCTTTCTCAACCTGAAAACACTAGACAAACCTATTAATGATATTTTTGCCTCTTGATCTTCTCAAATTATTCAAGAGGTTAAATCAAAACAAAAGGAAAAAGGGAAAGAAAACTTGGGTTGCCTCCCAAGAAGCGTTTATTTATGGTCTTAAGCTTGACCATACTTCCTTTAATCAACCGGGGTCGACTGGGCGTAGATGTGCCGGAACACTTCTCTTCCACGGAACTCCTTCAAAGAGCTGATTCTGCTCATACGGCCAGTCACGCTTCCGCTTCGCTCTTTTCATTTGGAGCTTCCTAACCTTCCTTCCTTCCGGCGGAAGTTTTGTTTCTGCATGGACAGCAACTCCAACTCCATTTGGTGCATCATCAACCATGCATATCTTAGGAGTTGCTTCCATGTTGAGCTCTTTCTCTACCGCTGGAGACGTTACATCAATTCTGCACACATGGCTCTCAAAAGGAGGGTTGTTATAAGAGTTAGTCAATTGAAAATTTACCTTACCTTCCTCTACATTTAGAGAGAGTTTACCATTCCTTACATCTATTACCGCTCCAGCGGTTGCCAAGAATGGCCTTCCTAAGATGATGGGGAATTCAGAATTCCCTTTCATGTCTAATACCAGGAAGTCGGTAGGGATGAAGAATTTCCCTACCTTCACAGGAACGTTCTCTAGTATGCCTAGAGGAGTCCTAGTTTAGCCATCCGCAAATTGTAAGGAGAATTTGAACGGTCTCAACTCTTTGCTTTCCAACCTTTCATGATAGTGAGGGGCATCAAGCTCGCACTAGCCCCTAGGTCACATAAGGCTTGGTCAATTTGTACTTGTTCAATCGAGCAAGAGATGGAGAAACTACCTGGGTCTTTCAGTTTTGTAGGCATTTTAGTCTCTACATCTACTTGCTTTTTCCTAACCAACCTTTGTGGGAAAGGTATCGGGGGTTGGTACGGTGGTGGAGGGACATACTTCGGTTCTGGCTCTTCCTTTTCGCTCATGTCCTCCTCTGGTTCCACGTCCATTTCAGCTACCCCCACCCCAAGCTTATTATCCCTCAAGTGTATGGCATTACAATGCTCAATGGGATTAGATTCGGGTTGCCCCGGGAATGTACCCTTAAGTCTCGAGTATGTGCTGGCTTGTTGGGCAATTTGTGTTTCTAGCATCTTGCTATGAGTGGCTAAGTTGTCTACCTTGGATGCTAGCTCTTTTATTGACTCGTTCACTACCTTGCCTTGTTGTCTAAACTCCTCATTTTGTTTTGTCTGAGATTCGACAAAACTTTACAATAAAGACTCGAGTTTAGACTGCTGCACTTGAGGATACCCCTGAGCGGGTTTCCTATTACCCTGGCCCTCTTGGAACTCATGGTTGAGCGTGTTGCTGTAGTTGCCGTAGGAGAGGTAAGGGTTGTTCTTCCTTTGGTTGTAGGGATTTGGGGGAGCATAATTGGGCAGCTTCGAGTTCGTGTCGTAGCTGTTGTGACAAGAGTTCACTTGCTCACCCGAAGCGCCGGATCCATGTGGGCATTCCATCATGTCATGTCCCTGCATTCCACAAATCTCACAGATAGTGTTAGTAGCACCTATTGCACTCACATTAGCTCTTTCAATCTTATCTAATCGTTTATTTAGTGAGTCAAATTTAGACATAATCAGATCAATGCTACTTACTTCAAACTTACCCCCCGAAATCTTGTTCGGGTTATTACCTCTTTCGGATCCCCATTGGTGGTAGTTGGTGGCGACATTCTCGATGATGTTGAATGCCTCAGTCAGAGGCCTATTCATAAATGCTCCACCGGCTGCAGAATCAAGTGACACCTTCGAAGAGTAATCCAGTCCGTTATAGAAGGTGTGCACTATTAACCACCTCTCGAGTCCGTGATGTGGGCAAGACTCCAGCAGTCCCTTGTATCGATCCCAAGCTTCCGATAATGATTCTCCGTCTTTTTGGAAGAAGCCGGTGATCTGGGTTCTTATGTAGGCCGTCTTGGATGGAGGGAAGAATTTCTCCAAGAACGCCTGCTCCAGTTGGTCCCAAGTAGATAAGGTGTTGGCGGGAATTTACTTAAGCCAGGCCTTCGCCTTTCCAGTGAGAGATGAGGGGAACAGTCTCAAACGTACAACATCGACCGAGGCTCCATTAATCCTGATTGCGTCGGTGAACTCTAAGAATGTCTCTATGTGATCGGTCGGGTCCTCCGAAGGCAATCCTCCGAATTGATGTTGCCTAATCATGTTGATTAGCATGGGTGGTATGGTATAGTTCTCCGCCTCAATCTCTGGCCTTGCAATCCCAGTTCGCAAGCCTCTCGCATTTGGGGTTGCGTAGTCCTTCAAAGGCTTTGTATCCGGTTGATTCGCCATGAATGGAATGGGAATCGACCTTTCTCCCTCTCTTTGTAGTCTTCTACGTCTGTGGAAGGTCCTCTCGATCTCCGGATCAACTTCACCAAGGCTCCCAAGACTTAGAGATCTTTGCATAAAACGCACAGAGAGATGGATACAATAGAAGGAAAGATATATTTTTGTGTTTTTTTTTTTGAAATTAAAAATCAAATAAAAAGAAAATTTCCAGAAAAATCAATTTAAAAACTAATTGAAATTCGAAAAGGCACAGTCCCCGGCAACGGCGCCAAAAACTTGGTGGTGGTCGTGTCGTGCGACGCACGTGTCGAGCGACGCGACTCTGCGATTCCGGCAAGTGTACCGGATTGCCGTCAAGTAATAAAAGATATCGAACCCACAGAGATTGTGTTCCCGAATCGCAATCAATTATTAAATCGAGTGAATCTGGACTTTGTAAAAAGGATTTTTATGTTTTGAGTGAAAAGGATTTTGAATTTGAAATTAAAAGATAGATGAGCAGAAAACAATTAAAACAGAAAACAAATGTTTTTGGGGTTTTAGATTTAAACGGGTTCCTAGGAATTGGGGTTACCTTTGAGGCTGTTTATGTTGCTAATCTGATTTACCTTTGTTGATTACCGAAATTGCCTTGAAGGCGAGTTTATCCTTTGATAGCTTAAGCTCCCTCTCGGGTTACAAAAGCCATGCCCAATTGACCCGACCCCTACTCTCGTGGTAGTCGATCCCAGATTGGGCCCTTTGTGCTTCGTGACAACTCGTTGCTCCTCGAGGGACGGCTTCTAACTCTCGTGATTTCAGTCCCAAGTCTGACTTCTATAGGTCCGACACCTAAGTTCACCGCTAGGTTCCTCCTTAGAATGTCTCAGTCATGCAAATAACCTAAGTTCACCGCTAGGTTCCTCCTTAGAATATCCGCATCTCGCAGATAAGCGGCCGCCGGACTTTACGAGTGAAACACACTAGAAATCCTAAGTTCATCGCTAGGTTCCTCCTTAGAACGTCTACGTCACACAAATAAGCGGTCACCGAATTTATGAGAGATTAACACACTAGAAATCAGATCTAAAACAATAACAAAATCAACAACGATTTTACATCAAATCAACAACATTTACAAAACTCGGGCAGAGCCCCAATCCCTAGAAACAAACTACTACTCTAGTCTTGCCATGGAGATGACAAGCTGGGTTGACAACATAATGAAAAAATACAAAAATCAGAGAAGAGAGGAGGAGAGGAGAAGCTAATCCTAAAATGTAGCCAAAAGGTTTCCTTGATGATGTGTTTTCAGATCTCCCCATTCTGCATCTGCCTGGTCCATATTTATAGAAATTGGGAAGTTAGAGTCCCAATCCAACTCAAAATCTGATCTATTTCGGTTGCTTCTGATCCAAGTAATGCGCGTCACGGCCGTGATGTCCATCACGGCCAGGCCGTGACGGATTGTTTCTGGCAGTTCTGGAAATTTTCAGTCTCTCGCGTGGCGAGCTACCCTTCGCGTCGCGAGCCTCCATTTCATGGCTGTGATCTCCATCACGGCTAGGCCGTGATGTGCTCTGACTTGGGGTGGTTTTGGGTCACGGTCGTGATGGCTATCACGGCCAGGCCGTGACAGACTCTGACTTCAGCCTTTGTTCCTTTTCCGTTTTGCTCGATCATGGCCGTGATGGGCATCACGGCTAGACCGTGATGGGATCTGTTTGGCTCATTTTCTTCACTTTTAAAGCCCTAACTTCATCCAAACTTCATCATGGTTGATCTTGAGCATTTTACCCTTGATTTCTGCAAAACAACACACGAAAACCGCCTTACCCGTTCCAAAGGAAAATTAACCTAAAATCTAATAAAAATATGCCTAAACTACATGAAAATGCATGCAAAATGATAGACAAAGATGATGTGAAATCACACTCATCAGGGTACGATTTATATTGGAGAATCTTTGGCACTCATCACATTGCTTCGTCCACTCCATGCAATCAGCTCGGATGGTAGGCCAATAGTACCCTGCTCGGACTACCTTGAAGGCCATTGATCTGCCCCCGCAGTGAAAACCACAAATTCCTCGGTGAACTTCTTCCATGACGTACTTGGATTGTGCCTTCGTTAGACATTTTAGCAACGGTACCGAGAATCCCCGTTTATAAAACTCTCCGGAGATGATAGCAAAGCTACTTGCCCTGAGCCTGACTTTTCTGGCTTCGGCATGATCCGAGGGCAGAGTTTCTGAGGATAAGTATTCCCATATGGGTGTCATCCACTCTCGGTCAACCAGCTCGCTGACCATTACCTCTTCTGACCCGATGCTTGGTTCACTGAGGGTTTCTTGAATGACCGTTCTATGGTGACCTGGCTTCTTTGTGCTGGCTAGCTTGGACAGCAAATCAGCCCGAGTGTTTTCTTCTCGGGGAATGTGCTCAATAGCGAATTTTTCAAAGCTAGAAATTAATTGGTTGACCTTACACAAGTACCTGGTGAGCTGAGGCTCTTTCGTTTGATACCCTCCAGATATTTACCCCGTGACTAGTTGTGAATCACTCCGACACCTAACAGCCCTTGCTCCCATTTCATTTGCCAGTATTAATCCTGCTATCAAAGCTTCATACTCGGCCAGATTGTTCGAGGTTTTGAATTCAAACTTTAGTGACTGTTCCAGGATCAGATCTCCCGGGCCTTCCAGAATCACCCCAGCTCCACTGCCCCTGACATTCGAGGATCCATCCACGTACAAATTCCACCATATGTCCTCGGTTATTGACTGCGGATGGAGCTCGGCTACAAAGTCGGAGAGACATTGAGCTTTCAGAGGTCCTCTCAACTCGTATTTTAGGCCAAACTCGGATAATTCTACCGACCAAGCAATCATACGTCCTGCCAACTCGGGCTTTTTGAGTATCTGTTTAATCGGGTGATCAGTCTTGACAACCACCTGGTGACTCTGGAAGTACGGGCGCAATCGCCGAGCTGCGGTTACCAGGGCTAAAACCAGCTTCTCAATGACTTGATACCGAGTTTCGGTATCATGAAGTACCCTGCTGATGAAGTACACCGGCATTTGAGATTTCTCTATTTCCTGTACAATGACTGCACTGATGGCATTCTCGGAGGCTGACAGATATAAGTACAACTCTTTCCCTGGGATGGGTCGAGTTAATATCGGCGGTGAAGACAAAAAGGCCTTGAAGTCGACGAAGACCTTCTCGCAGTCATCGGTCCACGTGAAGGTTTGGGGCTTCTTTAGTAGTCTGAAAAAAGGCCGAGCTTTCTCTGCTGATTTGGGCAGGAACCGAGATAATGATGCGAGCCCTCCTGCAAGTCTTTGCACTTCTTTAACGTTCTGTGGGCTTCTCATCTCAATCATAGCCCGACACTTATCAGGATTGGCTTCGATTCCCCGGTGCGTCAGCATGAAGCCGAGAAATTTTCCACCCTGGACACTGAAAACACACTTCTCCGGATTCAATCTCATGTTGTACTTCCTCAGCTGCTGGAAAATTTCCTCCAGATCTTTTGGGTGGTTGTTGAGGTCATCGGATTTCACCACCATGTCATCCACATAAACTTCCATAGTTCTGTCGATTTGTTTTTCAAATACCCGGTCCATGAGCCTTTGGTATGTAGCTCCCGCATTCTTCAGCCCAAACGGCATCACCCGGTAACAGTAATTCGAACCCTCAGTAATGAAAGTTGTTTTCTCCTCATCTGGGCGGTACATTCGGATTTGATTGTACCCGGAATATGCATCCAAGAAGCTCAGAATCCTGTATCCGGAAGCTCCGTCCACCAGTCTGTCAATACTCGGCAGAGGATAGGAGTCCTTCGGGCAAGCTTTATTCAAATATGTGTAATCGGTGCACATGCACCACTTGCCGTTTGCTTTTTTGACCAAAACGACGTTGGCCAGCCAGGTAGTGTACTCTACTTCTCGGATAAAATTGGCCTTGACCAACTTCGCTGTTTCCTCTTCCACAACTTTTCTCCTTTCTTCTCCAAGTCTCCTTTTCCTCTGGGCCACTGGTTTCGCCTCGGGACAAATTGCCAGTTTATGACATAAGAAGTCGGGATCAATTCCCGGCATATCAGATGTGGTCCAGGCGAACAAATCGGTATTGCCGCGTAGCACTTGCTTTATTTCCTCTTTCAAATTCGGCTCGAGGTGACCGCCGAGTTTAGTGCATTGATCAGGTTGTGAACCGAGCTGGAACTTCTCTAACTCCTCAATAGGTTGTGGACGTTGTTCCTGCATGTCCATCCTCGGATCCAGTTCGACGGAGTTAACGGAATTCACCGACTTGTCTTTCCCCCTGTCTAGGGTCTCTGCTGGTGTAGGTTTAAGTTTGCTCACACGCAAACTATCAGCATAGCACTGTCTGGCCATCTTCTGATCCGCCCGGAGAGCAACTATGTCCCCCGAGTTGGAAGGGAATTTCATCGTGAGGTGGGGAGTAGAGACCACAGCCCCTAGCTCATTCAAAGACGGTCTTCCGATCAGGATATTATATGATGTTACTGCATTAATTAACACATATCTGACCATGATAGTCTTGGATGCTCTGCCATCACAAAAAGTAGTCAGGAGTTCAATGTATCCCCGTGTATCAACTTGTTCCCCTGCAAAGCCGACGAGCTTACTGTCGTACGGATGAATAGATTTCTCTGGGATCCCGAGCTTCTGAAACGTTGAGTAATATAATATATCTGTCGAGCTCCCCTGGTCGACAAGGGTTCTTTTGACCGAGAAATTGGCCAACTGTACAGTGATCACCATAGGGTCATCTTGGTTGGGATCTACCCCCACAAAATCTTCATCAGAAAAGATAATAGGTGGCGAATTTCTGGGGGGTTTGCCGGATACCGAGTTGACAGCCCGGATGGCCCGCAGGTGTCTTCTCCGGGCTGAACTTGTTGTGCATCCCCCTGCAAATCCTTCTGACATGGTGTTTATCACACCTCGGGTCACATTATCCTCCACTGGTCTTTCATTTTGGCCTTCTCTGGTTTCTGTTCTTTCATTATTTCGTTGACCGCCCCCCCTTCTCGGGCTTCGACCACCTTCTCTCCTTCTGCCACGTCTCTCGCCGCTGTTGTGGTTTCTCCGAACAAAGTTGTTGAGATGGCCAGCCTACACCGGCTCTTCAATTTTATCTCGTAGGACCCAATACTCGTCGGTGGTATGGCCATAATTGCGATGATACCGACAATGTTTCTGTCGATCAACATTTTGGGGGGTGTGGCCACGATTAGGGAGCTGCAAAAGTTCAGCATTGTATGCTTCCTCAAAGACCCGAGCTCGATTTGTGTTAAGGGGAGTATAATGTTCGTACTTTGGTCCCCTATGCAAATGCTCGGACGGGCCTCTGGATTTCGGCCTATCACCTCCTGCCCTCCTCTTCTCTCTCCCTTCTTGCTTGTCAGCATCATCAATTCTCTCCCTTTTCTTAGATTCCTCAACTTCCTCCATATTGATGAACCCCGCAGCTTTCCTTCTCAATTCATCCATACTGGTTGGTGGTTTCCGAGCCAAGTGTCTGGCAAAAGGGCCAGGCCTTAACCCGGTCAAGATGGTGTGTAGTGCAACATCGGCACTGAGATTGCGGATGAGAACCGCCTCCTTGCTGAATCTGGCCATGAAGTCGCGCAGGGACTCATTCTTTTCTTGCCTGAAATTTACCAACGAGGCTGAGGTTTTTTGATGGGCCCGGCTCGTGGCAAACTGAGCGCTGAACTTAGCCGTGAATGTATCAAAGGAGTCTACCGACACCGGGGGTAGCTGGGTGTACCAGGTCAACGCTGCATCCTTCAGAGTGGTCGGAAAGACTTTACACATGACAGCGTCGTCATCGGTAAAGAGGTACATCTGAGTGGTGAAAGCGTCCAAGTGGCGCTCGGGGTCTGAGGTGCCATCATATTTGTCAATGCTGATTGGCTTGTAGTTGGCTGGTAGGGGGACCTCCATGATAGCGTTTGTGAAGGGATGCCTCGGCTTCCGCACGCTGGTCCTGTCATTAAGTCTATTTGTCTGGAGTGAAAATTCTGGGGCCTGCCTAGGAAATCCCTCCACCTCTGCTCGATTGGTATGATGGGAAGCCCGGAGTTGTGGGCCCCCTTCTCTGTGCAAGTTTCTGGACCCCTCATTCTCAGGTGGTCGGCGCTCTCTCTCGTGGGGAGAAGAGACAGACCTTTCCCTGCTCTGCTCTCTTTCGCGACGGCTGTTCTGCCGGCGGATCTCTTTGTTCTCTCTTCTCAGCGCTGCAATTTGCGCGAGAAGCTCCTGAACCACAGGATTGTCGACCATTGCTGTTGGGCCTATGGATCGCTCTCCGTTGTCCCCGTTGTTGGCATTCCCTGGCTCCTCCCTCCTGCAGTTCCCGCTCCTCGTCCTCACCATTTTTTGTGGTATGGGAAAATATTTGCTTCGATTCCCACAGACGGCGCCAAATGTTCCATCCAAATACCTCGGATGAGAAATACTCGGCCGAAGAAAGCTTAGTGGGAGTGTTTTGGATTGTGCTTGACAGAATGTGAATTCTGCTCCTACGTATCCAAATGGGAATCAAAGCAAACGTAGTTCTGGATGAGGGGGTAAGCCCCATATTTATAGAGATCTTTCAGGATCAAGCTCCGAGATCAACGGAGAGATATTAGGATCAGGCTCCGAGATATACGGAGAGACGTTAGGATCAGATCCCTGATTATGCGGAGTGATATTTGGATCAGTCATTTATGACTGATCCGCAAGGGACCGAGGTGTACTTCAATGGCAGGGCGAATCCGAGTGCTTATCCTCGGCTGGCCCGGTGTGCTGATACGTCCTCGGCCTTGGTGGAGCTTGGGCTAAGGCCCATAGCCGGGGTAAGCTCGGTCAAATCAAAATATAGACGAGTTCTCGGTCTTACCTTCTCGGCCGGTACACTATTGTTCTTTTCAGAACAAGTATTAATCACCTGATATTTTATTTTAATCTCTTGATTGTGCCATTTTTTTAAATGGGTTCCTTGCCCTCATTTACAATCTCACTTGAAATTTTGATGAGGCAATGTCTGGAGTTGTTTGTGATCTTAATTCCATAGGTTTCCATGTTTTATGCAAAGCAATTGAGGAAGTGGTTGGGCATGTAAAACCTTAATCAATTACTGGGAGTTTTCCACTCATTTAGGAACTACAGGTGAAAATATATGCTCATCGTTTCATGAAAAGCTTTTGTATTACTCTCATTCCTTAACCCTCTATAATTATAGTTGGATTGGTTTTGATGTTCAAACTTCTTTTATACGAAAAAAATACAAGATTGCTAATGTTGTGGGTTTTGTTTGTGGAAATGGAGATTTTGAAGTGACTCTTTACTACACACAAAACAACAGAAAGTTAGCTGGTGTGTGAAGAAAATTCAGAATCTATTCTTACTACATTTCATTATATTTCATTTACAACTTCTTTACGTACAGGCCCATGCTGCAGAGTTGTACCAATCTATTTGGTTCATGGGTAATGACTCTCAATGACATGGTCTGACTATTGATTAGGTTATTTATTTCTACTGCTGATTAGGGTGTAGCTGCTATAGGAGTTTGTGGCAGGGTATGGCTATTGGGATGAAGGACTTTTAGGAAATGCAACAAGCAAGGAGATTAGTGTTATGCTCATGTAACGGGGGAATAAAATTATGTTTGGCTGCTGGTTTTGAGCAAAAATAGAGTCTATTTGGATGATAGGCATTGTGCTCAGGCTTTTTGTCAATTCTTTTGCAGTGGAGCATTGTGACATATGAATCAAGCAGAACCAAGTCAAATTGAATGATTTTTTTTTTTTTTATGATTTTGGGCTTTAATTTGTACAAATCTTCCCTTTTGTCTTGTATCAAGAAATTCACCATCAGGAATTGGCATTTGATCACCCAACCTGTGGAAAGCCTATGCACGTGGGGGTTTGGTATGTTACTAGATTGGGGAAAAGACTTTTATATTGATATATATGGTCCTTAATAGGTCTCACAAAGTAACAAAAACGTGTACTGGTTATGGTGTTTTTTGCATACCATAATTTACTATATTTTTTATATGTATCAGAGAATCTCTTGCATTCTTTTCAATATATATTGCTTATAAATAAATATATTCAGAATTGATTCTTCATATTGGGATGACAACGGGACGGGACGGATGCGGTAGTGCTTCCTCGACATTCATCACCGTCAATATCCATTGATATTTATGCGGCTGGCGGGTATTTATGAGTCTAAAATAAAATGAAATGAAATAAAATTGTACAATATAATATAACAATATATTATATTAACATTATATAATATACTTTATATATTATAAAAGATTTATTATTAAGGGTTTAACCATTAAAAAGTATCAAATAAGAGAAAATAAAGTTCATTTTATCTCAAAATGATAGAAATTGTCATAATATATTATATATTTAATAAAAAATATTTATTATAAATATACGGGTATCCGGGGGACGGGTATCATGATCCTCATCCTTATTTAGTAGGTATCCATTTACTATCCATTACGGGTAATTTATGCGTATACCCGTTGGTGCGAATAATTTTGCCATCACTAGTTCCAAACTCTATAAAGTCAAATATTGTTCTAATTAATTCTAATTCTAATTCTAAATCTAAAATAAGGAAAGTAAATGCCATTCTGTTGGCGAAAATTAAAGGGAGACATTCTATGCAAGGGAAATTTTGTGTAGGAAAATAAGCATAGCATGAGGCCAAATTAAAATAATGAGTTTGAGAATTACCACAGCAAAGTTAAACAATATTGTGGATGAAAAGGCTTCAATTTTTTGTAACAATTTATTAAAAACACAACAAAAATATGAGTCCAATGTATTATGTAAATAGGGTACAAAAAGTTCAACCCATTGACCGAGGAAAAGTCAGAGCTTAGAAACTCAGGCTCAACAATCTATTCACTTAATAAGAGATAAGCAACCAAAAGTAAATTGCTTAAGTGTTGCCCATTGGAGATGTTCTAAACGAGACCAAATTAAGATATGGAAGCAACGGGAATCAAAGACCTCCAACACAGTCAAGGCATTGATAAGAAGTGGAATTTTGGGAGAGAAATTGAATTCCCTGTCAAGGGAAAGCTTTGAGGGAGAGAGAGACTTTTGATCATTTTTCTTCTTGTTTCATTCATTCCCTACTATTTTCTTTTATAGCAATCTAATTACAAAACATCCCTTAATAACTAGGATAGAAGGACACATGGCATAACAAATTAAACTACTAATAATAAATTGTAAAATTGCAAATTATAACAAACTATATTAAGCTAGAATATTTTATACTTGCTGAGATGGTTTGTACTCTATTTCCATTGGGCTACTCATGTCTTCTATTACTGGGTTCTTGCCTCGTATCATTACTGACCCCTTCAGTCTGATCTTGCCCTCAAGATCAAAGTGACTAGAAATATGATCAAGGAGGGTTTCCAGGAAGAAAAAAAATCCCTTTTAGCCCACTCTCCCTCTGGTAGTAACATGGCCCAACAGCTGAAGAGGTCCAAATCAGTAACTAGATTTCTGTCAACCCACTTTTGTTTTGGCAGAAATGAGGCCCAAATAGTAATGAGGCCCAAATAAGAGTCGCCCTTCAGCAATTCACACATTGCAATTGAAACTCTAAAATTAGTTTTGGTCCTGATGCTCCAAGGCACCCATGACCAACAAGAGGCAGCGCCTGGTGGTTGCTCCATCGTCGGGGAGAAGACCGTCGCCTGCGACGTCCTGGACTGGAGTGAAGACGACCGAGACGCGCTTGACTAAAACAGAGAAGACGCATGCTGAGGTGTGTTCTATGGTTTGAGTTCCAAGGGACCCGAGGCCACCTAGACAATGCTCCCGGTGGCGGTGCTGTCGTCGGAAAAGGAACCCACGCCCGGTCATGCTTGACCAAACTGAGGAAGACAGAAATGCAATTGACAGAGACATTCTCGACGGCAAGAGAGAAGACAAAAACAAGGTCAAAATGTAGAGTGCCATCGGGGAAGGAAACTGTGAATACCTCCAATGGTGAAGAAGGCGCCGCACGACGGCACAGTCCGGTTGACTGATGTCATTCTCAACGACTTGTATCCATCGCAGCTCGGTTGATGACGTCCTACAACAGGGAGATCTATAAAGCCAATGGAGCTCATGGAGGAAAATGTAGCGGCCATGATCTGTCTCTCAGTTGCCTTGACGAGAATGTGTGTGCCTGGTTCTAGGTCGCCAGTGAACCACGATGGTGGTGATTGTAGATTGATGGTGGCAGAGTTAATATTTCCTTCTTCTTCCAGTGTACCTTTATGGCACTGTTCTAATTTTCCAACTGCGAAAATAGGGGTTGTTAAGATCATCTCTGTTGACGGTTCTGGGCAAGTATACCCAGTCGTGCAAGTAATACGGTGGTAAGACCGGTTTATCGTATCCACGGGGATTGGATGTCAAGTACCAATTCGCAAGCTCGGCAACTATCTAGACTAAACTATTAATCAAGAGAAAGTAAAACAAACAAAAGAAAAGAAATATAATCTTTTTGTCTTTTTGGGGACTTTTGACAAACACTTGGAGTGCAGAAAGGATATGTTAGGACTAGACTTCACCAAACCTCTAACTCATGCACTATCAGGACTAGATACCTCCCATTCATGCTTCAGATATTAAAATCAATCCACTAAACTACTCAAACCCCGATTCATCGGATGGCAAGAGCCTAAATCCACTAATAGACCCTAATTCCTTAGGTGGCCTAGATTAATGAATTTGAATTAAGATTAGGGATTACGCGATTACTAATAAACCTAGTTCCATTCCTAGATACAAGGCTTACTAGGGGATTAAATTCAATTCCGGTTATGATACGAACGTTCCCATTGCATACCAAAACACAAATCAAGTCATGGGGGTGCTAGCCACAACAAGCATTAAGCACAGAAAATTAATCACTAATACGAAGACATGAACATAGATTAATCAGTCAAGATAAATACATAAACATAGGTTTGATTACATCTAATCCCAACACAGGGATTTAACTACTCATAAAACAAAGAAAACCAAACCAGAGAAATAGGAAGGAAGAGGAGAGGAGAGGCTCCATGTGAGCTTTCCTTCTTCTTCAAAGCAACCCCTCTTGGCTCCCTTCTAGGGTTGAAACCCTAGCCCAACTGCAGCCTCCAAATGCTTTCAAATGGACCCCAAAAACTCCCTTCATCTGTCTGTTGCGTTCTTATTTATAGTTCTGTTGCGCGTCACGGCCGTGATGGCCATCACGGCCAGGCCGTGACGCGTTCTAGAGTGGGCGTCATTTCACTTTTTAACTCTCGCGAGGCGAGTGAATTGTTCGCGACGCGAAACTTGAATTTCTGGTAGGTCACGGCCATGATGTCTGTCACGGGCAGGCCGTGACAGTCTCTGACTTTTGCCTTCTGCTCTGCTTGATCACGGTCGTGATGGTCATCACGGCCAGGCCGTGATGGGCTCTGTTTGGCTCATATTCTTCACTTTTCAAGCTCTATTTCATCCAAGCTCCACCATGGCTGATTTTGATCATTTTTACATTGAATTCCTGCAAAACAACACCAAGAAACCGCTTCACCCGTTCCAAGGGAAAATCTAATAAAAACCAACTAAAGAATGCCTAATCTATATGCAAAATGCATGCAAATATGTACAGGAAACATCATGTAAAATCACACTATCAAATCACCCCAAGCTTATTCAATTGCTTGTCCTCAAGCAATCACTAAGGCCAGTAGAGATAATACAAAACATTGATAGTGAACTAAGAACCCGAGTAAATGATCCAAGTAATAGGCAATTCAAACAATTCAGCAAGAGACAATCAATTCAAGTCCAATTAGAGGCTTATGTTCCTTAGACTCATGTTCTCACTGATTTGGGCACTCTTTCTCACCTGAAGCTCACCCCAAGCTTGTTCTTTTGCTTGGCACTCTTTCTAACCTCACTCAAGCGTTTAGGGGTATATGACATTTCGCTCAATTTTCCTCAAGGAATGAATCCTACCATAGGCTTGACTATCAACCAAATCTCTACTTTATTAATGAAAACAATTAAGAATCAAGAGGTCTTTAGCTTTGGTTGTAACATGGCCATGGGATTAATCGTTAGGTGGGGATAACAAGAAAAGGACATTTCAAAAGGCTACATAAACATCAAGCATTGCAAACATGACCTTCTAAAATACCTTCTTGGGTTTTCAATTCACTTTCCACCTTTCTTTTCTTTCTTTTTCTTTTTATTTTTCACTTTTCTTTTTGTCACCCCCTTCTCTATTTATTTTTATCATTTTTTTTTATTTTTTTATTTTTTTTGGAGAAGGGGAGATTTTACAACTCAAGAGAATTATTATTATTTTTTCTGATTCTTTCATCCCAAATTTTCAACTACCCTTTTGTAATACTTTAGAAGGTCCTATCAAACATTATTTATCAATAAATTTCAAGGTACCAAGAAAAGTATTTCTATTCTTTCAGGCTCAAAATTGGGCAACTAAGGGGTAGCATTTCATCATTCAAAGCTCAGAAGGCCAGAAAAATACCTATTGCCTCAATCATTTTCAAAAATGTTTTCAAAAATTTTCAAGCTTCAAGATGGTTTCAAGTCAAGTTCTAGAGAAAACAAACCAAGAGGAATAACACTCTAACACAAAGAATGGGGTAGAATTTTGTGAGTACCCCTTTGGCTCAAAATCTCACATTTTAGTTCAGAATCAATGAAAAACAAAAATCTTCAGAACCATATGTTAATTATCAACTATCCAAGGTTATCTCAAACATTTTCATTTGCAGCCATATCACAAGAATAACAAATTGGGTTCAACAATTCACTATCTCAAATTATTGGGCACTTAGTTCTCACAATTGGGTACAAAATCTAAGCAAGGGCAATCTAATTGTGTGATCATGCAAACTATCATGCAAAACTATATGAATGCAACATGAAAAATGCAAATGCAAAATACCCCTACCCCAAGCTTAAAAATTTACATTGTCCCCAATGTAAACAATCAAGTTGGAGAAAGGAAAGAAAAATAAAATAAAGCAAAATAAAAAATTGGAACGGCTTACCGAGGCGGTAGCGGGTGTTGGCTTTCATTTCAGTCAGAAACTGCTTGAAAGTGGGGTTGCTTTTTCTTGTCTTCTTGCTCTTCCCTCATTCCTTCTTACCCTGGAATCACTTGGCAATTTTATTAGTAAAAGAAAACTCTTGATCTTCTCAAATTATCCAAGAGTTTAAAAATCAAAAATCAAATCTAACTAAACAAAAAGGAAAAAGGAAAAGGAAAAGAAAAATTGGGTTGCCTCCCAATAAGCGCTTCTTTAATGTCACTAGCTTGACTTATTAAAAAGCATCTACCTGGATCCTCCTCCCGGATCAAATGGAAATTGAAGTGGTGATTGTAGCAGTAAAATAACTTTATTCTCAATTCCACCCAGCCATTGGGTGAAATATCCATTGACCTTTGCAACCATAATAGTGCACTTACTTCCTAGTGGGTCAAATGGCATTTGCACCAGGAAGTTTGAAAAACATGGGGAAGGGACTAGTTTACCAATGTCCACACATGCATGCAAGCCGACATATTTGTCCAATGCAGAAAAATCAAACTGCTCAGCAAGCATGGTGGAATCCCCTACCACTTCGTCTTCATCTTGAACTATCCCCCAAACCAGATTTTCCTCAAATTGGGCTTCATGTGACTCTTGTACTAACTGTTGGCAAATCTCCTCAACGTGCATTTTGAAGTTCTGCTTCACAGCTTCGATACTCTCACAATTTGCTCTTGCCTTGGCCTCAGAGGCGGATAGCTCTTGGGAATACTGTTCTAGAGCAGCTTTCAACGGTATTTGCTCCTTCCATTCCCATTCCTCCTAATGCTTCATTATCACACTATAAGCTTGTGCATGAGGGCAGTGACGTCACCAGAGCCCGTAGTCTCCCAAGACTACATTGGGCCCAAAGTGGTATTTTGTAACACCGTCCAAGGTGGGAAAGTAATAAGTCTCCATGATTTTCAGTCCACCTTGCACAAACAAAACTCAAAACAAAAAGATCAAATATATACAGAAAAATAAAAAAGAATAAAAATGTCTAAATTAGTTGCCTCCTTTGTTACTAATGATATTGGCAAAACCAATCCCTGGCAACGGCGCCAAAAAACTTGTTGGACGATTCTGGGCAAGTATACCGAGTCGTGCAAGTAATACGGTGGTAAGACCGGTTTATCGTATCCACGGGGATTGGATGCCAAGTACCAATTCGCAAGCTCGGCAACTATCTAGACTAAACTATTAATCAAGAGAAAGTAAAACAAACAAAAGAAAAGAAATATAATCTTTTAGTCTTTTTGGGGACTTTTGACAAACACTTGGAGTGCAAAAAGGATATGTTGGGACTAGACTTCACCAAACCTCTAACTCATGTACTATCAGGACTAGATACCTCCCATTCATGCTTCAGATATTAAAATCAATCCACTAAACTACTCAAACCCCGATTCCTCAGATGGCAAGAGCCTAAATCCACTAATAGACCCTAATTCCTTAGGTGGCCTAGATTAATGAATTTGCATTAAGATTAGGGATTACGCGATTACTAATAAACCTAGTTCCATTCCTAGATACAAGGCTTACTAGGTGATTAAATTCAATTCCGGTTATGATACGAACGTTCCCATTGCATACCAAAACACAAATCAAGTCATGGGGGTGCTAGCCACAACAAGCATTAAGCACAGAAAATTAATCACTAATACGAAGACATGAACATAGATTAATCAGTCAAGATAAATACATAAACATAGGTTTGATTACATCTAATCCCAACACAGGGATTTAACTACTCATAAAACAAAGAAAACCAAACCAGAGAAATAGGAAGGAAGAGGAGAGGAGAGGCTCCATGTGAGCTTTCCTTCTTCTTCAAAGCAACCCCTCTTGGCTCCCTTCTAGGGTTGAAACCCTAGCCCAGCTGCAGCCTCCAAATGCCTTCAAATGGACCCCAAAAACTCCCTTCATCTGTCTGCTGCGTTCTTATTTATAGTTCTGTTGCGCGTCACGGCCGTGATGGCCATCACGGCCAGGCCGTGACGCGTTCTGGAGTGGGCGTCATTTCACTTTTTAACTCTCGCGAGGCGAGAGAATTGTTCGCGACGCGAAACTTGAATTTCTGGTAGGTCACGGCCGTGATGTCTGTCACGGGCAGGCCGTGACAGTCTCTGACTTTTGCCTTCTGCTCTGCTTGATCATGGCCGTGATGGTCATCACGGCCAGGCCGTGATGGGCTCTGTTTGGCTCATATTCTTCACTTTTCAAGCTCTATTTCATCCAAGCTCCACCATGGCTGATTTTGATCATTTTTACATTGAATTCCTGCAAAACAACACCAAGAAACCGCTTCACCCGTTCCAAGGGAAAATCTAATAAAAACCAACTAAAGAATGCCTAATCTATATGCAAAATGCATACAAATATGTACAGGTAACATCATGTAAAATCACACTATCAATCTCCGCCGTTGGTTTGGCCTTGGATGCAGCAAGGTCATCTGGCTCATGGCTCGATTCGATCAAGGGTACTGAGCCACTATCAATTTGCTTCTGTTGGGGGTGGGATTTCTGGTTCGGGATGGCAGAGTTATCGGCTACTGGCTTGAACGGACGTCTCAAAGCCAAAGAAAATACTAGGAGGTTTGAATGGCCCGATTACGGAGGTGAAGAGGGTTGAGGTTGGCGTGACCGGAGCTGGTGTTGGATGGTTTGAAAGGTGGCAATGAAATAAGCATGACAATGATCATGGATGAGCTGAAATTCATGGAAGATAGTGGCAAGGGAAATTATGGAGGCGTGGAGCTGGGTGAGGTCAGGTGTTTGAGTATGCTTTTTTTGTTGTTGATAATTATGGGTAAGTTGCAGGAATGAGAGCACAATTGATAAGAAATGGAATTTTGGGAGAAAAATTGAATTCCCTGTTAAGGGAAAGCCTTGAGGGAGAGAGAGACTTTTGAATAAATTTTCTTCTTGTTTCATTCATTCCCTACTATTTTCTTTTATAGCAAACTAAATAAAAAACAATATCCCCTAATAAATAGGATGGTAAGAAGCATGACATAACAAACTACTAATAATAAATTGTAAAATTACAAATTATATCAAACTATATTATTCTAGAATATTCTATACTTGCTGAGATGGTTTAGACTCTATTTCCATTGGGCTATGTAACACCTTGCTTTTTAGTTAAGTGCTTTTTATAAGTTGTTTGGTTGGTTAAGGGCTTAGTGGGATTTTTGACTCAAAAGTCCCTTTCTGGTGGTTGAGCATGCCCGTGCTCATTAGCCAGCACGCCCGTGCTCAACAGTGAGCACGCCCGTACTCACTGTGCGGACCGCATCTCGTTGACGCTAAGTCAGCACGACCGTGCTAAAGGGTGAGCACGATCGTGCTCAGGTGCACCCTATATAATTTGGCACAGAACCCGAGGGTTAACGTGTAACCCTATTTTGCTAGTTGCATCAGCCACTGTTGTGGCCTAGAATGTCTTCTTCCCTATTTCCTATTCATCCCTTGCTATAGCGGAGTTTTGGAAGCAGTTTGGGAAGCTAGTTGGTCTGTGGCAGTCTATAGGCTTGGAGGTTTAACTAAACCGCTTGGGGAACCGCAACCAGTTTGCTTAGGAGCTTACGTTGGAGCGACCTTCAATCTAGGTATGGGTAGAAGGGTAGTGTTTACATAGGCTATGGGGGGTAGTGTAAGGTAAGGGGTTCCCATAATCCCGGTTGTTGTTAGTTTTACATGCCTATGTGATGTATGCTGTTTATATGATGAAATGTTCTGTTTATGTTTTATGCGTCGTATTCATGGTCATATATTCCTATGTGTTTTCATTGCTATGTTGATATCTTGACATGAACATGATAGTATGATGGTTATTGTTGATATGAATATGATGATGATATGTTAGTTTAATGATTGTTGCCATAACTATTGGTTGGATGATGATGTTAAATCTAGGAAATTATGTTGCTAAAACGGATTAGGATTAATGGACTTAATCGTTGAATTAATTGGTTAAAACCTAAGTTATAACTCTGCCCAGAACAGTACTATCGTCCATTGAGCACAACCGTGCTGAACAGGGAGCACGACCGTGCTCCAAGTTTGAATTCTGGAAATTGACCGCACATTAAGCACGTCGTGTGTAACACCCCGTTTTTCATAAATAAGCTTAATGCATTTATATATGTTATATATATGTTCGGATATGCTTGTTAGGTTTTTTTTTTGATGCCTAAGTTCATGTTTGGGGAAGTTTAGCCTTAGAAAGGTTCAACCCTTTTAGATTCGTAGAAACCTGTTTCACCATTTTGACCATATCTTGAGTTCTAGATGTACGATCGAGGTTATCTATGTGGCATTGGAAAGCTAAGAGAATTATCTACAAGATGTATTTTATGTGTTTTGGCCAATCATCTAGGTGGTCTCTAAAGGCCATCTTTGAGCGCCCCGTGATTAGAAGTTGAGCACGACCGTGCTCAACAGGGAGCAAGGTCATGCTCAGGTATCAGAGTCTATAAATAAAGAAATTTCGTGAGGTTTATGAGCAAAACCCTATTTTGGCACTTGGGGCAGCTTTTGTGGGGCAAAAACCTCTTCTCTCTTCCTCCCCTTGAAACCCTTTGATGCCCTTGGTGTTCTTGCTCTAGTTTTAGGAAATCTTGGTTGGTCTGTGCCAATCATAGAAGGTAATGGTTCTTTCCCTCTTTAGTTCCCTTTCTTGTTTTTTATTTGGGAAACTAATTGGTTACCATTTTGTTTGACCAAGGCTTGGAAAGCTAGTCAAGCGGCTTGAGGGAAACGCGTTGGTTCTTCGTTTTGGTTACCGATTGGCTTTCGTTGGTTGGAATCTTCATACCAGGTATGGGGAGAAGGGTAGTGTATATCATAGGCATTGGGGGTAGTGTAAGGAAAAGGGGTTCCCAAAACCCCAGTTTGCTATGTTTGATGATATGATTAACTTGTTGGGTTAATTTATTATGATAACATGTTTGATTATTGTTTTACATGCCTATATATGTTCATAGTATGTTCTTGATGGTTACGTTGTTACTGCTAATATGAACATGATGTTATGTTGATGATTGTTGGCTTTGGCTATGTTATATGATAACATGTTGGTAGTTGGAATACCATGATTATATGTTTATAATTATGAGTGATTGTTTTATGTGCCATATAATGATATATGTATCGTTGTTGTTGTTGAACATGTTGGTTGATTGGTTGATGCCATAATTGTTGAATTGATGTTGTTGATTGCTTTGGCTGAATGGTTGATGCCATGATTGTGATGATAATGATGAGTTTAATCTGGAAATTATGTTGTTAACTGGTTTAGGATTAATGGAATTAATCCCTAGATTAAATTACTCAAAATTGATGTTGAACTCTACCCAGAACTGTGCTGTCGTGCATTGAGCACGACCGTGCTGAACAGGGAGCACGCCCGTGCTCCCAGTTTGAATTCTGAAAAATGGTTGCCCATTCAGCACGGTCGTGCAGCAGAGGAGCACGCCCGTGCATCTGAGCACGACCGTCCTCAATAGGAAGCACAATCGTGCTCCACTTAAGTGGCAACACGCCCGTGCTGGGGTAAGCACGCCCGTGCTCACCCTTCTGGACAAAATCTGAGATTAAGGACTTAAACATGGGTTTTTAACCCCAATCTTCCCCCAATGACGATGATGACATAGTTAATCAATGATGAAGACTAGATAACTTAATTAAAGATTAATTAAGATGGTTAAGCCGGTAACCGTTGGGTTACCGCAAGTTGGTGAGTGGTGCCTTGGTGCTTTATGGCCAAGGAAGCCTTGACCCCACTATTTGGGTCTAAGGTGTGTTTGATGTTTTACCTTAGGGACCGAGAGTTTGTCCCAAGGGGGCCTTGACATGGTTGGTTAAAGATGTTGCGGTAGATTCCGCTGGTTAAAGATGTTGCGGTAGATTCCGCCGCTGTCGATTCCGCTGAAGCCTTCAGTTGATTCCGTTGAAGCAAAGGAGGTGGTGGTTGCCTATTGTTTGTTTGTTGTTGTGCCATTTGCATAGAGCATTGGAGTTGTTGGGGGATGTTCAACATAGGGGAGGTCGTCCCAGAGTATGATGATCCGGCCATCCACGGTAGGAGTAGATTCTCCATGCGCCCCCGTGACGAGGCATTCGTTGGTTTGATGTGTTGGCTATACAAGGAGTAGATTCTCCGGCGTTGAGTCGATTCTCAACGTGGATATTTAACTCTGAAGTCGTTCATTCTGAGTTAGTTGGATCCACATGCATAGATGGAGTAGCGGAGTAGTGTTGCATTGCATCGTATAGCATACTTGTTTTTGTTGATGATGATGTATGTTGATATGTATGATGGTGTATGTTATGATGCCATGCTGTATGTTTTACCTTACTTCCTATCTCCATGCCGTATATGTTTATATGATTCTTACTCCCCGTTGTTTGGCCTGATCGGCACCTTGCAGAGGACGGTGAGCAGCTTGATGAGGAGTGACTCTGAGGAGCCGCTTCTAGTAGTTAGTTATGTATAGTTTCAGTTTGTTTATCTGAATTGTTATTCGGATTGATTATACCAGCTGTCTAATGTGACATAGGGGTTGGGTTTTCTTTATGGTTCATGCTTATGTTTTAATTGTTTTTAACTTGTTTTATTTTCCGCATGTTTTGAGAACTAGTTCATGTGGGACCTTTCTACCCATGGACAAATAATTTATTCTATTCAGTTAATGCATGATTGGTTTTATATCTTTCTCCTTTAAATGCTTTATAACATGCGGGGTAGCAGGGTGTCACATTTAGTGGTATCAGAGCAGTTCGGTCCTATCTGGACGTGGTATGAGTCTGTCGGGAGTCTGTTGTGAAACTCTTGTTTGAATTGTCTATATTTATATAAACAATGTTACATGGTACTAAGTACCTATAGCTTTGCTTTGGCTTGACTTACTGCATTTGGTGGTTTGTCTTAAACGATCCAATGAGCCTTCGGGTGCTTCTTGTGTTTGGGAAGGTTGTTCTATTATCTCTTGATAATATGAACTCAATAGCTGATCTTGTGCGCTTACCTTTATTTTAAAACTGCTCGATGTTATTCTTGGGATGAACTGGTTATCTTCCAACCATGTTCCTTTTATCTGCTTTGATAAGACCTTAGTTTTTGGAACTCCAACGGAGTCTAAGAATCCATACCTTCTCTCCACCAGCCAAGTTCAAGCTTCGATGAAAGACGAAGCCCAGGTATACATGATGTTAGCTTCCCTCGAAGTAGAGAGAAGGCCTCCTGATGTAACCAGCTTGCCTGTTGTGCGGAACTTTCCTGAAGTGTTTCCAAAGGATGTTTATAACTTACCAACAGAGAGAGATGTTGAGTTCACCATAGACTTAGTGCCTGGCACCGGGCCAATTTCCATAGCACCCTATAGAATGTCTCCTATAGAGCAAGCTAAGTTGAAGGAACAGTTGGAGGACCTGATGAAGAAGCAGTTCATTAGGCCTAGTGTGTCTCTGTGGGGAGCACCTGTGTTGTTGGTAAAGAAGAAGGATGGTAGTATGAGGTTGTGTGTCAACTACCGACATCTCAACAAGGTGACCATAAAGAATCGGCATCCCCTCCCTAGGATTGATGATCTCATGGACCAGTTGATGGGCACTTGCGTCTTTTCTAAGATAGATTTGAGGTCAGGGTACCATCAAATTCGGGTTAAGTCTAAGGACATCCCAAAGATAGCATTTAGGACGCGATATGGTCACTATGAGTACTTGGTTATGCCCTTTGGTGTGACCAATGCTCCTGCAGTCTTCATGGACTACATGAACATTTCACCCTTACTTGGATGAGTTTGTGGTGGTGTTCATAGATGACATCTTAGTGTACTCCAAGAGCAAGGAGGAACATGAGGAACACCTGAGGGTTATCTTGCAGACCCTTAAGGAAATGCAGTTGTACGCTAAGTTGTCGAAGTGTGAGTTCTGGTTGGAGGAAGTGAGCTTCTTAGGACATGTCATCTCTAAGGGTGGCATAGCAGTAGACCCAGCTAAGGTAGAGATGGTGCTCCAGTGGGAAGCGCCAAAGTTTGTAACCAAGATTAGGAGTTTCTTGGGGTTAGACGGTATTATCGAAGGTTTATAGAAGATTTCTCTAAGATGGCTTTACCCTTAACCTGTTTCACCAAGAAGGGACAGTTGTTTGTGTGGGATTCTGAGTGTGAAGAGAGTTTCCAAACCCTTAAGGATAGTTGACATCAGCACCAGTGTTAGTTTTGCCAGACCCTAGTGAACCCTTCGTAGTTACTGTGATGCTTCTAAGCAAGGGTTAGGTGGTGTGTTGATGCAGAATGGTAATGTAGTTGCTTATGCCTCTAGGCAGTTGAAACCACACGAGAAGAACTACCACACCCATGACCTAGAGTTGGGGGCGGTGGTATTTACCTTAAAAATCTGGAGGCGTTACCTATATCATGCGAGGTTTGAGGTTTTTAGTGACCACAATAGTTTGAGGTATCTCTTTGATCAAAAACAATTGAATATGAGGCAGCGTAGGTGGATGGAGTTCTTAGAGCATTATGACTTCAAGCTGACCTATCACCCAAGATAGACCAATGTGGTGGCCGGTGCCTTAAGTAGGAAAACCCTGCATATCTCCGCTTTGATTGTTAAGGAGATTGATCTGATTGAGGAGTTTAGATACCTTAATCTAGCTTGTGAGTTTACCCCTAAGATTTTTAGGCTTGGAACCTTGAAGGTTACCGACAGCTTGATGGATCAGATTAGAAAGGGTCAGAAGTTAGATGAGTTTCTCTTAGATCAGCGAGAGTTGCTTGCTCAGGGTAGAGGCCTTAGTTTCAAGAATGGAAGTGATGGAGTCCTGAGGTTTAGGGATAGGGTGTGCATACCAGGTGTTTTTGAGCTTAGGAAGTTGATCCTTGAGGAAGGACATAGGAGTGGTTTGAATGTGCACCCAGGTGCCGCTAAGATGTATCAGGACCTTAAGAGGACGTTTTGGTGGCCTAGGATGAAAAGGATGTGGCCGAGTTTGTGCATGCATGCCTGGTTTGTCAGAAGACCAAGATGGAACACCAAAAGCCTTCAGGTAAGTTACAGTCGTTGAGTAAGGATTAGATGATTAGTTGCTAATAGGAAGGGCGTCAAGGACAAATAGATGAGTGGTTTGGTGGTTACTGTAAGAAGGATATTTAATAGAGACGAGAGGGAAATTATGTTGCACGGACATAGTTGCACTCGAGCCCCTGTAGACTCTAGTAGAGAGAGATTGACTCATGGAATTATTATTGCTTGAGTTACTGTGCTGGACAGGTAGGAGGGACTGATCACCCCAATTACTCGTCGCCGATAGGTGAAGTAACGATAATTGTTATGAGCTTTATGTCAGTGAGGTTAATGGCCTTAGTCATTTAGACACGAATCAAGTAGAGACTAGTCGCTTAGAAAGTGGACTCGTAGTGGCCATGGGCAAGAGTGTTAAGTTTGCAACCATAGATCTTCAAAATTTAGACTTCTAACCCGTGACTAGTGTATATGTTCCCTAGGAGGGGAGGCTTATTTAAGGAGTAACTAGATGCAAAGATCAGGTTGATTCGGGAAAAGATGGGAGTTGCACATAGTAGGCAATGGAGCTACCATGAAAAAAGGAGGAAGGCACTCAAATTCCAGGAACGCGATCATGTATCCTTGAGAGTTACCCTGACGACTACGGTTGGAAGAGCGATGAAAGCAAGCAAGTCATCTGTTATCAGGAGATTTGAGTCTTTCTACCTTGGTGAACAAGTGCAAGAATCAGAGTGCGCATCGGAAGCATAGTGGAGCTGGACCTCCAAGTCCGTGGACTCAACCCAAGGTATGCGCCTAATGGGTGAAAGTTTAACCAGTTAAGGTAATAGAAATTTCGAGGACGGAATTTTTATAAGGGGGTGGAATTGTAACACCCCGTTTTTCATAAATAAGCTTAATGCATTTATATATGTTATATATGTGTTCGCATATGCTTGTTAGGTTTGTTGTTGATGCCTAAGTTCATGTTTGGGAAAGTTTAGCCTTAGAAAGGTCCAACCCATTTAGAGTCCTAGTAACTCGTTTCACCATTTTGACCATATCTTGAGTTCTAGATATCCGATCGAGGTGATCTTTATGGCGTTAGAAATATAAGAGAATTATCTACAATCTAATTTTATGTGTTTTGGCCAATTCAACCATCTAGGTGGTCTCTAAAGGCCATCTTTGAGCGCCCCGTGCTCAGAAGTTAAGCATGGCCTTGCTCAACAGGGAGCAAGGTCGTGCTCAGGTATCAGAGTCTATAAATAGAGCAGTTTCGTGAGGGTTACGAGAAAAATCCTATTTTGGAACTTTGGGCAGCTTTTGTGGGGCAAAAACCTCTTCTCTATTCCTCCCCTTGAACCCCTTTGATGCCTTTGGTGTTCTTTCTCTAGTTTTGGGAAATCTTGGTTGGTCTGTCCAATCATAGAAGGTAATGGTTCTTTCCCTCTTTAGTTCCCTTTCTTGCTTTTGATTTGAGAAACTAATTGGTTAACCTTTTGTTTGACCAAGGCTTGGAAAGCAAGTCAAGCCGCTTGAGGGAAACGTGTAGGTTCTTCGTTTGGGTTACCGATCGATTGGCTTTCGTTGGTTGGAATCTTAATACCAGGTATGGGGAGAATGGTAGTGTATATCATAGGCATTGGGGGTAGTGTAAGGTAAAGGGTTCCCATAACCCCGGTTTGCTATGTTTGATGATATGATTAACTTGTTGGGTTAATTTATTATGATAACATGTTTGATTATTGTTTTACATGCCTATGTTCATAGTATGTTCTTGATGGTTACATTGTTACAGCTAATATGACTATGATGTTATGTTGATGATTGTTGGCTTTGGCTATGTTATATTATAACATGTTGGTTGTTGGAATACCATGATTATATGTTTATAATTATGAATGATTGTTTTATGTGGGATATAATGATATATGTATCATTGTTGTTGTTGAACATGTTGGTTGATTGGTTGATGCCATAATTGTTGAATTGATGTTGTTGATTGCGTTGATTGAATGATTGATAGCATGACTGTGATGATAATGATGCGTTTAATCTGGAAATTATGTTGTTAACTGGTTTAGGGTTAATGGAATTAATCCATAGATTAAATGACATAAAATTGATGTTGAACTCTGCCGAGAACTATGCTGTCGTGCATCGAGCACGACCATGCTGAACAGGGAGCACGCCCATTCTCCCAGTTTGAATTCTGGAAAATGGCCGCCATTCAGCATGGTCGTGTAGCAAAGGAGCACGCCCGTGCATCTGAGCACAACCGTGCTCAATAAGAAGTACGATCGTGCTCCACTTAAGTGGTAGCACACCCGTGCTGGGGTAAGCACGCCCGTGCTCACCCCTCTGGTCATAATATGATATTAAAGACTTAAACAGGGGTTTTAAACCCCAATCTTCCCCAACGACGATGATGACATAGTTAATCAATGATGAAGACTAGATAACTTAATTAAAGATTAATTAAGATGGTTAAGCCGGTAACCGTTGGGTTACCACATGTTGGTGAGTGGTGCCTTGGTGCTTTATGGCCAAGGAAGTCTTGACCCCACGGTTTGGGTCTAAGGTGTGTTTGATGTTGTACGTTAGGGATCGAGAGTTTGTCCCAAGGAAGTCTTGATCCGCTTGGGTCTAAGGTGTTACGGTAGATTCCGCTGGTTAAAGATGTTGCGGTAGATTCCGCTGGTTAAAGATGTTGCGGTAGATTCCGCTGCGGTCAATTCTACTGAAGTGTTCGGTTGATTCCGTTTAAGCAAATGAGGTGGCGGTTGCCCATTGTTTGTTTGTTGTTGTGCCATTTGCATAGAGCTTTGGAGTTATTGTTGTTGGGGGATGTTCGACATAGGGGAGGTCGCCCGAAAGTACGGTGATCCGGGCATCCACGGTAGGAGTAGATTCTATATGCGCCCCCGTGACGAGGAATTTATTGGTTTGATGCATTGGCTATCCAAGGAGTAGATTCTCCGACATTGTGTCGATTCTCAATGTGGATATTTAACTCCGAAGTCGTTCATCCTGAGTTAGTTGGATCCACATGCATAGATGGAGTAGCGGAGTAGTGTTGCATTGCATCGTATATTGTTGTTGATGATGATTTATGTTGATATGTATGATGGTGTATGTTATGATGTCATTCTGTATGTTTTACCTTACTTCCTATCTCCATGCCGTATACGTTTACATGATTCTTACTCCCCGTTGTTTGTTGTTTGTTTGGCCTGATCGGCACCTTGCAGAGGACGGTGAGCAGCTTGCCGATGAGTGACTTTGAAGAGCCACTTCTAGTAGTTAGTTATGTTTAGTTTCAGCTTGTTTATCTGAATTGTTATTCGGATTGGTTATACCAGCTCTGTAATGTGACATTGGGGTTGGGTTTTGTTTATGATTCATGCTTATGTTTTAATTAATTTTAACTTGTTTTATTTTCCGCATGTTTTGAAAACTAGTTCATGTGGGACCTTTCTATGCATGGACAAATAATTTATTTTATTCAATCAATGCATGATTGGTTTTATATCTTTGTCCTTTAAATGCTTTATAACATGCGGGGTAGCAGGGTGTCACACTGTGCAGCAGAGGAGCACAATCGTGGTGCTGAGCACGATCGTGCTGCTGAGCACGATCGTGCTGCTGAGCACGACCGTGCCTAATAGAAAGTACGGTCGTGCTTCACTTATGTGACCAGCACGGCGGGGACGAGCACTCCCGTGCTCCCCTAACAGTCAGAGATGGAATTAAAGGACTTAAAAGGGTTCCCATCCCCAACCTTCTCCAATGATGATAAGTTGATATAGCTAATCAAAGATAAACATTAGACTACTTGGTTAATGATTATCAAAGATAATTAAAGATGATGAGATTGTTAAGTCGGTATCCGTGGGATTACCGCACGTTGATAGCTTTGGAGCTTATTCTCCAAAGTGACCTCGATGCTTATTGGTCGAGGTGTTGATGACTTGAACCTTGGTGCTTATTGGCCAGGGGATCCTAGACCCTGCGGTTTGGGTCTAAGGTTACGTTTATGTTGATGTTGAAGTCATGGGAGCTTCATGGCCTGAGCAAGGAGGTGGTTGATATTGTTTGTTCTTGTGCCATTTGCATAGAGCATTGGAGTTGTTAGTTGAGGGGGAGGTTCGACATAGGGGAGATCACCCAAGAGTATGATGGTATGGCCATCCACGGTAGGTCACCCGATGGTTTGGTGACCTTGGCCCCCCGTGATGAGGCATCCACGATTTGATCCGTTGGCTATCCATGGGGTTCACCCAAGGTTTGGTGAACTGTCGGTGTTGGTGCTTTTATGGCCAATATGGATATATAACTCCGAAGTAATTCTTCCTGAGTTAGTTTGGATCCATATGCATAATGGAGCAGTGGATTAGTGTTGCATTGCACCACATAGCATACTTGATATTGTTGATGTTGATATATGTTGATATATATGTTGATGTATGTTATGATGATGCCATGTTGTTTGTTTTACCTTACTTCCTATTTGCATGCCGTATATGTTTATATGATTCTTACTCCCCGTTGTTTGTTTGGCCTGATCGGCACCTTGCAGAGGATGACGAGCAGACCAGAGAGGAGTGACTCTGAGGAGCCCCCATCGGGGTTGGGTTTTTTATTTGTTATGTTTAAATTATTTTGTTTAAACATGTTTTATTTTCATGTTGTGAACTAGTTCGTGTGGTACTTATCTACCCATGGACGGACTCTTTATTTTATCCGGTACTTCCATGGTTAAATTTTATTAATTGCTTATCTTAAAGTGCTTATAACATACGAGGTAAAGGGGTGTCACATTTAGTGTCATCAGGGCCCTGTCCGGACTTGGTATGAGTCTGTTGTGCTTATGTTGTGTTCTCTTGTTTGAATTGTCTATACTTGTTATAGACAATGATGCTTTAGGTTAGTTGCCTGTAGCTTTTACCCGCTTAAGTTCTGTACCTGAGAGTTGTTTTGGACGTGTATAGGAACTCATGGCAGGTAGAGGGCGCAACGATTAGGTAATTGCGGACGCATTGGCACTCCTTGCCAATGCTATCGGTCAGGTCAATAACAACAACAACAATGGTGGGCCAGCTGAGTTCCAAGGTTTGGACAAATTTCAGAGGAACAACCCTCCCTCCTTCATGGGAGCTTATGATCCAGAGGGAGCACTATTGTGGGTGAGGGAGACGGAAAAGATCTTCCGAGTGATGGATTACAATGATAAGCAGAAGCTCATCTTTGCTACCTTCATGCTGACTGAGGAGGCTGAGCATTGGTGGAAAACTACAGGCTGAGGATGCAGGCTGAGGGCACAGCGGTTACATGGGTTGAGTTCAGGTAGAGGTTTTTGTAGAAGTACTTTCCAGCAGATATCAAGTACAAGAAAGAGTGGAGTTCTTGGCCTTGAAGCAGGGATCTATGTCAGTGGGTGACTATGCTGCCAAGTTTGAGGAGCTGGCGAGGTATTACACTCCGTACCAGCATACTATGGATGAGAGTTCCAAGTGCGTTAAGTTCGAGGCTGGACTTAACCCCGAGATCAAGCAGGCGATCAGCTACCAGGAGATCAGAGTCTTCCCAGTTATGGTCAACAAGTGCAAGATTTATAAGGATGCTAGTCAGTTCAAGGTTGCCAGTTCCAGAAGATCGGATAGTCAGAGCGGCAAGAGGACTGATCAGAGAGATAGAGGGAAACAACGTTATGCTCCTATCGGCAAGGACTTCAACCAGAGTGGCAAGAAGCCACGGTTTCAGCAGGATAGATTTAGGGGCGGGTTCTCTAATGCCTATAGACCCATGAGGTGTGGCAAGTACGGCGCACCGGATCACTTTTCATCTCAGTGTAAGGAATCAGCTGTGATTTGCTTCAGGTGTGGCAAGTCGAGTCATATCAACCGTGAGTGTGAGTGATCCAAGGCAGAGCCTCCCAACGCTAGCAAGAGTCAGAAGTATCAGGCCAACGGACTGAAGACCACTGGGAGAGTCTTTACTCTTAGTGGAGCCGAAGCCTCCGAGTCTGATGACGTGATTCAAGTACATGTTTTATTGATGGAACTCAATTGACTGTATTGTATGATTCGGGTGCTACTCACTCGTTTATATCGCATGATAGGGTCAAGAGTCTTAAGTTGCCTGTTATCTTTCTCGAGTTTGATTTGCTTGTGTCTACACCCACAAATAAACCTGTTTCCACTTCTTATGCATGCAAAAACTGTCATATTGTCATAAATGATAAAACCTTTATTGTTGATCTTGTATGTCTACCTCTGAAAGATCTTGATATTATTCTTGGCATGGACTAGTTATCTTCCAACCACGTCCTTCTGAACTATTTTGATAAAACCCAGATTTTTGGAACTCCAACGGAGTCTAAGAATTCGGACCTTCTCTCTTCCATCCAAGTTCAAGTTCGATGCTAGACGAAGCCCAAGTGTACATGATGATAGCTTCTCTGGAAGTTAAGAGCAGCCTTCCTGATGTCACCAGCTTGCCTGTTGTACGGGAATTTCCTGAAGTGTACCCGGGGGACGTTTATGACTTACCCCCAGAGAGAGATGTTGAGTTAGCCATAGACTTAGTGCCTTGCACCGGGCCAATTTCCATAGCACCCTATAGAATGTCTCCTCTTGATCTAGCTAAGTTGAAGGAATAGTTGGAGGACCTGATGAAGAAGCAGTTCATTAGGCCTAGTGTGTCTCCGTGGGATGCACCTGTGTTGTTGGTAAAGAAGAATGATGGTAGTATGAGGTTGTGTGTCGACTATCGGCAGCTAAACAAGTTAACCATAATGAATCGGTATCCCTTCCCTAGGATTGATGATCTTATGGACCAGTTGATAGGTGTTTGCATCTTTTCTAAGATAGATTTAAGGTCAAGGTACCATCAGATTCGGGTTAGGTCTGAGGACATCCCGAAGACAACCTTTAGAACGCGATATGGTCACTATGAGTACTTGGTTATGCCCTTTGGTGTGACCAATGCTCCTGCAGTCTTCATGGTCTACATGAACAAGACCTTTCACCTTTACTTGGATAAGTTTGTGGTGGTGTTTATAGATGACATCTTAGTGTACTCCAAAAGCAAGGAGGAACACCTGAGGGTTGTCTTGCAGACCCTTAAGGAAAAGCAGTTGTACGCTAAGTTGTCGAAGTGTGAGTTCTGGTTAGAGGAAGTGAGTTTCTTAGGACATGTAATCTCTAAGGGTGACATAGCAGTGGACCCAGCTAAGGTAGAGACAGTGCTCCAGTGGGAAGCGCCAAAGTCTGTAATCGAGATTGGGATTTTCTTGGGGCTAGTCAGGTATTATAGGCGGTTCATAGAAGGTTTCTTTAAGATGGCTTTACCCATAGCCTGTCTCACAAAGAAGGGACAATTGTTTGTGTAGGAATCCAAGTGCGAAGAGAGTTTCCAAATCCTTAAGGATAGGTTAACATCAACACCAATGTTAGTTTTGCCAGATCCTAGTGAGCCCTTCGTAGTTTACTGTGATGCTTCTAAGCAAGGGTTAGGTGGTGTGTTGATGCAGAATTGTAAGGTAGTTGCCTATGCTTCTAGACAGTTGAAAACCCATGAGAAGAACTACCCTACCCATGACCTAGAGCTACGAGCTGTGGTATTTACCTTAAAGATCTGGAGGCATTACCTTTAAGGAGCGAGGTTTGATGTTTTTAGTGATCACAAGAGTTTGAGGTATCTCTTTGATTAGAAGGAGTTGAACATGAGGCAGCGTAGGTGGATGGAGTTCTTAAAGGATTATGACTTCGAGCTGACCTATCACCCAGGAAAGGCCAATGTGGTGGCCGATGCCTTGAGTAGGAAAACCTTGCATATCTTCGCTTTGATGGTTAGGGAGATGGATCTAATTAAGGAGTTTAGAGACCTTAGTCTAGCTTGTGAGTTTACCCGTAAGATTATTAGGCTTGGTACCTTGAAGGTTACCAATAGCTTGATAGATCAGATTAGAGAGGGTCAGAAGTTAGACAAGTTTCTTTTAGACCAGCAAGAGTTGCTTGCTCAGGGTAGAGATCTTAGTTTCAAGGATGGTAGTGACGGAGTCTTGAGGTTTAGAGATAGAGTGTGCATACCGGATGTTCCTGAGCTTAGGAAGTTGATCCTTGAGGAAGGACATAGGAATGGGTTGAGTGTGCACCCAGGTGCCACCAAGATGTATCAAGACCTTAAGGAGATGTTTTGGTGGCCTAGGATGAAAAAGGATGTAGCCGAGTTTGTGTATGTGTGCCTAGTTTGTCAGAAGGTCAAGATAGAACACCAAAAGCCTTCAGGTAAGTTGCAACCTTTGAGTGTCCCAGAATGGAAATGGGATAGTATCTCCGTGGATTTTGTGTCTGGACTCCTTAGGACTCCATCTGGTTTTGAGGCTATATGGGTTGTTGTGGATAGATTGACTATGTCTGCCAATTTCATCCCAATGAACATGGAGTATCCTTTAGAGAAGTTAGCCAAGCTGTACATCAAAGAGATAGTTAGGCTTCATGGTGTACCCTCTAGCATACTATCATATAGAGACCCGAGGTTTACCTCCAGGTTCTGGGAGAGTTTGCAGCATGCTTTAGGGACAAAGCTTAGGCTTAGTTCAGCTTACCACCCACAAACTGATGGGCAGTCTGAAAGGACCATCCAGTCCTTAGAGGACTTTTTGAGGGCTTGTGTGTTAGAACAATATGGTAGTTGGGACAAGTTTTTGCCCCTGATAGAGTTCACCTACAACAACAGCTTCCATTCCAGTATTGGGATGGCACCTTATGAGGCTCTTTACGAGAGGAGATGTAGGACACCCTTGTGTTGGAATGAACCTAGTGATAATGTGGTGCTAGGACCAAAGATAGTCTAGGAAACAACATAAAAGATTAGGATGGTTCAGGAAAAGATGAGAGTGGCACAGAGTAGGCAGAAGAGATATCAAGACAAAAGGAGGAAGGCACTCGAATTCCAGGAAGGCGATCTTGTATTCTTGAGAGTTACCCCGATGACTCGGGTTGGTAGAGTGAAGAAGGCGAGGAAACTTACTCCGAGATTCATAGGTCCTTACCAAATCCTAAAGAGAGTCGATGAAGTCGCCTTTCAAATATCCTTACCACCATTCTTGTCCAACCTTCATAGTGTTTTTCATGTGTCTCAACTCAAAGTATATCCATGACCCTAGTCACGTGATAGTCCCCGACGCAATACAGTTGAAAGAGAACTTGACGTTTGAGGTGTTACCACTTCAAGTCGAGGATAGGAGGGTGAAGTAGCTAAGAGGTAAAGAGATTCCTTTGGTCAAAGTAGTTTGGAGTGGGGCTACTGAGGAAAGTGTTACCAGGGAGCTGGAGAGCAAGATGATACCTGCACCTTTTCGTTTGAGGTATGTACATATTTCGAGGACGAAATTTTTATAAGAGGGGTGGAATCATAACACCCTACTTTTTCGTTAAGTGCTTTTTGTAAGTTGTTTGGTTGGTTAAGGGCTTAGTGGGATTTTTGGCTCAAAAGTCCCTTTCTGGTGGTTGAGCACGCCCGTGCTCAAAGGTCAAAGTGTGTTTCAAGTTTTAAGTTGAGTAAGCCCATGCACAACAGTGAGCATGCCCTTGCTCACTGTGAGGACCGCGTCTCGTTGATGCTAAGTCAGCACGACCGTGCTCAGGTGCAGCCTATATAATTTGGTATAGAACCCGAGGGTTAATGTGAAACCCTATTTTTCTAGTTGCAGCAGTCACTGTTGCGGCCTAGAGTGCCTTCTTCCTTATTTCCTCTTCATCCCTTGCTATAGTGGAGTTTGGGAAGCAGTTTTGGAAGCTAGTTGGTATATGACAGTCTATAGGCTTGGAGGTTTAAATAAGCCCCTTGGGGAACCGCGACCAGTTTGCTTAGTAGCTTACGTTGGAGCAACCTTCAATCCAAGTATGGGTAGTAGGGTAGTGTTTACATACGCTATGGGGGTAGTGTAAGGTAAGGGGTTCCCATAACCCCGGTTGTTGTTAGTTTTACATGCCTATGTGATGTATGTTGTTTATATGATGAAATGTTCTGTTGATGTTGTATGCTTCGTATTCATGGTCATATATTCCTATGTGTTTTTGATGCTATGTTGTTATCTTAACATGAACATGATAGCATGATGGTTATTGTTGGGCTGAATGATTGTTGCCATAATTGTTGGTTTGATGATGATGTTATGACTGAGTTGATGATGTTAAATCTAGGAATTATGTTGCTAAAATGGATCAGGATTAATGGACTTAATCATTGAATTAATTGGTTAAAACCTAAGTTAGAACTCTACCCAGAACAGTACTGTCGTGCATTGAGCACGGTCATGCTGAACAGGGAGCACGACCGTGCTCCCAGTTTGAATTCTGGAAAGTGGTCGCTCATTAAGCATGGTCGTGCAGCAGAGGAACACGACCGTGCTGCTGAGCACGACCGTGCCTAATAGAAAGAACGATCGTGCTTCACTTGTGTGACCAGCACGGACGTGCAGGGGACGAGCACGCCCGTGCTCCCCTAACAGTTAGAGATGGAATTAAAGGACTTAAAGGGGTTCCTAACCCCAACCTTCCCCAATGATGATAAGTTGATATAGCTAATCAAAGATAAAGATTAGACAACTTGGTTAATGATTATCAAAGACAATTAAAGATGATGAGATGGTTAAGTCGATATCCGTGGGATTACCGCACGTTGATAGCTTTGGTGGTTATTGGCCAAAGTGACCTCGATGCTTATTGGTCAAGGTGTTGATGAGTTGAACCTTGGTGCTTATTGGCCAAGGGAGCCTTGACCCTACGGTTTGGGTCTAAGGTTACGTTGATGTTGAAGTCTTGGGAGCTTCATGGCCCGAGCGGTTAAGATTGTTTGTTGTTGTGCCATTTACATAGAGCATTGGAGTTGTTGGTAGAGGGGGAGGTTCGTATAAGGGAGATAGCCTAAGAGTACAGTGATCTAGTCATCCACGGTAGGTCACCCGATTGTTTGGTGACCGTGCTCCCCCGTGATGAGGCATCCACGATTTGATGCGTTGTTTATCCATGGGGTTCACCCAAGGTTTGGTGAACTGCCGGTGTTGGTGCTTTTATGGCCAATATGGATATGTAACTCCAAATTCGTTCATCCTGAGCTAGTTTGGATCCACATGCACAATGGAGTAGTGGAGTAGTGTTGCATTGCACCGCATAGAATACTTGATATTGTTGATGTTGATGTATATTGATATATATGTTGATGTATGTTATGATGATGCCATGATGTTTGTTTTACCTTGCTTCCTATCTCCATGCCGTATATGTTTACATGATTCTTACTCCTCGTTGTTTGTTTGTTTGTTTGGCCTGATCGGCACCTTGCAGAGGATGACGAGCAGCCCGGAGAGGAGTGACTCTGAGGAGCCGCCACTCATAGTTAGTACTTGTTCTTGTTTTAGTTAGTCTATTTCAGTTGTATTCCAAGGATATATTTTCCGGAACGGTTATACCAGCTCTGAGTTGTGACATCGAGGTTGGGTTGTTTATTTGTTGTGTTTAAATTATTTTGTTTAAACGTGTTTTATTTCCGTGTTGAAAACTAGTTCATGTGGGACTTTTCTACCCATGGACAGGCGCTTTATTTTATCCAATACTTCCATGATTAAATTTTATTAATTGCTTATCTTAAAGTGTTTATAACTTGCGGGGTAGAAGGATGTCACAGGCTAAGTCTCAGGCACTTGAGGATTTTCCCGCAGGTCAGAAGATATCATAGCTGCACGAAAGGTGGTCGAAGGGTGAGCGGTTGATAGGCTCACTTTACCGGGTGCATTTTTCACTTGGTACTCTACTTCTCAGAGTTTGAAAATCCCAAAGAAGAGATTCTCTTTTACACTGTGCTTGGTATAGAAGATAATTAGAGATTTTCTCTTATTTGGTAGAGAGAAGAAATGTAGAAAAGAGAAACAAAAAGTGATGGGTCCCACCACTTTTGTTTCTCTCCAAATATGAGAAGAAAGATGAGAGAAAAAGGGAAGAGATGTGTATATTTCTATCAATACCCTTAAAAGAAATAACACTTTTCTCTTTATTTCAGGACATTTTGTCCTTTTGAAAATAGTATTATTTCTCTCTTTTGTCTTTCTACTTAATCAAACAAAAGGGAGAGAGGATAAAACATATCTTTCTCTTTTATTTCTTTCATCTTTCTCTCATTATAAACAATATAAAATCCTACTCTCTTTCTCACCTCTTTCTTTCTCCACTCCTATTTCTTTCTTACCTCTTTCTTCTATGCAACCAAACAAAACATTATGTGAACCAGGGATTTCTTTTTTTATAATGAACCTGGGTTATTTAAAACATGTCATCTCCAACTAATTCATCTTAATTCAAATTATTGCGATATAAGCAATAAAACTTATCGAACTAAATCAATATCCTTTTGCTTAATATGATAATATATTTATATTGCAAAATATACTTTGCATTTAGTTTCTTTTTAAAATCCATGATTTAATTATACAGATTGCTCAAATTTTACATATTTAATTATATTGGACTTTGATTAACCCGAGTCGTGTTGAAAAAACCTATTTAAGGGGACAAAAAATTCTTGAGACATATTTTATTCAGTTACAAGACTCAAGTTGGAGACCTTACTTAAGGAAAACCAAGCTTTTTTCCACTTCAACCAATGAGCTTTGACAAGATATATTAACATACTAGGTTGACAATATTTCGTTCGAAGGTTATTAGCTTAGATTTGGATCTAAACAAATAGCCCTATCAAACCCTTTCCATCAACACTTCTAATGCGGATGACATGATATCATGTACTATAAAGCAAATTTAAAAATCTTGTTTATGTTAATACTAAAATTATATGAATTTAATTCTTATTTACGGTTAATGTAAAGATCTTTTACATTATCAACCAATCATGAATTGTTATATTATTAACAATGTTCGACTCTTATAAGAAAACTACATATATGTTTTGTTTTTGTTACTATGTTATTTGTAGCACCCTTCTCAGATGTTACATTGTCTGTGACATTTTTGCAATATGGTGTAACGCGGAAAATAAATTTTCATAAGATACGGGTTTATTTTTCCTTGTTCCTTTTTTGCAAATAAGAAATTAGGTAGTACTTAACATACCTCGTCTGACCTATACATATCATTTATTAACATCTTCTAACCGTTAATAGGCCTAAGACATAAACATCCAAGAAATGGGAAAATAAGCAGTACATAATCATACATTCCCCATATACACATAATACTTTAATAAATATTTTCAAAAGATAAAAGTCATGAAAAGACAGAAACAACAAAAAGAAGAAATATCAACACCATTAAAATAACATAACCAATAAAAACATAAATAACCTTGGAGATGCTGCTCCATAAAACTATTCCTAAACACATGGACACATCATGTTGGCCAGTACAAAACGACGAAAAGGTGTCATCATTGTACAATGGTAACCACTTAGGACGATACATCGTCACACTGAGGTTGAGCTCTCATATCTCCCATATATTGATCCATTAAGATACATCCTCATGATCGGTCCGTCTCGTATCCAAAGCTGGTTGTGATGGTGAAGTAGTTCTACCCTCTTTGTTGAAGAACATAAAATAAAGATGAATACCAGAAAACATAGAAAATGAGGTAAGATCCCCATTCATCATACACATAAAGCAGGCATGCAGTGGTACGACCCACATACATATTACCGCATACATATATCCATATTATCATCCATTCTCAGTCCACAGATCAAAACTCCAAGGATATACAATACCAAGACAAATGGTAAGCTTATCAAGCATACCAGACACTATCTATTCATCGAGGAACGAGAACAGAGAGAAAACTGTTTAAAACCTTATAGTCCCATACCTACACAGCCTCAAGGAATATCTGATCCTAACTCTGGAGCTAATTGACATTTTGGAAAGGAATTGGTCAGTACAGGTTCCACATCCGCCCACCTCAGGCA
The DNA here is from genome assembly GCA_030762895.1 of Sophora flavescens. Classification (NCBI taxonomy): domain Eukaryota; kingdom Viridiplantae; phylum Streptophyta; class Magnoliopsida; order Fabales; family Fabaceae; genus Sophora; species Sophora flavescens. The sequence continues at coordinate 145,350,547 of CM061064.1, forward strand.
TCATGTGTGGCTAGCATACTAGGCACACAAGGCTTAAATCATAACGTACGTACAATCATAATCACATGTGATCTCAAACTCTCTGTGAAACATCAGGCTCTTTATGAAACCTCTACAACCGGGACACTCGCGTTTCTGGGCACAACGGCCTTACCGAACATAGTATCAACTATGTGTTTGGGAAAAATTTCCAGAAGACGTCCAATTTGTCTATCCACCGGATAAACTTCGTGATTCCACCGAAATCCATTTGATGTTAATCTCTGACGGACGATATCCTCAGGTCCGAATTACCGACCCTTCGCTGAACCACAGTTCTCAATCAAACTTTCCATGTTTGTGTAAAGATGTTTTAAGGCACTTGCTTACAAGTCCTAACACATTGTGAAATTGGATCGACAGTCCAATCATTTATTTCTTTACACTTTTCTAAGGGAGCCTTTTGATTGGCTTCCAAGAAATCAAATTATTATGAGTCCATTAAGTCTTACGTATGTATGGATACTAAATTATCCATACTTTACGACACAAGGTCTTGCTTCACCATAAGTCATAAACCATTAAGTTCATATTTTCACTAAGTCATCTATGACTTAGGTTTTCCACTTTACTGTAAATACTAGTCTTTGAAGACTAAAATCCTTTTTTGGCTTAAAACCAAAACCTTTAGCTAAAACCAAATCATTTTGAAAGAAAATTTAACCATAAAGATCAAATTCCTCAAAACTGTTTCTCAAATATATCTAAATACTTAAAACACAGTTTTGTTGCTTTTTACGGTATTTCAACTTAACTTCCGTATTTTCGAAAATATGATCGTTTTTCTCAAATCCTTCACTTTCTTAGATTCAAATACTTATGTTAAAGTATTAAAATGCTAATTTCGAGCTTCACTCTATAGTTTGTATAAAAATCCTAAAACTTGACCGAACGTCGCTAAATTTTAAAATCGCGTAAATCCTTTTTCAATGATTTTTAAGCCTAATGGTCCAAAACTCATTTTGGAGACTTAGGACACTTAAATAGACTTCAAAAATAGTTTCTACTGTCAAAAACAGTTTTGGTGGAAATTAGAACCTTTGTTCATTTTACGTGTCCTATTTCTTGAAAATTCTGTTTTTTAATTCCGCTAAAACATGAATTTCTGCTCTCTTAAGTTCTAAAATCAAATTAAAACCATTTTGGGTCATTGAAACCACAAAAGACAGATTTAAATACCTGGAAAAAAGTTTTTCAAATAATTGTTTTCTTCTTGATTTTGTTACTCTTTAAAGTCCATAAACAAATCATTAGGTTGTCTAGTTTTAGAGATTAAGGTTGTCACAACAATTTTCTTATGTTTGGCTGAAACCAAGCTCAAAGAATGTGAAGATTTTCACTTCACAAATCAAGCTTACACATATATACATATTCATATATCAAAGCATTGAAACATGACAAAAGATTTTAACGTAGGCATGCTTAATTGTATAAGACTACGTGAGCATATCTCAATCTTTTTCAAGTTAACATACATCAAATAATCACATAGCACATCAATCATTAACACACCACAACCACAACACAAATATTACACAAAGTCTTCTTAGAGAATCACATGAATATAAACACATAACCCTACACTTAGGGTTTCAAGACAACACAAATATACTTTAAACCACACACCCACACCCACAATAAGGTAGATGATGGTTAATCTCCCCCATACATCTTGTAGTCAAGTAAGATCTTTGTCTTAGATCCTTCAATCTTATTTCCTCTCCACCCACAAAGTCACACCAACAACAACCAATATACAACCTTCATCAACCATAAAAAATACCAAGTTAAATAAATAAAAAAAACCAAGGCTAATTAAAATCCTAGGGGAAGCTCACTGCAAAGGAATTGTTCATAGGGCTAGGAAGAGTTGTTTCTAAATTCCTTTTGTTGACATGTAGATAAAGGTATTTCTTTGGTGGAAAATTTGTCAAGAGTCCAAAAATACATTCAAGTAAACCATAAATTTTTAAGAAAAGGAAACTTGAACAAATCATCATGAATGAAAGGAAAACTATGAGGAGAGTTGAAGGAATGATCATGGATCATAGAAATATACCTCAAATGATGAGAAATGGATGAAGAAATAGAAGATCAAAGCAAAACTCCCATGAACACTCATTACAAGAAAAGTGTAAATTACCGACAGACGTTTACCTACGGAAATTGTTTCCGCCGGAAATCGAGACATTGCCGACAGAAATAGCCGTCAGTAATGATAAATATGAAAAGTTTCCCACTTTACCGACGAAACCGGGAAACGCACAACCACACCCCAAGGCGGAAAGGCAATTTTGCGCCACCATGGAAACGAAACAAAGGCGAAGCCAAGCCAATTCTCCCACTTTACCGTCGGAAAAATTATTAAAACAGCGTTGGCCAAACCCATCTCCCCCCACTTTCCCTTTCTCTTCTTCTCTCTTGCTCAGACATCTATGCCCACCCCTCCTCCCAGCACAGCGGCGAGCCACCACCGCACGTGCTGCGAGCCACCACCGCCACCCATTATCTTATCTTCTTGGCCTCTCCCTCCCCCTCTCCTTCTCCCCTACTATTCCGTTCGGCCAAACCCTCCCCCACCGCGCCTAGAACCGCCGGAGGAGCCCCCCACCGCACCTCTCTGTCTTCTCCTCGAGCAGCTCAGTCCTCCACCGTGCCTCCACCACCACCTCCGTGAGCCACCACACAGGCACCACCACCCCAGCTTTTGTAGTATGTATTTTGTGGTTTTTTTTGCTATTGTTCATTTGGGTATTTATTTATGTGCATTTTTTCACTATTTTGTGCATTTTCTGTTTGCAAGTGTGCATCTGTTTGAGGGTTGCCACCGCCGCCACCGTCCTGAGCCACCCAGCTTGTTGTTTTCACCTCCTCTCAACCTCAAGTAATCTATATATTCAATTCTTTTTTTTCCTTTATTTGCATTTCCTGCAATTGACACTTACTGTATTTGAATTTCATGACTTGAATGTGTCTTACTAGTGTGCAATGATATTTTTGAATTGTTTCTGGTCGTGGTCAGTAAAATTTAACCCATATCCTTACTTGTTAATTTATGATTAATTCTTGAGGATGAGGGCGAATTTTATGATAATATAATGTTGTTTATTTGATTATGCCAAGGATGCAACGTTACTATAAAACCTTAACCTTAGCATAAGTGTTGGATCTCAACGACTTTAATATTATAAAATAATACAAAAGTGTACCTAGCAAACACGATTAGCTGCTCATGGTGCATCAAGAAAAGCTTTTATTGGCGCATCGGGGAGCGTGCACAACGAAATCGACTGTTATGAAAACAAATAGTGTACAAAAATTTGAAAACCACTAGTCAAATATCTAAATAAAATAAAATTAATTATATAAAAAATATTAAAATAAAATATGTAAACAACTAAGTAATTACATAATAATTAAATTAGATTGAATAACTACATATAATTTAAAAAACAAATGACGCCATTCGGGATTAAAACAGAAAATGTTAAGAAAATTGAATAGCAAAATAGTTAAATATGCAAATAAGATAAATTTAGTAAACAATAATAAAATTAAGTTTATAAATAAGTAATTAAGTAATTAGGCCACCTCCAACCATCTTCCTCTCTGCCTCCTCCTCATTGATTTTTATTTTTTATGCTTTGTTTTAATTTTTTGTTTGGTTTATGTTATAGGGTATGTTTGATTTGTGAAAACATTTCATATTTTCATTTTCAATTTCATTTATGGAATTGCATCTTTTTTCTTATTTCTATTTTTAATGAAAATATGTTTTGCTAGTATATCTAAAAGTTTGCTATTTCTATTTTCAAACAGACTCTTAGGTTTTTGTATATGAAAATAAGAAATGGTAGGAAATGTTCAAAGTAGACAGGCTCTTAGGTTTTTGTATATTGTCTAATATGCAAATGGTTTGATTTTTGGCTTTAGTTTTCTGTTTGTTGAGTGCTGGTAGGAAATGGTTTGATTGTCTATTTAGAGTACAATTATTATACGTAATTGAGAAAAACCGTAGTTTCCCGTTCAAGGTTCAATATTATTGAGCATGTGTACTCGTGGTCATGGTATCGTTCATTTTATTGAATCTTGAATTGTCCAATTGGGACAGTTTGGGAAGAAACTTTTTATCCACTGATATACTAGTTACTCGATGATTCTCATTTTTTAAATAATTGATTAAATTTCGGGTCGAAGCATTTCCTTTCGTTCTCTAGGTCCATGCTTGATTGTGGTATTTCACCGTGGTCTAGTCGTGTACTTGAAGACCGATGGGAGATGCTGCCGAAATTTCGTCAGCTATAAGACATGAGAAGTTATGACTAACTAGTATAATACAGTGGTGAAATTTTTTTTCCTCGAATGGGATAGGGCCAAACCTTTAATGGAAAGGGAGCGATTCGGGGTTATAGTATCATGTTTAAAAATACGTCAATTTATTTGAAAATACAGAAGGATGGCATATTATCCCTCGAACCGTAGTTGGGTGTATGATAGGAACGAGTCTGGGAGACAACTTCTGAAACAATCATTTGTAGCTGGAGTTGAGGAGTTTATATCGAAAGCAAAACAACATTGTGATTATTCCAAAGAGGGGGGGATTAGATGTCCGTGCACAAAGTGCAATTGTATGGTGGTTTTGAGTGATGATGACATGAAGTTACACCTATACTGACGTGGGTTCAAGCCTAACTATTGGATATGGACTGATCATGGTGAGGAGTTGCCGGATATTGATTTGAATGAAGTTGGTGGTGACGATCTTGAAATGGGTGCATCAGGCAGTGGCTACCACGATGAATATGTCGAACAACTCCAGTCAATGCATATGATGGTCGATGATTGTCTTAGGCAACATGGGAATTTTGAGGCGGATGAGTCTGATGACATGGAAGAGCCTCCTAATGAATCGGTGCAGAGATTCTACAATCTATTGTTAGAGATAAATAAGCCATTCTTTGAAGGGGCGTCAGATTCAAAATTATCAATTTGTGTTAGGCTTCTAGCTTGCAAGTCCAATTGGAATGTCCCAGAGCAGTGTTTGAAGTGCTTTTGTAAAATGCTTCAAGATGTGACCCCCTTCAAAGAGTTGTTGCCAAAAAGTTATTATGATGCGAAGCGGTTGGTGTCGAAACTAGGCTTAGGGGCTAAGAGGATTGATTGTTGTCCAAATGGGTGCATGCTATATTATGGTAGTTAGTCTGGCACAAATGACAGTGCTTTGTAAGAATGTAAATTTTGCCAGACACCCAGGTACCGCATTCAAAGTAGTGACCATAGTAAAAGAAAACCAGTTCCTGTGAAGGCAATGTTCTATCTGCCAATAATTCCAAGGTTGCAGAGACTGTTTGCATCAACGCAAACTGCGGGACAAATGAGGTGGCATAATGAAAATAGAAGAATTTCGGGCGTCATACGCCACCCTTCTGATGGTGAAGCTTGGAAGCACTTCGATCGGGTTCATCCTGATTTTGAAACAGATCCTCGGAATGTGAGACTTGGGCTGTGCTCAAATGGTTTTACCCCGTACATTCAGGTGTCAACCTCGCCATATTCATGTTGGCCAGTGATTGTTACACGGTACAATCTTCCTACAGAGATGTGCATGTCAAAACCATATATGTTTCTGACTTGTCTCATACCGGGACCATCTAATCCAAAGGCTGGGATAGATGTATATTTACAGTCTCTGATCGATGATCTGAAGAAGTTGTGGGATGGTGTGTAGACTTATGACGTTTCAAAGAAGCGAAATTTTATGATGAGGGGATCACTAATGTGGACTATCAATGATTTTCCTGCATATGACATGCTCTCTGGTTGGGGGACCCACGGTAAATTGGAGTGTCCATATTGCATGGAACATGGAAAGGCTTTTACCCTTAGATATGGTGGAAAAAGTTCCTGGTTTGATTCTCATCGTCGGATCTTAGATCCTGACCATCCCTTCCGAAGAAACGTCCGAGCATTCAAAAAGAAACAGATAGAAGAGGAAGGTCCATCGCCTTTGTTGACTCCTGAACAAATATGGGGTCGGGTTAGAGCTCTTCCTAAAGTCACTGAAGCATGTGTGTCAAAATTACCCGGGTATGGAGAATGGCATAACTGGACAAAAAAAGTATTTTTTGGGAACTACCGTACTGGAAGGATAATCTGTTAAGACATAGCCTTGATGTGATGCATATTGAGAAGAATTTCTTTGACAACATTTTTAACATGGTTATGAATGTGTCTGGCAAGACGAAGGACAATGAGAAGGCAATGATGGACATAGTTCTGTACTGTAGAAGAAAGGATTTGGAGCTGAAGCCGCAGACTAATGGAAAAATGGTCAAACCAAAAGCTTGTTACACTCTAACCGTCGATGAAGCGAAGTCAATTTGTCGGTGGTTAAAATACCTTAGGACCCCTGATGGTTATTCCTCTAATTTGGCATGATGTGCTGATGTAAGAACAGGGAGGCTTCATGGGATGAAAAGTCATGATTGTCATTTATTCATGGAGTGTTTGCTTCCTATTGCTTTCGGCTCGCTGCCCCAGCATGTTTCGAACCTGCTTACAGAAATCAGTCATTTCTTTAAAGATATATGCTCTGCAACTTTAAGAGCGGATGGTATGACGAAGATGGAAGAAAACATTCCAATAATTCTGTGCAAGATGGAGAGGGTTTTTCCCCCAGGATTTTTTGACTCAATGGAACATCTCCCTATCCATCTTGCATATGAAGCGAGGCTTGGTGGACCAGTACAATATAGGCGGATGTATTCGTTTGAAAGGTAATTTTATTATATTTTGACATTTAAATAATTAGCGACCATTGAATAATGCCTTGTCAACGATTTTTTTTATTACTTAGATTCATGGGCGACTCTAAAAGATCAGTTAGAAACAAGGCTAGGGTGGAAGGATCAATCTGTGCGTCTTACTTACACCGTGAGACAACCTATTTGTGTTCCCACTAGTTCAACAACTTTATGTTGGCACCAAGACAAGTTAGGAACGAGGAAGATGCTGATAATGCATGGTATCCTTATATGCTATCCGTATTTAACCTTCCTGGCCATCATGCTGGCAAGGATCTTACTTACTGGTTAACTGATGAGGAGTATGCATCGGCCCATGTACATGTCTTGATAAATTGTACAGAGGTGAAATCGTACCATGAGTAAGTCTTAACGACCTATTTTTGAAATAATGTATCACATGTTATTATAATTTCTCTTTTAACACATAGTACACATTTTATTTGTCAGTGTATTCCTTCAAATCAATCAATTAAGTGAACAAAATGGTTCTGCTCGTACACATGCAGATTTTCCTGAATGGTTCAAGAAACAAGTAAGTGTTATATGATGATGCAAACACTATATTAAGCTTAATTTTGCCTCTTGAAAAAATTAATTATTTAATATGACTTACCTTTTCGTAGGTGTATCAACAACCATTAAGCGTGACTAATCAATGCTTGAGAGATTTAGCGTATGAGCCCTATAGTTGTGTTACATCATGGCATACATACTTTGTTAATGGGTACAAATTCCACACAGATGAATGGAACGTGGGCAAAAAGACAATTAATAGCAGGGTTGTCGTACAGGGTGAAGGTACCGATGATTTTTATGGGGTCATAAAACACATATACGAGTTACAATACAATACTACTGCTTAACCTAAAAAAAGTAGTCTTATTTTATTGTAACTGGTTTGATCCATCGAGGACAGGCACAAAAGTGGATCCCAAGTATGGAACTGTGGACATTCGCATGGATAGAAGATATCAACAGTTTGATCCTGTAACACCCCGATTGTCACTGCTTTCTAGTGTCGGAAATTAATATATAAAATATATTTTTATCCGAGACTTAGAAAATTGTTTTGGGCAAAATACTGTTATTTTCCTGTTATGTTTTATATCTTAGGGTTATGATGAAATTTTGGGTTGAAAATTCAGATGGAACCCGGTCTACGTTTTCACTGACAGTAAAAGTTTACTGCTCAGAAGACCTAATTTTGAGTCGTGAACGAGATGAAAAATGTTTTTATCGTATTTACTACGATATTGGAAGTTTTGAAAATTTTGGAAAAAAAATTAAAATATTATATTTGTTGCGGGCGTATACGTCGAGATGTCTCTAGGAAAAGCTTGCGCCAGATGAATCGGGGAGTCGGCAACGTAGCAGAGATGTTGGATTGACCGACTTGACGAGCATTTATGACGAGTTTATCCGTATCATAATGGCCATAATGGCACATTTAAGACAAAGTTAATTTTTCCTATGAAATGACCAAATTGCCCTTGTCTTTTTATGACAATTTCAAACAAATGCCATTAGACAAGTTGACCAAACCTTGACCAACCCTCACGGCTTCAATAGTGTCTTCTTCCTTAAGATAGTTGTCTTCTTCATATAAATACCTTTCTTCCATTTCCATGTCTTTCTTCTTCAAAAAGCTCTTAAATTTGCCATAAGAACACCATAAGAAACCTTGAAGAACATCATCCAAAATTTGTTTTTCTTGGATCATCAAGAGGTAATAACTTATTCTCTTGTCATTTGAATCATTTATCTTCATCACTTTGGTAGATTTAGGACTTAAATCCATATGTTCTTCATTTGTTCAAAGTTCACGAAACTAGATTCAAAAATTCATAACTAATTCTAGAAAAATCCTTTTGACATGAAACCAATTGCTATGATCTTATAATCATCTCTATTTTCATCATCTAGAAGCACAAGATCATGAGAAATTTCTTTCCCTAAAATCTGGTTATGGCCGAACCTAGGTTAACTTTGAGTTTTTAGGTTTTGTTTCATTTTCATGACTTGATTCATGATTCAATCCTTTTGTATCTTTCTAGTTCTTGTATTCAAGTATATAGAAGATCAAAAAAATCAAACTTTAACCTATTGATCTCATCAAAACCGAAACCGTAGATTTGTGTACTTAAGGATTTTGTGATTCAAAAGTTGTTTGTAACACTTGAATCAAACTCTAAGTTTTGTATATTGATTAAATCCCAAAAGTTGATGAAATTTTAAAACTTCTAGCCTATGGACCTTGAGGAAACCGAACCCTAGTTCTTAGAACTAGATGAGTTTAGTTCATGTCTTAGTTCATAATCATGGTTAAAGTGATTAATCATGCTTAATTAACTTATGGATCATTAATCCTTAAGTTAATCAAATTTTAATTTTTTCCTAACCTAGATAATGGGTTGAAGCCGAACCCTAACCTTCATAAACTAAGTGTATTGTTGTTTGATTTGATTTATTTTGGTTGTAATTCGTTTGAAGGAAATAATTGAGTTAGCTGAGTCAAGCTGGCGGAGAAAAATCAGATCAGGATCAGAAAATTTACAGGAAATATACTGTGGTCTTCAAGAGGTAAGGGGGGTATGCCTGAGGAGTTGAGATAATCTCATGCTTATTTGTGGAGTCATGTATTAATTTTATGTATGAAATATTTTATTTTATTATACTGTTTACTATTAATTGCTAGATTGATGTGATGTTTATCTGAGTAATTGAATTGAAGTGATGTGTGAACTTACATGATTATGATTATTTGTTTATATTATAACTATGATGTATGTCATAAATTGATATATGCCATGTCATTTAGTGATTGGAATTTATCTGCTGTTGAGTGTTGGACTGAGTAACCTGACATTGGTCAGTGTTAAAAAAATTAATTAAGGATAAAATCCTTAATAAGCTTAGATAATTAATCTGAGGGATTAATCTGGGAGATTTTGAGAAAAATGAAAAAAATTATTATTTTAATAATATTTTGTGAAAACAGTGTAAATAAACAATAGTAAGGGCGAAACCGTGAAATTTTTCACAGGCTCTAATTTTTATATAATAAATTCAATTTTATTATAAAATGTTATTTAAAGTGATTAAGTTCCAAATATAATATTTACAGCAGTCAGAACAATTACTTCTGACAGAGAAGTGATATTAGTTATTTAATATTATTTATTTAATATTATTTAATATTTAATATTTAATTATTTAAATTTTCGAAATTTATTTATTTAATCTTTTTATTTATTAAAATTTTTGTTTTGTTGACCTTTATTGAAAATTATTTCTTAAAGTGAAATAATTAGAAATCAAAGGAATTTATAAATGATTTTTAAAAATTTATTAACGTTTTAACAGAAAAGGATTTATGTAAAAATGTTTTTATTCAGTGAAAGTATTCCGTTAAACTTGAATGAGTTTTCAAAGCTTGGTTTTGTTTTACACTGAGCAAAATGTTTTACAAGCAGATAAATGAGCCTAGAAACCGAGACGTCGGGATTCTAGTGTTGTATGGACACGTAGATCAAGGATCTGTGTCATGGGATGGAGTGTCCTGCAAGTTTTGTTTTTGGACCGTGTGTCCTAAGTTGATGTGGACAGTGTGAGTTCCATATCCGCGAGCCTAAAACTGGTGCATCGGTTTAAGGGCATCGTGATTGAGCATTCGGACTGTATGTCCTATGTTGAGATTAAAAGATTTGGACTGTGTGTCCTGTATTTGTTTTAAGTGAAAAGTCTTAATTAAAAGAATTAAGCATGGTCGTTAAGCTTTGTGCTTCGACGAGGAAAGATTATTACGACAAAGAAAACAAACGAGAATAAAAGTTTTTCTCATGCATTTAATGGCCATTGTGTCATGTAAATGGCATTGAATCCAGAGTGGATCAATGTATATGACACACGTGTCAGGTGGTGATGATCATTGAGTTCCGGAGTGGATCAATGTATCTTTTATGGACTGTGTTCCATTTAAATATTGGGCCTCTATATGTGTGAGCCAATATATATAGGACTGTATGTCCAGATTGAATATATGTGCCTCTATTTCCTAACTGGAATGGGGGAATAGTGTCATTGCTTTGCATGAACATCCTAACGGGAATGGGGATGTGCACAATTGTGTTATGTGCTTTGCATGAGCATCCTAACGGGAATGGGGATGTGCACAATAGTGTTAGGTGCTGGCATGAACATCCTATCAGGAATGGGGATGTGCACCATTTATTTTCTTGGGCATTGTTTTGTTCATTTTTACGATGCGCCATGTGCGAGCCTGATCAGCTTGAAACGAAACAGAAAGTTGTGGGATCTACGGAGATTAGGTATCAAATTAGAAATTGAACATATAAGTGTCATGCATTTTTATAAAATGACGATGATTGTCGGGCATGAAGCCCTGTGAGTTATATCATTTTACTGTTAGAATTCATGTTATTATATTGTGAATATTTGGTAATTGCTATTTGAGAGTCTTGCATGGGGTTGTCTTATAAAACTCATATATTGGAAACTCACCCTTACAAACATTTTAGATGGATCCAGACGAGGTGGATTTGAACTACTCGGGGGTACGATCCCTGACGTTTGACAACGCTGATAGAGGAGACGCCTGGGTTATCAACCCAGGAGCTCGGAGTGCTACTTATACTGGTCCTTTAAGAACACTCCGAGGTACAGTAGCTGAGGGACCACAGCAGTTAATTCACAGCAGGGAAACAATTGAAGTATCACTACCACCTATCTTGATGATTTTACAGTATTTAGTACAACACGGGAGTCTGGAACACCAACCGCCTAAGTTTATTCAACCATTACAACAAGTTGCACCAGGATCACCTCCTGCACCCATTATATTAGTTCCAGAACATATTCCGGAGGAGATGGAGGAAGACCCAGAGGAGAATCCGGTGGAAAATCCTGACTATGTTCCTTTAGCAGACGAAGGGTCTGGAGCTGCTGGAGAGGGGGCTGTTGTATCCTCTCCAGACACATCTTCCGGGGGTGGGGGAGTGTACACTGGGCTTCCCAATGGTTTTATATAGTGGTGACCAGCCTAGGATGTAGTTTTAGGAAGAGTGGGAATTTTAGGATAGTCTGACTTAGTGACTCCTGAGAGTCATCTTTTGCGTAGAATTTTCAGACACCCACTATGACGTAGTTGTAAAATTTCTGATGATGTAAAATATGTGTGACAAGTGGATCGTGACCTAGTAAGAAAAGGGTCAGTTGTAAAATAGAGAAGTATATGTGAAATATATATAGTTGTGTATATTATATTATGAGTGTTTGAATGCATGTGCGGAAAAAGAAAAAATTTTATCACTACTATTTTAAATATATATATATATATAGAGAGAGAATTAGAAAATTCATCTTATTTTCCGAAGAAAAGCAGCAACTTAATATTTTATTTAGTTTGATGTTTGAATAATGTTACGTAAATGTGATACCTGGAAAGGGGGTGTCGCATTAGTGGTATCAGAGCTGGTCGAGTCTTTCGGGAAATCTTTGGGAGTAGGTCTATTGTGTTGATGTTGTGTGATCTCTGAAGAGAATTGTTTGAATTACTTCTTAGAAGTGATATGTGTTAGTTATTAGATTAAAGTCTTATTTTCTGGTTGCCATTTAACTGATTATGTCTTGTAGGTCAGTTATGGAACCAGAGGGTGGACTTGGACGTGGACGTGGACGTGGTCGTGGACGTGGACGCGGTCGAGGAAGAGGACGTAGAGGTGGTCATGTTAACGGTCAAGAGAATTTTGAGGAAAATTATGAAGAAGGAGGAGGTATGAACTTTGCTGCACAAGCTATGGCGGATGTAGCTGCTGCTATTATACAACGAACTGCAACGATGGCTGCCCAGAATTTGCAGGAACAAATTCGAGCGGAACAGGCTGCTGAAGGTAGAAGTCTTACTGCTTTTAGACGCCAGAATCCTCCACAATTTCATGGAGATGTGGATCCTGTTAAGGCTGACTTATGGATTCAGGAAGTGGAGAAGATTTTTGAGTTGATCAATAGTCCAGAAGGAGTGAAGGTACCGTATGCTACCCATTTGCTGTTAGGGGATGCTGAATATTGGTGGAGAGGCACTAAGCAACTATTAGAAGCAGAAAATCAGGTGATTACTTGGGAGATATTTAAGAACATGTTTCTGAACAAGTATTTTCCACAAAGTGCTCAAGCAGAGAAGGAGCAGGAATTTTTACGTCTATCTCAAAGGGATTTAACTATAGGAGAGTATGCAGCTAAATTCGAGTCATTGGCCAAATACTTTCACTTTTTTCAAAACAATCCGGATGAAGATTGGAAGTGTGAACGTTTTGAAGCAGGATTACGGTTCGAGATTAAGGAATCTGTACTTCCGTTGGAAATCAGGAATTTCCAAGCTTTGGTTGAGAAATGTAGAAAGATAGAGAAAATGAGAAAGGGAAGAGATAACAGAGGATATGCGGGAGGACCATCAAAATCCAAAGGTCAATATCAGAACCAGAAAGGGAAGCAGGTCCAGAGTAAACCGTATTATCGAACACCGGGAAATAATTGTTATCAACAACCCTATCATCCTGTAGCTACTACATCAAGTGGTGGAGACCAGAAGAATCAAAATCAAAACACAATCAGGAAATGTTTCAAGTGTGGAGACCCAAATCATATGGCGAATAATTGTCCAGTGAAAGGACCCAGGTGTTATACTTGTGGTAAGGTTGGACATATGGCTAGATATTGTGGTAAACCAAGGACTACACCAGTTGTCAATACTGTCAAGACCAATAAACCGATAGCTAAGGGGAGAGTTTACACCATGAGTGGTGCTGAGGCTTCTGATTCTGACGATCTCATACAAGGTAGTTATGACATAACTGGTAATCTCTTAACTGTACTTTTTGATTCGGGTGCGACGCATTCCTTTATTTCGATGGATGTTGTGAAACATTTGAAATTGCCTATTTCTTCTTTGTCCTATGACTTGATTGTTTCAACTCCAACTGCTAGGCCAGTTGTTGTGAATTCTATATGTCTGAACTGTCCTATTGTTATTCAGGATAGACATTTTCGTGTTGATTTGATATGCCTGCCTTTAATACAGTTAGATGTAATTTTAGGCATGGATTGGTTATCTTCCAACCATATTATGTTAGATTGTGCAAATAAGACTCTAGTTTTTCCTAATCCTGAGATTTATGGAATTTTATCTACCAACCATATAAGAACTTTTTCGAGAGAAAGAGGTCAGGGATACATGATTTTAACAAACTTAGAAGTCGAGAGGGAGATCGATTTGAGTACTCTGCCTGTTGTGAGAGAATTTCCGGATGTGTTTCCTAATGATGTCCCTGGATTGCCGCCAATAAGAGAAATTGAATTCTCCATCGATTTGATACCAGGAACAGGGCCAATTTCTATTTCTCCGTATAGGATGGCGCCTACAGAGCTTGTCGAATTGAAAACTCAACTAGAGGACCTTTTGTCAAAACAATTCATTCGACCAAGTGTTTCTCCGTGGGGAGCACCAGTTCTGTTAGTGAGAAAGAAAGACGGAGGTTCGAGACTTTGTGTGGATTTTCGACAACTAAATAAAGTGATGATTAAGAATAAGTATCTGTTACCGCGTATAGATGATCTGATGGATCAATTGCGAGGAGCTGTTGTGTTCTCGAAGATTGACTTGAGAACAGGTTATCATCATATTAGAGTAAAACGTGAAGATATTCCAAAAACTGCGTTCAGAACTCGTTACGGACATTATGAATATCTCGTGATGCCATTCGGAGTGACGAATGCACCAGCCATTTTCATGGACTATATGAACCGGATTTTTCGTCCGTTTCTTGATAAGTTTGTTGTGGTGTTCATTGATGACATTCTTATTTACTCTAAGAGTAATGAGGAACATAAGGAACATTTGCAACAAGTTTTACAGATTTTGCGTGAGAAACTTCTGTATGCGAAATTGTCTAAGTGTGAATTTTGGCTTAAGGAAGTGAAATTTTTAGGACATGTGATTACCGAGGAAGGTATTGCTGTCGATCCCGCAAAAGTGGAAGCGGTACTTTCTTGGGAAAGACCAAAGACAGTAACGGAGATCAGAAGTTTTGTGGGTCTAGCCGGTTACTATAGAAGATTTATTGAAGGATTTTCTAAGATAGTTGCGTCGTTAACTTTGCTTACCAGAAAAGATCAACCTTTTGTATGGGAAGACAAATGTGAAGAAAGTTTTCAGAAGATCAAGGAACAATTGACAACTTCACCAGTTTTAATACTGCCTGAACCAAATGAACCTTACGAAGTGTATTGTGATGCTTCTTATCAAGGTTTAGGATGTGTGTTGATTCAACATAGGAAAGTTGTAGCTTACGCATCACGTCAATTGAAGACACATGAAAGAAATTATCCGACGCATGATCTAGAGTTGGCTGCAGTGGTTTTTGCACTAAAGATCTGGAGGCATTACTTGTACGGAGCAATATTCGATGTCTTTAGTGACCACAAAAGTTTAAAGTATCTGTTTGATCAGAAGGAGCTCAACATGAGACAAAGACGTTGGATGGAATTTTTAAAAGATTACGATTTCAAATTGCAGTATCATCCTGGAAAAGCTAATGTTGTAGCTGACGCACTTAGCAGAAAAGCCATTCATATCTCAGCTATGATGGTAAGGGAATTGAAATTAATAGAAGAGTTCCGTGATCTCAATTTGATTATGGAATTTGATAAGGAAAAGATCAGTGTGGGAATGATCAAAATTTCTAGTGGATTAATGGAAGAAATACGAGAACGACAAATTTCGGATGTCTATCTTCAAGAAAAGAGGGAATTGATGAAACAAGGAAAAGTTGCAGAATTTAGTTTGGGATCAGATCATATCTTAAGGTGCAATGGACGAATATGTGTACCTGATAATCCTGAGATGAGAAAGATGATTTTAGATGAATCTCATAAGAGTAAGTTAAGTATTCATCCTGGATCGAAGAAGATGTACCAAGACTTGAAACAAAAATTTTGGTGGCCAGGCATGAAAAAGCAAGTAGCAGAATATGTTGCATCTTGTCTGACGTGTCAAAAAGCAAAGGTGGAACATCAAAGGCCGGGAGGTATGCTTACATCACTAGATATACCAGAATGGAAGTGGGACAGTATATCAATGGATTTTGTGGTAAGTTTACCACGAACTTCTAAAGGCTTTGATTCAATTTGGGTAATTGTTGACAGACTAACGAAATCGGCACATTTCTTACCTGTTAAGATTAATTATACAGTAGAGAAATTGACGGATATCTATATCAAGGAAGTAATCAGATTACATGGGATACCATCAAGTATTGTGTCAGATAGAGATCCAAAGTTTACTTCACGTTTTTGGGGAAGTTTACATCGAGCCTTAGGAACTAAGTTAAGGTTAAGTTCAGCTTATCATCCTCAAACTGATGGACAAACGAAAAGAACGATTCAATCATTAGAAGATTTGCTGAGAGCATGTGTTTTAGATCATCGAGGAAGTTGGGATGATTTGTTACCGCTGATTGAATTCACATATAACAACAGTTTTCATTCAGGCATAGGGATGGCACCCTATGAGGCTTTGTACGGAAGGAAATGTCAAACACCTTTGTGTTGGTACCAAGACGGAGAGAGTATGATGTTAGGGCCTGAAATCGTACAACAGACGACGGAAAAAGTAAAACAAATCCGTGAAAAGATGAAAACAGCACAAAGTAGACAGAAGAGTTATTCAGATCAAAGGAGACGACCTCTCGAGTTTGAAGAAGGTGAACATGTATTTCTGAGAGTCACACCAACGACTGGGGTAGGTAGGGTTATGAAATCCAGAAAACTCACTCCTAAATTCATTGGGCCATACTATAACACCCTACTTTTTATTTTCCGATTTTATTTTTTTCAGTAAAAATATTTTCACTGTATTAACCGGTATAAATGTATTTATTTATATTTTTATCCGAGTCCATGGAGATTGATTTTTATGAAATAAAAATCATATTCATACTCTATCTTAGGGTAGAAGCTTACGATAAAAATTTGGGTTGAAAATTCAGACGGAACCCAGTCTGCGTTTTCACTGACAGTATAATTTTACTGAGCAGAAAACCTAATTTTGAGTTGTGAACTAAATGGTTTATATTTAAATCATATTTCCAACGAGTTTGGTTAGTTTGAAAATTTTCAGTCGAAAACGAAATATTACGCTTTTACGCAGGCGTAAAACCCTAATCGGGAAACCGACGGAGTCAAGAAGGGAAATGCAGAGACCCTTCAAGAGATCGGGACAACGAGTCATATATGATGACTCATGGAGGATGAGTCACCAAGCATTTATGAGCATTAAATGCATGTAATCATGACATTTAGGTAAAAAGACCAAAATACCCCCAAGCTTTTGCGGGTATTAACAAGACGCATCTACGCACTCTTAACCACTCATTTTACGTGGTTGAAAACCTCCCACATCTCTCCAATTTCGTGCATCAACCTCCAATAAATCTTACCTATTTCATTTTGCTTTCGTTTCATTATTTTCCTCTCAAAAACCGAAATCGGGTAAACGACGAGTCAAGCGTCACGGAATTTCCGGGAACCGTTATCGGATAAGATCGGTGACTCATTAGTGAGTCACTTTGTGTGGCCCCAAATCAGCCACACCTCCATCAAATGTGAGCCACATATTTATTAACCATAGTTAAGCAAAGTAACCCTAGTTAAGTTAATTATTAACTATGGTTAAGCTTATATTGATTTAATAATCACAAAACCCATTAAACCAATTCCTTTTAACCAAACAAGACATAATATTACTCCTATAAATACCCTCCAAACCGTGGCCTCCATCACCATTTCACTCATCTTCTTCATTCTCTTCATCTTCTTCACCAACTAAGTTACAAAACCCTAAGAACACCGAATCCCCACCAAACACATGACCCTCTTCCTTTCTGCAACTCGGAAAACACTCAACATAAACGTTGTTCCACTTTCTCTCTTCTTTCCAACAAGCTAAAGATCATAAAAAACGGATAAGTGGATTGGGAGATAGGATCAAAATACCGAAACTGCCCAGAATTCTCAGCAACCCACGAAACATCAGAAAGAAGTCCCATTTCACCCATGTTATCATCCGAACCAAAGGAAATCTTCAACACAAAAGTTGTTCCTTTTATTCTTATATTTCTATCAAGCCAGAGTTCATGATTTTTGGATGAGTATATTGTGAGATACACTCACAATACCATCACACCTTCAAGCTGTCCAGTTTTCAGCTTAGTGAAGGTTGATCGTTTTCTTCATTTCTTCAATCTTCAAGAGGTAAAAGATCATCTCCTTGATCATATAAGCTTTCATATTCATGCATTTCTCATGTTTATGCCATGAATCATATTTTTCCATTCCTAGATCTAGAACTCCAAATAATTCTAGAAAATTGTAGAAAAATCAAAAAAATGTGAAACCAATTTCTATGATCTAGTTATGATCCCTCCTTTATTTATCCAAGAGCATGTGATCAAAATCATTTTCCTTCCCTATTAACCATTAATGGCCGAACCTAGGTAGGGAAATGGGTTTGGTGTTTTGTTGTTTGTTTTGAAAGTTAGTACTTGACTTAAGTTCTATAATACATGTATAGCTTAAATCCAAGAGCTTAGGTCCAACAAAAATCTCTAGCTTAAATTCCTAATATGGGCCGAAACCCTAACCCTAAAGGTTAGAGGATTTTGTTTCAAATTTTAGTCTTGTAATAAGTAATCTATGTTAGTTAAGACTCTAGTAATTAGGATCCAAAAGATGGCATTGAGAAGATAATCCTAAACCTATTTTCTAAGTCTTGGCCGAACCTAGCCCTAAAGTGTCATAGATGGTTGTTAGTTGATTAATTATAGTTATGTTGTTTGAATGAAGGTGGTTGTGTTAACTCGTGGCGGGATAACGAGGATCGTCGTGTACGTGTTTCCGGTGCTAACTCAGGTGGGGAAAAGAATCAACCTATCGTCGGAATCGATAAGTAGTAGATTATATGATAATTGTGTAGGGCGACCTAAACCCTACTAGTAGTCGAGTAATCGACAAGACCAAAATCCCATTGGAAACCTTTTCTGCAAAACCAATGGTGATTCGGGAATTGTAGGTTTATCGACATTAAGTTGATTTTAAGTATTTGAGGATGTTTGATTTTATGTTATCAAATTTACTGTGATACGCTGGTTGAGGTATTCCATCTGCATGTGACGTATTATTTCGGTGTTTGAATATTTATATGATATTGAGATATTTGAATATTTTCTGATGTTATGTTATGCATGATCTGCCTGTTTTTAAATATTGTGCTTAGATGATTTTTAAGTAAGGATATGTGTTGTTCGGGAGATGATTGTTTGGGTGAGAGAATGAATTGACTTAGAGGTGCTTAGCTAAATTAAATTATCTAAATGAGGAGATGTGACATAGAATGCAAGTGGAGGTTGTGAGGAAGAGTTTGAGGTACTAGGTTGCTATTGATAAAAGTCAGTGAGAATCATATCGTGCTTATGCACTATTTCCTATGAGAGAGTAGGGAATAGGGGCGCACCGAGTTATTATTTATTATATGCTTATGTGCTATTTCAAATGGGGAAATAGTGACGCATATCGTGCTTATGCACTATTTCCTATGAGAGAGTATGGAATAGGGGCGCACTGAGTTATTATTTATTATATGCTTATGTGCTATTTCAAATGGGGAAATAGTGACGCATATCGTGCTTATGCACTATTTCCTATGAGAGAGTAGGGAATAGGAGCGCACCGAGTTATTATTTATTATATGCTTATGTGCTATTTCAAATGGGGAAATAGTGACGCATATCATGCTTATGCACTATTTCCTATGAGAGAGTAGGGAATAGGGGCTCACCGAGTTATTATTTATTATGTGCTTATGTGCTATTTCCAATGGGGGCAATAGTGACGCATATTGTGCTGATGCACTATTTCCTATGAGAGATTAGGGAATAGTGGCGCACCGAGTTTTGACCCTAAATAGTTCTGGACTACTGACTAATGTGATAGGAGTGAAGATGGCCACATCAGTATAAAGTTTTAGTTGCATGGGCTGAGGGTAGAGGATGATATAGTGAATTGAGGATGATTGCTGATTTTGAGTGATGCGTGTCTGTGACAATTACTGTATAATTTACTGTTACTCTTTTCCACTTTTTTATGATAGAACTGTTTCTTATTCCCTATATCTTTCTATGTGTTGTATTTTATTTCTGATGTGATCGTACGAGAAGACCCGATGGAGGAACCAATTGCTGAGGAGTTAGATGGAACTCCGTATGAACTGGATGATGGAGGTCGAGCTGTGATTCAAGGCGATTAGAGTATAGACATTATGGCTAGTATGTCTAAAGAGTATTTACATTTCCGCTAAGTATGTCTGTAGTGAAGTTTATGCCTGAGAGGGATCCTACTGAGAGGATACCCTCAACAGTGTTTTGGTAATGTAATAAATAAACATGTGTGTATTATGTAATATAGTTTTGGTGTGTTTTATATTTGTAGAAGTTATATGATTATTAAATAAGTTTTAAATTTTTACGTATTTTCAACGATAAGCGCGCGATTAAGTAAATGAATAGTAAGGTTTTAATGTAATAATACAATGGGGCACAACGGGGTGTCTCACATACCAAATTCTTCGTCGTGTTGGTCCAGTAGCCTATCAAATTTCTTTGCTGCCTTTTCTTTCAAATATTCATGATGTGTTCCATGTTTCACAACTAAGGAAGTATATTCCTGATCCATCACATATAATCGAACCCGATGAAGTACAATTAAAAGAAAACTTATCTTATGAGACTTCACCTGTACGAATCGAAGATAAGATGATTAAGCAGCTCAGGGGTAAGCAAATCTCATTAGTTAAAGTTATTTGGAATGAAACTACTGGAGAAGCAACGTGGGAGGTTGAGGACAAGATGAGATTACAATATCTTGAACTTTTTACAGGTACGTAATTTCGAGGACGAAATTTTTTTTTAGTGGGGTAGTAATGTAACACCCCGATTGTCACTGCTTTCTAGTGTCGGAAATTAATATATAAAAATGTATTTTTATCCGAGACTTAGAAAATTGTTTTGGGCAAAATACTGTTATTTTCCTGTTATGTTTTATATCTTAGGGTTACGATGAAATTTTGGGTTGAAAATTCAGACGGAACCCGGTCTGCGTTTTCACTGAAAGTAAAAGTTTACTGCTCAGAAGACCTAATTTTGAGTCGTGAACGAGATGAAATATGTTTTTATCGTATTTACTACGATATTGGAAGTTTTGAAAATTTTGGAAAAAAAATTAAAATATTATATTTGTTGCGGGCGTATACGTCGAGATGTCTCTAGGAAAAGCTTGCGCCAGATGAATCGGGGAGTCAGCAACGTAGCAGAGATGTTGGATTGACCGACTTGATGAGCATTTATGATGAGTTTATCCGTATCATAATGGCCATAATGGCACATTTAAGACAAAGTTAATTTTTCCTATGAAATGACCAAATTGCCCTTGTCTTTTTATGACAATTTCAAGCAAATGCCATTAGACAAGTTGACCAAACCTTGCCCAACCCTCACGGCTTCAATAGTGTCTTCTTCCTTAAGATAGTTGTCTTCTTCATATAAATACCTTTCTTCCATTTCCATGTCTTTCTTCTTCAAAAAGCTCTTAAATTTGCCATAAGAACACCATAAGAAACCTTGAAGAACATCATCCAAACTTTGTTTTTCTTGGATCATCACTTGTCATTTGAATCATTTATCTTCATCACTTTGGTAGATTTAGGACTTAAATCCATATGTTCTTCATTTGTTCGAAGTTCATGAAACTAGATTCAAAAATTCATAACTAATTCTAGAAAAATCCTTTTGACATGAAACCAATTGCTATGATCTTATAATCATCTCTATTTTCATCATCTAGAAGCACAAGATCATTAGAAATTTCTTTCCCTAAAATCTGGTTATGGCCAAACCTAGGTTAACTTTGAGTTTTTAGGTTTTGTTTCATTTTCATGACTTGATTCATGATTCAATCCTTTTGTATCTTGCTAGTTCTTGTATTCAAGTATATAGAAGATCAAAAAAATCAAACTTTAACCTATTGATCTCATCAAAACCGAAACCCTAGATTTGTGTACTTAAGGGTTTTGTGATTCAAAAGTTGTTTGTAACACTTGAATCAAACTCTAAGTTTTGTATATTGATTAAATCCCAAAAGTTGATGAAATTTTAAAACTTCTAGCCTATGGACCTTGAGGAAACCGAACCCTAGTTCTTAGAACTAGATGAGTTTAGTTCATGTCTTAGTTCATAATCATGGTTAAAGTGATTAATCATGCTTAATTAACTTATGGATCATTAATCCTTAAGTTAATCAAATTTTAATTTTTTCCTAACCTAGATAATGGGTTGAAGCCGAACCCTAACCTTCATAAACTAAGTGTATTGTTGTTTGATTTGATTTATTTTGGTTGTAATTCGTTTGAAGGAAATAACTGAGTTAGCTGAGTCAAGCTGACGGAGAAAAATCAAATCAGGATCAGAAAATTTACAGGAAATATACTGTGGTCTTCAAGAGGTAAGGGGGGTATGCCTGAGGAGTTGAGATAATCTCATGCTTATTTGTGGAGTCATGTATTAATTTTATGTATGAAATATTTTATTTTATTATACTGTTTACTATTAATTGCTAGATTGATGTGATGTTTATCTGAGTAATTGAATTGAAGTGATGTGTGAACTTACATGATTATGATTATTTGTTTATATTATAATTGTGATGCATGTCATAAATAAATATATGCCATGTCATTTAGTGATTGGAATTTATCTGCTGTTGAGTGTTGGACTGAGTAACCTGACATTGGTCAGTGTTAAAAAAATTAATTAAGGATAAAATCCTTAATAAGCTTGGATAATTAATCTGAGGGATTAATCTGGGAGATTTTGAGAAAAATGAAAAAAATTATTATTTTAATAATATTTTGTGAAAACAGTGTAAATAAGCAATAGTAAAGGCGAAACCGTGAAATTTTTCACAGGCTCTAATTTTTATATAATAAATTCAATTTTATTATAAAATGTTATTTAAAGTGATTAAGTTCCAAAAATAATATTTACAGTAGTCAGAACAATTACTTCTGACAGAGAAGTGATATTAGTTATTTAATATTATTTATTTAATATTATTTAATATTAAATATTTAATTATTTAAATTTTTGAAATTTATTTATTTAATCTTTTTATTTATTAAAATTTTTGTTTTGTTGACCTTTATTGAAAATTATTTCTTAAAGTGAAATAATTAGAAATCAAAGGAATTTATAAATGATTTTTAAAAATTTATTAACGTTTTAACATAAAAGGATTTATGTAAAAATGTTTTTATTCAGTGAAAGTATTCCGTTAAACTTGAATGAGTTTTCAAAGCTTGGTTTTGTTTTACACTGAGCAAAATGTTTTACAAGCAGATAAATGAGCCTAGAAACCGAGACGTCGTGATTCTAGTGTTGTATGGACACGTAGATCAAGGATCTGTGTCATGGGACGGAGTGTCCTACAAGTTTTGTTTTTGGACCGTGTGTCCTAAGTTGATGTGGACAGTGTGAGTTCCATATCCGCGAGCCTAAAACTGGTGCATCGGTTTAAGGGCATCGTGATTGAGCATTCGGACTGTATGTCCTATGTTGAGATTAAAAGATTTGGACTGTGTGTCCTGTATTTGTTTTAAGTGAAAAGTCTTAATTAAAAGAATTAAGCATGGTCGTTAAGCTTTGTGCTTCGACGAGGAAAGATTATTACGACAAAGAAAACAAACGAGAATAAAAGTTTTTCTCATGCATTTAATGGCCATTGTGTCATGTAAATGGCATTGAATCCAGAGTGGATCAATGTATATGACACACGTGTCAGGTGGTGATGATCATTGAGTTCCGGAGTGGATCAATGTATCTTTTATGGACTGTGTTCCATTTAAATATTGGGCCTCTATATGTGTGAGCCAATATATATAGGACTGTATGTCCAGATTGAATATATGTGCCTCTATTTCCTAACTGGAATGGGGGAATAGTGTCATTGCTTTGCATGAACATCCTAACGGGAATGGGGATGTGCACAATTGTGTTATGTGCTTTGCATGAGCATCCTAACGGGAATGGGGATGTGCACAATAGTGTTAGGTGCTGGCATGAACATCCTATCAGGAATGGGGATGTGCACCATTTATTTTCTTGGGCATTGTTTTGTTCATTTTTACGATGCGCCATGTGCGAGCCTGATCAGCTTGAAACGAAACAGAAAGTTGTGGGATCTACGGAGATTAGGTATCAAATTAGAAATTGAACATATAAGTGTCATGCATTTTTATAAAATGACGATGATTGTCGGGCATGAAGCCCTGTGAGTTATATCATTTTACTGTTAGAATTCATTTTATTATATTGTGAATATTTGATAATTGCTATTTGAGAGTCTTGCATGGGGTTGTCTTATAAAACTCATATATTGGAAACTCACCCTTACAAACATTTTAGATGGATCCGGACGAGGTGGATTTGAACTACTCGGGGGTACCATCCCTGACGTTTGACAACGCTGATAGAGGAGACGCCTGGGTTATCAACCCAGGAGCTCGGAGTGCTACTTATACTGGTCCTTTAAGAACACTCCGAGGTACAGTAGCTGAGGGACCACAGCAGTTAATTCACAGCAGGGAAACAATTGAAGTATCGCTACCACCTATCTGGATGATTTTATAGTATTTAGTACAACACGGGAGTCTGGAACACCAACCACCTCAGTTTATTCAACCATTACAACAAGTTGCACCAGGATCACCTCCTGCACCCATTATATTAGTTCCAGAACATATTCCGGAGGAGATGGAGGAAGACCCAGAGGAGAATCCGGTGGAAAATCCTGACTATGTTCCTTTAGCAGACGAAAGGTCTGGAGCTGCTGGAGAGGGGGCTGTTGTATCCTCTCCAGACCCATCTTCCGGGGGTGGGGGAGTGTACACTGGGCTTCCCAATGTTTTATATAGTGGTGACCAGCTAAGGATGTAGTTTTAGGAAGAGTGGGAATTTTAGGATAGTCTGACTTAGTGACTCCTGAGAGTCATCTTTTGCGTAGAATTTTCAGACACCCACTATGACGTAGTTGTAAAATTTCTGATGATGTAAAATATGTGTGACAAATGGATCGTGACCTAGTAAGAAAAGGGTCAGTTGTAAAATAGAGAAGTATATGTGAAATATATATAGTTGTGTATATTATATTATGAGTGTTTGAATGCATGTGTGGAAAAAGAAAAAATTTTATCACTACTATTTTAAAAATATATATATATATATAGAGAATTAGAAAATTAATCTTATTTTCCGAAGAAAAGCAGCAACTTAATATTTTATTTAGTTTGATGTTTGAATAATGTTACGTAAATGTGATACCTGGAAAGGGGGTGTCGCAGATCCGTTTATAATTGCTCATAATGCAAAACAAGTTTATTATGTCCCTTATCCAACAATGAGAACAGACAAACGAGGTTGGTGTGTTGCAGTCACTACCAAGCCTGGGGGTCACATAGAAATCGATGATGTAAAGGATGAGACGCCATTCCTGGTGGATGAATCATCACATGTCGATGAAGTAATTGAGGTTGAGCGTATTACTAGCATGTTGGGATCTGCAAATGAAGGGGAAGAAGTGGTCATTGGTAATCAGGCATCCATGCATGCATCATCAGAGGAAGAAATCTAAAGTGATGACTTAATGCAAGAAGAAGAAGAGTCGGACTTATAGTCAGATGACGATACCGAGTCTGAACAGGAAGTTTACTATTATGTTATTTTTATTGTATTTTAAATATTTGCTTATGAAATATAATGTAAGACTTGACAACTATTGTTCTATAAAAATAGTTACTTAGATTAGACTGTTAAATGTCGACTACTTATTGTTTTTACACTGATTTGTAATTGTGCTATAAAAATAAATATGTCAGCATCAGGAGGAAAGCCGCCCCGCCCCCCACCGCCTAGCGGTGATAAGGGGAAGGGGAAGGCTAAGCGGGGATGATACACCGTGAAGTCCCAGGTGCTTGCTCGCATTCCTAGAGGTCCCTCCGCACCCACCGCACCCACCCCCATCCCTACCGTACCTACCCTATCGCCACCTACAGGAGCCTCCCCCACCCATTCTACACCACCCTCCACCCATTCTATACCTTCACCGATCCATACTACATCATCCCCTACCCATACTACACTATCCCCAACCCACACTACCCCACCCTCCACCCATGTCCAGACCTCCACTCGCTTTGCGCCACGACGCGCACTAGCTGGTTACTCGCCGCCCCTACTGGACCCACACCCAGCACCACCACCATCATCACTAGTGAAATAAGTGCTTTTTACGTCAGTTAAAATTGATTTTTTACGTCAGAATACTGACTGACGTAAATACAGCTGACGTTAAAAGTCAAACTTTTAACGTCAGTTGAGAACTGACGTTAAATATAACATTATTAACGTCGGTTCTTTAACACAACTGACGTTAATTTTGTCAAAATTAACGTCGGTTCTTTAACAAAACTGACGTGAATTTTGTTAAAACTAACGTCAATTGTTATCAACAACTGACGTTAAAGGTCTTAATTTTAACGTCAGTTGTAATAAACAACTGACGTTAATAGTGTACTGTATATTTTATAAAATACTATTAACGTCAGTTGTATGATAAAACTGACGTTAATAGTATTTTTTTTTAAATTCAATTTTAAAATATCACTCCCCTCAATCATCCCTGCATTCAGTAAATATCCCAGTAACACAGAATATCACACACATTACAGAATTGCAAAGGAAAAATGGAATAATGATCCATATATATGTATTCAGAAACAATATATATTTATTAACATAGGTTATAACTCAAAATAAATACATAAATAGAAATAAAAATAAATGTATACTAAGTTTAAACTACCTATATCAATATCCCTTCGTGATGATCATCACGAGTGGCATGTACATCGTCCACCTGTGTCTCCTCGATTATAGTAGGCATGTTTGTTGAAAAAGAAGGAGTCTCAGGAATATCAAGATTTGAATCTTCATTTTCATCACTACCATTATACATGCTTTTTCCTTGGAGAACCACGAACAACCTTTTGTTAGAAGGATCAGTGATGTAGAACACTTGTTTTGCTTGGGAAGCCATTATGAAAGGCTCATTTATATGACCTAACTTGTTGAGGTCTACCAATGTGAACCCCAATTCGTCGGTTTGTACACCACCGTTACTATCAACCCACTTACATTTAAATACCGGCACCATAATCTTAGTGTAATCGAGCACCCAAATATCTTCAATATATCCAAAGTAAGGTCTCGGTGCTGTAATGGGTTTTGTGTCCTTTGCACTAGAGAAGTGCATTGCTTCGGCCACGATCATAACCCCACTATTTTGCATGGTACTCTTGTTATCTTATTCCTTTGTATAAAAGGAAAAGTTATTTATGTCGTATCCGCTCCAACATATGACGTTGAAGTTAGGCCCACGTGCTAGCCATTTTACGTCATCAGAAACAGTACTACCATCCTTAAGCATTTCTTCCTTGAACCATGGTAAGAAAGTCTTGTTATGCTTGTTCAACAACCACCTTTCACTCATTCGAGGGTTTTCTTGATTGACTTTTCTTTTATGTTCAAATGAGAAAGGCTGAACACATTCGATGTTGTTCAATACATACAAATGTGCTTGAAGCACTTCCTCCCTATCCTTCCTATTAATTCTTAAGCCATGTGTACCCTTACCTTGACATCTGATCTCATCATGCCGAGGCTTAGGAACCCCTATAGGATCCGTGTTATGAAGGTAGTCCGAACAAAACTCAATAGCTTCTTCTGCAACATACCTTTGAACAATAGATGCTTCCGGACGATGAGGATTCTTCACGTACCCTTTCAAGATCTTCATGTAGCGCTCAACTGGGTACATCCATCTCGAAAAACCGCCCACATAATCTAATCTCCCTCACCAAATGAACAATTAAGTGAACCATTATGTCGAAAAAGGAAGGAGGAAAATACATCTCCAATTGGCACAAGATTGTAGCAGCCTCAACTTCCAAGTCATCCAACATACGGGGGTCAACGACTTTTCTACATATAGAATTGAAGAATGAGCACAACCGAGTAATGGCATGTCTCACATTTTTTGTAGCAATACCACGAATAGCAACGGGCAGAAGTTGTTGCATCAAGATGTGACAATCATGAGACTTCAAGCCAACCAATTTAAGATCACTAGAGACAAGCCTCTTCATATTTGAAGAGTAACCATGTGGAACTTTGATGCCCCGAAGACACCCATGAAACTTTGTCTCTCTTTTTTTGACAAAGTATGACATGCGGGTGGCAAATAAGTCCGCTTACCATCCTCAACAACTGGAGCTAACTGCTCTCGTATACCCATAGCAATGAGGTCGAGACGAGCATTCACACCATCCTTTGTCTTGCCCTGAATGTTGAGAAGCGTCCCGATCACACTATCACACACATTTTTCTCCACATGCATCACATCAATGTAGTGTCTGACATCAAGCTTGCGCCAGTATGGAAGATCAAAGAATATCGACCCCTTCTTCCATATGTTTTTCTCAGCAGCTTTACCTTTCTTTTTGGACTTGCCGAATATAACATCGATGTCCTTTACCCTCTGATAAACCTGCTCTCCAATTAAGGCCGTCGGCGCTTCTTCTGTCTCTTGGCATCCATTAAAAGCTTTTTTCATCTTACGATATGGGTGATCACGTCTTAGAAATCTCCGATGCCCAAGGTAAACCGTCTTCTTTCCATGATGCAACTGAGTGTAGCATGTGCCTTCTTCACATATAGGGCATGCTTTATGCCCCTTGACACTGCACTTAGGACAAGTTACCGTATCTTTGGAAAGTCGTTGATGGTGCAAAATAACATGGCACGAAGCTTGAAAGTCTCATGAGAATACCCATCAACTACATCAACACCTTCCACCCACAGCGTTTTCAAGTCTTCAATCAAGGGACCTAGATAAACATCTAAGTCATTTCCCGGTTGCTTTGGGCCCGAAATCATCATAGACAACATCATGTATTTGCGCTTCATGCACAACCAAGGGGGCATGTTGTAAATCACCAATAGAACAGGCCATGAACTATGAATACTACTCATGTTACCATAAGGATTCATTCCATCCATAGCAAGTCCAAGCCTTAGGTTTCTTGGCTCATCGGCGAAATCCGGAAACATAGTATCGATATTCTTCCATTGAATAGAATCAGGAGGATGACGAACCTTTCCATCACGTTTCCTCTCATCATTATGCCATCTAAGATTCTTCGCATCTTTCGCATTGGCAAACAATCGCTTGAACCTTGGAATTATTGGAAGATACCACAACACCTTCGCAGGAGGACCCTTTTTTCTCACATCATCAACATCATCATCATCATCACCACCCTTCACTTTGTATCGTGATAACCCACATTTGGGGCAATCGTGTTTGTCTTCATGAACACCGGTGTACAATATGCAATCATTGGGGCATGCGTGTATCTTCTTATACTCCATACCCATAGGACACAATACCTTCTTGGCCTCATAGTTACGGTCAGGCAATGTGTTGTCCTCCGGAAGCAAGTCTTTCAACACTTCAAGCAATTCCGTGAAGCTTTTATCGCTCCAACCATTTCTCGCCTTCACACAAACCAATTTTAGCATCGCCGACAACCGTGTATGAGTAGTACACCCTGGATATAAAGGCTTATCCGCATCACCGCACAACCTATCATACACATGAGCTCGATGAAAAGATTCTTGTCCAATATCACGGATCATGTCCTCTACTCGATCATCCTCCATATCTACGTCAACGTCCTCACTTTGGGAGACACTCGCCGTACTACTCAACAACACATCACCATGCCATATCCATCTTGTATAACTCAAGCAAATCCTTTCACAAATCAAATGAGTATGTATATCCTTCACCGTACATTTCCTCGTATTCAAACACTTGACACAAGGACAACGGAACATTCCATTACTATTAGGAACATTCCTTTGAGCAAATTCTATAAATTCTCCCACCCCCTTCAAATACTCAACACTAGTGCGCTTACAAACCATCCAACTACGATCCATAACTAGATAGGTCCTGTAGATATACAAAACATATATCCAATATAAGGACAATACGGGAGATTGAAAACTATAGTTTTTGAAGATTGCCAAGCACTGGTCAGGGGCTGGCAGTGATGTCCATCACGGCCGTAACGTGCCAACTGAACCAAACCATGCCATCACAGGCAGAACTGATCACGGCCTAGCCGTGATGAGCATCACGGCCGTGACAGATCAACCAGCAGAGCAACATGCACTCAAAACCAAAAATAGAGACGTACATTCCAAACAACTCAAACTCACGGTTTCAAGTTTCAACTACTGAGACTACAGTTTCAACATACACTCAAAACCAAAAATACAAAAATGTGCCCTAAATACTCACCAGAAATAGGTGCTCGCGTGGTGGTTGGGAGGAATCGCTCGAGTGGTGGCCAACGTTCGATGTGGTTACTGAGAGCAGAAGGACAAGGAGAGTTAGTGCGCGGGAAGGGGAAAGAGAGATGTCAAGTTATTGCAAAGAATGAATGGAAAGACAGAGTTAGAGTTAATAGTGTACCTCACGGTGGTGGCGAAGAAGCCCTCGCGGTGGTTGCGGTGGAGATGAGCTCGCGATTAGGGTTCTATGCTGGGTGAGAGCGAGAGTGAGGGTTGAGAGTGATCTAGGGTTGAGCGTGATGAAAATAGAAAAGAGACGTACGTACAGAGCGAAGTTCAGAAGGCGCGCGGGTGTAAACGTTATAATCAAAAAGCAAAAAATAAAACAACATTTAACGTCAGTTTTATTAAACAACTGACGTTAAAAGTAATTGTTTAACGTCAGTTGTATTAAACAACTGACGTTAAATATTAATATTTTTTAAAAAATACTTTTAACCTCAGTTGTTGAATTCAACTTACGTTAAAAGTGTTGTGTAAAAATCATTCTCTATATAAACTACCATTATTCTGTATCATCTATAATACTGCCTCTTCTTTTCCTCTATATTTCTATTCCTTCACAAAATGGCTCTTGAGACCTGTGTTAAGAGTAGGATTATTTACGTCAGCTATTTATTTAACTGAAGTAAAAATCACACTGTTAACGTCAATTGTATAAACAACTGACGTTAAAAAAAAATTTTATTTTAAAAACACTTTTAACGCCAGTTTTATTCAAAAAGTGACGTTAAAAGTGTATAAGTTTCTGCAAATTTAAAGCATTCATTCCTTTTATGAGCACTAAGTTTATACCTAGCTAGACTTAAAGGTCTATTTCTTCCTATTCCTTCGAGCGTTTTCTTTTCTGCACGTTTATAATATATGATTGCCAACTCCCAATGCGCCTTGGAACCTAATGCTTTTACTGATCCATTTATTTTTTTAGCAACTTACGACGCCTAGTAACTTCATCCCCTACTCCTATAAATAGCTTCCTTCCTTCCTTTAATTTTTCTGCTTCACAATATGGCTCTGCCATGCAGATTAACTTCATCACTCTTTCTTCCTATACCTAGACTTAAAGGTCTCTGTCTTAATGGTCAAACAACTTCTGAGTTTGAGTAAATCACATTACATGGGTGATAAGGGTGTGTAAATCGCATTATGTTAATTGCACACACCATCATCCTTCTAGAGAATCAGCAGCTACAGTTCCAAAACCTCAGCTTTGGAACCAAGTGGCTGTTCCAAGAATATTGCTGAAACAGATCGATTGCACCCTTCACTCTGCTTTGGCTCCAAATTGACTGTGGATTCAGATGGAGCATCAAGGACTTCAAGTAAGGGAGGAGATGGATTCAATATTGGAGTTTATGAGGACAGGACTGAGAAGAAAATGATGTTGAAGCAGAAACTTTTTTATATTTTAGTGCTATCTTGCGAAAATTTTTTATCTTTTAATCATGTAATTGTAACTTATGAATCGCTTCAATGAGATACGATTTGATTATACATATATAACTTGTTTTATGTTAAGTGTTTATTTATTTTAATTTGCACAAGAATTTGTTTACTAATTCAAGCTAATTAATTAAGATTAAAAATAAACTTTTTTAAAAAAATGATTAGAAATAAACTGCACTATATATGGAGTGATGATCTGCGTTAAGAGTGACAACAAGGAGATGACAACGAAAGAAAGATGGGAATGAGTTGATTATTTACGTCAGTTATTTATTTAACTGAAGTAAAAATCACACTTCTAACGTCAGTTTTATAAACAACTGACGTTAAAAGTGTTAATTAACGTCCGTTCATTAAACAACTGACGCAAATAGTGATTTAATATTTACAAAACTACCACCGCCTCACTTTTAACGTCAGTCCTTAAAACAACTGACGTTAACAGTGAATTAATGAAGTCTAATATTTACAAAACTGCCACCGCCCCCTTTCTAACGTCTAGTTTTTGGTTAACTGACGTAAACCTTTACCGTCTAATGTATATTTTCCACTAGTGCATCGACTACGCCGACCACACACCCAGCAGGATTATCATTTATGACGACTCCTGGGATGATGCCACAGCCGGACACGACCATTCCATCCTCATCGTTTGCAGCCGCATACGGTCACGACACGGCCATACCATCATCATCGTCTGTGCAGCAGTCGGCCGTGGCTGAGGACTTGCCTGAGTGGGTCAAGGTTCCCGCACCTGAGACACGTTAAATTGTTGGTTGTCATATTGTTGATTTAATTAAATTATGAATTTTTCAGCTTCATCCCATCGAAAGTGGGATCGAAGCACGTTACCTTCGCCATCAAGGCACAATATCGTAGCTTCTGGCCATCATGGGGGTGATCCCTGGGGAGGATTGGGATCGTATCTTCAGAGGATTCGGGGTAAGTTCTTGTTTATTAGTTCATGTAATTTTCCATTTATTTAATATATTCTTTTGTATAATGTTATTAATATTTTTTTCTTTGTTAATAGGAGCTTGTGTGCTGGTTACCGGAGCATACCTCAGAAATACGTGCTATCTTTGATGACCGAGCAGCTGCTCGACTGAGGGACATCCTCCGGGAGCGTAGGGAGAGCCGGATACGTCCGGATTACATCGAACCCAACATCTGGGCCCAACTGTGTGCGTACTGGGACACTACAACTTTCAAGCTGAAGTGTGAATAGGTGAAGAGAAATCGGGCTTCCGAGAAGGGTGGGAGCATGCACACCGGTGGTTCTATTAGCCACATGCAGCATGCCATTTACACTGTATGCATATATAAATAACATTATTTATAAACTGTATATTTTTATTAAAAATTTGTTTTATAACTAATTGATTTTATTGGTGTGTCGGTTGCAGGCAGGAGAGCTAGCTTGGTCCGTTGATGTCCCTACGGTCTTTGAGAAGACACATATTCGCTCGGACACCGGCGAGTTTGTTGATGAGAGGTCGAGGCAGACAGTGGTGAGCTAAAGTGTTTTTTTATATTTAAACTATTGGTTATTATTATTATTATTATTATTATTATTATTATTATTATTATTATTATATAGTTTAATACATATTGATTGTAATGTATTGATCGCAGGCGGAGTACAACGACAGGTCTAGTCAGGTAGCATCTGAGGCTGCCTCCTACTCTGGTGCCTCAGATCCTTCTCAGCTGGACCCCGCCGAGGTTGAGCGACTACAGACCCAGGTCTGGATGGATGTGGCGGGTGGGAAGAACAAGGGACGGATTTACGGTACTGCGACCCTAGCCAGGTTGATCCGTCGGGGGTCGATGCCGAGCTTGACCATTATGGAACCTACATCCTCTGGCTCACAGGACACGAGGAGGTGTAGCGGCTGAGGCAGGAGGTGCAGCAGCAGAGGGAGACGAACGAGCTAGCGCATCATGCAGCAGATGGAGACATTCTCTATGGTCATGACTGCTGTGCTCGATTTCCTCCCACCAGACAGGCGCAACACTCTGCAGGGGGTCCTCCATGTCACCTAGGTCCAGCCCCAGCCCTCCACTACTACTACTGATCCACCACCGCAGCGCATGATGATGGTCTGTCTATTGAGCTGCAGCTTGATGGTCATGTGACACCGGCATACTCCCCTCGACAGGACGACGATGACGGATATTATGGTGATGGGTATTAGGATAGTTATAGGTGTAGTAGAGATTTGTAGATAGACTGATCTTTTATTTATGGATTATATGTTGAGTTTGTTTTGATTTTAAATTAATTTTAATTAAATTGCTTTTTAAATTTTATTCTTAATTTCAATTTTGTTTTGTAATTGATAATATAATAATATTTATTAAAATAAAATAATTAAATTATAATTAATTATAATAAAATATAAATTAATAAATAAGTTATAATAATAATTAATAAATAAAATATTATTAATTAAAATAAAATATAATAATAATTGATAAATATAATATAATGTTTAATAATGAATATATAAATTTTAATAAAATATTTAATAATTAATTATTAATATAAAACAAAATAAATAAAAAATAATTTAAAAAATAAAAAAAAAACCTTGTTTTCGATGGATATTTCCGTCGATAATTGTTGGTTACATTTTCCGACGGAAAATTCCGTCGGTACCTTCCACAGAGAGTTACCGATGAAACTTCCGCCGGTAACTAGGAGTTATGTGTGGCAAGTTTTCCCACGGTTAAAGCCGTCGGAAATTTTCGACGGACAAACAAGATCTGTCGGAAAGGCTTTCCTATGCGCCCATTACCGACGGAACTGTGTCCGTTGGACATTCCGTCGGTAATGTCATTTTCCGACGGGATTTCGTCATTTCCGACGGGTTTTTTCCGTCAGTAATTCGTGTTTTTTTTTTGGAGTGACTTGAACTTTCTATTGTTTTCTAACACTTAGAAGCTAGTAGAATGTGAAAGAATGAAATGGTTTAGTGAATAAGAGGGAGGCACGAAAATTGGGAGGGCAAAATGGTCCAAAACATTGTGGGACTTATTTGGAATTTTCAAGAAAAGCTAAAGGCTCCGTCGTTATTCCGATTTAGGTTTTCGCGCATTTCCCGTCAAAATCACCAGAACAAAATATAATATTTTATTTTTGTGCAAAAAATTTAGAAATAGACTTTATCAATGAAATTATGATAAAGTCTAGAATTTTTCTTTTTCGGGTCAAATTGGGGCACCTGCCGGCATAAACTATACTGTCAGTAAAAACACAGACCGATTTTTGTCTGAATTTTAAACCCAAAATTTAACCATAAATTCCTTCGATGAAGAAGGTCTCGAATATGATTTTGTTTTCCTTAAAATCATTTTCTGGATCCCCGGTAAAAGTAAAGAATATAATTACCGGTTAAGACGCGAGAAAACGGGGTGTTGCGTTATTGGTACGAAATTTGAACCATCATAAACAGTGATTAATCCTCGTCAGAGGACCGGGATGACATTTAAGAATGAACCCCTTCCAACTAATTTTTTTCCCATACAGGATGATTTGTGAATTATATTCCTAATAAATTAAATAAAAAACAAAACATAATATATATAATTAGAAAATAAATGATTTTAGATGTTCCAGCTTAACCAGTGGTCTCCAATTCAAATATGAGTTCTGAGAATGCAGCAGTGTTAAAACTCTTGAGGGAGAACTTTGTCGTGTGGTCCTACTCGGCTCGAGCAATTAGTCTCCACAGTTGCGCGCGGAGGATACCCTGGAGGGAAAAAAAATATGTTTTTTAAAATATTCCAAAATAATGATAATGTTATAAGATATTTGTGGTGGCTGAAAATTGTTTAGGAAAGAAACCCTAAAAATTGTGCATAGGCAAAGTCATAGTGATATGAATATAACTAGGGGAGTAGTCTTCTTGTACGTAGTATTATTATACATAGTTCATTACTTCGAATGTTGGAGAAAATCATGTGATGTTCTCGGAAGGAAGAGGAAGCACACACAACACAATACAGTAAAGGAAGATAGCAAGTGAATCGTTGCAATCATGGTTCTAAATTGCGGACCGCAATGCTTGATGCGGCCGCAATATTGCGGTTGCGACGGTGCCCGCAACGACATCACGCCGCAATTGCGGAGAGATTTGTATTCACGAGTAACGACCGCAACATAACCGCAACACACCCACAACAGGACACCACAACGGTCGCATCACACCGCATCACACTGCAACACGATTCCCAGTCCATTTACATTCAACATTTTTTTCAAAACTCGAAATTTCAGACCCTCAAAATGCACTCAGATCTGGAAAAAAAACTGTACCCTTGTTTCTTTTCTTCAATCTCATTCTTCCAACATGTAGATCTGCTGCCCATGACTCTGCCTCATGCCTGTTATGACTCCCTTTCGATCTACCATGGTTGGAGGCCTGATTACGGGTTGCTGCTTTGCTAACTAAGGGGGTGTCTGTGAAAGGTTGGAGCTTGGGGAGGTGGTCTATAGTAGCAAAGGAGGAAAGAAAATTTTGGGAGCATAGATGGATACCTCAAATTGGAGGTTGGGCAGATTTTGAGGGAAGAAAATTTCTAGAAGGTAGTAATTAATGATGGAAGAAGAGAAGATTTAGAGTAAAAAAATGGTGGGTATATTTTGTATGTGGGTGGTGGGTTTGGGTTACGGGGAGTGGAAAGAGATTTGGGTTTGTTTTTTGCATACAAATATTTGAGTGGGTCAATTTGGGCATAATAATCATATTTTTTTTGGAATCAGGTTAGTTTTGGAAAAAGATATTTGGGTTAGCTTTTTAGTGTTAAAAAAATGGTGGGTAGTAAAATTTTTGAGTGAGAAATAATTTTTGGACAAAATTTTAGAGAATTTAAAAAGAAGGAATTTTTTTTAGATGAATTATGTTTTTTTTAAGCAAAGATGAATTGTGTTAAACTTTTATTTATTTGAATTGTATATTATAAAAAATAAATTTTAAAAGGCTCATTTATGATAATGTTATGTATGCTATAATTTGATAATTAGATTTAAATTATTCATAAAGATGAGGTGAAGTCTTAAAAAAATAGAAAAAAATTATACAAAATTATAAATAAAAGATATATAAAGAATTACAATAATTATAGAATAATTTTTATATTTGGTGAAAACTTAAAAATATTTCACATCGCAACGACCGCAACACGCATCGCAGTAACCGCAAAAACCATAATTGCAGCAACCGCAACCACAATTTAAAATTATGGTTGCAGTACAGTACAATAGTACATGTCTTTGAAGTGTTGAAGGGAGTT
Source organism: Sophora flavescens (assembly GCA_030762895.1). NCBI lineage: Eukaryota > Viridiplantae > Streptophyta > Magnoliopsida > Fabales > Fabaceae > Sophora > Sophora flavescens. The sequence goes on from CM061064.1 coordinate 145,387,790, forward strand.
ATGGTATGATTTGGTGGCACTCACTCACTGCATCAAATCAAAGGCTAAACCTTTCTCTCATCCTTGTTTTCTTTGTACTCAAATCAAACCATATTGCAACCCTTCTTCCACCTCCAATCGGAAACAGATTATATTCTCATAATGTGGGTAATAATATCAAGAAGTTGATTTTTTTTAATGGGTTGAGGGGTTGAAATTGGAAAGTAATTAGTTTGAATTTATATATTTTTCTCTGAAATTTTGCCTTCAGAGGTTTTTCATTCAAATCTCAATGCAAGTTATTTTATTGTTTCTAAAGTTGTAGCAGCTGCTTTTATAACATTTCACCCATTACAAACCGAATCATATTTGTTGTGATTCCTTCCTTATCGGATCTATTTACACCTGATCAGCTTCTTTTAGTAAAAGTTTAGCATTGCTCAGAGTTCACTTGATAAATGATTTGTGGCAGAAAAGAAGAATCATTATTTATTAAATTGCTTAGATTAATTAGATTCCATTTTTCATATATTCATCTCAAATCACTTGTAATATTTGATGATAAAGTCCAAAGCTTTCTTCTGAACTTTCTATTTTGTTGGGTTATGTTGTTCCCATTATCGAAAGTGGCTCTGATACCACTTGTTTGGGATTTGATCGGGGCCACGAAACCTCCATAGAGGTAATGCACCATGAAAGGAAACAAGCAAGAACGTTAAAGCATGCAAATCAACCATAACAAGAACTAATCGAAAAATAAAGAAGATAAAATGGTAAAAGAAAAGATGAACACCGGGATTTTAGTGGTTCGGTCATTGATGACCTACGTCCACGGGAGAGAGCACGACAAGTCTTCTTCTCCCCTTCACTATCTTGATCATAGAGATACAAGTGCTTTACAACATAAACATCCCACAATCTTTCCTCCTAGTCTTGCCTTCCATGTCTCTACCATGGTATCTCCAAGAACTACCACAAGATTGATGTTTCCACTCCTATACAATTTTCCCTATCTCTCACCTAATCAATACATGATTCTCTCAAGATAGAATTGCCTCACACTCAAATCCTTCTCCTTCTTTTCACACACATATGTGTCTATTGATTAGTGTTACCTCACTTCTATGTCTACCATCCTATACATGATGATCTATTTATAGACTAATATAGCCAATCATAGTGAAGCTTTAGGATCCAAATTAGTTATGCCTAACTAACTAACCAACTTCAAATTATTGATTTAGAGGCATATCTTAGCAATCTCCACCTTGACTCTAAATCAGAGAATATGAGTTCAAGTCAATCACCAATGTTGTGCTCTCCCACTTATGCTCCAGAGAATCCAATTGTTCCTTTGAGCCACCGAGCTTCCTAGTGTGCCTTTCCTCCACACTTGCAACATAAGCCAAACTTGCTTCCATGTTGTTCCAGCAGCTCCACCTCAAACCGAAACCTTTCTCTGTCAACCATCAATATGAGTTCTCCACTGTTCTGTCTTCAAGAAATTCTGAACTCTTTAAGTATTTGCCAATGCAGCCAATTAACACAACTGTTGCACTAGCCTGATGGTCACCACCGCTGCTACCAAGGTGTTGCATTCCTCACGTCGACGGATCGAATCCTATCGCTACAACTTCAGCCTTTTTCAAAACATTAATCGATTATTTTATAAAAATGAAACAACCTGATTGCAAGCACAGAGACTCGAACCCATAACCTCCGCGACTCCACCTTCAGCGCCTCACCACTAGGCTACAGTGAATTTTGATGCAAACACGACAATGATAAATCTATTTATCATAAATGAAGTTCTTCTTTTTCAAGAACTAGCAACCATCGTCTTCTTCCTTGAGCCAAGAACGACCCAGAACCCAAAAAATTGTAACTTTCAGTTCCCATCACAGACACAAACCGTTTACTTTTCTCCCAAATCTTGTCCCTTCTCCAGATGCATCAAGAAGAGTACCACCATGAGACACCGCGAAAAACCTCCACGTCTCTCATCTTTACTCTGGCTACCTGAACCGCCACCATAGCCACTGTCTTGTACCACACACAGATCTGTGAAGCACCACCGTTCGCATAGGACCACGACACCACGCTGCACCGTCCCACCGCCACGACCCGCTTCCTTCCGCCATCTGCCGTGCCTCCCTGGTTCAAACCCAAGAACCTGTTCCAACAAGAACAAACACAACAGCCCAATCCAAAGAATAACAATAACAAAGAAAGAATGACAAGAATGAAACTAATATGAACGCAGCCTGGTGGTCACCGCCTCTACACTAAGACTGCGTGTCCTTTGCGTCTATGGTTCGATCCTTGCTGCTGCAACTTCTTGGATTTTAAATTTTAAAACTTTTTACCAAAAAAGAATTAAAAACACATTGAACGTGCAGCCTCTGATATTCGAACCCATGACATGCTGTTGTCACCAATGCCTCCATACCACTAGGACAAATCAACTGTTGGTGCATAATCTGAAAAACTGAAATTGAAAACGCCTTTTACAGAGACTTCAATTCCCTTTTTCCATGTTTCCCTTTCCTTTCTTCTTCTAATTCGAATCTCTGTTCTTGAATCACCTCATAATTGAGATTATGCAACCTTTGTTCTTGATTCCTCTGCTTCTCACAGCCATTGCTTCGTGCTTCTCACAGACGGCGCCACTTGTTGGGTTATGTCTTTCCCATTAAAGAAAGTGGCTCTGATACCACTTGTTTGGGATTTGATCAGGGCCACGAAACCTCCATAGAGGTAATGCACCATGAAAGGAAACAAGCAAGAACATTAAAGCATGCAAATCAACCATAACAAGAACTAATCGAAAAATAAAGAAGATAAAACGGTAAAAGAAAAGATGAACACCGGGATTTTAGTGGTTCGGTCATTGATGACCTACGTCCATGGGAGAGAGCACGACAAGTCTTCTTCTCCCCTTCACTATCTTGATCATAGAGATACAAGTGCTTTACAATATAAACCTCCGACAATCTTTCCTCCTAGTCTTGCCTTCCATGTCTCTACCATGGTATCTCCAAGAACTACCACAAGATTGATGTTTTCACTCCTATACACTTTTCCCTATCTCTCACCTAATCAATACATGATTCTCTCAAGATAGAATTGCCTCACACTCAAATCCCTCTCCTTCTTTTCACACACCTATGTGTCTATTGATTAGTGTTACCTCACTTCTATGTCTACCATCCTATACATGATGATCTATTTATAGACTAATATAGACAATCATAGTGAAGCTTTAGGATCCAAATTAGTTATGCCTAACTAACTAACCAACTTCAAATTATTGATTTAGAGGCATATCTTAACATGTTTATTTTAGAACAAATGGCATGGATTTGAAGATTGATGACATCTGCTTCATTATTGTTTGGTTACTCATTGTTTAATATAGTTTGTTTCCTTTAATCAACCCCCATATGTGATAAACATGTAAAATGTTTTGCTATATTTTGGTCCTGTTGCTTTTCTGAACCCTTTCATTCAATTGCAACAAGGTTGTTGATATCTCAAAAAATATACCTGGTGTTGAAGATGGAACAACGCTTCTTGATTTGTATTCTTGTGTTACAGCCTGGATTCTTTGAGTGGGACTAGCAGAAAAGTTTCGTATGTATGGAAGTTAATAACTATAAAGCAAGCGTACCGTGTTTCCAGGTAGTTTATTAATCTTTGTCCATTGCATGCACATCTCTTTGTCCTTTAGAAAATTTCAATTGTTCAAAATAAATTAACAATGCATCAGTGTTTAAGACTTCTCAGTTCTATTGTTCATATCAAGGTTTTTCTTATTAAAAAAAAAACTGTACCTATGCCCTACTTAGATTTTCCAGCCTTTCACGAGGCAATATCTTTATTAATACTATATCAACTGAAGTGAAATCCCAGTGTTAAGCTTTCTGTGCAAACCTTGGAGGATAGAGTAAACCTTATGGATGCTGCTTAAAAGTGAGATTTTAGGTCTGTTTATGTGGGTGTTAACAGTATCCATGAACTAGTATCTTGAAGCAGAAGAAATTTTATTGAAAGGAGGAGTGAGGCATAGAGAGAAGTGAACAGATCTGTCAGAGATCCTCTCCCCAAAAAGATGTTACGACTTGTGAGGAGAACACCAAGAAGAAGCTACAAAACTCACTCTATGACGAATGAGGTCAACAGCAACCAACGCTCTGGAAAGATTATAGCATTTTGTTCCAACCAAATGCAACAAAGAGCAGCACCACCCCCCAAAAATACTCAAGGAAATCTGTAAATCCCTAGGGCAAACCCATGTTCACCAAAAACACCCAACAGATTGTTCCAGAAGAAGGAAGGAAGCAAATGAGCAATGCAAACACAAATGAGAACTAGAAAATTCTTACAAATTAAAGGAATTATTTATGTGACATTGCCATATTGCTTTTAACTAGCGTTTTTAGGAGTGGGTCTCTATCTCATGTGGAAACAAATTCTAATTTTTTGTAAACATCCCCTTTGATTAGAAAGGTTTAGTCACACATCATGATTGCTTGTAAGTTATTTTAGCATATGTTTCATTGATTCCCCAGTGGAATACTATGTTGAAAAGTGATAAAGTGCCACGTACTAATTTGTCTTTTGTAAATAAAATAAAAATTCTGAAATTTTCTCGCTGAATGTTGCTAACGTGTTGTGCTTGTTGGCTTCCTATCCATGATTATCCATGATGCTAATGACATTGGTCTAGGTAAGCTTAATCTATTTATTGATAATGACATGCTAAAGAAAATCACTTATCTTTGAACAATGAGATTTTTATACAACATAATATGATTTTCCAACTCTTTTTCCCCTTATAAAACATTCTTCTTTATGTTGTCTTCCATTTTACAAATGATGTTTTGGTTATCAGACTCGCTGATTCAAGCACAGGATGTACTCATTTTGTTTATGTTTATCTAAACAAGTAATGAATGAAAATATGAATTTAAGATATCTACAAAGTGCCATAACTATATTATCATACTTTTATATAGAAAGATGTTTCTTCGTTTCTTGCTTAATTATTGTAACACCCTGTATTTCGCTGTTTGAAATAATAGTAATACATATAAATATGTTTATAAATTTATTTGAGTTTTAGAAAATTATTTTAATTAAACGGAGTTTACTACTCAATCCTACTTGAATGTAGGAAGCTACGATTAAAAGTTAGGTTGGAAAGTCAGGTGAAACCCGGTCTGCGAATTCCATTGACAGTATAATTATACTGCTCAAAAGACCTAATTTTAATTCGTGAACGAGATGAAAAATGTTTTTATCGTATTTGCTACGATACTGGAAGTTTTGAAATTTTTGGTAAAAAATTAAACTATTATATTTGTTGCGGGCGTATACGTCGAGATTATCTCTAGGAAAAACCTGCGCCAGATGAAACCCGGAGTCGGTAAAGTAGCTGAGATAATGGATTTGACCGACTTGAACATTTATGACGAGCTTATCCAAGTTATAATGGCCATAATGGCGCATTTATGACAAAGTGAATTTTTGCTATGAAATGACCATTTTACCCTTGTCTTTTTATGACAATTACAAGTCATGCCATTGGAAAATTTGACCAAATCCAACCCAAAACTCACGGCTCCTTCCTCCATTCCAATCACTTGGACATCACTTTTCCTAAGCCATAAATGTCATTTATGTTAAGTGGATGAGTTATAAGGCAAAGTCATTCTCTCATCAATCACCCGAAACTGCCACGAAATTTTGACCAGTTTATGCTCTGAATCTCGAAAAACTTTCAACATGAAAGTTGTTCATCTTTATCTCTTCTTTCCAACGACATAAAGATCATCCAAAACAGACAAGTATGTTGAGAGATATACCCAAATTATTAAAACTGTTCTAAACCCTCATCATGTTCATCTTCTTCTCTAATGTTCTCAAATCTTCTTCAAGTTTCTTGATTCTTCTTAACCTATCTTTGACTCATAAATTCAGCCAACAAAGTCAAGATAAGCTTTCATTAAATGTGGCAAAATCATCATCATGGCACTTTATTGACAATTTGCAAACTAGTCCTTCAACTTTTGGAATTTTTGCAAATTGGTCCTTAGAACTTAATTGCATTTGAATCCTTTAGCAAGACAACTCATCATCATCTAGATCCTTCCTAAGATGGCGCCACTACCTCTATAAATACCATACTCTCACTTTTCACTTAGTTTCTTTTGCCATTTGTTTCCAAAACCCTAAAGTTCATAAGTCTCTTAGTGCTAAGTTTGTAAAACAAGTTCTTGGATTTCCTTTGTCATCGATCTTCAAGAGGTAAATTCAAATATTCATTCTTAATCTTGTCTATGTTCTTTAGCAAGTTTCTTGATTCAAGGCTTATATCATAGTTGTTCATCACTTTAAAGTTTCTAACCCTAGAACTTTGAAAAGTCATAATAAATTCTAGAAAAATCTAATGATGATGAAACTACTTTCTATCTTCTTGATATCATGCATATTATCTAAATCCAAGAGCATGATGTAATCAAAAATTTCTTTCCTAAAAATATAGCCTTGGCCGAATCTATCACATTAGGGTTGGTAGAGTTTTGTTCATGTGTTGTCATGTATGATCATGTATTCTATATGGCATGTATGACTACACACTCTAATCCATGTCAGTCTCTTAAAATGAATATTTTACTCAAAAATATTTGTGTTGGCCGAAACCCTAGGTGGGTTAGATTTGTTGAGTTTTGTTCAAAGTTTTCCTTAATGATCTGGTTAATCAAGCTATTAGTATGTATGATTAATAAATCCAAGTTGGTTTATTAAACTAAGAACCCTAGCCCTATGAACCTATTGAGGCCGAATCCTTGTATAAAAGAGATAGGAAGTTTTGAGTTTCAACTTTAGTTGTTTAGTCACTAATCCATGATTTAGGTTAATCAAGGATCATTAATCTATGACTTAATCATGATTAGGAATTTTAAGGATTTTGAACCCTAAAGGTCAGCCCTTGACCGAAACCGTAACCCTAAAGGTTAGAGGATTTTGTTTCAAATTTTATTTTTGTAATAAGTAATCTATGATAGTTAAGACTCTAGTAATTAAGATCCAAAAGATGACATTAAGAAGATAATCTTAAACCTATTTCTAAGTCTTGGACGAACCTAGCCCTAAAGTGTCATTGGTGGGTGTTAGTTGATTAATTATAATTATGTTGTTTGGTTGAAGGTGGTTGTGTTAACTCGTGGCGGGATAACGAGGATCGTCGTGTACGTGTTTCTGGTGCAAACTCAGGTGGGAGAAAGAACCATTCCATCGTCGGAACCGATAAGTAGTATATAATTTATAATAATGGTGTAGGGCGACCTAAACCCTACTAGTGGTCGAGTAATCGACAATACCAAAATCGTATTGGAAACTTTTCCGTAAAACCAATGACGATTTGGGAATTGTAGGTTTATCGCCTTAGGTTGATTATTCATATTTGAGGATGTTGGAATTATTTAATTTTGACTGTTTGTGATACGCTGGTTGAGGTATTCCATCTGCATGTGACGTATTGTTTCGGTGTTTGAATATTATGATATTGAGGATGTTTGTTGTCTGTCACGGCCGTGATGGTTGTCATGGCCAGGCCGTGACAGGTTTTGTGTTGTAGGATTCTTGTCTTTGTTATCTGTCACGGCCGTGATGGCTATCACGGCCAGACCGTGACAGAATCTAATTCTTGTTATTTATTTGGTTGAACTATTATGATTTGGTTGTCATAAATTGACTTATATGATATTGATATGTTTGAATATTCTGTTGATTAATGTGTTATGCATGATCTGCCTGGGTTTAAATTCTATGCTTAGATAATTTTAAGGAAAGATATATATTGCTCGGATGTATTTTGTTTGGGTGAGAGTTTGGAATATGAATTAGAAGTGCCTCGCTATTATTTTATAGAAGTGATGTGATATGTAATGTAAGTGGAAGTTATGAGGAAACGCTTAAGGTACTAGGTTGTTATTGATAAAAGTCAGTGAGAATCATGTGTTGCATTGTTGTTCATAACCGTGTATTTGAGATACACGAGGTCCAAAGTTCTTGTAGACCGTTCCAAATTAGAATTTAAGTTGTGCAACTATAGTGTCATTGCTTTGCATGAGCACCCTTGATAGAGTTGAGAGAGAGAACCAGGGTGTGCACCGACGGTACTGTGCAGCTATAGTGTCATTGCTTTGCATGAGCATTCCTACCATGGATGAGAATGTGCACCGGCGTGGGGAACGTGTCACTTGGACGACTGATTGGCATCCCTAACGAGGGATGTGTGACAGGAGTAGTAGTGGCGACGTCAGCATAAAGGTCTAGTTGCATGAGTTGAAGGGTAGAGGATGATGTTATAAAGTATGGATGATTGTAACTTGTGAGTGATGCATGTTTGTGACCGTTATTGTATTATATGCGATGAATCTTTTCCAATTATGATGATAGAACTGTTTCTTATCTCCCTATTTCTGTATTTTTGGTGTATGTCTACTTTGTTAAATTAGAAGACCATATGGACGACTATGTTATGGAGGAGATGGATGGAACCCCATACGAGACGGAGATTGTTGAAGAGTTCAACGACGTTCTGTATGAAGTTGACGCTGAAGAACAACCTATTGATACTAATAATGTGGCGTAGTTAGTTTAAGGCCAGTGAGTCACATAAGATGTTTTGTTTCAGTTAGTTATAAGCAGGTTGTGTAAAATAAAGGATACTCATGTGTGTATTTATGTAAAATAGTTTGGTGTGTTTTATATCTGCATAAGTTATATAATTATTAATTAAGTTTTCATTTTTACGTATTGTCAACGTTAAGCGCGCGATTAAGTAAATAAATAATGAAGGATTTAATGTAATAATACAGTGGGGCCCAACGGGGTGTCACATTTGGTGGTATCAGAGCAGTTCGATTCTAATCGGACTGTGAGGTCTAGGAAGTTGTTACTGGCCGTGTCTAGTTGAATCCACATCGGATTTTAACTACGCTTAGAAGATGGGTAGTGTGTCCGAATCCGACGCGATAAATAACATTAGTGTGGCATATGGTATTTATATACTTGTCTATGTGGTAATATATGTCATACTGATAAGAGCGAATGATTTCTTCTACAGAATCATGGCTCGTGGAAGAGGACGTCCGATTGACAATGAATGAGTAACTCCTGAAAGAATTGTGGGAGCTAACAATGTGGAAAATAATCATACTGGAAGTGGAGGAGAGTCATCTGAGACTCAAGATACCATGAAAAACATAGTTACTGCTCTGTTGTTACAAACACAGCAGAATGCTGAGATGCTACAGATGAACAAAGAACAGCAGGAACAACAGAATCAAAGGAGAGCTGCAGCAGCTGAAGATGCCGGAATGGCTACTTTCCTGAAAGGAAAGCCACCCCAATTCCGAGGAGATTATGATCCAGAGAAGTCAGAATGGTGGATACAAGAGATCGAGAAGATATTCAATACCATACGATGCAGAGAGGATAAGAAAGTGACGAATGCTTCCTTCATGCTAACTGGAGGAGCAGAGTCTTGGTGGAGAGGCAAGCGAAGATTGCTGGATGCCGAAGGCAGAATTATCAACTGGCAGCTGTTCAGTGACTGCTTCTTTGAGAAGTATTTTCCGCGTCTAGTTCGGCACGAGAAAGAAAGGGAATTCACGAGTCTCAAACAGGGCAACATGACTGTTGGTGATTATGCATCACGATTCGAGGCTCTGATTAAGTATTCCGAATTTTATCAGAGATTCCCAGATGAAGATTGGCAATGTAGAAGGTTTGAGGAAGGACTCCGACATGAACTCCAGAGGGCTATAGTATCTCTTGATATCCAGAGTTTTCCAGAGCTAGTGGAACGATGCAGTGCAATCGAAAGTCTAGATCTGAGGCTGGCTAATGAGCAGAAACAATTAAGGAGTGGGGGTCCTACTCGACCGGGTTTTCAGAGGCGAGGAGGTAGTAACTCTCAATGGAGACAGAGACCGTATGCCCGACTAGTGCAGACACCAACACCAGCACCAGTGGTTAGAGCTGGTCAACAGCAGCAAGGCTTATCTTGTTTCAGATGTGGCGGACCACATTATCTTAGAGACTGCATGGAGCGATGACCGCGCTGTCGCCACGCGCCAAAAAGAACGAGCGTTTACAAAAATAATGTAGATAGGGAGCGACAACTCGAGTATCGTCTCTCAAGGACTCTTTAGTTGTTGTTGTTATTAACAGAGAATTAGTAAAAGTCAGAATTTGGGGGGTTTTGGATTGAGACAAAATAAAGAAAACAAAGCAATAAAAACAGGCAGTTTAAGAGACTAACAAATAAGCTAAAGAACGATTAACCTACTGCTCTAGGTTTCCCACTATCATTGGTTCAAATAAATCCAAGCCCTAAGCGGATTCTAATCCCCTCCCGGTTGTAGCAACAATTAACAACGCAATCACTACTACGGATGTATGTTCCTATTCCCGAAATAACAAACGGGGTTAAGCCCTAATGAACAAACGAACATGAATGAACACACGCAAAATAACAAACGCAGTTAAGTATAGAAACATAACATCACCGAAATGAATCAATACAACACTATACATTCCTGAAATAACAAACAGAAACATATAGCATTGCATTGAAAAGAGAATAGCAAACTAAACAGGAAATACAGAACCTCAAATGTAATTGAAACCAATCACAGTAGATTAATCTAGGAGACTAGTTCTCCATTACAGAAGGAAAACAAAACATATCTAAGAAAAGAAGACAAACTACTACTACTGCCTAAGAACTAGCCAAAACTGGCTAACTCCCTGACCAACTCTTCAGTTCTGCCTAAGACTGTCTTATATACACGTTTCTGGAATCAGAGGACTCGCGAGGCGAAGCCTCTCTCGCGACGCGGAAATTGTGAACAGTCTGCGACTTTTGATCTTCTCGCGAGGCGAGCATATCATTCGCGAGGCGAGAATTGGAAGGGTCTTCTTACTACGCCCGTTATGAACATCAGGCGCCAACCGTGATGCTTTCTGACTTCCGGGGCTCGCGAGGCGAATGAATGCTCGCGAGGCGAACGCTTCAACTTCAAAACTGCCACAGTCGTGATCCTCAACACGGGTAAACCGTGATCGTCTCTGACTTTCATGATTGGGAGACTCGCGGGGCGAGAGCGTCTTCGCGGGGCGAAAGACCAGAATTATTCCTTTTTATTACCTGAAAACAAGAAATAACAGTAAGTATTTTATTTAACTATAAATCAACTAAATTAACATAAAAATACTTTACAGACTCAAAATACTACTTAAGGACAATCAAGTCTAATTTGGGTGAAAATGATATAAAATTAGCACAAAGCCAAGGTCTGTACCAGTTATAAAACCAGTCAACCAGAGGCTCATCAAAATACCCCAAACTTAAACTTTGCTTGTCCCCAAGCAAACTAAAACTTAAAAACTTAAAAAGACTCAAGACCTGGCAAAACATGGCAAGCTTAAGGATTCAATCAACTTTACACAGATTTCAAGCAATTTAACAAAACAATTTTTCCTTCAATATTCCCCCCTTTACAAACAAAGCAACCCCCACATGCATTTATTCTAAACAGTTGAGAATTTCATCATTCAAACAATCATTAATCTAAGCAGGGGATCTAAGTTACACACAAAAGAGAGATCACCATATTCAAACAACTGCCTTCCTCACAAGGGAAATTTGTGTTTCACTCAATCGCTCAATTTGTGTCTAGGCTTTCACTCAATTTCACTTTTAAGAGCACTTCCCATAAATTTGATTTTCATCTCAAAATGATTCCCACAGAAAACATGCAAGCAACATCAGAAGGTCTTTTATGTGTTGTAATGGGGCCTGGCTAAGGGTAGGATATACAAAGGAACTAGGCTGAAGACCCTAGGAACTAAGAGAGCATGAAACATTTTTTTACACCTTGAAATTCCACTCAAGTTCCTTTTCTCATTTTTCTTTATGCCTTGGGTGGCTACAGCCTCTTTATTTCTTTTTGGCATTTTTGCTTTTTTATTGTTTTTCTTCTTTCTTTCTTTTTTCTATTTTTTTTTTATTATTTTTTTATATATATATTTTTTATTTTTCCCAATCCCAAACAGCATATTACACCTTATAGCCACCCCAAACTTAGTTTCTTGCACCCATTCTAAGATTCCACGCTCTCCTAATCCTAAGATCGGGTTAATATGGTTTTCCAGATTTTTGGGCTTATAACATTAGGTTATCAAGAATTAACAGGCTAATAGGCTCAATGGGGTTAACTAAGGAACATGCATTAGGAATGGTTATTTTAGGCTAAGTAGTTATTTACAAAGAAAATGCCTAAATCATATGAAGCAAACACATAATCATGCAAACCAAAAAGAGATTCAAGCAAATTCAGGAAAGTGCAACTTAAAAGTGATTTCTCACAGTCAAAAACATGTTGGAGGCTCAAAACCTCACCTGGACATTTTTTGCAAATTATTTGACAGAGATTCTATCCCTAGTGTGTGCTTCCTATCACCCCAAACTTATCATAAATCATGCCATCATAACAAAATCTCAAAGTTCAGTTTTCAATCATATGGGGATCATTTTTCAAAAAAATTTCAAATCCTAGGGGGAAAACAGTCAACACTATCATGCAATCCATCTATGCAAATTCAACCAAATCCATCAAACTTGCCAATAAAAGACTCAACACAACTCCTGAGCTTCTCAAATTATTCAGGAGCTTTATTCAAAGAAAAGGAAAATAAAAAACAAGACAAAACAAAAACTACAACTAGTTCCCTCCCCCACACTTAAAATATACATTGTCCCCAATGAAACAACATAACAATAAAATCAGAGTGAGGGAAAGGAAAAGAAACTCCCTGATTAAGTGGCAGTGTAGGAGCTTCCGCCTGGATCCCATTGTCTGTGATACAGTGGCCACGGGATGCTCAAATTGTGAAACGATCCTCCCGGATCCCATGGTCTAAAGCATAATGCCCACGTGATGGAGATGAGTGCTTGATAGTCATGGTAACCTAACTTGCAGCCTTTATATGGAGATGAGTGCTTGATAGTCATGGTAACCTCGCCAAGTGCGGGGGACTTCTCACTCCCTCTTGGGTCAAGGTTGACCTCTTTCTCAATAAAATCCTCCCAATAGAAGTGGGGCTCAACCTCTTGGACTGGCCATGGTGCAAAATCCAAGGGTGCAAAATCCAGAGCTTTTGGTTCCACAGGGGGAGGTGGCAAACAGTTAGCTGGGGTTACTGGTGCTGCTTCAACTTCTGCCTTTTCTTCATTCACTGCACGAACAAAGTTATCACCTGCTAAACATGCAGAAATTTCAGCACACACCACACAAAGGTTAGTGTTAGTAGAGTCAGTACATATATCACAATAAAATGAATCAGGAAAATTCTGAATGTCTGGAAATTCAGCAATTAGTTCATCCACCCCATTACTCTCAACACATGCAATTGATTTACTTGAATCATCTACTTCCAAAGGTTCTTCATTATCCTCAGGCACGGGGAAGCAGATGTCCTCCTGATCCATACGGATGCTTTGCTTAACATACCTTTCAAAATAACATTCTACACACAAAGCAGTGCCAGAACAATAACAATCATCACATGCATTAGAATTAGGGGATTCAACACACAGTTCCTCAACAGAAGTATCATCATCAAAATCATCCTCAGAAGTATTTTCAAGAATAACCATCTTTGAATCTTTATGTTCTTCAAGGGGCTGTGGAGTTAGCATTGCAGCCGAGTTGGCGGAAACTTGATCAATTAGAGCAGACAACTTCTGAGATTCAGCTTGGCTCCTCTGGTATTCAGCCTCCATCCTCTGTTGGAATTCAAGATTGCTCGCCTCCATCATCTGTTGAATTTCGAGAAAGTTTGCTTCCATTTGTGCATTCATTTGCTTGATCAGGTCCTCCAGTGAAGGTTCGGAAGGTGCAACTCTGAAGGCAGGATAATATCTAAACAGGAAGGCTTCCTTCAAATCAAACCAGCTTGAGATGGAATTCTCATCAAGACAATACAACCAATCCCTTGCAGTGCCTTCAAGTGAGAACTGGAAAGCTTCCATCTTGATGTGGTCTTCTGTTATTCCTGCAGGTCTCAGCATTATAGAACAAGCAACCTGGAATTCCCTCAGATGCTCCTGCGGATTTTCACCTGCAAAACCACTAAACCTTGGCAACCAGTGTGATAAACCAAGAAAATTAGGAAAATATATGCATGGTGGTTGCTCATAGTAAGCATTAGGCATGTAATTTCGCATATAATTATCCATGGGGGGTGCTAAAATTTACAACCAGACAAAACAGACACAACTAATTTAGCAAAGAGATTTTTTTTTTTAAATTTTATTTTCTGCTAATAACAACAAACTAGAGTCCCCGGCAACGGCACCAATTTTTGACCGTGCTGTCGCCACGCTCCAAAAAGAACGAGCGTTTACAAAAATAATGTAGATAGGGAGCGACAACTCGAGTATCATCTCTCAAGGACTCTTTAGTTGTTGTTGTTATTAACAGAGAATTAGTAAAAGTCAGAATTTGGGGGGTTTTGGATTGAGACAAAATAAAGAAAACAAAGCAACAAAAACAGGCAGTTTAAGAGACTAACAAATAAGCTAAAGAACGATTAACCTACTGCTCTTGGTTTCCCACTATCATTGGTTCAAATAAATCCAAGCCCTAAGCGGATTCTAATCCCCTCCCGGTTGTAGCAACAATTAACAATGCAATCACTACTACGGATGTATGTTCCTATTCCCGAAATAACAAACGGGGTTAAGCCCTCATGAACAAACGAACATGAATGAACACACGCGAAATAACAAACGCGATTAAGTATAGAAACATAACATCACCGAAATGAATCAATACAACACTATACATTCCTGAAATAACAAACAGAAACATATAGCATTGCATTGAAAAGAGAATACCAAACTAAACAGGAAATACAGAACCTCAAATGTAATTGAAACCAATCACAGTAGATTAATCTAGGAGACTAGTTCTCCATTACAGAAGGAAAACAAAACATATCTAAGAAAAGAAGACAAACTACTACTACTGCCTAAGAACTAGCCAAAACTGGCTAACTCCCTGACCAACTCTTCATTTCTGCCTAAGACTGTCTTATATACACGTTTCTGGAATCAGAGGACTCGCGAGGCGAAGCCTTTCTCGCGACGCGGAAATTGTGACAGTCTGCGACTTTTGATCTTCTCGCGAGGCGAGCATATCATTCGCGAGGCGAGAATTGGAAGGGTCTTCTAACTACGCCCGTTATGAACATCAGGCGCCAACCGTGATGCTTTCTGACTTCCGGGGCTCGCGAGGTGAATGAATGCTCGCGAGGCGAACGCTTCAACTTCAAAACTGCCACAACCGTGATCCTCAACACGGGTAAATCGTGATCGTCTCTGACTTTCATGATTGGGAGACTCGCGGGGCGAGAGCGTCTTCGCGGGGCGAAAGACCAGAATTATTCCTTTTTATTACCTGAAAACAAGAAATAACAGTAAGTATTTTATTTAACTATAAATCAACTAAATTAACATAAAAATACTTTACAGACTCAAAATACTACTTAAGGACAATCAAGTCTAATTTGGGTGAAAATGATATAAAATTAGCACAAAGCCAAGGTCTGTTCCAGTTATAAAACCAGTCAACCAGAGGCTCATCAAGCGACCTAGTTGTTTTCACTGTGGAAAAAAAAGGTCATATGGCCCGAGATTGCAGACAGCAGGCTAGGCGACCGCCGATAGCTGCAGGAAGAGGAAATGGAGGCAATCGGGGTGGAGCTGGGAGAGGAGTAATATCAGCAGGGCAACAGGGAGTA
This sequence comes from Sophora flavescens, assembly GCA_030762895.1. Taxonomy (NCBI): domain Eukaryota; kingdom Viridiplantae; phylum Streptophyta; class Magnoliopsida; order Fabales; family Fabaceae; genus Sophora; species Sophora flavescens. The sequence continues at coordinate 145,403,651 of CM061064.1, forward strand.
AGACCTCAAGCCAATGGAAGAGTGTTTACCGTGAAGGGAGCTGAATCCTCTCAATCTGCTGATCTTATACAAGGTATGTGTTTGATAGCCGGTAGACTCTCGTACGTGTTATTTGACTCAGGCGCTACACATTCATTTATTTCGTATGAATGTGTGGATCAATTAAAATTAATTGTTTCTCAATTACCTTATACCCTTACAATATCTACTCTAACTAGTAATCCTTTGACTACTATGTCTATTTGTTTACAGTGTCCTATAGTTGTTGAGAATAGAACATTTATTGTAGACCTTGTCTGTTTGCCTATGCAACAGATAGATGTTATTCTTGGCATGGATTGGCTTTCGGCTAACCATGTAATGCTAGACTGTTCTAGTAAGACCTTATCATTTCTTCAGTCTTCTAGTATAGTCTCTGCCAATGAAGGAGTATCCATGAGGGGTGATGATTCTCGGCAATACGTGATGATATTCGCGGTGGAAACTATTGAGACCCCTAGTATAGATTCTATGCCTATCGTGAGAGAGTTTCCTGAAGTTTTCCCTCCCAACGTTCCAGGTTTACCACCAGAACGAGAAGTGGAATTCACCATAGATCTTGTACCAGGGATAGGACCTATATCTATGGCGCCCTATCGGATGTCACCTATAAAATTGGCGGAGTTGAAGAAACAGTTGGATGATATGTTGGGAAAAGAATTCATAAGGCCGAGTGTTTCACCATGGGGAGCTCCAGTGTTGTTTGTTAAGAAGAAAGATGGAAGTGCTAGGTTGTGCACGGATTATAGACAGTTAAACAAGGTAACAATTAGGAATAAGTATCCGTTGCCTAGGATAGATGATCTGATGGATCAATTGAAAGGAGCCATAGTATTTTCCAAGATTGATTTGAGATCTGGATACCATCAAATTAGAGTAAAGAAGGAAGATATACTAAAAACGGATTTTAGAACAAGGTATGGACATTACGAGTATTTAGTTATGTTGTTCGGTGTGACTAATGCGCCAGCAATGTTCATGGATTATATGAACAGGATATTTAGACCGTTTCTTGATAAGTTTGTGGTTGTATTCATCGACGACATCCTTATTTATTCTCGTACCTGGGAAGATCATGAGAAATATTTAAGGATAGTGCTGCAAGTTTTGAAGGATAGGCAACTTTATGCTAAACTTTCCAAGTGTGAGTTTTGGATGGAAGAAGTCCAATTTCTAGGACATGTGATCACCAAGGAAGGTATAGCAGTAGATCCAGCAAAGGTTGAGACAGTTCTTAAATGGGAACGGCCTAAGTCAGTAAGTGAAGTACGAAGCTTTCTAGGGTTAGCTGGATATTATCGGAGGTTTATAAAGGGTTTCTCGAAGATTGCGTTGTCTATGACGCAATTGACGAGGAAAAATACAGCTTTTGTATGGACGGACAATTGTGAGCAGAGTTTCCAAAAGCTGAAGGAAAGGTTGACTACATCACCTGTGTTGACTTTACCGGATCCATTAGGACCGTTTAACATATACTGTGATGCGTCATACCAAGGTTTATGTTGTGTTCTAATGCAAGAGGGAAGAGTGGTGGCTTATGCTTTCCGACAATTGAGAATTCATGAGAGGAACTATCCGACTCATGATTTCGAATTAGCAGCCATAGTGTTCGCATTAAAAATATGGCAACACTTTCTCTATGGGACAAAATTTAATGTTTACAGTGACCATAAAAGTCTGAAGTATATGTTCGACCAAAAGGAGTTGAATATGAGACAACGAAGATGGATGGAGTTTATCAAAGATTATGAGTTTGATTTACTATACCATCCTGGGAAGGCGAATGTAGTAGCGGATGCCTTGAGTATGAAATCATTGCATGTGTCCGCAATGATGATTAAAGAGTTGGAATTACTGGAACAGTTCAGAGTTTTGAACTTAGGAATGGAGTTGGTTGAGGATAAAATTTGTTTAGGTATGATCACTATTAGTAGTGATTTTATGAGAGATATTAAAGATAAATAGGCTCAGGATCCATATTTACAGGAGATAAGTAGAGGTATAGATGAAGGTAAAAATTCTGAGTTAAGTAGAGGAACAAATGGTGTGCTGAGGTTTAGGGATAGAATATGTGTGCCCGAGGATTTAGAACTTAGGAAGTTGATATTAGAAGAAGCACATAAGAGTAAATTGAGTATTCATCCTGGATCCACTAAAATGTATCAGGATTTAAAGAAATTGTTTTGGTGGACGAGGATGAAGAAAGAGGTAGCAGAGTATGTTTTATCTTGCCTGGTGTGTCAGAAGGCTAAGATAGAGCATCAAAAGCCAGCTGGTTTATTGCAATCATTAGATATCCTTGAATGGAAATGGGATAGTATAGCTATGGATTTTGTGGTTGGACTACCACGAACTCCTAAGAGACATGATGCGATTTGGGTTATCATTGATAGGTTGACGAAGTGTGCTCACTTCTTACCTATGGGTGAAAGCTATAGTTTGGAGAAGTTGACCCAAATCTACATCAAAGAAGTTGTTAGGTTGCACGGTGTGCCATCGAGTATTGTTTCAGACCGAGATCCTAGATTTACATCTAGATTTTGGAAACAGTTGCATCATGCTTCAGGGACCAAGTTGAGGATGAGTTCTGCTTATCATCCCCAAACGGATGGACAATCAGAAAGGACAATTCAATCATTGGAGGAACTTTTAAGAGCTTGTGTTTTGGAACACACTGGCAGTTGGGATGAGTTCTTGCCATTGATTGAATTTACTTACAACAATAGTTTTCACAGTAGTATAGGGATGGCACCATATGAGGCTTTGTATGGTAGGAAGTGTAGGACACCGTTATGTTGGTATGAGATTGGTGAAAATCAAGTCTTGGATCCAGATGTGGTGCAACAGACTACGGAACATGTTAGGAAGATAAGGGAAAAGATGAAGGAGGCACAGGATAAGCAAAGGAGCTACAGTAACAATAGAAGGAGACCTTTAGAATTCCAGGAGGGCGATCATGTGTTTTTGAGAGTCACTCCGAAGGCCGGAATTGGCAGGGCTATCAAAACTAGAAAACTTACTCCTAGATTCATCGGACCTTTCCAGATTATTCGAAGGATTGGTCCGGTAGCTTATCATATTCCTTTACCACCTAACCTTGCTAACCTTCATGACGTCTTTCACGTGTCTCAGTTGAGAAAATATTATCCTGATCCTTCACATGTTATTGAGTCTGAGTCTATACAACTGCGAGAGAATCTAGAGTATGAGGCTTTACCTGTAAGGATAGCAGATAAAAAGATTAAGGAGCTTCGTGGTAGACAAATTCCTTTGGTTAAGGTCATATGGGATGAAAATACTGGAGATGCTACTTGGGAACGTGAAGCAGATATGCAACAACGATATCCACATCTTTTCTGAAGTATGTAAATTTCGAGGAAAATTTTTTTTTTAAAGTGGGGTAGTAATGTAACACCCTGTATTTCGCTGTTTGAAATAATAGTAATACATATAAATATGTTTATAAATTTATTTGAGTTTTATAAAATTATTTTAATTAAACGGAGTTTACTACTCAATCCTACTTGAATGTAGGAAGCTGCGATTAAAATTTAGGTTGGAAAGTCAGGCGAAACCCGACCTGCGAATTCCATTGACAGTATAATTATACTGCTCAAAAGACCTAATTTTAATTCGTGAACGAGATGAAAAATGTATTTATCGTATTTTCTATGATACTGGAAGTTTTGAAAATTTTGGTAAAAAATTAAAATATTATCTTTGTTGCGGGCGTATACGTCGAGATTATCTCTAGCAAAAACCTGCGCCAGATGAAACCCCGAGTCGGCAAAGTAGCTGAGATAATGGATTTGACCGACTTGAGCATTTATGACGAGCTTATCCGAGTTATAATGGCCATAATGGCGCATTTATGACAAAGTGAATTTTTGCTATGAAATGACCATTTTACCCTTGTCTTTTTATGACACTTACAAGCCATGCCATTGGAAAATTTGACCAAATCCAACCCAAAACTCACGGCTCCTTCCTCCATTCCAATCACTTGGACATCACTTTTCCTAAGCCATAAATGACATTTATGTTAAGTGGATGAGTTATAAGGCAAAGTCATTCATCAATCACCCGAAACTGCCACGAAATTCTGACCAGTTTATGCTCTGAATCTCGGAAAACTTTCAACATGAAAGTTGTTCATATTTCTCTCTTATTTCCAACTACATAAAGATCATCCAAAACGGACAAGTATGTTGAGATATATACCCAAATTATTAAAACTGTTCTAAACCCTCATCATGTTCATCTTCTTCTCTAATGTTCTCAAATCTTCTTCAAGTTTCTTGATTCTTCTTAACCTATCTTTGACTCATAAATTCAGTCAACAAAGTCAAGATAAGCTTGCATTAAATGTGGCAAAATCATCATCATGGCACTTTATTGCCAATTTGCAAACTAGTCCTTCAACTTTTGGAATCTTTGCAAATTGGTCCTTAGAACTTAATTACATTTGAATCCTTTAGCGAGACAACTCATCATCATCTAGATCCTTCCTAAGATGCGCCACTACCTCTATAAATACCATACTCTCACTTTTCACTTAGTTTCTTTTGCCATTTGTTTCCAAAACCCTAAAGTTCATAAGTCTCTTAGTGCTAAGTTTGTAAAACAAGTTCTTGGATTTCCTTTGTCATCGATCTTCAAGAGGTAAATTCAAATATTCATTCTTAATCATGCCTATGTTCTTTAGCAAGTTTCTTGATTCAAGGCTTATATCATAGTTGTTCATCACTTTAAAGTTTCTAACCCTAGAACTTTGAAAAGTCATAATAAATTCTAGAAAAATCTAATGATGATGAAACTACTTTCTATCTTCTTGATATCATGCATATTATCTAAATCCAAGAGCATGATGTAATCAAAAATTTCTTTCCTAAAAATATAGCCTTGGCCGAATCTATCACATTAGGGTTGGTAGAGTTTTGTTCATGTGTTGTCATGTATGATCATGTATTCTATATGGCATGTATGACTACACACTCTAATCCATGTTAGTCTCTTAAAATGAATATTTTACTCAAAAATCTTTGTGTTGACCGAAACCCTAGGTGGGTTAGATTTGTTGAGTTTTGTTCAAAGTTTTCCTAATTAATGATATGGTTAATCAAGCTATTAGTATGTATGATTAATAAATCCAAGTTGGTTTATTAAACTAAGAACCCTAGCCCTATGAACCTATTGAGGCCGAATCCTTGTATAAAAGAGATAGGAAGTTTTGAGTTTCAACTTTAGTTGTTTAGTCACTAATCCATGATTTAGGTTAATCAAAGATCATTAATCTATGACTTAATCATGATTAGGAATTTTAAGGATTTTGAACCCTAAAGGTCAGCCCTTGACCGAAACCCTAACCCTAAAGGTTAGAGGATTTTGTTTCAAATTTTATTTTTGTAATAAGTAATCTATGATAGTTAAGACTCTAGTAATTAGGATCCAAAAGATGACATTAAGAAGATAATCTTAAACCTATTTCTAAGTCTTGACCGAACCTAGCCCTAAAGTGTCATAGGTGGGTGTTAGTTGATTAATTATAAATATGTTGTTTGGTTGAAGGTGGTTGTGTTAACTCGTGGCGGGATAACGAGGATCGTCGTGTACGTGTTTCTGGTGCAAACTCAGGTGGGAGAAAGAACCATTCCATCGTCGGAACCGATAAGTAGTATATAATTTATAATAATGGTGTAGGGCGACCTAAACCCTACTAGTGGTCGAGTAATCGACAATACCAAAATCGTATTGGAAACTTTTCCGTAAAACCAATGACGATTTGGGAATTGTAGGTTTATCGTCTTAGGTTGATTATTCATATTTGAGGATGTTGGAATTATTTACTTTTGACTGTTTGTGATACGCTGGTTGAGGTATTCCATCTGCATGTGACGTATTGTTTCGGTGTTTGAATATTATGATATTGAGGATGTTTGTTGTCTGCCACGGCCGTGATGGCTGTCATGGCCAGGCCGTGACAGGTTTTGTTTTGTAGGATTCTTGTCTTTTGTTGTCTGTCACGGCCGTGATGGCTATCACGGTCAGACCTTGACAGAATCTGACTTTGTTATTTATTTGGTTGAACTATTATGATTTGGTTGTCATAAATTGACTTATATGATATTGAGATGTTTGAATATTCTGTTGATTAATGTGTTATGCATGATCTGCCTGGGTTTAAATTCTATGCTTAGATAATTTTAAGGAAAGATATATATTGCTTAGATAATTTGGGTGAGAGTTTTGAATATGAATTAGAAGTGCCTCGCTATTATTTTATAGAAGTGATGTGATATATAATGTAAGTGGAAGTTATGAGGAAACACTTGAGGGACTAGGTTGTTATTGATAAAAGTTGTTGTTACGCCGGCAAGTGTACCGGGTCGTCGCAAGTAATAAAAACACGGTAAGAATTTACCGAGGTCGAACACAAGGATTGGGCTACCACTTCTACAAATTCGCGAGAGATTTAATCGGTTGGTTAAGTAACAGGAAGTGGTTGGAGAGAAACTAGGATCACAATTCAATTTAACAAATCAAATCAAATAAAGATATGGTGATGAAATCTGGAATTAAAAGCATCTAAGGTCTCAAATCCACCTACCCAATCATGTATAGTACCCAAGTGATGATAATCTCCTCCCTAGGTTCAATTTTAATGTCAACCGGGACCCCCAAATTCTCCTATATCCACTGTCGTGCTCAATAGGATGTATTCGACGATTGGATTAATTACTTACTAGGTCTCATAATCCTAATCTCGAATTTCATTAATTCTTGTTCCCTATAAGGTTGCACTAATCTCCTAAATCCACTGTTGTGCTCATTATTCGATTAGTGATTCCAATCCAAGTTCTAAAACGCGAATCGCCGTTCGGCCTCAAACACGTTTAACAAGTCAATCACGCAAAACATATGATCAACGCAATATAATCAGAATTGGAAAACAAGAATTGAATTAAGGGAGAAAGATATACATCACTGAACACTATACCGCCATGGGTGGCTTCATCGATCCCTTAGACAAGGGGATTAGTTCCTCATGTCCGTAACAACGACGCACGTACAATCGGAATTCATCCTAAACCTAAGAATAATAGAAAAGAAAGGGAGACGCAGCTCCAGAATAAGGGTTAAAAAGATCTCTCAAAATTCTGATGCCAAAGTCCTCTAAATCTGTCCTGCAGTGCCTTATTTATAGGGAGGCCACGCGTCACGGCCGTGGTGGTCATCACGGCCAGGCCGTGATGGTCATCACGGCCAGGCCATGACGGCTTCTGTTTCTGGCGCTTTCGTGGAATTTAAACCCTCGCGACGCGAAGGATGTCTCGCGACACGAGCCTTCTTTTGATTGCCCGTGATGTGAATCACGGCCAGGCCGTGACGGTCTCTGACTTGTGTGGGTTTTAGGTCACGGCCGTGATGTACATCACGGCTAGGCCGTGATGGTCTCTGACTTGCAGGTCTTCATTATTCGCGAGGCGAGCATCCTGTTCGCGGGGCGAGACCTCCAAAAGTGCTTTTTCCCACTGCTTCTTGACTTTCCTTGATTCTCAGAGCTTCACTTATTGACCTGAAACAACAAAAGCAACCACAAGCGTAATTCTATTCAAAATAACCTAAAAACTACACAAAATACACCAAACGAGTCAAAGACTAACTTAGGAACGAAACAAGGCGAATTTGGGCGAAAACGAGATTGAACTCGACTGATTAGCACGTAAACCACCATCTTACTAGTTATAAAACTAGATAAGCCATAGGCTTATCAAACACCCCAAACTTAAACCTTGCTTGTCCCCAAGCAAGCTAAAACTCAAAAACGACTCAAGACTTGGCAAGCCTAAAGGATCTAATCAATTTCGCACAAATTTCATGCAACTTTACAAAACAGTTTTTCTTCTTTGATCCCCCCCCCCCCCCCCCCTCTCTTTTTCATCAATGTAATCCCCACATTCATCTACTTTAAACAATTGAGAATTTATCATTCATGCCATCATTACTCTAAGTTGAGGCTCAAAGATACACACAAAGGAAGATCACCTATTTCAAACAATTGCCTTCCTCACAAGGGCATTTAGTATTTCACTCATTCGCTCAAGTTTGTCTAGGCTATCAACTTTTCACTCACTTTCACATTCTAAGAGCACTTCCCATGAATTTGATTTTCATCTCAAACATAGTTCCCACGAAAACATGCATGCAACATCAATAGGTCTTTCAAAGGTTGTAATGGGGCCTGGCTAAGGGTAGGATAATGAAGGATATTTAGGCTTAAGTCCCTAGGAACTAAGAGAGCATGAGCATTTTGACACTTTTTCCACTCAAATTCCTTTTTCCATTTTTCATTTGGGCTCGGGTGACTACATCCTTTTCCTTGCTAATCTTTTTGTTTTGCCCCTTTTCTTTTGGCAATTTTTTGTTTTCTTCTTTTCTTTTCTTTTCTTTTTGCCTTGGGTCAACCTTTATTTTCTTTTTCTCATCCCAATATGACATATCACCTTGTAGCCACCCCAAACTTAGTTTCTCACAACTCTTTTCTCATTAAGCTTCCATGCACTCCTAATCCTAAGATTGAGTTAACATGGTTTTTTAGATTTCGGCTCATAATATAGGGTCATAAAGAAACAATGGGCTAATTAGGTTCAATGTGGCTGACTAGGGAACATGCATGAGGGATGGTTCATTTTAGGCCAAGTAGTTATTTCAAAGAAAATCGCCTAAATCATTTGATGCAACACATAATCATGCAAACCATAAAGAGATTCAAGCAAATTCGGGAAAGTGCAACTTAAAAGTGATTTCACACAATCAAAAATAGAGTTGGAGGCTCAAATCCTCACCTGGACATTTTGAAAATTGTTTGACCGAGATACGATTCCTAGTGTGTGCACCCCCTCACCCCAAACTTATCATAAATCAAGTAATCACAATAAATCTCAAAGTTCAATTTTCAATTTTTAAGTGGGGATCAACTTTTCTATTATTAGAACCTAGGGGGAAATCATCAACGGTCAATATAATTCATGCAATCAATCTACGCTCAATTTAATCAAAATCCAACAAGCTTGCCGACACACTATTCATACATAAACTCTTGATCTTCTCAAATTATTCAAGAGTGACAACAAAAACAAAAACAAAAAGAAAAAGAAAACAAAAGTTAAGAGAGGAGAGGGTTACCTAGCTTGGGTTGCCTCCCAAGTAGCGCTTGTTTAACGTCCCGAGCCTGACTCAAGTCACCCCGAAGGGTTAATCAGGAAGAAGATCTTGCTTCCCATGCCATTCCTCTATCCGTTTCCTGTAGGCTCTTGCCCTTTCATATGCTCGCATGCTATTCCCGGACAACTCATTTAAGTCCAGCATCCTTCTATAATCGGCACATACCTTCCACTCCGTGATGGTCCTTTTTGGGATCAACTCATTTTTTTCATTGACCACCACGGTTGTGCTACCTTTCAATCCCGGTGCTTTACCATTCTTTTTCATCCCATTGTTGTTGAGCTCTTCCTTTGCACCTTCATCCTTTGGGGAACTCGGTAAGGCTTCCATGTCTTTCAACCACTCGAGATAGACCTCATCCCCCAAAGGGTCTTTTTCCTTTCTATCATCATGGGATTTTACCAACACTTGATCAAGTGAAGAACCATGGGCCTCTCTAGTTGCCTTTACAGTTGGATCCACTGTATCCACTCGATACACTTCCGACCTCTCTGCAGGGTGCTTCATTGCTTCAAAGAGATTGAAGACTACCTCATCATCTTGAACCCTTAGAGTGAGTTTCCCTTGCCGCACATCTATCAAGGCACCCCCAGTGGCCAAGAAGGGCCTACCCAATATGAGAGGGACCTCGGCGTCTTCATCCATATCAAGCACTACAAAGTCCGCCGGAAATATGAGCTTGTCCACTTTTACTAACAAGTCTTCAACCACCCCATAAGGATATTTTGTCGGCTAGTTGGAGCGACATCCGTGTATCCTTGAATTCTTTGATCCCCAACCTCTTCATCATAGAGAGGGGCATCAAGTTGATGGTTGCCCCTAGATCACACAATGCCTTCCCTACAGTCATCCCCCCAATGGTGCATGGTATCGAAAAAGAACCGGGATCCTTCAACTTTGGAGGTAGTTTTCTCTGAAGAATGGCACTACACTCCTCGGTCAAAGCAACCGTTTCCTCATCCACTATCCTCCGCTTCTTGGTGAGAAGCTCCTTCATAAACCGGGCATATGATGGCATCTGTTCCAAGGCTTCCGCAAATGGAATGTTAATCTGAAGCTTGCGGAAGACATCAAGGAATCTGTTGAACTGCTTATCCTGTTGAGGCTTCTTCAATCTTTCAGGATACGGTACCTTCATGTAGGGCGGGAGGTCTTGGGGTTCAACCCACTTCTTCCTTCGGAACTCTTCATCCACAAGTTTCAGCCTTCCCCCTTGCTCCGGTGCCTTGTCACTTGCCAACCCTTCTTTCTCTGGTTGCTCTTCCTCAACGGGTAGTTGTTCCGGGCCCTTGTCATCCTGAGAACTAGTGGTACCCCTGCTAGGTTCCAACACCTTTCCGCTTCTAGTTGTGATGGCATTTCATTGGTTCTTAGAGTTGTTCTCGGTGTCACCTGGGAGAGTGCCTGGGAGACGCTCATTAAGTTGCCTTGCGAGCTGAGCAACCTGCGTCTCTAGATTGTGAATTGCCGACCCTGTATGAGTTGCCAACTTGTCAACTGACGCATTCACTTTCTCTAAAGCTGTGCCTGTAAAGGTTGACAACTTCTCAACTGTCGCGGTCATCTTCTCAAAGGCCAGCTCCCACGGTTGTCTTCCACCATCTGATATTTGCAACTGATTAGGCCCCGGAAGAGCCTGCTGAGTATTGCGCTGCTGAATTCCAATGTTCGGTCTCAGACCCTGTTGAGGTTGTTGCCAATTCTGTTGAGGATGTTGTTGACCGGCTAGACCACCATTAACATCACTCCAAGCAAATCCCGGATGGTCTCTCCTCATGTAGCCCCTATTCTGATTCTGATTGTTCCTCTGATAGTTGTTCTGGGGCACAGTGTCATAGAAGTTGTGGCATGAGTCCACATGTTCATGAGAGAAATTTAGCGGGCAAATCTGAGTGTCATGATCTCCATTACAATTTGCACAACCCGGAGGCATTCCCTCGTGTATCGCATTAACCCTCTTATTCCCAGACAAAGCCTCATTCTGCATCTTCAAAAGTCTGTTTTGCTCTAAAATGGCTTCCATTGTCCCAGAACTGATTCCACTTGAGGTCTCCCTACCACGGTTGTAATCATTATATGACATCTTCTCTAACAATGTCCATCCATCCTCCGCTGATAAATAAGAGAAAGAACCGCCAGTTGCGGCATCACAATTCATATGATAGCGTCCCCTCAACCCATTAAAGAAATGCTGAACTTTGGAAACCGGGTCAAAGAACGCTGAGGGAAATCTTCTCAATAACCCATTGTACCTCTCCCACGCTTCATTGTAAGTTTCATCCTCCGTCTGCCTGAATGATGTGACGGCTATTCTTGCTTGTGCCGCCTTCTGAGGAGGAAAATATTTGGTTAGGAACTTCTGTGCCATCTGCTCCCAAGTTCGATCTTTGTTCCTATCCAAACTGTCAACCCAATCGCGAGCGACATCCCTAAGAGAAAGAGGGGAAAGCCGCAAGCGAAACTCATCCTGAGAGACTCCCCTGGTCTTCTGCAAGTCACAAGCTTCAAGGAAGCGAGTGATGTGTCTATGAGGGTCCTGTTTGCCACTCCCATCGAACTGATTCTCACGGATCTGGAATGTGACACATCCCTCCACTCTGAAGGAGTCTGTATTCAAGTTGCCCCTCACGATAGAAGAATCACAATCCCCCAAGTTGGGTAGATCGTACTCGAAGAGAGGCTTGTAACGAGGAGGAGGAGGATTTTCTTCAGCCATGATCTCTATTTTAATTCCGTCCAGCCTCTTCCTTTCCCTGGCTTTCTTTCTTAATTGCCTCTCGGTCCTGGTGATCTCTGAATCGAATAGCAAGTCCTCTTGTGGAAGGGTACCTCGCATACAAAAACACGGCAAGACCAAGTGGAATCAAAGAAGCAGAGAGAAATAATAAATGAATAATAGAAAATTAAAAATAAAAATAAAAATAAAATCTACTTAACCAATTAATCAAATTCCCAAAAAATTAGCAAAACTGGTTGTGCCAATCCCCGGCAACGGCGCCAAAAACTTGTTGTTACGCCAGCAAGTGTACCGGGTCGTCGCAAGTAATAAAAACACGGTAAGAATTTACCGAGGTCGAACACAAGGATTGGGCTACCACTTCTACCAATTCGCGAGAGATTCAATCGGTTGGTTAAGTAACAGGAAGTGGTTGGAGAGAAACTAGGATCACAATTCAATTTAACAAATCAAATCAAATAAAGATATGGTGATGAAATCTGGAATTAAAAGCATCTAAGGTCTCAAATCCACCTACCCAATCATGCATAGTACCCAAGTGATGATAATCTCCTCCCTAGGTTCAATTTTAATGTCAACCGGGACCCCCAAATTCTCCTATATCCACTGTCGTGCTCAATAGGACGTATTCGACGATTGGATTAATTACTTACTAGGTCTCATAATCCTAATCTCGAATTTCATTAATTCTTGTTCCCTATAAGGTTGCACTAATCTCCTAAATCCACTGTCGTGCTCATTATTCGATTAGTGATTCCAATCCAAGTTCTAAAACGCGAATCGCCGTTCGGCCTCAAACACGTTTAACAAGTCAATCACGCAAAACATATGATCAATACAATATAATCAGAATTGGAAAACAAGAATTGAATTAAGGGAGAAAGATATACATCACTGAACACTATACCGCCATGGGTGGCTTCATCGATCCCTTAGACAAGGGGATTAGTTCCTCATGTCCGTAACAACGACGCACGTACAATCGGAATTCATCCTAAACCTAAGAATAATAGAAAAGAAGGGGAGACGCAGCTCCAGAATAAGGGTTAAAAAGATCTCTCAAAATTCTGATGCCAAAGTCCTCTAAATTTGTTCTGCAGTGCCTTATTTATAGGGAGGCCACGCGTCACGGCCGTGATGGTCATCACGGCCAGGCCGTGACGGCTTCTGTTTCTGGCGCTTTCGTGGAATTTAAACCCTCGCGACGCGAAGGATGTCTCGCGACGCGAGCCTTCTTTTCACGGCCCGTGATGTGAATCACGGCCAGGCCGTGACGGTCTCTGACTTGTGTGGGTTTTAGGTCACGGCCGTGATGTGAATCACGGCTAGGCCGTGATGGTCTCTGACTTGCAGGTCTTCATTATTCGCGAGGCGAGCATCCTGTTCGCGGGGCGAGACCTCCAAAAGTGCTTTTTCCCACTGCTTCTTGACTTTCCTTGATTCTCAGAGCTTCACTTATTGACCTGAAACAACAAAAGCAACCACAAGCGTAATTCTATTCAAAATAACCTAAAAACTACACAAAATACACCAAACGAGTCAAAGACTAACTTAGGAACGAAACAAGGCGAATTTGGGCGAAAACGAGATTGAACTCGACTGATTAGCACGTAAACCACCGTCTTACTAGTTATAAAACTAGATAAGCCAGAGGCTTATCAAAAGTCAGTGAGAATCATGTGTTGCATTGTTGTTCATAACCGTGTATTTGAGATACACGAGGTCCGAAGTTCTTGTAGACCGTTCCAAATTAGAATTTAAGTTGTGCAACTATAGTGTCATTGCTTTGCATAAGCACCCTTGATAGAGTTGAGAGAGAGAACCAGGGTGTGCACCGACGGTACTGTGCAGCTATAGTGTCATTGCTTTGCATGAGCATTCCTACCATGGATGAGAATGTGCACCGGCGTGGGGAACGTGTCACTTGGACGACTGACTGGCATCCCTAACGAGGGATGTGTGACAAGAGTAGTAGTGGCCACGTCAGCATAAAGGTCTAGTTGCATGAGTTGAAGGGTAGAGGATGATGTTATAAAGTATGGATGATTGTAACTTGTGAGTGATGCATGTTTGTGACCGTTATTGTATTATATGCTATGAATCTTTTCCAATTATGATGATAGAACTATTTCTTATCTCCCTATTTCTGTATTTTTGGTGTATGTCTACTTTGTTACGTTAAAAGACCATATGGACGACTATGTTATGGAGGAGATGGATGGAACCCCATACGAGACGGAGATTGTTAAAGAGTTGAACGACGTTCCATATGAAGTTGACACTGAAGAACAACCTACTGATACTAATAATGTGGCGTAGTTAGTTTAAGGCCAGTGAGTCACATAAGATGTTTTGTTTCAGTTAGTTATAAGCAGGTTGTGTAAAATAAAGGATACTCATGTGTGTATTTATGTAAAATAGTTTGGTCTGTTTTATATCTGCATAAGTTATATAATTATTAATTAAGTTTTCATTTTTATGTATTGTCAACGTTAAGCGCGCGATTAAGTAAATAAATAATGAAGGATCTAATGTAATAATACAATGGGGCACAACGGGGTGTCACAATTATGCTTTATTTAAACTCTCCAATGGGTATTGATTTGCCTCTCTTTATGGGAAATCACTGGAACTGAAAGAAAGAAAAGGAATATATATACAAAACCCACATGCTTACTCAAGTCTGTAGGAAAAACTAGATCTAGAAAAAGGCATTACAAATTTAGGGTTCTAATCCAAACATATAAGTCTAAATCATCAAAAGAACTATCATTAACAAGGGGCATATTGCTAACTTCGCCATTTCTCATAACACACCTAGAACGACCATCATTGGACTCATCATTATCAAACAGCATTATCCCATTCTGCAGTTCCTCCGGATAGGGATTCTCACCGGCCAACAATGGTGCAACTGGCTCCTGTAACAAATGTATAATGGGCTCATCTTCATAAAATGGTTTCACAACATTTCCTTTACCATATATTTCATGTTGACATTTCCTTTGACTGAAAATTTAAAGCCATTACCTAGTTAAGCTTCTGTAGCAGTGACATTAGGCATGAATGAACTGACACTTCTTTGGTATCCGTCGGGTGTGGTGTATATCCTTCTTTTGGAGTTATAATGAACTTTCGCTTCTTTTTGCCATAAGCCTCAGCAGCTGCTTCTTCATTAGGTAATGATGATTCAAATGAATGAACTGACACTTCTTTGGTATATACCAAGTGTGGTGGTGCATACCCTTCTTTTGGAGTTATAGTGAACTTTGGCTTCTTTTTGCCATACACCTCAGCAACTTCTTCTTCATTAGGAAAAGATGATTCAGATGAATGAACCGACACTTCTTTGCCTAAATGTGGTACATGCCCTTCTTTTGGAGTTATAATGAACTTTGGCTTCTTTTTGCCATAAGCCTCAGCAGCTTCTTCTTCATTAGGCAAAGATGATTCTGATGAATGAACTGACACTTCTTTGGTATCCTCTGAGTGTTTACCATTTATTCTTTCTTTAGCTTGTTCTAACTCTTCCTTCCTTTTGCTATAAGCCTCAGCAGCAGCTTCTTCCATATCAAAAGTACCGAGCCACTCTCTGGTATTTTGAATTGGGTTTCGAATCTCAGCTACAAACCTTCCCCATTTCCTGCGTCGAACGCCTACATACTTGCTGGTTGATTTGATTATTTTATTGCTTTTAATTATAAGATGTTTTCCGGGCTTTGTTTTGCTATTCTCGCCACTGATATCATCTGGTGAAAGTATAGCACTTGGAACCCAAATTTCTTTTACAAATCGCTTGCAACCATCTGATGGAAAGACACCATTAAGTGCTTTCTCATCTTCATCGCTTGAACAATCTGTGGCGTCTGGGTCATTGTATGAAATTCGGATTTTCTTAAAAGAACTCATTTTTTTTTCTTTTTTGATTGTAAGCATTTCTTTTTTCCTTACAATTCTTACTTGTTTCTGAGGTTGCCTGGGCAAATGGAAGAATGTAATCTGAAAAGAACAAAGGATTCAAAAAAATATATATATTGGAATGAAATAGAAATTTAAGAATTTTTAATTATCAAGATCCAAGAGCGACCCAAAATCTCCAAAAGCCTACAAAATTCAAATCCAGTAGAAAGTACTGCATCAAAAGCTAAAGATTTAATAGTAAGTTTTTTTTTTTTTTGTGGGTGTGAAAAATAATGTGAGTGTAAAACCTCTCAAATCCATACCATGAATTCCTATGTATCAAAAGTTGAACTATAGATATCAATGGGTAAGCACATACCTTTTTGAACTTTATCTCATAAACAAGGTTGGACATGGTTGTTTGAGTCTTTGATGAAGAGAGAGGGGTGGCATGTAAAATGTTGAAGAGTGAACAAGAGTTAAATAAAATAGTGGCAAAGAAACTGCTTCATTACGAGTAAAATAGGGAGATAAAGAAACTTATTCACAACGAGTACAGTAAAGTGCCCAGATTCAAAACAAACCGACAAGTATATTAATGGTTTTATCCTCATTTTAAGGAAAAACAACAGGCAAGGAAACTAAAATCCGACAATTTATAAATACTAACGAAAATACACACCAAATTCAATATTGTCTAAATATCTCGGATATTTGAAAGATTATAGATTAATGGCTTTCTAAATGATACATATTTCAAAAATATAATGTTGGAAACAGAATAAGGTAGTCAATTGTGAGCCTTAATTGAAGATTATGGGTAATCATTATTTTTGTGTTTTTGTCATAGGCAATTCCCTCTCCCCTTCTCCCAGTAGAGACTTTTGGAGTGGGTCCACTAGTTTGTAATTAAGGCGATGAACCAAGCAATCGTATATACAACTCCACTTCAACCCAGTTCCAACATTATTACAAAAAAAAAAAAACTGCATTTAAAGACTACCTTGAGAAGCACATCTTTTTTTCAAGGAGTGGCTAATAAGAGGCCTTATAAAGGGAGGGAGAGAGGGGAAAAGAGGAATGGGAAAATGACGGAGGGTATTGCAAGAGTTTGAATTCGTATATTCACAAATGTCTCGTAGCTTAATTAACGGAGTTAACTCAAATAGCTGAAATACTTTCAATACTACCTTCGGTAGTATGGAGGAAAAATAATTAACATTGGGAGGCTAAACATACTTTTTCACTTATTAAATAAAAATTTAGTCAAAAAAAAACCTATCAAATAGAAATACTATAAAAAAAATAACATTTGATTACATTTGTCTTGCCGACAAAATATATTTTTTTTTCTAATTTTTTATTCAAATTCATATAAATATATCATGTCTAAAACAAGTTATATTTTATCCTATTTAATTTTTTGTTAGATACACTTCACTACAGATCAAAATTATTTATAATTCAGTCATTTTTTTTTTGTGCATTCTTTTTTTTTTAAAATTTAAACTAGTCAAAAGTTTAGTAAAAAAAAAAAAAAGGTCCCAATAGTAAAAAAAAAATGTAATTGATCCCTAAACTATTGTTTCATTTATAATTGGATCCTTAACTTAGGATTCTATATGTAATCTGATAAGTTGAAAGGAATATTCCTTTATTCCTCCTTGCTGGCTTCCATCTAGCTAACCCTCACTCGACATGTCATCTCCACATAATATGTCACCTGCAGAATGTCAAGAACAGGGGAAGATGGTTGGTCAGTGGCTAATTGTGGAGTCTTGGGCATCAATACAAATAAAATAATAGTTTAGAAATCTAATTACAATTTTTTTAGTATAAAGATCTATTTAAAAATTTTCAAATAATTCAAGGATCTTCAGAATAATTAAACCAATATTTTTTTCCAACGCTTTTTAGTTCTTACTATTTTTTCTTAAAATAATTTGGAGAAAAAAAATCTCATACCATTCTTTTTGTTTTGTTTTTTCTTCTAAAATACTATGCATTAAATTTTTGAAGATAAATGTTAAAGTATGTCAGTAAACTTTTACAATTTAAGTAGAACAATGATTGCTTATCCTTTTTGTGACTAAAAAAATATATTTTATACTTTTGAATAAATTCTAACTCAATAGTAAGTTTTGTCATTTAAATAAAAAAATATTACTATAAATGGTTTTTAATATTTTTTTTTCCAATGCTTCTTACTATTTAACTTGTTATATTTTGGAATCCTAACGCAATAGTAAGTTGTTTCATTTAAATGAAAAAATTGATTACTATTAATGTTTTTGAATATTTTTTTCCAATGCTTATTACTTTTTTTTTATAATGCTTATTACTTTTTAACTTGTAATATTTTGGAGAAAAAATATCTTATACCATTGTTTTTTATTTTTTCTTCTAAAAAACTATGCATTTAATTTTTGAAGATAAATATCAATGTATATCAGTAAACTTTTACAATTTAAGTAGAAAAGTCACTGGACATCCTTTTTGTGACAGAAAGATATATTTTATACTTTCTTTTATAATAGATATATTTTATACTTTTGAAACTTAATAAACTGTTGTACAGATAAACCCAAACTCAATAGCAAATTTTGTCATTTAAAGAAAAAAAAATGATTACTATTAATGTTTTTAAATATTTGGATAAAGATTCATTTTGGTCCCTGATAAAAAACACGGTGTCCATTTCAATCCCTGACGAAAAAAAAACTTCTCCGTTAGTCCCTGACAATTACTAATGTGGGACAAGTTAATCCCTATGTAATTAGTCAGTGTCTGTTACTGAAATGTCCCAAGGTGCTAATTGTCAGGGACTAATTAGTCTCACTTTAAATATTGTTAGGGACTATAATGTCCCATAGTAATTGTCAGGCACTAACTTGTCCCACATTAGTAGTTGTCAAAACTAACGAGATAACTTTTTTTTGTTAGGGACTAAAATGGACACCACATTTTTTGCCGGGATCAAAATGGGCCTTTACCCAAAATATTAAATAAAAAATATGTTTTATCCTTTTGATGATAAATTAATAAACAATTTAAAATGTAAATAAAACTTTATTGTCCTTATCCCCCCCCCCCCCCCCCCCCCCTCCCCCTCCCCCTAAATCCTGAGTACTCTTTGCTAGTTTTTATTTACAATTGGGCTCTTCACATGTTATCTCAAAAAAGAAAAAAAAAATTGGACTCTTGACAACTCAGCTTGTAGATGTGGCAGTAAAACAATAAATCAAATTTAAAAAAGGTAAATTCTTCATTACCTATAAAATTTTCAGAGCAAATTTTATCTTACCTCTTCCACCACTTTCATCCACCATGACCATCCATCTACAACACCACCACTTTCAAAGAGTAACCACCATCCTGCAACCATGGACAACCAAGCTCAAGTCAGATCTAAGTCAAGCACTGCTACTCTGTCTAGAATCTAACCACCATTGTCTATCGCGCACAGTGCCACACCATCCCCTCTGTGCGCGGTGCCGTCACGCCGACAGACTAGAACCCGAATGAGATACCTAGATGTCCCATTAAAGAACAATCCTAATTAAGTAATCCTTAATTCGTTTGTTAGCGTTAGCACGATTATTACAGACGAGAATAATATATGTTGCGGAAGTTGGAAAATTTAAAACTTATAAAACATGCACAACAGAATAAAAACAGAAATGACGTATATACATAATATGTACAACAAGTCTCCAAAGTATTGTCGATCCCAACAGAGAGATCATGATCCTAGTACAATTGTACAACTAATAAAGTAAAGAACTGATAAACAAGTCACATAACACTGGTATCAGAAAATATATAAAAATCTATATGGACAACATCTACCCGTCCTGCCTCACACAAAATACATCAAAATCCAAAATAACTCTCAGAGGCTCTCCCTAACAGACGCTACTGACATACCATATCAACGACGATATGGACGTCTAGAACTACCCTCGCCATTGACGTAACAACACATGTACACCTAAGTCCTCATAGACTTGTTGTTGCTCCTCATGACCCTCCGACACAATCTTTTGCAGGTAGTGCATCGATCGGTGCTCTGCCACTACTAGAAAACTTGAATTTTCAGACGGAATTTTCGAACGGAAATACATCCGTCTGAAATTTTCTGAAATTTTCAGATGGATTTCACACGGATTTGTTATTTTTTTATATTTTCCTTGATTTATCTTACATCCGTCTGAAATCCGTACGAAAATTTCAAACGGATTTCACACGGATTTGTGATTTATCTTACATCCATCTAAAATCCGTCCTAAATTTCAGACGGATTTCATACGGATTTGTTATTTTTTATATTTTCTTTGATTTATCTTACATCCGTTTGAAATCCGTCCGAAAATTTTAGACGGATTTCATACGGATTTGTTATTTTTTATACATTGTCTGAAATCCGTCCGAAAATTTCAGATGGATTTCACACGGATTTGTTATTTTTTATATTTTCCTTTATTTATCTTACATCCGTCTGAAATCCGTCTGAAAATTTCAGACGGATTTGTGATTTATCTTGCATCCGTCTGAAATCCGCCCGAAATTTCAGACGGATTTCACACGGATTTGTTATTTTTTATATTTTCCTTGATTTATCTTACATCCGTCTGTAATCCGTCCGAAAATTTCAGACGGATTTCACACGGATTTGTGATTTATCTTACATCCGTCTGAAATCCGCTGGACGATTTTTTATATTGGAATGATCATTATTTGGACATTAATTTTTAATTATTTTATGATGCTTAATCTTGAGTAACTTTATTTACTCTTTTAAAATTATTTTATTGAGTGCGTTATCACTGACTTATTGCAGAGTAATCACGCTTGCTAGACAATAATCTTATGTTATTGTCATTATTAGTATTTGTTTAGAAAAATATTTTAAATATGATTAAAAGAAATTTATTTTATATTTTAATCTATTTAAATTTAGATTTGAAAATAAAATGATTTAGAATAAATCGGAGATTTATTTTAGGATCATTGATTTTATGGGTTGATCAATTCAACTATCAAACTTAACTCTAATTCAATTTTTGAAATCATATTTTTGTTATTCATTACTTTTAGATCCAAGGATCAATATTATTTATCTTTTTAGACTCAATCTCAAACACTCATTTTTGTACCTACTCACTAAGTAAATAAAAACTTGTGCTTTTATCTTCTCTCTCTCACACGCTCGATGCCCCCCTCCCCCTTCTTTCCTTCTTCTTTCTTTTTTTTTCTCTCTTCTTCAACATCCGAACACCACTCTCCTTCTTCCTCTCACCATAAGTGTCTTCCTTCTCTCCTTCACTCAACCGCACGCCACCATCCCTGGGAGAACCTCCGGCCGCCGTGCGACGTAAGGGAAGACGCACCACACGTTCTGTTCGCGTCCTCTGTTGTGCGTTCGCGTCCTCCACCATACGAGTCGCCTTCACCGCTGCTACGCTATTGTGGTAAGCTCCCTCACCGCCTTCCATGGTGGTTTTTCGCCATTTGAGTTCATTATAGTTTCCTTTCTTTTTCCTCAGAACATATTCTCTCTCTTTTGGCTCTTGATTGAGGTAGAACCACCACAAACCGCTACTGGTAGCCGTGTCGTCGCCGTTTACGCCACCACAAGCTCATCTTCTTCCTTGTGGGTGAGTGACTCTCCCCTTATCATGTTAAGTTTCAAAACCCCAAATCTTTGAAAACCCTAACTCATGATTTTGTCTTTAAACTTTGAAATTAACTGTGTATTGATGCAATTGGGACTATCAATTGATGAATTCCAATGCCAATTTCATATTTCTATGAGCAAATCTCATTTTCCCCAATTTCACTCAAAACCCTAACTTTTCATTTTACCCAAATCATGAAATTGGTTGTGTTTTAGTGCAATTAGGACTTTTAATTGATGATTTCTAAATTCAGTTTCATGATTCTCTAATCAAATCAAAATTTCTCCAAATTGTGTTATGAACCATAAGCCCCAAATATGATTTTCTTTGAAATTTGCTCTATTTTGTGAAATTAAGCTTTCAAATCCAATTAGCGTGTGTGTTTGATGGTGAGTAATTGATTGCTTGATTTTCTGGTTGTTGCACAATGTTTGGACTCCCTCGCTGGGACGTTGATTGTGATTGTCTTGCATTGAGAAGCATGTTTTGCGTTATTGGTTGCAACCTCCTTATTTTTAGGCTTTGCTGTTTCACTTTATTTTGCTTTTAGTTTTTGGCATCTAACTAATTAGATTAGCTCATTATTTTTAAAAAATAACAAATAGTTTATAAGTTACAACCATGAGTAAATCTAACGCCGCTGCATCATATTTTGAATTCTGAAGAAATCATCAGCTTCTTGATACAGCAAACCACTTTGCAGAATATGCTGCCTTTGAATGTGACTACAACTTGTAAGTTCTTTATGCTTGCGTCTCTTCCTTTGCTCAGTCATGATTTATTTGTTAGTTCTTGAACAGATTTTTATTGAAGGTACCCAAATAAGAATGAACAATAGTCCTTATTGTGAAATGTGAAATGAACTGTTAACCCTAAACAAATATTATTTTGTAAGTAGTATTATTAATTGATAAAATAACCAGTTTTAGTTTCCTCCTTTTACCTTTATTAATGACAAGTTGGTTCTTGAAACTGTTCATGTTTTGTTGGAGTGTGGTAATTATGTAGTGAGTTTATCTTGGCTGCTTCTGTTTGCATCACAACCAAGAAAATCTGTAGATATTGCTCATTAAAAATCCAAAATGGCAAAGTATTTTTTCATGTAAAACATAAGATTCAAGCTAGGTGGATGAAATGGAGTACTTCGGGTTTTATTTGTGATAGAAAAGTGCCTCTCAATTTTAAAGGAAAAGTTTGTCACACAACTATGAGACGTGATGCTTTATGTTAATGTTGGGCAGTAAAAAGCCAACAAGAGCATTAGCTCAATGTTGCAGCTATGAGGATGTTGTGTTGGACATGGGGACATACAAGACAAGATAAAATTAAGAACGAATGCATTAGAGAGAATGTAGGGGTAGCCAAATGGTTTGAATATCCATATTTTCTATCTTGTTATTTAAATTAGTTATAATGTCTATTATCTTGTTACAGTGTGATGAATGCTTTCTCGGAATGACTCACTATCTTTTATTTGATTATAGTAACATCCTTCTCGTTTATGAAGGTGGCCACGAATTAATCAATGACGGCGATGATTAGATGACAACGACGATGATATGGTGATGAGGAGGAGATGATGGATGATGTGCTAGATGAAGAGTTTAGTGATCAAAGTAACAATGAGGAATAAATTTATGTCTTTGATGTTTGTAATGATATTTTAATGCTTTGAATCTTACTAGATCATTATTGTATTTCAAGATACTTTGTGTTTTTGTTTATTTTGAAGCTTGATACTTGTCTAGAGTGGTACCTTAATAATAATTATTTTTTATTATATTATATTAGATTCCAAGTCCAGGTACCTAATTTGGTATCCATAATTATTTAAGTTTGGCCCTTTTTTATTAATAAACATGATTTGTTTATCAAAAAATATTATTTAAATATGATTATCTAATCCGTGGGAAATCTGTCCAAAATAATATCATAACATTCGTTTGAAATCCGTCCAGAATTTGCATGAATAGCAATATTGAATCCTTCTGAAATTCGTCCGAAATTAAGCCCAATATAACTAAAATTCAGATTTTTGTGTTTGTCCGAAATCTGTCTGGAACTAATTTTGGACGGAATTTCGGACAAAATTTTCAATTTGCAACGGGGCTTTTTCGGACGGGGGATGTTCCGTCTGAAATCCGTCCGAAATTAATTGTCCGTCCCAAATCCGTGGGAAAAGTGTCCAAATTCCGTCTGAAATCCGTCCGTAAATAACAATTTTCTAGTATTGTGATCCTATCGCAGTTGTTGTACAACTGCTACTGCTCATCTATCAATTGTACGGTACATATAGAGAAAAAGAGAGAGATAAGGGATATAAGCTACTATAACACAATAAAAGGGGTCGGGACACAATACAACATTAAACATACAACAAATATTTACACATAGCAACCATCTCGCAAGTCAGCCGTTTACAAACCATCCTCGATCCACATCTAGGGTCAAAATCCTCTAATCACACTCTTATGCATGTCGGTCGATGACTCTCACAGGGAAATTCCCGGACATTCTCTTTCTTTCTCACATACGGGTTTCCCTTGCCCAGAGAATGTCAGTTGGCTTGTCCAGGTGTCACGACCCAAAATCGGGGACGTGACCGGGCGGGAAAGGGGGTGAGGTCCCAATCCCGAAGCCTTTCCAAACACATTTTAAAAGAGTCTCAAATCTCATTCACAACAAAAAAATATACTATATATATTTATATCATTAAAACATGGAAAATCTCGTTTCCAAGTAATTCATCAAGATTCTTCAAAACAAAACAAAAAATGTTTATAACAATATTAAAAGACAATCTTTTGGTAGTCAACCGCTAACAAAATAATCGACACAAGGTTAATATAATGTGTTACATATTCGAGACAAAAGAAAACACTTGGCATGGTCGAGGCATTGCACTAGAAACCCCAGTCAAGGAGTTGGGGCAGCACGGGAGAGTCCAACAGCTCCGTTACCTGCATCTAAAACGCCAACTGAGTTACACAAATTTATTAAGGTATGAAATAGAAATTTGACATGTAGCATCATTAAAATTGAGAAAGAAAAATACATTTTGTACATAAGGTCAAAAAGCACGCCTAAATAGTCTAATGACTTCTACCCAACAATGTTATCATCATATCCAAAATGTCCTGATAAATCAAGTTAATGAGAAATAGTGATTATTGAAGATCAAACTTTTATATATATATATATATATATATATATATATATATATATATATATATATATATATATATATATATATATATATATATATATATTACAGTAAGAAGCCACATAAATCACTTCAAAAAAAAAAAATCAATCTCTTGTAAGCATTATTCAATAATATAAACAATCCATAAATCTTCAATATATATATATATATATATATATATAGATTTCTTTTTAGGCACATGCACCCTCATGACTTACATAAGTAACATCCATACATTTCATACTCAACATATACCAAAGTCTCATAATTTATCTCATTCTCTGATCATCATTAAATAAACATACACAAAATATATATATATATATATATATATATATATATATATATATATATATATATATATATATATATATATAAACTAACTACACTTATTATATGCATAATCACTACACTACACTTTTTATGTATATACATAAACACACAGTAGTTACACCACACCTTACGTAAATATATATATACTTATATGTATTAAACAACTTGAACTTATATACACTTAGCAATTAGATACACAGTAGGTGCACTTGAATGTATATATATTTACTACACTTTCCTCATTTCCCAAATTTGCTTTGTTTATATTTTAAAAGCCAAAAAAAAAAAAAATATTACAAGCAACTCCACTTTACCTCGCTAATACACAGATTATGATCAGCATCATCCTTGTTTGTGTCTTTTTTTTTTTTTTTTTTTTTTGAGAAAGGGAACAAACCAACGTACAGGCAAAATGGCTCCTTAGCCAATGCATTTTAGGCAATGAATTTCAGCATGTGCTGGTTTAACACATCAATTTACAGCAATTTCTGATTGTCCCTGTTCAACATTTACGGTACTATTTATTTTCAAAACACAGCTGCTGATGCCGCTGGTAAACAAATACAAATAGGACCATCAAGCCATAACAACCCATGTAAAAGTCCAGTCAATTGCACTCCCACAATCAACAATATTTAACATCATAAAATCAGATTTGGCAAGTAAAATGCAAGATACCCACTTTCAAGAAATTTGTATCAAACCCCACACAACCTCATACACAAAACTAAATACACCCTAACTAATTCAAAATCTAGAAATTTACAAGGTTGGGGATTTGGACCCTTACCTCAAGATTGTTGAGCACTTAAGCTCTTGAGATGAAAATGGGTCTTTCAAATCCCTCTTCTACCTTTTGCTTCTTCTATAAAAGAATAGAGGAGAGAAACATGATGAGATTCATGATCTTCAAGAGGGGAAGGAGGATGAGAAGGAAGATGACTTACCAATATCCTCTCAAAGACAAAACCCTAAGAAACCACTTCTCCCTTCTCTTTTGTTTTTCTTGATTTACGTTGGCAGCTAGGGGGAGGTCACTCTCTTCCTGATTTTTAAATGCAATAAGTTACTACTTATTGCACCAAGGCCATATAATGTACCGTAACTTTCACACAGGTCCATATAATGTACCATCACGATATCAACTAGCATTCTAACAGCACCATCCACAGACATCCTCAATGACAACCAATGTATATTCAATAACAATAAATAGATTAAAACGAATATAATAGGCATGTTATCAAAGATCACACATCAAACAACATAACATCCATAATAAGTATCATATATATGACAAATAACACAATCAACCTCAACCAGAATTGTCTAACCTAGGGTTTTTCCCTAAAGTCGATAAGCCCAGGACAATTAAACCTAAAACATCATTTTAAAACCATTTTCAAGCAGGGTTTAACCATCGTAAACTACTCGACAACTAGTAAGGTCTGGGTCACCCTACACAGACAAAGTAACATGCAATACTATGCTTGCCTCCCCGGCGTGATAGTCACTCTCTCCCCACCTTACTGACGCGCGTACTTTCTCGTAAGCGCTCCGAATGCCTCTGTGCTATTAGTACAAACCTCATCATGCTTTCCAACAACAACCTCGAATCTGATATTGACACCGCCGATATGTGCATTAGGCCAAAAATTGTCTCGAGCACACGCACGAGGTCCAAAAACTGCCAGAAAAACCAAAACAACCACTGAATCAACGACAGGGCTCCAATCAATGAACCAATTTGAATAAAAGCATGAAATTGAGAGAAAAACTTACAAGAACAGCAACTTTACGTTGTGAGGTCAGATTCACCTCCACTCTCACATAAATTCCCGGTCGACTGATTCGACAGAAAAACGCTTAAAAGCCTAAAATGCATCGAAAACGATATCAGGACTAAGAATATGAGTAGAATAAATTGAAATAGCTTAAAAATGACAAATATCGATGGCATCAACACCGACATACCTTGACGATTCTCACATACAAGGACATGACTTCGAAGATGTCGAAGCCACGAGCACGAATACGCGATCGGTTTGAAATTTCGATGACCGAAATTCCTCCAACCTCAAGCTTTTATCAAGCACGAAAATGGCTTCCTTATAAGTGAATTTTCTTCACTTCTCTTCTCTGGTGCATCACTTCACAGTAGTAGTAGAAGACTTAGTTTTTAAATTTCACTTACTTTATATATTACTTAGTTAGGATTATTATATTATAACTTTGGTTTTAGTGGAATTACATGTGTGACTTGGAGGTTTAGTTACATATTTAGTGGGCTAGGTGTCATGGGTATGTGGGTTTAAATTTAGCTAAGTGGAATGTGAGGTGGCGCCAACGCGACACGTGTTTTCTTCCGGATGTTTTCTTCCGCATCTTCCTATTGCTGGAATATTTTTCTTAATTATTTTAGGCTACTCCAAAAACTTATTATGCTCAAGACCGACCTAATTTTAATATTCCAAATCTCAATCAATTAATCAATTGACCAATTAATCGCTCGGTTTGCATTTGTTTGCGTTTCAGGCCCGTTTCAACTCCGATTCTCCTCAAACTTGAAACAAAAGCTAAATAACACCCAAGGAATATGATTAAGTCATTAATTATCATTATCTCTTCCTTAAACCCTAATCAAAAAATTGGGGTGTTACGTTACTACCCCCTTAAAATAAATTCCGACCTCGAAATTTAAAGTAAGTTACCTCAGACGAACAGATGAGGATACTGTTGTTGCATGTCCGCCTCTCTTTCCCATGTGGCATCTCCCGTAACAGCATCCCGTATGACCTTCACAAGGGAAATTTGCTTTTCGCGAAGTCCTTGATCCGTCGATCCTCAATCTGTACAGGCAAAGTTTCATATTCAAGGTTCTCTCTTATCTAGATTGATTCAGGCTCTATGACGTGCGATGGATCAGGATGATATTTACGAATTTGAGGGATGTGAAAGACATCATGGATATTAGATAGGTTGGGGGTAAGGCTATCGGATAGGCTACATGACCAATTGGGCAATGAATTTGAAATGGTCTGATAAAACAAGGGGTAAGCTTCCTGGATTTAATTGCTTTGCCGATTCTAGTCCTTGGAGTGACTCTCATGAACACATGGTCGTCTTCCTGGAATTCCAAAGATCTTTTCCTCTTATCACTGTAGCTCTTCTGCCTATCGATCGCTGCTTTCATCTTCTCCCCAATCTTATGGACTTGCTCTGTTGTTTGTTGTAACACCTCTGGTCCAATCAATTCATTCTCACCTGTCTAATACCAATAGAGAGGTGTCTTGCACTTTCTTTCATACAGTGCTTCATACGGCGTCATGCCAATACACGAGTGGAAACTATTGTTGTACTTGAATTCAATCAGTGGAAGAAACTCATCCCAACTTCCTATGTGTTCCAGTACACACGTTCTTAACAAATCTCCCAAAGATTGAATCATTCTTTCCGACTGACCATCCGTCCGAGGATGATAAGCCGAACTCATCCGTAATTTAGTTCCCAACGCACTGTTTAAACTTTGCCAAAACCTCGAAGTAAATCTCGGATCTCTATCCGAGATTATACTCGCTGGCACACCATGCAACCTCACTATGTCATTGTTGTACAACTGGATTAACTTTTCCAAAGAGAACCTTTGATTGATAGGTAAAAATTGAGCACTTTTCGTCAGCCTATCAATTATTACCGAAATTGCATCATGCTTCTTTTGTTTCTTAGGCAATGCCGACACAAAGTCCATTGCAATACTGTCCCATTTCCATTCTGGGACATCAAGAGATTGCAATAATCCTGCTAGCTTATGGTGTTCAATCTTCGCCTTCTGACACACCAAGCAGGACTGGACATGCTTCTGACACACCAATCTTCGCCTCCTGATACATCTTAGTGGCACCTGGATGGAAACTCAACTAACTCTTGTGTGCTTTTCCCAAGATCAGGTCCTTAACTTCCCTATCCTCTGGCACACATATTCTATCAACAAACCTTAAGATTCCATCAATATATTATTTAAAATCCATAGATTCTCCTCCTTCTATCTTCTTATTGACATTTTGGAGGTACTAGTCTTCTGCTTGCTTGTTCCAAACTAAGTCTAGGAATCCACTAGTAATAGTGACCACTCCCAAACTTATCTTATTATGGGATAATCCTGTTATCCCTAGATTCAGGTCTTTGAATTGCTCGATCAATTATAACTCCTTGATCATCATAGCAGCCACTTGCAATAATTTTCGACTTAACGCATCTGCTACGATGTTCGCCTTTCCAGGATGGTATTGGAGATCAAACTCATAATCCTTGATGAACTCCATCCATATCCTCTATCTCATGTTCAACTCTTTCTGATAGAACAAATACTTTAGACTCTTGTGATCACTATACACTGTGAACTAAGCACCATACAGATAGTGTCTCCACTATTGCGGCCAGCTCTAAGTCATGGGTTGTGGGACACCCCATTGTGCCATTAATTATTTATTTTGAACTTACTCGCCTTCTTAACGATAAACGTAACCTGAAAATACGAAAATATTAAAAACTTAAATACAACACATACACTTATGAAAGTTAAACACACCATCATTATATTATATAAACACACCCACATTTAACCATTACAATCCAAAACGCTGTTTAGGGTATCTTATCAGTGGGATCTCTCACAGGTACTTAATTATACAAACTGTTTATAATTAGCGTAAAATAAAATGTCTTATAAGAATCACTAGCCATAAGCTCACTACACTATATCGTTTGAATCCACAGCTCGTCCTCCAACATCTGGTTCATACAGAGTTCCATCCAACTCCTCAGCAACGGGTTCCTCCATTGAGTCTTCTAATGGAATAAAGTAGACATACACAAAGTAAAGAAACAGGGAGATAAGAAATAGTTCTATCATCATAAGAGTAAAAGAATCATAGCATATAAATATAATAACAGTCAAAGGCACGCATCACACATAACTAACTATCACCCTTAAATTACAATATCTTACTCTACCTTCAATCTCATGTAACTAGACCTTTATGCTGATGTGACCATCTCTACTCCTGTCACATTAGTTAGTAGTCCCGATGGTCCGGTGCCAAGAACTCGGTGCGCCCTTATTCCCTTATCTCTCGTAAGGAATAGTTTATGCAGCACAGTGTGTGTCACTATTCCCCTATCGGAAATAGCATAATAAGCACATAATACATAGTACCTCTATCATTGATAGGATAATCAGAACAACGCGTCAAAGACTAAAATAGTATTACGGTAGTCTACCTCGGCATCAACATCCGTAGGGCACCCACCTGCAATATCCGGTATCCAAAATAGGATATCCTGACCTCGTGTGTTCCACTCACACGGCTGTGAACAAACATGCATATATACGAATCTCACTGACTCGCATCAAATACTACCTAGTGCCTTAACCTTCCATCACAACCTCAACACACATTCCATGTCACATCTCATCTATTAAACACTTTAATTAGGCTAGGCACCTCTAAGTTACATTCATTCTCTCACCCACACAAATATCTCCCGAATAACCCATATCCTTGCCTAAAAGCCGACTAATCATGTTATTAAACCAGGCAGATCATACATAATACACTAATCATAAAATATTCAGACAAAATGAAACGTCACACACAGTAGATTACCTCAACTAGCACATCACAAATAGTTCAATAACAATAAAGTCAAACATCATCGAATATTCTAAAATTATCCTAACGGCGATAAACCTACAATCCCCAAATCATCATTGGTACTACAGAGTAGTTTCCAACACGATTTTGGTATTGTCGATTACTCGACCACTTGTAGGATTTAGGTCGCCGTACACCATTATTATAAATTATATACTACTTATCCGTTCTGACGATAGAATGGTTCTTTCTCCCAACTGAACTTATCTCCAGATTCATAAACTTTCCGATCCTCGTTACTACACCACGGTTATCAGTTAACCTTCAACCAAATCACATAAAAATAAATTAATCAAACAAAATCCACCTAGAGTCACAAGGACTAGGGTTCGACCAACATATAAAAAATAGGCTAGGATTATTTTCTCAACTTCATCTTTTGGATCCTAGTTACTAGAGTCTTAACTAGCATAGATAAATAGTTACAAGTCAAAAAAATGAAACAAAAATCCTCTAACCACTTGGTTATGGTTTTGTCCATAAAACGTAAAATAGGCTAGAAATTCCTTTTGCTCACATACTCTTGGATCTAGAACCTACACACCTTAGATAGTTCATACAAATCATTATCCAATTAAATATTAATGATTTCAAAGTGAGCTTTCTTCAATCTTTAATTGGATAGTGATTTGTACGAACTATCTAAGGTTCTAGATCCAAAACTCCTGTAGAACCTACACACCTTAGATAGTTCATACATAGATTCGGCCAACATAGTAAAATAGGGCTAGGAGTTTCTTTTGATTTCAAACTTCTAGATATAACAACTAGAGGTATTAAAGAGGTAAGATCCAATGGCATCTTTTAAAAATTGAAAAAAACTTCATTTACCTAAACATACTTAGTTTCTGCCATGTATAGAAAAATAGGAAGAAAATTTCTTTTGCTTCCATGCTCTTAGATGATCAAAGTAGAAGTCATATAGAGTTCATAGAAATTGATCTCACATTAAAATTATTTTTCTATGATATTCTAGAATTATTTGAAAACTAGATCTAGGAATTGGAATTTGTGAAAACTTGATGCAAGTGGATGTTTGATGGATGATTAATGAAGCTAAGAGGATGAGGAATAGGATCCTCACCTTGAAATGAAGAAGTTTGATGAAGAACTTGAACATAGATGAAGAACTTAGCAAGAACACTATGGAGTTCTTTGTGTTTTGCGAAGAAATGACTTAGAATGTGAAATAGAAAGAAAAGGAAATTTATCTAAGTGTGGGAGTGGTGTGTGTGAGCCGTGTAGGTGAGGGAGTGAGTGAGAGGAAATTTTTTTGTTTAATTGCTTAAGAAGGAACCATGGTTGAAATTAATTGACATAGGTTAAGTTAGAAAATAATATAATACTTAACTAGGTTTAGTCTTCATCATTAGCTGGGCAAAATTGTGTGGTGAATGAGTGAGGGAGGTGTTGGCCGAGTTTTGCACCACAAAGGAGGAAGAAGAAGTCAACTTGTTCATGACTTGCCTTAACCATGGTTAACATTTGACTAGGATAAGTTAAGTTAAGGATATTTTGGTCATTTCACCTAAAAGACATGATTACTTGCATTAAATGCTTCATAAATGCTTGGTGAGTTATGGTGGTGACTCACCCAAGACTCAGCTCCTCCGGTGTCCGATTTTGTCTCTGTAGTTTCGTTTCGGTCTCCGTCGTTTTCTCGATTTAGGTTTTACACACGAATAAAACATAGTATTTCATTTCCGAGCGAAAATTTTCATAATAACCAAAGTCGTTGGAAACACGATATAAAATCTAACCATTTCATTCTCGAGTCAAAATTAGGTTTTCTGCTCAATAATATTTTACTGTCATATAAAATGCAGACCGATTTCCGTCTGAATTTTCAACCCAAAATTTCACCGTAACCCTCTACCATAAGGTAGAGTATGAAAATGATTTTTTTTATCCAAAATCATTTTCTTGGTCTCAGATAAAAATATAAATAATTATATTTTTACCGGTACTACAACATATATAAAAAAAGCATGTTACAGGTTGGGTAATTCCTCTCATGTACTCTTAACTGTCTAGAGGCATAAGCAACCACTTTTCCATTTTGCATGAGAATGCAACCCAGGCCTTGATGTGACGCATCACAGTACACATCAAACAGTACTAACAGATCTAGCAAGACTAGCATTGGAGATGTTGTAAGCCTCCTATTCAACTCCTGGAAACTAGTCTCACATCATCAACCCACTCAAATACTTCTACTTTTCTCGTCAATTGCGTCATTGGTAACACAATCTTTAAGAATACTTCAATGAACCGTCTGTAGTAACCTGACAGTCCAAGAAAACTCCTAACTTTGCCTACTGTCTTAGAGCGTTCCCAATGAACCATTGCTTCCACTTTGGCAGGATCCACAGCTATCCCTTCCTTGTTTATTGCATGCCCTAGAAATTGTACTTCATCCAACCAGAATTCACACTTAGACAACTTGGCGTAGAGTTGTCTGTCCTTAAGCACTTGAAGTACAACCCGGAGATGCTCTTCTTGTTCTTCTCTACTCGAGGATTAGATTAAAATATCGTCAATAAACACAACGACGAACAAGTCCAAGTATGGTATGAAGATCCGATTCATGTAATCCAAGAACACGTCTAGAGCATTAGTCACACCAAATGGCATAACTAGATACTCGTAGTGACCATACAGACTTCTAAAAGCAGTCTCCGGTATATCATTTTCCTTCACTCGGATCTGGTGGTACCCAGACCTTGGATCTATCTTAGAGAACA
Organism: Sophora flavescens; assembly: GCA_030762895.1. Classification (NCBI taxonomy): domain Eukaryota; kingdom Viridiplantae; phylum Streptophyta; class Magnoliopsida; order Fabales; family Fabaceae; genus Sophora; species Sophora flavescens. The sequence goes on from CM061064.1 coordinate 145,437,226, forward strand.
CAGTTGCTCCCCTCAACTGATCCATCAAGTCATCAATCCTCGGCAACAGGTACTTGTTCTTGATTTCTACCTTGTTCATTTACCGATAATCCACACACAGCCTTGAGCTTCCGTCCTTCTTCCTTGAACCGGATAGCACACTCTCCCAGTGATAGATTCCCTTCCACAAACTCATGAACTCTCTCATTCATAAGACATATGAATGTCATATTAATGCTTAAACAGATATTCCCATACATTAAGAATAACTCGCGTATCAGACACTCTACCCTGGTCTAAGTATAGTTGGTATCCAATGAGGATCCAACTAACAGTGTCGGCATTCATCCTACCCCACAGTTCTCACTCCTAACCAGACCTAGTCCCACAGTCCGGTTTAGAATCGAACTGCTCTGATACCACCAAATGAGACACCTTGATGTCCCATTAAAGAACAATCCTAATTTACTAATCCTTAATCCGTTTGTTAGCATTAGCGCAATTATTATAGACTAAAATAATATAAGTTGCGGAAGTTGGAAAATTTAAAAATTATAAAACATGCTCACCGGAATAAAAACTGAAATGACGTATATACATAATATGTACAACAAGTCTCCAAAGTACGTACTGTCGATCCCAATAGAGGGATCATGATCCTAGGACAACTGTACAACTGATAAAGTAAAGAGCTGATAAACAAATCACAGAACATTGGTCTCAAAAGATATAAAAACCTATACAAACAACATCTACCCGCCCTGCCTCAAACAAAATACATCAAAATCCAAAATAACTCTCAGAGGCTCTCCCTAGCAGACGCTACCGACATACCATTTCAACGATGATATGGGCATTTGGAACTACCCTCGCCCTTGACATAAAGACGCCTATACACCTAAGTCCTCGTAGACTCGTGGTTGCTCCTCACAACCCTCCGATAAAATCCTTTGCAGGTAGTGCATCGATCGGTGCTCTGATCCTATCGCTATCTGTAACAGCCTGATTTTTAATTATGATGTTTAACCGGTTAAAATATAATTATTTATATTTTAATATGAGATCAAGAAAATGATTTTTAATAAAATAAAATCATATTCATAGTATATTTTATGGTAGAAAGTTACGGTGAAAGTTTGGTTTGAAAATTCAGATGGAACTCGGTCTGTGTTTTCACTGGCAGTAAGATTTTACTGAGCAGAAACCCTAATTTAGACTCGTGAGCGAAACAATTAGGGTTTATATTTCACTCTCAACAATTTTCTGCATTTCAAAAAAATTACTTTCGGAGTGAAATAATATTATTTTTATTCGGGCATAATTCTTAAGGAAAACGCGTAAAACCTCAGTCGGGGAATAAGTCGGGTAAAGGACGGAGTCGAGTATGGAGCTGGGATATTAGAAGCAATTAATGTAATCGAGGGAACAAGGGGACAAGCATTAAATGCTAGTAATCATGAGTTTTCAAGAGAAATGACCAAAATACCCCTAAGCTTAACCAAACCAACATTTAGTTAATTTTTAACCATGGTTAAGGAACCAAGGTTAGTTCTTATGGCCAAGAATCAGACACACCCTTCCTAAAACGTGAACCACATAAATTTAACCATGGTCACTAATTTAACCCTAGTTAAGTTATTATTAACTATAATTAAGTTATTATATTATTTTCTAAACTTAACCTATGTTAATTAACTCAACTATGGTCACTTTTAATTATTAAACAAAGTCACTTCACACTCAAAACAGCCCCGCCCCTTGCCAAAACCGCAGCCTCTCCCACTCTTAGTCATATTTTCATTTCACTTTGCTTCATCATTTCACACTCACACGAAACACAAGTTCTTAGTGTTCAAGAACACAAGTTCATACTTGATTGAATCTTGCCAAGATCATCATCCTTTCTTCATCTCCTTCACACTCTTGAGGTAACATGATCATTTATGATCATCTCCTATCTTCTTAAAGATCATTTACTTTCCATTTAATGGTTTTCCATTTCTAGATCTAGAACTTCAAATAATTCTAGAAAATTGTAGAAAAATCATTTTAATGTGAAACCAATTTGTATGATCTTAATATGTCTCATACTATCCTCATCTAAGAGTATGTAATCAAAAACATTTTCCTTCCTTATTTTCTTGTTGAGGCCGAAACTAGGTGTTTTTAGACAAATGAACTTTTGTTCAATTTTTAAGATATGATACTTGATCTTAACTTCTTGAAACCTATAGTTGTTATATCTAGAAGCTTGAAATCAAAATAATTTCCTAACCCTATTTTCTATGCTTGACGGAATTTGTGATTATCTGGACAAAATAAGTTTTCTTCAATCTGTAATTAGGTTATGATTTATATCAACTATCTAAGGTGTGTAGGTTATAGATCCAAGAGTTTGTGAGCAAAAAGAATTTTTAACCAATTTTACTCATCATGGTCGAAACCCTAACCCTAGAGGTTAGAGGATTTTGTTTCTTATTTTTAACTTTTAGCAATTTATCTATGCTAGTTAATACTATAAGAACTAGACTCAAAAAGATTGGAATGAGAAAAGAACCCTAACCCTATTTTGAATTAGGAAGGGCGAGTTTGTTGATTAATTTGTGGTTATGTTGTTTTGGTTGAAGGTGAGATTGGTAACGTGGGGTGTGATAATGAGGAACGTCAAATTCGGGATTCCGGTGATAACTCAGGTGGGGGAAAGGATCCCTTTGTCGTCAGAATCGATACGTAGTATATTATATAATAATTGTGTAGGGAGACCTAAACCCTACTAGTAGTCGAGTAATCGACTAGACCAAAATCGCATTGAAAACATTTTCTGTAAAACCAATGGTGAATTGGGGATTGTAGATTTATCGACATTAAGTTGATTTTAAGTATTTGATGATATCTGACTTTATGATATTGAATTTATTGTGATACGGTGGTTGAGGTATTCCATTGCATGTGACGTATTATTTTCGGTGTTTGAATATTTCCTGATATTGTGTCATGCATGATCTGCACAGTTTTTAATATTGTGCTTAATTGATTCTTAAGCAAAGATATATGTAGTTCGGATGTTGTTGGTTTGGGTGAGAGGATAATGGTGACTTAGAGGAGCCTAACCTAGATTGATTATTTCAATGAAGAGGTGTGACATAGAACATGTGTTGAGGCTATGATGGAAGGTTAAGGCCTTAGGTTGTTATTAATGTGAGTCGGTGAGATTCATATGTATGCATTGTTGTTCACAGCCATGTGAATGGAACACACGAGGTCTGGATATCCTATTTTGGATATCAGATATTGCGGGTAAGTGACTTACGGATATTGATGCAGAGGTATACTACCGTAATACTCTTTTAGTCCTTAATGCATTATTCTGATTATCCTATCGAGGATAGAGACACTATGTATTTTGTGCTAACGCATTATTTCCAATGGAGGAAATAGTGGCGCACCGTGCTAAAAGCACTATTCCTATTAGAGATTAGGGAATAGGGGTGTGACACCCGGGTGCTGACGAGGGCGGGGAGTGGTCGCTGGTACAAAGAGAGCACGGACAAGGAGCAGCTCCTGGCAGGCCTCTAGGTGGAGGGTGAGACACCCCGATATGTCCCATCGTATTATTACATTAAAACCTTAATATTTATTTACTTAATCGCGCGCTTACTGTTGAAAATACGTAAAAATTTAAAACTTAATTAATAATCATATAACTTCTACAAATATAAAACACACCAAAGTTGTAATATATAAATACACACATGTTTATTTATTACATTACCAAAACACTGTTGAGGGTATCCTCTCAGTAGGATCCCTCACAGGCATAAACTTCACTACAGACATACTTAGCGGGATTATAAATACTCCTTAGACACACTGGCCATAATGTCTATACTCTAATCGCCATGAATCACCGCTCGACCTCCATCATCTGGTTCGTAAGGAGTTCCATCTAAATCCTCAGCAATTGGTTCCTCCATCGGGTCTTCTCGTACGATCACATCAGAAATAAAATACAACACACAGAAAGATATAGGGAATAAGAAACAGTTCTATCATCAAAAGGCGAAAAAGAGTAATAGTAAATTATACAATAACTATCACAGACATAACATCATTCAACACCTAACAAAACATCATCAAACTCAAGTATTCATCTTCTACCCCATTCTCGTACGACTAGACTTTAATACTAACATGGCCATCTTTACTCCTGTCACATCGGTCAGTAGTCCAGAACAGTCAAGTACCAATAACTTTCGAACACATCAAAGACTAAACAAGTATTAGTGTAAAATGGTCCAGTGCCAATAACATACGAACGTGTCAAGGAGTATCAATCCAGAACGGTCCAGTGCCAAGAACATACGAACTCGTCAAGGAATATCATTCCATAACGGTCCAGTGCCAAGAACATTCGAACGCGTCAAGAACTAAAGAGTATTACGGTAGTATACCTCGGCATCCACATCCGTAGGGTACTCACCCGCAATATCCGATATCCCAAAATAGGATATCCTGAACTAGTGTGTTCCACTCACACAACTGTGAATAACAATACATCTATAAATGAATCTCCCTAAATTACATCAATAACAACCTAGTGCCTCAACCTTCCATCAAATTCTCAACACCTTTTTCCTCATAGATAAAACCACTTAATTAGGCTAGGCATCTCTAAATCACCTTTATTCTCTCGCCCAAACAATTATCTCCCGAACAACACATATCCTTACTTAAAAATCAGCTAAGCACAATATTAAACACAGGCAGATCATGCATAACACATTAATCAACAGAATATTCAATTATCTCAATATCATATAAGGCAATTTATCACAACCAACTCATAATAGTCCAACCAAATAAATAACAAAGTCAGACTCTGTCACGACCTGGCCGTGATAGCCATCACGACCGTGACGGACACTGAACATCCTCAATATCATAATTATTCAAACACCGCAATAATACGTCACATGCAGATGGAATACCTCAACCAACGTATCACAGTAAATTTGATAACATAAAATCAAACATCCTCAAATACTTAAAATCAACTTAATATCGATAAACCTACAATCCCCGAATCACATTGGTTTTACTGAAAAGGTTTCCAATGGGATTTTGGTCTTGTCGATTACTCGACTACTAGTAGGGTTTAGGTCGCCCTACACAATTATCATATAATCTACTACTTATCGATTTCGACGATAGGTTGATTCTTTTCCCCACCTGAGCTAGCACCGAAATCTCGAACTCGGTGTTCCTCGCTATCACACCACATCTTAATAGTTTCACCTTGAACCAAACAACATAACTATAATTAATCAACAACAACCATCTATGACACTTTAGGGCTATGTTCGGCCAAGACTTAGAAAATAGGTTTAGGATTATCTTCTTAATGCCATCTTTTGGATCCTAGTTACTAGAGTCTTAACTAACATAGATTACTTATTACAAGACTAAAATTTGAAACAAAATCCTCTAACCTTTAGGGTTAGGGTTTCGGCCAAGGGCTGACTTTTAGGGTTCAAAATCCTTAAAATTTCTAATCATGATTAAGTCACGGATTAATGGTCCTTAATCAACCAAGATCATTTATGAAAACTTTGAACAAAACTCATCAAATCTCATCCACCTAGGGTTCATCCAACATAGAGATTTTAGGGTAAGGATTTTCATTTTAATAAACTAATCATGGATTAGAGTGTGTAGGCATACATGTCATATGAAATACATGATCATACATGACAACACATGAACAAAACCCTATCTAACCTATCTTCATAGGTTCGGCCAAAGCTAGGTTTTTAGGGAAGAAATTTTTGATTACATCATGCTCTTGGATTTAGATAATATGCGTGATATCAAGAGTATAGAAAGTGGTTTCATCATCATGAGATTTTTCTAGAATTTATTATGGATTTTCAAAGTTCTAGGCTTACAAACTTAAAGGTGATGAACAACTATGATATAAACTTTAAATAACGAAACTTATTGAAGAACATAGACATGATTAAGGAAGAAGATTAGGATTTACCTCTTGAAGATCAAAGACAAAGGAAATCCAAGAACTTGCTTCACAATTTTGACACTAAAAGACTTATGAACTTTAGTGTTTTTGAACAAAAAGGCAATAGAAACTAAATGAAATATGAGAGCAAGGTATTTATAGGCATGTTGTGCGCCACTTTTGAGGACCAAGTAGAAAGGAGGTGATTTCTCAAAGGATTAAAGTGAAATTAATTCATAAGGACCATTTTGCAAAGATGCCAAAAGTATAAGGATTATTTTGAAAATTGTCAATAAGTTGTAATGATGACCATGTGCCACATTAAATGTGGTCTTATCTTGACTATTATTGGCTGATTTTCTTCATAAAATATTTTAAGAAAAACCTAGAACATTTGAGAAGAGTTGAGAAGATTGTAGAATGTAGTAGAAAAATGTAGAATGGTGTGGAATGTAGTAGAAAATTCTAGAATGCTCTTTGCTCATCCAAGATGAGGGCAGCCTCTACTCCTAATGGGCTTGCGCATGGGCCTAATACATTTGGGCTTGGATTCATTCTTGTGGGGCCCACCAAAAGATTTAAGCCTAAGCATGACATAGGAACTTATATGGTCTCAAATGGGCTTCATGGAATTAACCCATGAACAAGAAATTTGGGCTTCATAGACACGGTCCAATAAGAGGTTGGGAGAAAGGATTCTGGCCCAATTCACTTGAAAAAAAACTTAGAAACTTAGGGACCAAAGTGTAATTAACAGAAAGTTCAGGGACTTAAGGGTAAATTCAATAAATTTTCACTTAAACCCTGTAGAACCTTCTAGACTTAAAAATATGATTCATCCCCATGAATCATCTCAAAATCCTAAGATAAACTCTTTATCTGCTCTTGGAAACTCCTAAATCCATTCTGCCGCTCACCTGATTACGTATTACGCCCGAAAAACGTAAATTATTTTATTTTATTTTTTCTGAAATAATTCTAAAAATACAGAGTTGTAGGAAATAAAATAAAAACCTTAAGTCTTTCGTTCACGAATTAAAATTAGGTCTTTTGAGCAGTATAAATATACTGTCAGTGAAAATAGCGGGCCGGGATTCGGTCGTCGTTTCAACCTAAATTTTAATCGTAGCTTCCTACATTCAAGTAGGATTGAGTGATGAACTCCATTTATTTATAATAATTTTCTAATACTCATATAAATATATACAAGCAATCATTCGCATTTCGATTATTTTGAAACAGTGAAAATCGGGGTGTTACAGAGGGGCACGTGAATGAACTGATAACACACCGGAATGAGAGGGATCCTGAGACTGTGTAGGTATGGGACTATACAATTGAGGAAAGCTTATATGAATTGATTGATACTACTGATACAAATAAGATGCATCTTCTTTTCGGGAGCCCATCACTTAAGAACTCCACGGTTAAGCGTGCTTGGCTTGGAGTAATTCTGGGATGGGTGACCTCTTGGGAAGTTTTCCCAGGAAATGTGTGAGTGAGGACAAAGCATGCTGAAAAGACCCGTGTTGGTCTGTGGGGTCAGTCGTCAATTCATAGAGCACCCAGGGATGTTACAAATGGTATCAGAGCGGCACCTCTCCCCGTACGGTGTGGTTCGGGGACGAACCAGGCGGAAGTTGGTGGGCATGTGACACCCGGGTGCTGACGAGGGCGGGGAGTGGTCGTTGGTGCAAAGAGAGCACGGACAAGGAGCGACTCCTGGCAGGCTTCTAGGTGGATGGGCACGTGAATGAACCGATAACACACCAGAATGAGAGGGATCCTGAGACTGCGTAGATATGAGACTATACAGTTGAAGAAGGCTTATATGAATTGATTGGTACTACTTATACAAATAAGATGCATCTTCTTTTCGGGAGCCCATCACTTAAGAACTCCACAGTTAAGCATGCTTGGCTTGGAGCAATTATGGGATAGGTGACCTCCTGGGAAGTTTTCTCTGGAAGTGTGTGAGTGAGGACAAAGCACGCTGAAAAGACCCGTGTTGGTCTGTGGGGTCAGTCGTCAATCCATAGAGCAGCCAGGGATGTTACAAGGGGCACATTGAGTTAATAGGTAATCTGTACTTATGTGCTATGTCCAATGGGGGATTAGTGACGCACACTGTATTTAATGTTGTATTCCCTACGAGAGATAAGGGAATAGGGGCGCACCGAGTTCTTGACCTCAAACCGTTCCGGACTACTAACTAACGTGACAGGAGTAGAGATGGCCACGTCATCATAAAGGTTTAGATTGCATGAGTTGAGGGTAGAGAATGATATTGTTAATTGAGGATTTAGATGGATTTGGAGTGATGATTGCCTGTAGCTTTTGTTATATTATGTACCATGATTCTTTTCCTCTTTTGATGATAGAATTCTTTCTTATCCCCTATATTTTCTGTACATTGTATTTTATTTATTATGGAATCGTACGAGAAGACCCTGAGGATGAGCTGAATGAGGAGGAGTTGGATGGAAGTCCCTATGAACCGGAAGCTGGAGGTCGAGCTGTGACCCATGGTGATAGAGTATAGTTAGTATGGCCAGTCTGTCTTTTGAAGTACTTTATATTTTGTTCCGCTGAATAACATTTTATTTACATATATGCCTGTAAGGGATCCTACTGAGACATATGTGTGTATGTATAACATACCATGATGTAATGTGTAACAACCTGATTTTTTTATTTATGTTGTTTAACCGGTTAAAATATAATTAATTATATTTTAATCTGAGAGTTATAAAGGGTTTTTATATAAAATAAAATCATATTCACAGTCTCTCTTATGGTAGAAGGTTACGGAGAAATTTTGGGTTTAAAACTCAGACGGAAACCAGTCTGCGTTTTTTTTTACTGACAATATAATTTTATACCGGCAGAAAACCCTAATTTGACCCGAAACTGAAATTTGTAGATTTTTATATTTTGTCCGTGAGGAATTCTACATTCCAAATTTCTGATCAGAAATAAAATATTATGTTTATTCGAACGAATTTTGGTAATAATTAGGTTTTAATGATCAGAAAACCTAATTATGACTCGTGAACGAAATGGTTTATATTTAAATCATATTTCTAATGAGTTTGGTTGTTTTGAAAATTTTCAACCGAAAACGAAATATTACGCTTTTACGCGGGCGTAAAACCCTAATCGGGAAACCGACGGAGTCGAAAACGGAATTGCAGAGACTCGTCAAGAGATCAGGACAACGAGTCATACATGATGACTCATGGAGGATGATTCACCAAGCATTTATGAGCATTAAATGCTAGTAATCACGACTTTTAGGTAAAATGACCAAAATACCCCAAAGTTTTCGCGGTTATTAACAAGACACATCTACGCACTCTTAACCACTCATTTTACGTGGTTGTAAACCTCCCACATCTCCTTAATGTCGTGCAGCCATATATACTAAACCATACCTATTTCATTTTACTTTCGTTTCATCATTTCCCTCTCAAAAACCGAAATCGGGTAACTGACGGAGCTGCTTACGGGATTTCTGAGAACCGCTAATCGATGGGATCAATGAGTCATGAATGACTCATTAGATGTGTCCAAAAATCAGTCACACCTACATTAATTGTGAGCCACATTCTTTTCAACCCTAGTTAGTAACATAACCCTAGTTAAGTTAACTATTAACTATGGTTAAGCTTATATTAATTAAATATTCACAAAACCTATTAAACCAATTCCTTATAACCAAACAAAGCCTAAATCTAGCCTATAAATACTCCTCAAAACCGTGGCATCCATCCCACTACACTCACTTCTTCATCTCTTCCATTTCTTCTTCACTTTTTCTTCAAAAACTCCATTGTTATTCTTGCACAACTTGATCATTCTTTCACTTTCTTTTATTATCTAGAGGTAAACCCTCACTTCTATGATCTTATTTATCTTCCTCATCTCCTTAACTCTCTTTATCAACCAATACTCCGGATTAGAGGAAAATAATTGAGAGAGAAATCTCAATAGCTGCAAGAAGCCTTTGTTGGAAGCTTTGAAACCAAGTTGGAGCAGTCGCAGTGAGGGAGTCGGCCAATACTTTTCAACCATTGGATCATTCCCATATTTTAGAAGAAGATTAATTACTTGTGGTTATTTATATCCAACGGTTATAATTTGAAACAAACCTCCAGAGTGTGAGATATGAAGCTCGGACAGTAGGCCTAGGAGGTGAGAAACTCAACCCGGATACCATCTAAGCTGTCACCAAAGAATTACGATCTGAGATGTTTTACCCGTTAGATCGGACGAAAACTTTGTGAGAAGGTTTAATAAGGATAGTTCTTCATTGTCACCGTTCAGTTAGATAAATAGATCTCTGTGACCAGAGGAATGGAGCTCGAGTAGTAGCCCTGTTTTGGTAGCTTTTCCCTAGGATTCATGAGCTTATTTTAAATCCGATTTTCCCTAAGTCCAACCGTTGTTCTCGTAAAATTTTCCATCAATTTTGTATCTCGATTCAAATAGATTTATTTATTTGAAACCCTATTGTTGATTCGGTTGGTATTTGGTGTTTCTGGCGAATTGTGTTACTCGTATGTGTAATCGGGACGGAAAACGGAACGGTGGATGTGTAAGGTTGGATGGTGGCAGATTTGTGGATGTTGTTGGACAGCGTGTTGAGTTTCTTGGCAGTAGTGTGGACGCATTGGGTGCTTGTACGGGAAATCACACACGTCAATCAGGTGGGGGAAAGAACCTTCCATCGTCGGAAAACGATAAGTGGTATATTCTATAATAATTGTGTAGGGCGACCTAAACCCTACTAGTAGTTGAGTAATCGATAAGACCAAAATCACATTGGAAACCTTTTCTGTAAAACCAATGGTGCTTCGAGGATTTGTAGGTTTATCGACGTTATGATGATTTTATCTTATCTGAGGTTGATTGAATTTATTATTATTATTGAATTGCTTATGTGATATTTTGTGGTATTTGAATATTTATGATTGTCTGTGTTATGCATGATCTGCCTGGTTTTAATATTTGTGCTTAGTGGATTTAAGCAAAGATATAAGTTGTTCGAGAGATAATTGTTGGTTTGGGTGCGAGGATAATGGTGACTTAGAGGTGCCTAACCTAAATGAGTTATTTTAAAGAGGAAGGGTGACATAGAATATGTGTTAAGGCTTTGATGGAAGGTTAAGGCACTAGGAGGTTATTAATATGGGTTAGTGATATTCATGTGTTTATGTTGTTGTTCACAACCGTATATTTGGAATATACGAGGTCAAGAGTTGTCGTTATACCATTCCACCTTAGAATTCAAGTTGTGCAACTATAGTGTCATTGCTATGCATGAGCACCCTTGATAATGTAGAGAGAGAGCCAGGGTGTGCACCGACGGTACTGTGCTACTATAGTGTCATTGCTTTGCATGAGCATTCTCACCATGGATGAGAATGTGCACCGATGTTGGGAACGTGTCACCTGGACGACTGACTGACATTCCTAGAGAGGAATGTGTGACAAGATTAGTGGTGGCCACGTCAGTATAAAAGTGTAGTTGTGTGACATTGGGGTAGACGATGGTACATTAATTTGATAATGATTTGTTAGTTATGTATGTTGATTGTCATTGACATTTATTGTATAATATACTAAGACTCTTTTCCATTTTTTGATGATAGAACGGCTTCTTATCCCCTATATCTTTCTGTGTGTTGTATTCTATCTTTTTATGGGATTGTACTAGAAGACCCTGTGACTGAGCTTGATGCCGAGGCGTCGGATGGAACTCGGTATGAATTGGATGCGAGAATATGAGATGTTGCTTTCATCAATGTAGTTTAGTGTCTAAAGCCAGTGAGTCTTATAAGACGTTTTGTTTCCGCTATTAATTGTTGTTTTAAGATGCCTGCTGGGGATCTTACTGAGAGGATACCCTTAATAGTGTCTTGGTAATGTAATGAATAAGCAGGTGTGTATTTATATATTACAACATTGTTATGTATTAATTTTGCAGAAGTTAAATGATTAATACTAAGATATTAATTAAGTTTTAATTTTTACGTATTTTTCAAGATAAGCGTGCGATTAAGAAATGATTTAAGAAGGTAATTAATCTAATAAAACACCGGGGCACAACGGGGTGTCTCATAATGTGTTAAGTATATGAAGTTGTATGTTTTATAAATTAAGTTTTTAATCTTTACTTATTTCACGTTAAGCGCACGATAAAGAAATTAATTAATCAAGTTGAATTTAATAACAAAACAGGGCACAACGGGGTGTCTCACTATCGTTGTACAACTGCTGCTGCTCATCTATCAATCGTATGGTACATACAGAGAAAAAGAGATAGAGAAGGGAGATTAGCTACTATAACACCATAAAAGGGGCCAGGGCACAATACAACATGTTATCATAAAACATAGATTTACACATAGCAACCATCTCGCAATTCAACCGTTTACAAAACATCCTCGATCCACATCTAGGGTCAAAATACTCTAATCACACTCTTATGCATGTCAGTCAATCACTCTCACAAGGAAATCCGATTCCCAGACATTCTCTTTCTTTCTCACATACGGGCTCCCCTTGCCTGGAGAATGTCAGTTGGCTTGTCCAGGGTACCGTTCCACTCACCGTGACCAATAAGGGTCTTCCCACTATGAGATCATTCTACAATAGGGGTATCTTGGTCGCCTCGGAAGGTCCACCTGCGACTGGAATACTCAGGGCCAGACGTCGGAATAGCGAAGCCTCCACGTCGGTCTCGACATATTGGGTGCAAATCACTGGTCTCTTGAAAATATTTCCAGACTGGACTACATCCCCAAGGTTCCCAGAATCATCCCTCTCCATATTTCGTGCCCGCACCCGATTACATCAACCTCGCGTGACTCCCAATCACATGGCCTACCACTTTGGTAACTTATGCAATGCACAAACATCTTAAATTAACACCAATACATAATCCTATACGATGCACGATGCCTGAAGCATCCATAATCCACATTCTCTTATCGGAGCCCATACTCCACAACATAATCCAAATCTCGGTACTCATGTACCATAACTTTCACACATATCCATATAATGTACCATCACGGTGTCAACAAGCTTTCTAACAGCACCATCAACATACATCCTCAATGACAATCAATGTATATTCAATATCAATAAATAGATTAAAACGAATATAATAGGCATGTAATCATAGATCACACTTCAAACAACATAAAATCCATAATAAGCATCATATGACAAATAACATAATCAACCTCAACCAGAATTGTCTAACCTAGAGTTTTGCCCTTAAGCCTACTATAATTAAACCCCAAAACATCATTTTAAAACCATTTTCATGCAGGGTTTAACCATCGTCAACCACTCGACAACTAGTAGGGTTTGGGGCACCCTACACAGGCAAAGTAATATGCAATACTATGCTTGCCTCCCCGGTGTGATAGTCACTTTCTCCCCATCATACTGTCGCGCGTACTTTCCTGTAAACACTCTGAATGCCTCTGCGCTATCAGAACAAACCTCAACAAGCTTTCCAACAACAACCTCGAATCTGATATTGCCACCCCCGGTATGTGCATTGGACCAAAAATTGTCCCGAGCACATGCATGAGGTCCAAAACTGCCAGAAAGACCATAACAACCACCGAATCAATGACAGGGCTCCAATCAATGAACCAATTTGAATCAAAGCACGAAATTTAGAAAGAAACTTACAAGAACAGCAGCTGCACGCCACGAGGTCAGATTCGCCTCCACTCTCATGGTAAATTCTTGGTTGACTGATTCGACAGAAAAATGCGTAAAGGCCTAAAACGCATCGAAAATGATATCTGGACTAAGAATAGAAGTAGAATAAATTTAAATAGCTTAAAAAGGACAAATGTCGATGGCGTTGACACTGACATACCTTGACGATTCTCACATTCAAGGACGTGACTTCGAAGATGTCGAAGCCAGAAGCACTAATACGCGATCGATTTGAAATTTCGATGACTGAAACTCCTCCAACCTCCAGCTTTTATCAAGCACGAAAATGGCTTCCTTATAAGTGAATTTTCTTCACTTCTCTTCTCTGTGCGTCATTTTAAAGAAGTAGAAGAAGAAGAAGTTAGTTTTTGCATTTCACTAGATTTATATATTACTTAGTTAGGATTATTATATTATTATCTTTAGGTTTAGTGGAATTACTTGTGTCACTTGGAGGTTTAGTTAGATAGTTAGTGGGCTAGGTGTCATGGGTATGTGGGTTTATATTTAGATAAGTGGAATGTGAGGTGGCATCATGGTATCGCGACACGTGTCACCTCATGTTGCTCCGTCGGCACAACCAGGTGTTTCCTTCCGCATCTTCCTGCTACTGGAATATTTTTATTAATTATTTTAGGCTACTCCCAAAAACTTATTATGCTCAAGCCCGACAAGTAATTAATTAATTGACCAATTAATCGCTCGGTTTACTTTTGTTTGCGTTGCGGACCCATTTCGATTCTGATTCTCCTCAAACTTGAAACACAAGTTAAATAACACCCAAGGAATATGATTAAGTCTTTAATTATCGTTAATCTCTTCCTTAAACCCTAATTAGGAAATCGGGGTGTTACACCAAACGCGTGACCGCCCTACACAACTCTACCCCATTAAAGAGACATGATCCACCTCACCTCAGAGTTTCTCTGGCCGTTATCGTGGCATCACGTCGTCTGTCGTCCAGCCACTGTCAAAGATCCTATGTGCAACACTTCATGCATTCCACTGCTGCAGCCAGTTAGCGATAAACTAGGGTTGTGACATGTGAGTGAAGTCTATTTATGTCAGGTGTATGCCCAATTCCTCATTAAAAAAAAACATGTGACACGTTATGGTCCCCAAACGAGACCAAAACATGTGTTTGGATAATTCTAAAACTTTTACGTACATTTGGGGACCATAACTAACACGTTTTAACATTTAGGGGAGTAAAAGTATTTTTTTCATCCAAATTTGAGGGACTAGAAATATATTTATTAGGTGAACTCAACTAACTAGATCATATAATTTCATTCTTTGTTTAATAAGTTTCACGTGAATATTATTTAATGAAAATTATGTTAAAAAAGTGTTAAAAAATGATATATTTCTTAAAGGATTAAAGTGGTATACACTATAAATATAAAAAGTTTTACACGGACATTCACTAACATTTTTACTTGTGTGCTTTTGTTTTAATAACTAAGAGAGAGAAATAACAATAATACTGATTTGTCAAGATTTTATTGGATGTTAATGTAAAAAACCTTTACATTGACAATACATAGAAATCCAACTCTTTGTTAAAACTATAAAGCAAAACATAATAAAATAAGAGTCTTGCTAAGGCATTAGTTAAGGAATCAAGAAATAGTAAATTTTCATTGGTAAACGAATTATATCACTTTTCAAAATGTTAAATACATCATTTTCTAATCAAACATTAATTTTTTTATTCCTTGGATAGTGGTTAGCATTTGCTATAAAATAAATAGGTTTTGTTATTTAGTTGGTCTCCAAACTATTTGAGAATTTTCAAGTAGGTCCCTTGTAACACCCTGATTTTTACTGTTTCTTAATATCGGTAAATATATAAATGTTTATATTTTTATCCGAGACTTAGAAAATGATTTTTGGAAACTAAAGTTATATCTAGATTCTACTCTATAGTAGAAAGCTACGGTTAAATTTAGGATTGAAAATTCTTACGGAACCCGGTCTGCGTTTTTACTGACAGTAAGATTTTACCGATCAAAAAACCTAATTTTGACTCGTGAACGAAACAGTTTATGTTTATATCGTATTTGCAACGATATTGGTTTTTATGAAAATTTTCGCGTGAAATAAAAATATTATATTTTATACGGGTGAAAACTTCAAAATAACTCATGTAAAACCTAAGTCGGGTAAACGACAGAGCTATATATGGATCCGAGGTGACTTATGTGACTGACATGACTAGCATTTATGACGATCCTATCCGAGTCATAATGGCACATAAATGCCTTGAGATATTTTGTAATGGAAATGACCAAAATACCCTTGGTTTTTCATGGAATTTGCAATTGTGCAATCACAAAATTTGCACCAAAAAGTCCCTTGACCACATGGCTCCCACCCTTTTCCTACTACACTTTGGCAAAAAAAATTTCATTCACTCCATCTAGTCACCATTAATCATTAAATGTCAAGTGTGAAATCATTTATGTTAGCACATGTTTAGTAGAAAACTCCAATTATCTTCCTAATTGCTCCTTAAAACTTTGGACCACACATTTTTCTAAGGCTACAAGGCTGCCCACCCTTCACCACTCTTAACCATTTATTCATTTTTCACTTCAACCACTCAAAACTTAAGAGAAAGACTTAGGCTATCAAAAGAAAAAAAAAACTCCTTTCGTCTCCATGTTCTTTTGGGCCCCCCCCCCAAACACAACACCCCCCTTTTTAATTTTTTTTCCCTTCATCTTAATCATCCCCAAGTTCTCTCCTTTCATTCCTTGTTCTTGTGCCAAACTCATCGCCTCCACATAACCTTGTAACTTCATCATCTTCCTTAGCCTTTTCTCTCCAAAAACATAGAAACACCATAGTTGTTCTTGAAGAAAACTTGATCAATTTCTCCATTTATTCATCACCAAGAGGTAAACTCTTGTAATTCATGAGTATGATTACTCTTTCAATCACTTATTTCCTTTCATTCATGCCTAGCTCATCATGTTTTCATTTTCTAGGGTTTTCTTCAAATAATTCTAGAAAATTGTAGAGAAATTATTTTGTCATGAAACCAATTTCTATGAACTTGTCATGATTCCTATATTCATCATCCAAGAGCATGAATCAAAAGGAAATTTCTTCCCTAATTTTCCTTAAGTGGCTGAAACCTTAGCCATGGAAAAGTTAATGAATTTTGTTTCAATTTTTGGAAAGTATCACTTGATTTCATCTTTCTAAAACCTATGTTTGTTGAATCCAAGAGATTGAAACCAAATGAATTTCCTAGCCTATTTTTCTAATGATGGCCGAAACCTAGCTCTTGATGAGTTAGAGGATTTTGTTTCAATTTTTGAGTTATGATCATTAATCTTATCTTTCTAATGCATAAGGATCATCAATCCAAAAGCTTATGAAATTTTGACATCCGTAGCCAAATTTACTCGTGATGGCCGAATCCTAGTTCATAGGAAACTAGATGGTTTTTGTTTCATTTTGTTAATTGTGTTGTGATTTGTTGTGAATGATTGGTGGTTGATTGAGTTGTCGAGTAGTTAGAGGAAATGAAATCGGAAGACTAAGTTCAAAGAGGAATCAGAAACTTCAAGAGGTAAGGGGAGTTTACCTGAGGGGTTTTAGATAGCCATATGCTATCTGTGTATTGTCTGTAAAATTATCTGTTGTGGTTCTGTGGTATTTGCTTATTTATTATGTGATTGTTTATCTAGTTGATGTGGTTTCATTGAGTTGTTTCGTTATAAATATATTTTAAAGTTATAACTATGATGCATGCTATAACTGTGAAGTATGCTATATTTGTGTTGTATTGGATTATCTGTTGTTGAGTGATGGACTGAGAAGCCTGACAGTGGTCAGTGCTCAATATGAATTAAGGATAAAAGCTTGATAAGCTTGAATATTAAATTAAAATGATTTAATTTTGGGAAATTGAAAGAAAAAGTGAAAAACAATATTTTAACGATATTTCAGTGAAAGATGAATCAATGAGTGACAGTAAGGGCGAAATCGTGAAACATTTTCACAGGTATTAGTTTTTCCAAAATAAATTCAAAAATTAAAATAAAAAGTTATTTCCAGCAGTTAAGTTTCAAAAAATAATGTAATATTTACGTTGGAAAAACTATTTACAACAGAAAAGTCATTTCGGGTTATAAAAGAATTTTACGACGAAATTATGAAAAACGGTTTTGTTTCATTGAAATGATAATGAGTTGGGAATGAATTTTCAAAAGTTGATTTTTCCAGAAAAGAGATTTTCAAGAATGAAGGAATTGGAGAAAAATGAAATTTCTCTGTGATTTAACGTTTTATAAACGATTTTTAACGGAAAAGTTTTTTTGTAAATGAGTTTTTACTCAGCGAAAATAATTCTGTTAAACTTGGATAAGTTTTCAGAGGTTTGATTTTGTATTTGTTGTTTCACAGAACGAAAATTTTGTTAAAGAAGAAAAGTGAACCTAGTAACCGAGACGTCGGGATTCCAGTGTTCTGTTAACACGTGGATCATGGATCCGTGTTAGTGGTCTGTGTGTCCTGTAAAAGTTGTTGTGGACTGTGTCCTATAATTGATATGGTGAATGTTGTATCCCATATCCGTGAGCCTAAGACTGATGCATCGTTTTAGGGCTTCATGATTGAGCACTCGGATTGTGTGTCCTGTGTTGAGTTTAGTTTTCGGACTGTGTGTCCTGTGTTGTGTTGAAGTTGAAGAGACTTAATATTATATTAAGAATGGTCATGAGCCTTTGAGCCTCGGCAAGGAAAGAATGAACGAAAAAGAAAAGGTGACGTGAACAAAAGTTTTACATGCATTATTTGGCAGACGTGCCTATGTTGACCATTGTGTCTTGTGTGTTGGCCAATGTGTCTTGTGTTGTTGGCCAGTGTGCTATGTGTTGTTGACCATTGTGTCCTGTGTGCTGGTCAATGTGTCTTATGTTGTTTGGCCAAATATGCCATCGAACTACAATCCACAAAGGGTGGATTGGCAAGTTGAGGAAGTTAAGACCAAAGTGGGTCTATTAGGGACATCCGGGTTCATGAGCCACAAAGGCTGAGGCCTCGCGACCTCTAAGCGTGGACGTAACGATGCAAAACGTGGATGTACTCAATCAGGGACTACTCAATATTATTTTAGGTGCTTGAGCGTGATACCTTTGAACAACTGGAGTCAGACCTAAAGTAAGAGGTCGCGACCTCATGAGACAATTGTGGTAAGGGGTATTGTAGCCTAATCATGATCAACGAAGGGAATTTAGGACCTTCGGGGGATAAATATCAAAGTTAGATGATGGTGTTGAAGTGTCATGTTTTTTATAAATTGCGATGACTGTCGGGTATGAATCTCATTGTTTAAAGCATTTTGATTATTTATGAGGATTTATATGTTGTATATACATATATGTGGAAATGTTGTTGTTTGTGTGTCACGTATGTGGTAATCTTGATAAAACTCAATTGTCGGTATTTCACCCTTACAAATGTATATGTTTTTCTTGGCTCGTGCAGTTGTACCATGGGATGTAAATACAGATATTAGTCCTGACAACTGAAGTGACCGTGGATTTTAAGAATGACCTCTGGGGTCTTCTTAGCAAATGTCGGTTAGAGTGACCAGATCAACTAGGACATTAGGTTGGTTTATAAACTTTTTGAGGATATTCGTTATATCTGGGTTTGGAGGGCCATTCTTTTGAAGTAAGAATTTTCTGTTTTAAGTGATGTATAATTATATCTTTTGTTATGTATGGATTTTTGAAGTAAATCAACTCGTATTTTGTCATGAGTAATTCGTATACAAAGTTGTTATATGTTAATGTTAGTGTGTTGAAACTTTGTTTACAGTGCGAGAAAAGAAAAAAATTTTATGACTGTTTTTGAACGTAGTTATGTATTTCAATTATTTTTCCCGAAAACATCCAACTTTCATTTTTGTTTATATTACCCGCAACGAGTTAACCATGTAGCACCCAAAAAGGGGTGTTGCATCCCTGAACTAAAAAAATTTCTAATTGGGTCCCTGACTTATATAAAATTTTCAGTTGGATCCCTAAAGTGAAAAAATCATTAGTGATTTGTTAAATTGAACACAATATTATTGATTCTATCTAATTTGGACACTCATATTATCTATCTATGTCATGTCACTGTTCGGGCAACACTCCACCCTCATTTCATTATTTGGGGGAGGGCTATATGCAACCGTGAAATGTAACTCCTAATTTTAATTAAGACTAATAAAATTGATTAAATAAAGATTTTTAGAAAGATTTTCGAAATGTCTCCTTTGAAAAATGGAGGTCTGGATGAAGCCGGGAAACACCTGATAGAACAATTTATAACATCAAATCTTTATCCAAATCAAACTTGCTCATTGGTCTTAAGTCAACTGCCAGGAAAGGAAATAAAAAAAAGGGACTTCAATCATGATATAAAGTAATTAGGTATAGTAATCCCAAATGATTTTTCATACATACGCCAAATTTTCATTAATAACACAAAATATTCAGACTCATAAGTCGGATGGGGCATACAAAGCTCCCACAGACAGCCCTATAGCGAGATAAAGGTACTATATACATCAGTCATAACTACAACGAACTGCCATCATACAGGCTGATACAAAAAGAACATCAATGTTTCCCAGGCATTTGTACAAAACCAAAATAAAACAAAGTTCACAATATATCATCAGATGCAAGATCCTGCAAAAGAACAAAAGTCCGTACGGTGCATCATCAATAGTGAGACCCTCCAAGTTTGGGGGTTTCGTCTCTAATGCCCATCAGATAACGACGGATCCCCAGTCCCACATGAGGGACAACTGTCAAAAGCAACAACTCATACATACAAAGAAAGATAAGAACAACAAGTAGGTAAGATTATATGCCATGCTCATAAAGTATATATGGGTACAAAGGTAACAATCAATCAATCAAGTGGATACATAGATCTGGGGATACATTTATAAAATACATACATATATATATATATATACAAAAAATACAATCAATCAATTTTGACACGCTGTCGCACACGCGTCAAAAAGCGAGTGGTTTACAAAAACTGTAGTTAGGGCGCGACAACTCGAGTATCGTCTCACAAGGACTCTTGGATTGTTATTCGCAGAAAAGTTAGTTTTGGGGGTTTTGGATTCAAAATTCAATTAAGAAAACAGTTAAGAAAACAATGCTAAAAGGTGATTCTCAATAATTGAAACGACTAACCTACTGCTCTCGGTTTCCCACTATATTGATTCATATACATTCCAAGTCCTAAGCGGATTCTAATCCCCTTTCGATTGTAGCGACAATTAACAAGCGAAACCGGCACTACGAGACGTATGCTCCTAATTCCCGAATTAAGCAAACGGGGTGAAGCTCTCGTGAATTAAGCAAACACGATTGAACACACGCGAATTAAGCAAACGCGATTATGTATAGGAACACACAATCATCGAAATAAATCAATACCTATTCTATACAATCCTGAATTAAACAAACAGAATATATAGAACAATATTGAAAGAGAATAGCAAATCAATTGGGAATTACAGAACCTCAAGTGCGGCGGAAACCGGTTACAGTAGGTCAATCCAAGAGAGTTAGTTCTCCATTACAAATATGATAAAAACCTATTTCGCAGCCGTCTAATCTAAAAGGAAAAGAAGATAAGATGATCCTCTCGTTTTTGCCCTGAAACAGCAATTTATATCCTTCAGTTCTGCACCCGCTCGCGAGGCGAGTAGCCTCTCGCGAGGCGAATCTTATGAGTGGCACGAGTTCAAAATTGAGTTCTCGCAAGGCGATACAGTGATTCGCGGGGTGAGACTTCAAATTCCAATCTGTCACGACCGTGACCTTTATCACGGCTAGGCCGTGACAGTCTCTGTCCTTCAGGGTTTGGATTTCTCGTGAGGCGAGGCGGTGATTCACGTGGCGAGACAGAGAGGATGACATTTCTGGCACAGTAAGGCTTCAGGCTTCAGGCTCGCGAGGCGAGTAGCCTCTCGCGGGGCGAATAATTCCAGAATTGCTTCTCTTTATTAACCTGAAAACAAGAAATAGCAGCAAGTGCTTTATTCGACTCAAAATCAACTAAATTAACCTAAAAATACTTAAGAGACTCAAAATGTTGCTTGAGGACAATTACATCCAAATTTGGGTGAAAACGAGATTAAACTCGAATAAAACCTATGGTCTTACTAGTTAAAAAATAGTCGAGTCAGAGGCTAATCAAAATACCCCAAACTTAAACCTTGCTTGTCCCCAAGCAAACTAAAACTCAAAAAGACTCAAACTTGGCAAGCTTAAGAGATTCAATCAATTTCGCACAAATTTCATGCAATCTTAACAAAACAATTTTACTTCAATGTTTTCCCCCTTGCAACAGTGTGACCCCCACATTCATTTACTTTAAACAATGGAGAATCCCATCCTTCATGAAATCAGTAATCCAAGTTGAGGATCCTAGTTACACACAAAAGGGAGATCACCAATTTCAAACAATTGCCTTCCTCACAAGGGCATGTAATATTTCACTCATTCACTCAATTTGTCTAGGGTATCAACATTTTCACTCAATTTCACATTTCAAAAGCTTTTCCCATGAATTTGATTTTCATCTCAAACAAAGTTCCCACGAAAACATGCATGCAACATCAAAAGGTCTTTTAAAGGTTGTAATGGGGCCTGGCTAAGGGTAGGATATTTCAAAGGTACTAGGCTTAAGTCCCTAGGAGCTAAGAGAGCATGAGCATTTTGACACATTGCACCTCCACTCAAATTCCTTTTTCCATTTTTTTCTTTTTGCTTTGGGTGACTACAACCTTTTTCTTCAAATACCCTTTTTGACATTTTTGTTCTTTTTTTTTTGCCTTTGGCTCCACCCTTTATTTTTCTTTTTCTCAACCCAGAATGACATATTGTATCCTTGTAGCCACCCCAAACTTAGTTTCTTGTAACCCTTCTCTTGCTAAGCTTCCATGCTCTCCTAATCTTAAGATCGGGTTAACATGGTTTTTCAGATTTTCGGCTTGTAACAT
Source organism: Sophora flavescens (assembly GCA_030762895.1). Taxonomy (NCBI): domain Eukaryota; kingdom Viridiplantae; phylum Streptophyta; class Magnoliopsida; order Fabales; family Fabaceae; genus Sophora; species Sophora flavescens. The sequence goes on from CM061064.1 coordinate 145,460,001, forward strand.
AAGGTCATCAAGAAACAATAGGCTAAATAGGCTCAAAGGGGCTAACTAGGGAACATGCATTAGGGATGGTTCAATTTAGGCCAAGTAGCTATTTCAAAGAAAATTTGCCTAAATCATTTAATGCAAGCACATAATCATGCAAACCATGAAGAGACTCAAGCAAATTCGGGAAAGTGCAACTTGAAAGTCATTCACACAGTTAAAAACATGTTGGAGGCTCAAATCCTCACCTGGATTTTTTTCGCAAATTGTTTGACCGAGATTCAATCCCTAGTGTGTGCATCCCTTCACCCCAAACTTATCATAAATCATGCAATCACAATAGAATATCTCAAAGTTCAATTTTCAATTTTTCACATGGGGATCAATTTCTCAATTTTCAAACCTAGGGGAAAATCATCAACAGTCAACACATATCATGCAATCAATCTATGCTAATTCAATTAAAATCCAGCAAGCTCACCGACACAAGACTCAAATACATACTCTTGATCTTCTCAAATTATTCAAGAGCTAAATTCAAAAACAAACGAAGGAAAAGAAAAACACAAACTAACAAGAAAATGAAAATAAACTAAGGAGAAGGGTTAAGAAAACTCATTGAGGGGCTCCCGCCTGGATCCCATTGCTTGTAGCATAAGGCCCAAGTGATAGCCAAAGGACGGAAGCTAATTCCATGGTCCCACAACTTGCATCCTTGATATGGAAGTGAGAACCTGACAATCATGGTGACCTCGCCAAGTGCGGCGGACTTTTCACTCCCTCTTGGATCAAAGTTGACCTCCCGGTCAACAAAGTCCTCCCAATAAAAATGGGGTTCAACCTCTTGGATTGGCCATAGTGCCTTCATATTCAAGGATGCCAAATCCAGTCTCTCAGGAAGAGGCTTGAACTCCATCGCCGGCTGCTTCACAATGGGAGGTGGCAAATGAGTAGAGAGGATCATTGGTGCTGCTTCAACTTCTGCACGATTTTCATTCACTGTACTAACAAATCCATCACCTGCTATACATGCAGAAATCTCAGCACACACCACACAAAGGTTAGTGTTAGTATAATCAGCACATATAGTACAACAAACTGAATTAGAAAAGGCTTGAATGTCCGGAAATTCAACACACAGTTCATCAACAATAGTGTTCTTGACATTATTATCAAAATCATGTTCAAAAGAAGTATTCTCAGGAACAACTATTTGTGAATTTGTGCGTCCTTCAAGGAGATTTTGAGTTTGCAGTGTAGCCGAGGTGGAGGCAATGTGATCAATTTGAGCGACCAACTTCTGAAAACCAGCTTCTGTCCTCTGTTGGTTTTGATCAATTTGAGCGGCCAACTTCTGAAAACCAGCTTCTGTCCTCTGTTGGAATTGAAGATTGTGTTCTGCCATCTGTTGCACCAATTCTTCCAGACTGAGTTGGGCTAGTGTAAGGTCAGGCTGATATTGGTGCTGGCTTATTGTCATTTGATGCACCAAAGAAGCTATCTCATCCAAGATGCCCTGTCCTCCACCATGTTGGCCAGAATAATGGTTCACTCCGTTCATGCCAGAATCACTGCTAAACTCATAACCACCAGCGAAGCCAGGATAATATATGCATGATGACTCATAATAAACATTCGGCATATAATTTTGCATATAATTATTCATACTAAAGTTCACAACCAGACCTAGTAGCCAAAAATAATTCAGCAATGCAATTTTTTTTTTGTTAATAACAACAAGAGTCCCCGGCAACGACGCAAATTTTGACATGCTGTCGCACACGCGTCAAAAAGCGAGTGGTTTACAAAAACTGTAGTTAGGGCGCGACAACTCGAGTATCGTCTCACAAGGACTCTTGGATTGTTATTCGCAGAAAAGTTAGTTTTGGGGGTTTTGGATTCAAAATTCAATTAAGAAAACAGTTAAGAAAACAATGCAAATAGGTGATTCTCAATAATTGAAACGACTAACCTACTGCTCTCGGTTTCCCACTATCATTGTTTCATATACATTCCAAGCCCTAAGCGGATTCTAATCCCCTTTCGATTGTAGCGACAATTAACAAGCGAAATCGGCACTACGAGACGTATGCTCCTAATTCCCGAATTAAGCAAACGGGGTGAAGCTCTCGTGAATTAAGCAAACACGATTGAACACACGCGAATTAAGCAAACACGATTATGTATAGGAACACAATCATCGAAATAAATCAATACCTATTCTATACAATCCTGAATTAAGCAAACAGAACATATAGAACAATATTGAAAGAGAATAGCAAATCAATTGGGAATTACAAAACCTCAAGTGCCGCGTAAATCGGTTATAGTAGATCAATCCAAGGGAGTTAGTTCTCCATTACAAATATGACAAAAACCTATTTCGCAGCCGTCTAATCTAAAAGGAAAAGAAGATAAGATGATCCTCTCATTTTTGCCCTGAAACAAAAATTTATATCCTTCAGTTCTGCGCCCGCTCGCGAGGAGAGTAGCCTCTCGCGAGGCAAATCTTATGAGTGGCGTGAGTTCAAAATTGAGTTCTCGCGAGGCGATACAGTGATTCGCGGGGCGAGACTTCAAATTCCAATCTATCACGGCCGTGACCTTTCTCACGGCTAGGCCGTGACAGTCTCTGTCCTTCAGGGTTTGGATTTCTCGCGAGGCGAGGCGGTGATTCGCGTGGAGAGACAGAGAGGATGACATTTCTGGCACAGTAAGGCATCAGGCTCGCGAGGTGAGTAGCCTCTCGCGGGGCGAATAATTCCAGAATTGCTTCTCTTTATTAACCTGAAAACAAGAAATAGCAGCAAGTGCTTTATTCGACTCAAAATCAACTAAATTAACCTAAAAATACTTAAGAGACTCAAAATGTTGCTTGAGGACAATTACATCCAAATTTGGGCGAAAACGAGATTAAACTCGAATAAAACCTATGGTCTTACTAGTTAAAAACTAGTCGAGCCAGAGGCTGATCAAGGGACAACTGGCAAAAGCAACAACTCATACATACAAAGAAAGATAAGAACAACAAGTAGGTAAGATTATATGCCATGCTCATAAAGTATATATAGGTACAGAGGTAACAATCAATCAATCAAGTGGATACATAGATCTGGGGATACATTTATAAAATACATATACATATACATATATATATATATATATATATATATATAATTTCAAAAAAAGGCTGAGACTCAAATGTGTAACACCCCGTTTTTTGTATAAATTCTTTAAACGTTTATGTATGTTTTGTATATGTTAAAAAGGGCTAAGTGGGGTTTTAAAGTGGAAAATTCATTTCTGGTAGATGAGCACACCCGTGCTCATGTCCAGCATGCCCGTGCTTGATCAGCATGGTCAGTGGCTGCTTAAGTCACTAGCGCAGCCGTGCTCAAGGGGAGCACGACCGTGTTGGAAATGCGAGCTAAGTGACGTTAATGTCGCGAGCCCGTGCTTAGCTAAGCACGACTGTGCCTACAGAGAGTTTCATGAGGGTTATGAGCCAAACCCTCATATTAGTACTTTAGGAAATCCTAGTGTGACAGAAACCTCTCCCCTTTCCCTTTCCTTGAACCCTTCGAAGTTCTTGGAGTTCTTGAGTCCGTTTGGGAGAGAAGTGACGCGCGCTAGTGTCGATCAAGGTAATGTTGACATCCCTCTATTAGTCTCTTTTTTTATTCTTGGATCTACAGATTAATTGGTTGTTCTTTTCTTGTTTGGCCAAGGCTTGGGGAATTCATCGAGCGATTTGAGGGATCAAGAGTAAACTGCTTGCGCTGTCAATAGTTGGGATCTTCATACCAGTTATGGGGAGAAGGGATAGTATGAACATGTAGGCATTGAGGGTAGCGTAATGATGCCATGAATGATGTTTTGGATTGATTATGCTATTCATGATTATTGATGAATGTAAGTTAAGTTTGATGTTGTGAGATGACGACGATGTTAATAAGACATTAAAAGATGTTAATAATGATGAATGAAATTAAGGGATGTTTCCCAATTGTTCATAAGACTTGAACGATAGTAATGAGAGTCAAGGTTATTTCTTAAAGGTTTAGTCAAGACCCTATGATTGATTCATGAGCATTTTAGGGACATTAATAGTGAAACAGGAATTAAAGGATTAATTCCCCATAATTATAATACATGGAGACTAATTGAGAATAATGAAACTGATTATCAATGGTTAGTTAAAAGCCAATAGGATTGATCCTTGAATGCCCTAGGAAACTTAGCACGGGTTCTTAACCCTTTCTTCCCAGAACATTACAGTTAAGCTCCATCGAGCACGGTTGTGCTCAATAGACGGGTGTCTCACCTTTACAGAACATAACACTAAAATAGAACAAACGGGTGTCTCACCCCAATTGTCCCCAATAATGAAATAAGACACCGAACGAAGAAAAGACAAGTTAGACAAATTAAAGAAGATTGAATGAGATATTATCTAGTGTTAAGATGTTAAGCCGGTAATGATGTTTACCGCACGTTGTTGTACCTTGGTGCTTATTGGTCAAGGGGGCCTTGATGCTTAATGGTCAAGGTGTTGTTAATGTTGAACCTTGGTGCCTAGTGGCCAAGGGGGCCTCGATGCCAAGTGGTCGAGGTGTTGATAGTGATACAACTTTGGTAGCCTAGTGGCCAAAGCAGAGGTGGTGATTGTTGATTGTGTGTTGTTGTTCCTCATGCATTCATGCATCAGAGATGTTAGTGGGGGATGTACAACACATGGGAGGTCATCCGAGAGTAAGGTGATCTGGCCGTCCGCGATGATTCATCCGAAAGTTAGGTGAATCTGTTCCCCCCGCGGTGGTGCATCCGAGAGTAAGGTGCACGATGAGTGTGATTACACCTCATATTTCTTTATCATATTGCATGCATTTTCATGTAGTTTAGGCATTTTTAATTTGATTTTTGTTAGTTTTTACCTTGGAACGGGTAAGGTGGTTTTGTGGTGTTTGTGTGAAAGAATTGAAGATTAAAATGCTCAGGATCAGTTATGATGGAGTTTGCATGAAGACGGAGCTTGAAAAGCAAGAAAAATGAGCCAAACAGAGCCCATCACGGCCTAGCCGTGACAACCATCACGGCCATGATCGAGCAAGGCTGAAAAGAAAAGTATACAAAAGTCAGAACCTGTCACGGCCAGGCCGTGATGGCCATCACGGCAGTGACAGGCCAACCAATTCCAAGTTTTCCAAGACAGAATCTGACACGGCCTGGCCGTGACAGGCATCACGACCGTGACGCGAAAAATATGAAAATTTAATTGTTGATTTGATATGATTTTGTAACAACTTTAATCCAAAGTTACCCTACATTATAAATAGGACTCTAAGGCTCGAAAATAGGGATCCATTGGACTGCTACCCATAGGCAAAAACTAGGATTTCTCTTCTTCTCAATTCCTTCTCTTCTCTTAGGTTTCCTTTTATGCTTTTGTCAATCAAGATTGCTATGAACATGGCAATGCTTGAGTAGTTGTTTTTATTTCTAGGAATTGGGGCTATGCCCAAGATTTGTTTTATGTTATGAATTGACGTTTTACTTCTTGTTAATTTCAATTCGCTTTCGATTTAATTCCTATTGCATGAATTACTTGTGAATTTGGTGCGCACTTATTTGCATGTCATAGATACTCTAAGGAGGAACCTAGCGGTGAACTTAGGTATCGGATTTATAGGAATCAAACTTAGGACTTAAATCACGAGAGTTAGAAGCAATCCTTCGAGGGTTCACTGAATTGTCACAAAGCTTAAAAGGTTCGATTTAAATTCAATTACCACGAGAGTAGGGGTTGGTTTAATTGGGCACGGTTCTTGTATCCCGAGATGGAGCATTAACTTATTTAGGATAAATTCACCTTCAAATAAATTTCGATAATTAACAAGAGGGATAGTCAATTTAGTAACATGAGCAGTGTTGTTGGTAACCCAATTCCTGGAAATCTCTTTTGATATTGAAAAATCCCATATTTGATTTGATTGTGATTTTGTTTGATTGCGTTTTAGATATTTGATTTGTTAGTTAATATTTTAAAAAATCTTTTCCAAATCTTTTTCTAGTCCAATTTAATTGACGAAGCCGTTCACTTGAGGATTCGCGCCCATCAGTGCATCGGCTATCCAAGGGGTTCACCATGGTTTGGCGGACTTCCGGCGTTTGTGCTTAATGGCCAATGTGGATATGTAACTACGAAGTTGACTTCCTGATATAGATTGGACCCACATGGATAACAGAGTAGTGGGCTAGTGCTGCACCGCATAGCATACATTGATTGATTTGTTAAGGATGACGTAAACATGTTATGTATGATGGTTTGTGATAATATGCCATGTCTATATGATGTATGCTTATCTTGCTAACTGCTTCCATGACTTTATATTTTATACATGTTTCTTACTCCCTGTCTTTTGTTGTTTTGCTTTGCATGTACCTTTTTGTTATGCAGAGGACGGTGAGCAGCCTGTTGAGGAGTGACTACGAGGAGTCGCTACTCTTAGTTTAGGATCTCTTAGTTTATGTTGTTATCCGTGATGTTTCTGGATTTTGGTTATACCAGTTCTATGACGTGACATCAGGGTTAGGTTTTGTTTTTCATGTTTTGTTTCTTTTTAAAAAACTTGATTTATTTCCGTGTGATGACATTTTGTTTACAATGTGGTATATTCTGCTCATTGGTTTTTATTATTATGATATAATATGGATGTGTTTATTTTATCTCTTTTATTTTCTGCCTTTATAAATATATGCGGGGTAGAGCGTGTCACAAAATGGATGCCTAGGACTAGATCTAACTTTGCTCCATGGAGACTATTGTTGTCATAATGTTTTGTCGAGATAGCATTCAGGAAATATGCGTAAAATGAGACACCTCAATGTCCCATTAAAGAAGAACCCTAACTAATTACACCTTAAACCGCTTTATTAATGTTAGCACGTTGATTACATGCGAAAATAATATTATTGCGGGAGCAGGAAATTAAAACCATTTAAGAACATGCACATCGGAAAACATAAAACACACCAAATATATATATACACATAATATTTACAGCATATTCATAAGGTGTCCTCAAGGTACGTCAATTCCCAACAATAGGGATCATAAACCTATAAAAAAAACTATATATATAGACTCGCAAATTGAAAACATATACATAAATTGTTCTCAGAAGAAGTCATGCCGACACTGCCCACCCCGCCCCACCAAAAGTACATAAAAATCAAAATATGCTCAAAAGGCACTCCCTAGCAGATGTGTCTGACATAATCATATCATAGACGATATGGGCGCCTGGAACTACCCTCTCCCTCGCCGAAGGTATGATGGTAGACTCTAGCATCTCTGGCTCTGAGCTCCCACACAAACTCATCACCACCCTGTGGCGATGGTAATGATACATAGTCTGCATGCTCCTCCGTCTCCTGCCTCTCTGCACCATCCCGACAAGACTCATAGCCTCTGATTTGTCCATTATTTTCTACATGTCGTCAGGGAACTCTCTCTGACGCGGTGGAAACGACGTCTTGGCTAACGGTAAGCGTTGGGCGATTCTATATGTGCCACCCAGATGAAAGAAGGGACCTTCTCCAATGTCTCCCAAATAGGTTGTCTATCCTCAGCTTCCTCATCTTCAAAAGGAGTTTGGATCATCTTCCTTAGTCTCTTATTCTTTGGACCGTCTTGAGGTCCATCTCTATGTCTATCTCTGATCCCAATCCTAGTGGATGAGTGGCTTGTGAAGGTCGTCTAGCTGACCTGAGCTGCATGACTTGAGCCTCAGCTTCATTCAGCTTAATCTACTCAGTCACACTTTGATCAATTGTTCTTTCTTTTCAAGATGAACTTGCATTACATGGTCCAGCTTCATCATGATCAAGTTCTGCCTCCCAAACGAAGTCGGTGATTGACCATAGGATTTCAGATATGCAACATCCCCTTCTGGATTTCCATCAGCCAATAGTGTAAATATGTTGGGAAATGAAAACTTTCGAAAGAACGACTCCATAAGGGATAGCTGTGCTACTTTCTTTGTGCACCGCATAATATCTAAATATTGTGAAAAGAAGGTGGGGCAAGTTGATCTTCGCCTTTTGTCAGAAGGTGGCAAAGACAAAACTTGTGACTCATTGAGATGTTGTTCTTCGAGACAGTCTTGTGAAGAATGGCTTTGCTGAGGATTTGATTCAAAACCCTAGCTTCATCCTTCATTCTTGAAGCATTCCAAATTGGTTCTCTTCTAGTGTCAGGCCTCATAAGGATGTCCAACATTACCTTAAAACCACCCAAATCTTCTACCCATCTGTCTTCTTGAGTCATCCCATATTAGGGGCAATTGATAGCAGTCACTATTATCGCTTCCGAAACTATCACCTCAGTGTTGAGAACCCTAGCCTTAATTTTAGTGGCAGTGACTTCAGGGGCTTTCCAGAATTCTCTTACTAGGTCAGGATAAATTGAGATGGATTCCCCAAAATATCCTTCCCAACCAGCAGCTTTGATGTACTAACTTACATCAACACCATACTCCTTTACAATGTTGAGCTCGAAGTGATGCTCCATACCAACTTCAGCAGTTTCAAGATTGAAAACAACATTTGAAGAGGTTACCATTGATGCAGAGTGGAGGTTTTGAAAGACAAATAAAAGTGGTTTCTTTCGAACAAAAGATTTCAGAGAAAATGATTTTAGAGAATGTGAAAGGTTTTTGAGAAGGGGGAAACTAAACGAAGACGAAAAGGTTTTTCGTTTGAAAATAAATTTTTAATAAAAAGAAAATAGTGAAGGGACATGCATTAAATGCTGACATGGAACATGTCTATGGAAACCGTAAAAAACAATTTTTACAAATGATGGATAATAACTGACTCAATGAGAGAGAATATAGAATATGAATTTATTATGTCTTAGACAAAGATTTAATGTCATCAATGCAAATAATAACAGAAGGATTAGGGGAGGCATATTTCATTAGGCATATAGACATTAGACTACCTACCATGTAATAGACGAGCATTTAACACATACTGGTCAACCTATACTGGACGGCAACTTAATCAATACAAACAATGTTATGATGCTTACGAATGAAGATAAATATGTCCTTGGCTAGAGGTTTAGTAAAGATATCTTCCCATTGATGGTCAATATCTACAAATTGTATATCATAAACACTTTTTTGCACATAGTCTCTAATGAAATGAAGTTTTATCTCTATGTGCTTAACTCTGGAAGATTGGATTTTTAGATAGATTGATTACAATAGTGTTATCACACATATGTGAAATAATACTTACATACACATTGTAGTTCTCCAATTGATGTTTGATCTACAGAAGTTGTGAGCAACAACTAGCAGCAGATATGTACTCATCTTCAGCAGTTGATAGGGCAATGATATTTTGTCTCTTGCTTGACCATGAGACTAGACTAGCTCCAACGAAGTGACATCCTCCGCTGGTGCTGTGACACCCTCTACCCCGCATGTATCCATAAAGCATAACAGAGATATAAGGAAAATAACACATGCATATTATATCATAATAATAAAAAATGGGCAGAGACTACCGCGTTGTAACATAACTTCAACGTGGAAAAACTAATATGTTTATAAAAAGAAAACATTGAATAAACAAAAACATAAACGAAACCCAACCCCGGTGTCACATTACAGAGCTGGTATAACTATATTCTGAACATTTGAATAAACAACTTAAACTAAACATAAGTCCTAACTACGAGTAGCGGCTCCTCAGAGTCACTCCTCAGCAAGCTGCTCACCCTCCTCTGCTTAAGATACATGCAAACTAAAACAAGATATGGGGAGTGAGAACCGTATATATAAACATAATGGCAACATGATAGTTGCCAAGATGATCATAAAACAAAGCAAACATAACATGCATCATCATACCAGCACAACACGTATATCACAGACATATCATGTACATCAGTTTTATAATGCAATGTGACTCACTACTCCAAATGCATGTGGAACCATCTATACTGGGCATACAAATTTGGAGTTACATATCTACATTGGAAAATAAACACCAACGCCAGAAGCCCGCAACACAGTGGACCCCTTGGATAGCCGACGCACCATACTCTCGGATGCGCCACCACGGGTGTACATGATTCCCTAATCGGACGAATCACTGCGGACGACCATATCGCGTTACTCTCGGACGACCTCCTGGCTGTTGTACCTCCCCTAATAACTTCATGCATGATGCATGCAAACAAACAAACAGTCGTTTGACCACCACCTCCATCAACACCATTTAGTATGGCTTAACGTCTTTGGTCAATAAGCACCAAGGTTAACATCATCTTTAATCTTTTAACTTTAACAACACTCTGGCCATAAGCACCAGTGCTCAACACCTTGACCACCAGGATATCGAGGCCCCTTGGCCACTAGGCTACCAAGGTTCAACATCAACAACACCTTGACCACAAGGCTATCAATGCCCCCTTGGCCACTCGGCTACCAAGGTACAACATCAACAACATTATCTTCTCACTTTAGCTATTAACACTCTGGCTCTTAAGCACCAGAGTTCAACACCTTGACCATTAAGCATCAAGGCCTCCTTGACCACCCGACTACCAAATAACATTATCGTCTTTAAGTTATCTAGCTTCTATGTACTTCGTTTGGTGTCTTCTTTAATTATTATGAACACTTGGGGTGAAACACCCCTGTTATGCTTTATGCGTTCTATTATGTCCAGGGGAGCACAGGCGTGCTTCCCCCTCAGCACGGGCATGCTGAACTTTTAGTCAACCACGGTCGTGCTGACTATTGAGCACGGGCGTTCTTAGGCAGCACGCCCTTTTAGAATTTCAAATTGGAGCACGAGCGTGCACCTTGTTAAGCACGGCCGTGCGGGTGCACCTTGTTTATGGGCAGAAGGTGAAAACCCTACTAATTACTATGGATTCAGGACACCATTAACTTACTACTCCATAGTCATATTCTTAATTAATTCCATGTCTTTAACTTATGGGGAATTAATCCTTTAATCATAGCTTTGTTATTAATGTCCGTAAAACACTCACTAATCAATCCTAGGGTCTTTAACTAAGCCCTATGAGCATAACATTGCCTCACATACTATTGTTGACGGAATCTAGGCAAGTATACCTAGTCGTACAAGTAATACGGTGGTGAGACCGTTTATCGTTCCCACGAGGACTGTGACAAGTACTATCACGTACCAAATCAATTAGTATCTAAGCGGATATTTGGATCAAAGGGAGCTCAATAGTAAATACCAAGCCCAATCAGATTTAAAACCTAAAATAAACAAAATAAAAGGAAAAGTTCTTTTTGGCTTTTTGTCGAACACTTGGAAGGTAGTTAAAAGGATTCCTCAAATCTATGAAAGATGTTGGGATTAGGTTCACTAAGCTTCATCCCCATGCAATGAAATGACTAATAAACAGTTTCTACTTCAAATATGACAATAAATCCACAAGATTACTCAAGCCCTGATTCCTCAGATGACAAGAGCCTAAATCCACTAATAGACCCTAATTCCTTAGGTGGCCTAGATTAATGAATTTGCATGATGATTAGGGATTACACGATTGCTAATAAACCTAAATCCATTCCTAGATACAAGGTTTACTAGGTTGTTGATTTCAGTTCTAGTTCTAATACGAATTTTCCAGTTGCATACCAAAACAATAATCAAGTCATGGGGGATCACACCACAACAAGCATTAAGCATGGAAATCAATCACTCATAAGGAAGCAAAAACTGTATTATAAGATCAAGTAAAATACATGGAGAATTACAAAATAGCTACATCTAATCCCAACAATGGGAGGTTTAGCTACTCATGATAAATGACAAAATCAAAGAAATAGAGATGAAAAGGAGAAGAAACTCCATGGAATCCTTGTGCAGCTGGCCCTGGTTCAGTGAGAGTGTCTTAGGGTTCAAAAACTATCCTCTTCTGTTCTGCCCGTGCCTCTTTATAGATTAGGATTCGCGTCATGGCCGTGATGGCCATCACGGCCAGGCCGGGACGAGTTCTGCCTTGGGCGCGCTTTCAAAATATGTTTGTCACGGCCGTGACACTCATCACGGCTAGGCCGTGATAGCTTCTTCCTTCACCAATTGGTCTGTCACAGCCGTGATGAGCATCACGGCTAGGCCGTGACAGATTCTGCCTAGGAGGGTTCTGACTCAATTAACATGTCACGGCCCATCACGGCTAGGCCGTGACAGCTTCTGACTTTTGCCTTCTTTCTTCTCAATTATTGCTCAACCACGGCCGTGATGGATATCACGGCTAGGCCGTGATGGGCTCTGCTTGGCTCAATTTCTTCACTTTTCAAGCTCTATCTTCATCCGAGCTCCATCATGGTCAATCTTGAGCATTTTTCCTTAAATTCCTGCAAAACAACACCAAGAAACCGCTTCACCCGTTCCAAGGTAAAAACTAATAGAAATCAATTTAAATATGCCTAAACTATATGAAAATGCATGCAGAAGTGTACAAGAATTATGATGTGAAATCACACTATCAAATCACCCCAAGCTTATTCAATTGCTTGTCCTCAAGCAATCACTAAGGCCTGAACATATAAATAATCAGAACATGGATAGCGAACCAAGAACCCGAGTAAATAATCCAAGTAACAGGCATTTCAAATAATTCAGCAAGAGACAATCAGTTTCAAGTCCAATTAGAAGCTTAGGTTTCTTAGACTCGTATTCTCACTGATTTGGGCACTCTTTCTCACCTGAAAATCACCCCAAGCTTGTTCATTTGCTTGGCACTCTTTCTTACCTCACTCAAGTGTTTAGGGATATATGACAATTCGCTCCATTTTCCTCAAGGAATGAATTCTACCATAGGCTTGACTATCAACCAAATCTCTACTTTATTAATGAAAACAATTGAGAATCAAGAGGTCTTTTGCTTTGGTTGTAACGTGGCCATGGGATTAATCGTTAGGTGGGGAAATCAAGAAAAGGAAATTTCAAAAAGGCTAAACAAAATATCAAGCATTGCCAAACATGACACCTTCTAAAATGCCTTTTTGGGTTTTGATTCACCTTTCCACCTTTCTTTCTTTCTTTTCATTTTATTTCCCACTTCTTCTTGTCATCCCCTTCTCCATATTTATTTTCTTTTTCTTTTTCTAATTTTCTCTTTTTTTTTTCATTTGGAGAAGGGGAGATTTTCAATCCAAGAGAAATATTTTCTGAATTTCTCATCCCATACTTTTTCAACTACCTTTCTACCCTTTTTTGTAATACTTTAAAAGGTGCCATACCAAGCATATTCATCAAAGTAATTCAAGGTACCAAGAAAAGTATTTTATTCTTTCAGGCTCAAAATTGGGCAACTAAGGGGAGCATTTAGTCATTCAAAGCTCAGAAGGCCGGAAAAATACCTAGTGCCTCAATCATTTTCAAAAAATGTTTTCAAATATTTTTAAGCTTCAAAATGGTTTCAAGTCAAGTTCTAGAGAATACAAACCAAGAGGAATAACAATCTATCACAAAGAATGGGGTAGATTTAATGAGTACCCCTTCTTGGCTCAAAATCTCACATTTTAGTAGTTCAGAAATCAGCGAGGAACACAAATCTACGGAACCACATGCTAATTATCAACTATCAACGATCATCTCAAGCATTTTTATTTATAGCCTTATCACAAGAATAAAAAATTGGGTTCAACAATTCACTATCTCAATTTATTTGGCACAAAGTTCTCACAATTGGATGCATAATCTAAGCAAGGGGGAAATCGAATCATGTGATCATGCAAACTACGCCTATATGAATGCAACATGCAAAATGCACAAGTATGCAAAAGTACCCCTACCCCAAGCTTAAAAACTTACATTGTCCCCAATGTAAATAATCAAGTCGGAGAAAGGAGAAAAAATGGAACGAATTATCGAGGTGGTAGCGGGTGTTGGCTAACATGATTAGTCAGAAACTTGTTGGGAAATGCATCACGACCGTGAGCCTCATCACGGGCAGGTCGTGATCAATTCTGGTCCACAGTGTCTGGCCTGTCACGGCCGTGACCTCCATCACGGCTAGGCCGTGATGCTTTCTGATCTTCAGGGTCCTCCCATCACGCCTGTCCATCACGGCTGGGTCGTGATCCTTTCTGGTCTTCACATTAGGCTCATCACGGCTGTGAACAGTGTCACGGCCTGGGCGTGATGGTTGCTGACTTTGTTGTCTCTGCCCATTTTGCTTCTCCTTCCTCCTTACCCTGAAAACACTTAACCAAACTATTAATTTATGATCTTTTTCCTCTTGATTTTCTCAAATTATTCAAGACTTAAAAATCAAAAACAAAAGGAAAATGAAAAGAAAACTTGGGTTGCCTCCCAATAAGCGCTTCTTTAACGTCACTAGCTTGACGGGTGGGTGATCTCAAGGATCATGAAGGCGCACAGCTGAGATCAATCTTTCGATGTCACCATCCAAGTAGGCCTTGAGCCTTTGGCCATTGACTTTGAAGGTCCTTTTTGAAGTAGGAGCCTCCACTTCTACAGCTCCATGAGGTGAGACTTCTTTGACAATGAACGGTCCCGACCACTTAGACTTCAACTTGCCCGGAAACAATCTCAGCCGGGAATTGAATAATAAAACTTGTTGTGCCGACTGAAATGTTTTCATCACGATCTTCTTGTCATGGTAGGTCTTGACTCGCTGTTTGTAAATAGCTGCATTCTCATATGCATTAAGGCGCATCTCCTCTAATTCATGTAGCTGATTGACTGTTTTCTCACCTGCCAGAGTGGCATCAAAATTCAAGAACTTCAATGCCCAAAAGGCTTGATGCTCCAATTCTACGGGTAGATGACATGCCTTCCCATAGACCATCTGAAATGAAGATAACCCCACAGAAGTTTTTAGTGCAGTCCGGTAAGCCCACAAGGCATCGTCAAGCTTCTTTGTCCAATCTCTTCTTGAAGCGACCACAGTCTTTTCCAGAATTCTCTTAACCTCCCGGTTGGAGACCTCCGCTTGCCCATTTGTTTGTGGATGATATGGGGATGCCACCTTATGCCTCACATCATACTTGGTCAACACATTTCTCAGTTGTGAGTTGCAAAAGTGAGGTCCCCCATCACTTATAAGGACCCTTGGGACACCGAACCGGGCAAAAATTTTCTTCTTGATGAATTTAATCACTGTCTGCGCATCATTCTTCGGTGTTGCAATGGCCTCCACCCATTTGGAAACATAGTCCACCGCCACCAAGATATATTGATTGGAGAATAAAGGTGGAAGTGGACCCATAAAGTCTATGCCCCAGCAATCAAATACTTCAACATCCAATATGTTTTGCAGTGGCATCTCATCCCTTTTAGATATGTTCCCGGTCCTTTGGCACTTGTCACAACTCTTCACATGATTGTAAGCGTCCTTGAAGATTGAGGGCCAAAAGAGCCCAGATTGGAGGACCTTTGCAGCTGTCCTGTCCCCATTGTAACATCCACCATACGGAGAGTTATTGCAATGCCACAGAATACTCCTCGCTTCCTCTTGACTAACACACCTCCTCCATAAGCCATCCGGTCCAACCTTGAACAGAAATGGGTCATCCCACATGAAATGGTTGGCATCTCGGAAGAATTTCTTCTTTTGTTGCCAAGTGAGGTGCTTTAGAACAATATTGGCTGCCTTGAAATTTGCCATGTCGGCAAACCATGGTCTTTCATGCACCAAAAATAAGGCCTCATCCGGGAACTCATCCCGAATGTCCTTTTGTTTGGCAGCAACTTCTTCATTCGCTAGCCCAGATAAGTGGTCAGCCACCAAATTTTCCCTGCCCTTTTTGTCCTTAATGACTAAGTCAAATTTCTGCAATAATAGAATCCACCTTATGAGTCTTGGTTTTGAATCTAACTTAGTCAACAAATATTTAATTGCAGCATGATCAGTAAAAACAGTGACTTGTGAACCAATCAAGTATGAACGAAATTTTTCCAATGCAAACACTATGGCCAACAACTCTTTTTCAGTTGTTGCATAATTTACTTGGTTCTCATTGAGAACCTTGCTAGCATAGTGAATGACATGGAAATTTTTTTCCCTCCGCTGTCCAAAAACTGCCCCAACTGCGTAGTCACTGGCATCACACATTAATTCAAATGGTGACTCCCAGTTGGGTGCAACAAGAATGGGAGCGGTGATCAACTTGTCTTTTAAAATCTGAAAAGAGGTAAGACAATCATTATCAAACACAAATGGAGTGTCCTTGTTCAAAAGGCCACACAACGGCTTGGCTATCTTTGAGAAGTCCTTGATGAACCGCCGGTAAAAGCCTGCATGCCCAAGAAAACTCCTCACACCCTTGACATTCACTGGTGGAGGTAGTTTCTGAATCACATCAATCTTGGATTTATCCACTTCGATCCCCTTAGCTGAAATTTTGTGCCCAAGCACAATGCCTTCCAGCACCATAAAATGACACTTCTCCCAATTTAACACTAAATTGGTGTCCATGCACATCTTTAACACAGCAGCAAGGTTAGACAAACAATTATCATAAGAGGAACCGAAAACAGAAAAATCATCCATGAAAACTTCAATGTATTTTTCTACCATATCAGAGAAAATGGAAAGCATGCACCTTTGAAATGTCGCAGGCGCATTACAAAGACCGAAATGCATCTTCCGATAGGCAAAAACTCCAAAAGGGCATGTGAAGGCAGTTTTCTCTTGGTCTTTCGGGTTAACTGTAATTTGGTTATAACCTGAATAACCATCCAAGAAACAATAATAAGCTTGACCGGCCAACCTCTCCAACATTTGGTCCATGAATGGAAGTGGGAAGTGATCCTTCCTAGTAGCTTGATTTAGCTTCCGGTAATCTATACACATTCACCAACCGGTGACCGTTCTAGTTGGGATCAACTCATTCTTCTCGTTGTGCACGACGATCATGCCACCTTTCTTTGGAACCACTTGTACCGGACTCACCCAAGCACTATCGGAAATCGGATAGATCATTCCAGCTTCAAGGAGTTTCAGCACCTCCTTCCTTACCACTTCTTTCATTGTAGGATTGAGCCTCCTTTCCGGTTGGACCACCGGTTTAAATTCAGCCTCCATCATGATCTTGTGCATACAAAACGTGGGGCTAATACCTTTCAAATATGAGATGGACCATCCAATAGCTGTTTTATGCTCTCGAAGCACCCTTACAAGTTTCTCCTCTTCCAATTTGGACAATACATTGCTCACTATGACAGGGTCTTCATCATTCTCACCAAGAAATACATACTTCAAGTGGGGAGGTAGAGGTTTAAGCTCTAACTCGAGCTTCTCTTGGACTTCATCCTTTTTGAGCTCTTCTTTCCCAGTATTGACAGCATGTTGAATGGGTTGAGCTTCCAGATCACACAAATAGTCTTCTATTTCGTTCTCCTCTTCTTCATCAAGATTTTCAATAGAACTCATGGTTACCTTCTCAAGAGTAGAGGAATGGTGCTGTTGTGCAAAGACTTCTTTAGCCACTACATCCACAATGTCCATGCAGAAGCAATTCTCTTCATCACTCGGGCGATGCATAGCTTCAAACACATTGAAAGTAACCTCTTCATCTTGCACTTTGAGTCGGAGTTGGCCCTTTTGTACATCTATCAAAGCACGACCAGTTGCTAGAAAAGGTCTCCCCAATATAAGTGGAACTTCCGCATCTTCCTCCATATCTAATATCACAAAATCCGCTAGGAAGATAAACTTATCCACTTTCACCAAAACATCTTCCAAAATACCATAAGGACGCTTGATTGATCTATCGGCTAGTTGCAATGCCATCCTTGTTGGTTTCACCTCACCACCTCCAAGCTTGTTCAAAATTGAAAGCGGCATCAAATTGATACTCGCTCCCAAGTCACACAAGGCCTTCCCAATAGCAACACTCCCAATAGTGCAAGGGATTGTAAAACTACCAGGATCTTTAACCTTTGGAGGTAGCTTCCTTTGAAGTATCGCACTACACTCTTCTGTCAAGGCAACAGTCTCACCTTCTTTGAACTTTCTTTTCTTCGTGAGCAACTCCTTGATGAACTTTGCATAAGTGGGCATCTGCTCTAATGCTTCAGCAAAGGGTATGTTAATCTGTAACCTCTTGAAGATGTCAAGAAATTTGGCAAACTGTTCTTCCTTCTCCTTTTTCTTGCTCAAATGAGGATATGGCAACTTCACATAAGAGGGGATCTCTTGAGGCTTGTCTCCATCTTTCAAAATCTGACTTTTACTCCTCCTCAAAATTGAATTTTCATTCACTAGCTTCTCCCTCTTGTCTTTTTCACTGTCTTTTTCTTCCTCCTCTACTACAACCTCTTTGCCTTTTTCCTCTTTTTTCTCAGCACTCAACTTTGTTTTTTCATCAACTCTCTGATTTTTCACCAAAGGCTCACCACTCTCTTCCTCAAGACTTTTACCACTCCTCAAAAAAATAGCCTTACAATGCTCTTTAGGATTAGTTTGAGTATTACTTGAAAAACTGCTGCTAGATTGCTCCGCTTGTTGCTTTGCAATCTGTCCAACTTGAACCTCCAAGTTCTTTATAGAAGCATCGGTGTTTTTCTAGTTTGACATGGACATTTGCATGAATTGATTGAGGGTGTTCTCCAAGATAGAAGTCCGGTCTTGAGGCGGTGGTGTGGGTTGAGGCTTACTTGCTTGTCCGACATCTTGTTTCCAACCAAAACTTGTTTGATTTCTCCACCCTTGGTTGTAGTTGTTAGGGTATTGGTTGTTGCCTTACCGCCCATAGTTCCCCATATAATTAGCTTCCTCATGGGAATTAGGTGGGGCCTCCATTATCATTATCTCCTCCACAAAAATCACATCTCATTACCTGTTGATGTGTCATGGTTGTCCCTTGAACAGTTTGGAGTTGTTGTGGGAGTTGAGCTAGTTGCTTGGTGATGGACTCAAGTTGTTGTGTCATAGCTTATTTTGAGCCAAAAGTGCAGTTTGTGAGTCTAACTCCAACACTCCCCTTCTTGATGTGGGACCCCGATCATGATGCATCAAATAGTCATTAGATGCCATAGCTTCTATCAAAATCAATGCTTCCTCCGGTGTCTTTGTGTTCATGGAACCTCCAGCTGAGGCATCCAACATATACCTGGTTGATGGCCTCAATCCATTGCAAAATGTTTGCATTTGAGTATGATCATCAAACCCATGATTTGGACATCTTTGGAGCAAGTCTTTGAACCTTTCCCATGTGTCATGAAGAGTCTCACCCACTTGTTAAGCAAAGCTTATGATATCACCCCTTGTCTTCACAAATCTTGAGGTGGGAAAGAACCTTGAAAGAAATCTTGCCTCTAAGTCATCCCATGTAGTGATGCTCCCCTTTGGTTGAGATCGGAGCCAAGACTTGGCTCTATCTCTTAGAGAGAAAGGGAATAACCTTAGGCGAAGTGCATCATCGGAAGCACCATTCTTCTTCATCATATCACATAACTCCAGGAAGTGGGAGACATGATTATTAGGATCCTCCTTCTCCAATCCGGTAAATTGATTTTGTGAAACTATATTGATGAAAGATGGATTGATTTCAAAATTTGTGCAGTTCACTGGAGGCTTCACTATGCTAGTGACATGCCGATTGACATTTGTATTGGCATAGTCCCCAAGTGTCCTCCGTGGTGGAGCATCTTCACCATTGCCTGCCATCTCAAGTTGTGCTAATAACTTCTGCTGTCTCGCTTGCCTCCGATTCTCCCTAGCTGTTCTTTCTATTTCCGGATCGTAGAGAAGTTGGTCGGCTGGTACAGTACCTCGCATGCACAAATAAGACTAGACACCAAGAGTGTTAGCTGTAAATGACAGCACACAAACATCAAATAAAACAGAAAAACTATGACAGCAAAACAGAAAAAATATGACAGTAAACAGATAATAAAACATAAAAATTTATTTTTATTTTATTTGCTTAAATTAATAACCGAAATGGGTATGCTAATATTGAAACACAGTCCCCGGCAACGGCGCCAAAAACTTGTTGGACGAAATCTAGGCAAGTATACCTTGTCGTACAAGTAATACGGTGGTGAGACCGTTTATCGTTCCCACGAGGACTGTGACAAGTACTAGCACGTACCGAATCAATTACTATCTAAGCGGATATTTGGATCAAAGGGAGCTCAATAGTAAATACCAAGCCCAATCAAATTTAAAACCTAAAATAAACAAAATAAAAGGAAAAGTTCTTTTTGGCTTTTTGTCGAACACTTGGAAGGTAGTTAAAAGGATTCCTCAAATATATGAAAGATGTTGGGATTAGGTTCACTATACTTCATCCCCATGCAATGAAATGACTAATAAACAGTTTCTACTTCAAATATGACAATCAATCCACAAAATTACTCAAGCCCTGATTCCTCAGATGACAAGAGCCTAAATCCACTAATAGACCCCAATTCCTTAGGTGGCCTAGATTAATGAATTTGCATGATGATTAGGGATTACACGATTTCTAATAAACCTAATTCCATTCCTAGATACAAGGTTTACTAGGTTGTTGATTTCAGTTCTAGTTCTAATAAGAATTTTTCAATTGCATACCAAAACAATAATCAAGTCATGGGGGATCACGCCACAACAAGCATTAAGCATGGAAATCAATCACTCATAAGGAAGCAAAAACTGTATTACAAGATCAAGTCAAATACATGGAGAATTCAGAAATAGCTACATCTAATCCCAACAATGGGAGGTTTAGCTACTCATGATCAATGACAAAATCAAAGAAATAGAGATGAAAAGGAGAAGAAACTCCATGGAATCCTTGTGCAGCTGCCCCTGGTTCAGTGAGAGTGTCTTAGGGTTCAAAAACTATCCTCTTATGTTCTGCCCGTTCCTCTTTATATATTAGGATTCGCGTCACGGCCGTGACGGGTTCTGCCTTGGACGCGCTTTCAAAATATGTTTGTCACGGTCGTGACACTCATCACGGCTAGGCCGTGATAGTTTCTTCCTTCACCAATTGGTCTGTCACGACCGTGATGAGCATCACGGCTAGGCCGTGACAGATTCTACCTAGGAGGGTTCTGACTCAATTAACATGTCACGGCCGTGATGGGCATCACGGCTAGGCCGTGACAGCTTCTGACTTTTACCTTCTTTCTTCTCAATTATTGCTCTACCACGGCCGTGATGGATATCACAGCTAGGCCGTGATGGGCTCTGCTTGGCTAAATTTCTTCACTTTTCAAGCTCTATCTTCATCCAAGCTCCATCATGGTCAATCTTGAGCATTTTTCCTTAAATTCCTGCCAAACAACACCAAGAAACCGCTTCACCCGTTCCAAGGTAAAAACTAATAGAAATCAATTTAAATATGCCTAAACTATATGAAAATGCATGCAAAAGTGTACAAGAATTATGATGTGAAATCACACTATCAACTATATTCATGTCTTACATAATTAATAAGCCCTATCAATTAATTAGAGACTTATTAACATCTTATTGTTGGGTTTAACATCCTCAACAATCAACGCTCATTCAGAGCACAACATCATCATAACAACATTCTCATCAAAACAGCATCATCATCATAACATTCATTACATCATTAAACATCATACATAATTAGGCATACCAATTATCAATAGAATTCACATCATTATGAGCAAAGCAATAACATACAATATCATACAACATCAATTAGACAATTAGCATGCAACCAGGTCATGGGTTAACCCTCATCTTATGCTACCCCATATTATACATGTTCATACTGGCCCTTCTCCCCATACTTGGTATGAAGATTCTCAGACAACGACGATGCGGGCTAACTAGATGCGTTCCCTTGAGCGGCTCGACGAGTTCCTCAAGCCTTAGTCAAACAAGAAGAGAACAACCAATTAGTCTCTAGATCTAATGATAGAAGAGAGACTAAGAGAGAGGGATGACAACATTACCTTAAACAACACTAGCGCGTGACTTCTCTCCCAAAGCTAGAGCAAGAACACCAATAACTTCAAAGGGTTCAAGGGAAGGGAAAGGGAAGAGGTTTCTACCACACTAGGATTGCCCAATGTGCCAAAATAGGGTTACACATGAATACCCTCGTGCACTGCCCTCTATTTATAAACTCTGACCTGAGCACGGTAGTGCTCCCTCTATGGACGATCGTGCTTAATGTGAGCAAGGGGTCGTGCTCACTTAAGCACGATCAGACAAAAACAACGTCAATAGGCGTGTTGAGTACGATCATTCTCCCATTAAGCATGGCTCTGCTTGTGGCCTAGACAACCACAACGCAGGTACCTTTATCATGGGCATGCTGATACATGAGCATGGCCATTCTCATGCATCAGGAAGGGATTTTAGCCTTAGAATCCCACTTAGCCCTTTATAACCTACCTAGGGTCAAACATAACACACATACAAGAACTTATAACGAAAAACGGGGTGTTACAGGTGCTTTCTCTTTCTATGTGATCTCCAACATAGTCAGCATCACAAAAACCAACTAATTTGTGATCATCATTTTTCTTAAAGCACAAACCTATATTAGTATTAGCCTTTAAATATCTAGATGCACATAAACAAGCACATAAACAAACACTGAACATAATGTCAGATCTAGATGCAGTGAGATATAAAAGAGATCCAATCATACCTCTCTATACCTTTTGGTCTACCTTATTATCTTTATCATCTTTTTTCAGTTTGGACATGGAATGTATGGGTGTATTCATTGGCTTCCAGTCATCCATCTTGAATTTATTCAAGAGTTCTTTAGTGTACTTTGTTTGATGAAGGTACACCTTGTCCACAGTTTGTTTTACTTGAAGACCAAGGAAGAATTTGAGTTCTCCCATCATGCTCATCTCCAATTCCTTTTGCATAATCTTAGAGAATTCCTTACATATAGACTCATTAGTTGGACCAAAAATTATGTCATCAACATGTATTTGAACAATTATAAAACTGGACTTATTGGATTTCCTAAATAGGGCTGTATCAACCTTTCCTCTACTAAATCAATTGTCCATTAGAAATGAACTTAGTCTTTCAAACCAAGCTCTAGGAGCTTGTTTCAGACCATATAAAGCCTTCTTTAGCTTATACACATGTTCAGGATGGGTTTAACTTTCAAAACTAGGGGGTTGCATAACATATACTTCTTCATTTATAAAACCATTTAAGAATGCACTTTTAACATCCATTTGATGAAGCATCGTGTTATGATGTGCAGCAAATGATAATAAAATACGTATAGCTTCTAGTCTAGCTACTAGAGCAAAGGTTTCAGTGTAGTCAATACCTTCTTCTCGAGAGTAGCCTTGAGCAACTAGTCTAGCTTTCTTTCTTACCACCTTACCATTCTAGTCTAGTTTGTTTCTGTAAACCTATTTGGTACCTGTGACTGGTTTGTCTTAAGGAAGAGATACTAGAGTCCAGATTCACTTCTTTCATATTGATTCAATTCCTCTTGCATGGCTAGAATCCACCCCCCGTCTAGTAGAGCCTCGTCTACTGAATTTGGTTCCATCTCAGAGACAAATGTAGAATCAGCTTGCTCTTTGAAAGTTGATCTTGTCCTAATTTTGTCACTGGTACTACCAATGAATTATTCTTGAGGATGGTAATTCTTGAAGTTTCATGACCTCTGATTGTTATCATGTTTTGAAGTTGATGCTTTTGATCCATTTTGTTGGTTGTCTATCAAATCATCACCCTTGACAGTTACCGGACCACCCGAGTCTTTGAGATTTAAATCTGCAAAAGCTTCATCTAGCTCTGATAATTTCTTATCAGGCTAGTTGTCATCAAGTCTAACATGTATAGTTTATTCAACAACTAAAGTTCTAGAGTTATAGACTCTAAATCCTTTAGATGACTCAGAGTATCCTACCAGAATCCCACTATCTACTATACCAGCA
Source organism: Sophora flavescens (assembly GCA_030762895.1). Classification (NCBI taxonomy): domain Eukaryota; kingdom Viridiplantae; phylum Streptophyta; class Magnoliopsida; order Fabales; family Fabaceae; genus Sophora; species Sophora flavescens. Next base: position 145,483,911 of record CM061064.1, read on the forward strand.
AACTTACCAAGTTGATCTTTAGTATTTAATATAAAACATTTACAACCAAAAGGATGAAAGTAAGATATGTTGGGTTAGCATCCTTTTCACAATTCATAAGGAGTCCTATTCAAAAGTGGTCTAATGTATATTCTGATATGAATGTAGCAAGCAGTTTTAATAGCTTCAGCCCAGAAGTGTCTTGGGACAGAGTTGTCATTGAGCATTGTCCTAGCCATCTCTTGATGAGACCGGTTCTATCTCTTTACAATACCATTTTGCTGCTGTGTTCTAGGTACTGAGAAGTTATGAAGAATACCACTATCTTCACATAACCTTTCAAATAGCTCATTTTCTAACTCTCCCCCAAGGTCACTTCAGATTGAAAGGATACACATGCCCTTTTCATTTTGTACACGTTTGAAGAATACATAAAAGACCTTGAATGACTCATCCTTATGAGTTAATAATATAACCCATGTCCATCTAGTGTAGTCGTCTACTATGACTAGACCATACTTCTTTCCACTAACTGAGGCAGTCCTTGTTGGACCATAGAGATCAAGGTGTAGTAGCTCTAGTGGTCGTGTGGTACTAACAATGTTCTTAGATTCAAAAGAACTTTTTACTTGTTTTCCTTTTTGACATGCATCATAGAGAGCATCATATTTGTACTTAAGGTTTGGAAATCCTATCACAAGGTTATGCTTGTTCAGCTTTGAGATTAACCTCAAGTTTGAATGACATAGCATTTTGTGCCAAATCCATCACTCATCTTCAATGGACACTAGACATGATACACTCTCATTTGTGAGGTCCTCCAAGTCAATCTTATACAGATTGTTCCGCCTCTTTGCAATAAACAAGATAGATCCATCAGTTTTCTTGACACTACACATGTTTTTTTCAAAGAAAACAACATACCCACTATCACACAATTGACTTTTGCTTAGCTAGTTGTGTTTTAATCCTTCAACTAAAAAAAAATTATCTATAGAGGGGAAAATGATGTTTACCAATCCCTGTGATCTTTCCTTTTTTTATTACCACCAAAGGTAACCCAACCACCATCTTTATGTTTGAGGCCTTGGATCATAAACCTTTCTCCCATCAAGTGATGTGAGCACCCACTGTCCAAGTACCAAGATAGGTGTTTCTTTCTTGTTGTTAAGCAGGTCTGCAATAGTATAATCATGTTCTTAGGTACCTAGATTGACTTAGGTCCTTTCTTGTTAACAATATACATTAGACGAGTGAGATTTTGTTGCTTTGTGTTGTGCATGTGACTTTGATACTTTGTGAGATGCATTCCGCTTCAATTTGTCATAGCCTAGGCCAGACTTGCCATGAGGTGATCTTGAGTACCTCAGTATCAAATTTAGCTTTTCAGAGCCCCCAACAAACTTATACAGATTCTCTGTCAGATAAGTCACATCTTGTTTAAGTTTTACAACCTCACAAGGGACATTTGGCTCAATATTGAGTTTTCCAGTTAGACTGACATTCTCAGACTTAAGTTTCTTGTTTTCATCAACTAGAGCATGTTTTTCAATGCAGACTCTCATATTCTTTTGTTAACTTTGAAAACTTATTTCTAATACTTTTATATTCATGTGACAGAATAGACAAGTTACTTAACAACTCATCAAATGCTTCTTGTAGAGTAGACGAGTCAGATTCTATTACCTCAACATCTGCATTGTCTTCATCTGAAAAGGTGTTGGCCATAAGACAAATATTTGCCTCTTCTTCAGCTCTTCTTCCTCATCTGATGAGGATAGATCCAGATCCTCCCAAGTAGCTATCAGACATTTATTTCTCTTAAAGAATTTATTTTTGTCCTTTAACTTTGGGCAGTATACTTGAAATGAACAGGCTTTTTGCACTTGAAACACAAATATGGACCTTTATCTTTTGAATCAGGTTATCCTTTGAAAACTTCCGATTGAACTGCTTCCTTCTGACTCCACCCTTCTTTCTCGACATTTTTTGAATCTTTCTGAAGATGAAAGAAAGTTCATCTTCAACAAATCCATCATCTCTATCAGAAGGGCTTGCTTCATCAGAAGACTCCTCAACTTTCAAGACTTTTGATGAGCTACCCTTCTTAGCTTTTAGGGCAATAGACTTCCCTTTTATGGTACCTCTTCAAGAGTTAGAGTATTGAGATTTTTAGCTTCTTGAATGGCAGTGCCCTCGGGTCTCCACTACTTGGGCTAGCTTCTCAGGATTTTTCTTACATGCTCTTTGTTTTCATATGTTTTTCCAAGAGATATCAAGCCATTTGTTATAGTTTGAAACCTACCAAACATTCGATCTATGGTTTCATGTTCACTAATTTTGAAAAACGTATACTGGTGAACCAACATGCTTATTTTAGATTCCTTCACTTGAGAAGATCCTTCGTGAGTTAGGGCTAGAGTATCCCATATTTCCTTAGCTGTGTTACAGCTATGGACTTTGTCATGCTCAGATCTGGTGATAGTACATCAGGTAGTGCTTAGCTTTGAGGTTGAGTTGATGTTGAGTCTTTTGCTCAGCTGTCCTTTGAGCTCTGGGAATAGCAGCTCCATTGTCGCTTCTAGGTTCAAAGTAACCATTTTCAATCAACTCCCATATGTCCACATTTTGTGCATCAAGGAAAGCGTCATTCTCTTTTTCCAGTAGTCATAATCACTACCATCAAAGAGTAGAGGTCTGTTGATTGCTTGTCCTTCGTTGTCCATCCTTGTTGGATCGTACTCCTTCAGCACTTGTTAGATGCTCAACCCTTTCGAGGCTGAGCTCTGATACCAACAGAAAAAGACACAAGGAAACACAAGAAGGGGAGTTGAATTGTGTTTCTTAATAGATTTTTCAAAATCCTTTCCAAAAACAGTTTGCAAGCAAGCAATAAAATAAATGCACACAATAAAAACCTCTTTAAAGAAGATTTAATACACTCAATATCAAATCCCTGAGAGTTAGTCTAAAATAAAACTGACAAGAGATAAGGAATAAGAAAACAACCACACAAGAATTTATCCTAGTTCACTCTCTTCCAACTGAGACCTGCGTCCAGTCCCTTCTACTTAAAGTTTTTCTCCACTATTATCATATAGCTTTCAATTATTCTTTTCATTTTCCTCTTGAGGCTTACAAACTCACAAGTATTCAACACCTCTCCAGGCACTCAAGTATTCTTTTACAGTCAAGCCTCTTCAGGCTCCCTCTAACTTAAGAGATGATATGAGTTCAGATACGATTACAAAGAAAGTATCCAGGAGAGGTTTCGGCAGAGTTTCAGTACTTTGAATAATCAGAGCTTCATTATTTTCTTCACTCAGGTCGTCTTGTATTTATAGAAGAAATGCAGGTTCGACTCTTTTTCTTCAACGATCTTTAAGAAATATCCATTTAGAGATAGCATTAAATTCTAAGATCCTTGAGTCTGATAACTTGTTGTTATGATCTTCTAAAAGAGCTTTTGATTATCAGAAATGCTCAAAGTAGAACAACCACTTCTTAGTTGAACCCAAAAGTTTCCTTTTGTCTTTCCTTGTTTGTAAGTGGTGTCAACTTTGCAGAGCTTGTGTCAGGGTAGAAAGGCAGATGTGTAATCGAGGGTACTATGTTTCTTTTACCAAGACTAATGTTTAAACAATTAAAAAATATAAGGTAAAACTTCTGAAACATATATAATAAACAAATAAACATTTTGAGAGCATAGTACTAAGTAGACGAGATTCGAAAACATACGTCTTTGGACGTCAAGTTATAAAGTTGAAGCGTAACACCTGGGTAGTCTACTATCAGGTTGTCTAGAGTTTACCGGGTAGTCTACTAAGTCTTTGTACTTGCTTAACTAGACTAGCTAACTTCCCGTGGAGTAGACTAGAGGATCGTCTAGCGGACTTAGTGTAGACTAGCGATAAGCCTTTGGGCTTATTTAGCGCGCTCTATAGACTTGAGTGCTCGTCTAGCTAGTCATATTTAGTCCTGCAGACTTGTATAGATGAGTTAGTTAATAAATCTAACTTTGTCATATACATTTAATCTTTTTGTTAACATCAAAATTTTTAGAGATTATTAACCATAACCACTTTGGTTCCAACACTTTAGTGTGGGATGCTTCCACGCAAGAGCGTAGCACCTGAGTCAACCACGTGTCCATGCAATTGACACATGTACACCATGTGTCAGAGGACATAGAACGCTTGAGTGTCCAGAGCCAACGTTTAAGCATCCTGTCTTGATGTCGATACACGAAATGTTTCAGTGCATTCTGAGCCTGTTTGAAGTCTGATTAACCTCAAACTTGAAACACTGGCTCATTAATACCTATGGAACAAGATTAACATTGAAAACATGCTTAATCCTTTACTCGTATACTAATAGATAAAACAGGGCGTTACATCACTACCCCCTTATAAAAAATTTTGTCCCCAAAATTTAAATTAAGTTATCTTATGCAAACAGATGACAATATTGTTGCTGCATGTCAGCTTCCCTCTCCCATGTTGCATCTCCGTTAACATAACCCAGGTGACCTTGACCAACAGAATCTTCTTTCTGTGAAGTTCCTTTATCCTTCAGTCCTTGATCTGTACAGGTAAAGCCTCATACTCAAGGTTTTCTCTTATCTGGATTGATTCGGGCTCTATGAGGTGCGATGGATCATGATGATATTTCTGAAGCTGGGATACATGAAATACATCATGGATATTTGAAAGATTGGGTGGTAAGGCTATGTGGTAGGCTATGGGACCAATTCAGTGAAGGATTTTAAATGGTCCTATGAAATGAGGTGTAAGATTTTTGGATTTAATTGCTCCCCCGATTCCAGATCTTGGAGTGACCCTCATGAAAACATGGTCGCCTTTCTAGAACTCCAAGGTCCTTCTCCTCTTATCGTTGTAGCTTTTCTGCCTATCTATTACCGCTTTCATCTTTTCCCGAATCTTCCTAACTTGCTCGGTTGTCTGCTGTACCACCTCCAGTCCAATCAACTGATTATCACTCGTCTCATACCAATAGAGAGAGGACCTGCAATTCCTTACCTAAAGTGCTTCGTATGGCACCGTGCCAATACTTGAATGGAAACTGTTGTTGTATTCGAACTCAATCACTGGAAGAAATTCGTCCCAACCTCCTGTGTGTTCCAACGCACACACTCTTAATAGATCTTCCAAGGATTGAATTATCCGTTAAGACTGACCATCCGTCAGAGGATGATAAGCTGAGCTCATTCTTAACTTGGTTCCCAGCGCACTTTTCAAACTCTGCTAGAACCTTGAAGTAAAGCTTGGATCCTATCCGAAATCATACTCCATCACACCATGCAACCTCACAACCTCTTTGATGTACAACTGGGTTAGCTTTTCTAAAGAGAACCTATGATTGATATGTAGGAAATGAGCACATTTCGTCAACCTATCAAATATCACCCAGATTGCATCTTATTTTGTGTCTTATGCAAACTTGACAAAAAGTCCATTGCAATGTTGTCCCACTTCCACTCTGGGACATCCAAAGATTGCAATAATCCTGCAGGATTTTGGTGTTCAATATTAACCTTCTGAGATACCAAATAGAACTGAACATACTCTGCTACTTCCTTCTTCGTTCCAGGCCACTAGAACAACTTATTCAAATCATGATACATTTTAGTGGCACCTGGATGGAAACTTAGCTTTCTTTTGTGAACCTCATCCAATAATAAGTCTATCAATCCAAAAGTAATAGTCACCATTTGGAGGTACTGGTCTTCAGCCTGCTTCTTCTAAACTAAGTCTAGCAATCCACTAGTAATAGTCACCATTCCCAAACTCGTCTTATTTTGGGATAGTTCCATTATCCCAAGATTGAGATCTCTGAATTGTTCGATCAATTACAAGTCGTTGACCATGATAGCAGATACTTGCAACAATTTCTGACTTAACTCGTCTTCTACGATGTATGATTTTCCTAGATAGAATTGGAGATCAAACTCAGAGTCATTGAAGAACTCCATCCATCTCCTTTGCCTCATGTTTACCTCTTTATGATCGAATAGGTACTTTAAGCTCTTATGATTAGCACCATACAGATAGTGTCTCCATATCTTCAATGAAAAACTAGTAGTGGCCAACTTTAGGTCATGTGTTAGGTAATTCCTCTCATGTACCCTTAACTATTTAGAGGTACAAGCCACCACTTTCCCATTTTGCGTGAGAACGCAACCCACACCGAACATTGAACTTCCATCCTTCTTTCTTACAAACAACATTGGCGCTTCCCACGATAGGGTGCTATCGATATTGGTCTTGTCCTTCATACGACAGGTAGCACTTCTGATTTTGGTTACTCCTTGGCTTCCAAGGAAAACAATACCACACAGTCCTTCGATCGCCCTTCTTCCTATCTACTATCACTGACAGAGAATGTCTACAATGAAAGTTCTATTTTCTAGAACAATATGGTGGTCTTTACAAACAAAATGGTTGTCATTGTATCTCCCATAAGGGTATAAACATTCAGATCATATGACAAAGATGAAACTAGTAACTGTAAATGATCCATGGACTCTAAGGAAATAAACGAATGGGTAGCCCTCGAATCAAATAGCAGAGATAAGAGCTTTCCGAAAGTGAGGCACTTACCCTGTATCAGATCACGCTCTCGAGAAGATTCAGATCCTCTTACCGCAAAACTCTTCCACTGGCCTGAGGTATGCCTCCTAACTGATTCCCTGTTTGATCCCTTGCTCCAACTCCTGATAAGCCTCTGGCTTATCTAGTTTTATGACTAGATGAACTAGGGTTTATGTGCCAATTTATTCGAGTTCACTCTCGTTTTCGCCCAAATTTGCCTTGTTTTGTTCCTAAGTTGGACTTTGACTCGTTTTGCGTCTTTTGTGTAGTTTTAAGGTTATTTTGAATAGAGTTACGCTTGTGGGTGCTTTTGTTGTTTCAGATTAAATAAGTGAAGCTCCGGGAGTCAAGGAAAGTCGAAAAGCAGTGGAAATTGCAAGTCTGGAGACACTCGCCCCGCGAGTGTATTCTCGCCTCGCGAGACTGAAGGTCAACAAAGCAGCAAAAGTCAACATTTCTGTATCGCCACGCGAGACTCTTCTTGCCCCGCGAATCATGAAGATCTGCAAGACAGAGACCATCACGGCCAAGCCGTGATGAAGACCACGCCCGTGAATAGTTTGAGGTTTGAAGACTCGCCCCGCGAGAGACATCTCGCCTCGCGAGTGAATGAAGACTTGGAAGTCAGAGGCCATCACGGCCCAGCCGTGATGAAGGTCACATCCTAAAATTGAAGACTCGCCCCGCGAACACACTTTCGCCTCGCGAGAGTTCAAATTGAAAGCGCGCCAATTTTAATTCTCGCCTCGCGAAAGGATTCTCGCCTCGCGAGCGAGCGCAGATCAGGAATCCTATTTAAAGGCTTTTGCAGATCAGATTTGAGGGAGGAATCGTTAGGGATCCAGTTTTCCACTTAGGTTAAGGGCAGTAGTTTCGAATCCTTATTTCTCCTTGGAGCTGCGTCTCCTTTTCTCGTTTCTTTTTATTTTACGATGGTGATTGTGTCCGAGTGTTTGTCTATGAGCATGAGGAACTAATCCCCCTCGTCCGAGGGAACGATGAAGCCACCCATGGCGATGTAAATCCGATATGATGTATGTCTTTCTCCTTTAATTCAATTCTGGTTTTCCGATTCTGATTTGAATGTTTGATCGTATGTTTTGCGTGATTAATCAGTTAAACGTGTTTGAGGCCTAACGGCGATTCGCGTTTCAAAACTTGAATCGGGATCATAAATGTTTTCTAATTCTGATTTGATTGTGTTAATCATATGTGTTGCGTGATTGACTTGTTAACGTTGATGAGGCTTAGTCAGCGATTCACGTTTAGAACTCGAATTAGGATCATCGATCGAATATTGCACGAGAGTGAGTAGGAGATCGGTGCGACCTTATAGGGAACATGAATTAACAGAATTCGAGATTAGGATTATGAGACCTAGTAAGTAATTAATCCAATCGTCGAATACGTCCTAATGAGCACGAGAGTGGATTTAGGAGAATTTAGGGGTCCCGGTTGACATTGTAATTGAACCTAGGAAGGAATTCATCATCACTTGGGTATACATGTTGGGTAGGTGGATTTGTGACCTTGGACATTTTAATTTTCATATTTTTAGTTAATTATTTAATTAGATTGTTAATTGAATTTCGATTCCATACTCTCTCTCTCAACCACCTTCTTCCGTAACTTGACCGAACGTATCCGATTTCCCGCGGATTAGTCGAATTGGTAGCCCAATCCCTGAGTTCGACCTCGGTAATTTCTTACCGTGTTATTTTTATTACTTGCGACGACCCGGTACACTTGCCGGAGTCACAACAAGTTTTTGGCGCCGTTGCCGGGGATTGGCACAACCAATTTTTCTGATTCTAGGGGAGTTTGATTATTTGGTTAAGTTATTTTTGTTCTTATTTTTATTTTTATTATTTTCTTTTTATTTTCTACTATCTCTCTACTTCTTTGATTCCACTTGGTCTTGCCTTGTTTTGTATGCGAGGTACACGAAGGAATGCTTCCGGGTTGCGAGTATTGTGATGGGAACCATGACACTTGGAGTTGTCCGTTCTACTTCCCTCAAGTATATGTGGAACCATGGCATAATGACAGCGTGCCCCAGAACAACTATCAGAGTCAGAATCAGTATTGGGGTGATATGAGTAGAGACTATCCGGATGTTGCTTGGATTAATGCTGACGATGGTCTAGCCTGGCAGCCACAACCTCAACAAAATTGGCAACAACAACCTCAACAGAGTTGGCAACCACAACCTTGGGAGTTGGCTCTTGAGAAGTTGAGTGCGACACTTGAGAAAGTGTCAATCAATACAAACGCAGCCATTGACAAGTTGGCAACTCATACGGGGATGGCACTTCAGAATCTAGAGATGCAGATTGCCCAGCTCACAAAGCAACTGAATGAGTGTCCCCCAGAGAATCTCCCAGTTGATACCGAGAACGACCCTAAGAACCAATGCAATGCCACAACAACTAGAAGCAGTGGGGTTTTGGGATATGACTGGGATGTAACTAGTTCTCAAGGAGTTGAGGAAGAACTACCACATGTTGAGGAAGAACAACCGGAGGAAAAGGAATTGGCAAGTGACATGGCCCCGGAACAACCACATGATGAGGAAGAGCAACCAGAGGAAGAGGAGTTGGCAAGGGACAAGGCACTGGAGCAAGGGGGTAGAGAGCAAAATGCAAATAAGGTGGGAGAGGAGTGCACCATGCTTGCCAAGCAACCTGATTTTGATGCGTTAAATAAATATGTTGGCTTGCATGCATGTGTGGACACCGGTAAGATAGACCCTCCCACTTGTCTGGCACACTTCCTCTTGAAGACACCATTTGACCCGAGAGGAAGTGAGTTCATAATTGAAGAGGTCAATAGAGTTTTCACACACCGGCCTGGGTGGAGTTGATGATAAGGTCATATTGTTGCTACGATCTCCACTCCAATTACCATTTGATCCGGGTGGAGGATTTGATATGATGAGCGTCTCTTGGCCCCTGTACCACAGACTATGGGATCCAGGTGGATGCTTCTTAATAAGTCAAGCTCGGGACGTTAAAGAAGCGCTACTTGGGAGGCAACCCAAGCTAGGTATCTCTCTCTTTTCCTAACTTTTGTTTTGCCTTTTTGTTTTGTTTTTGTTTGTCACTCTTGAATAATTTGAGAAGATCAAGAGTTGTTGTATGAATAGTGTGTCGGCAAGCTTGTTGGATTTTAATTATATTGAGCGTAGATTGATTGCATGAATTATTTGACCATTGATGATTTCCCCTAGGCTCTGGAATTAGAAAAATTTATCCCCACTTAAAAATTGAAAACTGAACTTTGAGAATTTTATTGTGATTACTTGATTTATGATAAGTTTGGGGTGAGGGGGTGCACCCATTAGGAATCGTATCTCGGTCAAACAATTTGCAAAATGTCCAGGTGAGGATTTGAGCCTCCAACTCTGTTTTTGAATGTGTGAATCACTGTTAAGTTGCACTTTCCCGAATTTGCTTGAATCTCTTTATGGTTTGCATGATTATGTGTTGCATCAAATGATTTAGGCGATTTTCTTTGAAATAACTACTTGGCCTGAAAAAAACCATCCCTAATGCATGTTCCCTAGTTAGCCAAATTGAGCCCAATTGACCTATTGTTTCTTGATGACCCTACATTACGAGCCAAAATCTGAAAAAACCATGTTAACCCAATCTTAGGATTAGGAGAGCATGGAAATGAGCAAGAGAAAGGTTGTGAGAAACTAAGTTTTGGGTGGCTACGAGGTGATATGTCATATTGGGGTGAGAAAAAGAAAATAAAGGTTGAAACCCAAGGCGAAAAAAAAAAGAAAAAGAAAAAAAAAAGAAAAAAAAAGAAAACAAAAAAAATTGCCAAAGGAAAAAGGGAAGAACAAAAAGATTATCAAGGAAAAGGTTGTAGTCACCCGAGCCCAAATGAAAAATGGAAAAAAGGAATTTAAGTGGAAAATGTGTTTAATGCTCATGCTCTCTTAGTTCCTAGGGACTTAAGCCTAAATATCCTTGATTATCCTACCCTCAGCCAGGCCCCATTACAACCTTTAAAAGACCTTTTGATGTTGCATGCATGTTTTTGTGGGAACTATGTTTGAGATGAAAATCAAATTCATGGGAAGTGCTCTTGATAAGTGAAATTGAGTGAAAAAGTTGAAAGCCTAGACAAACTTGAGCGAATGAGTGAAATACTAAATGCCCTTGTGAGGAAGGCAATTGTTTGAAATAGGTGATCTTCCTTTGTGTGTATCTTTGAGCCTCAACTTAGAGTAATGATGGCATGAATGATAAATTCTCATTTGTTTAAAGTAGATGAATGTGGGGATTACATTGATGAAAAAAGGGGGGGAATCAAAGAAGAAAAAACTGCTTTGTAAAGTCGCATGAAATTTGTGCGAAATCGATTGAATCCCTTAAGCTTGCCTAGTCTTGAGTCGTTTTTGAGTTTTAAGCTTGCTTGGGGACAAGCAAGGTTTAAGTTTGGGGTATTTTGATAAGCCTCTGGCTTATCTAGTTTTATGACTAGATGAACTAGGGTTTATGTGCCAATTTATTCGAGTTCACTCTCGTTTTCGCCCAAATTTGCCTTGTTTTGTTCCTAAGTTGGACTTTGACTCGTTTTGCGTCTTTTGTGTAGTTTTTAGGTTATTTTGAATAGAGTTACGCTTGTGGGTGCTTTTGTTTTTTCAGATTAAATAAGTGAAGCTCCGGGAGTCAAGGAAAGTCGAAAAGCAGTGGAAATTGCAAGTCTGGAGACACTCGCCCCGCGAGTGTATTCTCGCCTCGCGAGACTGAAGGTCAACAAAGCAGCAAAAGTCAACATTTCTGTATCGCCACGCGAGACTCTTCTCGCCCCGCGAATCATGAAGACCTGCAAGACAGAGACCATCACGGCCAAGCCGTGATGAAGACCACGCCCGTGAACAGTTTGAGGTTTGAAGACTCGCCCCGCGAGAGACATCTCGCCTCGCGAGTGAATGAAGACTTGGAAGTCAGAGGCCATCACGGCCCAGCCGTGATGAAGGTCACAGCCTGAAATTGAAGACTCGCCCCGCGAACACACTTTCGCCTCGCGAGAGTTCAAATTGAAAGCGCGCCAATTTTAATTCTCGCCTCGCGAAAGGATTCTCGCCTCGCGAGCGAGCGCAGATCAGGAATCCTATTTAAAGGCTTTTGCAGATCAGATTTGAGGGAGGAATCGTTAGGGATCCAGTTTTCCACTTAGGTTAAGGGCAGTAGTTTCGAATCCTTATTTCTCCTTGGAGCTGCGTCTCCTTTTCTCGTTTCTTTTTATTTTACAATGGTGATTGTGTCCGAGTGTTTGTCTATGAGCATGAGGAACTAATCCCCCTCGTCCGAGGGAACGATGAAGCCACCCATGGCGATGTAAATCCGATATGATGTATGTCTTTCTCCTTTAATTCAATTCTGGTTTTCCGATTCTGATTTGAATGTTTGATCATATGTTTTGCGTGATTAATCAGTTAAACTTGTTTGAGGCCTAACGGCGATTCGCGTTTCAGAACTTGAATCGGGATCATAAATGTTTTCTAATTCTGATTTGATTGTGTTAATCATATGTGTTGCGTGATTGACTTGTTAACGTTGATGAGGCTTAGTCAGCGATTCACGTTTAGAACTCAAATTAGGATCATCGATCGAATATTGCACGAGAGTGAGTAGGAGATCGGTGCGACCTTATAGGGAACATGAATTAACAGAATTCGAGATTAGGATTATGAGACCTAGTAAGTAATTAATCCAATCGTCGAATACGTCCTAATGAGCACGAGAGTGGATTTAGGAGAATTTAGGGGTCCCGGTTGACATTGTAATTGAACCTAGGAAGGAATTCATCATCACTTGGGTATACATGTTGGGTAGGTGGATTTGTGACCTTGGACATTTTAATTTTCATATTTTTAGTTAATTATTTAATTAGATTGTTAATTGAATTTCGATTCCATACTCTCTCTCTCAACCACCTTCTTCCGTAACTTGACCGAACGTATCCGATTTCCCGCGGATTAGTCGAATTGGTAGCCCAATCCCTGAGTTCGACCTCGGTAATTACTTACCGTGTTATTTTTATTACTTGCGACGACCCGGTACACTTGCCGGAGTCACAACAACTCCCTGTGTCATCCCACCTTGTTGTGGAACTTGACTTCTCTCAACATTCTCTTAGGTACAGAAACAAGCAATGTGATCGGTACGCCCACACTGAAAACATAAAGCGCTCTGGAAATAGGGACAATTTTTGATCATGTGTGGCCCTCCACACTTAAAGCAAGTCAGAATCCCAGATACAACCTAGCTAAAACTTCCACCTCTTGTACTGGCTGCTAACTGGTTGGGTTGACTGTAAGGCTTCACCTGTTGCTGGGACCTTCCTCCACGATCACTCTGATTTAAATCTCCTCTGATGGGTCCAACACTCCTTTGTTGCGGTAGTATTATCCTTGTTCTACCATGGCCTCAAACCGTCCTCATTTCTCTTGCAGACTCGTTCCTCATAGGGATGATTTTGGTAAAAATGAGAGAATTTCAATAGAGATTCAAATATGATAGCATACTCTTTGATGGACATGTTTCCCTAACGAAGACTCATGAATTCCCTCTCCTTCTCATGCCTGATTCTTTTGGAGAAATACTTATCCTAGAAGCAATCCTGAAACTAACCCTAACTAATGGCTTGTCTTTCTTCCTTAAGTAGCACCTGCTTGCAAAGTTGGGGAGAAAAGAAAGTGGGGTAGGTTGTTTTGGCACGCTCAAGCGTGCCCACGCTAGAGCGTGGCATGCTTCCACGCTAGAGCATGGAACCCGAGTCAGCCACGTGTCTATGCAATTGACACGTGTACACCACATGTCTGGGACCACAGAACATTTGAGCATAAATAGCCAACATTTAAGCATCCTGTCCGGGTGTCGGTGCCCGATCTTTGCATGTATCGATGCATAATGAACCCGTTTGAAGTTTGATTGACCTCAAACTTGAAACACTAGATCATTAATAAGATTAAGCTTTCAAACATGCTTAATATTTTCCTCAAACACTAATCGAGAAAATGGGGCGTTACATTAAAACTCGTTGCTTAAGTCCATGACATTTTCACATGCCATCTCCACGACACTTTCACACGATAGTATTTACATCTGAATAATAGTTTGTTCAGTGGAGTGTCAAGTTATCCATATTGTCTAGGTCTCCACCGGTGTAGTGCAACTGGACACTGAGCCATTGGCGGGATCCAACCTTGACTATCCCCTAGGTCTCTGTGGCCCCCACACAATCCCTTAATCGCCTATAAATAGTTATCTTTACTTTCGGAATGAAAACAACTATGATTAGGTTAGAATGTCGTCCGTGTTGACAAGTGACTCCAAACACAAGAGGTGGTTGAATTGTGTGTGAGATGTATTTTTTGAAAAACTTTATCAAACCGAAATAACGTCCCTTTTAAAATATTTTGTAAAATTCTTTATAAATAACATGTGCAATAAAAAGCTTATAAATGAAAACGATTACGGAAAAATAAAGAGGATAAGGGAAAGAAGATGAACATGGCGATATATCCTGGTTCGGCCACAAACTACCCATGTGGCCTACGTCCAGTCTCCAAGGCAATACCACCAAGGGTTTTCAATCAACAATAGCTTTTAAACAGGTTCAACTAAAAACCTTTACAATATAGAGCACTCCTCGCAGACCAGGGTTATCACCTCCCCTAATGAAAGAGCCTCAAGAAAATAACCCTAGAGATGTCACCTATCTTGTCAAGCACAAGGAATATCACCTCCCTTGTACACTTGGAAAACACATCCAAGAAACACCACAAGAGATATCACCACTCTTGTAATTTTGGTGTAAAAAAGAAGGCTTTGAGTCACACAACTCTTACCAACAATAGACACTCTTAATAGTGTCGATAAAACAATGGAAGCACAAATACAAAACAACCTATATGGTGTATAAAGCTCTCAAGAGTATATGGTTCAAGTGTAAGAACAAAGAGTAGAGAGAGAATGGTTTTTCAAAGTTTTAGCACAGATATAAAAATGATAATTTCATGCTCTAAAATCTGCCTAAGTTTCCTTTATATAGAATAAGTGAATAGCCCAAGGAAAGTAGGTCAAACTCATTTAAATACTCAATTTTGTGCATCATAATCGATTATTTAAAAGTCATAATCGAGACTCTTACCAACAATATGCACTCTTAATAGTGATGATAAAACAAATTGAAGCACAAATACAAAACAATCTATACGTTGAATAAAGCTCTCAAAAGTATATGGTTCAAGTGTAAGAACAAAGAGTAGAGAGAGAATGGTTTTTAAAAGTTTTAGAACATATATAAAAATGATAATTTCTTGCTCTGAAATCTGCCTAAGTTTTATAGAAGTGAATAACCCAAGGAAACTAGGCCAAGCTCATTTAAAAACTCAATTTTTGCGCATGATAATCGATTATTTAAAAGTCATAATCGATTATTTTTATTCAAATTGAAAGGCGCCTCTTTGAGAGAGTCGCAACATAATGGATTATGCCAATTGATTATTTCAGCATAATGGATTATGCTAATCAAATATTTCAGCATAGTGGATCATGATAATCGATTATTGGTTCTCTGTTTGAAATCCTGCGAGCACTTAAAACATATAATCGAATACCTATTCAGTATAATCGATTATTCAAATTCAAATTCAAATTCAAACTTAACAGCTAGAAAGAAGTTATTACTCATTAAAATGCAATTAAAGCCAATTGAGTTGATTTAAAAACGTGATCAGAAAAGGATAATTGATTATGTTAATTTATTATTGCATTTCAAATTTTCTGATTTCAAATTCTTAACAGCTTTGTAATTGATTACTCATTAAAGCATATTTAAGAGCATGAAAAACTTGAATCGATTATTCCTCGATTCAAATTTCAATTTTGAAAAACTTAACAGCTATAAAAATCATTACTCATTTGAGACCAAATATTAGCTGATTAATTTTAATTCTAAAAAGCTCACCAATGTGTGTGTGCGACCAATTTTAATCTTCAGAGCATTATTAACCATTTACAATGAATCTTAAACAAGCAATACAATAAATAAAATTCCCTTACCCCATTGTCATTCATCAAAACTAAAGTACATGTCAAGGCATATTATTTATAGTCTGAAGACACAAGGCAAGAACAAATACGTCCCAAAGCACCGAAAAATGAAAAGGAAGTCGGAAAAGGGACTTTATTATTATTCTGTTCCAAAACTATTTTCCTTTTGTTTTTTAAAAAATAAAACTAAAATACACAGTAGAGTATGAAAGTAAACTTTTATCAACCATATTATTTAAGATAGCATTTTTCTAAACAAAGAATACTAGTGTTACGCTATTGTCTAGCAAGCGTGCATATACTGCAATAACGCAATGTTAATGCACCCAATAAAATATATTAAATGAGTAAATAAAATTACTCAAAACAAAACATAAAAAAATAAAATAATAAACACTCAGATAATTAATCACTCTAATAAATCAATTAAATATATATGTCAAAAATTGGGATTCTACAACACTACCCCTCAAACAGAAATTTTATCCCCGAAATTTACATAAAATCAGAAAAGAAACGGGTATAGATCCTTCATCATTGCTTCCAGTTCCCAAGTCGTGTCTCCAGATATCTCGTCCTAGACCACCTTGACTAAGGGAATTTGTTTCCGTCGAAGTTGTTTGACCTCTCTGTCAACTATCTTAACAAAGGTCTCAAACGTCAGGTTATCTTTTAACTGTATTGTGTCAAGCTCTTTCATGTGAGACGCGTTAGGGGCATACTTTCTAAGTTGTGACACATGAAAGACATTGTGAAGGTTTTAGAGAAAAGATGGTAAGACAATTTGGTAGGCTACAAGACCTATCTGACGAATAATTTGAAAGGATCCTTAGAATTTGGAAGTGAGCTTTGTAGGTTTAATAACCTTGCCAAAACCCAAGTCACCAGGTTGACTCTCAAGAATACATGATCATCTTCTTGGAATTCCAAAGGTCTCCTATAATGCCCCGTTTTCTCAATTAGTGTACGAGGAAATTATTAAGCATGTTTTAAGGCTTAATCATGATCCTTAGGTATTAGTTAGCTTGTGTTTCAAGTTTGAGGGGAATCAGAGTTAAAACGGGTACAGAATGCAAGCAAACACAAACCGAGAGATTAATTAATCGATTAATTAATTAATTTATCAAGAGTTAGGATATTAAAATTAGGTCGGGTTTTAGTACAATAAATTTTTAGTAATAGCCTAAAATAATTAAGAAAAATATTCCAGCAGTGGGTTACGCAGGAAGATGACGAAGAAAACACCCATTGTGCCGACGAATCAACAAGCAATGACATGTGTTGCCATGCCAAGATGCCATGTCACCATTCTACTCATCCAACCTATCCTAGACTCTTGACACATGGAGTCCACTATCTTTTTATATGACACCTAAGTTACTCACCTTGGTGACACTTGGAGTCCACTAACCATGCTACCTAAGTGACACCTAAACCTAACATGCACCTAATAAACTAAAGGAAGAGATAAAATAAATTTAAAACATTATTTCATCTTCTCTTCAGTTGCTGCACGGACTAGAGAAGAATGGAGAAGGAATTCTCAAAGGAAGGCAGCCATTGTTGAGTGTTGGAGAGTTTAGTTGGAGTGGTCACTGTGGAATCATCACCAAACACTCTTGAACTGTTGGATCGTGCTCAAATTTGAGAATAAGGATCACATATTCAATGGTCGGATTCGTAAAATAATTTCTAGAGTGTGTATTTTTCTCGCATAGTCGACATAGAGGGTGAGAAACTCATCCTGTATACCACCTAACCTGTCACCATAGAACTGCCATTCGAGTTTCGTGAACCGTTGGATTGCGTTGAAACTTTGTAAGAAGGTTTTGGACAGATAGTAATTCACTCTCACCGTTGAAATTTGGGATTAAAGATTTGTAGCTAGAGATATGGAGCTCGTACAGTAGCCTATTTTGGTACCTCTTCCATAGATTCTTGAGGTAACTTTTCAATCTGACTTCGCCTAAGTCCAGCTGCTGTTCTCATAAGTTTCTCCTTTGGTTTCTAGTCTTCAATCAAATCAATTAATTAATTGGAATCCTATTGCTGATTCTGTTGGTATTTATGTGTTTCCGGCGAATTGTGATACCCGTACGTATAATCGGGACGGAAAACGGAACGATGGATGTGTTGGTATGGATGGTGGCAAATTTGTGGATGTTTTTGAAAAGCATGCCGATATTTGTTCCAGTAGCGTGTACAAGTTCAAGTGTTTTACGGGAAGCATGCACTGTAAGGTGGGAAAAAGAAGCATCCTATCATCGGAAATGGCTAAATAGCATATTTTACAATAATGGTTGTAGGGCGACCTTAACCCTACTAGTGAGCGAATAATTGACAATGCCAAAATCACATTGATGACTAATCCGTGGTACCAATGATGATTTGGGGATTGTAGTTTTATCGCCGTTAGGTTAATTTTATGATACTCGAGGATGTTTAATTTTATCACTGTTGAGCTGCTTAATGTGTGATGATTGCTTTAACATGCTTTCTGTGATTTTTTTGTGATATATGAATATTTTATTATTATTTTAATGTGTATAACATGCTTTGTATGATAACATGTTATATTGGTTGTTATATGCTTAATTGGTCTTTAGGCTATGATATATGATGTTTCGAAGAGATGCATGTTGGGGAGAGTATGACATATGACTTAGAAGTGCCTAGCTTAATAAAAATGTTATTTTATATGTGATGAGCTTATGTGATGTGATCTGAGGAATTATCTGAGCTTGGGGTGAAAGGTTGAGGCACTAGGTTGTGATCGATACGAGTCGGTGAGACTCATATAGAATGCATGTTGTTATTCACAGTCGTGTGGGTGGAACACACGATGTCAGCATATCTGATTAAGGATACCGGATATCACGGGTCAATTCGCTAACCGAAATGGGGAGACTACCGTGATACTTTCATTGTCCTTGTCGAGCTGCTCCATGTATAATAAAGGGAATGAGGATAACTTTATATTGTGCAACTATTCCCTAACGGGAATTGGGGAATAGTATCATTCTCAAAATAAGTACCCTAACGGTAATGGGGGTGTGCACCGTCTTTTAGATTGGCCGCTTGAATGACTAGCTAACATCCCTAATGGGAATGGGGGATAGTGACAGGATTGTAGGTGGTCACATCAGATTACAAGCTTAGCTGCATGAGAGTAAGGGTAGAGGATGATTCAGTGACTTGAGGATGATTTCTATCTATATGTGTTCTGTCTGTGATGCATGTCTTTGTGATGTTATTGTATATATGCTATGTATTCCTTTTCTGTATTTGATGATAGAATAATTTAATATCACACTATCCCTTTCTTTGTATGTCGTCATTGACCGTGGAGTAGATTCCGTTTCTCAGGATGCCACTCAGTAGGTATCCTTGGATGATGGGACCTCCGACGGTCCCTATCATGGGTACATTTGAGTTGGAGTTCTATGATGACCGGGGCTGGCAGATTGACCCGGCGACCTCTCTTTTTGTATACACCGGGCTAGTCGGTATGTATATACGTTTTGGTGACGCCCCGACATCCTTCTTTTTGGGAGTGTTCCGGCTAGGGATGAGACTCCCTCTACCTGAGTTTTGGCATCCGCTGGCGAGACAGCATCAACATCGTGGGACCAACATCAGAGTTCAGAGGTGATAGGCCCAATTACAGTGATCCCCAGAGACGATGTTCGCCACAGTTCTCACTACTGATGGTTGTTCTAGCGCCTTCATCGAGTGATTATATCCACTAGCAGTGAGGCGACACCGTCAGGACCACCACCACAACGACGTCCATGATGTTAGTACTCTGATGTATCTTTTGTGTTGCTATGTTTCCATTATATGTGTCGTACTCTGATGTTAGTAGGTGTTGTATGTAGGCTCTACCGAGAGAGCCGCTTACGCTTATATGCTCTATGTATCTATTAGTGTGTTTATCCATTATATGTGTAGATGAGTGTGTGTTGGATTTAATTCCTTCATATTTTCATTAAGCACTCTAACATTTAATTATGTTATCAGGATTAGTTAATTTGGTTTTTTAATGAGGCAAGGGGACGTCTCATTTGGTGGTATCAGAGCAGTTCGGTTCTAGAACGGATTGTGAGGTTATGTTTGATTAGAATCGAGGACTGTGAAGTTTGGGTGTACTGGCCATATTAGTTGGATCCACATCGGATTCCAACTACGTTTAGAAGTTGGGTAGAGTGTTTGACTCGCAAGTTATATATTGTTTCTAGGTTGGGAAGCAAGGATAATTGATCATGTTATTCACAAGATATATGTATCTACAAGGTTGTGTCAACATATCTTATGAATATGAGCTGATGGTTACTCATACAAGTAACCTATGGCTTAGAGGGCTCATAGTGAAGGATAGTGAAGAGAAACGTGGACCTCCTGGGACTTGAAGAGGAGGAGAAGCTGAAGTTCAAAGGAGTTTGAGAGATATGGTGGCAGCCAAGTTACAACAATCATAGCAGAATACGCATTGATGCAACAACAACATGAATTACTGGAACAAATTCAATGATGAGAATAAGGAGCAGTGGATGCAGAGATGGTTGTATTTATGAAAAGTAAGACACTACAATTTTTAAGGAGAGTATGATCCGGATGGAGCGAAGTTATGGATACAAGAAATAGAGAAAGTCTTCATAGAAATGTGTTGTAAAGAAGATAGAAGTCACATATGCATCTTCTATGTTGTTGGAAGAGAGGAGTCTTGATGGAAGAATCAACAGAGAAGATTGGAGACAAACAAAAGAATAGTAACCTTGTAGTTGTTTAGGGACTGGTTCTTAGGAAAGTATTTCCCTAAGACCATTAGACATGAGAATGAGAAGGCGTTTCTAAGTTTGAAGTGAGTCAATATGTATATGGGTGAGTATGCTATGAGATTTGAGTCTCTGCTCAAATTCTCCAAGTTCTATCGAGTGCATCTGGATGAGAACTGGATATGTAGAAGGTTTGAAGATTGGTTTGAGAGGTGAGTTGCAAAGAGAAATTATACCTTTGGGAATTTCAAGGGTTCTGGAGATGGTAAAGAGATAGAGTTTGCTACAGATCTCGTACCGAGAATAGGACCTATCTCGATAGCACCTTATCGGATGTCACCCGTTGAGCCAGCAGAGTTGAAGAAGTAGTTAGATGATATGTTAAAGAAAGAGTTCATCAGGCCTAGTGTTTCGTCGTGAGGAGCACTAGGGTTGTTTGTTAAGAAGAAGGGTGGGAGTGCTAGGTTGTGTACGGATTATAGGCAGTTGAATAAGGTGACGATCAAGAACAAGTATATGCTGCCTAGGATTGATGATTTGATAGATCAGGTGAAGGGGGCTTCAGTGTTTTCTAAGATCGATCTGAGGTCTAGGTACCATCAGATTAGAGTAAATAAGGAGGATATGGCCAGGACAACTGTCGGGATGAGGATGGACACTACGAGTACTTAGTTATGCCTTTTGGTGTGACTAATGCTCCAGCAGTGTTTATGGATTATATGAATATGATCTTTAGACCGTTCCTTGATAAGTTTGTTGTTGTGTTCATCGATGACATCCTTATCTACTCCCGTACGCGGGAAGAACATGAGGAGCACCTTAGGGTGGTGTTACAAGTGTTGAAGGATAGGCAGTTGTATGCTAAGATTTCCAAGTGAGTTTGGGATGGAGGATGTTGAGTTTTTGGGGCATATAATTAACACGGAAGGAAAATCAGTAGATCTAGCTAAAGTTGAGCCAGTGCTTAAGTGGGAAAGGCCTAAGTCAGTGAGTGAGGTGAGGAGTTTTCTTGGACTAGCTGGATATCATCAGAGGTTCATAGAAGGTTTCTTGAAGATTTTGTTACCTATGACGCAGTTGACGAGAAAGGGAACGGCATTTTTATGGATGGATGAGTGTGAGAAGAGTTTCCAAGAGCTAAAGGAAAGGTTGACTACATCGCCAGTGCTTACTTTGACAGATTCTTTAGGACAGTTTGATGTATACCGTAATGTGTCATACCAAGGTTTGGGTTGTGTTCTGATGCAAGAGGGAAGAGTTGTGGCTTATGCTTCTTGACAGTTGAGAGTTCATGAGAGGAACTATCTGATCCATGATATGGAGTTGGCAACTATAGTGTTCGCATTGAAGATATGGCGACACTATCTTTATGGAGTAAAGTTTAAAGTGTACAGTTACCATAAGAGGTTGAAGTATCTGGTTCAATCAGAAAGAGTTGAACATGAGGCAGATAAGGTGGATGGAGTTTATCAAGGACTATGAGTTTGATTTTCAATACCATCTTAGGAAGGCAAATGTTCTAGTGAATGTATTAAGTAGGATGTCTTTGCATATGTCCTCGATGATGGTAAATATAGCAGCCTGATTTTTAATTACGCTGTTTAACCGGTTAAAATATAATTAATTATATTTTAATCTGAGAGTTAGAAAGTGATTTTAAATAAAATAAAATCATATTCATAGTCTCTCTTATGGTAGAAGGTTACGGTGAAATTTTGGGTTTAAAACTCAGACGGAAACCAGTCTGTGTTTTTTTTAACTGACAGTATAATTTTATATTGACAGAAAACCCTAATTTGGCCCGAAAATTGAAATTTGTAGATTTTTTATATTTTGTCCGTGAGTAAGTATACTTTCCAATTTTCTGATCAGAAATAAAATATTATGTGTATTCGGGCGAATTTTTGCGAAAGTTTGAACGAAAAACAATCGGTATTTTCACGGACAGCAAGATTTTAATGATCAGAAAACCTAATTTTGACTCGTGAACGAAATGGTTTATATTTAAATCATATTTCCAATGAGTTTGATTGGTTTGATAATTTTCAGTCGAAAACGAAATATGATGCTTTTATACGGGCGTAAAACCCTAATCGGGGAACCGACAGAGTCGAGAAGGGAGATGCAGAGACAAACCCGAACACCGGAGGAGATGAGTCATGGGGTGAGTCACCACCATGACTCACCCAGCATTTATGAAGCATTAAATGTAAACTTAGGTGAAATGACCAAAATGCCCTTTTAGCTTAACCTAACCAAAGTTAAGTTAGATTTTAACCATGGTTAAGGAACCATGGTTAGTTTGTGTTGTCTAAATCAGCCACACCCTCCACTAAATGTGAGCCACATATTTATTAACCATAGTTAGCAAAGTAACCCTAGTTAAGTTAATTATTAACCATAGTTAACTATTATATTATTTAATATTCACAAAACTCATTAATTAAATTGCTAAGAACCAAACAAGGCCTAAAATTTCCCCTATAAAACCCCCAAAACCGCAGCCTTGCCCCACTCATGTCTTCATTTTCTTCATTTTCTCTCACTTTTCTCATGAACACTTTAAGCAATTTTGTGAAGGACTTGATCCATTCCTTTCAATTTTCCAACATCTAAGATGTATACCTTACTCTTCTTGATAAATAAACATCGTGTTATTCATTGATTTTCTTGTTTCCAAGTCATGATCATCAAGTTTTCATGAGTTTTTCATTCTTGGATCTAGAATTTCAAATATTTCTAGAAAATTGTAGAAAAATCATTTTAATGTGAAACCAAATTCTGTGATCTTATTATGTCCTCTACTATCATCATCTAAGAGTATGCAATCAGAATCATTTTTCTTCCTGTTTATCTATTGAATGTCGAATCTATATATTTTTAGGCAAAGGAAGTTTTGTTCAATTTTTACAATATGACACTTGATCTTTACTCTTTAATACCTATAGTTGTTATAACTAGAAACTTGAAATCAAAAGAAATTCCTAGCCCTATTTTCTAGCCTTGACCGAATTTGTGTTCATGTGAGCAAAATAAGTTTTCTTCAATCTTTAACTAGATCATGATTTGTATGAACTAACTAAGGTGTGTAGGTTATAGATCCAAGAGTTTGTGATAAAAAGGGATTTCTAACCTATTTTTCTCATTGAGGCCGAATCCCTAACCTAGTTGGTTAAAGGATTATGGTTTACAATCTTAACTATTAACACTTAATCTATGCTAGTTAATACTTTGGGAATTAGTATCTAAAAGATTGGATTAAGAAAATAACCCTAGCCTTATTTTTATGACTTGACTGAACCTAGCACCATATGGTCGTATTTAGATTTGTTTTATTAATTTGTTAATTTGTTGATTTGGTTGAAGGTGGTTTTGGTAACTCGTGGTGGGATATCAAGGATCCTCGATTTCGTGTTTCCGGTGGTAACTTAGGTGGGAGAAAGAACCATTCCATCATCGGAACCGATAAGTAGTATATAATTTATAATAATGGTGTAGGGAGACCTAAACCCTACTAGTGGTGGAGTAATCGACAATACCAAAATCGCATTGGAAGCTTTTCCGTTTTACCAATGACAATTTGGGAATTGTAGGTTTATCGCCTTAGGTTAATTTTATAATATTGAGAATGTATGGATTATTTATTATTGATTGTTTGTGATGTGCTGGTTGAGGTACTCTACTACATGTGACGTTTTGTTTTGATGTTTAAATATTTATTGATTACTGTGTTATGCATGATCTGCCTGTTTTGATAAATTGCTTAGTTAAAATTTAAGTGAAGATATATGTTGCTCAGAGGTATTTTGTTTGGGGTGAGAGCTTGAATATAAATTAGAGGTGCCTAGCTATTATTTTATAGAAGTGATGTGATTTAGAATGTAAGTGGAGGTTATGAGGAAAGCTTGAGGCACTAGGTTGTTATTGATAAAAGTCAGTGAGAATCATATATTGCATTGTTGTTCATAACCGTGTATTTGAGATACACAAGGTCCGAAGTTCTCATGGACCATTCCAAATCAGAAGTTAAGTTGTGTAACTATAGTGTCATTGCTATGCATGAGCACCCTTGATAGAGATGAGAGAGAGAACCAGGGTGTGCACCGACGGTATTGTGCAGCTATAGTGCCATTGCTTTGCATGAACATTCTCACCATGGATGAGAATATGCACCGGTGTTGGGGACTCGTCACTTGGACAACTGACTAACATTCCTAACGAGGGATGTGTGACAGGATTAGTGGCGGCCACGTCAGCATAAAGGGTTAGTTGCATGAGTTGGAGGGTAGTGGATGATGTTATAAAGTATGGATGATTGTATATTGTGAATGATGTATGTTTGTGACTATTATTGTATTATATGCTATGAATCTTTTCCGTTTATGATGATAAAACTGTTTCTTATCTCCCTATTTTTGTATTTTTGTGTATGTCTACTTTACTACGTTAGAAGACCCGATGGAAGAATATGTTGCTGAGGAGATGGATGGAACCCTGTATGAAACGAAGGTTGCTGAGGAGTTGGATGACAGTCCGTATGAGACTGATGCTGGAGAACAAGTTACAGATCCTCATAGTATAGTGTAGTAAGTTTAGGTCCAGTGAGTCATAAAAGACATTTTTATTTTCTGTTAGTTATAAGCAGTTTGTTTAAATAAGTACTCGTGCGGGATCTTACTGAGAGGATACCCTAAGCAGTATTGTGTAAAATAAAGGATAATTATGTGTGTATTTATGTAATATAACTTTGGAGTGTGTTATATTTGCAAAAGTTATATGATTATTAAGTATTAATTTTTACGTATTTTCAATGATAAGCGTGCGATTAAGTAAATAAATAATAAGGTTTTAATTTAATAATACAATGGGGCACAAAGGGGTGTCTCAGTAAAGGAGATGGAGTTGATCGAGTAGTTGAGAGATTTGAACTTAGGGATGGAGTTTGTTGAGTATAGGATATGCTTGGGAATGGTCACCATCAGCAACGAGTTCCTGAAAGAGCTTAAGGATAAGCGAGTACTGGATCAGTACTTGAAAAAGGTGAGTAGAGGCATAGATGAGTGTAAGGTTTCTAAGTTCAGTAGAGGTTCAGCTGGAGTGTTGAGATTCAGAGATCGGATCTGTGTGCCAGAGGATATAGAGCTTAGGAGGATGATCTTAGAGGAGGCACATAAGAGTAAGCTGAGTTTTCACCCTAGAGCCACGAAGATGTATCAGGATTTAAAGAAGATTTTTTGGTGGCCAATGATGAAAAGGAGGTGGTGGAGTATGTTCTATATTGCCTGGTGTGTCAGAAAGCCAAGATTGAGCATCAGAAGCCGGCAGGTTTGTTGCAGTCGTTGGATTTCCCAGAGTGGAAATGGGATAGCATAGCTATGGATTTTGTGGTTGGATTACCACGAACTGCGAAGAGTCATGATGGGATTTGGGTTATCATCGATAGGTTGACGAAGTGTTCTCACTTCTTACCTATTGGAGAGAGTTATAGTTTGGAGAGGCTGACCCAGATCTATATCAAGGAAGTAGTCAGGTTGCATGGTGTGCTGTCGAGCAATGTCTCCGATCGAGATCCTTGATTTACATTTATATTTTGGAGACAGTTGCACAGTATTTTAGGGGTGAGGTTGCGGATGAGTTCTAGTTATCATCTCTAGACAGATGGGTAGTCATAGAGGATGATTCAGTCATTGGAGGATCTCTTGAGAGCTTATGTGTTAGAGCATACTAGTAGTTGGGACGAGTTATTACCTATGATGAGTTTACCTATAATAACAGCTTTCGCAGCAATATCGGGATAGCACAGTATGAGGCTTTGTTTGGAAGGAAGTGCAAGACCCTGTTATGTTGGTATGAGACAGGTGAGAGCCAAGTGTTGGGTCCCGATGTTGTGCAGCAGACTAAGAAACATGTTAGAAAGATCAGGGAAAAGGTGAAGGAAGCATAGGATAGGTAGGAGCTACAGTAATAAGAGGAGGAGACCCTTAGAGTTCCAGGAAAGTGATCACATGTTTTTGAGAGTCACTCCGAAGATTGGAATTGGCAGAGCTATCAAGTCTAGAAAGCTCACTCCTAGATTCATTGAACCTTTCTAGATTCTTAGACGGGTTGGTCCAGTAGCCTACCATTTTACCTTACCACCTAACCTTTCTAACCTTCACGACGTCTTTCACGTCTCCCAGTTGAGGAAATGTTATACTGATCCATCGCATGTACTTAAGCCTGAGTCAATACAACTGCGAGAGAATCTAGAGTGTAACTTCCTATTTTTCAAGTATGTGATTAAGATGTTAATTAAGTATGCTTAAGTATTAGATAATGTTTATTATGGTATGAGGAAGTTGTGGTTCAAATTTGAAGATATTTGGCCTTGGAATGAACTCAAAGTGAAGAAACGTACGAAAACCCGATAAAATGGGTCTTGATCAGCAAAGCACGCTCAAGAGTGGAAAACCCAATGTTTAAGCGTTGGCACGCTCAAGCATGGTTTTCCCAACGCTCAAGCATGGAAAAGGTGGAAGCGGTGCAGTGCGGTGGAGATGGTGCGCTCAAGTGTGGAAACGGTCATGCTGAAGCGTCAGCGTGCTCGAGCTTTGGAACTTGAACGCTCAAGCATTCTGAGAGACTATAAAAGAATTTGTTTTATTGTTCATTTGAAGTATTTGACCTATTTGGTGAGCTTTTCTCCCATGGTTTCGAGTAGAGAAGAGGCAGGGGCTATTGTTGAGGTTCTGGAGATCCTTTCGAGCAATCCGAGTATCGAAATCAAAAACCAGTCATACCGTCGTGTTCGTTGTTTCGAATCCTACAAGTTTTGATTGTTTATTTCCCGAATAGATGAAGGTATGTCATAGTTTCATCAACGTGCTTAGTTCGGTTTTCTTATATTCTTATCTTTAATATTATTCTAAGCATGTTTATGATGATCGGTGGTAGTTCGGGTCGTCGAATAAACTAGGATTTTGTCATTGTCGTGGAAAGCTAATTCTTGACTTCAAGGGAGCATGGATGCAGCAAGAGTGTTACCCGTATGTATGCTCTGAACGGAAAATGGAATGGTGGCCATATTGGTGTGGAAGATGGCAGATTTGGGAATGTGCTCGTAGGTGGGATCATGATTGACAGTGATCGAGGGTTAAGGTTGTTCGTTAGTTCAGGAGTCGAGTTTAATCGCTATCAGGTGAGGGGGAAGAAACCTCAGTTATCGGGAAAATAGGCATAGAACATGACCATTAACATGTGTGGGGATTCTCAAACCCCGTTAATAATTGATATATGATTGATGTGTTGTATATGATAATATGTTTATGTTTATGTTGGTTCGGATCGTGACTCGAAAACAGAAATGAGATCTTAGTCGGTGCAGAGATAAGGAAGGTGATGAGGATGATAATGTCTCTCATGTTAGAAGACTTTCGAAGATGTTGTTTGTTCTTTAGTAGTATACCACGACCAGTGGATTGTCAAATATTGTATAAGCCATAGCTTCTATAATACTCTGATGTTGTATATATATGTTTTTTTGTTTTAAATGTTTTAAAATTTTATGTTATAATTATATGCATCAATAACATGTTAACTTCCATGTGGCACTTGAAAGGGGTGTTACATTAGTGGTATCAGAGCAGTTCGGTTCTAAAATGGACTGTGGGGTTATGTCTGATTTGAATCAAGGGCTGCGAGGTACAAGATGTTTTTACTGGCCTTGTCTAGTTGGACCTACAGTAGGTGTTGACTAGGTTTATAAGTTGGGTAGAGTGTCAGTATCGTCAGTTATCTTTTGTTTCTATGTTGAGAGACAATGATAGCTGTTTCGATTATTCATAAGATATATCTATACATACTTCTGATGAATATGAGCAGATGGTTACTTTTATAGGAACCTATGGCTCGTGAAACTTTTGTAGCCAATGTGGGGGCAACGTAGAAGATGATGATGTGGATGTAGAGATTCCTAGCTCGGAGGGAGAAAATAAGTCTGAAGTCATGAGAACAATAAGGGATATGGCAAGAACTATGATGCTTCAATCGCAGAAAAATGCACAGTTAATGTAGCAACTACAACAACAACAAAACCAACAACACAGAATCAAGAACAAGAAAGAGTAACGAATGCAAGACTAGTGGCATTTATGAAAGGCAAGCCGCCACAATTTCACGAAGAATATAATCCGGAAGGATCAGAATTGTGGATACAAGAGATAGAGAAAGTGTTCACAGCTATACGTTGCAGAGAAGATAGAAAAGTTACCTACGCATCTTTCATGCTAGTAGGAGGTGCAGAGTCTTGGTGGAAAAATCGACAGAAAATTTTGGAAGCCAAAGGAAAAATCATTACATGGGAACTGTTCAAGTAATGTTTCATGGAAAAGTATTTCCCTGAAACAATTAGCATGAGAAGGAGCAAGTATTTATGAGTTTGAAACAAGGAGATATGTCAGTCGGAGAATATGCTATAAGATTTGATTCTTAGCTTAAGTTCTCCAAGTTCTACCAAGTATGTCCAGTTGAGAAGTGGATTTGCAAAAGATTTGAAGATGGTTTGAGAAGAGAATTATAGAGAGCAATGTTACCATTGGGAATTTCCAGACTTCAGGAACTAATCGAAAGATGTACTATTGTGGAAAGTCATGATAAAAGGATCGAAGCTCGTCAACAAAATAAGAATAAAAGGCAAATAAGAAATCATCAACAGAATAGGGTTGAGGGACCTCGTCAAGAACAAAAACCATATGATCGTCCAGAGTCGTGAACCATGATAATTGAAGGAGAAGGACAAAGGAAGTTCAATTGTTTCAAATGTGGAGTCATCCATCTAATGAGAGATTGTCAGTTGAAGGACTTTATTTTTTTTAAATATGGTAAGACAGGGCATTTTTCTTGGGACTGCAGACAAGGAGAAATGGCAAGATCAAATGGTGGAAAGTAGGGTCTGGAAACAAAATCGCAAGGAACGGAACAACAAGCAAAGCGAACTCCAACAACGGGGCGCGTGTTCACATTGAGAGGAACATAGTCTTCTCAATCGTAAATAGCGAGGGTTTTGTTTGATGGTCTTTTGGAAGTAGTTAGCAAGTATCTCTCGCTATGTTTTGAATAAGAGAATATTTTGAAGCTATAAGTTAGATACCTATATGTATATATATGAATTGACAAGTTGGTATATATTTAAGTTTAAATAAGTTGAAGTATATGTATGAATCAGTAAGATCGCGCTATCGATAGTTGTATCAAAGTGCGCAGTGGAATCATACGATGTTGCATATAACCACCACAAAATTTCGAGAACGAAATTTCATTTAAGGAGGGTGGTAATGTAACATCTTGTTTTTCAAGTATGTGATTAAGATGTTAATTAAGTATGTTTAAGTATTAGATAATGTTTCTTATGGTATGAGGAAGTTGTGGTTCAAATTTGAAGAGATTTGGCCTTGGAACGAACTAAGAACACGAAGAAACGCGTGAAAACGTGATAAAATGGGTCCTGGTTAGCAGAGTGCGCTCAAGCATGGAAAACCTAACGTTTAAGCGTTGGCACGCTCAAGCGTTGGTTTCCCAAAGTTCAAGCGTGGAAGAGGCTGTTGGAACCAAAGTGATTTGGATTAATAATCTCTAAGTTTTGATGTTAACAAAAAGAAATAAATTTGCATGGCAAAGTTTTAGTTGACATCTAACATGCTTTACCTAGTCTTGCAAGAATGTTGAAAAATATAATTTATGGAAACCTTGAATAAGTTTCTTTATATCTGCTTGGACTTAGATTGTGAATCCGCGTCCACTCATGTAGACGAGTCTCTCAAAATGTTTGGTAAATTTATTAATTTATTTATATAAATGAGTAGACAGGAGAATAAAATACTCTCAGTGGATGTGAAATTTAGTTTCTATGAGTAGACAAGCTTAAATGCCACATCAGTAGATGGAGATAAAAAAAATCTCACTGAAATATAGCAAGTCCAAAGACTTGATGATAGACGAGAGGATATGCCACTTCAGTAGACGAGTGAAAAGAAAATTGCAAGTCCATAGACTTGATTTTACCCATGAGCGTTTTGACGTAGATTTTAAGTAGACGAGCTCTTTTGATTATAAGTTTTCATATGCTTCATCTAGCTAAGTGATTGCTACCCCGACCACAAAGAAATATTTATTTCAAATAATTGATATTTATTTCAAACGAATGTTGGTCCTTCCTATTTGTTTTATATGTTTTAATGCTTCGTTTCTTTGAAAGAGAAACATAGTACCATCAATGAAATGAAAAAAGTAAAATAGTACCATCGAGAAAATGCAAAAAGCAACATAGTACCATGAGGAAATAAAAAAATGCTCTGTACCTTGTCACCTTTACTGCTGGAATAGCTGGAATTTGCACAAAGCTTAGATATCTAGGAGCCGATTGAAACTGGGTATACTGAGCGTAGAGGTGAAAATGGAGCTGCTATTGCTAAAGCAGATTGGACTGCAGATCAAAAGGCCAAGAATCAACTCAATCTTAAGGCTAAACGTTATTTGATGTGTGCCATCACTAGATCTGAACATGACAAGGTTCACAGCTGCAACACTCCCAATGAAATCTGGGATATTCTTGCCCTAGCTCATGAGGGTCATCTCAAGTAAAGGAATCAAAGATAAGCAAGCTGGTTCACCGGTATGAACTATTTAAAATGGCTGACCATGAAACAATAGATCAGATGTTTGGAAGATTTCAAACTATCACCAATAGTCTCAGATCTCTTGGAAAAACCTATGAAAATAGAGACCATGTTAGAAAGATTCTGAGGATTTTATCCAAGCAATGGAGACCTAAGGTTACTGCTATTCAGGAAGCCAAAAATCTGAATACTCTTTCTCTAGAAGTGCTTCTTGGATCTCTCAAGGTTCATGAACTTGAACTGAATGAAGAAGACAACTCCAGAAAAGGAAAGTCTATTGCCCTAAAGGCAAAGAAAGCAAGCTCATCATAAGTCCTCAAAGCTGTTGAGTCTTTAGATGATGCTGGACCTTCAGGTAGTGATGAAGGATCAAATGAAGATGAACTATCTTTCATCTCCAGAAAGATTCAACACATGTGGAGAAAGAAAGGTGGCTTCAGAAGGAATCAGTTCAACAAGAAGTTTTCCAAGGAGAAATCAGACTCCAAGGAAAAAGGTCCACCCTTGTGTTTCGAATGCAAGAAGCCTGGTCATTTCAAAGCTGGCTGTCATGATCTAAAGGACAAAAAGAAGTTCTTCAAGAAGAAGAAGGGTTTGATGGCTGAGACACCCCATTGTACCCCGGTGTTTTATTAGCTTAAAACCTTATTAATTAATTCCTTAATCACGCGATTAACGTGAAAACACGTAAAAATTAAAACTTTATTTAAACAATCATATAACTTCTGCAAGTTAAACACACTAAGGTTTTAATATATAAATACACACCTGTTTATTTATTACATTACTAAAACACTGTTGAGGGTATCCTCTCAGTAGGATCCCTCACAGGCATATGCTTAAACAAAAGTTATACTAGCGAAAACATGTAAAAATACTTCTCTAAGACACACTGGCCATACTATCTAGACTCTAATCACCATGGATCACAGCTCTTCCTCCGGCCTCTGTTCATAATCTTATCTATAAAACAATTTAATTAAGCTAGGCCCTCTAAATCACACCCATTCTCTCCCATGCAAACATCTTCCGAGCAACACATATCTTTGCTTAAAATCCACTAAATACAATATTAGAAACCAGGCAGATCATACATAACACAACATCAACAAAATATTCAAACATCATAAAATATCACATAGAGCAAATTATCACCACCAGCATATCACAATCAAATCAAATAAGTAATAAAGCCAAACATCCTCAACATCATAAAATCAACCTTAATGTCGATAAACATACAATCCCCGAATCAACATTGGTTTTACAGGAAAAGTTTCCAATGTGATTTTGGTCTTGTCGATTACTCAACTACTAGTAGGGTTTAGGTCGCCCTACAAAATTATTATATAATATACTACTTATCGATTCCGACGACAGAGTGATCATTTCCCCCACCTGAGCTTATCTCCCGAACCACAATCTTCCCACTCCTCGTCACGACACTATGGTTATTAAATCAACCTTCAACCAATCAACAAAAGAATTAATTAATCAAACAAAATTCATCCTTAACCACAAAAGGCTAGGTTCGGCTATGACAACCCAAAATAAGGCTAGTGATTTCAAAACTTCACAAACTCTTAGATCAATGATCCTTAAGCATTTATAATTATAAAACCAATGATCATAACTCAAAGAATTGAAACAAAATCCTCTAACACCAAAGGTTAGGGTTTTGGTCCATATTAGAAAATAGGCTAAGAAATTTAGTTGGATTCAAGCTCTTGGGTTTAGATAACATACATACTAGAGAGCTTAATTCAAGCCTTATATTTCATAATAGAAGCAAAAACACCAAACCCATTTTTCATGACAGTTTCGACCTTGAGAAGAACAGTAGGAAAGAAAATGTTTTTGCTTACAAGTTCTAAGATGATGATAGTAGAAGTCATTTAGAGATCATAGCAATTGGTTTCACATTTTTAGGATTTCTCTACAATTTTTTAGAATTCATTTAAGTCCTAGATCTAAGAAAATAAAAACCATGAACTAGGTAGATTAAGATCATAGAATGGAAGATATTATTATTGATGAAGAACAATGATTAAGGAAGAAGAGATTACCTTAAGGAGATGAAGATCTAACAAGAAAGTTGCAAAAGACTTGATGATTTCTTCCACCGACTAGCTTATGTTCTTAAGAGTTTAAGAGATGAAAATGAAGAAGATGAAGAGAAGTGGGGAAGGGGGAGGCCACGATTTTGAGGGGTATATATAGGCTAGATCTTAGGCTTTGTTTGGTTTTTAGGTTTTACATTAATAGGCTTTGTGATTATTAAATTAATATATGATTAACTATGGTTAATAATTAACTTAACTAGGGTTACTTTGCTAACTATGCTTAATAAATATGTGGCTCACATTTAGTGGAGGGTGTGACTGATTTTGGACCACATAAACTAACCATGGTTCCTTAACCATGGTTAAAATCTAACTTAACTTTGGTTAGGTTAAGCTAAAAGGGCATTTTGGTCATTTCACCTAAATTTGCATTTAATGCTTCAAAAATGCTTGGTGAGTCATGGTGGTGACTCTCCCCATGACTCAGCACCTCCGGTGTCCGGTTTTGTCTCTGCACCACCCTTCTCGACTCCGTCGGTTCTCCGATTAAGGTTTTACGCCCGTATAAAAGCAAAATATTTCACTTTCGATTGAAAATTTTCAAACTAACCAGACTCGTGGGAAATATGATTTAAACATAAACCATTTCTTTCACGAGTCAAAATTAGGTTTTCTGATCATTAAAATCTTACTGTCAGTGAAAACACCGACTGTTTAGAAAGTAGACTTCCTCAGGGACAAAATATAAAACAAAATCTACAAATTTTAGTTTTCGGGCCAAATTAGGGTTTTCTGTCAGTATAAAATTATACTATCAGTTAAAAAACGCAGACCGGTTTTCGTATGAATTTTAAACCCAAATTTTAAATGTAACCTTCTACCATAAGAGAGACTATGAATATGATTTTGTTTTACTTAAAATCACTTTCTAACTCTCAGATTAAAATATAATTAATTATATTTTAACTGGTTAAACAGCATAATTAAAAATCAGGCTGTTACAATGGCCACTTGGGAGGATCTAGAACTATCTTCATCATATGAGGAAGATGAAGCTGAGGAAGAGGCAAATATCTGTCTCATAATGGACTCTGACCCGTCCACTCTTCAAGATGCATTTGATGAAATACTGCATGACTCGTCCATTCTATCTCATGAATATAAGAGTCTTAAAAAGAAACTTTCGAAATTGTCTAAAGAATATAATAGAGTTTGCATGGAGAAACAAAATTTCAAAGATGAAAATAACAAACTCAAATCAGAGAATGTCAGTCTAACTGACAAACTCAAGTGTGAGCCTGATGTTTCTTGTGAAACAAGATGTGACATATTTGACAGACACTCTGTCAAAGTTTGTAGGTGGCTCAGATAAGCTCAGTCTTATATTTAGGTATTCTAGGTCACCTCATGATAAATCTGGCCTTGGTTATGACAAGGAGAAGCATGAATAAGGGAACAAGTTGATGTTGTCCCTCAACCTACTCCTGCTCAGAAGAGAACAAGGAATGTAATCTTTTCTCATAATGAGGATGAGGATGAGGATGAGGATGAGGATGAGGATGATGAGGATAGAATTCCCATCAGTACTGTTCTGAAGAAGCAGAAAATTGTTGCTGTTGCTGCTGATGTTTCTATTCCTACCATGAGAAGGCAACCTCCCGGGAAAGCTAGGTTTGTTATGACTCCTGAGCTAATCCTTCCAGCTAATGACCCTGTACTATTAGCAGTAAATGCCTTAGTTTCTGGTATGGAGGATAGAACTGATGTTGTTTCTTCACCCGCTATTTCTGTGAACCAAATTGAAACTTTAGATGATGTATACATTCCCACTCTACCATCACCACAAAGAACTTACCCCTACCAACCAGAAACAGCCTCACCAAAAAGACCATAATTCCAACCCTTGATACCTGAAAATGACCCCTGGTTCAACCAACCAGATGATGGAATTATTCCTGGTGCACCCTTTCCCAAAAAGCAAAAGACAAAATCTCCATACACTCACCCCTCTGTACTTTATGATGGCAAATTTGAAACCTTAGCTAAAGTAAAG
The DNA here is from genome assembly GCA_030762895.1 of Sophora flavescens. Taxonomy (NCBI): domain Eukaryota; kingdom Viridiplantae; phylum Streptophyta; class Magnoliopsida; order Fabales; family Fabaceae; genus Sophora; species Sophora flavescens. The sequence continues at coordinate 145,519,124 of CM061064.1, forward strand.
AGGGATTGGAAAATTCTGTATCACACTCATGAACCTGAATCTGCTTCAACCAGACCCTGGTATCCTTTACCAGAATACGAATATGAACCTGAGTCCATACAAAACCCAGAATATGCACCTACTCCATATGTGCCAAACCAAAACAAACCCCTCCCATCCACTCCACACAACCAAATTGGACCTGCCCTTACTCATCTACCACAAAAGAAATTCTCTCATAGAAAAATTTATCCCAACCTAGTCAGATACCCACCATTCAAACCTTTCACAGAAGGTGTAGAGAGATATATCATCTCTGACTGGTCTAAGGATCCAGCAAAGAGAGATCTTGACAATGTCATCCATAAAAGGTCAAGATCCTTCAGACATATTCATATTATCATGGACAACAAAACCAAATGGAAGACATTCAGACATCCAAGAGAATATGGAAAAGCTGCTGATATAATTGATCATATCATGTATGCTATACTGAAATCAGAGTTTGAACCGTTAAGAGTTGTTAGAGTAGCAAATTTTGTACCTCCTACTTGGTTGTTCCACACCCTGAAAGATACAAAGATTGGGATCAAGCCTTATATGCTTTTTCCAAGGCTACCTATGATTGACCTGAACAAGGACAAGGACAAGAAGAAGCATAGAAACACTAGAAAAATGCCTTTCCCATATTGTTGCATGATTAACCCTGAAGCTGTCAACCTCACTGATCAGAATGTCATAGACTATTGGTTGACACAACCCGTTGAAGATGTTTCTGAAAATGTTGTTGTTGACATTTGAAGAACTCATATGGTGGAATATGCACAAAAAGCTTCCTCTTCTGGTCTGAGCATTGAAGAGAAAAGACTCATTCCAAAAGTCAGAGGAAAGTGTGGACTCTCATATTGCAGATTCTTCATTTATAAGGACATTCTGGGGCTTCCTGTCACTAGTCCTGTTTTTGAAGAAGACCCTGTCCACTAGGCCAGAAAGCTGCCTCCACCGGTTCTTACTCTTGCAACTTCACCTCCACCATCACCACTGTCATAGCACACTGATGAGGAAATAATAGTTGAAGACTCGAATATGGATATTGATTCTGTTCAACCAGTAGCTGGAAATAAGGAAGTTGCTAAGTCTGCTCCTAGACCAAGCTCTTCTGAGAAGCACTCTTCCCAGTCATTGGCCATAACTGTTGCTCATCCTAATAATCAACCACAAACCTCCAGAGCATTAGACACCTTTCCAAGTCAAGCACATGTTCAATACAATGCTGAAAGTTCAAGACCCTCCTTGCCACAGAACTTTGAAGAGATTATTGGAAGGATTGTAGAGCAGAAGGTAAAAGTAGAGGTCAAGGAACAAGTTAGAGTAGAAGTTGCAGAAGCTTTGGTCCCAACAAATACAATGATCAGCCAAATGATGGGCATTTTACAAAGCTTTCAACAAAGTCAAAATCTGCAAGTTCAACCCTCCCTACCTCCACCAAACCAGAATCCTCCTCCACCCTCTTCTTAGTCTTCTTTTGTTTTCTTAATATTGACAATGATGGTTCACTCCTTTTACCTTTTTGTATGATGACAAAAAAGGGGGAGAAAGGATAAGAGAATTAAATTTTATAAAAGTCGGTTTTTGAAAATATATGTTTGTCTGCATATGCAAGTTTTTACTTGTGCTTTGACATATTCTATTATATGCTCTGATAAATACTCTTTTTGACTACTCTGACACTTTTCATAGTTTATATTCTCTAATACTATCTTTTGACTGATAGGTAGCTGAACTGATCCACTAAGATATATATATATATATATATATATATATATATATATATATATATATATATATATATATATATATATATATATATGCTGATGAGTTTATGTTTTTTTATTATTCCTGTTAAGTTTGAATGCTTTGTCTTAGGGGGATCTTTGTAAGCTCTCTTAGACTTTGCTCACTCAAATTTAATTAGTTTTTGTCATCATCAAAAAGGGAGATACTGTTGGGACCAAAGTGATTTAGATTAATAATCTCTAAGTTTTGATGTTAAAAAAAGAATTATATTTGCATGGCAAAGTTTTAGTTGAGAACTAACATGCTTTATCTAGTCTTGCAGGAATGTTGAAAAATATAAGTTATGGAAACCTTGAATAAGTTTCCTTATATCTGCTTGGACTTAGATTGTGAATCCGCGTCCACTCGTGTAGACGAGCTGCTCAAAACGTTTGGTATATTTATCAATTTATTTATATAAATGAGTAGACGGGATAATAAAATACTCTCAGTAGACGGGAACTTTAGTTTCTATGAGTAGACAAGCTTAAACGCCACGTCAGTAGACGGATATCAAAAACATCTCATTGAAATATAGCAAGTCCAAAGACTTGATGATAGACGAGAGGATATACCACGTCAGTAGACGAGCGAAAAGAAAACTGCAAGTCCATAGGCTTGATTTTACCAATGAGCGTGTAGACTTAGATTTTAAGTAGACGAGCTCTTTTGAATATAAGTTTTCACATGCTTCGTCTAGCTAAGTGATTGCTACCCCAACCACAAAGAAATATTTATTTCAAATAATTGATATTTATCTCAAACGAATGTTGGTCCTTCCTATTTGTTTTATCTGTTTTAATGCTTTGTTTCTTTGAAAGAGAAACATAGTACCATCAAGGAAATGAAAAAAGCAAAATAGTACCATCGAGGAAATGCAAAAAGTAACATAGTACCATGAGGAAATACAAAACGCTATGTACCTTGTCACCTTTACTGCTGGAATAACTGGAATTTTCACAAAGGAGGAAAGATAGTTTTTCAAGTTGCATTTGCTCAGAGATGTGACTTTCCATTTTATGAAAAAGTGATAACCAAGAGTACATTTCATAATGGCCACGATCAAGCTATCAGTCACAACGGATATTATGCATTTAATGTTATCTCTAAACGGGTATAATAAAAACAATCGTTGAATACTTTCAAGTGTAGAAGAAGGTCACTATAAATAGAAGACCTCAACAACTGAAGAACAATTTTTACGAGATAAACTTTTGCCCAACTGATTGCTCAACTACTGCCAATCTACAAGCTCTCATTCTTTTATTCTTTCAAGAGCAAAAGTCTGTAATTCTTTAGCTTGAATATTGTTGTAATATTCAACCAATCTTAAACTTTCATACCCTCACACATAGTGAGTTAGAAGATCAAAAGCAAACAATCTCTTTGTTAGACTTAAAGCTTGAAGAGGCTTGGTAAGAAGGAATACTTGTATCCTGGAGAGGTGTTGAATACTTGGTGAAATCTATTTGGATAAATAGTGGAGAAAACCTTCAAGTAGAAGGGATTGGACGTAGCTCTTGGTTGGAAGAGAGTGAACCAGGATAAAACACTTGCGTGATTCTTCTAATCCCTTATCTCTAACAGTTTTATTTGTTTATACTGATTATGGGGATTTGAACTTGATTTTGTTAAGCTTTTAAATGATCATTTTGTGTGTGCATCTGCCTTATATTCCTTGTGTGAGAAAATAAGTTTTGAAAAAGGTTGTTTTCGAAAATTATTAACAAACACAATTCAACCCCCCTTCTTGTGTTTTCCTGTGTCAACTTCAGAGGTGGAAGAGGTGGAAGCGGTGCGATGCGGTGGAGACGGTGCGCTCAAGAATGGAAACGGTCACACTGAAGCGTCAGTACACTCAAGCGTTGGAATCTGAACTCTCAAGCATTCTGAGAGTCTATAAAAGAACTTGTTTTCTTATTCATTTGAAGTATTTGGCCGAGTTGGTGAGCTTTTCTCCCATGGTTTCGAGTAGAAAAGAGTCAGAGGGCTATTGTTGAGGTTCCAGAACTCCGTTTTAGCAATCCGAGTATCGAAATCGAAAACCAATCATACTGTCGTGTTCGTTGTTTCAAATCCTACAAGTTTCGATAGTTGATTTCCCTAATTGATGAAGGTATGTCATAGTTTCATCGACGTGCTTAGTTCGGTTTTCTTAGATTCTTATCTTTAATCTTATTCTAAGTGTGTTTATGATGTTTGGTGGTATTTTGGGTCGTCGAGTTAGCAAGGATTTTGTCGTTGTGGTGGAAAGCTAATTCTTGACTTCAAGGGAGCATAGAGGCAACAAGTGTTCTTGAGGCAGCAAGAGTGTTCTTGAGACAGGAGAGGTATCCCTATGTGAATTGTGGTTTTAGATTCGTATTCGTAGTCGTCGTCTTTGATATTGTTTTTGTACTTTTGTGTTTCCGACGAATCGTGGTACCTGTATGTATGCTCTGAACGGAAAGAGAAATGGTGGGTATATTGGTGTGGATGATGCCAGATTTGGGAATGTGCTCGTAGGTGGGATCATGATTGACAGTTATCGAGGGCTAAGGCTGTTCGTTAGTTCAAGGGTCGTGTTTAATCACTAATAGGTGAGGGGGAAGAAACCTCAGTTATCGGGAAAATAGGCATAGAATATGACCATTAACATGTGTGGGGATTCTCAAACCCCGTTGATAGTTGATATATGCTTGGTGTGTTGTATATGATAATATGTTTATGCTTATGTTTATATTTATGTTTATGTTGGTTCAGATCGTGACTCGAAAACAGAAATGAGCCCTTATCTGGTGCAGAGAAAAGGTAGGTGACGAGGATGATAATGTCTCTCATGTTAGAAGACTTTCAAAGAAATTGTTTGGTCTTTAGTAGTATACCACGTCCAGTGGAGTGTCAAATATTGTATAAGCCATAACTTCTGTAATACTCTGATGTTGTATATATATGTTTTATATGTTTTAAATGTTTTAAAATTTCTGTTATAATTATATGCATCAATAACATGTTAACTTCCATGTGGCACTCGAAAAGGGGTGTTACATAGAGTATGAGGCTTTACCTATCAGGGTCGCAGATAGAAGGATTAAGGAGCTTCGCGATAAAAATATTCCTTTGGTCAAGGTCATATGGGATGATATCACAGGAGATATGGGTGCGCGAGGCAGATATGCGGCAACAGTATCCACATCTTTTCTGAGGTATGTAAATTTCGAGTACGGAATTTATTTTAAGGGGGTAGTAAAGTAACGCCCCGTTTATTTGATTAGTGTACGAGGAAAGGATTAAGCATGTTTGAAGGCTTAATCATGATCCTTAGGTGTTAGTGAGCTTGTCTTTCAAGTTTGAGGGGAATCAGAGTTAAAACGGGTCTAGAACATAAACAAATGCAAACCGAGAGATTAATTAATCAATTAATTAACAAGAATTAAAATATTAAAATTAGGTCGGGATTTTGTGAAGGATGTGGAAACGGTTCTAAGTCAAGATGGGGGGATGGGGGGGGGGGGGGGGGGGTGAATTGACCTTTAAAAAAAACTTACAATTTTAACTTCCCTTTTTCAAGTGGTGTAGCAAGAGAGTAAATTTTCCTTGAAACTTAAGCAAGAAACAATTGTAATACCAATTCAAGAATGCACTTAAAGAAAGATATTCAATTGCATAAGCTAAGAGAATGTACCATGCAACAATCATGCAATATAATATCATAAGCATAGAACATAAAGAATCATGCATACGATAATAAAATTTATAAGTAAAGAGAGTAGGGATAGAGAAAGTGACACAAGTATTTTACTGGTTCAGCCCACAACCTGAGTGGCCTACATCCAGTCCCCAAGAATCCTCTTGGAGAAATTCACTATGACAAAGTTTGTACAAGAGATACCACACTCCTTACAAAAGTCACTCTCCCTTGTATGATTCCTCACCCACAAATACCATACTCTCAAGAGATACCTCACTCTTGAATCTTGTTGGATACCTCACAAACAACTCAAAGGAATGCCTCACTCTTACACCATGTTGGATACCTCACTGACAATCACCACAAGAGATACCACACTATTGTAAACAAAGGGATGTCTCACCCTTACTTTGAAGGATACCTCACCATCACAGATTTTTCTCCAATGGTCACTTTGATGGATACCACACCAACGAAGATTTACACCCCTCAAGAGATACCTCACTCTTGAGTAACCTTGGGATTCACACTCCAATAAAAAACTCAGAATTACAAATTGAGTAGAAGAGAAATTCCTAGCACAAACACTTGTGCATCAAAGCTTGTAAGCTTCTAAGATCACTTGTAACAAAGGATGAATAGATGGCTCTCTATTTTTGTGTTATAACAGTATATTTTTGCATATGATTTCGTGTCTAAAACTCATGTGCATATGCCCTTTATATAGACTTCAATTGGAGCTGAAAAGAGTTGAAGTTTGCTGAATTTTTGGGTGTGTATTAGAATACACTATAGGGTATTCGAATACTCCCTGTAACAGAAGCCAACAAACTCGGCAGAACAGCGGGTATTTGAAATATCAAACATGGGTATTCGAATACTCTCCCCAAAATTGCCAAAATGCTTGAGTAATGGCATACATGAGTTGGTATTTAAATACTCTTGAAGGAATTTCGAGTTTTCCTTAAAGTAGACCAATAAACAACTATGTATGTGATTACTTATATACTTTAAAACATTTTTCATCATTTAGCATTTTATAGTAGCTCTAATTGATTTCTATTTTTAGGTTAAGCATTATAACCTTTCTAATTACGTTCAATAATTGGTTAATGAGTTGTGACACCTTGTTATATCCGTTTACCATCCACTGGATGTGATTAATCACATATTTGAACTGCATTAACCACGATTTCCAGGTGTTCAAATATATATGACCCAATGTATATTTGAACACTATATTTGAACACCTGAAAATTTTGGTTAATACAGTTCAAATATGTGGTTAATCATGTTCAGTGGATGGTTAATGGATGTAACAAGTTGTCACAACTCATTAATCAATTACTGAACGTAATTAACCACATATTTGAACTGCATTAACCAGATATTACAATTGTCGCCCCATTTATCAAAATCCAGTTGTACAAATAACATTACCAAAAAAAATAATAGTGTAATGCTATTATCTAGCAAACGTGCATATATTGCAACAACGCAGTGTTAACGCACCCAATAAAATATTTTAAATGAGTAAATAAAATTACTGAAACCAAACATAAAAATAAACAAAAATAAGCATTCAGATAATTAATCACTCTATTAAAGCAATTAAACATATATGTAAAAATTTCGGATGTTACATGACACACAAATTGGTAAGGGAAGGAGTTGTTGGTTCAAATGAGGGAGAAGCATATGTAGGTCACGATTTGATAAAAATGAGTGTCGCCATGCTCGACCCAACCATAAAGCAAGTAAAGGTAGGGCTTTAGGCCCCCAGTTTTTTATTTTTTTTATTTATTTGAGCATCCAAATTTAGGCCTCCAAATTTTTTAGTTATTTATGTTTATAAAGAAAAATAATTTGAATCCCTAAATCATAAACTATAGGAAAGCTACATATGGTTGCATGAATACACACAACAAAAATTTCCATCAACCATCACATTTACACTTAAAAAATATAGATATTTATAACAACGATAAAATTTAAATAAAAATATAATATTTTTAATAAAATATTATTATTAATTTTAAAAAGGCCTTATATCAAATTTTACTTTAGGCCTAAAAATATGTTGGGTCAGCCCTAAGTGTCCCGAACAATGACATTGTCCCAATTAAATAGATAACTAATGAATTTTTTACTTTAAGAACCCAATTGAAAAAAATTATAAATTCAGGAAACCAATTAGAAGCTTTTTTCGTTCGGGGACCTACTTGAAAATTCTCAAACAGCTCAGGAACCAAGTGAATAATTAAACCAAATAAATGAAAACAAAAGGAGAATGCTAACCGGTTCCCTTTAAGGACACTGGTTAAGATATCAATAAAAAAAACTTTGTATTGAAAGTTTTCCAAAATAGTAAGAGTGTAACTCAGTGACAACTAAATCATAATATTTGTCTATGATAAATTCGAGAAATTTGTATTGAAAAAATTATAAGATCTTCAAATAAATGTATAGTAAATAAAACTATAATTTCCTTGAATAATGTTGATTTGCACAATACATTTTTCAGAGAAACATATACAATGAGGTGGCATCATTCTACTTTAATTGCAATTTGGATTATCTCCATCACCTTCTCTCCAGCACCTCTCCAGCTACTTAATTTGGACCGTCAATCCTAATCTAACAGCCCAGATTAAGTATTTTGAAATTAAAAATTAAAAATAAAATACCCATGTTTGAGAACCACGTCACATTCACTGCCTCTGTCCGAGCCCTTATTCATCACCCCGCCTGAGAACCACGTCAACCACCTTCACCGCTGCCAACCACCTTCACTGGTGCCCCGCCTCAGTGGCCGTCAACCGCCATCGCGAGGCCCCTTTGTCTCTCCCGTTGCTAAAAGGGCACTTATAGGACCACCTTGCTCTCCAGAAAGCACTGATATTCCATTAATGATACAGTTTTAGTTATTAAGGTCAAATTAATGGCATTGGAAGAGTGGATTTGATGTGAAATGTTGTGATATTTCATCTAGGACAGCATAATCTCAACTAGAAATGTCCAGAGGAGCACTGTACATACCATTCTCCATCGACATAACAACTAGCAAATGTAGCAAGAGACTCTTGGTCCTGCGGTGTTCTTTCAGAGAAGCTTAACTTAAACAAAAGAAAATTGAAAGGAGAAAGGAAGCAAATGAATAAATAATTATGCAGCATATGAAAATGCAAAGGGGTCTCACGACGGGAGAGGGAAATGGGGCTGATGACGGCGGTTGCCATCCATGGGGACGGGGTATTGAGTCGGAAAGTGATGAAATAATGATTTCATTGATTGATTCTGTATGACTTATAGAGAAGTGAATATATAGGGAAATACAAGTAAGGGAAGGGAATAGAGTAGTTACAACTGATAACTAACTAGTTAGTTAAACACCAACATTATAACAATCTAACCAATTTAATTAAGTGTAAAACTCCCCCTCAAGTAGGAGTAAATATATATAGAGCTCCTAACTTGGGCATTAAGGAATGAAACTGAGTAGAAGTGACTGCCTTGGTTAATAGATCAGCTAATTGATGATGTGTCCGAACATGAACTACTTGTAGGAAATGTAACACCTCGTTTTCTCGATTAGTGTAAGAGGAAAGATTAAGCATGTTTAAATGCTTAATCATGTTCCATAGGTGTTAGTGAGCTTGTGTTTCAAGTTTGAGTGGAATCGGAGTTAAAACGGGTCCAGAACACAAGGAAACGCAAACCGAGAGATTAATTAATCGATTAATTAATTAATTGAGATTTAGAACATTCAAATTAGTTCAGACTTGAGTATAATAGGATTTTGGTAGTAGCCTAAAATAATTCATAAAAATATTCCAACAGTAGATTACGCAAGATGATGCAAAAGAAAACACCCAGGTGGGCCAACAGGGCAAAACGCGGTAACACGTGTCACGATACCAAGGTGCCACCTCAATATCCACTAACTCATCCTAATCACATTGACTTGACACCTAGAATACCACTAACCTAACCTAGCTACCTTAAACTAATGACACCTAGCCCACTAATTTCCTAACTTGCCTAAGTTAATGACACATGGATTCCACTAAGATGACACCTAAAGCACCTAACATACACAAAGTCAATAAAACTAAATATAACCTAATGTAGACAAACCAAAAGTGATCAGACTTCATCATTTTTGTGAACTAAGAGCAAGAGAAGGAAAGGTGAAACCAAAAGTGAAGCCATCGTTTGGGGTTTGGAGAGCTTGGTTGGAGTGGTCACATAAAATTCATCACCATATATTCTTCAATCATTGGATCGTTCTCCAATTTGATAATAAGGTTCATGACTTGTGGCTCTTAATCATCAACGGTAGGATTTCTAAGGAAATATGCATAGTGTTAAATATTCAGCTAGCACAGTGGACCTAGACGGTGATAAAATCAACCCATATACCACCTAACCTGTCACCAAAGAACTGCCATCTGAGATTCGTTCACCGTTGGATCAATTGGAAAATTTTTAAGAAGGTTTGGGACAGTTTTTTATTCATTCTCACCATTCACAATTGGGATTAATCGTCTGTAGCTAGAGATATGGCGCTCTCACAGTAGGCTATCTTGGTACCTTTTCCCTTGGATTCTTGAGCTCACTTTTGAATCTGACTTCGCCTAAGTCCAACCGTTGTTCTCGTAAGTTTTTCCTTTGATTTCGTTTCTTGATTCAAATCGATTTATTGGTTGGAACCCTGTTGTTGACTCAGTTTTTTTTAAAAAAAGCAAAATGGTATGCAAAGGCATCATTGGTTTGGTTGGTATTTCTGTGTTTCCGACAAATTGTGATACTCATATGTGTAATCGGGATGGAAAATGGAACGATGGATGTGTTGTACGGATGGTGGATGATTTGTGAATGTTGTTGGAAAGTGTGTCGAGATTCATGTCAGTAGCATGTACAGGTTCAAGTGCTTTACAGGAAAGCACACACGTCGATAAGGTGGGAGAAAGAAGCCATCTATCGCTGGAAATGGCTAAGTAGCATTTTATACAATAATGATGTAGGGCGATCTAATCCTTACTAGTGAGCGAGTAACCGACAATGTCAATATCTGATGTGATCAAGACATAGATCACTAACATTTTAGGATCATTCTTTGATTTCAGTTGCTAAAAATTCAAGATCAAATACAAACAAGTACAATTGATATGAAGCTTGATCTTCAAGTGAAGAATCAAGAGAAACAAAAGGAGTAGAAGATAAGAACAATTGATATATGAACTAGAAAGTAAATTGCAAGAAGTAAATGACAAGAATTAAAGAGAAAGAATTAAAGAACAAAATAGAAAATGGAAGAGGTAGAGAAGATGAGGGAAGGCACCACAAAGTCATTCTTCTTGGAGAAGAAGATTGAATTTGATAAGCCAAGGAAGATTCACAACTTGAATATGGAAATTCAAGATAAGGATCAATGGTTCAACTCATGAATCAAGAAGAGAAGACTCTTAACTCTCTCTAGCAATCTCAAGTGTGATAAAACTAGGGGTGAGCATAGGGCGGGTTCGGGCGGGTTCGGGTGGGGTCCATCGGGTCCGGGCGGGTTCGAGGTAAGAAAAATGGAATCCGAACCCGCCCATCTATACCATCGGGTTGGGCGGGTTCGGGTTGGGCGGGTTGAAACGGGTTTAGGCTTTTTTATTATTTAATTTTATTCCAAAAAATTAAAAAAAAAACCCAACGAGCCTAATTAAAATTTAAGGCTTTCAGCCAAATTAAGTACCAAAAAAAAAAATATAACAGAAGAGGGGAAAAAAAAATCTAAGATCCAGTCTTGGCAGCCCATTCTCCATAAAAAAATTTTATTTAATTTTTTTTGTTATGAGCGGGTCGGGTCGGGTTCCGATGGGTGACATAAACCAGACCCGAACCCGCCCGCTCTTATCCATCTAAAACCGAATTTTCCACCCGCCCAACCCGCCAACCCGTTTCAACCCGACCGTTGCGCAAAAATTAGTAACGGGTCGGGCGGTTTCGGGCGGGTCATGCAATTTTGCTCACCCCTAGATAAAACTCAAATGTATTCAAACTTGAAAAATGATTTACATAAAGCCTATTTATAAGCTCATCCTACTTAAGGTGCAAGCTAGATTAACTTGAAGTTCAAGCTACTCTAACTTAAGATGCAAGCTAGTCTTACTTGAGGTGTAAGCTACTCTAAGTCCTAATGGGCTTGGAACACTCTTAAGCCCAATTACAAGCCTAACTAAATCAAAACCCGTACAGAATTTCGTGCTAAACTTGTAGCCCAATTTAAGTCATGATAGATGCCTAATCAGGTCTTGAGTTAAAAATAAGATTTGTATATAATCTTCTAAGATTTCCAATGCATCCAAGATCACTTCAATCGGACATCTGTAACTCAAGAAACAGCCAAAATTGTGAAGTACGTTTGATTTGGATTTGCTTCAAAGTTGACTTGCCCCAATTGGCCCATTAAGGTTGTGCTTCCTAGGATCACATCAATATCACATTGGCGACTACCCCGTACTACCAATGATGATATAGAGATTGTAGGTTTATCGTCGTTAGGTTAATTTTACAATACTCGGGGATATCTGATTTTATCATTGTTAAGCTGCTTGCCTGAAGGTATGTTGGTTTGATAGCATGCTTTATGTGAATTTTTATGTTATGTGAATATTTTATCATTATTTTATTATGTATAACATGCTCTGTGTGATGACATGATGACATAAAAGTGCCCTTCCCCATTTATTTATTGTTTTATTCTCTCTCATCATGTATTTCATCACTCCCAAGACATTCTTAAGCTCTATGGTGTCTATACAAGGTGTCCAAATTGTATGTCCAAATATCTTTACTCATGTGCATAGTTGGCATCTAGGAGATGATATATGCTGTTTTGGAGAGATGCATGTTGAGGAGATTATGTCATGAGACTAGATGTGCCTAGCCTAATAAAATATTATTTTATACGTGATGAGATAAATGATGTGATATGAGATATTTTATGTGAGTTGGTGATGAAAGATTAAGGCACTAGGTTATTGTGAATATATGCCTTGAACATGTTATTTTTTTAATGATGGACAAAAGAAAAAGGTCCAGAAGGACTAAAGTTCAAAAAGCGGAAAATTGTAAAGCAAGCAAGCACAAGGGTAAAATAGGAATTTTACTATTTGTATTGTCTGTTTTAGAATTATGTTTAAATGATAAGTAGAGTTCTCAACTCAATATTGGTCCCACACACACACATATTTAACATGTGCTTTAAAAAGGTTTTATCATGTGCCTAAATGTGTTTAACATGTGCTTAAAAGAAATAAATTTGACAATTAATTGATCTTAATGTGGAATCATTTTCTTAATTGTCAAGTTTTTGAAATACAATTTTATACGTATCATAATCGATTATGCTAATCCTATAATCGATTATGAGTCGAGGTTAAATGGCTTTAATTAGTATTAATGAGTAATTATATCATTAAAGCTGTTGGGTTTAAATTTTGAATTAATATAATCGATTATGGTTCTTGTATAATCGATTAGGTCCTCTCTGACTTCAAATTGACTTCAAATTGAAACCCCGTAATCGATTATGGCTTTTTAAATAAAAGTAAGTGGGCTCATAATCGATTAATATAATCGATTATGGTTGTTCTGTCAAACGTGCGCTTCTTGAATATGCTTTAAATAATCGATTATGCTCTTGCAATGATCGATTATGACTCGACAGAAATGAATTTTAAGAGGCTTGACCTAATTTCTTTTTGAACTATCACCAATTTTATATAAATAGAAAAATGGGCAGCCTTGTCTGATATACAACACTCTACTATTTCATTTCGTCCTAAATTCTGATTAACATTCTCTATACTATTTTTCTCTTGCACTATCACTGGACCATATTGCTTTGAGAATTCTATACACCATATATGTGTTATTGTAATTGCGCTTCAAGTTGTATTTTATATCTTCACTTTTCAGTGCTTTCAATTTGTAAACTCTTTCAAAGCTTTTCTAAGTGCGTGTGATCACACGAAATTGTTTTTGAGACTTTTATACAAGGGATCGTATGTCCTGTGATTTGTGTTAAGAGTGCTCTGATTTGTAAAGATTCTAGTTCACCCTGTTTTAAAAACTAGAAATAGCATAATCCAATCAAATCAGATAGATCATTATGGAAGGTCCCTACATTCCAAAGAATGCTGACAACACTGACAAACATAAGGTCGAATGGACTACTGCAGAAAAGACTAATTGGGACTTAAATCATAAAGCAAGGTATTCCTTGATGTGCGCCCTAAGTCAGGAAGAATTTTAGAAGGTCCATGCATGTGGATCAGCTAAGGAAATCTGGGATACTCTTGAAGTAACTCTTGAAGGAACGACAAAGTTAAAAGAAACTAAGATAAATATGCTACGAAAGTACGAGCTATTCCCCATGGAAGACGGAGAAAGCATTGCTCAAATGATAGGAAGATTTCATACTATCACAAATAATCTGAAGTCACTGGGAAAAATCTACACCAGTGTTGAGAAAGTTAGCAAAATTCTAAGGAGTCTGCCCAAACAGTGCACACCTATGGTTACTCCAATAACTCAAGCCAAAGATCTCACAACTCTTCAAATGAGTGATCTTTTTGGAACCTTAAAATTTCATTAACAAGATCTAAATGAAGACAACTCGACAAAGAAAGGAAAGTCCATTGTTCTCAAGGAAGAAAATACTTCTTCAAAGGCTCTCAAAGTTGAAGAATCAGATCCAGAATCAGACGCTTCTGAAGAAGACTCAGATATTGATGATGAAATGTCATTACTAACTAGAAAAATGAGGAAGCTATGGGAAAATAAGAATTTCAGAAAGGATAAACCTTTCAAGAAGTTCAATAAAGAAAAATACTTCAAAGAAAACAGCAGTTCTGATAAGAGTCCTATTGTCTGCTATGAATGTAAGAAACCAGGACATATCAAATCTAAATGTCCTGAGTTACAAAAGCAACCTTTCAAAAAGTTATACAAAAATAAAAAGAAAGGGATGATGACAACATGGGAAGATCTCGATGGCAGTTCATCAGATGAGGATGCAGAAGGCGAGAAAACAAATCTGTATCTAATGGCAAATGATGAATCTGACTTTGAGTTAATTTCCAATATTAATAAATTGCAAGATGCCTATGATGAATTGATTGAGGAATCCAACTGTTTAACTAAGGCGTTCAGAACACTTAAGAGGCAATATATGAAACTCCTCAAAGAGCATGAACATAAGACTCAAGAGTGTGACAGACTGTCTCAAGAAAACAGTAAGCTTAAGGCTGAAAAGCGTAAGACTGAGATCATGGTTGAGACACCACGATCTGAAGAAGTTTTCACACTTCAACATAAGGTAGAAGAGCTCACCTCTTATCTTGCTCATTTTGTCAATGGTAGAGATAACCTGACTAAACTATTAAGAAGTCAGAAACCCTCTCTTGATAAAACTAGTATAAGATTCACTAACCAGGAAAATTATAAAGTATCTAACAAAATCTTAGGACGAAAACCTAAAGCTCTATATGATAAAGTTATTTCATATAAGGATAGCTGTAAAAACTGTGGAAAAGCTGGACATATCACATCCAAGTGCATTCATACAAGAAAGAAGTTGTCACAAACTTCAAGAAATAATAAGAAATGACCCAAGAGAATATGGGTACCTAAAGCTTTGGTTATTCCTGTTACACATATCATTAATAGGACAAAAAGCACACCTATCATGGTACTTGTACAGTGGCTACTCACAACACATGACAGGAGAAAAGACTATGTTCCTAGACCTCCAACCTAAAGAAGGTGGACATGTTACCTTTGGTGGAAATCAAAGAGGAAAGGTTATCGGGATAGGTAAAATTTGTGGGAGATCACATGTACCATCTATCTCTAACGTTCTCTTAGTTGAAGGATTAAGCCATAATCTGCTTAGCATAAGTCAATTATGTGATAATGGATATAATGTTTCCTTTACAAAGAATGCATGTATAGTCAAAAACACTAATGGCGTAGTTCTCTTTTCAGCAAACGGGCAACAAAATCTTTATAAGATTGATCTAACTGAACTCACTGAACACAGTGTGACTTCTTTTGTGTCAAGAGAAGGTGAAAGATGGGGATGGCATAAGAAGCTAGGGCATACAAGTATGAAACAGATAACTAAGCTTCAGAAGTATAGACTTATGAAAGGTCTACCTGATATAAGTTTCAAAAATGATGTGTTATGTGCTTCTTGCCAATGTGGAAAGCAAGTTAAATCTAGCTTTAAACCCAAAAATCCGGTATCTTCTTCTAGACCATTACAATTGTTGCATATGGATCTGTTTGGTCCAGTAAGTGTTGGTAGTAAGTGATAACTCTTTGAATGAAGAGTTATTTAGATCCTTTTTACTATCTTTGATGTTTTGTGTCTTGATTTTGTTAGAAAATGTTAGTTTGTAAATATTTGTGTTAAGTTTTGTGAATAGCAGCCATTTGCTTTTGATTTTCTCTATCAATGTCTCAAACTTGTGTCTACATACGCAGTAGCTTTTCTGGAGCATAGCTGAAGCTCCGGGGAATAAGCTAATGGACGGTGCAGCATGAACCATCTCCGGTAGCTCTGCACTAAAGGACAAAAATGAAAAGGATACATTTCTCTCTCCTCCAGGCACTGACACTGTCCTTTTTAAGGAATCCCATGCACCTAGGATCTAATGACCCACTTTTTAAGGAATTGGGCTATGGTTATTTTATTATTACTTTTGCATTGACCCAAAAGAGGATGAAAGATATTAGAGTACTATAAAGTCATTTAGGGAAACCCTAGTTGAACACTTGGAATTTTTATTACACAATTAATCTGTCCTTGGAGGCTGCGCTCATCTCGTCCAGCTGCTGTTGCTGCGTTTCTTTTCATTTTTCAACCATTGTAATGGTTTCTTGATCATTTTCTTCCTTTTGTTCTTGTAAGCTCATTATGAGCTAAACTCTCTTAAGCTTTAGGTATGCTTGTGTAATGAATGTTTAGTTGAGTTATGTAATGACTATGTTTTGCATCTCCTTTTATCACTCATTTAATGTTGTTTAATTAAGAGTGATCAACTTGATTGAATATCTAGCTTGCTTGGTTTGGAAAAATTAAGTAAGTGGGAACTTGATAAAAGATAGGGGTTAAGTCATTAATTGGAAAATTACTTGATGTTGAATAGGCTAGGAATAGCTATTCAAGTCCCTAAGCTAGCTGGAACGTGCTTAATTAAGAGGGTGGTGTAATTAATCTGAATCTAGGAATAGAAAAAAGTTAATGAACCTAACCCTATAATGTTGGAAAACAAACTTTAATTTTCTGGAGTTAGATGCTAGAGCATAGTCAAAGCATGATGAAGGCTAAACAGGATTTATGCTACAGCATACCTAGAGCTATTTTTCTCATCTGATAAAACCTATCAATTCTCTGTTCACTTGTTTATTTTTGGTTTTTACATCTCAGTCTTATTTACTTTTCATTGCACACACACTACAATTTTTGGGTTACTAAACCTAACATGTAGAGCGTATAATCTGAATTGGAGTTTTTACATCATTATAATCCCCGTGGGAACGATATCTGAAGTTAAGTTCTATATTACTTGAGGCATTTGTGTATACTTGCACATGTTTAAAAACAATTGTTTATAAGGCAACAAGTTTTTGGCACCGTTGCTGGGGATTGTCAATGGTGTTATAATTATGTTTTTAGATTATTAGTTCTATAGTTAGAAGTTCTAACACTCTTAGTGATTTGCTGTAGCACAGGGTACTGAAACTGTATGCACGGGTTCTTCTCACCTAATTATAGATTTGATCCAGAGATAGAAAGAACACTCAAAAGGCTTAGAAGAGGTCAAGCATCTCAGCCTGTACCTGAGTTGGCTCTGAATACTCCAACCAAATCCACCCTAGATTCGATTGAAGCATTGTCCCCTGTTGTTTCAGAAATTGCTGAAGAAGTGCCACGAGACAGCATGGCTATGGCCAATGACAGAAACTATGCTATCAGGGGGTATGTTGTGTTTGACCCTGAAGCTATGAACACTGGGATAGTGAGGACTCCGATCACTGTAACTCAGTTTGAGTTCAACCCAGTGATGTTCCAAATGTTGCAAACAATTGGACAATTTAATGGAGCTGCAACAGAGGATCCTCATTTGAATTTGAAGCAGGTTTTGGATGTATCAAGAAATTTCAAGATCCCAGGAGTCACTGATGATTCATTTAGACTGAGACTATTTCCATTCTCTTTGGGAGGAAAGGCCAAGAACTGGTTGAATTCTTTGGATGCAAACTCAATTGATACTTGGAATAAACTTGCTGAAAAGTTCTTAACCAAGTTCTTTCCACCAACTATGAATGCAAAAATTAGAATTGACATCACTACTTTTAGGTAGCATGATGATGAACCACTATTTGAAACATGGGAGAGATTTAAACAACTGATTAAGAAGTGCCCCCACCATGGCATTCCATTCTGTATTCAGATATAGCACTTCTATAATGGTGTTTCACCTAGCTCAAGAATGATGTTGGATGCCTCAGCTGGAGGCAGTCTTATCACCAAATCCTACAATGAAGCTCATGCTCTTATAGAAGGGATAGTAGCTAACAGTTATCAGTGGCCAACAACAAGACAAGTTTCTGGGAAAACCAATGCTGCAACAGGAGCTTATGAAGTGAGTTAAGTGTCTGAACTATTAGCTCAAATGACTTCCTTAACTAATATGGTTAGGGGATTGACCATGGAAAATCAGGGAAATTCATCTGCACCACCCATAATGACTGAAAAAATGGTGAATGAACAAATCTACAAGGCATATGCAATATCATGTGTGTATTATGGAGGAGATCATTTGTTTGAGAATTGCTCTGCAAACCCTACTACAGTCAACTATGTTGGAAACAATAACTACATAGGCAATAGTTCATTTGGCAACACAGGTTGGCAGTAATCTCAACATCCAAACCTGAGGTATTCCAACTACAGTAACACATTGAATCCACCTCCTGGTTACAATCAACAACAGCAGACTAGGTAGCAGCAACCCCAAGTGCAGCAGAAAATTCCAGATTCATCCTTAGAAGTTGTACTGAAAGCATTCATGACAGAAACCAAGGCTGGAATGAGAAACTTAGAGACTCAAGTAGGACAGCTGGCCAATGCAATCAATTCAAGGTAAGTTGGCACATTACCTGCTTCTACTGAAGATCATAAAGCCTCAAATTCTAGAGGAGGAAAGGAGCAGTGCAAGGTAATCCATTTGAGAAGTGGTAAAGATGTAGAAGTTGCAGAACCAAAGAAGAAACAGAAGGTGAATAATTCAGAATCTGAGAAGGAAAAATTTAAAGAAGATGCAGCAACAAAACAACCTGCAGTAGTTGAGAAGGTGCCTGATGTTGCAGCACACCCTGTTGTGCCCAAACTGATTCCAGAAAGGCCTCAACCACCTTTTCCTCAGAGATTGAAGAAATCTCATCAAGAAAAACAGTTCAACAAGTTCCTGGATGTACTGAAGCAGCTTCATATCAACATACCCTTGGTAAAAGCCTTGCAACAGATGCCTAATTACACAAAGTTCATGAAAGATGTGCTCACTAAGAAAAGAAGATTGGGAGAATTTGAAACTGTACTTATGACTGAAGAATGCAGTATGATGTTGCAGAATAAAGTGCCTTGGAAAATGAAAGATCCTGGAAGCTTCACCATACCCTATTCCATTGGAGATACTTACTGTGGTAAATCTCTATGTGATTTAGGAGCAAGCATCAACCTCATGCCCATGTCCATTTTCAAGAAGCTTGGAATTGGGGAAGCTAGGCCTACTTCTGTTACACTTCAGTTGGCTGACAGATCCATTGCCTAACCAGACGGTAAAATTGAAGATGTATTGATTAAGGTGGATAAATATGTATTCCCTGTGGATTTAATCATCTTGGATTTTGAAGCGGATAGGGAATTCCCCATTATTCTAGGGAGGCCATTTTTGGCAACAGGGAAGACCTTGATTGATGTGCAAAAGGGAGAACTCACAATGAGGGTTAATGATCAGCAGATTACATTTAATGTCTTCAATGCCCTCAAGTACCCAAATGAAGGCATGGAGGAACGCTCTCTTATTCTGACATTTGATGAACTGGTGCAACAACAATTTTTGAAGAGCCATACGGACTATGTTGCAGCATTAGTAGAAGATGAAAATTTCCCTGTTGAAGACTCTAAAAATTCCCTAGACAGCAAGGTTGTTCAACATGTGTGGACAAGAAAATATGAATCATTGGAGGTAATTGATGATACTTTCAAAGATAATATTCCTTCTATTGTTAAGCCTCCATCTCTTGAACTAAAAAAATTGCCAAGTCATTTGAAATATGCATAACTTGGTGATGATGATACTTTACCTGTAACTATCTCTTCCTCACTGAACTGTCTGCAAGAAGAACAATTGCTAACAGCTCTGAAAAGACATAAAAAAGTAATAGGTTGGCAGATAGCTGATATAAAGGGGATTAGTTCATCATTGTGTATGCACAGAATTCTCTTGGAAGAAGGCTCCAAGAAAAGCATTGAAAGTCAGAGAAGGTTAAATCCAATCATGAAGGAGGTAGTCAAAAAGGAAATCATTAAGTGGTTGGATGTAGGGATTATCTATCATATTTTTGACAGTGTATGGGTGAGTCCAATCCAATGTGTGCCTGAGAAGGGAGGTGTGACTATCATCACCAATGAAAAGAATGAAATCATTCCCACAAGGATTGTGACTACTTGGAGGATTTGTATGGATTACAGAAAGCTGAACAAAGCTACTAGAAAAGATCACTTTCCTCTGCCTTTCATTGATCAAATGTTGGACAGACTTGCTGGGAAGGATTATTATTGTTACCTGGATGGATACTCAGGGTATACCTAGATTACTATAGCACCAAAGGATCAGGAGAAGACAACTTTCACTTATCCCTATGGCACTTTTGCTTTTAGAAGAATGCCATTCAGCATGTGCAATGCTCCAGTAACCTTCCAGAGATGTATGATGGCTATATTTTCTGATATGGTTGAGAAATCAATGGAAGTGTTTATGGATGACTTCTCAGTGTTTTGAGAAACTTTCCAAACTTGTTTGATGAATCTGGAGCAGATCCTAGACAGATGTGAAGAAACAAATCTGGTGCTGAATTGGGAGAAGTGTCACTTCATGGTGACTGAAGGTATTGTGCTAGGACATAGAATCTCCAGAAATGGCATTGAAGTAGACAAGGCAAAGATTGAAGTTATTGAAAAGTTGCCCCCTCCCACTTCAGCGAAAGGAATTAGAAACTTCTTGGGCCATGATGGTTTTTACAGAAGATTCATTAAAGACTTCTCCAAGATTTCTAAGCCACTATGTTAACTGCTGGAGAATGACAGAGGTTTTTGAGTTCTCAGCTGATTGTCTAAAGGCATTTGAACTCTTAAAGACTTCTCTTATTACTGCCCCTATCATTGTTCCACCTGATTGGGAGAAGCCTTTTGAGCTCATGTATGATGCAAGCGATTTTGCAGTAGGGGCAGTCCTGGGACAAAGGTACAACAAGGTTTTGCACCCTGTCTACTAAGCAAGCAAGTCCCTAATTGATGCTCAGATCAATTATACCACCACTGAAAAGGAGCTGCTAGTTGTGGTGTTTGCCTTTGAGAAGTTTAGGTCCTATCTTGTGGAACAAAAGTGGTTGCCTATACAGACCACTCAGCAATCAAATACTTAATTTACAAGAAGGATGCTAAACCAAGGCTGATAAGGTGGGTACTGCTGCTACAAGAATTTGACTTGGAAATCAGAGATAAGAAGGGGGTGGAGAATCCAGTAGCTGATCATCTGTCTAGGTTACCAGAAGATGTTGTAGCATCCAAGGGAATAGCCATTGATGAATCTTTCCCTGATGAATAACTGCTAGTAGTGCAAGATGCTGCAGCACCCTGGTATATTGATCTGGTCAACTTTCTGGCTAGTGGTATGGTTCCTCCCGACATGAATTCTCAACAAAAGAGGAGATTTTTCCATCAAGCCAAACAATATGTCTGGGATGAACCATTCCTCTACAAAATGTGCCCAGACAATCTGAACTGAAGATGTGCTGCAGATAAAAAATTTCTTGATATACAGACTCAGTGCCATGCTGCAGCGTATGGTGGACACTTTGTGGTATGAGAATTGCTGCCAAAGTGCTCCAATCAGGGTATTTTTGGCCTACTCTATTTAGAGATGCACATGAATTTGTTAAACACTGTGATAGGTGCCAAAGGGTAGGGAATTTGTCTAACAAAAATGAAATGCCTCTAAACATTATTTTAAAAATTAAACTTTTTGATGTATGGGGTATTGACTTTATAGGACCATTTCCCCCCCTCCTTTGGCTACCTTTACATCTTGGTGGCTATTGATTATGTGTCTAAATGGGTGGAGGTTGTGGCAACAATCAAAAATGATGCTAGGGTGGTTACAAAGTTTTACAAAAAAAAACATTTTTTCTAGATTTGGAACCTCTAGAGCTATCATTAGTGATGAAGGAACTCATTTTTTCAACCACGTTTTCTCCAAACTGCTTGTAAAATAAGGAGTTACCATCCCCAAACTAATGGTCAAGCTGAGTTGTCCAACAGGGAGATCAAAAGAATCTTGGAAAAAATGGTCAACCCAAGTAGGAAGGATTAGTCCTCACACCTTGATGAGGCTCTGTGGGCTTACAGAACTGCATTCAAGACTCCTATGGGGATGTACCCATATAGATTGGTGTATGGAAAAGCTTGCCATTTGCCCCTGGAGTTGCAACACAAAGCTTTTTGGGCAATTAAGAAGCTGGATTTTGATCTTCAGTCTGCTGGAGCATACAATGAAAAAACAAAAGCTTGGCATGATAAGAGGATCCATCACAGATCCTTTCATGAAGGGGAACAAGTGATGTTGTTCAACTCAAGGCTGATGCTTTTTCCAGGGAATTTAAAGTCAAGGTGGTCTGGCCCATTCAAAATTGTAAAGGTCTATCCACATGGAGTTGTTGATCTGTTGGATGTTGAGAATGGCAGAGAATTCAAATTTAATGGCCAAAGAATCAAGCATTATTTTGGTGAACCTTTGGACAGAATGGAGGTCACCACCACCCTTGATGACACTGAATGATGCTGCAATATGGTCTGGCTGAGGACCTTATAAACCAAGGGCTCATGGGAGGCAGCCCATCAATAAAAAGTATTTAACTTCTTGAATGATGAAGCAGCAGTGGAGGCAGAAGTGAGTTCAGGCTACAGTGCAAGCCAAGACACAGGGTTTCTCTAGAGCAATGATGCATCATGCTTTTAGTTGCTAAGGTCTGGAAAGGGACAAAATTTTATGGGACTGTTGGCAAAAGTGCAAGGTGGGGGCCAGCTGATATTTTATCAGTTGTGATCAGGTGGACAGTTTTAAAATTTTTTGAATTTCAATTAATGACAAAAAGATGTGAAGAGAGAAACTATATTCCCCCACAAATAACCCCCAACCACATGATCTCCATTCCTCTCTCTTCTTTATTCTTCTCTCTCCCACGTTCTAACCTCCCACGACACCCAATCCACCCCTCTCCTGACACATTAAATAGACCACTCTCTACCTTCATTCCCCCACCCACACTCTACACACTCATCTGCTATCTTCATCTTCAAACCGTACAACCTACGCATCCAAACCCTTCCTCTCCTTCACTAACCAAACCCTAAAAACCCACCTTGACAGTAAAGAAGGGAGGCCACGTCAAACACAAAGCATTGACAAATGCTGCCCCCGCCTCTGCTAATCCAAACAAAACCCTAACCAGCTGGGTTAGTGAGGAAGCGCAAGAGAAGTATAAAAATAAACCCTCAACTGCAGCCTTCATCAAGAAAAGGATTTCAAATACGGAAAGGGCAACTTGGGTCTGCTACCAGAGATGATAGATGTGATTGAAGCACATAAGTGGAGAACTTTTGTTGATCACAAAGATGGTTTCTGTACCCAGATGGCAAGGGAGTTCTATGCAAACATTGCATCTGATGCCCAAACCTTTGTGGTAATCAAAGGAGGAAAGGTATCTTTTTCTGCCAAAACCATTAACCAACATCTTGGGTTGGAGGAAGTGGAGAACGAGTACCAGCAGATCTTTAAAGCTGCAACAACTTTCAAGCTACAGCAGATGTAGAAGGACTTAGCCCTCCCCAGCACATACTTCATTCAACAAGTAGAGGGCCAACTCAAGCTGCCTCGGTCCATGCTGCAGCCTCTTGCCAAAGTTCGGCACCACTTCCTTAGATACTCCCTCTCCCCTACTGCTAATATGGAGACAGTGGACAAAGAACGACTAGTTCTAATCCACTGCTTCTTGAACAAAAAGAAGATCAATGTGGGGGAGATACTCAAGAGTTAGATCTCCATCTGTGCAACGAAGCAGCAAGGTAACCTGATCTTCCCCTGTCTTATTACTGAACTCTATCTGGAGCAAGGAATAGAGTACAACCCTGGAGAAGGGCTAGAACAGAACAAAGGCCCCATTGATATGAACTACGTGTTAAGGATGTGCTCTAATTCTGAAAAAGCCAGTGCAAGCACAAGCAAGCCTTCCAGATCTGGCACTCCAGAACAGCGGGATCGTTCTGGGATGTTGGAGCAGAAAGTAGACCAACTGACCACCATGTTACAGCAACACATGCAGCATGAGCAGACCTTTGGCAATATTGCTTCTGCAAGGATCAGTGGGAGAAGTAAACAATGAAGCTCAATGGTTGGAAGCTTGAGACGCCAATCCCCCAGTTCCCCCAAGAAATCAATCCTCCTTTTGAAGAAGAAGTTCCAGCAACACCCTATGACAATGCTCCTGACCCCACCTCTGTGAATCCTGAAAAGCACAACAGCAACATCAACCTTGCCCACAGCTCTACCTCGGGTGAAGAATGGATGGGCATTGCCCCATCCAAGCAGCAGAAAGATATTGAGGCCTGTGCGCAAGAGAAAGGACCCTCCTCCACCCCTGCTGTAGCATCAACTCCCCCTCCAGCATCAAAACCAACAAAAGCCACAAAATCAGCTACTGAGAAGGAAAGTCCAGTGACGAAGATAGCCGCTACCTATGCTGCAGCAGAAACTAAAGATGAGGATGACACACTTCCTCTCTCAAAGAAGCTAAAGATGGTTGCACCCAATGCTGTAGCTAAGGTCAAGAAGGAGAAGGTTGTTGCAGCACTAAGGGAAGAAGAGGCTAAAGCTGCTAAAGCAGAGGAATCTGACAAAGAAGAAGCTGCTGAGGCAGAGGAGGATAAAGAAGAGGAAGCTGAAGAAAGTGTTGAGGCTGAGGAAGAGAATGAAGAGGATGATACTGAGGCAGAGGAAGAAGAAGAAAAAGAGGAAGAGGAGAATGATGAAGAAGAAGAAGTGCAGGTCACTGAAGCAACACAAGGCAAGGTGCCTCCTACCAAAAGCAGAGGCACCGGGAAGAGTTTGCACACTAGAGCACCGCAGTCTTGAAACAGAACCACAGTGGATGTTGCAGCTTGCTGCAGCATCCCACATCAGGATGCACTAAACCTTCCACCCCATTACCAGTTTATTGTTTTAGTCTTTTACTTTCTGCAATTTAGAGGTCACTAGGACCTTTTGTGTTGCTGTGTTTGTAGGGCCATAGTTGTTTTGAATTTGTCTTAATGAATGATTGTGCATGAGTCCCACCCCCTGTTTTGATTCCAAATGATTAATGATTAACTGGAGATGGCCTCTGACCTCTTTTTGTGTTTAACTCTCTTACTGCTTGGAATGAAACTCTTGCTGACTAATCTAATGCAATAACTTGAATGTGATCACCAACATTGCTGCACCACTGATAGAATATAGGACATATGTGCTGCAACATGAAATATATAAATGTGAGTCTGAGTGACAAATTACCTTGTATATTTGTGCATCACACTCATGCATTGTCTGTAAGGTTTGCTTTGATTTTGTCTGATCTGAATGCACATGATTCCACACACTCTATGCTTGAGGCATTTTCTTGTTTGTTTTACGGTTAGACAGAGCCTTAATAAGCCCACCCAATCAATGTACTTTCCTCTAGTGAGCCCTTTTGAGCTTTAGTAATTTATTGAAACAGCTAGCACATTATAAGCCTTAGAAATGGAAAAACAAAGTTCACCTAAAAGGTAGATCTCAAGGATGCTTTTGTAGCTAGTTCTGACTTAAGTTTGGAGGGGAAGATTGTGGACAACCACCTGCTTAAGTTTGGGGGTGCTATGCTGCAACACATGTGCATGCCTGCGGCAAGGCTATAAATAAAACAATAAAGGGATAGGCAACAAGGGATCTGAAAAGTCATAAATGTTTAATGTGAGGTTGCCATTCCTTCTGTGAAGCTGTTATGATTTGTAAAAAAAATTATTTGCTGAGTAGAGAATAGAGAAAAGCCTAAAAATTCATACCAAATTTGTTCTCCGTTCACAGTAAAAATTTAATAAAATGTGGACTTGGTGATGGAAAAAAAGGATTCAAGAAAACAAAAAATTAAGGATTGTGGGATCAATTGGGAAGTGGAGCTAGATAGAAAGGCATCCTTATGCTTTACCTTGAGTTAAGCTACTTATCCAAATGATTTAACCCTACCTATCCTAAGCCCAGTTATAGCCCTAAAGACCTCTTGCTGTGTGTAATTTTGTTGTTGTTTTAGTTATGATAGAATCTCATCAAGTTTATATCAGAGGTGCATGTTTGTGGTAAAGAGTGAAAAGTCTTATGTGAGGGTGAGATACAGAACCAACTGTTCTGAGAGGTGAGTGCTGCAGCATGTGTTAATCTGTTTGAACCAGTGTGTAGCAGTTGTTGTTTTGAGCAGGATAGAAAGAGTATTTTGGTTAGGAATGAAAGTGGGGATTTCTGAGCAGTAACAAGAAAGAAAAATCTGGGTGATCCATGCACACCATTCTTTAAGTCGAATTCTCCTGTTTTTCTTTTGTGTTTCTTTTGTATTACTTGAGGACAAGCAATGGTTCAAGTTTGGAGTGTGATAACTCTTTGAATGAAGAGTTATTTAGAACATTTTTACTATGCTTTTTGCTTTATGAGGTTTTGAGTCTTGCTTTTGTTAGAAAATGTTAGTTTGTAAATATTTGTGTTAAGTTTTGTGAATAGCAGCCATTTTCTTTTGATTTTCTCTATCAATGTCTGAAAATTCTATGTCTGCATATGCAGTACCTTTGCTGGAGCATGGTTGAAGCTCTGGGGAATAAGCTAATGGATGATGCAGCATGAACCATCTCCAGTAGCTCTGCACTAAAGGACAAAGCTGACAAGGATACATTTCTCTCTCCTCTAGGTGCTGGCATTGTCCCTTTTAAGGAATCCCACACGCCTAGGATCTGATGACCCACTTTTTAAGGAACTGGGCTAGGGTTATTTTATTATTACTTTTGTATTGGCCCAAAAGAGGATGAAAGAGAGTAGAGTACTATAAAGGCATTTAGGGAAACCCTAGTTGGACACTTGGAATTTTTATTACACAATTACACTTGTTTAGTTCAAGTCCCTAAGCTAGCTGGAACATGCTTAATTAAGAGGGTGGTGTAATTAATCTGAATCTAGGAATAGACAAAGTTAATTAACCTAACCCTATAATGTTGGAAAACAAACTTTAATTTCCTGGAGTTAGATGCTAGAGCATAGTCAGAGCATGATGATGGCTAAACAGGATTTATGCTACAGCATACCTAGAGCTATTTTTCTCTTCTGATAAAACCAATCAATTCTCTGTTCACTTGTTTATTTTTGGTTTTTACATCTCAGCTTTATTTACTTTTCATTGCACACACACTACAATTTTTGGGTTACTAAACCTAACTTCTAGAGCGTATAATCTGAATTGGAGTTTTTACATCATTTTAATCCCTATGGGAACGATATCTGAACTTAAGTTCTATATTAATTTAGGCATTTGTGTATACTTGCACATGTTTAAAAACAATTGTTTTAAAGGCAACAGTAAGGCATGAAAGAAATATGGTTTTGTCTTAGTCGATGATTATTCTAGATATACATTGGTACTCTTCTTAACCCACAAGGATGAGTCATTCAATGTGTTTTCTATATTCTTTAAGAAAGTTCAGAATGAGCAGGGATTCTGTATCTCATCTATCAGAAGTGACCATGGGGGAGAGTTTGAAAATGAGCACTTCAGTACATTCTGTGAAGAGAATGGTATCTCTCACAACTTCTCTGCTCCTAGAACTCCTCAGCAGAATGGAGTTGTAGAAAGGAAGAACATATCTCTACAAGAGATGGCTTGACCAATGCTCAATGAAAGCAAACTCCCAAAGTACTTCTGGGTTGAGGCAGTAAACATTGCTTATTATGTACATAACATGATATTGATAAGACCCTTCTTGAATAAAACTCCCCATGAATTGTGGAAAGGTAAAAGAAATCCAACATCTCTTATTTCCATGCTTTTGGATGTGAATGTTTTATCTTAAATCAACTTGGAAAGTTTGATTCAAAAGTAGATAAGGCTATATTTCTTGGTTATTCAGACACTTCTAAAGCTTTCAGAGTTTATAACTCTAGAACATAAGTTAAAGAATTAGGATTCAGAAGTACCTACTCAGGCGTTTGATCCACCTGCTCAACATTCGTTTGACACTGAACCAAGACGAGTCTGGAAATTCAAAACTCATCATCCTGAAAATTTGATCATTGGTAATCCCTCTCAAGGAGTTAGAACCAGGTCAACTTTCAAAGATTCAAACAATATGGCATTCCTATCTGTGATTGAACCCAAGAATATCAAGGAAGCTCTTGAAGATGAAAGCTGGATTTTAGCTATGCATGAAGAGCTAAATCAGTTCAAAAGGAATGATGTTTGGTTCTTAGTTCCAAATGAAAAAGGAAAATCAATTATTGAAACTAGATGGATATTCAGAAACAAGCTTGATGAAGATGGTAAAGTAGTCAGAAACAAAGCAAGGTTAGTAGCTCAAGGATATAACCAACAAGAAGGTATTGACTACACTGAAACTTTTGCACCAGTAACTAGAATAGAAGCAATTAGCATACTTATGTCATTTGCTGCACAACATCAAATCACCTTATTTCAAATGGATGTTAAAAAAGGCATTTCTTAATGGAATAATTGAAGAAGAGGTATATGTTAAACAACCACCTGGTTTTGAAGATAATGATAAACCAGATCATGTTTATAAGCTTAAGAAAGCCCTTTATGGATTAAAACATGCCCCTAGAGCGTGGTATGATAGACTTAGCTCTTTTCTTATGAAAAATGGCTTCATTAGAGGAAAAGTTGATACTACTCTCTTTAGGAAAAGTTCTAAAAGGGATTTCATTATAGTACAAATATATGTTGATGATATTATATTTGGTGCTACTATTGAAAAACTCTGCAAAGAGCTCTCCAAGCTTATGCAGAATGAATTTGATATGAGCATGATGGGAGAATTAAAGTTCTTCCTTGGTCTGCAAATCAAACAGACAGATGATGGAATATACATCCATCAACAGAAAAATACCAAGGAGATCTTAAAGAAGTATAAACTAGATACAGCGAAACCCATGAAAATTCCCATGGAACCAAATGCAAAAGTAAACAAGGATGGAGAAGGTAAAAAGGTAGATCAAACTATCTACAAAGGTATGATTGGTTCTCTTCTATACTTAACCTCGAGTAGACCTCATATTCAATTCAGTGTCTGCATGTATGCAAGATTCCAATATGATCCTACAGAATCACATCTCAAGGCTGTTAAAAGAATATTTAGATATTTGCTTAGAACCACTTATCTTGGTTTGATGTATTTAAGAACACAAGAATACAGATTTGTTGGATTCTGTGATGCTTATTATGCTGGAGACATAGTACAAAGAAAAAGCACGAGTGGAGGATGTCATTTCATTAGAGCAAGCTTAGTATCTTGGACAAGCAAAAGACAGACTACAATCACTTTATCCACTACAGAAGCAGAATATATTTCAGCTGCAAGTTGTTGCTGACAGCTTTTATGGGTAAAACATCAACTTGAAGATTATTCTATCTTTGAACATAATATTTCTGTTTGGTGTGATAATTCTAGTGCTATATGTTTATCTAAGAATCCCATACAACATTCTAAGCCTAAGCACATAGAAATTAAACATGACTTTATAAGAGACTATGTTCAGAAATGTGTTTTTGACATTAAGTTTGTTAAAACTGAAATTCAGTGGGCTGATATATTAACAAAACCCTTAGCTGAAGACATGTTCGTATATATTAGAGACAATCTGAGCATGCATTTCATCAATGAATAATGTTTGATGGAGTGTGTCTGATCTGAATAAAAGCGTCTACTGACGTGGATTAATGACTGAGACCTTACATTGCAGTTTTCTAAAATGTTTTTGAATCTAAAACATTTTGTCTTTATTTATCTCAACTACTCTTTTTGAAACCTCTCTCTTAAAAGGTAAAAGTCTTCCCTCAGAAACACTTTACTGTTTCAAAAAGGTTTTCTCTCTCTCTCTCTCTCTCTCTCTCTCGTGCGAACAAACCCTTTTCGAAACCCTTCATCTCCTTCCTCTCAAACTCAAATCCATGGCACCCAAAGGACCCTCACAGAAACTCGTACATGCTGCTACTCTATTGGGAATAAGCATCGAAGACATCTCCATGATTGTACCTAGGAGATTTGTCAAGATGAACAAAATCATAAAAGGAGTCATGAGCGTGATGCCCAAACTGGAAGCTTCTCAATGGGTCAATTTCTTCACTTTGAATGAACCAGTGTACCCATTACTGCTTCAGGAATTCTAGGAAAATGCTGAAGAAAGGATGTTTCAGACCCAGATCTCCATTCGGACCAAGTGTAATGGAAGATCTTATTCATTCACTCTTAACAGTATACAGAAAGCAACTGGTTGCCCTAGGCAAGGTGCTGCTTTGACATATGACTGGGAAAATCAGTATGGTGAAGAAATGGTACATCAGGTTTTGTACGGGGTATCTAACCCTAGGAATAAAGCTGTTTTTCGGGTGATTCCAAAAGGAAGGTTCTTGCATGTATTGCTGATTAACTGCATAATGCCAAGAACCAGTGCTCGTGATAATGTTAACAAGATGGATAGGTTTTCCCTATTTCATCTCTTGAGCATGATGAAGATTGATATCAATGATTTGATTTTCAAATACATGCTGAGGATGGTAAAGCCCCAAATCAGGACTTCCTACACCTATTGGATGCTGATTACTAAACTGTTGAACATCAAGGGCATTCCCCTCACTGGCAAGGTTGATATGGCCACTGCCATAGATGAAAGAACTCTTTCTCAGATGGCTGAGACCATCAGGAAGGATTCCTAATTCTAATGAAGATGAAAAGAAGAAGAGATCTTCAGAAGAATCTGAAGATTGAACTGATGAGTATGATGACTCAGAAGCAACAGAGGTTTGTGTACCTTTGGACCCCAAGGTCAGACCAAAGATCCAAGTGAAAAGGAAGTCGGTCATCTCAGAAGCATCTGATGATGATGATGACCAACCAATTTCCAAGGTTCTGAAGAAGGAATTGGTTCAAAAACCTGTTGCTGCCCCTCGAAAGGAACTCAAGAGTAAAGCTGCAATTATAGCTACACCGGATAGAAGATCTACAAGGCTGAAGGTAGTTGAGCCTGTGCAGGTCACTTTACAACCTGCTGTCTCACCAGTTAAGTCATCTAAACTAGCACCTCCTTCACCCATTATTTTATCCTCGCCCTCCAACTCTTCCTCCTCTTCCTCTCATAACTCCCCTCTTCACAACTAAATTTCTATTGCTGAAAACTTACTTGCTTTATCTCTTCGAGATTTCAATTTGAATCTCACTCCATAAAACCCCTCACTATAACCTAATCTTCATGACTCACCATACCACATATCCAATCATTCATCATCACCCTCTCTTTCACTACCTCAAGAAAATCAAACCCTTGTTCATGTTTCAAAAATTTCTAATTCCATTATCTCACCTCTTTCTCACCCTTCACCCTCTCCTCACACCACACGACATAGAAATATATCTGCAACCAACAATCCTCCTCTCAGATACATTTCTTATGAGCCACAACCTATAGATCAAATAAATCCCGACATTCTTAGCTCAGATGATCTAAAGATAATCATCAATCTTGTTTCTAAACAGGCTGCAGTAAGGCTGAATCAAGCCTCTTGGAAAAACAGACCAACTCTGAATGGTTGTATGAAGGCTAATACAGTGTTGAAGATCTCTCCTGATAGAGGATCTGTCTGTCCAAAGTCAAAGCTAAATCCAAAATCCATGAAGCCTTTTGTCTGGTTGGAAAGGAAGCATACGAAGCCGAAGTTCCCCAAATGGTCTACTTCATTCATGAGTCACCCTAAGCCTCATGTCTTTCAAGACCCAGCTCATCGTTGTAGCCTATCTCTGTTTGACAAGCTCAAGACGCCTACACATAACGCCAGACTCAGTTCTTGAGACACCCCATTGTGCCTCTTTGTATCATTAGATTAATTACCCTCTTAAATCAATTCTTAACCGCGCGCTTATCGTGAAAAGTACGTAAAAATTAAAACTTATTTAATTATCACATAAATTATGCAAATTTAAAAACACAACAACTTTAACATATGTAAATACACACCTAATTGTTCATTACAATACCAAAACACTGTTGAGGGTATCCTCTCAGTAGGATCCCTCACAGGAATAAAATTAATAACAGACGTACTTAGTGGAAATATAAAAATACTCCTTAGACACACTGGCCATAATGTCTAGACTTTAATCGCCATGGATCAGAGCTCGACCCCCAGCGTCTGGTTCGTAAGGAGTTCCATCCAACTCCTCAGTAATCTCCGTTTCATACAGAGTTCCGTCCAGCTCCTCAGCAACGTAACCCTCCATCGGGTCTTCTAACGTAAACCAAAGTAACCCACAAAAATATAGAAACATAGGGGATAAGAAACAGTTCTATCATCAAAAAGCAGAAAAGAGTCATAGTAAATTATACAGTAATTGTCATAGACAATCAACACACATAACTAACGAATCATCCTCGGGTCAATATATATCATCCTCCACCCTTATTCTCAGGCAATCTAACATGTAACCTCTCTAATCCTGTCACCATGTCTTTACTTTATCGTGGCCACTACCACTCCTGTCACCATCCCTCATTTGCATCGGGTCACACCCTCATTCCCGTTAGGATGTTCCACCTAGTGCACACCTCCATTCACGTTAAGGTGTTCCACCCCCATTCCCGTTAAGGTGTTCCATCCCCATTCCCGTTGGTGGAAGTGGTCTTGAGAGAACTCTTGATTTTACGTGTATTATATTACCAATACACAGTGTATTATGTTACCAATACACAGAAGTTTTTTACGTGTATTATATTACCAATACACGGTGTATTATATTACCAATACACAAATGTTTTACGTGTATTATATTACCAATACACAGAAGTGTTTTACGTGTATTATATTAACAATACACGGTGTATTATATTACCAATACATAGATGTCCTTGCGTATTATATTACCAATACACTTTTGTCTTTGTGTATTATATTACCAATACACTTTTGTCCTTGTGTATTATATTACCAATACACGGTTGTGGACAACAACACCTATACTTGAATCTCACCAACCCGTTTTAACAACTTCTTAGTGCCTTAACCTTCCATTAGAACTTGACACATATTTTATGCCATAACACCTCTTTAACATTCCTCATCTAAGTTAGGCACTTCTAAATCATCATTATCCTCACACCCAAAACAATCAACTCTTAGACAACATATATATCTTTGCTTAAAATCCACTAAGCATAATAATAAAAACCAGGCAGATCATGCATAACACAATATCAATCAAAATATTCCCATATTACCAACATTGCACAAAATCAATTCAATAAAGGTAATAAAATCAAATCAACCATCAACAATATAAAGATCAACCTAATGTCAATAAACCTACAATCCCCGAATCGTCATTGGTTTTTCAGAAAATGTTTCCAATATGATTTTGGTCTTATCGATTACTCGACTACTAGTAGGGTTTAGGTCGCCCTACACAATTATTATATAATAATACTTATCCATTCCGACGATAGGTTGGTTCTTTCCCCCACCTGGGTTATCGCCGGACTTCCGAACTCGAAGTTCCTCGTTGTCACACCACAAAGTACTAACTCCACCTTCTGCGAAGGTAAGGAGATTAGATGCTCGAAGAGGTATACCATGAACGTCCTCGTTTCCTCCGCGATGGAAGTCTAAGGTTATGAACACAAAATCACAAGTTAAAATCAAACAAGAACACTAAACCACAAGGTATAGGTTCGGCCAAGACTAGTTCTTAGGGTTAGAGATTCCCGAAAATTATACAACTCATGGATTTATGATCCTTAAGTGTTAGGAGTTCAGAAACAATGATCACTTAACAAAGTTGAATTAAAATCCCACTAAGTTATAAACTTAGGGTATTCGGTCAAGGCTAGTAAAATAGGCTAGCATTCACTAAACTTTCCAATCTCTTAGGTTTAGCATCCATATGTATTAAGGAGCTCAAAACCATGATCATTTTGGAAAAATAAGAACAAAGTATCCTAGGTCCATAACCTTCTAGGTTCGGCCTTCATTGGATTTATAGGTTATAAATCTTTAAACTTTCCAATCTTTTAGACTTAGCATCCAAATATCTTTTGGAGCTCAAGTCCATGATCATTTTGGAAAACAATGGAAATTTAAACATTCAAAAATAAAAACTCAAACATCCTAGTACCTAAACACTAAGTTTCGTCCATCATAGGATGATGAGGAAAAATATTCTTTGTTTAACAATAACTTTTAGGCTTAAAATCACAAGGTATTAAGAGTTCTAAATCCATGATCATACTTGGAAAGTTGAAACATAGTATCCTAGGCTTAATTATTCATATTTTCAGCCATCATAGGAACAAGCTATCAAAACTTCCAAGATTTATAGATTTAAGATCAATGGATAGTTAGAAACTCAAACACATGATCATATTCCAAAAGTTGAAACAAAAACTTCATAGCTCACAAATGCAAGCATTCGGCCTTCATTGGAAGAGATAGGTAGATATTTTTGTTTTACACAACCTCTTAGTATGTGAAAATATAAGTTAATATAAGACTGTAGAAAGTGGTTTCAACTCAAGGAGTTTTCTACCATTTTAGAGAGATTTTAGAAGTTTAAAGCATATAAAGAACACATAAAGTAAACTAAGAAATAAAAGATGAAACTTGCAAAAAGATTCATATGAGAGCATTACCCTTAGTATAAGGAAGAACTTTAATGAAGAACTCAAGTGGAAAAGACTAATAAAAATGGAAGCTTTAAGTGTTTGAAAAAAAAAAGAAGAAATGGAAGAAGTTGAAGAAGTATGAAGATGGAGGAAGAAAATGTGAGAATTAAGATGAGTGATGATTATATAGAGGAGGGAGAGAGGAGCACGAAATTTTGGAGAGAGGGTGAGCTTGGAGAGCAAGTCTTGTCTTTAAGACTTGTTTGGTTGAAGAGGAAAGAGAAAAATAGGTTTTTAGAATATAACATGTTATAATTTGAAAAGTGTGATGATAACACTTTTGGAGTGTGTCATAACCCATTTCCATCAAGTCCCATCAAGTCACTTTACTTCTTTTGTGCTCCCTAATCTGCTCCATTTCGTACCCGGTTGTATTTTCCGATCGTAATTCTTCCGACGTTTTCGCCCGAATAAAATATTATATTCCATTTTTGAACTAAAATTTTCAAAATAACCAAAGTTGAAGGAAGCATATTAAAAACACTAACCATCTCGTTCACGGGTCAAAATTAGGTTTTCTTCACAATAAACTTGTATCGGTAGTGAAAACGCAGACCGGCTTTCGTCTGAATTTTCAACCGAAATTTTTACCGTAACCCTTTACCATAAAGTAGACTATAAATATGATTTTATTTTAACCAAAAACACTTTCTAACTCTCAAATTAAAATATTATTAATTATATTTTAACCGATTGAACAACATAATTAAAATCAGGCTGTTACAGTTCTTATAAGATTCTCTGGATTGGGTATCCAGATAAAGACAGAGCAGAATCAAGGCAACTCTACCACCTCCAACAAACCCTTATCTTTACTCCTTTTCTTTTCATTTTACCTTTATCTTTTTATGAAAATCCTTTTTCGGTATACTATTTTAGTTTTCCAATTTCTGATGCTAATTTAACTTGGCTTTTCAATCATCTTTCCCTTTTGTTCACTTCCTTATCAAATTTAGAAATCCCTTCTTTTAAAATTCCCTGTTTGCAACCTTTTGGCTTATTGCGCTCATTTTTTCCTTTAACTCTTTCTTTGTTCCCAATTCTCTTTGACCTTACTTTCATTTTCTCCTCTGGCTATTCTCTACCCTGGCACTGTCTGGAAGTTGTTCCCAATGAACCACCCAAGACTGCCAATTCTTCCGACCCTGACCCCTCCTCTTCATCTCTATATGATAACTCTGCTGAAGTGGCATCCACCATTATTGGCATGGATCCAGTGGCTCGTGCTGAAATCAGTTGTATTCGTGAGATGATGAAGACTGTTGTGGCCCTTCTCAATAAAATTGTTGAAAAACAAAACCTTTAGTTTTTATTTCCTTTATCAGAAATGTATTGGTCAATGATGGATATATAAATAGAATTTCTTTTTCTCGGATATCATTTATCTTTTTACTGATGACAAAGGGGGAGAAGTATGAATAGCATTCTTATCTGAATAAAATCTCTAACTAAATTAATAAGACGCTACGATCTCAAGTATAAACTTAACCATGCGTCTGAATACTTTGTGTAAGCATTAGTTCAGGGGGAGTATGAATATCTTTATGAGCTTGAATATCTTTATATGGCACTCTATGTTTAAAATATGCTTTTATATCAAGTTCATTAAAATCATAAGACAATGTTTGTCGTCATCAAAAAGGGGGATATTGTTAAGACTACATCTTTTGACATCTTTGATTTTGATGAATCCAAACAAAGAATGATTTTAAGTGAACCTTGTGAAATCTACTAATGTGTGTATTATGTGTGCAGATCATGAAGCAAGAGTCTCATAACAAAGAAACAAAGTCTTAATGATGCGTCTATGTTACGATGCGTCTAAACAAAGACTCAGCCTTTGTTAATTCCATTAATGCGTCCAGACTGCAAATCAACCAAATATCCCTCGCTTCAACTATATTCAAATATGAAGAATATTCTCTAATAATTTCGAATAAATAAATTCGATATCAGAAAGCTCAAAGCACCATTCCGAGCTTGAAGATTCTTTTTGTTGCCAAAGGCAAAGTGAACTATACATGGTCGCAGACCCGCATTGCACAAATAAGGAAAGTCGCACTGCCCAAGTCTGAAAAGCAACAAACACTGCTCTGAATCAACTAAACTCTGATAAAGCTATGCCAACCTATACGTTCAACTTGTCTTGAAGCTCGCCAATGATCATAAACATTAAATGCAAGACCAGAACGACTTTTTGATTTTTATGAATGAAGAACAATACTCAGCTGAAGAACTCTCCTCAATGGATTTATCTCTTTTGAGTAGAAGACCTTGAAGGCTATTGAAGACACACACCTGAACATATTCACTCAAGCATTAAATACTCTCTTTGCATTCAAAGCTCTCTTTAGTTCTTCATAGAATACTTATCTCCTCAAATCATTTGTATTTATTGAGAAGTCTTTATTGTGATCTTACTTACCTTAAATACTTATTCACTTACTGAAGTGTTGCTTGGTAGATCTGCAAAGTTGTAATCTATGAAGCTGTTGCTTCATTAATCTCTTACAATTTGTAGAGCCTGAAGAGGCTTGCTGAAAGAATACTTGTTTGATCCTGGAAAGGATAGGTGCGCAAACAATACTTGTTTGAGCCTGTGGAGGCTAGGTGTACAAACAATACGTTTCTGTAAACAGATCAGTTATAGTGTAATACTTGGTTAAACCAAGGATTGGATGTAGCCCAAGGTTTAGGGTGAACCACTATAGATCTTTGTATGTCTCCTCCCTAATTTAATCTTTTTGTTTGCTTTACCTTAACTGTGCTAACTGGGTTGAAAAGGAAAAGCTTTATATTTCACCAGACGCATCTTTGTCTTCTCTACTCAAAGTTTTCGTGTTTGTGAAAAAGTTAACTAAAACACAATTCAACCCACCTTCTCGTGTTTTATATTTGTTCATTTCAATAATTAATCATAAAGATGCTAAAATGGTTAAAACGGTAACGATAAGTTACCGTACATTGATAAACTTTGATGCTTAATGATCAAAGTTGCCTTGATGCTTATTGGTCAAGGTGTTGTTGTTGATAAACCTTGATGCTTATTGGTCAAGGTCACTACAAAAAAAAGCGTGATTACCGACGGCCAAAAATGGTCGGAAAAGACGAAAAGCGTCGGAAAAGTGCATTTCCGACAGACTTTCCGACGGACCAAGTTCTATCGGTACTAGGCGCGTAGGAAACGGTTTCCGACGGACGGGACAAATCCGTCGGTAATTACCGATGTAAAAAGTCGTTGAAAACATGTCAGACAGGGCCCCTCCTTACCGACAGATATGCCCGTCGGAAACTCTGATGTACACTTACCGACAGAAATATTAGTCGGAAATGAGGATTTATTTTTAGCACCCCTTTTAATTTTTTTCCAAATCTGGGAACTAGCGGCATTGAGCGGCGGTGCAGCAGTGGACGAGTTGAAGCTTGTCGCAAGCTCCTCCACCCAACAGAACAAGCTGCTCGCAGGATGAGGAACAGAGATAGAGAGGGAAGGAAGAGATAGAGGACCAGGGAGAACAAAGGCGATGGTGGGGGGCGTTGGTGGTGGGTGGCGACGGCGGTGGCTGGTGGCGGCGGCGGTGTGATAACTCTTTTAATGAAACGTTATTTACTCTTTCTTAGCTTGAGTTTTTGTATACTTTGAGTATTTCATGTGGATGTTTTAGGTTTTTTAAGTTAGTTTAGTGTAATATGTGTCATTTTATAAATTTCGTTTCATTTTCTGTATTTGAGTGTCTAGGAATATGTTTAATGTGGTTCTTGAGTTTAGTTAGGTTTTTGTTCAAGTTTAGACCAGCTGCTGGAAAATGCTTTGAGCATACTACAACATTTGGGTGTGAATTCCTGACAAGCTGCTGGAAAATGCTCTGGTCATGCTGCAGCATATGGACGTGGATTCCTTATCAGAAAAGGACAAAAGGGGGACCACTTTTCTCTCTCCTGACAGGCTGTCCTAAAAGTTAAGGATGTGAATTTATCGGTGTTTTAGGGTTTTTTGGTTATACATTTAAGGAAATGGGCCCAAGCCTTTAATTTAATATATCACTTTGATGTCCCAAAAGTAAGAATGAGAAAAGGGGCCCTTTTTGAACCCTAAAAGAGGACACACATCATTTCTAATTTTCTGGCAAAGGAGGCAGCAGCTGGGGGGTTGTCTTCCTCCTCTCCATTGTTCCATTTTCGTGCTCCCATTGTAATGACTTTTCACTCTTTATTATTTTGCTTTTGTAAGCTCAACATGAGCTAAACCTCTTAAGCTTTAGATATGCTTATGTAATGAATGCTTAGCTATGTTATGCAATGTTATGTTTTGCATTTTCCTTTATTATGTGTTTATTGTTGTTTAGTTAAGAATGGCCAACTTAATTAAGTATCAAACTTATTTGGTTTGGAATAATTATGTAAGTGGAAAGTGAGAAAGGCTAGGGGTTAAATCATTAATTGGAAAATTAAATGGTGTTGAATAGACTAGGAATAGTTACTCAAGTCCCTACACTAGCTGGAACATGCTTATTAAGAGGGTGGTGTAATTAATAGGAATCTAGGAATAGAAGACAGTTAATGAACCTAACCCTTAAGTGTTGGAAAACATACTTTTATTTCCTGGAGTTAGATGCTGGAGCATAGTCAGAGCATACCGTAGGCTAAGCAGGATTTATGCTGCAGCATACCTAGAGTTATTTTTCTCCATATTTGACAACATACTTTCTTTTCTATTTGCTTGCTCACTTTAAGTTCATTTCAAAGTTTTGTTTACTGTTACTTGCACACGCACAGGACAATTTTGGTTACCTACTCTAACTCTTAGAACATATAATCTGAACTGGAATTTGTTGCAGCATTACAATCCCTGTGGGAACGATATCTGAACTTACTTTCTATATTACTTGATGTGATTGTGTATACTTGCATATGCTTAAAGACATATTTTTTAAGGCAACTTGTTTTTGGCGCCGTTGTCGGAGATTGTTAATGGTGTTAAAATTCTGTTTTTAGATTATTAGTTCTGTAGTTAGATTTTCTAATATTCTGGATGACTTGCTATAGCACAGGGTACAGAAACTGTATGCACATGTTCTTGACACCTGAATACAGACTAGCTTCTGCTGCAGCACTGTCTGTTGCAAGCTCTGAAATGGCTGAAGAAGAGCAGCATGATAGTATGGCTCATGCCAACAATAGGGATAGTGCAATCAGAGGGTATGCTGTGTTTGACCCTGAAGTCATGAATACTGGAATTGTGAGGACTCCAATCACTGCACCACAATTTGAGTTTAAACCGGTGATGTTCCAAATGGTCCAAGCAATGGGACAACTTGATGGTGCTGTAGTAGAGGATCCTCACCGGCACTTGAAGCAATTTCTAAATGTAGCAAGCAACTTCAAGATTCCAGGCATCACAGGTGATAAATTCAGATTGAGATTGTTCCCATTTTCCTTGGGATGCAAGGCAAAGAATTGGTTGAATAATCTAGAGCCAAACT
Organism: Sophora flavescens; assembly: GCA_030762895.1. Taxonomy (NCBI): domain Eukaryota; kingdom Viridiplantae; phylum Streptophyta; class Magnoliopsida; order Fabales; family Fabaceae; genus Sophora; species Sophora flavescens. The sequence continues at coordinate 145,559,485 of CM061064.1, forward strand.
AAATTGACTCATGGAACAAACTGGCTGAGAAATTTCTTGTTAAGTTCTTCCCTCCCACCATGACTACAAAGCTGAGAAATGAGATCATGGCTTTCAGGCAACATGATGATGAGCCATTATTTGAAGGTTGGGAGAGATTCAAGAAACTGTTGAATAAGTGTCCTCATCAAGACATCCCTTATTGTATTCAGATGGAGCACTTCTACATTGGTGCCTCACCTAGCTCAAGGATGATGTTGGATACCTCAGCTGGAGGTAGTTTGCTCACTAAATCTTACAATGAAGCCCATGCTCTGATAGAGGGAATTGATGCTAACAGTTATCAGTGGCCAACAACTAGACGTGCTCATGGCAAGGTCAATGTTGTAGCAGGAGCCTATGAAGCGAGTGAAATATCTTCACTTTCAGCTCAGATACTTGCCTTAATTAATATGGTAAAGGGAATGACTATGGGAAACCAAAGAAACTCTATGGCTCCACCTATCAGAACTGAAGAAATGGTACATAAGTAGATTTACATGGCAGATTCTATTTCATGTGTATACCTTGGTGGAGAACATCATTTTGAGAACTGCTTTGCAAATCCCGCCTTGGTTAACTATGTAGGGAACATTAACAACAGAGGAAAAAATTCCTATGGTAATACATACAATGGAGGGTGGCAGAAATCACAAGTACAACAGAAAGCTCCAGAACCATCTCTAGAATCTGTGCTAAAGGCATTTATGTCAGAAACCAAGGCTGGAATGAGAAATCTAGAAACTCTAGTAGGACAGCTGGCTAGTGCAATCAACTCAAGGAAGATAGCTACATTACCTGCATCTACTGAAGACCCTAAAGCCTCGAGTTCTGTAGGAGGAATTGAGCAATGCAAGGTGATTCACTTCCTCGTGGTAAAGATATGGAGGCTGCTGAACCAAAGAAGAAACAGAAGGTGAAAGAATCAGAACCTGAGAAGGAGACAACCAGAGAAGATGCTGCAACAGAGCAACCTGCAGTTATTGAGAAAACACCCAATGTTGCAGCATCTCCCACTACACCTAAACTGATTCCAGAAATACCTCCTCCACATTTTCTTCAGAGATTAAAGAATGTCATATTCAATGTTTTTAATGCCTTCAAATACCCAGAAGAAGGAATGGAAGAATGCTCTTTCATACAATCATTTGATGAGTTGGTGCAACAGCACTTCCTGAAGAATCAGTCCGATTATAGAAATGTTGCAGCATCAGTAGATGCTGATGACTCCTCTGATAAGGAAGGGGCAAAATTCTTGGATAGCAAGGCAGTTGACACGCTGTCGCACATGGGTCAAAAAGCGAGCGGTTTACAAAAAACTGTAGTTAGGGCGCGACAACTCGAGTATCGTCTCACAAGGACTCTTGGATTGTTATTCGCAGAAAAATCAGTTTTGGGGGGGGGGGGGGGGGTTGAGATTGAAATTCAATTAAGAAGACAGTTAAGAAAAGTGATTATCAATAATATAAAATGATTAATCTACTGTTTTCGGTTTCCCACTATCATTGATTCATATAATTCCATGCCCTAAGCGGATTCTAGTCCCTTTTCGATTGTAGCGACAATTAACAAGCGAAACCGGTACTACGAGACGTATGTTCCTAATTCCCGAATTAAGCAAACGGGGTGAAGCCCTCGTGAATTAAGCAAACACGATTGAACACATGCGAATTAAGCAAACGCGATTAAGTATAGGAACATAAAATCATCGAAACAAATCAATACATATTCTATACAATCCTGAATTAAGCAAACAGAACATATAGAACAATATTGAAAGAGAATAGAAATAAGTTTGGGAATTACAGAACCTCAAGTGGCAATGGAAACCGATTACAGCAGATCAATCCAAGGAGATTAGTTCTCCATTACAAACGTGACAAAAACCTAAGAAAATAGTATGTAAACAGTAAAAGTTCGACCCTCTCTGTGTCTGCTGCGCTCCTATTTATAAAGAGGCCGCGCGTCACGGCCGTGATGGCCGTCACGGCCAGGCCGTGACCGCCTCTGTCAAGGGCGCGCATTCAAATTCCGGTCCTTCACGGTCGTGATTCCTATCACGGCCAGGCCTGATCGCTTCTGACTTTGGGTGCTGATCTGTCACGGCTGTGACCTACATCACGGCAGAGCCGTGATCAATTCTGACTTTCATGATCTTCTCATCACGCCCGTGATATGTATCACGGCTGGGCCGTGATCCTTTCTGTCTTCCATGGGTAGCTCATCACGGCCGTGACCAGTGTCACGGCCTGGGCGTGATGGCCTCTGCTTCGGGTGTCCTTCCCTTTTTGCTCTTCTTATTAACCTGAAAACATGAAATAGCAGTAAATGCTTTATTTGACCCTTAATTAACTAAAATTACTTAAGAAACTCAAAATGTTGCTTGAGGACAACTAAATCCAAATTTGGGCTAAAACGAGATTGAAACTCGAGTAATTAGTGCAAGAGCCATGGTCTTACTAGTTATAAAACTAGTCAACCAGAGGCTGATCAAAATACCCCAAACTTAAACTTTGCTTGTCCCCAAGCAAACTGAAACTCAAAAAGACTCAAACTTGGCAAGCTTAAAGGATTCAACCAATTCCACACAAATTTCATGCAATTTGACAAGACAATTTTCCTTCAATGTTCCCTCCTTTTGCAACAATGTAATCCCCACATTCATTTACTTTAAACAATTGAGAATTCCATCATTCATGCAAACATTAATCTAAGTTGAGGATCCAAGTTACACACAAAAGGGAGATCACCAATTTCAAACAATTGCCTTCCTCACAAGGGCATTTAGTATTTCACTCATTCGCTCAAATTGTTTAGGCTATCAACTTTTCACTCAATTTCACATTTCAAGAGCACTTCCCATGAATTTGATTTTCATCTCAAAATGGTTCCCACGAAAACATGCATGCAACATCAGAAGGTCTTTTAAAGGTTGTAATGGGGCCTGGCTAAGGGTAGGGTATTCAAAGGTACTAGGCTTAAGTCCCTAGGAACTAAGAGAGCATGAGCATTTTGATACATTGAATTTCCACTCAAGTTCCTTTTTCCAATTTTCTTTTTGCCTTGGGTGACTACAGCCTTTTTCTTCTAATACCCCTTTTTGACATTTTGTTCTTTTTTTTTCTTTTTGCCCTTTGGCTCCAATCTTTTTTTTTTCTCAATCCAAAACAGCACATCATATCCTCGTAGCCACCCCAAACTTAGCTTCTTGCAAACCTTTGTCTTGCTAAGCATTCATGCTCTCCTAATCCTAAGATTGGGTTAACATGGTTTTTCCAAATTTTTGGCTTATAACATAAGGTCATCAAGAAACAATAGGCTAGTTAGGCTCAATGTGGCTAACTAGGGTACATGCAATAGGGATGGTTCTTTTTCAGGCCAAGTAGTTAATTCAAAGAAAATTGCCTAAATCGTTTGATGCAACACATAAACATGCAAACCATGAAGAGCTTCAAGTAAATCCGAGAAAGTGTAACTTGAAAGTGATTCACACAATTAAAAACATGTTGGAGGCTCAAATCCTCACCTGGACAATTTTTTTGCAAATTGTTTGACCGAGATTCAACCCCTAGTGTGTGCACTCTTCACCCCAAACTTATCATAAACATGCAATCACAACAGAATATCTCAAAGTTCAATTTTCAATTTTTCAAATGGGGATCAATTTTCAATTTTCAATACCTAGAGGGAAATCATCAACCGTCAACACATATCATGCAATTCATCTATGCAACATCTGATTGAAACCTAACAAGCTCACTGACACAAGACTCACACACAACGACTCAAAGCAACATAAACAAGGAAACAAAAACAAAACAAGTGGTTCCCTCCCCCACACTTAAAACATACATTGTCCTCAATGAAAGAACATAGATATAAAACAAGAGTGAGGGAAAGGATAAGGTGCTCCCTGATCAAGTTGCAGTGTAGGTGGGCTCTCCCAAGGAGAGCTCCTCAACAGTAGCATCTTCAGGCACCGAGCTCTCATGGAATAGCTTCAAGCGCTGCCCGTTAACCTTAAAAACTTTGTTGCTACCTGCACTCTTTATTTCTACTGCACCATGAGGGAAAACATCAGTGACAACAAATGGGTCAACCCACTTGGATCGAAGTTTCCCAGCCATCACTTTCAGGCGGGAGTTAAACAATAAAACTTGTTGGCCCACAGAGAATTCCTTCCTAGAAATCATCCTGTCATGGAAGTGCTTAGTTTTCTCTTTATAAATTCGAGAGCTTTCATAAGCTTCCAGCCTAAGCTTTTCAAGCTGTTGTAATTGGAGTTTCCTTTCAATGCCTGCTTTTTGCATTTCCAAGTTACAGCTTTTGACCGCCCAATAAGCACGGTGCTCAACTTCCACAGGCAGATGACACGCCTTACCGAACACAAGTCTATAGGGGGACATCCCTATTGGTGTCTTAAAAGCTGTTCTTTGAGCCCAAAGTGCATCTTCTAGACGGCGGCTCCAGTCCCTCCTACTTGGTTGCACCACTTTCTCTAAGATCTGTTTGATCTCCCTGATTGAGATCTCAGCCTGCCCATTAGTTTGGGGATGGTATGCAGTGGAGACCCTGTGCACAACTCCATACTTCCGGAGTAAAACTTCCATGGTACGGTTGCAGAAATGAGTGCCTTGGTCACTTATGATAGCACGAGGTATGCCGAACCTGCAAAAATATTGGACCTGACAAAATTTGCAACAACTTTAGAATTATTAGTCCTAGTGGGGATAGCTTCCACCCACTTTGAAACATAGTCAACAGCCAGTAAAATATAGAGAAAACCAAAAGATGCAGGGAAATGACCCATAAAGTCAATTCCCCACACATCAAACACCTCACAGAAAAGTATAGGCTGCTGAGGAATTTCACTCTTACGAGTGATGGCTGTACCTGCTGTCTGACACTCTTTACAAGTCTGGTAAACTTCATAAGCATCTCTAAAAATGGTGGGCCAGTAAAAACCTGAGTCTAGGACTTTCCTTGCAGTCCTTTGTGGCCCAAAGTGTCCCCCTACTTGAGAGGCATGAGAAAAATGCAAAATAGACTCAATCTCATAGTCGGGGACACATCTCCTAATTACCTAATCACTGCCAAATTTCCAAAGAAATGGATCATCCCAAACATAGTACTTGGCATCACTCTTGAGCTTGTGGACTTGTGACCTAGTTGCACCTGTCGGAAAAACACCAGCAACAAGTGTTGGTGTAAGTCCTAGAGGCCAGTGTGTTTCTTAGACTTACATTTGTATCTTGCCATTATATATATATATGATATGAGGCATTCCAGTTTATTGTGTTACTTGTTTAAACATAATAAAGTCCTTAGAATAGAAATTTCAGTTTAATAGAATATCAAGTACATGACTTGATCGTGAGACACTATTGAACAATGAAATACTATTCTTAAATATCCGTAGTCAAGTATTTTATTAATAAAGACAATAATAATACATTGAGACTATTATGTGTGCAGACTGATGACCATATCTTACGGGTCATGGATATGAGATATCGAGTCGCCACATAGGTACACATTTGATTAATGATGTAGTGGATTGACCCACCATGAGAACACTACATGGAGCGTTATGTGAGTGTCATAAGTAGTTCTCATAGTGACAATGGTGTATGCAATCCTTCGACCTGAAATCGCTACGATCCCTACATGAGGAGTCGTGTGCTTTAATATCGTCAAACGTCATCTGTAATATGATGATTATAAAGACGGTCATTGGGCATACCACGAGCCATGCAGAGGGATGTGAGTGACCTAGATGGAATTTGTCCCTCCTACATAACAGGAGTAATATCTGTGGGTCCCCTGATAGAGTGAGACTGTAAAATGTATGGCCGTACTGAAATGAGTCAATATGAGATATTGACCTCATTTGTTGTTAAGTCTACTCGGGTATTAGGGAACATGATATTGAACCATACAAGGGTGAAAATTCTATGTCTTGTGTTCAATATAGATATGTGGACAAAGGGATAATAATGCACATGAATATTTGTCACAGAAAGGTTTCGTCAAATCACTGACTTTCTCACTACTTAGGTGGCAGTGATGTACTGCTAGATACCGCTCACTGTTTGTAATATTAAATGGGATTTAATATTACTACTAACATTTTGGGAACCTATAGGGTCACACACGTAAGAGCGGATCAAAAGAAGCATTAAAAGGAGAGTTGGACTCTTCTATTGGGCCTAGCGCACAGTACATGGGGCTTGGGTCAAACGCAGCTCACTAACTCACTTAAGGAGGTGCTACTATAAATAGACCACTTAAGCTATTGTGCACACACGGTTTTTACCCTAGCCGCACATAGAGAGTGACAGTGAGCGGCAGGTCTCGGTTTTCGAAGCTAGCATTGTGAGGCAGAGACGTTTCGTGTTCGTGACGTTGGACGTTCACGGGATCTGCTCGTGTGGATACCTTAGAAACACCGTTCGTGCGGTGTTCGTGATAGACGATTTCAATCAATTCTCATCGCTTCAAGAGGTAAATCGTCTAACCATGAATCATGACCATTCGCAAGGATCCTTCGATGGGAATTTTTTTTCCGCTCCGTTATTTTGTTTTATACGCAAATTCCCAACAGTGGTATCAGAGCCACTTGCGAAACCATGATTCTGTTACGTGGTTTACCTGTTATGTATGATAACATGTTAATAATGTGAATCGTTTTTTTGAAAATTGTTTTCTGAAAATCGTTTGCATCCATTTTTGCGAAACCTTGTTTCTGTAATTTTCGTATGTATATGATATATGCGTCTATAGCACATTTATGTGTATATATGCGATATGTACATTGGTTCTGGAATCCTTATTATGTTCTGAGATGGCATCAAGTGTTGATGTTAAACATGATCGGTTTCAGTTCTCTGTTGGCGGCGTTAAAGGGTGTCAGACATGAAAAGTTCATGTTCTTGCGGCTGAGGTTCCAAGGGTTGAAACCCTAGTCGCCGTTCCTTGCAGCGTGAAGTGTTCGCGGGTCTTGCGGTTTTAGGGTTAAGAGGTTGAAGCCCTAGCCGCCAAGGAAGCGGGAACCCCGTGCTACCTCTGCGTAGTGTGTTATTTCGAAATTCAATTTTTGAAATCTTTTATGTCACCATTTAATAACAACATCAATTACAATAAATGTGATTTATAGTAACATCAATTACAATAAATGTGATTTATAGTAACATCAATTACAATAAATGTGATTTATTATATATATATGTTATGTTTTCAAAATTCAGATTTTGAAATCTCTAATTAATATTAATAATAATAATAATTGTGTATTATTATTAGTTGTTACTATTTATTTGGTAATGTATGGTGAATGGTTATGGCCTTAGTCCTTTAATCTTTTTGTTTACATTTTGAAATACGGCCTGCGTGCCGTGCCTTTCTCTTATATTCCATATGTATATTCTTTTCTCATCTCACTCCCCTCATATGTAAAATGAGGTTTCTGTTTATGTAATGTAATGATGGAGACAAGAAGACATTATCCTGTGGGAGATCATGCTTGGAGAAGCCTGGACGCTCCTAGGTTTCAGTTTAGATTCTCTCATTGGCTTGGGAGAATCAATGCATTAGGGGCCATAACCATATCACATTTATTTGCCTTATATATGTATGAGATGCATGTATGTATACAGTATGTTAGAAGGGGTTTAACTAATATATGTATGAGATGCATGTATGTAAATAGTAAGTTAAAGAGTTTAACAAATGATGAGATCAAATTTTAATCAAATCCCTCAAAAGGAAATATTAAGTCACATTTAAAGGCCTTCCAATGCATGGCACTCGTCAAGACTATGATCGATTAAGTGTGGGTCCGCCAAAGTGGGGTACCTTTATCTATAATAGTAAGACGCGATGGGACAAATGTAATGTTCAACTGCTATCCATTGGGTCTGACTTAACTAAGCCAACTTCAATAGGATTGAAAGGCTTAGAGGCTTAAAAGTTGGTCTTTAGTCCATGTGATGGATTAGAATAAGAGTTATTCACCCAACTGTCCAAGAGTTGCATGAGATGCAATCGGAAAGTGTTTCCTACCTATATAACCGAATTTTGAGTGATCAGCCAAAGCTGACTTAAAGCTCGGTGAAACATGGATCTTGGCCCACTAGAAAATCTTCCAACGGGATTTTTCGAATCAATGATGAGGGTCATTGTTTTGAGTAAAATAGTGGGAGGCGTATTTAATTAAAGACCTTATTAAATAACTTCATGGCATGATACTTATATTTTGCATATTTATCTCTGTAGATTATCATGGCATCAAACACATCAAGTAACCTATCATTGCGATCCGTCCTTGAGAAGGACAAACTATCCGGAACAAATTTTCTGGACTGGTACAGAAACTTGAGGATTGTCCTCAAACATGAGAAAAAGTTGTATGTTCTTGAGGAGCCTATTCTTGAGGAGCCACCGGCTTCAAGTGCTCCTAGGGCTGACAGGGATGCTTATAAGAAGCATCAGGACGACGCCTTAGACGTCGGCTATCTTATGCTTGCTACCATGACCTCTGAGCTGCAAAAGCAACATGAGACCATGGAGGCGTACGATATGATCGTGCACCTCAAGCTGCTCTACCAAGAGCAGTCAAGGCATGAGCGGTTCGAAGTTTCCAGAGCCCTTTTCCAGTGTAAATTGGCAGATGGAAGCCCTGTGAGTCCTCATGTACTCCAGATGATCGGGTACATTGAGAATCTCGAGAGAATGGGATTTCCTTTAGGCCAAGAGTTGGCCACCGACTTAGTTCTGCAATCGTTGCCTAAGAGCTATAGTCAGTTTGTCATGAACTATAATATGAATGATCTTGACAAACCTTTTCCAGAATTGTTGAGCATGTTGAGAACTGTTGAACAAAATATTAACAAAGGAAAGGGGAAGGCCATTTTGATGGTCCAGGCTGAAAATAGCAAGAAGCAGCCCAAGAAGCCCACGCACAAACAAAAGGGCAAGGGCAAGGCCATCAACAAGATCAAGCCCAGTACTTCTGGCTTGAAGCCTGTGGGTGGTGTGGCTAAGGAAAGCAATTGCTTCCATTGTGGTCGGACCGTACATTGGAAGAGGAACTGCCCAAAATACCTGGAAGAAATCAAGAAGAAGAAGGGAAGTGAGACTTCCACTTCAGGTGTGTTTGTTATAGAAGTCAATTTATCTACTTCTGCATTATGGGTATTAGATACTGGATGTGGTTCTCACATTTGTACAAATGTGCAGGATCTAAACAGGAGTAGACCATTGGCAAAGGGCGAAGTTGACCTACGAGTTGGAAATGGATCAAAGGTTGCTGCTTTAGCTGTAGGGACTTATGTATTGACTTTGCCCACTGGGCTTACTATTCAGTTAGAGAACTGTTATTTTGTGCCTGCAATTAGCAGAAATATCATTTCCGTTTCTTGTTTGGACAAGATTGGTTTTTCTTTTATAATAAAGAACAAAAGTTGTTCTATTTATTTGGATGATATTTTCTATGCTAGTGCACACATGAGTAATGGGCTTTATGTCCTTGATCTTGAAATGCCCATCTATAAAATAAATACTAAGAGGTTCAAACCAAATGAGTTGAACCCGTCTTATCTTTGGCATTGTCGTTTAGGCCATATAAATGAGAAGCGCATTTCGAAGCTCCATAAATATGGACTCTTGGACTCATTTGATTATGAATCATATGAGATATGTGAGTCTTGTTTGTTGGGAAAGTTGACTAAAGCTCCATTCACCGGAAAAGGTGAAAGAGCTAACGATCTTTTGGGGTCTTATACATAGCGATGTATGCGGACCCCTAAACACATTAGCTAGAGGTGGTTTTCAGTACTTCATCACATTCACTGATGATTTCAGTAGATATGGATTTGTGTATCTTATGAAACATAAATCGGAATCCTTTGAAAAGTTCAAGGAATTCAAAAATGAGGTACAAAACCAACTTGGTAAAAATATTAAAACACTTCTATCAGATCGAGGTGGTGAATATTTGAGCCTAGAGTTTGATGATCATCTGAGAGAGTGTGGAATTTTATCTCAACTCACTCCACCTGGAACACCACAATGGAATGGTGTTTCTGAGAGGAGAAATCGAACCTTGTTGGACATGGTTCGGTCTATGATGAGTCATGCAAACCTTCCAAACTCTTTCTGGGGACATGCTCTATTAACAGCAGGTTTTACACTTAACCGTGTTCCATCCAAAGCGGTAGAAAAGACACCATATGAGATATGGACTGGTAGACGACCCAGCATGTCTTTTATGAAGATTTGGGGTTGTAAGCATATGTAAAACGTCAAGTTTCTAATAAGCTTGATCCCAAATCTGATAAATGCTTCTTTGTGGGGTATCCCAAAGAAACCAAGGGATACTATTTCTATAATTCTTCCGAAGGCAAAGTGTTTGTCGCACGGACTGGTGTATTACTAGAAAATGAGTTTATCTCCATAGGAACCAGTGGGAGGAAGATAAAACTTGAAGAAATTCAAGAATCACAGAGTAGTGACCTACCATTGGTGGAACATGAGCAACCTTCACAAAATGTTGTGGAGGAACAACCTGCTCCAGTAGCACAAGACCAACATAGGTCTAACAGGATACGTCACCAGCCTGAGAGATATGGATTTCTCATGACTCCACAAGGTGATGTATTGCTCATGGATCAAGATGAGCCTGTGACTTACCAGGAGGCCATCACGGCCCGAGAACCGAGAAGTGGCTTGAGGCCATGAAATCTGAGATGGATTCCATGTACACCAACCTGGTATGGACCTCGGTAGAGCCACCTGAAGGGGTGAAACCCATAGGGTGCAAGTGGGTTTTCAAAAAGAAAACTGACATGGATGGTAAGGTACACACCTTTAAGGCGTGATTGGTCGCTAAGGGTTTCAAGCAAATTCATGGTGTCGACTATAATGAGACCTTTTCGCCTGTTGTGATGATTAAATCCGTCCGGATCTTACTTGCTATCACTGCATACCATGATTATGAGATATAGCAGATGGATGTCAAAACTGCTTTCCTTAATGGAAAGCTTCTTGAGGATGTGTACATGACACAACCTGAAGGCTTTGGCGTTTCAGAGGATGCCGGAAAGGTATGTAAATTGCAGCGATCAATCTATGGATTGAAGCAAGCTTCTAGAAGTTGGAACCTTCGTTTTGATGATGTTGTAAGACAGTACGGATTCATCAAAAATGAAGATGAACCTTGTGTCTACAAGAAGGTTAGTGGGAGCATTGTTGTTTTTATGGTGTTATATGTAGATGACATATTACTCATTGGAAATGACATCCCTACACTACTAAATGTAAAGACATGGTTAGGGAATTGCTTCTCTATGAAAGATTTGGGTGAAGCTACCTATGTATTGGGAATCAGGATCTATAGGGATAGATCGCTGAAATTTCTTGGCCTAAGTCAGAGTACATACATAGACAAAGTGTTGAGACGCTTTAACATGCATGAATCCAAGAAAGGACTCTTGCCTATGTCACATGGTATATGCCTATCAAAGGCACAATCCCCTTCCACTCAAGAAGAAAGGGATCGCATGAGTAAGATTTCATATGCATCCGCAATTGGATCTATTATGTATGCCATGTTATGTACTCGACCAGATGTATCGTATGCTTTAAACATAATGAGAAAGTACTAGTCTGATCCCGGTGAAAGTCACTGGTCTGCTGTCAAGAACATCCTTAAGTACTTGAGAAGAACTAAGGATTCGTTCTTGGTATATGGAGGCAAGGAAGAGCTTGCTGTAAAAGGTTACACCGATGCTAGCTTCCAAACCGATAAGGATGATTCCAGATCGCAATCTGGTTATGTGTTCTGCCTGAATGGCGGGGCGGTGAGCTGGAAGAGTTCAAAGCAAGAGACAGTCGCCGATTCTACTACAGAGGCTGAGTATATTGCCGCCTCCAATGCAGCAAAGGAGGCTGATTGGATCGGGAAGTTCATTGCTGAGCTTGGTACAGTTCCTAGTATTGGGGACCCCATTGATCTCTATTGTGATAACAATGGGGCCATTGCACAAGCTAAGGAACCTAGATCTCATCAGCGATCCAAACATATACTTAGGTGCTTTCATCTCATTCGAGAGATTATCGATAGAGGAGATGTGAAAATATGCAGAGTACCAACACTTGATAACGTTGCTGACCCACTTACGAAACCTCTTGCTCAACAGAAGCATGAAGGTCACACTAGATCGATGGGCATTAGATTTATGCCTGATTGACTATAGTGCTAGTGGGAGATTGTTGGTGTAATCCCTAGAGGCCAGTGTGTTTCTTAGACTTACATTTGTATCTTGCCATTATATATATATATGATATGAGGCATTCCAGTTTATTGTGTTACTGGTTTAAACATAATAAAGTCCTTAGAATTGAAATTTCAGTTTAATAGAATATCAAGTACATGACTTGATCGTGAGACACTATTGAACAATGAAATACTATTCTTAAATATCCGTAGTCAAGTATTTTATTAATAAGGACAATAATAATACATTGAGACTATTATGTGTGCATACTGATGACCATATCTCACGGGTCATGGATATGAGATATCGAGTCACCACATAGGTACACATTTGATTAATGATGTACTGGATTGACCCACCATGAGAACACTACATGGAGCGTTATGTGAGTGTCATAAGTAGTTCTCATAGTGACAATGGTGTATGCAATCCTTCGACCTGAAATCGCTACGATCCCTACATGAGGAGTCGTGTGCTTTAATATCGTCAAACGTCATCTGTAATAGGATGATTATAAAGACGGTCATTGGGCATACCACGAGCCATGCAGAGGGATGTGAGTGACCTAGATGGAATTTGTCCCTCCTACATAACAGGAGTAATATCTGTGGGTCCCCCTGATAGAGTGAGACTGTAAAATGCATGGTCGTGCTGAAATGAGTCAATATGAGATATTGACCTCATTTGTTGTTAAGTCTACTCGGGTATCAGGGAACATGATATTGAACCATACAAGGGTGACACATTCTATGTCTTATGTTCAATATAGATATATGGACAAAGGGATAATAATGCACATGAATATTTGTCACAGAATGGTTTCTTCAAATCACTGACTTTCTCACTACTTAGGTGGCAGTGATGCATTGCTAGATACCGCTCACTGTTTGTAATATTAAATGGGATTTAATATTACTAATAACGTTTTGGGAACCTATAGGGTCACACACATAAGAGCGGATCAAAAGAAGCATTAAAAGGAGAGTTGGACTCTTCTATTGGGTCTAGCGCATAGTACATGAGGCTTGGGTCAAACGCTGCTCACTAACTCACTTAAGGAGGTACTACTATAAATAGACCACTTAAGCTATTGTGCACACACGGTTTTTACCCTAGCCGCACATAGAGAGTGACAGTGAGCAGCAGGTCTCGGTTTTCGAAGCTAGCACTGTGAGGCAGAGACGCTTCGTGTTCGTGACGTTGGACGTTCACGGGATCTGCTCTTGTGGATACCTTAGAAACATCGTTCGTGCGGTGTTCGTGATAGATGATTTCAATCAATTCTCATCGCTTCAAGAGGTAAATCTTCTAACCATGAATCATGACCATTCGCAAGGATCCTTCGATGGGATTTTTTTTTTCGCTGCGTTATTTTGTTTTATACGCAAATTCCCAACAACAAGATAGTTAACAATATCAGCAAACCAAGGAGTTACCCCATGCAACTGTAAAAGCTGCTCATCAGGAAAGTCATCCTGGATGGGAGAAGGATTTTCATCCCTTTATATTCTGCTCAAGTGATCAGCCACCAAGTTCTCAGCTCCACTCTTGTCCTTAATCTCCACATTAAATTCTTGGAGCAAGAACATCCACCGAATCAATCTCGGTTTTGCTTCTGGTTTCTTCAACAAGTACTTCAAAGCTGCATGGTCAGTGAAAACAACAACCTTGGACCCTAGAAAATATGATATAAATTTATCAAGAGCAAAAACAATAGCTAGAAGTTCCTTTTCAGTAGTGGTGTAATTAGTTTGTGCAGCATCCAAAGTTCTAGAAGCATAATAGATCTCATGGGCAGCCTTGCCCACCCTTTGTGCAAGGACCGCCCCCACAGCATAGTTAGAAGCGTCACACATGAGCTCAAAAGGGAGGGTCCAGTCAGGGGGCTGGATGATGGGGGTAGAGGTCAGTGCCTTCTTCAGGAAATGAAACGCCTTTCTGTAGTTGTCATCAAAGTTGAGAATGGCATCATTTTTCAACAAGTTTGACAGAGGGAGAGCTATCTTGCTGAAATCCTTAACGAAGCGCCTGTAAAAACCTGCATGACCAAGAAAAGAGCGAATCTCGCGAACGCAAGATGGGTAAGGCAAAGTAGAAATCACCTCAATCTTAGCAGGACCTACTGAAATACCCTTTTTAGAAATAATATGCCCCAAAACAATCCCCTGTTCAACCATAAAATGGCATTTTTCATAGTTCAAAACAAGGTCAGTTTCAATGCATCTCTCTAAAACCAAATTCAAACTATACAAGCATGCATCAAATGAGGAACCATAAACAGTGAAGTCATCCATGAACACTTCCATGAAATTTTCAATATATTCAGTAAAAATGCTAATCATGCATCTCTGGAATGTGCCCGGAGCATTGCAAAGACCAAATGGCATCCTCCTGTAAGCAAAAGTGCCGAAAGGGCACATGAAAGTAGTCTTTTCCTGATCCTCTGGTGCAATGTGGATCTGGAAGTAACCTGAAAAACCATCAAGAAAACAGTAATGTGATTTACCTGCTAGCCGTTCAAGCATCTGATCAATGAACGACAAAGGAAAGTGATCCTTTCTAGTAGCCTGGTTCAATCTCCTGTAGTCAATGCAGACTCTCCAGCTATTCTGAACTCTAGTGGGAACAAGTTCATTGTTTTCATTTTTCACCACTGTGAGTCCAGACTTCTTAGGCACAACTTGCAACGGGATCACCCAATTACTGTCAGAGATAGGATATATGATACCCGCATGCAAGAGTTTTGTTACCTCCTTCTTCACAACATCAAGAATCAAGGGATTGAGCCGCCTTTGGGGCTGCCTAACTGTTTTAGCCCCATCCTCCAATAGAATCCTATGCATACACCTGGAGGGGCTAATACCTGGTATGTCGGCCAAGGTCCACCCAATCGCCTTCTTGTGCTTCTTCAAAACCTCCAAGAGCTTAGTTTCCTGGTCAACATCAAGGTTAGAGGAAATTATAACCGGAAGTTTTTCATTCCTCGCCAAGTAAGCATATTTCAGATTGTCAGGAAGTGGCTTAAGCTCCAAGGAGGGTGGCTGCTCAATAGATGGTATGTTTGGGGAAGCCGTACTGTCAAGAACTTCAGCTGAACAAACAGCTTCATCCATATTGTCACCCTCCAAAGTAGCATCAATCCCAGAACAAACAGCACAAGGATCAATGTGAGTGCAATCAGCACATGGGTAGACATCATCAAAACCAGAAATGGATGGGAAATCAGCAGCTGCAACCAAATCATCATAAGTTTCATCAACAATTTTAGAGAGCAGCTCTATTTGAAAAACAGAGTGCTCTTCCAAGGGATGCCTCATAGCATCGAAAATGTTGAATTTTGCCACAATGTCACCAAACTCCATGGACATGGTTCCATCGTGAACATCAATCTTTGCCTTCCCCATTTTCATAAATGACCTGCCCAGAATGATTGGTGATCTGCTAGAATCTGTTTCCCCTGCCATGGCCAGAATGTAAAAATCAGCAGGGAAGATCAGGTCATCAACTTGAACAAGCACATCTTCTACTACTCTAATGGGGCGAGCATTGGTCCTGTTTGCCAACTGAATAGTGAGACCTGTATGCTCCAAAGGACCAAGATCAAGACTGTTGAAAACAGAAGTAGGCATGACATTAATAGAGGCTCCCAAATCCAACATGCAATTGTCGAATTTACTATCCCCAATGGTACATGGAATAGTAAAAGTGCCCGGATCCTTGCACTTCTGTGGCAGTGCCTGAGTGAGGGCTGAAATAGTAACCTTTTCAGGTGCAGGCTTAGGTTGAATGAGGGCTGAAACATTTTGCCCCAAATTGACTCTCTCATTACCCTTAAACATCCTCTTGTGTGCACAAATCCTTCAGAAACTTTGCATATTTTGGAACCTGCTTAATCACATCAAGGAGCGGAATGTTTACCGCCACTTTTCTGAACACATCTAGAATCTCCCTCTCCTTGTCTTCCCCATCAATCTTCTTATTTTTCAGCACTCTTTGCGGGAAGGGGATCGGTGGCACATACTCTTTCTCAGCTTCAACAACAACAGAAGGTTCAGGTGTTACCTCAACAGTTTCTTTATCCTTTTCAGGGGCTGCCTCTACAACTTTCCCGGATCTCAAAGAAATCGCACTCACATTAGGATTTGGAGCGTTAGGATTCACCACTGTTTGTGCAGGTAGTTGGTTCGATCCTTGAGCTTGCTGCATGGAATTCATCGAAGTGGCAAGTTGTCCAATCCGTGTCTGCAAGGTATGAATACTAGCATCCATTCGCTACTGAAATTGTCCAATCTGTGTCTGCAAGGTAGCCATTTGCTTGACCATGTACTCTAGTGAAGGTCCAGAAGGTGCAGAGGTGGTCACTTGGGGAGAATTCTGTAGTGGTGCCAGCGGTAACATTGGTTGTTGCTGTTGTGCAAATGAGTTCCCATACCGAAGGTTTGGATGATTCCTCCAGTTGGGATGGTACTTATTTGTGGAAAGGTCAGGAATGTTGTACCGGTTCTGATTGTTGCCTTGATTGTAAAGATTTGCTGCATAAGCTTGAGGCAAATCAGTGACTGACTCATCTTTCAAAATGGGGCATGCATCGGTCAAGTGCTCAGGAGAGGTGCAAATGCCACACAACCTTGCTGGTTGAACCTTATCCATTGCCACCTGCTTCACCAAAGAAGTGAGCTCATCAAGTCTGGTCTCAAGGGCCTTGTTGGAAGAAGAAACATGGACCTCATTCACTCCCCTTTTCTCGGTAGAATTGCTTCTAGTTATGAACTGCTGGGAGTTGAGTGACATGTTCTCAATCAATTGCTTGGCAGCGGCTAGGGTCTTATCAACAAGTGCTCCCCCACTAGCAGCATCTAAAATATTTCTGTCCATTGGCAGCAATCCCTCATAAAAGTACTGAATAAGTAGTTGCTCAGAAATCTGGTGTTGAGGACAACTGGATACCAACTTCTTGAATCTCTCCCAGTACTCGGCCAATGATTCATTTCCTTGTCTAATGCCACATATTTCCTTCCTGATTGATGCAGCTCTGGAGGCAGGGAAGTACCTCCCTAGGAAGACCTACTTCAGATCATTCCAGGTTGTAACAGAATTCGGTTCAAGGTAATACAACCAACCCTTCGCAGCACCTTGAAGTGAGAATGGGAAGGCTCTCAGCTTGATATGATCTTCTGTTATTCCTTCTGGTCTCAAGGGTGTAGAGCAGACAACCTGGAATTCCTTCAGATGTTTCTGTTGATCCTCACCTGCAAGACCACTAAACCTTGGCAACAAGTGTATCAAACCAGATTTTAATTCAAAGGGAGCAACAACATCAGCATATTCAATACATAACCCATTATAATTAACATCAGGGGCAGCAAGCTGTCTTAATGTTCTTTGATCAGCCATGTTATCAAGTGCAGGTGCAGAATTAGAATTACTACTGGTTGGTGAACTAGTGCTAGCCTGAATTGCTCTACGGCGTGTGTGCAGTGTTCTCTCAATTTCAGGATCAAATTCAAACAATTCAGAACACCCAGACCTAGTAGCCAGAACTAATTCAGCAGAAAATCAAAAAGAAAATGCGAGAATAACAACAAGAGTCCCCGGCAACGGCGCCAATTTTGACACGCTGTCGCACACGGGTCAAAAAGCGAGCGGTTTACAAAAAACTGTTGTTAGGACACGACAACTCGAGTATCGTCTCACAAGGACTCTTGGATTGTTATTCGCAGAAAAATCAGTTTGGGGAGGGGGGGGTGAGATTGAAATTCAATTAAGAAGACAGTTAAGACAAGTGATTATCAACAATATAAAACGATTAATCTACTGTTTTCGGTTTCCCACTATCATTGATTCATATAATTCCATGCCCTAAGCGGATTCTAGTCCCTTTTCGATTGTAGCGACAATTAACAAGCGAAACCGGCACTACGAGACGTATGTTCCTAATTCCCGAATTAAGCAAACGAGGTGAAGCCCTCGTGAATTAAGCAAACACGATTGAACACACGCGAATTAAGCAAACACGATTAAGTATAGGAACATAAAATCATCGAAACAAATCAATACATATTCTATACAATCCCGAATTAAGCAAACAAAACATATAGAACAATATTGAAAGAGAATAGAAATAAGTTTGGGAATTACAGAACCTCAAGTGGCAATGGAAACCGATTACAGCAGATCAATCCAAGGAGATTAGTTCTCCATTACAAACGTGACAAAAACCTAAGAAAATAATATGTAAACAGTAAGAGTTCGACCCTCTCTGTGTCTGCTGCGCTCCTATTTATAAAGAGGCCGCGTGTCATGGCCGTGATGGCCATCATGGCCAGGCCGTGACCGCTTCTGTCAAGGGCGCGCATTCAAATTCTAGTCCGTCACGTCCGTGATGCCTATCACAGCCAGGCCGTGATCGCTTCTGACTCTGGGTGTTGATCTGTCACGGTCGTGACCTACATCACGACAGGGCCGTGATCAATTCTGACTTTCATGATCTTCTCATCACGCCCATGATATGTATCACGGCTGGGCCGTGATCCTTTCTGTCTTCCATGGGTAGCTCATCACGACCGTGACCAGTGTCACGGCCTGGGCGTGATGGCCTCTGCTTCTGGTGTCCTTCCCTTTTTGCTCTTATTATTAACCTGAAAACATGAAATAGCAGTAAATGCTTTATTTGACCTTTAATTAACTAAAATTACTTAAGAAACTCAAAATGTTGCTTGAGGGCAACTAAATCCAAATTTGGGCTAAAACGAGATTGAAACTCGAGTGATTAGTGCAAAAGCCATGGTCTTACTAGTTATAAAACTAGTCAACCAGAGGCTGATCACAGCTCAACATGTGTGGTATAGAAAGTATGAATCATTAGAGCCAAGAATAATCAAGAAAATGTTGCTGCACAAAGAGAGGAAGGAGGTGAAAATGAAGAAGAAGATGAAGTCCAAGTCACTGGAGCACCAAGAAAAGTGTCACCGCCAAAAGTGGGGGCACTAGGAGGAGTAACCGCATCAAAACACTGATGGCTTGAAACAGAGCCTTAGAGGAGTGCTGCAGCTTGCTGGAGCATCCCAAATCAGGATGTATTTCTAAACCTTCCACCTCATTACCATCACCCATGCTTTTAATTTTTCTGCAAGTGGTCATTAGGACCTTTTCCATTTAACTCTTTGTAGGGCCATAGTTGTTTTAAATTTCTTCTTAATGAATGGTTATGCATGTGCCCCACCCCTGTTTTGATTCCATATGATTAATGATTAAATGGAAGTGGCCTCTGGCCTTTCTGCTGTGTTGAAAACAAGATTCTCTGAATAAAACACTTGATGACTAACCTAATGCTCTAACTTGACTGTGCACCATTAACTTTGTTGCACCATTGTCTAGGCTAGAAGACACATGTACTGTAGCATGAACATATAAATGTGAGCCTGAGTGATAAAGCTACACTGCGCGTATAAACCACACTCATGCATTTTCTATAAGGCTTGCTTTGTTTCTGTTTAATCTGAACACACATGACTGCACACACTTTATGCTTGAGGCATTTTCTTATTCTATTTTTATTTTTAGCTAGTGCCTAAATAGCCAACCCTCTCATTCTGTGTGTCCTTAGTGTTACCCCTTTGAGCCTTAGCCCTTTATTGAGAAAACTAGCACATTACAAGCCTTTAAATGGAAAAACAAAGAATACCTAACTAGGAGGAGCTTAAGGATGCTTTTTGGGCAGCTATGTTGTAAGTTAAGTTTGGGGGTGACTTGAGGACAAGCACCAAACTAAGTTTGGGGGTGTTATGCTACAACAATTGTGCAGTTACAACAAGGATATAAAAGCGTAAGAGGGAAAAGCAGCAAAGAGATAAGGAACTTACAAATGAAAAATGTGAAGCTGCAATTCCCTGCTTTAAAAAAACAGAAAATTGTGAACAAAGAACAATTAAAAAAAATTGAATATTAACAACAATCTGTTCTTTGTTCCCAACAAAAAAACAATAAACTGGGGTCTTAGTGAGGAAAGGAAGAAACAAAGGTGTGGATTGTAGGAACAATGGGGATTGTGAGTTGAATTGAAAAGCATCCTTATGCTCTACCTTGAGATGAGCCACTTACCCAAATTTCTTAATCTCACCTGTCCTAAGCCCTGTTACAACCATAAAAAACCGCTTGCTATGTGTAATTCTGTGATGTTTTAATTGTGATAGAATATGATCAAGTGTAGATCAGAGATGCATGTTTGTGGTGAGAGTGAAATTCTGGTGAGAAGGTGAGAAGCAGAACCAACTGTTCTGAGAGAATTTGCAGTGGCATATGTTAATCTGACTTTAGACCAGTTTTGTAATAATTGTTGATTTGTGCAGGATAGCAAGAGTATTTTGTTAGGAATGCAAGTGTGGAATTGAGCCTTAAAAAATTGAAAAATTTGGGTGATCCATGCATGCTATTCATTAAATAGAATTCTTCTGTTTCTTATGTTTCTTTCCATTACTTGAGGACAAGCAATGATTCAAGTTTCGGGGTGTGATAACTCTTTTAATGAAGCGTTATTTACACTTTCTTAGCTTAAGTTTTTGTATACTTTGAGTATTTTATGTGGATGTTTTAGGTGTTTTAAGTTAGTTTAGTGCAATATGTGTCATTTTATAAATTTCGTTTAATTTTCTGTTTTTGAGTGTCTAGGAATATGTTTAATGTGTTTCTTGAGTTTTGTTAGGTTTTTGTTCAAGTTTAGACCGGCTGCTGGAAAATGCTTTGGGCATGTTGTAGCATCTGGGTGCGAACTCCAGACAAGCTGCTGGAAAATGCTCTGGTCATGCTGCAGCATATGGACACGAATTCCTTATCAGAAAAGGACAAAAGCGGGACCACTTTTCTCTCTCCTGACAGCTTGTCCTAAAAGTTGAGGACGTGACTTTATTGGTGCTGTAGGGTTTTGTGGTGATACATTTAAGGAAATGGGCCTAAGCCTTTATTTTAATATATCACTTTGATGGCGCAAAATTAAGAAAGAGAAAAGGTACCCTTTTGAACCCTAAAAGAGGACACACTTCATTTCTAATTTTCTGGCCAAGGAGGCAGCAGCTGGGGGGTTGTCCTCCTCCTCTCCATTGTTCCATTTTCGTGCTCCCATTGTAATGACTTTTCACTCTTTATTATTTTGCTTTTGTAAGCTCAACATGAGCTAAACCTCTTAAGCTTTAGGTATGCTTATGTAATGAATGCTTAGCTATGTTATGCAATGTTATGTTTTACATTTCCTTTAATATGTGCTGATTGTTGTTTAGTTAAGAATGGCCAACTTAATTAAATATCAAGCTTATTTGGTTTGGAAGAATAAAGTAAGTGGAAAGTGATAAAGGATAGGGGTTAAATCATTAATTGAAAAATTAAACGGTGTTGAATAGACTAGGAATAGTTATTCAAGTCCCTAAACTAGCTGGAACATGCTTAATAAGAGGATGGTGTAATTAATCTGAATCTAGGAATAGAAGACAGTTAACGAACCTAACCCTTAAGTGTTGGAAAACATACTTTTATTTCCTGGAGTTAGATGCTGGAGCATAGTCAGAGCATAACGTAGGCTAAGCAGGATTTATGATGCAGCATACCTAGAGCTATTTTTCTCCATATTTGACAACATACTTTCTTTTCTGTTTGCTTGCTCACTTTGAGTTCATTTCAAAGTTTGTTTACTCTTACTTGCACACGCACACAACAATTTTGGTTACCTATTCTAACTCCTATAACATATAATCTGAACTGGAATTTGCTGAAGCATTACAATCCCTGTGGGAACGATATCTGAACTTACTTTCTATATTACTTGATGCGATTGTGTATACTTGCACAAGCTTAAAGACATCTGTTTTTAAGGCAACACGGTGATCGCGAGAGACACAAGAGAGATAGAGAGAGAAGAGACATAGAGAGAGAAGAGAAAAGGGAAAGTGAGGGGGAAAGGGTCTGTTGTTCTGATTTAATGAACTTTTTCGACGGACATTTTGTATTTCCGACGGACATTTCCATCGGTAATTTGAATTACCGGTTTTGCATTTCCGACGGACATTTCCATCAGTAATTTGAATTACCGGCGGAAAATTCCTTCGGTAATTCAGATTTTTGAATTACCAACGGACATTCCATTGGTATTCTGAGACTTCATTTCCGACGGAAAATTCCGTCGGTAATTCACAAATCTGAATTACCGATGAAATTTTCCGTCGATATACGTAGACTTTATTTCCGATGGCCATTCCGTTGGTAATTTCATTTACACTTACCGACGGAAAAGCCCGTCGGTAGTGTCTTGCACCAAAAATTTACCCTTCCCATCACCATTTCCGACAGAATTACCGATGGAAAAGTCGTCGGAAACTTTAACGACGGGCAAATTCCGTCGGTAATGTCTTAATTACCGACGGTCATGGAGTCCATCGGTAAATACGTCTTTTCTTGTAGTGGGTGTTGATGGTGCATGTTAAACTTTGATGGTTATTTGTCAAAGTGGAGGTGGTGACTATGATTGTTTGATGTTTATGCACATGCATTCATGCATCATAGTTGTTATTGGGGGGGGGGAGTTACGACATAGGGGAGTTCGTCTGAGAGTAAGGCGAACTGGTCATCCACGGTGATTTATCTAGGTGGATTGTGCGCATCCGTGGTGGTGCATTCTAAAGTACGGTGAATCTACTATCCAATGGGTTCACCCATGGTTTGGTGGACTGCCGGTGTTGGTACTTATTGACCAATGTCGATACGCAACTTCGTATCCGTCTTCCTGAGATAGTTATGGATCCACACGTATAACGGAGTAGCGGAGTAGTAGCACTGCATCGCATAGCATAAGTTGTTTGATATGACATGATGTAATTAATATGTTAAATGATGTGTTTATGTGATATTCTATATAGATGTTGTATGATCATCTTGCTAACTATCCCTATACAACAGTTTCTTACTCCCCATATTTTGTAGTTTTTATTTTTTTTGCATGTACCTTATTTTATGCAGAGGATAGTGAGCAACTTGTTGAGGAGTGACTCCGATGAGCTTGCTCGCTCGTAGTTTAGGACTTTACCTTTACGTAGGTATTTTTCCTATGTAGTTATGGATTTTGTTACCAGCTATAATATATGACATCGTGGTTTTGGTGTTATGTTGATGTTTTATTTTTTCACAGATGATATGTTTTTGTTTATGTGGTACTCGCTATCTTTTGTTAATGTTTATTGATGATATATACGGGGTAGAGGGTATTATAGAGATAAACTCCCTTGGAGGATTTAGCAATCTCCAAACCAAGGAACTATTTCAAGTCACCTATAACCTTTAGTTTGAAGTGCTGCTGCAACATTGCTTGAGCTGAGGCATGTTTCGAAGAGTCTGGTCCAGCCAGGATTATATCATCCACATAGACAAGAAGGATGACTAAAGAGGAACCAGAACCCATAGTCAATAGAGAATAATCACTCTTTGATTGTGTGAAACTAACTTTAATGAGGACAGAAGAGAACTTTTGAAACCGTTGTCTTGATGCTTACCTTAACCCATATATGGACTTGTGTAACTTGCATACTAGACCTTTGCCCTGAACAAAATATCCAAGTGGTAAATACATGTAAACTTTTTCGAACAAATCTCCATTCAGGAATGCGTTGTTAAATCCAATTGGAGCATAGACCAATTTTTAATGGAAGCAATGTAAAGGAGTAGCCTCACAATGGTTAATTTGGCAATCGAGGAGAAGGTATCCATGAAATCAACTTTAGCTTGTTGAGTGTATCCTTTTTCTACCAAGCGAGCCTTGTATCTGTCTAAGGTGCCATCAGCCTTATATTTGACCTTGTAAACCCATCGACACCCAATGGTGTTTTGATGTCCATGTAAGGGAACTACAGACCAAGTATTATTGGCCTCCATAGAAGAAAGTTCTTCATTCATAGCTTGTATCCACTCGGGAGACTTGGTTGCTTGATGATAGAACTGAGGCTCATAATTAAATTGCAGTGGCATGCATAATGTATTGTCTGTATTGAAGGGATAAGTTTTCATAGGTAATTTGGTTTTCAATGGGATAATTTGGATCTGTACAGGAAATGGAAAAGGTGTAGTCTTGGAGATGAGTGGGAGTTCTGGTTTGTCTAGTAGATCTTCTTAGAACAAGATTAGGGTTTGTGGGGTTTGTTGAAGAGGGGTCAGGTTAGTTGTTTAGTGACAATATAGGTTCTGGTTCAGGACTTGGGTTGGGAAGTTCAGGATTTGGGTTGGGAATATTTGTAGGACATATAATTAGGTTAGGTGCATCTGGTTGTGGGAGTGACAAAACCAGATCAGGAAATAGGTCAAGGGGATTGGTGGGTGGTATAATGTGGTTGAAAGGAAAGATTGTTTAATGAAAAGTCACATCTCAAGAAATGAAGAATTTCCTTTTTTGTATGTCATACCATTTATAGCCTTTGTACCCCAATGGATATCCAACAAACATAGCAGGCGTGGTTCTTGGTTCAAGCTTAGTCCTCTGTGGTGGCAGTGTGCTAGCAAAGCATAGGCAACCAAAGACTCTTATGCTGTCATAAGATGGATATTTGCTATAGAGCATCTCAAAAGGTGTCTTATTGTGCAGAATTGGAGATAGGACACGGTTGATTAAGAATGATGCAGCTTGGAGACAATCTCCCCAAAAATTAAGTGGAACTTTAGATTGAAAAAGTAATGATCGAGTGTTATTCAACAAGTGCTGGTGTTTTCTATCCACCACAGCATTTTGTCGAGGTCTATATATGCATGAAAACTGATGGACGGTCCCTTGCTCTTTGAGAAAGTCAGACAGAACTAACTCTTAGCATTGTTTAATCTAAACTATTTAATGGTGATGCCAAATTGAGTCTTAATCAATTTAAAGAAACTAATCACAAAACCAACAGCTTTTTGATGAGTGTGATTACACATCATATTTCTTTATTATATTGCATGCATTTTCATGTAGTTTAGGCATTTTTAATTTGATTTTTGTTAGTTTTTACCTTGGAACGGGTAAGGCGGTTTTGTGGTGTTGTTATGTAGGAATTGAGGATTAAAATGCTCAAGATTAACCATGATGGAGCTTGCAAGAAGATGGAGCATGGAAAGCAAGAAAATGAGCCAAACAGAGCCCATCACGGCTTAGCCGTGATGGCCATCACGGCCATGATCGAGTGGAGATGAAAAGAAAGAATGGAAAAGTCAGAGCTGGTCACGGCCAGGCC
Organism: Sophora flavescens; assembly: GCA_030762895.1. Classification (NCBI taxonomy): domain Eukaryota; kingdom Viridiplantae; phylum Streptophyta; class Magnoliopsida; order Fabales; family Fabaceae; genus Sophora; species Sophora flavescens. Next base: position 145,585,013 of record CM061064.1, read on the forward strand.
GTGATGCCCATCACGGCCAGACCGTGATGCCCATCACGGCCGTGACATGCCAACTGAACCAGACCCTCACAGGTAGAACTGATAATGGCTAGGCCGTGATGGCCATCACGGCCGTGACAGACCCAGCAGCGAAGCCATTCCAAGTCAGAATCCATCACGGCCTAGCCGTGACAGGCATCACGACCGTGACGCGCAATATCTGGATCTTTAGAAACTGATTTGATCTGATTTTTGTATTCGCTTGGGATGCAAGTTACCCTACCTTATAAATAGGAGCTAGAGGCTCGAAAATAGGGGGACTTTTTGGGCTGCTACCTTAGGCAAAATTAGGATTCCTCTTCTTCTGCTTCTTCTTCTTCTCTTCTCTTAGGTTTTTTTTATTTTATGCTTTTGTTAATCAAGCTTGCTATGAACATGGCAATGCTTGAGTAGTAGTCTTATTTCTAGGAACTAGGGCTATGCCCAAGATTTGTTTATGGTGACGAATTGACGTTTGGTCTCACTAGTGCAATAAGTGCTTTTTACGTCAGTTAAAATTGATTTTTTACGTCAGAATACTGACTGACGTAAATACAGCTGACGTTCAAAGTTAAACTTTTAATGTCAGTTGAGAACTGACGTTAAATATAACACTATTAACGTCGGTTCTTTAACACAACTGACGTTAATTTTGTCAAAATTAACGTCAGTTCTTTAAAAAAACTGACGTTACTTTTGTTAAAACTAACGTCAATTGTTATCAAGAACTGACGTTAATAGTGTACTGTATATTTTATAAAATACTATTAACGTCAGTTGTATGATAAAACTGACGTTAATAGTATTTTTTTTTTAAATTCAGTTTTAAAATATCACTCCCCTCAACCATCCCTGCATTCAGTAAATATCCCAGTAACACAGAATATCACACACATTACAGAATTGCAAAGGAAAAATGGAATAATGATCCATATATATGTATTCAGAAACAATATATATTTATTAACATAGGTTATAACTCAAAATAAATACATAAATATAAATAAAAATAAATGTATACTAAGTTTAAACTACCTATATCAATATCACTTCGTGATGATCATCACGAGTGGCATGTACATCGTCCACCTGTGTCTCCTCGATTATAGTAGGCATGTTTGTTGAAAAAGAAGGAGTCTCGGGAATATCAAGATTTGAATCTTCATTTTCATCACTACCATTATACATGCTTTTTCCTTGGAGAACCACGGACAACCTTTTGTTAGAAGGATCAGTGATGTAGAACACTTGTTTTTCTTGGGAAGCCATTATGAAAGGCTCATTTATATGACCTAACTTGTTGAGGTCTACCAATGTGAACCCCAATTCGTCGGTTTGTACACCACCGTTACTATCAACCCACTTACATTTAAATACCGGCACCGTAAGCTTACTGTAATCGAGCACCCAAATATCTTCAATATATCCAAAGTAAGGTCTCGGTGCTGTAACGGGTTTTGTGTCCTTTGCACTAGAGAAGTGCATTGCTTCGGCCACGATCATAACCCAACTATTTTGCATGGTACTCTTGTTATCTTGTTCCTTTGTATAAAAGGAAAAGTTATTTATGTCGTATCCGCTCCAACATATGACGTTGAAGTTAGGCCCACGTGCTAGCCATTTTACGTCATCGAGAAAGATACTATCATCCTTAAGCATTTCTTCCTTGAACCATGGTAAGAAAGTCTTGTTATGCTTGTTCAACAACCACCTTTCGCTCATTCAAGGGTTTTCTTGATTGACTTTTCTTTTATGTTCAAATAAGAAAGGCTGAACACATTCGATGTTGTTCAATACATACAAATGTGCTTGAAGCACTTCCTCCCGATCCTTCCTATTAATTCTTAAGCCATGTGTACCCTTACCTTGACATCTGATCTCATCATGCCGAGACTTAGGAACCCCTATAGGATCCGTGTTATGAAGGTAGTCCGAACAAAACTCAATAGCTTCTTCTGCAACATACCTTTGAACAATAGATGCTTCCGGACGATGAGGATTCTTCACGTACCCTTTCAAGATCTTCATGTAGCGCTCAACTGGATACATCCATCTTAGAAAAATCGTCCCACATAATCTAATCTCCCTCACCAAATGAACAATTAAGTGAACCATTATGTCGAAAAAGGAAGGAGGAAAATACATCTCCAATTGGCACAAGATTGTAGCAGCCTCAACTTCCAAGTCATCCAACATACGGGGGTCAACGACTTTGCTACATATAGAATTGAAGAATGAGCACAACGGAGTAATGGCATGTCTCACATTTTTTGTAGCAATACCATGAATAGCAACGGGCAGAAGTTGTTGCATCAAGATGTGACGATCATGAGACTTCAAGCCAACCAATTTAAGATCACTCGAGACAAGCCTCTTCATATTTGAAGAGTAACCATGTGGAACTTTGATGCCCTGAAGACACCCGCAGAAACTTTGTCTCTCTTTTTTTGACAAAGTATGACATGCTGGTGGCAAATAAGTCCGCTTACCATCCTCAACAACTGGAGCTAACTGCTCTCGTATACCCATAGCAACGAGGTCGAGACGAGCATTCACACCATCCTTTGTCTTGCCCTGAATGTTGAGAAGCGTCCCGATCACACTATCACACACATTTTTCTCCACATGCATCACATCAATGCAGTGTCTGACATCAATCTTGCGCCAGTATGGAAGATCAAAGAATATCGACCTCTTCTTCCATATGTCTTTCTCAGCAACTTTACCTTTCTTTTTAGACTTGCCGAATATAACATCGATGTCCTTTACCCTCTGATAAACCTGCTCTCCAATTAAGGCCGTCGGCGCTTCTTCTGTCTCTTGGCATCCATTAAAAGCTTTTTCATCTTATGATATGGGTGATCACGTCTAAGAAATCTCCGATGCCCAAGGTAAACCGTCTTCTTTCCATGATGCAACTGAGTGTAGCATGTGCCTTCTTCACATATAGGGCATGCTTTATGCCCCTTGACACTGTACCCGGACAAGTTACCGATATCTTTGGAAAGTCGTTGATGGTGCAAATTAACATGGCACGAAGCTTGAATGTCTCATGAGAATACCCATCAACTACATCAACACCTTCCACCCACAGCGTTTTCAAGTCTTCAATCAAGGGACCTAGATAAACATCTAAGTCATTTCCCGGTTGCTTTGGGCCCGAAATCATCATAGACAACATCATGTATTTGCGCTTCATGCACAACCAAGGGGGCATGTTGTAAATTACCAACAGAACAGGCCATGAACTATGAATACTACTCATGTTACCATAAGGATTCATTCCATCCGTAGCAAGTCCAAGCCTTAGGTTTCTTGGCTCATCGGCGAAATCCGGAAATATAGTATCGATATTCTTCCATTGAATAGAATCAGCAGGATGACGAACCTTTCCATCACGTTTCCTCTCATCATTATGCCATCTAAGATTATTCGCATCTTTCGCATTGGCAAACAATCGCTTGAACCTTGGAATTATTGGAAGATACCATAACACCTTCGCAGGAGGACCCTTTTTTCTCACATCATCAAGATCATCATCATCATCACCACCCTTCACTTTGTATCGTGATAACCCACATTTGGGGCAATCGTGATTGTCTTCATGAACATCGGTGTACAATATGCAATCATTGGGGCATGCGTTTATCTTCTTATACTCCATACCCATAGGACACAATACCTTCTTGGCCTCATAGTTACGGTCAGGCAATGTGTTGTCCTCTGGAAGCAAGTCTTTCAACACTTCAAGCAATTCCGTGAAGCTTTTATCGGTCCAACATTTCTCGCCTTCACACAAACCAATTTTAGCACCACCGACAACCGTGTATGAGTAGTACACCCTGGATATAAAGGCTTATCCGCATCACCGCACAACCTATCATACACATGAGCTCGATGAAAAGATTCTTGTCCAATATCACGGATCGTGTCTTCTACTCGATCATCCTCCATATCTACGTCAACGTCCTCACTTTGGGAGACACTCGCCGTACTACTCAACAACACATCACCATGCCATATCCATCTTGTATAACTCAAGCAAATCCCTTCACAAATCAAATGAGTGCGTATATCCTTCACCGTACATTTCCTCGTATTCAAACACTTGACACAAGGACAACAGAACATTCCATTACTATTAGGAACATTCCTTTGAGTAAATTCTATAAATTCTCCCACCCCCTTCAAATACTCAGCACTAGTACGCTTACAAACCATCCAACTACGATCCATAACTAGATAGGTCCTGTAGACATACAAAACATATATCCAATATAAGGACAATACGGGAGATTGAAAACTATAGTTTTTGAAGATTGCCAAGCACTGGTCACGGCCTGGCAGTGATGTCCATCACGACCGTAACGTGCCAACTGAACCAGACCATGCCATCACAGGCAGAACTGATCACGGCCTAGCCGTGATGAGCATCACGGCCGTGACAGATCAACCAGCAGAGCAACATGCACTCAAAACCAAAAATAGAGACGTACATTCCAAACAACTCAAACTCACGGTTTCAAGTTTCAACTACTGAAACTACAGTTTCAACATACACTCAAAACCAAAAATACAAAAATGTGCCCTAAATACTCACCAGAAATAGGTGCTCGCGTGGTGGTTGGGAGGAATCGCTCGAGTGGTGGCCAACGTTCGATGTGGTTACTGAGAGCAGAGGGACAAGGAGAGTTAGTGCGTGGGAAGGGGAAAGAGAGATGTCAAGTTATTGCAAAGAATGAATGGAAAGACAGAGTTAGAGTTAATAGTGTACCTCACGGTGGTGGCGAAGAAGCCCTCGCGGTGGTTGCGGTGGAGATGAGCTCACGATTAGGGTTCTGTGCTGGGTGAGAGCGAGAGTGAGGGTTGAGAGTGATCTAGGGTTGAGCGTGATGAAAATAGAAAAGAGACGTACGTACAGAGCGAAGTTCAGAAGGCGCGCTGGTGTAAACGTTATAATCAAAAAGCAAAAAATAAAACAACATTTAACATCAGTTTTATTAAACAACTGACGTTAAAAGTAATTGTTTAACGTCAGTTGTATTAAACAACTGACGTTAAATATTAATATATTTTTAAAAAAATACTTTTAACCGCAGTTGTTCAATTCAACTGATGTTAAAAGTGTTGTGTAAAAATCATTCTCTATATAAAGTACCATTATTCTGTATCAGTCTGTAATACTGCCTCTTCTTTTCCTCTATATTTCTATTCCTTCACAAAATGGCTCTGAGACCTGTGTTAAGAGTGACAACAGGGACATAGGATTATTTACGTCAGCTATTTATTTAACTGAAGTAAAAATCACACTTTTAACGTCAATTGTATAAACAACTGACGTTAAAAATAAATATTTTTTATTTTAAAAACACTTTTAACGTCAGTTTTATTCAACAACTGACGTTAAAAGTGTACAAGTTTCTGCAAAAGCATTCATTCCTTTGACTACTCTGATACTAAATTACCCATTACTGCTGTGCTACTTACCCATGCACATTGTAACCTATAATCCTCTTTATGAGCACTAAGTTTATACCTAGACTTAAAGGTCTATTTCTTCCTATTCCTTCGGGTGTTTTCTTTTCTGCACGTTTATAATATATGATTGCCAACTCCCAATGCGCCTTGGAACCTAATGCTCTTAATGATCAATTTAATTTTTTAGCAACTTACGACGCCTAGTAACTTCATCCCCTACTCCTATAAATAGCTTCCTTCCTTCCTTTAATTTTTCTGCTTCACAATATGGCTCTGCCATGGAGATTAACTTCATCACTCTTTCTTCCTATACCTAGACTTAAAGGTCTCTGTCTTAATGGTCAAACAACTTCTGAGTTTGAGTAAATCACATTACATGGGTGATAAGGGTGTGTAAATCGCATTATGTGAATTGCACACACCATCATCCTTCTGGAGAATCAGCAGCTACAGTTCCAAAACCTCAGCTTTGGAACCAAGTGGCTGTTCCAAGAATATTGCTGAAACAGATCGAGTGCACCCTTCACTCTACTTTGGCTCCAAATTGACTGTGGATTCAGATGGAGCGTCAAGGACTTCAAGTAAGGGAGGAGATGTTCAATATCGGAGTTTCTGAGGACAGGACTGAGAAGAAAATGATGTTGAAGCAGAAACTTTTTTATATTTTAGTGCTATCTTGCGGAAATTTTTTATCTTTAAATCATATAATTGTAACTTATGAATCGCTTCAATGAGATACGATTTGATTATACATATATAACTTGCTTTATGTTAAGTGTTTATTTATTTTAATTTGCACAAGAATTTGTTTACTAATTCAAGCTAATTAATTAAGATTAAAAATAAACTTTTTAAAAAAAAGATTAGAAATAAACTGCACTATATATGGAGTGATGATCTGCGTTAAGAGTGACAACAGGGAGATGACAACGAAAGAAAGATAGGAATGAGTTGATTATTTATGTCAGTTATTTATTTAACTGAAGTAAAAATCACACTTCTAACGTCAGTTTTATAAACAACTGACGCAAATAGTGATTTAATATTTACAAAACTGCCACCACCTCACTTTTAACGTCAGTCCTTAAAACAACTGACGTTAACAGTGAATTAATGAAGTCTGATATTTACAAAACTGCCACCGCCCCCTTTTTAACGTCTAGTTTTTGGTTAACTGACGTAAACCTTTACCGTCTAATGTATATTTTCCACTAGTGTCTCTTGTTAATTTTGATTTTGCTTTAGATTTGATTCATATTGCTTTAATTACTCGTAAATTCGGTGGCCACTTATTTGCTTGTCGTAGATACTCTAAGGAGGAACCTAGCGGTGAACTTAGGTATCGGATCAATAGGAATCAAATTTAGGACTTAAATCACGAGAGTTAGAAGCGGTCCTTCGAGGGTTCACGAATTGTCACAAAACTTAAAGGATTCAATTTAAATTCAATTACCACGAGAGTAGGGGTTGGTTTAATTGGGCACGATTCTTGTAACCCGAGAGGGAGCATTAACTTATTTAGGATAAATTCGCCTTCAAAGCAATTTTGATAATTGACAAGGGGGAGTCAATTTGGTAACATGAACAATCTTGTTGGTAACCCAATTCCTAGGAATCTCTTTTGATTTGAAAAATCCTTAATTGATTTACTTTCCTATTTTAGTTGATTGCATTGTTAAATATCGGATTTTCTAGTTAATTCTTATTAAAAAATCAAATCTTTTCCAAATCCTTTTTTATATAGACCAGTTTAATTAATTTAATAATTAATTGTTATTTGAGATCACGGTCTCTGTGGGATCGATCTTTTTATTACTTGACAACGAATCCGATACACTTTTGCCTTTGACGACATTAAGTAAGCCCAAGTGAATCTTGTACAGTCATCTACCAATGTCAAGAAATACCTATTGCCATCATAAGTGGATTCATGGTAAGGGCCCCAAATATCACAGTGTACTAAATCGAAGGGATTGGGAGACATATGATTATTAGAAACAAAAGACAATCTTCTATGTTGGCCGTGGCAACCATACCCAAGAGGGGGCTGAATTGGGTTTTAGATAAAAATGAAAACTTTTTCAATAACTCAAAAAACTTTTATGATATAAAACAGAATTAGCAGTGGTTAATAAATTCTTTTCAAATTAAAGCGTTGTCGCGTGCAAGTAAAAAGTTTTTATAAAAGCTAAAACAAAAGTAAAAGAGATAAGGGAAGAAGATGACACAGCGGTATATGCTGGTTCGGCCAGAGAGTACCCACGTGGCCTACGTCCAGTCCCCAAGGCAATAACACCATGGGTTTTCACTCAATCCCTAGCTTTTAAACAGGAACAGCTAGAACCTTTACAATAACGATAACTCCTCACAGACCAGAGACATACAATCCCTCAGTGACAGAGTCTCAAATCCCTAGCTTTTAAACAGTCGCAGCTAGAACCTTTACACTGGAATCACACCCACTAATCCCTTACAAGAGATATACCCTCTTTTGCAAGAATGGTAACCAAAAAGGGTTTTGAGTCAATCCAACTCTTACCAACGGTATGCACTCTAATTAGTGCTGATAAAAACAAGTTGAAGCCCAATACAAGGAAACACCTATATTGTGTAAAGCTCTCTCAAAAGTATATGGTCAAATGTGTAAGAATATAAGTGAGAGTGATAAAGAATGATTTTGACAGAGTTGTAGCACAATTAGAAAATGGGGAATTCGTCGTTTCTTTCCAGCCTAAGTTCCCTTCACAAAGAAAAATGTGATTAGCTCAAGGAAATTAGGTTAAGCCCATTTTAAAACTCAATTTTGTCGTGCAGTAATCGATTATTTAAATCACATAATCGATTATTTTAACTCATTTCGAAAAGTGCATCTTCAAACAGTCAAGCCATAATCGATTAGGATAATCGATTACACTAATCGATTATCTATTCTCTGTCTTGCATTTCAAAAAGTCATAATAGATTTTTCAAACATCATAATCGATTATATAATTTCGAATTCAAACTTAACGGCTAGAGATAATTGATACTCATTTAAACACATTAATAGCCATTTAAGTTGATTTAAAAAACGTGATCATAATAGCATAATCGATTACCATAATCGATTATTGCATTTCAAATTCAAATTTCGAAATCATACCAGCTCTATAATTAATGACTCATTTAAAACGTATTTGAGAGCTTGCTAATTGATTATTCCTCTAATTAAATTTGAATTTTAAAAACTTAAAGGATTAAATTGATTGCTCATTTTCGTTCATTTAAAAGCCATTTAAGTTTTAATTAGAAAGCTCATTTTATGTGTGTGTGACCAGTTTTAATTATGAGAGCTTTACTTACCATTTACACCTTTTTCTAAAACAAGCAATACAAGTAAGAAAATTTCCCTTAACCCATCTTGATTGCTTGCATGTCCTTTTGCCGCTTTTTGCAACTAAGTCCTTTTCATGCTTTTGCAATTAGATCCTTGAGACTTGAGTTTGCGTGTTGGTCCTTGGACTTGAAATTCTCCTTTTGCTCATCATTAAAACAAAAATACCTGTAAAGGCATATATCCATATTCTAAACTTGGCTAAAGGACAAATTTCACATTTATTGGATGAGAAAGAAAGCTTACATTTCAGGTTCAATTTTTCATACAAGATTTTAAGGACTTTATCAAATAAATGTCCTGGCCTAGCATGCCACAATTTGGCTAGAGAATCTTTATTTGATACAGATTTTACATAAGGAATATGTGAACAATTTGTATTATGAATACAAGAAACTTGTGATGCAGCAGGAACTTGATCTTGGGGTAAGACATAGAGCCCCTGCCACAAGTCACCTTTGCCAATCGTCCTCGATTTGTGCTTGTCCTGAATAACAAAAGAATTAGTGTGGAAAGTGATGCTAAAATCTGAATCATGTAGCAAACTCCTAACATATATGAGATTGACTCTAAAAAGAAGGAAAATACAACACATTACAAAGAGTTAAATCAGTAGCTAAAGACACTGATCCAATACCAGAAATAGTGAACTTAGTTCCATTTGGAAGGACAACAAATTTATCATGTAAAGTTGTATAAGAAGAAAAAGCTTGTGAAGTGCAAGAAATATGGGAAGTGGCCCCTGAATCTAAAAGCCAACAAGAAGTATTTATAAGGGATTTAGATGTGGCAGACAAGATCATACCAACAGGTAATGAATTTTTGCTAGAAGACTCCACTTGAGGTGTTTGAGCTAGTGATATTTGGGTCTGCAACTGACTCAACAGTTGATGATACAGCTGGGTGGACAATTGCAGATTGGAATTAGCATCTTGATAATTGGCATAATCTGTGACTTGATGAACTAAGGTAGATGGACCATATCTTGTGCCTTTCTTGTAGTTTGGAGGGTTGCCAACCAACTTGAAACATTTTTCTCTGGATTGGCCTAAAACACCACAATGTGAGAACATAGGTCGATCCTTCTTACCATTCTTGGAAGCTTGCTGAACTTCAAAAGCAGCTTGAGCATCAGGCTGTAAAAGAACAGGTGTGGAAGTGATCTCTCTTTGTTTCTTTTCTTGAACAATGAGGGAAAATGCATGACTGATGGGAAAAAGAGGATCCATCATCAAGATCTGCCCCCTAATGAGTGAGAAAGATTCATTCAGCCCCATTAGGAAGCACATTACTTGTTCCATCTGGTTGTGTTACACTAGAGGTTGAACACCTCCACAAGTACTAGTGTGATGAGGCTTGAATTCACCAAGTTCTTCTAAAATACCTTTGATCTTGGTGTAGTACTGACTAGCAGAGAGAGATCCTTATGACAAGTTGGTCAAATCCTTCAACAATTGAAAATTGCGTGGACCATTCTTTTGCTTGATGTGATTGCGAAGCTCATTCCAAGTTTCAGTAGCAGAGTTAGAATAACCTACACTTCTAGCCTAGCGAATAAAGTAGTTACAACTGATAACTAACTAGTTAGTTACAAACTAACATTCTAACAATCTAACTAATTTAACTAAATGTAATATGGGGCGGCGGCCAATGTGGTTGATGTGGTTCTCAGGCGGGGTGAGGAACAGGGTCTCGGGCAGTGAACATGACGGGTTCGCTTAATTTCCTAGATGGGCCATTTATTTCTTTGACTTTTGGTAGTGCTTCCTCTTTGGCTTGTTGCTGTCATGCTTATAATGTGTTTGGACCTGTGTCCATCTTCATGATAATCATGTCCCCAACCGATAAGCTACTCTATGTAGTTTATGGGGAACCGTTTGTTCATCAATTCTCACCCCATTTCCAAACATTCACTTACTCTTTCATTGATAACCATCTTGATTCTCTTTTTCGAATTATCAAGGGAAATTATCAGAATTTCATGCTATTGTTATGTTTTGGAGCTTGTATTTAAAAAACAGTTTTTTCATAATAAACATGGAATCAAGTTAACTTCATCAACAAGTCCTAAACTTTGAATGTGAAACTTAACTTTCAAAAAGGCAAAATCATCAATAATGAAAACCACAACTTGTATATTGTGAATTGAAATTAGTGATTACTCGCTTCAATCTGTATCTTCTTCTGCTATATGAAGTTGTGATTCCTTACACCAAAGTATATCAAAATTAAACTCTTTTTAATACTTTTTTTTTTTTTGCATGTTAATGATAGATAAAGTCGTGATTACATATATACTGGATTGTTAATGAATAGTATGATGGGAGGAACATCACTATTAACCATGTAACACACGTGAATAAGAACAAATTTATACACTGATCAAATATATATGTGGAAAGTCTGATCTTGGATTAATTAAGGATTTATCATTAATGAAATACCTAGTTGTGTACATTACCTTTTTAATTTGTTGTGTATGGCTTAAAAGAAGGATGCTACTAAGCATACCTAACATTCTTAATGAATATTAGTATCTTCAACTTGCCTGATATACTAAAGTTCTATTGTGGATAAAGTTATTCTCAATTGACACTTGTAATATAGTTATGTCTTTTGTATCTTCATTGCTAACACTCACCGACATGGATAAACAATAAGTTACATCTTTTATTTTCGTAGCGATTTTATAGCTATTTCCAAGCTAACTCAAAAAATAAAAAAATTTAATCACTAAATTGGTCCCAAACACCTGTCATGAGGACCAATTTATAGTGACCAATCTTTGTCAACTTTATTATTCGATTGTAGCTCTAAAACAACATATCAGAACAGAAGTAACAAAAAATTATATTAACAATAAAATAATTCATGATTTGTGTACGCCACATAATTTAGACACGTATTTACCCCCGACCACTATGACGTCCAAATAGAATGTTACACCAAACCACTCTCTCACCTACAAAAAGGAGATACTAAATTATACTAAATAACCACTTCGGATCTTCAGCAACTGAAACGAGATACAAAATATCACTAGTAGGTCTGCTTCCACCATTTCTTCTAAAGTTGCATGAAATGCTTCCACCAACTTCAGAGATTAAAAGAGAAAAAGGCAGATACGGTCAGTGTTTAATAATAATATTGATTAGAACTGATCAACAAACAGATTTGTTGTAATGTCAATTTGATTATGGTTTGCCATTACCTGTCCAGGAAAATTAGATATAGATATCCTATTGTGTCACTTAAAACCACTTTCCTCCTGTGCATAAAATTAGAACATTGAAGCATATATGCCCATTTCTATCAATAAAATGTACAAAATAGAGAGTAAAACAACATTAGATTAAACCTGATATTGAAGAGATGATAATATCAAGTTTTAAATAAGCAAACGGAGGCTGTCTTTACTATCAAAACTTCAATCCTAATGCAATTTCTCATATGGGTAAATATAACAGATACAGTAAAAAGCTGAAACACCTAATGAAATCTCAGAGTTCAATTTCTAGGTTGAATGTAACATATGACTTGTTCCACCTTCATTACATGGTTTCTAGTTTCAATCGTTAGCTTTGGCTCCATATAGAACAATGTAGTGCAGGCACTTATAGCAAGAGCCTAAAGAGGGAGAGAAGGAATGCTTAGAAAATATTACACAATATCTAATGGTGCAAACTGTGCAATGGTGCAATAAAATCAATTTATCTTAAATAAATGGACCCTAGATTACTTAAAATTATGCAAACCAACTTAAAATTATTCAAACCAATCTCGTAAAGTTTTTTCAGAATGTGTTTTTTTTTCCTTCCATTTTCCTGTGATAATTTAGCAACGATGTTGGTTACGTTTTAAGGGAATCTAAACCACTGCTTCCAACAACCAAATAGTCCCTTGCATGTCAATGACTTCAGGATCCCTAACAATACCATATATATTCCTTTGTAAAGTTCAACTCCCTCAATTCCTTCAGTGGATGATAGGAGATCACCTAGGACCGTCGTGAAAACAGGTAAACGACACAAGGAACTTGACCCTAACCGCGACCTGCCGGTAGAACCAGAGTTATCAAACAAGCGTGACCCTAACCGCGACCTGCTGGTAGAACCAACACTATAAAGTTCTTCACCCAAGAACAAAGGGAAAGGCTCTGACAATAGAGGAACTCTCAAATTTCATTAATCATCAAAATCTGAATTGTGTAGTACAAGAGTTCCCTATTTATAGCCTAACTAGGAAATACAAGAAATAAATTCCCACTACCATGCATTTACCACATACATTGACAAATGCATGTACACTACCTAGAAAGTTAGCATAATCAAGGTGTTAAATTCCCACCAGCTATTATTATGACTTATGGGACTACTAGGAAGCATTTATTGGACTTAGGGGAAAACTAAAAGTCACAAGAAAATTGTGCCCAAAATAACTACGAAAATTACAAATAAAAATGGTAAAAATTGGGCTTTAATTATTATCTAATTAGTCCATTGATAAAGTCCACTAATCAGCCCTTGAATGCTTCTTGTCTTTTCAATTGGGCCTTCCAAAACAGTCTTCAAGTTGGACTGAAATCAACCTCATCAAGTTGGAGCAAAGTGACCCAATTTGGAGCAGCCTCTAATGCATGTTGGTCTTCCTTCTCTTTGATCACTATGATTAGGCCTTGTAAAGCTTGCTTCATCCTCTTAGTATTGGACCTAGTCATAGGACCTCCAATTCCATGCAAAGGATCTTTAGATGGGCTGGCTGCCTCTCTATCATTCCCTCCCCCTTCGAAAGGATTCGTCCTCAAATCTGATCCATCACCTACATCAAACAAAGATAGATCAGCCACATTAAAAGTAGCACTCACATTGCCATATTCACTTGGCAAATCCAGCTTGTAGGCATTGTCATTTATCTTCTCTAGGACTTGAAAAGGCCCAATTCCTCTTGGAAGCAATTTGGATTTCCTTTGAGTAGGAAACCTCTCCTTCCTCATATGAACCAATACCCAATCTCCAGGTTCAAAAATAACCTTAACACGCCCCTTATTTGTTTGCTTTGCATATTGTTCATTCTTCTTCTCAATGTTGGCTCGAACTTTTGCATGCAACTGCTTAATAGCATCTGCTTTTTTCTTACCATCCAAATTAGCATACTCATTAGTAGGCAAAGGTAAGATATCCAAAGGAGTCAAAGGATTAAAGCCATATACAATTTCAAAAGGAGAATAGGAAGTTGTAGAATGAACACTCCTATTATAAGCAAATTCAACATGTGGTAAGCATTTCTCCCAATTTTTCAAATTCTTTTGAATGATAGCACGCAACAAGGTAGTAAGTGTCTTATTTACCATTTCAGTTTGTCCATCCGTTTGAGGATGTGCAACGGTTGAAAACAAGAGTTTTGTTCCCAGCTTATTCCACAAAGTTCTCCAAAAATGGCTTAGGAATTTTACATCTCTATCACTCACTATTGTCCTTGGAAATCCATGCAAGCGCACCACTTCTCTAAAGAAGAGATCAGCAATATGTGTTGCATCATTTGTTTTAGAACATGCAATGAAATGTGCCATTTTGCTAAACCTATCAACAACAACAAAGCTTGTTTCATCCTCTTAGTCTTGGACCTAGTCATAAGACCTCCAATTCCATGCAAAGGATCTTTAGATGGGTTGGCTGCCTCTCTATCAGGCACCAATGCTGCAAAACAATTAACCAAACAAATTCATATATACTAAGGAAAGAAATTCATATATATGTTGTATAAATGTTCTGAAAGGAAACTTGTAGCAAACCGGAAGCATTATACTACACTATGGCAAAATAATTAGCTTTGTATCAGTAGTTCAGTACCCTTCTACTCAACTTCAAATTAGCAAGAGAAATGAATATCTGTTCTTGAATTCTCATCAGTTTTTAAAGTTCTGTCAGTTATAGGAAGTGTCCTCCAATCTGCATAAAGACAACAAGATATCAATAAAATGTTGCCATATTGTGCAATGACAGTGTTATGAGAACTTGTTTTTGTCAAGACATATATTTCATTAATAGATTGAATGAAAATACAAAGTCAAAATATGGTGTCCAGAAACCAATGCAACACCCAACGAAATGTCCTGCAATCATGTCATTGCTTTAGTCTCAAATCTCAATGAACACATGTTTTGTTTTGTTTTCTTCTTTATGAATTTATGTTTTTTTTAAAATGTTTTATGAATTTATGTTAAATAAAAGGAAGTGTGGAATTTATAACACTCCAAGTTCTCACCAGCTAGTTCTTGAAAGTAAATATGATTGCTCCTGGATGTTCAGCTGCACTGCCAACTAATGGTAGCAAGATTATACTGAGGAAGTTGTCATCATAATTGTGCTTCAAACTCACATTGAAAGGTCAAGATCCCGTCATAAAAAAAAAAACCAACTTCAAGATAGATAACAATGAGTTAAAAAAAATAAAGCTAAGATACTCACAACAAAAAAAACCTATTTAGTGACCGAAGATTTCGGTCGCTAAACATGATAATTTGGTTGCTATATTGTTTAGCGACCGAATTAAGGGGGTAGCAGAAACCCTGGTTGCTAAATGTTTAGCGACCGAATTTGTATTTCGGTCGCAAATTTGCGGCCGATATTTCGGTCACAAATTTGCGACCAATATTTCGGTCACAATATTATGTATTTCGGTCGCAGTATAGTTGGTCGCATGCTCAGATAACCGAATTTGGTGACTGATATTCGGTCGCTATTTCGGTCGCAAATTTTGAATTTTTTTTTATAAAAATTTTCCTGTAACTTAATCCTACCGACCAAATTTTGTTTTTCAACTATTACCCCATTGATTTTTAATTTCTGATATAAACAAAATACACCAATATTTTTTTTGAATAAATAGAAAACGTAAATATGATGTACTAACGATCCAAAACACCACAGTCAATATGATCAAGAAAACACATACATTAATTAATGCAAGTTTAATAATTGTTTATAAAAAAAAGTTTAATAATGTACTAATTAACGATCAAAACATAAAAACACACCACAGTCAATAAGTACTAATCAAAATATCAAAATTGATCAATCTTCCAAAGGGGTGAACATGTAGAAGCGAGAACCCCCAAGGTACTTAAACTTTGCCAATACACCAGTGGACAACAAATACAACTCCCTGATACTATTTGTGTCTGTTGCAAAATATGGGCGATCCTCGTGGATTACTATATTCCCATTGAATAGATTTCCGCATTTGTCTTCAATAGTCACAACACGCGGTATTCCATTTCCCCAACGACGGTAGAATGATCGCGGGATTGAAATCAAATCCTGCAAATACACAAGAACAATTTAGTAATGATTAGTTTATGCCTTAACCATCATTACGTGAATCCGATCGTTATTCTTAAGTTGATGAGATACTGTACCTGGTCTAAATGGATGGCTGTCTCAAAACATTTAGTTGGATCCATTTTCTGATAAAACGATAAGGAAAACAAGTCATATGTCTAAACTTCATCAAGTGATAATAAGAAAAGATTGAAAAATCCATGTAGAAAACTAGCATGTTAAAATAGAACAAAGAAATGCAACTTCACATGCAACTTTACAGATTAGCAAACATAGTAGTTTTCAGTAAAGCGGATGCTTTTACGTCGTTTTGAAGGATGGTCATAGAGAGGACTTTTCCTACTGGAAATGCCTAGATAACCTAGTAAGGATGGTCATCAACAACTATTTCTGGAAAGCTCCATTGCCTAGTGAAACAAATGAGTAGAAAACTAGAGTTGCTTTCATAATATTGTGTACAGAGCTGCTTTCTAATGTGAATAATGTTTGAATGATGATGGCACATCATGTGCCTGGCAAATTGTGCCCCATCGTTCATTTTATCTAACCATATACTTAATCCTTCATTATCTAAGACCTTGGCCTTAAGGCAGAATTAAAGAAAAACCTCAAACTTCAAGAATCCTTCAAGCACATCCAAAATATTGAATGAGCATGCGTGCCCTGAGAAGGTACGCATGCTCATTAATATTGAATCTCAAATAGGAAACTAAGGCTTTCGTAGCTTAATAATTAACTCTAGCAGAAAATAAAACCATTGACTTATAAGGATTGCAGCATACTTCAACAAATATATATTGAAGCATATTTCAATACAAACTTAGATAAAATATAGTAGCAAACATCCTATTGAGCTCCGCTCTCCACTAACAAGTAACACATAATTCTCAAACACATGCATAACTTCTAAATTAGCAACACACAACAAGCATCCCGCCTTTTTGACAGGATCACATCCTATTGAGCTCTGCTCTCCACTAATGGCAATCAAGGCATAGAATTGACACATCCATCCTATTGAGCTCTGCTCTCCACTAACAAACAACATATAAAGTTTACAACCACATGCATCAATTTTAATCTACCAGCACACAACCAGTATCCTATTGAGCTCAGTTCTCCACTAATAAACAACATATTCAATTGCAACCACATGCATCATTTCTAATCTACCAGCACACAACCAGAATCATATTGAGCTCAGCTCTTCACTAACAATAAACAAATCAATTCAAAGTCTTCAGGCACCACTAGCAACAAAGAAAAAGATAGAGTATTTGACCTACCTCAACTCCAAGTAAATCGTGAAAACAATGTCTAATACAATGTGCCTGTAATTTACTAATTACATTCTTGGCTTCATAGTTGCTTATTTTATGCAGGGATGGCCATGAAACTTATAGTAGTTCTACTTCCAAGCATTACAGTCTTAGAGATAGTGAATCAAGAGGAAGCTAACTTATATTATCTATCCAATAAGTTATTTAAATCAATATACCCCTACTGTCATAATTTCTCTACTCTGGATTTCACTAGAACAACATCAATGATTAATTTGACAACATAAATACCCATACTGACAGAACTTCCCTAAACCCTAACCTTAGATAGAACTGATAAGAGGAGACTGTGGGGGTGGTGGTCGCGCGAACAGAACCCCTTGAGATGGTGGTGGTGGCCGGAGGAGGAAGAGACAACACCTGAGAGAGACATTGAGAGAAACTGAGACAAAGAGAACCAAGCAAGAGAGAGAGCGAGATACACACAGAGAGAGGAGAGGAGTCCTTACCAAAGGAGGAGGTCACGGTGCTACAGTGGTGGGCGTGGTGGCGGTGGTGGCACGATGCTGCTGGGAGGAGGAAGAGGGAGTGAGAGACAGAGAAGGAGAAACACAAAATGAGAAGGATAAAAGGAGAACCTTACCAAGTGGTCGCCGGAGGAGGATGAGACGCTGAGAGGTGGCGATGCGCGACCGGAACAGGGAAGGGGGAGGAGCTACGCGTGAGAGAGAAGAGAAGAAAAGAGAGAAATGGGGGAAGAGAGGAAGGAAAACGCGATTTAGGGATTTTATTTTTAGCGGCCGAATTATTCGGTCGCTAAATGGGTTAATTTGAAATTTTAATTCATAAATTTAGCGACCGATTTAAAATCCGGTCGCTAACACGCTCTATTTTAATTTTTTCTGCTCGTCGTTTAGCGACCGATTTAATATCGGTCGCAAAGATAAATAAAATTTAACCGTTGCATTTAACTCGGTCACCATTTCGGTCGCTAAAAAGTCAGCAATTTTTGGCTTTTACTTTCCTTTATTTTGCGACCGAAATAGAGACCGATAACTCTGCTACGCTCTATTTTGGTCGCTATTTCGGTCGCAGTATCAACTCTCATCAATGTTTGATTTAGATCCTACAATCGGTCGCCATTTCGGTCGCAAACAGCAACCAACAAATTCGATCACTATTTTCGGTGGCTAAATGACCTTTTTTTTGTAGTCACTACCACCAGCAAAAAACCCCCTCAATTACTCTAAGGTTTGTTTAACTATCGTCAGAACTGAAATAGCATGAATCAGTGGTAACTTAGATTGGCAAAAACTCTGCCACGCCTCCATCTCCTGTTCCACATCCTTCATTAGAACATCATATATAGAAGTTGTTATAATTCATGTTGCATCTCTTGCCTCAGGAAGTCTATCATTCAATAAAACTACTACCACTTCAATCAACTCTGTCAACCCAAACTAGTGTCAATTAAACTAAATGTCAAAACTCTCATTTTAAAAAGGTAAAAATATCATTTAAATTAATAATCTTTAGAAAACCCACTTCAGGAAAACAATTTAACAACTGGAGAATACAACCATAAGAATCTTACAAAAACAGAAGCACCAATGTAATTGTTTACTAAAACTTGCGAAAAGTTTGAATCCAATCTTATTTAGTACCTTCAGTGCTTTAGGCGTGCTCTTCTGGCCATTCATATTTTGCACTTTCATTACAACTTTTTGCTGCAATTTCAACCACAGGCTGAAAGGGATAAGTATTTTATATGCTTATCTAATGTGGAAAGCAAAAAAAAAAAAGAGAGAGAATGTATATATGTACCTTCATGTTTGCTGAATCAATTCTTGGATGTTTGTTTCTCAGAGCTAAGAATCACTTTGTTGAATTGGCCTCACTTTAACATGTTCCTTTTGAGGGTGTAAAATTTATCACAAACTAAATTACAATAATAACTAATAACTGCATCTCAGCTATATGACTGTAACACAAATAATTAGCACTGAATTTTATAATTTCATAACATAGAAGCTTCAAAGATGGTTTCATGAAAAGTCAAAGTAGTTATTGGTACCTTGTTCTTTAGATTCAACAAAGTTAGATGATTCTCAGAGCCTGCCAATGATAGATAAAAGCAGCTACAGAACCAAATACTACATAAAGGAATCAAAGAATTGAGGCAGCTCAACAGTTAGCAAAATAGGATTTTTAGGCATTTTATCAAATAGATAGCATGCAACAATAACTATCACTATCTGAGCCACCATACAGATCATCTCCAGCAACAATTTCCTCACCTATTAAAAGGTTCATTCCAATTCATAGTGAAACATTATAGACCAGTAACAATATCAAAGCATTACTCAATGAATTTTTTCCTATATAAGCACACAATAATACATTCTTCAATGCACCTTAACAAAGTCACCTTCCACTAAATGATATGCACACAACTACGTACTAACCAACATGAAACCATAAAATTAATCAATACCATAACAATATTCAATTTGTTTCATTCAATCAGGAATTTTATCAAACAAGTTGTACACATATGGCATTCTCAGACACAACACCATATGATTTATCAATAAATACGATGAATTTCAATCAATCTTTCAAGCTTCACAATACCAAGTAAGAAGCAAACGGGAAAGTTACCAAACAAAAGCATTTCATGCACATACAAAAATGAAACTTAAAAATAAGCCTGGAACAAGAGATTAGGGGAAAACACAAATAAATACAAGCAATGAAAAAATCAAAAAGGTGAAGAGATTACAACTTCTGATTGTCATCAATTTCTAGGTTCTTCTATCATCTGTTAGTGAAATTTACATTGCTGAACTGCAAACAGAATTTCATTCAGTTGCGAAGGCAAGAAATCAAAATATTATGTAAATTTAGGGTTTAGAAGAAAAACCTTCATCTTCAAACCTAGAATTGGATCTCCATTTCTGCAATCGCATCACGGTGAACTCGAATATTTGGGTAAAGAAGAGTCGTCCGCGAGAGAGTGAGAGCATGAAAGAAACGCGTTTCCTATGGAGAGATATTGGGAAAGCTAGAGAGAAAATGAGAGAGAAACCAGAGAGAAAACCAGAGAAAACGAGACTGAAAAATAGTTTTAGACAAATCACATTTATTTTAAAAACTATTGCAAAATAACAGTATAAGTAATGTTTACTAGAAGTATGAGTAACTAATTTGGGATTGTCTCCTAATTTTACTGGTAGCTAATCTTAAAAATTCTTGTAATGATATTTGATGGTCAAGTCAATAATGCCTTTTGGAAAAAAGTATTCTGATAATTGCCCCCTCTTGTGGCAAATTATGCAGGGAGATATGAAACAACAAACTTGGGAAGCATCTATAGTGTGAGTGGTGGTGCACCTATCACTTGTCATTAAATAGATCAATGAACTTGCCAATTGTATAAATATGTGTCAATTTGACTTTTCAAATTTTTTTGTAGTCAAACTAGTTTAATAGAAGTAGTATGTCATGTAAATAATGAAATGTATTGTTCCATGAAAATATGTTAAATAATAATATAATAATAATAATAATTTTTTGTTTAATTTTTTTTTTATTTTGGTTAAAAAAAATTCTGGTGAGATATTTTTATTTGGGATTTTTCTTTTCTTTTCTTGTTATCTTCCCCTTCTGAAATTTTCTCCTTCTGCATCTTTCTCTCTAGATCAGGTTTCTTCGTGCTTTGTTTCTTGCTGCATGTCACCCCTACTGCAGTCACCCCTGCCACAGTCCACCACCATCATCCCTACCACAGTCCATCCCAAGCAGACCATCGCTGCCTTGTCTGATTCAGAACAGCGGAGCAATCACAAAACCTCAACTTCTAAAACCACCAACCTCACCAACCCATTATGTTTTCCCCCCCACCGTGAAGCCAAGATCGGATCCCCTCTGCGGCATCTTGTTCGTGCGGCCACGCGGCGGCGGGCGACAAGGCAGCGAGACCTACTGTTGACAAAATCTGGGCAAGTATACCCAGTCGTGCAAGTAATACGGTGGTAAGACCAGTTTATCGTATCCACGGGGATTGGATGTCAACTACCAATTCACAAACTCAGCAACTATCTAGACTAAACTATTGATCAAGAGAAAGTAAAACAAACAAAAGAAAAGGGAAAAGTTCTTTGGGGACTTTTAACAAACACTAGGAGTGCAGAAGGATATGTTGGGACTAGACTTCACCAAACCTCTAAGTCATGCACTATCAGGACTAGATACCTCCCATTCATGCTTCAGATTTTAAAATCAATCCGCTAAACTACTCAAACCCCGATTCCTCGGATGGTAAGAGCCTAAATCCACTAATAGACCCTAATTCCTTAGGTGGCCTAGATTAATGAATTTGCATTAATATTAGGGATTACGCGATTACTAATAAACCTAGTTCCATTCCTAGATACAAGGCTTACTAGGTGATTAAATTCAATTCCGGTTATGATACGAACGTTCCCATTGCATACCAAAACACAAATCAAGTCATGGGGGTGCTAGCCACAACAAGCATTAAGCACAGAAAAATAACCACTAATATGAAGACATGAACATAGATTAATCAGTCAAGATAAATACATAAACATAAGTTTGATTACATCTAATCCCAACACAGGGATTTAACTACTCATAAAACAAAGAAAACCAAACCAGAGAAATAGGAAGGAAGAGGAGAGAAGAGGCCCCATGGGAGCTTTCCTTCTTCTTCAAAGCAACCCCTCTTGGCTCCCTTCTAGGGTTGAAACCCTAGCCCAGCTGCAGCCTCCAAATGCCTTCAAATGGACCCCAAAAAACTTTCATTCTGTCTGCTGCGTTCTTATTTATAGGTCTGTTGCGCGTCACGGCCGTGATGGCCATCACGGGCTGGCCGTGACGCGTTCTGTCCAAGGCGTGTTTGCACAAAATGAAGTCTCGCGAGGCGAGCTAGGTTTCGAGACGCGAAACTTGAATTTCTGGTAGGTCACGGCCGTGATGTCTGTCACGGGCAGGCCGTGACAGCTTCTGACTTTTGCCTTCTTCTCTGCTTGATCACGGCCGTGATGGTCATCACGGCCAGGCCGTGATGGGCTCTGTTTGGCTCATATTCTTCACTTTTCAAGCTCTATTTCATCCAAGCTCCACCATGGCTGATTTTGATCATTTTTACATTGAATTCCTGCAAAACAACACCAAGACACCGCTTCACCCGTTCCAAGGGAAAATCTAATAAAAACCAAATAAAGAATGCCTAATCTATATGCAAAATGCATGCAAAAGAGTACAGAAAACATCATATAAAATCACACTATCAAATCACCCCAAGCTTATTCAATTGCTTGTCCTCAAGCAATCACTAAGGCCAGAAGAATAAACAGAACATTGATAGTGAACTAAGAACCCGAGTAAATGATCCAAGCAATAGGCAATTCAAACAATTCAGCAAGAGACAATCAATTCAAGTCCAATTAGAGGCTTAGGTTCCTTAGACTCATGTTCTCACTGATTTGGGCACTCTTTCTCTTTTGAAGCTCACCCCAAGCTTGTTCATTTGCTTGGCTCTCTTTTCTCCCTCACTCAAGTGTTTAGGGAATAAGACATTTCACTCAATTTTCCTCAAGGAATGAATCCTACCATAGGCTTGACTATCAACCAAATCTCTACTTTATTAATGAAAACAAATTAGAATCAAGAGGTCTTTTCTTTGGTTGTAATGTGGCCATGGGATTAATCGTTAGGTGGGGAAATCAAGAAAAGGATATTTCAAAAGGGCTAAACCAAGTATCAAACATTTCAACACATGACCTTCTAAAATACCTTCTTGGGTTTTCAATTCACTTTCCACCTTTCTTTGCTTTCCTTTTCTTTTTATTTCTCATTTCTCTTTTTTTTTCATCCCCTTCTCTATTTATTATTTTTTTGTTTTCTTTTCTTTCTTTCTTTTTTATTTGGAGAAGGGGAGATTTTTTTCAAATCAAGAGAATTATTTTTTCTGATTCTTTCCCATACTTTTTTCCAACTACCTTTTTACCCTTTTGTAATACTTTAGAAGGTCCCTTATCAAGCATATTTATCAAAACATTTCAGGGTACCAAGAAAAGCATTTTTTTTCCAAGCTCAAAATTGGGCAACTAAGGGGTAGCATTTCATCATTCAAAGCTCAGAAGGCCAGAAAAATACCTATTGCCTCAATCATTTTCAAAAATGTTTTCAAAAAATTTTTTAAGCTTCAAAATGGTTTCAAGTCAAGTTCTAGAGAATAACATACCAAGAGGAATAACACTCTAACACAAAGAATGGGGTAAAATTTTGTGAGTACCCCTTTGGCTCAAAATCTCACATTTTAGTTCAGAATCAATGAAAATTACAAATCCACAGAACCACATGCTAATTATCAACTATCCAAGGTTATCTCAAACATTTTCATTTGCAGCCATATCACAAGAATAACAAATTGGGTTCAACAATTCACTATCTCAAATTATTGGGCACTTAGTTCTCACAATTGGGTACAAAATCTAAGCAAGGGCAATCTAATTGTGTGATCATGCAAACTATAATGCAAAACTATATGAATGCAACATGCAAAATCCAAATGCAAAATACCCCTACCCCAAGCTTAAAAATTTACATTGTCCCCAATGTAAACAATCAAGATGGAGCGAGGAGAAAAATAAAATAAAGCAAAAAATTGGAACGGCTTACCGAGGCGGTAGCAGGTGTTGACTTTCATTTCAGTCAAATAAAAGACCTCTTGATTCTAAATTGTTTTCATTAATAAAGTAGAGATTTGGTTGATAGTCAAGCCTATGGTAGGATTCATTCCTTGAGGAAAATTGAGTGAAATGCCTTATTCTCCTAAACACTTGAGTGAGGTGAGAAAAGAGAGCCAAGCAAATGAACAAGCTTGGGGTGAGCTTCAAAAGAGAAAGAGTGCCCAAATCAGTGAGAACATGATTCTAAGGAACCTAAGCCTCTAATTGGACTTGAATTGATTGTCTCTTACTGAATTGTTTGAATTGCCTATTACTTGGATTATTTGCTCGGGTTCTTAGTTCACTATCAATGTTCTGTTTATTCTTCTGGCCTTAGTGATTGCTTGAGGACAAGCAATTGATTAAGCTTGGGGTGATTTGATAGTGTGATTTTACATCATGTTTTCTATATACTTTTGCATGCATTTTGCATATAGATTAGGCATTATTTAGTTGATTTAGTTAGATTTTCCCTTGGAACGGGTGAAGCGGTTTCTTGGTGTTGTTTTGCAGGAATTCAATGTAAAAATGATCAAAATTAGCCATGGTGGAGCTTGGATGAAACAGAGCTTGAAAAGTGAAGAATATGAGCCAAACAGAGCCCATCACGGCCTGGCCGTGATGACCATCACGGCCGTGATCAAGCAGAGCAGAAGGCAAAAGTCAGAGGCTGTCACGACCTGCCCGTAATAGACATCACGGCTGTGACTAACCAGAAATTTAAGGGTTCGCATCG
Organism: Sophora flavescens; assembly: GCA_030762895.1. Taxonomy (NCBI): domain Eukaryota; kingdom Viridiplantae; phylum Streptophyta; class Magnoliopsida; order Fabales; family Fabaceae; genus Sophora; species Sophora flavescens. The sequence continues at coordinate 145,609,996 of CM061064.1, forward strand.
CTAACAATTCTCTCGCCTCGCGAGAGTCAAAAACCTAAAAGCGTGCCCACTCCAGAACGCGTCACGGCCTGGCCGTGATGGCCATCACGGCCGTGACGCGCAACATACCTATAAATAAGATCGCAGCAGACAGAACTGGGGAGTTTTTAGGGTCCAGAGGGAGGCATTTGGAGGCTGCAGCTGGGCTAGGGTTTCAACCCTAGAAGGGAGCCAAGAGGGATTGCTTTGAAGAAGAAGGAAAGCTCACATGGAGCCTCTCCTCTCCTCTCCTCTTCCTTCCTATTTCTCTGGTTTGGTTTTCTTTGTTTTATGAGTAGTTAAATCCCTATGTTGGGATTAGATGTAATCAAACCTATGTTTATGTATTTATCTTGACTGATTAATCTATGTTCATGTCTTCATATTAGTGATTAATTTTCTGTGCTTAATGCTTGTTGTGGCTAGCACCCCCATGACTTGATTTGTGTTTTGGTATGCAATGGGAACGTTCGTATCATAACCGGAACTGAATTTAATCACCTAGTAAGCCTTGTATCTAGGGATGGAACTAGGTTTATTAGTAATCGCGTTATCCCTAATCTTAATGCAAATTCATTAATCTAGGCCACCTAAGGAATTAGGGTCTATTAGTGGATTTAGGCTCTTGCCATCCGAGGAATCGGTGTTTGAGTAGTTTAGTGGATTGATTTTAATATCTGAAGCATGAATGGGAGGTATCTAGTCCTGATAGTACATGAGTTAGAGGTTTGGTGAAGTCTAGTCCCAACATATCCTTTCTGCACTCCAAGTGTTTGTTAAAAGTCCCCAAAAAGACAAAAAGATTTTATTTCTTTTCTTTTGTTTGTTTTACTTTCTCTTGATTAATAGTTTAGTCTAGATAGTTGCTGAGTTTGTGAATTGGTACTTGACATCCAATCCCCGTGGATACGATAAACCGGTCTTACCACCGTATTACTTGCACGACTGGGTATACTTGCCCAGATTCGTCCAACATAAGACGGGTTCAACTCATTTGGTTTGGACCTCTTAGTATTTATGTTATAGATGGGCATTTCAAGATCAAGGACATAAAGCCCATTACTCATGTGTGCACTAGCATAGAAAATATCATCCAAATAAATAGAACAACTTTTGTTCTTTATTATAAAAGAAAAACCAATCTTGTCCAAACAAGAAACGGAAATGATATTCCTGCTAATTGCAGGCACAAAATAACAGTTCTCTAACTAAGTAGTAAGCCTAGTGGGCAAAGTCAATACATAAGTCCCTACGGCTAAAGCAGCAACCTTTGCTCCATTTCCAACTCGTAGGTCGACTTCGCCCTTTGCCAATGGTCGACTCCTGTTTAGATCCTGCACATTTGTACAAATGTGAGAACCACATCCGGTATCTAATACCCATGATGCAGAAGTAGATAAATTGACTTCTATAACAAACATACCTGAAGTGGAAGTCTCACTTCCCTTCTTCTTCTTACTTTCTTCCAGGTATTTTGGGCAGTTCCTCTTGCTTGCTTGCTCTTGGTAGAGCAGCTTGAGGTGCACGATCATATCGTACGCCTCCATGGTCTCATGTTACTTTTGCAGCTCAGAGGTCATGGCAGCAGGCATAAGACAGCCGACGTCTAAGGTGTCATCCTGATGCTTCTTATAAGCATCCTTGTCAGCCCTTGGAGCATTTGAAGCCAGTGGCTCCTCAGGAATAGGCTCCTCAAGAACATACAGCTTTTTCTCATGTTTGAGGACAATCCTCAAGTTTCTGTACCAGTCCAGAAAATTTGTTCCGGATAGTTTATCCTTCTCAAGGACTGATCGCAATGATAGGTTACTTGATGTGTTTGATGCCATGGTAATCTACAGAAGTAAATATGCAAAATATAAGTATCATGCCATGAAGTTATTTAATAAGGTCTTTAATTAAATATGCCTCCCACTATTTTACTCAAAACAATGACCCTCATCATTGATTCGGAAAATCCTGTTGGAAGATTTTCTAGTGGGCCAAGATCCATATGTCACCTAGCTTTAAGTCAGCTTTGGCTGATCACTCAAAATTCGGTTATATAGGTAGGAAACACTTTCCGATTGCATCTCATGTAACTCTTGGACAGTTGGGTGAATAACTCTTATTCTAATCCATCACATGGACCAAAGCCCAACTTATAAGCCTCTAAGCCTTTCAATCCTATTGAAGTTGGCTTAGTTAAGTCAGACCCAATGGATAGCAGTTGAACATTACATTTGTCCCATCGCATCTTACTAGTATAGATAAAGGTACCCCGCTTTGGTGGACCCACACTTAATCGATCATAGTCTTGACGAGTGCCATGCATTGGAAGGCCTTTAAATGTGACTTAATATTTTCTTTTGAGGGATTTGATTAAAATTTGATCTCATCATTTGTTAAACTCTTTAACTTATTATTTACATACATGCATCTCATACATATATTAGTTAAACTCTTTTAACATACTTTATACATACATGCATCTCATACATATATAAGGCAAATAAATGTGATATGGTTATGGCCCCTAACGCATTGATTCTCCCAAGCCAATGAGAGAATCTAAACTGAAACCTAGGAGCGCCCAAGCTTCTCCAAGCATGATCTCCCAGAGGATAACGTCTTCTTGTCTCCATCATTACATTACATAAACAGAAACCTCATTTTACATATGAGGGGAGTGAGATGAGAAAAGAATATACATATGGAGTATAAGAGAAAGGCACGGCACGCAGGCCATATTTCCAAATATAAACCAAAAGATTAAAGGACTAAGGCCATAACCATTCACCATACATCACCAAATAAATAGTAACAACCAATAATAATACACAATTATTATTATTATTATTATTATTATTTTCATTAATTAGAGATTTCAAAATCTGAATTTTGAAAACATATCATATATATAATAAATCACATTTATTGTAATTGATGTTACTATAAATCACATTTATTGTAATTGATGTTACTATAAATCACATTTATTGTAATTGATGTTACTATAAATCACATTTATTGTAATTGATGTTACTATTAGTTAAGTATTTCAAAATCTGAATTTTGAAACCATATCATATATAATAAATCTCATTTATTATAATTGATGTTACTATAAATCACATTTATTGTAATTGATGTTACTATTAGTTAAGTATTTCAAAATCTGAATTTTGAAACCATATCATATATAATAAATCTCATTTATTATAATTGATGTTGTTATTAAATGGTGACATAAAAATTTCAAAAATTGAATTTCGAAATAACACACTACGCAGAGGTAGCACGGGGGTCCCGCTGTGACAAATATTCATGTGCATTATTATCCCTTTGTCCATATATCTATATTGAACACAAGACATAGAATGTGTCACCCTTGTATGGTTCAATATCATGTTCCCTGATACCCGAGTAGACTTAACAACAAATGAGGTCAATATCTCATATTGACTCATTTCAAAGACTGACCATGCATTTTACAGTCTCACTCTATCAGGGGGCCCACAGATATTACTCCTGTTATGTAGGAGGGACAAATTCCATCTAGGTCACTCACATCCCTCTGCATGGCTCGTGGTATGCCCAATGACTGTCTTTCTAATCATCCTATTACAGATGACGTTTGACGATATTAAAGCACACGACTCCTCATGTAGGGATCGTAGTGATTTCAGGTCGAAGGATTGCATACACCATTGTCACTATGAGAACTACTTATGACACTCACATAACGATCCATGTAGTGTTCTCATGGTGGGTCAATCCAGTACATCATTACTCTAATGTGTACCTATGTGGCGACTCGATATCTCATATCCATGACCCGTGAGATATGGTCATCAGTCTGCACACATAATAGTCTCAATGTATTATTATTGTCCTTATTAATAAAATACTTGACTACGGATATTTAAGAATAGGATTTCATTGTTCAATAGTGTCTCACGATCAAGTCATATACTTGATATTCTATTAAACTGAAATTTCTATTCTAAGGACTTTATTATGTTTAAACAAGTAACACAATAAACTGGAATGCCTCATATCATATATATATATATATATATATATATATAATAGCAAGATACAAATGTAAGTCTAAAGAAATACATTGGCCTCTAGGGCTTACACCAACACCAACCATATAACCTTGCTCGCCCATCATACACCCATTACCCGTCTGCACCCCCACAAAACCGCCCAAACTATCCTCCGCCTCGCCTAAATTTCCTAAACCAAGGACGTTTCCAAAGTCCAAATCTGCCACCCTTCCCGAAATTGTCCATCTCCAATGCGGATTTATTCCAACAATTGTTTGATCGCCACTTGATTGCGGGAAACCCTGTACGTCCCTTAGAACCACCATTTCCTGCTTGGTACAATCCAAATCAGACTTGCAAGTATCATAGGGATTTCACAGGGCATTCAATTGAGGATGGCGAAGCTTTTAAGATGGCAGTGAGAAAGTTGATTGCTTGTGGGAGGCTAGGATTCAAAGAAGAGGTCGGGCCTAATATCGTTAAGAATCCAATCCCGAATCATAATGATGGAAATCGAGTAAAAAATTTGGAGGTAACAAGGTCCCCAATCAGGAAGGTGCTAGAACTACGAGTGCCGATGCAGAAGATTTCTGAAGAACTGAAGAAGGTGGGATACAGCATTGTTGCACCAGTGAGAATCCCAAGAGAAGAAAGGGGGTACGCTAAGGATCTAAGGTGTGACTATCATCGTGGGCAAATGGGGCACGACATCGAAACTTGTTGGGATTTCAAAGTCCAGGTTTAGAGGTTACTCACCTTGGGGGTGGTTCAAGCCAGACGAGGTGCTGTGGAGGAAGTCAATGTAGTTGAAAAAGTTGTACTCCGAGTACCACCCATGAACAAACCTTCAGACCCATAAATAGTCATCGTAAGGGTGAGCAAGCCAGCTCCTTTTGTTTATGCTGATACACATGCTGTACCATGGAATTATGAACAGAAGGTTAAACTAGTTGGAGCCGCGGGAGAGACCTCAAAGGCCCAAATTACTAATATTGTGAAAACTGGGGGCATTACAAGGAGCGGGCGATGCTACACTCCCACTGAAGAAAAAATGGTGAAGGAATCCAAAGAAGAGGAAACTATGGATGAAGGAAAAGGGAAAGAAGAAGAGTTTCTGAAGATCATGAAGCAAAGTGAATATGATGTGGTGGAATAGTTGAAGAAAACTCCGGCAAGGATACCCTTTTTGTCGCTCGTCTTGACATCAGAATTGCATCGCAAGGCATTATTGAAGGTGTTGAATGAAGCGTATGTCAAACCTGACGTCACTCCGGAAAATTTGGTAAATATGGTGGACCCAATCAGGCATGTCAACATGATTACTTTCTCAGAAGATGAAGTGGCCTCGAAATCTCGCAGTAGCACCAAAGCCTTACACATCACCCTAAAGTGTAAGGGGTTCGTAATTGCAAAGGTGCTTGTAGATGGTGGTTCGACATTGAATGTGGTTCCGATGTCCACCCTCGAGCAGCTAAAAATAAGCGTGGCGGATTTGACACCACAAGAAATGATTGTACGAGCCTTTGATGGGACAGCAAGAGGAATCTTAGGAGAGATAACTCTGGCCCTTGAAATAGGACCTAGTTTTTTTTTTCTGTCCTCTTTCAAGTCATGGAAATCCAACCAGCTTACACTATGCTTCTGGGGAGGCCTTGGATTCATGAAGCAGGAGTGGTCCCATCGACTCTGCATCAGTGTTTGAAGTATATCCAAGATGGATCCGTTATTACTGTCCGTGGTGAAGAGGAAATCATGCTGACAAAGCCCACCACAGTACCTTAAGTGGAAAGTACAGAGCAGATGGAAGATGACTTGCTACGTAGTTTTGAGGTATTGAAGTCAGAGAACAAGAAAAGGGAGCCCCCAATGAAGAATGTGAATGAAGTAGTAGTCCACATCATGGAAAAGAATGGGTGTCAAAGAGGAAAAGGCCTAGGGCCTCAGCTGCAAGGGATCTCTCGGCCAATTGAAGCGGCTATGATAGAAGGAAGGCACGGATTGGGGTATCAGCCCAACCTGACAGAAGGGATGAAATTCATGACTCTTGAGAACAATGAAGAAGAAGAGCGTGCGAGAAAGTATCTTCCCCTTCTGACAGAGACTTTCCCAGTAGCTGCTGAAGTTATCAGTCCCACAAAGTCATTTTCCCCTCACTTCACTATCAGCACACTTGAAGAGGAGCTGGACGAGAACCATGTCATCTATCTCCCTGCTAGCAATGAAGTTCTCAACAATTGGCAATCGGAACCGTTTGTTGATGTTATTTCTATGAAGTAATTATCTTATTGTACTAATTATGAACTGATGTTTACTTTCTTGGAGACATGAATGAAAATGTAATACTTTGTCTGGTGTTTTCCTTTTGAGTCCATCATTTCTTTTCTCTCTCTTTCATTTATTTATTTTGTTTAAGATTTTCTGTCATAAATAAGACCCTTGCCTATACTTCTCCTATTCCTGACTTTTTCTTCCAGGAATACTTCTTCCACTAAAGATTTACCTCGGGAAAGGAACTTTGAAAACTCATTTATTGATTCCCTCGCGGCCGCTGATGAATGCGACCTTGAATCCAATGAGGAAGAAGAAGACATTGAAGAATTCATAAAAGTGGTGAAACGGTCAGAGGAAGGGATTAGCACGAATGATGAGGTTGCAAAAGTGATCAATATGGGAACCGAGGAAGACAAGAAGGAGTTGAAAATAGTGGATAACCTAGAACGAGGAGAAATGGTTGAACTATTCAAAGAATATCTGGATGTTTTTGCTTGGTCCTACAGAGACATGCCAGGGTTAGATCCTGAGATAGCATCGCATAAGATTCCCTTATACCCAGATGCAGCTCCAAAGAAGCAAAAATTAAGAAGAATGCATCCTGAGATGTCGCTGAAGATCAAGGAGGAAGTGACCAAGCAGTTGGAGGCAGGCTTTCTGGAAGTCGCTAGACACCCGGAATGGGTAGCTAATATTGTTCCAGTACCAAAGAAGGATGGGAGGGTCAGAATGCGCGTGGACTACCGAGACCTGAATAAAGTCAGTCCAAAGGATGATTTCCCCCTACCTCATATTGATGTCCTTGTAGACAGCACAGCCAGAAGTCGCAGGTTTTCGTTCATGGACGGGTATTCTGGGTACAATCAGATCCTCATGGACAATGACGATAAAGAAAAGATAACCTTTATCACTCCTTGGGGAACTTTTTGTTACAAAGTGATGCCTTTTGAACTAAAAAATGCTGGGGCCACTTACCAACGTGCTATGGTAGCATTGTTCCATGACATGATGCATAAAGGAGGTAGAAGTATATGTTGATGATATAGTGGCTAAGTCCAAGGAAGGAGAAAGCCATGTGGCAGTTTTGAGAAAGTTGTTCGAGTGGCTAAGAAAGTACAAGTTGTGCCTCAACCCTGCAAAATGTACTTTCGGTGCATCCGCAGGGAATTTACTTGGCTTTGTTGTCAGTAGAGAGGGAATAATGGTGGACCCTAACAAGGTGGAAGCAATACGTGACATGCCAGCACCTAAGAGCGAGCGAGAAATAAGGGGTTTTCTTGGAATATTGAACTATATTGCGCGCTTCATTGCAAATCTGACTAGCACATGCGAGCCAATCTTCAAACTCCTCAGGAAGAATAATCCAGGAAGATGGGATGATGACTGTCAAGAAGCCTTTGATAAGATAAAGGCATATCTACTGAATCCCCCAGTGTTGGTACCACCTACTCAAGGACGTCCATTGTTACTTTATCTCACCATACTCCCAACCTCAATGGGGGCAATGCTGGGACAACAAGATGAATCTGGCAGGAAGGAGCAGGCAATTTACTATCTGAGTAAGAAGTTTAATGCCTGTGAGGCTCGTTATATGGCAATCGAGAAGACTTGTTGTGCATTAGTATGGACCTCCAGAAGACTCAGACAATACATGTTATATCACACCACTTGGCTAATTTCTCGAATGGATCCTTTGAAGTATATCTTTGAAAGCTCGCATATCTCCTTAAGGGTTTCGAAGAACAAGTGATATTGTCAGAATTTGACATCAAATATGTGACTCAGAAGTCCATCAAAGGAAGTGTGATTGCTGACCATTTAGCAGAGAATCCCCTTGAGGATGGATGGCCTGTCAATTCCGAGTTCCCAGATGGAGAGATAATGTACCTCCAGGAAGGTGAGGAACAGGAAGATGTGTGGAAAATGTATTTTGATGGAGCCGTCAATATCCATGGCAACGGCATAGGGGCGGTGGTTATCTCACCGAATGGCAAGTAGTACCCGATGGCCGTAAAACTGAAATTCGAATGTACAAATAATATTACAGAATACGAGGAATGTGCTGGTGGATTGCAAATGGCACTTGAACTGGGTATAAAGCAGTTGAAAGTCTTCGGGGATTCAGCTCTAATCGTTTACCAAGTCAATGGTGGATGGCAGACCAAAGACTCCAAGTTGATTCCGTATCAGAAGTACTTGACTCAGTTGATTGCAAAGTTCGACGAGATTACTTTCTCGCATTTAAGTCGAGACAAGAATCAATTTGCTGATGCTTTATCCACACTAGCTGCCATGACCAAGCTAGATATCCATATCAACGTCCAACCCATCCAAATTAGAGTGCAAGATGAACCGGCGTACTGTGCTCACGTGGAAGGAGAACCTGATGGTAAGCCTTGGTACCATTATATCAAGCAATTTATTCAGAACAAGGAATACCCGGTAGAGGTGAGTGAAGTAAATAAAAAGACCATCCGAAGACTGGCTATGACCTTTTTCTTAAACAAGGAAGTCTTGTATAAAAGAGGATATGATGGTACCCTACTCAAATGTGTGGATGCTCGCGAAGCTAAATTGATCATGATCGAAGTTCATGAAGGAATCTGTGGGACTCATGCCAATGGTCACATGATGGCTAGGAAGATCTTGAGAAGTGGTTATTATTGGTCTACTATGGAGTCAGATTGTATGGAGCATGTTCGTAAATGCCAAAAATGCCAGATGCATGCAGACCGGGTTAATGCACCTACATTTCCACTGCACAGTTTAGCATCCCCATGGCCTTTTTCGATGTGGGGAATAGATGTCATTGATCCCATTAATCCCAAGGCTTCCAATGGTCATCGTTTCATTTTGGTGGCGATAGACTACTTCACTAAATGGGTAGAAGCTGCTTCATATGCCAGCATAACTCAAAGGGTGTTTCTCAAGTTCCTCAAGAAGGACGTTGTCTGTAGATACGGGATCCCAGAGAGGATAATCACAGATAATGCTGCCAATTTTAATGGTACCGAGATTCAAAAGTTTTGCGATGGTTTCAAAATCAACCACCACAATTCGGCTCCTTATAGGCCTCAAATGAATGGTGCAGTTGAAGCAGCAAATAAAAATGTCAAGAAGATCGTTGCTAAGATGGTTGTAAACTATAAGGACTGGCACAAAATGCTACCATATGCTCTACATGCTTATCGGACTAACATACGATCAAGCACTGGGGCAACCCCTTTCTCTCTGGTGTACGGGATGGAGGCTGTCTGATGACAACCAAATGGTGAGGTTGCCTTTGATGATCTTTTTGGTTGAATTTTAACAATTAATTTGCGGAACAATTTTTTAGATTAAAATAAAGGGAAGAAAAGAAACAAATGGATGGAGAATAGAGATGGTGATGGCGCCACAAACTAGATAGTTTGATAAGCCAAGTGAGGTTCGCCACAAGAATCGTGGATTCTTGATAAGAACAAGATGACTCAACCAAGAACCAAAGAGAGACAATTCCCTCACAAATGGATTTAATCCAAATTCAACATCCAAGTTACTATTCAACATGAAAATGAAGTGTACAAATAGAGTATTAGGCTGCCAACTTTTTGGCTTCCAAAAGAGATCATAACCCCCACAATAATTAGCCTAATCATGTCACTAAATGATTCACTAATTCCCTCCTTAACTCAGCCTCTAATGGTGAGTTTATTATTCTCTCATAACCATCATTATGTGGCTGCCACACTTTACTTCTCATATTAAAAAGTGTAACTCCCACATAATTAACAAAACAATAAACAAACTAATAACTTATAGGAGTTACTATTGGCATGCAAACCAAAGGTTCCCCCTACTAAGCTCCCAAATTCGTGTACAACATGGACTTAAGTGGGCTTGACCCATTTGCAACACTTAGCCAATTTGGACACACACACATAACCCATTACACTTATTGAATTAAAATAAAACATCTAAGTGGACTCATAACTAGAGCACGCCCCATTTGAAAATGATCATGGGTCTTCTAGTTGAATGAGATAGGTCATCAATTGGGGCTCCATTCCATTTGGTCTCATTCTTGGGCTTGCTTCTATCAAAATAGTCCCCCATGTAATTAAGAGCTTGTTGGGCTTTCTTGTGTCTAACTTTTGTCATGGGCCCACCAAGGCCTTGATTTGATTCTTGATCCATGGTCTTCATTGGGCTCATATCATTCTTGTTGGAAATTGGACTTGCCCCCCCATGGCTCATATCACTGTCTCACCTATCGAAGTAGAACTCCCTTCGCTAAGAGTCTTGATGGAAGAAGATTTAGAAGAATCTGAGTGGGTGAAAATACGGTATGAGCAGTTGAACATGATAGAAGAGAAAGACTGGTAGCTATCTGTCACGGGCAGTTGTATCAAAGCAGAATGGCAAGAGCTTTCAATAAAAAGGTTCGTCCTAGAGAATTTTGCGCGGGAGACCTAGTTTTAAAGAAAATCCTCCTTAGTCAGGAGGATGTCTGAGGAAAATGGGCACCAGATTACAAAGGCCCCTATATTGTCAAACAAGCATTCTCGGGAGGAGCTTTAGTTCTGTAAAACATGGATGGGGAAGAGTTACCAAGGCCAGTAAACTCTGATGCTGTGAAAAAATTCTACGCTTGAAGGCCCGCTAGGTTGAAAACCCGAAAGGGCAGCCTAGGCAAAAGTTAGGGCAAAACACAGTGAAAAAAAAAAAGAAAAGAAAAGGCCCGCTAGGTTGAAAACCCAAGAGGGCAGCCTAGGTAAAAGTTAGGGCAAAACACAATAAAAACAAAAGAGAAGCAAAGGCCCACTAGGTTGAAAATCCGAAAGGGCAGCCTAGGCAAAAGTTAGGGCAAACAAACCTTAGGCTGAAAACCTGCAAAGGCAGCCTAGGAGGAGGATATGGTCCAACACTTCTGCAAGCACTCACCACACTGGGGCAATTTTACCCGACTGAGTATACCGGGGCCAAATTGTTAAAGAACGATGTATTTGAAGATTCAGAAACAGAAGCCAAGATCCGTGTCATCAAAAAGCTGAGGGGAATCAATTAAATGAAAATCAAAGGACCAATACTGGGGCAAATTTTATGTGATTCTCGTAATTTTCTTTGCTTATCTTTGTTTTTAATCTTCATGATCCCTTTTGTAATTTTGTTCTCATTGTTATTGTCTCTTAACAAACTAAATTCTCGTATTAAGGCAAGAGGCTTTTCTTTCACGCTCCCTTGTTGTTTCGCTCTCATGTTCAATCACTATAGTCATGTCTCAATAAAAGTAAATATAAGTTTAATGGTATGATTTGATAATTCTAATGGTAGCGCCAATGAATGGTTTAAACCAAGAGGACTCAATACTTCAAATTAGATGGAAAAGGTGTCATGCACTGGATGACAAAAGAATGATGCAAATAAGCTTGGGAGGACAAAAATAACATCCAGAGTTCATCAGATTTCTTGAGTGACCAATGTTGTTAAAAGAATAAGTGATGCCTCGTCCCAGAGTGGCCGATGAGCAAGGGTTTGGTTGGTGGAAGTTTTTTCCATGGAGCATTTGGTTCTGTTGTCGTCAAAAGGAAAGGATTCCCTTTAGTTTCAGATTGCTGATTGAATTTTATTTTCGAGCTCTAAGGCTCGCTGCATGTTTACTTTTCTATTGGACGAGGAGGTTCCATCCATTGCATTTAACTTTCTGTTGGACGAGGAGATTCCGTGCATTGCACTCACTTTTCTGTTGGACAAAGAGGTTCCGTCCATTGCATTTAATTTTCTGGTGGACGAGGAGATTCCGTCCATTGCATGTTTACTTCTCTGTTGGACGAGGAGGTTCCATCCATTGCATATTTACTTTCCTGTTGGACGAGGGGGTTCCGTCCACTACAATTTTATTTTCGAGCTGAGGCTCACTGCATCTTTATTTTTCGAGCTCTGAAGCTCACTGCATTTTATTTTCGAGCTCTGAGGCTCGCTGCAATTTTATTTTCGAGCTGAGACTCACTGCATTTTTACTTTCGAGCTCTGAGGTTCATTGCAATTTTATTTTCGAGCTCTCAGGCTCGCTGCAATTTTATTTTCGAGCTCTTAGGCTCACTGCATTTTTACTTTGGAGCTCTGAGGCTCATTGCAATTTTATTTTCGAGCTCTGAAGCTCACTGCATTTTATTCTTGAGCTCTGAGGCTCGCTGCAATTTTATTTTCGAGCTCTGAGGCTCACTACATTTTTACTTTCGAGCTCTGAGGCTCATTGCAATTTTATTTTCGAGCTGAGGCTCACTGTATCTTTATTTTTTGAGCTCTGAGGCTCACTGCATTTTATTTTCGAGCTTTGAGGCTCGCCGCAATTTTATTTTCGAGTTCTGAGGCTCATTACAATTTTATTTTCGAGCCCTGAGGCTCACTGCATCTTTGTTTTTCGGGCTCTGAGGCTCACTGCATTTTCGAGCTCTGAGGCTCACTGCAATTCTATGTTCGAGCTCTAAGGCTCACTGCATTTGAGCTCTAAGGCTCATAGCAATTTTATTTTCAAACTGTAATGTTTTCTTCTAAGCTCAATGTGTGTTCTTTTTTCTTTACTTGTTCATTACTACAATACATGAAAAGTCACGACTAATCATGTCTTCTAGTATGCAACAAGTAAAGAGGGGCAACTGTGAACACCCATTTTTGTCCGTCTTTTATTCTGTTATGCTTCGAGGAGACTAATAATAGTAATAAAGAGAGAGAGAAGAAAAAGAGAATAATAAAGAAAGGGAGGGGGCCCATAATTAATTTGCTGCTGGACGCAGCCCAGTCCAGTCCAATGCTGGACGAGGCCCAGTTCATTACACTTGCTGTTGGACGCGGTCCAGTTCAATCCTTTCCACTTGCTGTTGGACGGGGAAGTCTCGTCCATCACTTTGGACTTGCTGTTGGACGGGGAGGCTCCGTCCATCACGTTGGACTTGCTGTTGGAAGGGATGGTCCCGTCCAGTCCTTTGCACTTGCTGTGGACGGAGACCTGATCCGCTGTCGCACACGGGTCAAAAGCGAGTGATTATAAAACTGTAGTTCAGGGTACGACAACTCGAGTATCGTCTCACAAGGACTCTTGGATTTGTTATTAACCTATTTATTGACTTGGGGGGCTTGAAGGTTTGAAATTGAATTGAGAAACAAAGCAGAAAACAGAGCAGTAAAAGTGATTATCAAATAAGCTAAAGACGATTAAACTGATGTTCGGTTTCCCACTATCATTGGTTCATGTAATTCCAAGCCCTAAGCGGATTCTAATCCCTTTTCGATTGTAGCATCAATTAACAAGCGAAATTAACGCTACGAGACATATGTTCCTAATTCCGAATTAAGAAAACGGATGAGGTCCTCGTGAATTAAGCAAACACGATTGAACACACGCGAATTAAGCAAACACGATTAAGTATATGAACATAGGGTCATCGAAACAAATCAATACTAATTCGATACAAACTGAATTAAGCAAACAGAGAATAAAGAATAGTATTGAAAGAGAAAAGCAAAACGATCCGGGAATTACAAAACCTCAAGTGTCGGCGAAAGCCGATTACTGCAGATTAATCCAAGGGGATTAGTTCTCCATCACAAACACAGTACAAAACCCTAAAAACATTTGTAAAATAGTGAAAATTCGATCCTTGTTTCTGTCTACCGTGCCTTTTTATAGATCAGGATTGCGTCACGGCTAGGCCGTGATCGGTTCTGCCAAGGGCGCGCATTCAAATTCTGGTCTGTCACGGCCGTGATGCCTATCACGGCCAGGCCGTGATCCTTTCTGACTTTGGGTGCTGATCTGTCACGGTCGTGACCTCCATCACGGCTAGGCCGTGATCAGTTCTGTTCTTCATTATCTTCTCATCACGCCCGTGATGGGCATCACGGGTAGGCCGTGATGCTTTCTGACTTCAGGGTCTTCATATCACGCCCGGGATGGGCATCACGGCTAGGCCGTGATGCTTTTTGTCTTTCATGGATAGCTCATCACGGCCGTGACCAGTGTCACGGCTAGGCCATGATGGCTTCTGCTTCTAAGTGTCCTTCCCTTCATGCTCTCCTTATTAACCTGAAAACATGAAACAGCAGTAAGTGCTTTATTTGGCTCAAAACTAGCTAAAATATCCTAAAACTACTTAAGAGACTCAAAACCTTGCTTGAGGACAATCAAGTATAATTTGGGCGAAAACGAGATGTAATTAGCACAAGACCACGGTCATACTAGTCATAAAACTAGATGAGCCAGCGGCTTATCAAAATACCCCAAACTTGAACTTTGCTTGTCCCCAAGTAAACTAAAACTCAAAAAGATTCAAACTTGGCAAGCTTAAAGGATTCAATCAACTTTCGCACAAATTTCATGCAATTCATCAAAACAATTTTCCTTCAATGCTCCCCCCTTGCAACAATGTAATCCTCACATTCATCTACTTTAAACAATTGAGAATTCCATCATTCATGCAATCAGTAATCTAAGTAAGGGATTCAAGTCACACACAAAAGGGAGATCACCGGTTTCAAACAATTGCTTTCCTCACAAGGGCATTTAGTATTTCACTCATTCGCTCAATTTCAAGGCTATCAACTTTTCACTCAATTTCACATTTTAAGAGCACTTCCCATGAATTTGATTTTCATCTCAAACAAAGTTCCCACGAAAACATGCATGCAACATAGAAGGTCTTTTAGGGCTCGTTTGGTGGTCAGGATAGGATAAGGGCGGATAGGATAAGAGAACGGGATAGGAGTAAGATAGGATATGAACATGATAAGCTGTTATCCTATCCGACGTTTGGTGTCCACCAGATAACCAACTGGACAGCATTATAATTTATGTATGAATTTTAAAATTTTTCGTTTTTATTCTAAATGTTTTCATCTTTTATTAGATTTAGTTTTTATTTATAATTTTCATTATTTAAATTTATATAAAAAGACAAAATTATCCTTGTGATAAAATTACATATAATGTTTTAAATTTTTTAAATATTGTCTAACTAAAATTAATTTTTTATATTTTTAAATATTCATTTTTTGTTTTTAATTTATATATATTTAAATTATTAGAATAATTTTTATATTTTTCAGTTTTTAAAAATAATATAAAATAATAAATTTAGCATTGTGATACAAATAAATACATTTTAAAATTAATTTTTAATATTTTTATTATTTTTATTATTTTATATTTTATTATACTTTTTTTGGTAATCATGTTAAATTTTATTATACTTTAAATTATTATTTTATTATACTTTAATTATTTTATATTATATATTATATATTTTTATATTTTATTATACTTTAAATCACCCTATCCTACTTGTTACCAGAAAAAAATACCTTATCCTATCCTGTTGAGTGCTAACCCAACCCTCCCCTCAGGATAGAATTTTAACTAGATGGACAGGATAGGATAAGTGACAGGATTGCCTTATCCTATCCTGCTGGCTCACCAAACAACAGTTTCAGACAGGATATGATAGCTTATCCTATCCTATCTCTCTTATCCTGACCACCAAACAGGCCCTTAAAGGTTGTAATGGGGCCTGGCTAAGGGTAGGATATTCAAAGGTACTAGGCTTAAGTCCTTAGGAACTAAGAGAGCATGAGCATTTTGACATATTGAACTTCTACTCAAATTCCTTTTTCCATTTTTATTTTTGCTTTGGGTGACTACAGCATTTTCCTTGCTAAGCTTTTTGACATTTTTGTTCTTTTCTCTTTTTTTCTTCTTCTTTGCCTTTGGCTCCAACCTTTATTTTTTTCTTTTTCTCAATCCCAAACAACACATCATATCCTTGTAGCCACCCCAAACTTACTTTCTTACAACCCTTATCTTGCTAAGCTTCCATGCTCTCCTAATCCTAAGATTGGGTTAACATGGTTTTTCTAGATTTTCGGCTTATAATATAGGGTCATCAAGAAACAACAGTCTAATTAGGCTCCATGTGGCTAACTAGGGAACATGCATTAGGGATGGTTCAATTTAGGCCAAGTAGCTATTTCAAAGAAAATTGCCTAAATCATCTGATGCAACCACATAAACATGCAAACCAAGAAGAGATTCAAGCAAATTCGGGAAAGTGCAACTTGAAAGTGATTTACGCAATTAAGAACAATGTTGGAGGCTCAATTTCCTCACCTGGATAGTTTTCGCAAATTGTTTGACCGAGATTCAATCCCTAGTGTGTGCACCCCTTCACCCCAAACTTATCATAAATCATGCAATCACAACAAAATTTCTCAAAGTTCAGTTTTCAATTTTTCACATGGGGATCAATTTTCAGTTTTCAAAACCTAGGTGGAATCATCAACATATATCAAATACCATGCAATCCATCTATTCTAGATTAACAAAACCCATTCAAGCTTGCCGACATAACACTCACACACAAACTCTTGATCTTCTCAAATTATTCAAGAGCTAAAAGAAAAGAAAACAAAAACAAAAACAATTGGTTCTCTCCCCCACACTTAAGACATACATTGTCCTCAATGAAAGAACATAAATATAAAATAAGAGTGAGGGAAAGGAGAAAGGGCTCCCTGATCAAGTTGCGGTGTAGGTGGGAGCTTCCAAGGAGAGCTCCTCTACGGTTGCATCCTCAGGCACCAAGCTCTCATGGAATAGCTTCAATCGCTTCCCATTAACCTTGAAGGCCTTGTTGCTACCTGCACTTTTTATTTCTACTGCACCATGAGGGAAAACATCAGTAACAACGAATGGGCCAATCCACTTGGATCGAAGCTTCCCAGCCGTCACTTTCAGGCGGGAGTTAAACAGTAAGACCTGTTGGCCCACAGAGAATTCCTTCCTAGAAATCATTCTATCATGGAAGTGCTTAGTTTTCTCTTTATAAACCCAAGAGCTTTCATAGGCTTCCAACCTAAGCTCTTCAAGATGCTGCAATTGGAGTTTCCTTTCAATGCCAGCCTTTTCCATTTCCAAATTGCAGCTCTTGACCGCCCAATAAGCACGGTGCTCAACTTCTACAGGGAGATGACATGCTTTACAGAACACAAGTCTATAGGGAGACATCCCTATTGGTGTCTTGAAAGCTGTTCTTTGAGCCCAAAGTGCGTCTTCTAGACGGCGGCTCCAGTCCTTCCTACTTGGCTGCACCACTTTCTCTAAGATCTATTTGATCTCTCTGTTGGAGATCTCAGCCTAGCCATTAGTCTGGGGATGATATGCAGTAGAGACCCTGTAAACGACCCCATACTTCCGGAGTAAAGCTTCCATGGTGCGGTTACAGAAGTGAGTACCTTGGTCACTTATGATAGCACGAGGTATTCCGAACCTGCAAAAGATATTAGACCTGACAAAATGTGCAACAACACTGGAATCATTAGTCCTAGTGGGGATAGCTTCCACCCACTTTGAAACATAATCAACAGCAAGTAAGATATAGAGAAAACCAAAAGATGCAGGGAACGGACCCATAAAGTCAATTCCCCACACATCAAACACCTCACAGAAAAGCATAGGTTGCTGAGGCATTTCACTCTTACGAGTGATGGCTGTACCTGCTAGCTGACACTCTTTACAAGTGCGGTAGATCTCATAAGCATCCCTAAAAATAGTGGGCCAGTAAAAACCTGAGTCCAGGATTTTTCGTGCAGTCCTTTGTGGCCCAAAATGTCCCCCTACCTGAGAAGCATGAGAAAAATGCAGAATAGACTCAATCTCATAGTCGGGGACACATCTCCTAATCACCTGATTACTACCAAACTTCCAGAGATATGGATCATCCCAAACATAGTACTTGGCATCACTCTTGAGTTTGTGAATTTGTGACCTAGTTGCCCCAGTCGGAAAGACACCAGCAACAAGATAATTCACAATATCAGCAAACCAAGTGGTCACGCCATGTAACTGTAAAAGCTACTCATCAGGAAAGTCATCCTGGATGGGGGAAGGATCCTCATCCCTCTCTATTCTACTCAAGTGATCAGCCACTAAATTCTCAGTTCCACTTTTATCCTTAATCTCTACATTAAACTCTTAGAGCAACAACATCCACCGAATCAGTCTCGGTTTTGCTTCTGGCTTCTTCAACAAGTACTTTAGAGCTGCTTGGTCAGTGAAAACAACAACCTTGGAACCTAGCAAATATGATCTGAATTTATCAAGAGCAAAAACAATAGCTAGCAGTTCCTTCTCAGTGGTTGTGTAATTAGACTGTGCATCATCTAAAGTTCTAGAAGCATAATAAATGACATGTGCAGCCTTGCCCACCCTTTGTGCAAGGACCGCCCCCACAGCATAATTAGAGGCATCACACATAATCTCAAAAGGGAGGGTCCAGTCAGGAGGCTGGATGATGGGAGTAGAGGTCAGTGCCTTCTTCAAGAAATCAAATGCCTTCTTGCAGTTGTCATCAAAGTTGAATGTGGCATCATTCTTCAGCAAGTTTGATAGAGGAAGAGCTATCTTGCTGAAATCCTTTATGAAGCGCCTGTAGAACCCTGCATGACCAAGAAAAGAACGAATCTCGCGAACGCAAGATGGGTAAGGCAGTGTAGAGATCACATCGATCTTAGCAGGATCTACTGAAATACCCCTTTCAGAAATAATATGCCCCAAAACAATTCCCTGTTCAACCATAAAATGACATTTTTCGTAGTTCAAAACAAGGTCAGTTTCAATACATCTTTCCAAAACAAGATTCAAACTATGCAAGCATGCATCAAATGATGAACCATAAACAGTAAAATCATCCATTAACACTTCCATGCAATTCTCAATATATTCAGTGAAAATACTAATCATGCATCTCTGGAATATGCCAGGGGCATTGCAAAGACCAAATGGCATCCTCCTGTAAGCAAACGTGCCAAAAGGGCACGTGAAGGTTGTTTTCTCTTGATCCTCTGGTGCAATGTGGATCTGAAAGTATCCTGAAAAACCATCAAGAAAACAATAATGTGATTTACCAGCTAGCCGTTCAAGCATCTGATTGATGAATGGCAAAGGAAAGTGATCATTTCTAGTTGCCTGGTTCAACCTCCTGTAATCTATGTAAACTCTCCAGCTATTCTGGACTCTAGTGGGGACAAGTTCATTGTTTTCATTTTTTACCACTGTGAGTCCAGATTTCTTAGGCACAACTTGCACGGGGCTCGCCCAATTACTGTCAGAGATAGGATATATGATACCCGCATGCAAGAGTTTTGTTACCTCCTTCTTTACAACATCAAGAATCAAGGGATTGAGTCGCTTTTGGGGCTGCCTAACTGGTTTAGCCCCATCCTCCAACAGAATCCTATGCATACACATGGAGGGGCTAATACCTGGTATGTCGGCCAAGGTCCAACCAATCGCCTTCTTATGCCTCTTCAAAACCTCCAAGAGCTTAGTTTCCTGGTCAGAATCAAGGTTAGAGGAAATTATAACTGGAAGTTTTTCATTCTTCTCCAAGTAAGCATACTTCAGATTTCCAGGAAGTGGCTTAGGCTCTAAGGAGGGTGGCTGCTCAATAGATGGTATGTTCGGGGCAGCCGGGCTGTCAAGAACTTCAGCTTAACACATAGCTTCATTTACACTGTCACCCTGCAAAGTAGCATCAATCTCAGCACAAACAGCACAAGGGTTAGTGCTAGTACAATCAGTACATGAATAAACATCATCAAAATCAGAAAAAGACGGAAAATCAGCAGCTGCAACCAAATCGCAATAAGTGTCATCAACAATTTCGGAGAGCAATTCTATTTGAAAAACATAATGCTCTTCCAGGGGATGCTTCATAGCATCAAAAATTTTGAATTTTGCAACAATGTCACCAAACTCCATGGACATGGTTCCGTCGTGAACATCAATCTTTGTCTTCGCTGTCTTCATGAACGGTCTACCCAAAATGATTGGTGATCTGCTTGAATTCCTTTCTTCTGCCATGTCCAGGATGTAAAAATCAGCAGGAAAAATCAAGTCATTAACCTGGACAAGCACATCTTCTACCACTCCAATGGGGCGAGCATTGGTCCTGTTTGCCAACTGAATGGTAAGACCCGTGTGTTGCAAAGGACCAAGATCAAGGTTATTGAAAACAGAAGTGGGTATAACATTAATTGAAGCCCCTAAATCCAACATGCAATTGTCGAATTTACTGTCCCCAATGGTGCATGGAATAGCGAAAGTTCCCGGATCCTTGCACTTCTGTGGCATCACCTAACTGAGGGCTGAAACAGTGACCCTTTCAGGCGCAGGTTTAGCTTGAATGAGGGCTGAAACATTTCGCCCCAAATTGACTCTCTCATGTCCCTTCAACCTTCTCTTGTGTGTGCACAAATCCTTCAGAAACTTTGCGTACTTTGGAACCTGCTTGATCACATTAAGAAGCAGAATGTTTACCGCTACTTTTCTGAACACATCCAGAATTTCTCTCTCCTTGTCTTCCTCAACAATATTTTTATTTTTCAGCACTCTTTGTGGGAAGGGGATTGGTGGCGCATACTCTCTTTCAGCCTCAATAACAACAGGAGGCTCGGGTGTTACCTCAACAACTTTACTCTTTTCAGGTGCTGATTATGTAACTTTCCCGGATCTCAAAGTAATTGCACTCACATTAGGATTAGGGACATTAGGATTCACCACTGTTTGTGCAGGTAGTTGGTTCGATCCTTGAGCTTGCTGCATGGGATTCATCGAAGTGGCAAGTTGTCCAATCTGTGTCCGCAAAGTATGAATGCTAGCATCCGTTCGCTGCTGAAACTATCCAACCTGTGTCTGCAAAGTATGAATACTAGCATTTGCTTGCTGCTGAAACTGGAGATTGTTTGCAGCCATTTTCTTGACAAGGTCCTCTAGTGAGGGTCCGGAAGGTGTAGAAGTGGTCACTTGAGGAGAGTTCTGTGGTAGTGCCATCGGTTGCTGTTGTGATGAGTTTCCATACCGAAGGTTGGGATGGTTTCTCCAGTAGGGGTGGTACTTATTAGTGGAGAGGTCAGGAATGTTGTACCTGTTCTGATTGTTGCCTTGATTGTAAAGATTTGCTGCATATGCTTGAGGCATCTCAGTGACCGACTCATCCTTCAGAATGGGACATGCATCGGTCAGGTGTTCAGGAGAAGTACAAATTCCACACAACCTCGCTGTTTGAGTTTCATCCACTGCCAACTATTTCACTAAGGAAGTGAGCTCATCAAGTCTGGTTTCAAGGGCCTTGTTGGAAGAAGGAACATGGACCTCGTTCACACTCCTTGTCTTGACGGAATTACTTCTGGTTGTGAACTGCTGGGAGTTGAGAGACATGTTCTCTATCAATGCCTTGGCAGCAACTGGGGTCTTATCAACGAGTGCACCCCCGCTCGTGGCATCTAAAATATTCTTGTCCATCGGTAGCAGTCCCTCATAAAAATACTGAATGAGCAGTTGCTCAGAAATCTGGTGTTGAGGACAACTGGACACCAACTTCTTGAATCTCTCCCAGTACTCGGCCAATGACTCATTGCTTTGTCAAATGCCATATATCTCATTTCTGATGGATGCATATCTGGAGGCAGGGAAGTATCTCTCCAAGAAGACCTTCTTCAAATCGTTCTAGGTTGAAACAGAATTTGGCTCAAGATAGTATAGCCAATCCTTCGCAGCACCCTGTAGTGAGAACGGGAAGGCTCTCAGCTTGATGTGGTCTTCTGTTATTCCTTCAGGTCTCAGAGGTGTAGAGCAAACGACCTGGAATTCCTTCAGATGTTTATGCGGATCCTCACCTGCAAGACCACTAAACCTTGGCAACAAGTGAATTAAACCAGATTTTAATTCAAAGGGAGCAACATCTCCAACATATTCAATACACAGACCATTATAATTAACATCAGGGGCAGCAAGCTGTCTTAATGTTCTTTGATCGGCCATGTTATCAAAAGCAAATTCAGAATCAGAATCAGAATTGTTTGGTGAACTAGTGTTTGCCTGAATTGCCCTACGGCGTGCGTGCAAAGTTCTTTCAATTTCAGGGTCAAAATCAAACAAATCAGAATTAGTAAACCTAGTAGCCAGAACTAACTCAGCAATGTATCAGTAAAAACAGATTAATAACTACAAGAGTCCCCGTCAACGGCGCCAATTTGATCCGTTGTCGCACACGGGTCAAAAGCGAGTGATTATAAAACTGTAGTTCAGGGTACGACAACTCGAGTATCGTCTCACAAGGACTCTTGGATTTGTTATTAACCTATTTATTGACTTGGGGGGGGGGGGGGGTTGAAGGTTTGAAATTGAATTGAGAAACAAAGCAGAAAACAGAGTAGTAAAAGTGATTATCAAATAAGCTAAAGACGATTAATCTGCTGTTCGGTTTCCCACTATCATTGGTTCATGTAATTCCAAGCCCTAAGCGGATTCTAATCCCTTTTCGATTGTAACATCAATTAACAAGCGGAATTAACGCTACGAGACATATGTTCCTAATTCCGAATTAAGAAAACGGATGAGGTCCTCGTGAATTAAGCAAACACGATTGAACACACGCGAATTAAGCAAACGCGATTAAGTATAGGAACATAGGGTCATCGAAACAAATCAATACTAATTCGATACAAACTGAATTAATCAAACAGAGAATAAAGAATAGTATTGAAAGATAAAAGCAAAACGATCCAGGAATTACAAAACCTCAAGTGTCGGCGAAAGCCGATTACAGCAGATTAATCCAAGGGGATTAGTTCTCCATCACAAACACAGTACAAAACCCTAAAAACATTTGTAAAACAGTGAAAATTCGATCCTTGTTTCTGTCTGCCGTGGCCTTTTTATAGATCAGGATTGCGTCACGGTTGTGATGGCCATCACGGCTAGGCCGTGACCGGTTCTGCCAAGGGCGCGCATTCAAATTCTGGTCTGTCACGGCCGTGATCCTTTCTGACTTTGGGTGCTGATCTGTCACGGCTGTAACCTCCATCACGGCTAGGCCGTGATCAGTTCTGTTCTTCATTGTCTTCTCATCACGCCCGTGATGGGCATCACGGTTAGGCCTTGATGCTTTCTGTCTTTCATGGATAGCTTATCACGGTCGTGACCAGTGTCACGACTGGGTCGTGATGGCTTCTGCTTCTAAATGTCCTTCCCTTCATGCTGTCCTTATTAACCTGAAAACATGAAACAGCAGTAAGTGCTTTATTTGGCTCAAAACTAGCTAAAATATCCTAAAACTACTTAAGAGACTCAAAACCTTGCTTGAGGACAATCAAGTCTAACTTGGGCGAAAACGAGATGTAATTAGCACAAGACCATGGTCATACTAGTCATAAAACTAGATGATCCAGTGGCTTATCAACACCCAGTCCATCAAATTTGCACTTGCTGTGGACGAGGAAGTCCCGTCCATCTTGCTGTTGGACAGGGAGACCCCGTCCATCACATTTGCACTTGCTGTGGATGGGGAAGTCCCGTCCATCTTGCTGTGGGATGGGGTGGTCCCGTCCAGTCCATCACATTTGCACTTGCCGTGGGACGGGGAAGTCCCCGTCCTTCTTCTTTGTTGGACGGGGAGACCTCGTCCATCACATTTGCACTTCTTTGTGGATGGGGAAGTCTCGTCCATCTTCTTTGTGGGATGGGGTGGTCCCGCCCGATCCATCACATTTGCACTTGCTGTGGACGGGGAAGTCCCGTCCATCTTGCTGTTGGACGGGGAGACCCCGTCCATCACATTGGCACTTGCTGTGGATGGGGAAGTCCCGTCCATCTTGCTATATTGGACGGGGTGGTCCCGTCCAGTCCATCACATTTGCACTTGATGTGGATGGGGAAGTCTCGTCCATCTTGCTGTTGGACGGGGTGGTCCCGTCCAGTCCATCACACCTGCTGTTGGACGGGGTGGCCCCGTCCAGTCCATTGCTTTGCACTTGCTGATGGACGGGGTGGTCCCGTCCATTGCTTTGCACTTGCTGATGGACGGGGTGGTCCCGCCCATTTCTTTGTACTTGTAGATGGACGGGGTGGTCCCGTCCATTGCTTTGCACTTGCTGATGGACGGGGTGGTCCCGTCCATCCTTTGCACTTGACTTGATGGATGGGGTCCGCCCTCCCTCGAGGTGGTCCCCCGTCCAGCCCTTGACCTGCCAATGGGCCGGGGTAGTCCCGTCCGATCCCCTTGACTTGCCAATGGACGGGGTGGTCCCGTCCAATCACGGCACTTACCAATGGATGGGGTGGCCCCCACCATTCCATTTCTTTGTACGTGTTGTGGGATGGGGGGCTCCGGCCCATTGCTTTGTACTTGTTGATGGATGGGGTGGTCCCGCCCATTGCTTTTCACTTGTAGTTGGACGGGGTGGTCCCGTCCTTTGCACTTGTTGTTGGACGGGGTGGTCCTGTCCTTTGCTTTGTACTAGCCGATGGACGGGGTGGTCCCGTCCATTGCTTTGCACTTGCTGTTGGACGGGGTGGTCTCGTCCATTCCAATGCATTTGCCTTTGAGCCCGTCCAGTCCCTTGCACTTGCTAATGGACGGGGTGGTCCCGTCCAGTCCTGTCCCTTGCATTTGTTGAATGACGAGGAGGTTTCGTCCACTTCAATTATTTTATTTCTGTTGGACGAGGGAGTTCCGTCCACTTCAATTATTTAATTTCCGTTGGACGAGGAGGTTCCGTCCACTGCAATTATCTTTTCTTATTGGACGAGGAGGTCCATCCAGTGTATATCTACTTTTGCATATCTAAGTTTCTGTTGGGATGAAGAGATTCTGTCCACTGCAATTTTATTTTCAGGCTGAAGGCTAAAGAATAAAGAAAGAAGAAGAAGGTAATGAAGAAAGGACGAAAAAAGAAGGGGATGAGGACAATCAACAAAAAAGGAAAGGAGATTGAGTTACTTCTCCTAACCCTAAAAAAACCCTATTTTACACATCAGACAAGACATCGTTTCCTCCTCTACCCATTGGTCCTTCTTCTTCCTCATTCCCCCCTCGTTTTAACCTAGCACCCCCACTCCTAACCCTAAAGAAAAACATCTTATACATCAGACAAAACCCCACCTCTTGCTCTCTTCAAACATGCAACCTTCACATCAAATCACCTCCTTTCCACTGCTCACGCCGCCCCCATCTGGACACACGCTACTTCTGCTCAGAACCACCCAAACCCCGGACTTAGTGAAGACCAACCTTGAAGCCACTGGGTAAGAAGAAGCATGAAGTCCTCTCCTTCATCTATAAAAGGGGAGAGTATTTTCTGGAAAAAAGGGGGAACATCTTGGAGAGGATTTTAGGAGGGAAGACATTTTCTAGAAAAAAGAAGGAAGGAAAAATCAAAGAGGAGGTAGAGAGGGGAGATACAAAGAGTGAGGAAGAAGAGAGAGATTTTATCTAACATTTTCTTTGTGAAGAAAAAGAGGTTAGAAATCTGAGCCCCTTTTCTCTTCTCTATTATGAAGAGTGGGTAAAAAAGAAGGGTTAAAAGAGTAAGGGAAGTTGAAATGTAAAGGTTTTGATCTTGAAACCTCATCACTGGTTGGAAATAAAATCATTGTTATTCTGCTCTCATTTGGAAATCCTTGTTCTCTCTGTTGATATTACTACAATAAGTTTCTCGTGACATTCTTATTTTTCTGTTCCACCGCTCACTAAATAAGTTAGCAAAAAGTTTCATTTCTACATTTCATTTCTGTCCTATTTTCAAGAAGTAAAATCATTTTTTTTACATTAAAATAGAAGATGATCACTTGATCAAAACAATCTTCTTTTTTGGGTTGCCCTATGACAAGTGTCATGTTCAACCCTTCAGGTTTTAAGGTTGTTCTGTGGACTTACGTGCCATGTTCAACCTCACATAGGTTCGATCAAAAATTTCACAACTGAGGATGGTTCTTTCTTAAAAGACGATTCTTGGGTAAAACAAATATCTTCAAAGTTATTAATAATTTACACAACTAATTTCGGGTAACCTTTCATGGATGTTCTAGGGTGGCGTGGGGCTGGTACTCCATGCCTTCCCTAGACATAATCGACTCCCGAACCCAAAGCTTTTTCTAAAGGGTTTTCCAACTTCCCTGGGATTAAATAAAGTTGGTGGCGACTCCATGTTTTCTCTCTAAGAGGAAAGACTAGTCTTTTTTTCTTGGTCGCTACACCAGCAACTCCCCCAATCTGCATCAACATATGCAAAAAGCCGCAGGGAAGAGTGTGCAGGGAAAAGAATGCCTTGGTCAGGAATGCCCTTGAGATCTTGCAGTACATGATGCACTGCATGAAGGTTAGGAGTGCGTGGAGCAGCCAAGAATTGGCTCAATTAATTTGTTGACTTCAAAGGTTATGTGGCCGGTAAATGGTAAGATACATCAACCTTCCTATCAGTCTTTTGTACAAAGAAGAATCTGGGAATGGATCCCCATCTATAGAGTTGAGATGAATATTAGGATCCATATGAATAAGTGAGTTCTTGACTGAGATAAGACCTATCTTAGAGTAACCGAACTGTATACTTCCATTGGCACAAGTGAATACCTTTGGTGGACTTTGCGATCGATTTCAAGTCCCATAAAATACTTCAAATCACCAATCACTTTGAGTTTAAAATGATCTACCAACCAAGATTGAGCTTGCTTGATTGACGATTAATTAGGTCCGGTTAGGATGATATCATCCACATATACAAGAAGGATTACAAGTTGAGAGATTGATCCATTGAAAAGAGGGAATGATCTGTCGTGGGCTGCACAAACCTCATTTTAAGAATGGTAACCCAAGCCCAAGCAAAGGAGAGAATCAGATTTATTTTTCATATGATTTCATCTCCATTTATGGGCAGACTAATTATTTTCTACGATTCCTAAACTTATGAAATCATTGTCTAGAAGATTGTCGTAGGCCATAAAGAGACTTGTTAAGTTTACAAACCAAGTTCTCCCCCATAATATGATACCCTTTTGGCAATTGCATGTAAACTTCTTTATTGAGATGTCCATTTAGAAAGGCATTATTGATGTCAAGTTGGAGGAAATGCCACTCTACTTGAGCAGCAAAGGACAAGAGAAGTCCCATTGCAGTTAACTTTGCTACATGTGAGAATGTAACCTGGAAATCAATTCCAGCTTGTGGAGTGAAGCCTTGAGCCACTAAACGGGCTTTATATCTATCCAGAGAACCATCAACCTTTAACTTTGCCTTATAGACCCACTTACATCCAATTTTCCTTTTGTCTGGAGGTAGGGGCTGGACTGTCCATGTATTGTTCTCTTCAAGAGCAGCCAACTCCACTGCCACGGCATTTTTCCCCTGAAGAAACTTGATAACTTGGTGAAAAATTGAGGCTCAAAAATCGCATTAACTTGCATGATAGTCTCTGTTTGGGGACGAAAGGTGATGACGGGATGTCAGTGACTTTGAATGGGTACCCTGCACTTTGCGACCACCTTCCTCCGCCGACCACCTTTCTTCGTCATCCTCTCCCCTTGTATGTATCATTCTTTCTTCCTTATATAATTCTCATTGTTCTTTATGTACTGTTATGCGTACCGTCTTCTTTATCTTTTGGTTTCCTATTTTGTTTTTATTACAATGAAATTAGAAAGAAGAGTTTGAAGCATATTGCCTCTAGTATTTGTTAATGGTAGCTTGTAAGCAAGCAATGCATTATTGTTCATTGAGTGTGACAATGTGAGTTTTCATTTTGGGTTTGGAAGTCCTTTTGAAATATTAATAGGTTCTAATGAAGTGAAACTTATAATTATAGATGGAATAAGTACAAATGAAGGTCTAAATTGTTGTTATTATTAGCATGATCCTTAATGTGTATATCAATCACCATTGGTAAGATGTTTTGTTTTTTATACCAATTTATAATGGAGAAAAACTGTATAATCTCTCCACATATGCTATGCTAATGAAATTTGTTAAAAATACAAGTGTTATGCTCCAACCAAATGCACCAAGTAGTATCATAGATTCCATAAAAGTTTAGCCTATTTACTTCTATGGTTCTACCGGAACTACTTAAGCTTAGTCACCAAAAGTTAGCTCAAAGGACCTCAGACACATGAAGTGTTCTCCAAAAGGGCCGAACAATGTATTTTAGAAAGAGAAAGTATCAGATTGGCTACTTAGAGGGGCTATCTTCCATTCCTATATTCTTGACATTGTATGCAATTAATGAAAGTCCGTAAAATATTTTTCTTTTATAGTAAATGCATAAGGCTAAAGTTTTATAACATCTTATTCAATTTTCTAATGCTTCCTATGCATGATCAAACTAAACAGCCATTTGGTTTCTTTCAATTTTCAACTCCACATATTATAACTGGTTGTATCATCAATTGTCAAATAGATCAACTTGTCCTTCTATTTAGTTGATTTTGGGTTCAGTGGTTCTATTCCACATGTTTGATATTAAATTTTCCTTGAGGACATCCTTTCACTAATTCAATTTCATGTCATATGCAATTATGTCAACATATTTTGCTGAAAATTCTAAGTCCGAGTTATCAATTTGATTTTATTTTGGTGTTTTACAGATAGTAATCACATGATACTCAAAGACATAATGAAATGAACATGGGACTAGTAGCTAATTGTTGTTGGACTATTTCTCTATTTTGGTTTTTTTTTTTGTCACATAAATATGTTCTTGATCTTATAGTTAGATTTTTTACTGGTTTTCCTTGATCTGGTTCTACTGATACTTTTAATATGTTCTGACTATTCTTATTGGGTGGCTTAAAATGCTTAGTTAGTGATTGTTCTGGGTGTGTAATTTATCTCTTTTTTCTACTAGTGTAAATCATTTGTTGTTAATGATTAATAAAATCAGAATCATTATTTCACATAGTAAGGCAACGGAGATAGAAAATTGTATTTTGTAGAAGAGACACAATAAGAGTATGTTTATTACAGATTATAAAAAAATGATTTTCATATTTTATAAATAATAATAATAATATTATTATTATTATTAGTATTTATTATGATGATTATTATTTCAATTTCTAAGTTACTAAAAACTACCTCATTCTAACATTTCTTAGTTGACATTTTTTTAATGTTGCGATTACAGCTAGATTACTCTACTCTAACCAAGTATTGATTCATTTTTTAATGCAGTTAAAAGTATACCTATCACCTTTATAAAAAAAAACGCATATCTATCAAAATATTAGTGAATGATATACTGGTAGTGGATACTACTATATACTATCGATGTTTTAATTTCTCCATTAATAATATGACTGTTTATTTTTCCATTATAGAGAAACAACATTGATAATTTACAATTTTTAAAGGTTACGGATCACAATTTTATATAACCTTTATAAATTTTGAAAAACAATAATTCATATTATTCTAATATTTCTATTTATTCCTTAC
The DNA here is from genome assembly GCA_030762895.1 of Sophora flavescens. Lineage (NCBI taxonomy): Eukaryota > Viridiplantae > Streptophyta > Magnoliopsida > Fabales > Fabaceae > Sophora > Sophora flavescens. The sequence continues at coordinate 145,639,616 of CM061064.1, forward strand.
TATTACATATATAAAAACTTATAATCAACAAATAATACTCCCTTGTTGAGAAATATAGTTGACATAATATAAATTTAACAAATGAGTGAGAATGAATAATACAAAACCTGTATTTTATTGGATTTGAAGTTAAATATAAATGACATTTAAATCAATACACGAATAAATTGTTGGATAAATAACCCTTACGATGCATGGTCTTAAAACAAAGTAGCAATATTGAAAAACTCAAAAAACCAATGCCAGAAAATAGATGTCACAACATACAACTTATATAAATAAATTTAAAAAACCAAAAGGATAGTCAAAAGGTATTAACAACATAGTCAAATGTTTTAGTCTTAGTAGGATGGTATCACATTCTAACAAAAGACTTGACACTACTGCATCCCAGACAACTTCATCATAGGGATAATGCATGGGGTGTGTGGGATTATAAATTGACATATTTTAAGTGTATTAGTTAATAAAATTTTTACAAAAAATTCAAAAAAAAAGGTTGGATTTTCTAATACGATTGTATTTTATGCTGATAACAATAGTATTTTAAGATTTAAATGGTGGCTGAAAAATTTAAAATTTATATCGCGTTTACTTTTGAAAAAGTTTATATTAACTACATTCTTTTCTTTTTTTGGCAATATTAACTACATTCCTGAGAACATCATTTCATGAAATGTTTTTCCTAATGTCAAACATGCAAATAAAACTTAGAGCCTTCATGTGGAAAATTTATTCCCGGGTAAGTTTTATGTCAAAGTCATAGAATGACCTTTTATCTCTCATACAAAAATGAAAAAAAATATCTCATATCACTTTTTCGGGATTCTGGAACTATATCTTATATGAAATGCCACCTCAATTAACTGCATTGTATTATATCATGGGTATATTTTTTCCATTAAAAAATCTATTGAATTTTTTCTTCTCTTTTCAATTTCATTTCAAATTAACTATTTTAAAAAAATAAAATATGTGTCTATCATACTAATTTTTTTTTTACGTTCTTAAAAATATATTTAATTTCTTTCTATCCTTTTTCTGTGCAAGTCAATCTTTTTTTCAAAATATATTTATCTAACATATTATTATTTCCCTATGAAACAATAAAATACCAGCAACAACTATATATTAATTCTATGTTAAAGAAATACTCTTAAGATTGTTATAAAAATATAATAAAATTAATAATTAACATAGAATTAACACAAGAACAAAGAAAAAATAGGCAGCAACTGAATATGCAATTAAATAAAATAAAGCTTGATGAGTGTGATTTCACCTCATATTTCCTCGACATTTTGCATGCATTTTCATATAGTTTAGGCATATTTAAGTTGATTTTTGTTAGTTTTTACATTGGAACGGGTACGGTGGTTTTGTGGTGTTTGCGTGCAGAAATTGAAGATTAAAATGCTCATGATCAGTTATGTTGGAGCTTGCACGAAGACGGAGCTTGAAAAGCAAGAAAAATGAGCCAAACAGAGCCCATCACGGCCTAACCGTGACAGCCATCACGGCCATGATCGAGCAAGGCTGAAAAGAAAAGAACGCAAAAGTTAGAACCTGTCACGGTCGTGATAGGCCAACCAATGCCAAGTTTTCCAAGACAGAATCTGTCACGGCCTGGCCGTGACAAGCATCACGGTCGTGACGCACAATATCTGAAAATTTAATTTGCTGATTTAATCTGATTTTGTAATAGTTTTGAATTCAAGTTACCCTACATTATAAATAGGACTCTAATGCTCGAAAATAGGGACCTCTTGACTGCTACCCATAGGCAAAATTTTGGATTTCTCTTCTTCTCAATTTCTTCTCTCCCTTTAGGATTTTCATGCTTTTGTTATTCAAAGTTGCTATGAACATGGCAATGCGCGAGTAGTCGTTTAATTTCTAGGAATTGGGGCTATGCTCAAGACTCGTTTTATGTGATGAATTGACGTTTTGTTTCTTGTTAATTTCAATTTTGCTTTCGATTTGATTCCTGTAACGCCCTTCGTTACATTAGTAACCCAAATTAATTTCAAAAAAAAATCATTCAAAATATTTAATTAAAAAACATAAGTCATAAAATTTTTCTCAAATAACTAAGTATGAAAATACCCCGTATTAAATAAAATAATAGTATTTACAAAGTATTGAAAAATATTATTGAATCCAATCATTTGAATAAAAACTAAAAGCCTCAAAATCGGGCATCTAATTACAATCTGAGAAAAATAGTATGTAAACCAAAGAGCGTCATCCGCATAATACTCCAAACCATATTACATTACTAACCAACTAGCTAATCAAAGATAACTCTTCAGATCTCTGGATCCTCAATAGCGATGTCATCGGGCTCTGAAAACAATACTTATAATGAGATATAAAATCCCAGTGCACAACAATACATTTATAAAATGTTTCGAAAATAATGTTGTTCTCAGTCGGTGCGGTAACCGAAAAAACTGTCCATGGTATCCGCTAATTTCCTAAAATAATATATAAAAAAAATACTTTTAATAACAACAAAAATTTCATCAAGTCAAATGCATATAGCATAAGATCAACTCGTCTCAATGCATCACATTCCACATACCAAGTAAATTCTAAATTAATCCAAGTGGCTCGTAGGCCTCATAACTAATATGGTCTCTTGCCGGCATGATATAAATCTCACACATCACATGACAATGGCGTCCCATTGCCCACCCCTACTCATGAGGAATGTTTCGATGTCACCCTCATGTCGGGGACATTTCTATTTCGATACCTCCCATGTGCACATGGCGGTATTTCTCCCTTTTCGACACCCCAACGTGTGGCAGTGTTACTTTCGATACCCCTTTTTAGGCGGTATTGCTCTTTTTCGACATCCCAATTATATGGGGATGTTACTTTCGATACACCATTACGGTGGTATTACTTTTCGATACTCCTATCATAGGTGGTATTGCGGCAAACATCATACAACATATTATAACTCAAATATGTCATGTCTCATACATGTAACAAACTATTTTCCACGAATTAAACAAATAAATTTCTCCCAACAACAAGCAATCACGAATATCACAATATATCATCCATGAATAAGCATCTTACAACATCAATTAATCAACTTATTCCCCTTTTAACAAAAACCCCCAATTTTAGAAATTAGGTTACTGACAATATGCATCAAATCAATTAAAAACTCCCAATTTCATATGGTAATTTATTGTCAACACAAACAATCATATATACCATGGAAAGGGTTCGTAAAAAGTATTATTACTCACCTCTTGAAGACCTCCAAATAGCTCTAAGCATTTCCTACTGCGAATCCTAACGTTTGCCAAGAGTTATCATCATCTTCCTCTTCCTAGCCTCCCTCTTCCACAACTATCTCTTCTTAATCCTTGAATTTCTCCTCTTCTTAGCCGTTTCTGAGTTTCTGGGTGTAATTAGGGTTCAAAAACGCACCATAAGAGTATTAAGATTCTATTTATAGAGCCCCCAATAGCCCAAAACGTGTAAAAACGCGCTAAGCTCGCTTACTCTGCATATGGTGCTGTATTTCGCACATATCGTGAGTTATAGACATTCATAAATTATAAATTTTATGTCGTTGGAAAGATAAAAGAATTGTCTACAACTGTTATGAAGACCACAAAATCTGAAACCGATGTTTAGATAGTCAAAACGTGGATAGAATTTTAAAAAAAATGGTTTTGGCGCTGGAACATGAATAGTGTGTACGATTTTGGTCATAACTTGAGCTACAAGAATCCAATTTGGACGAATTTGGTGTTTATGGAAAGCTAAGAGACAGGGATATATTTCTTATGCAGATCTCGAACTCAAACAAGTTCTCTTTGGTTACGAAATATCTATCTGAAGTTAGGTATCTAGTCATATTATGTGAAATTGAGCTTAAAACACTCAAACTATCTATTTATAATGGGTAACACAGCATGGGCTGATCATTGCATTTTAATATACTTTTTATAGCATTGCACTTGGTGTTTTTGGATGTGCTTTGTACCCAATATTGGATTCTTAGCATGTTTTCATATATTTGGGGTCTTAATTGGGCTTTAATGAATTTCTTAGTCAATTTTCGGATTTTAGTGCATCCTGACCCGTCTCCCTTCTGCAGGCTATAACTTGGTCTATACTTGTCCGATTTGAGTGTTCTTGGTTGAGTTGGAAAGCTAAGAAACAGACCTACAACTGTCATGTTGACCGCTCATCCCAGTTCGGAAGTTTTGATGGTCGAAAATTCTAATTACCGAAGCTGTCCAGATTAGTGCGGGAATTGGAATTATTGTTGTCATATCTCCATGTAATCAATCATCAATGGGCCAATTAATTCCCATTGCGCTCTCTAGCTCAGACATATTAGTTTACCCTAGGATTATAAGTAGGTGGTTTTGAGACCTTGTTTATCATCTTTGGAGAGGCGTCTGCTTATAGGGTTTTGTCTCTCCTCTCCTTCTTCTTCAATTCTTATTTTCGTTTAAGCCTCCTATGGAAGGCTAAATTCTTAGATTGATTCACTGGTTGGGGATTTTTACAAAGACCTTGAGGTTTGGTTTTCAATGTTAATTTCATTTTTGTAATTCTATATCTTTTCCTTTTAATCCTTCATCTATTGATCAATGTTTGCAATTCCATTTTTGTGTCTTGATGCTTAATCACTCAAACTCGTTTTTGCATTCCAATCTAATTATAATCTGATTTGAGATTATTCGAAGCATGTTGATCGCTTGTTTTGATTTATTACGAATAAGGATTGATAGGATCTATGACGCTTAGTGTAGGTTTGATTGAACTCGGTTATAAGATTGATTATGGTTTTGTGACGCTTGTTCCACAATTATAATTAATCAAATTCTGTTATGCTTAATCCAGTAGGAATTTCGTATAGAATTAATTGATGCTTGATTGATTAATTCTATGATCAAACAAGAATTCTCATCTCTCTTTTACAATCTATTTTCTTCTCTCATTGAATTCAAAATTCCCCCCTTTTTCTCATTACTTTGCGTGATTCTTGTATTTGGTTAATTGAATCAGAGATCCTTGCGAGACGACCAAGGTTATCACCTTGTACTACAGTTTTAAATTTTGATTCATTTGACCCGTGTGCGACAGCGGATCATGGGCCTTGATATGCTTATGTTTCCTATCATTATTGCCGCAATAATTTAGTCTAGGGTAGGTTCTTATCCTTCTTTAAAAAAAAAAGAAGAAAACATGCAATTTGGCTAAAGCCAAATTTTTTATATTGCTAACAAAGAATCCTACGTGCTATTCACGTAGGTTTCTTAATTACTTAATTTATTTTTATTTTATTTTTTTAAATCAATTTTACATTATTGTGGAACCCGCTGGATTTTTAATATAAAGAAAACAATTATAATAAACTCTTATACTACCCTTTTTTTATTAAAATAATTATATTTGAATTTCTAGGATGTTACAATTCCTATTGCTTGAATTACTTGTAAATTCGGTGGCCACTTATTTGCTTGTCGTAGATACTCTAAGGACGAACTTAGCGGTGAACTTAGGTATCGGATCTATAGGAATCAAACTTAGGACTTAAATCACGAGAGTTAGAAGCGGTCCTTCGAGGGCTCACTGAATTGTCACAAAGCTTAAAGGGTTCGATTTAAATTTAATTACCACGAGAGTAGGGGTTGGTTTAATTGGGCACGGTTCTTGTATCCCGAGAGGGAACATTAACTTATTTAGGATAAATTCACCTTCAAAGCAATTTTGATTATTAACAAGAGGGGTAGTCAATTTAGTAGCATGAGCAGTCTTGTTGGCAACCCAATTCCTGGAAATCTTTTTTAATATTGAAAAATCCCATATTTGATTTGATTGCTATTTTAATTGATTGTGTTTTAAATATTTGATTTGCTAGTTAATTCATATTTTAAAAACCAAATCTTTTCCAAATTTTTTATATAGTTTAGTTAAAATTGATTTAATAATTAATTGTTATTTAAGATCACGGTCTCTGTGGGTTCGATCTTTTATTACTTGACGATGAAGCCGTACACTTGCGGAATCACGCTCATCAATTTTTTGGCGTCGTTGTCGGGGACTGTGCTTTCTTAAATTTCAATTTAATTTTTAAATTGATTTTTCTGGACATTTTTTTATTTATTATTTATTTCTGTTTATTTTTTTCTCTAGAGTATCTATCTCTCTCTTGCAGATATTTTTCTCTTTTATGCAAAGATCCCAAAGTCTTGGAAATCTTATTGAAGTTGACCCGAGATCGAAAGGACCTTTCATAGACGTATGAGATTACAAAGACAAAGAGAGAGAGGTTGATTCCCATTCCATTCATGGCGAATCTACCGGATACCAAACCACTGAAGGACTACGCAACCCCAAATGCTAGGGGTTTGCAAACTGGGATTGCTAGGCCAGAAATTGAGGCGGAGAACTACACTATACCACCTCAGTTAATTGGCATGATTAGGCAACTTCAATTTGGAGGATTACCCTCGGAGGACCCGACTGATCATGTGGAGACATTCTTGGAGTTCACCGATGCAATAAGAATTCAAGGTGCCTCAATTGATGGTATTCACCTGAGGTTATTGCCCCCCTCTATGACTGGAAAGGCAAGAGCTTGGTTGAAGCAAGTGCCCGCTAATACTTTGTCAACTTGGGACCAACTGGAGCAGGCATTCTTGAAAAAATTCTTCCCTCCATCCAAGACTGCTTACCTACGAACTCAGATCACCAGCCTCTTCCAAAAGGACGGAGAGTGCTTATCCGAAGCTTGGGATTGTTACAAAGGATTGCTAGAGTCTTGCCCACATCATGAGCTCGAGAGGTGGTTGTTAGTTCATACCTTCTACAACGGATTGGATTACTCTTCGAAGGTGTCACTTGACTCCGCAGCTGGTGGAGCCTTTATGAATAGACCACTGACTGAAGCCTTCAATATCATTGAAAACATAGCCACCAACTATCGCCAATGGGGTTCAGAAAGAGGTAATAACCCGAAAAAGCTTTCGAGGGGTAAATTTGAAATGCATAGTAATGATTTAATTATGTCTAAATTTGACTCATTGAATAAATGTTTTGATAAGCTTGAAAAGGCTAATGTGAGTTCAATAGGTGCTACTAATGTTGTTTGTGAGATTTGTGGAATGCAAGGATATGACATAATGGAGTGCCCACAAGGTATTGCTCCTGGATCCCGATTGCCGGGGAACAAGTGAACTCTTGTCACAATTTCTATGACACGAACCCGAAGTTGTCAAATTATGTTCCCCAAAATCCTTACAACCAAGTAAGGAAGAATAATCCTTATCTCTCCTACAGGAACTACAACAACACATTGAACCACGAATTCTAAGAAGGCTAAGGTAATGTGAAACCTGCATCGGGGTATCCTCAGGTACAAAAGTCTAAACTTGAGTCTCTTATGGAAAGTTTTGTTGCTACTCAAACTAAGCAGAATGAAGAATTTAGGCAACAAGGTAGGGCAGTTAATGAGGCAATAAAAGAGTTAACATCTAAGGTAGATAACTTAGCCATCTATAACAATATGTTAGAAACTCAAATGGCCCAACAAGAGGGCAATTCAAATAGGCAACTGGGCAAGTTTCCTGGACAACCTGAAGTGAACCCAAATAATGAACAATGTAAAGCTGTGAGTTTAAGGATCGGTAAGAAACTTGAGGATCCCGAGGCTAAAGGGGAGAGTGATAACAAGAGTGTAGATGAGGATGAGGAACCTACTAAGACACAACCCTTAAAAGAGGAGGAACCTAGTGAAAAAGTGTCTAAGTATGTCCCTCCACCACCTTACCAACTCCCGATACCTTTCCCTCAAAGGTTGGCTAAGGCCAAGTTAGATAAGCAATTTGGGAAATTTCTAGAGGTCCTTAAGAAATTGTACATTAATATACCCTTCACTGAGGTATTACAACAAATGCCCACATATGCTAAATTTCTTAAGGACATCTTGTCAAATAAGAGAAAGCTAGAGGATTATGAAACAATGGCTTTAACTGAGGAGTGCAGTGCTTTAATTCAAAATAAATTGCCTCCTAAATTGAAAGATCCATGTAGTTTCTCTATTCCTTGCTTGATTGGTAACACTAGTTTTGATAAAGCTCTTTGTGATTTGGGGGCTAGTGTTAGTCTTATGCCCCTCTCTGTTTGCAAGAAGTTAGAGATGGGTGAACTAAAACCCACAACAATCTCCATTCAATTGGAGGATCGGTCCGTCAAATTCCCTGTAGGCATCTTGGAGGATGTTCCTATTAGAGTGGGTAAATTTTTCATTCCTGCGGATTTTGTGGTACTTGAAATGGAGGAGGATTCCCAAATCCCCATTATTCTTGGTAGGCCTTTCTTGGCTATCGCAGGAGCAATTATTGATGTTAAAAATGGAAAATTGACTTTAAATGTGGGTGATGATAAAGTTGAATTCGATTTAACTAAATCTAGTAAACACCCTTCTTTTCAGGATTCTTGTTGCAGTGTTGACTTAATGCACCAAGCGGTGAAAGAAGAATCCACTCAAGCTTGTGTTGATGATCCATTGGAAATGTGTTTGATTGGTGGAGACTTAAATGCTCATGGAGGAGAAGTAAGGAATTATGCCCGCTTCCTGGAGGCTAGTCTGGAAATTTCTCCTCACAAAACAAAGAAAGAAAAACTTAAGTTGAAACCAAAGACTAAAGATTTGAAAGATGAAGAAACTCCTAAGGTAGAACTAAAACCTCTTCCTTCCACATTGAGGTATGAATTTCTTGGTCCTAACTCTTCCTATCCGGTAATTGTGAATGCTAGCTTGAATGAGTTGGAAACTGAGAAATTGCTTAGGGAGCTTAGAATGCATAGAAAGGCGATAGGATATACAATTGATGATATTAAAGGTATAAATCCTTCCTTTTGCATGCATCGCATTTTAATGGAAGATGAGCATAAACCATTCATTGAGCATCAACGTAGGTTGAACCCTAATACGAAAGAGGTGGTTAAGAAAGAAGTGCTTAAGTTGTTAGATGTGAGGGTTATTTATCCAATCTCCGATAGTGAATGGGTCAGTCCGGTGCATGTGGTTCCTAAGAAAAGGGGATGACTGTTATTGAAAATGAAAAGAATGAACTAATCCCCACTAGGACGGTAACCGGGTGGAAAATGTGCATTGATTATAGGAAGTTAAATAAGGCAACAAGAAAAGATCACTTCCCTCTCCAATTTATTGATCAAATGCTTGAAAGGTTAGCTAGGCATTCATACTTTTGTTACTTGGATGGTTATTCCGGTTTTCATCAAATTCCTATACATCCTAGTGATCAAGAAAAGACCACATTTACTTGTCCCTATGGCACTTTTGCCTATAGGAGAATGCCTTTTGGTCTATGTAATGCACCTGTAACTTTTCAAAGATGCATGACTGCAATTTTTTCTGAATTTATTTAAAACATCATGGAGGTTTTTATGGATGATTTTTCTGTTTATGGAAATACCTTTGATGACTGTTTAACAAATTTGTCTAAGATTTTGCATCGATGTGAAGAAACTAATTTGGTATTGAATTGGGAAAAATGCCATTTTATGATAAAAGAAGGTATAGTTCTTGGGCACTTGATTTCTGGAAGAGGTATTGAGGTGGATAGGGCCAAAATTGATGTTATTGAAAAATTGCCCCCACCGGTAAATGTGAAAGGAGTTAGAAGTTTCTTGTGACACGCCGGGTTTTACCGGCGTTTCATCAAAGATTTTTTAAAAATTTATAAACCTTTATCTAACCTATTGATGAAAGATATTCCATTTGATTTTAATGAGGAATGTTTAAGTGCATTTTGTAGGTTGAAGGAAGCTTTGACCACCGCTCCCATTTTGCAAACACCGGAATGGACTGAGCCATTTGAAGTAATGTGTGATGCTAGTGACTACGCCGTGGGAGTGGTGTTGGGACAAAGGATAGACAAGAAGATCCATGCAATATACTATGCAAGCAAAACTCTAGATGGAGCTCAAGCCAACTATGCCACCATTGAGAAAGAGTTGCTCGTGGTTGTCTTTGCATTTGAGAAATTCATATCATACATTGTGAGGTCAAAAGTCATTGTGTATACCGACCACTCCGCACTAAAGTACCTCATGACTAACAAGGAAGCAAAGCCAAGGCTCATCCGATGGATCCTTCTCTTGCAAGAATTTGACTTGGAGATTCGGGATCGGAAAAGGACAGAGAACTTGGTTGCGGACCAGTTATCTAGACTTGAACCATTGGAACACAAGAAGGACAACCTGCCTATAGACGATTCTTTCCCTGATGAGCAACTGTTCGCCATCTTGGGAGATAATGCTCCATGGTATGCGGATTTTGTGAATTATTTTGTATGTGGGATTCTACCACCGGAGTTCAATTATCAACAGAAGAAGAAGTTCTTTTCCGATCTCAAGAACTACGTGTGGGATGGCCTTACATTTTCCGCAAGTGTGCGGATAATATTTACAGAAGGTGTATTCCAGAAGTCGAGGTTCCAAGTATCTTGAGTTGTTGTCATTCCTCATCTTACGTAGGACATGCTAGTGCCTCAAAGACAGCGGCCAAGGGAAACATCTCTAAGAGGCATGAAATGCCACTCAACACGATGCTAGAAGTAGAGATATTTGATGTTTGGGGAGTTGACTACATGGGACCCTTTCCTTCCTCTTGCAACAATAAGTTCATTCTTGTAGCCGTTGATTACGTCTCTAAATGGGTGGAAGTCATTTCATCCCCAACAAGTGATGCAAAGACCATAATCAAACTATTCAAGAAGGTGATTTTTCCAAGGTTTGGAATCCCAAGGGAAGTTATTAGTGATGTAGGATCGCACTTCATTGAAAAACAATTTGAAAAACTCCTACTCAAATGTAGAGTCACTCATAAGGTTGCTACACCTTACCATCCTCAGACAAGTGGCCAAGTCGAAGTTTCCATCCGAGAGATAAAGAGCATTCTAGAGAAGACTATTTCAAGTTCGAGAAAGGATTGGTCCTTAATGCTTGATGATGCTCTTTGGGCTTACCGTACGGCTTACAAGGCTCCTATTGGGATGACACCCTTTAGACTTATTTACGGGAAGCCATGTCACTTACCAGTCGAGCTTGAGCATAAGGCCTTGTGGGCTATTAAGATGCTAAACTTTGATATAAAAGCCGCTGGGGAAAAGAGAATCCTTCAACTTCATGAACTTGATGAGCTAAGATTGGATGCTTATGAGTCGACAAGATCTTACAAGGAGAGTACAAAGAGGTGGCATGATAAGCATATCCTTCGTAGAGAATTCCATGAAGGAGAACTAGTGCTACCCTACAACTAAAGGTTGCGGTTATTCCCAGGAAAGCTCAAGTCTAGATGGTCCGGACCATATAAAGTCTTGAAAGTATTTCTATATGGTGCCGTCGAGGTTTGGAACTAGGAACGTGGAACATTCAAGGTCAATGGACAGAGGTTGAAGCACTACCTTGGAGAACATCTACTTGAACAGGAGGTTGCACTTTCCCTCCTCAATCCATCAACAAAGGATTGAAGAGAGTATGGTCAAGCTTATGACCGTAAATAAGCTCTTCTTGGGATGCAACCCAAGCTTTCTTTCCCTATTTAATTTGTTTTTGAATTTTGTTTTTTTGAATAATTTGAGAAGATTAAGGGAATAAAGATCACAAATTAATGGATTTGCCAAGTATTTTTCAGGTTAGGAAGGCATGAAAAGCAAAAAGGCATGGGGAAAATGAAGTCAGGGGAGATCATGGCCTGGCCCTGATGTCCATCATGGCCTGGCCATGATGTGAGACCAGAATTGATCACGCCCAGGCCGTGAAGGGGTCACGGCCGTGATGAGCCAACAGCTGAAGATCATAAAGGAACACGACCTAGCCGTGATAGCCCTCGAGGGCATGATATGAAGAATCCAGGAACATAACGCATCACGGCCCAGTCGTGATAGCCCTCACGGGCATGATACAGCTCAGCAGAAACTAGAGCCCGAACTAGAGGACATCACAGACTAGTCGTGAACATGATCACGGGCGTGATGTCAAGGAGCCATAAAGTCTGACTTGATCACGGTCTACCCGTGACATGGGTTACGGTCGTGACAGGCTAATAACTGAAGCCCAAAAGAGATCACGGCCCAGCCGTGATGTACCTTATGCTCGTGATGAAGTCTTGCACCATGACCCGAATTGGTCACGGCCTGCCCGTGATGAGGGTCACGGCCGTGACCGGACAGAAATTGTATACCCGAATATGTCACTGTCTGCCCATGATGAGGGTCACGGCCGTGACGCGCCGCTGTGTAAGTTTTAAAGAAAAAGCGCAGACACGCCCATCAGTCCAAAAGCAGCCCTAACCCTTTTCCTCCTCTCTTCATTCTCAAAAACCTCCATAGCCACCATCTCAAAGCTTCATTCCTCCATCGCTTTTCACACACTCATCACCACATCACTCATACACATAACCCATCATATTTCTCCTCTCACATCCATCATCTTCTACCTCTTCTCACCACCATACCCACACACTAAAACCTTCAAAAACTCACCTCCTCCATGACACCCATGCCCAACCAACACTACTCCCTTGCTCCCTACACCTAAATCATCAACCCAATCAAACCAAATTCTTCAATTTTGGGTAAAATAAAAAAGCCCCAATTTTGGAACCCTAGCCCCTGAAATTCGAATTTGAAGAAATCAACAGAGGGGATTGTGTATTTTGGTGCTTTGAGATTCATTAGAGCAAATCATGGCAAGCAAGCGTCAAAGGACAATCGAAGCCTCACGCCCTTGTACCAGAGGAAGTAGGAACCTAGGTAACTATTATGACTCTGATTCTTCTGATTCTAAAACTGATGAGCATGGATATGGGATTGTTTTCAAAGATAATGCTCAACAAGTTAGATTTAATATTTTGAAAAATAGGAAAATTGTCCAAACAAAATATCTTGATGATGCCTGCATAGACACTCTAGGACTGACCGTTGACATGAACTGGATGTTGGAAAACATAGGGTGGAGCGAGTTTGCTCGCACCCGATACCCTGCATTTGCTAGCCCTACTCTGGAGTTCTTGAGCTCTCTAAATGCCGAAATTCTGCAAGGGCCGCATTGCCTTGAGGGACGGATTACATTCCGGCTCTTTAACCAGGATTTTGTGCTAACCCTAGCTGAATTTAATGAAATTTTTTTTTTACCTGTAGTGGGTGACATGAGATACCCCTTAGGGTTTAGTGCACGTGATTTCTGGTCAATAATTGATTATGAGGGTAGGAGTTTTGATCCTAGGACATCCAAGTCCACAGCCCTCGTTAACCCGAGCTTAAGGTATATGCATAGGGTCATAGCCAACACCTTGTTTGGCCGAGGAGAGAGTGACGGATCCGTCCGCCAGGACGAGGTCTTTATACTTTGGGCCATGCTCCACCCTGAGAGCAATGTGGACACGGGGTCGTTTTTTGCTGTGCACCTCTTAAAGGTTTCCAATAGCTCAAGTGGTATATTGTAATCAGTTTAATCACCACCATATGCCATCATTTTAACTTTGATTTGGATGGTTTTGAGCCCGCCCCAGGACAGACACGTATTACCTTGCAGGCTTGTGAGGTCATGGGGATGATCGCCCAGGAAGATGACACCTACTCCCTGAAACACCCAAGGCGTAGGCACCCAATTCCTCACCTAAACCCCGCACTCTTGGATATAAAAAATCCGGCAAATTGGAAAGTGTCGGTGGGATAGGAGCCCGAGCCTATTGAGTTACAAAGGCCGTTACGCCCGCCACCATCGGCTAGGCTATCTGGGCGCCCATCTCCTTCTTCCTCTGCAGGTACATCATCTGATGATCCTTATGCACGGTTCTCGTCCACCTTTGGTACTATTCTAGCGAACCAGGAGCGCATCATGGAAGAGCAGCACGAGCAGAGAGCCATGATCCAGCAGCTCTATGACTGGCATCTGAGCCAACACCCACCACCACATCAGTGAGTTGTTCCATTTTCATTTTTATCCTCCCTCGGACCTGATTATTTACATTGGGGACAATGTAAGTTTTTAAGCTTGGGGTAGGGGTATTATTTTTGCATTCTTGCATGTTGCATTCATATAGGATAGTTTTGCATAATCACATGATTAGATTGCCCCTTGCTTAGAGTATGCATCCAATTGTGAAAACTTTGTGCCAAATAAACTGAGACAGTGAATTTTTGAACCCAATTTTTTTTTCTGTATTCTTGTGACAAGCTAAAAATAAAAAATGCTTGAGATGATCCTTTGATAGTTGATAATTAGCATGTTGTTCCTTGGATTTGTATTTCTCATTGATTTTGAACTACTAAATGTGAGATATTTGAGACAAAAATGGGTACTCACTAAATTTATCCCATTCTTTGTGATTGAGTGTTATCTTCCTCTTGGATTTTATTCTCTAGAACTTGACTTGAAACCGTTTTGAAACTTAGAAAATTTTTAAAACATATTTGAAAATGATTGAGGCACTAGGTATTTTTCTGGCCTTCTGAACTTTGACTGATTAAAAGCTACCCCTTAGTTACCCAATTTTGAGCCTAAAAGAATAAAATGATTTTCTTGGTACCTTGATTGATTTTGATGAATGATGCATGGTATGACACCTTTTAAAGTATTGTAAAAAGGGCAAAAGGGTGGTTTGAAAAAAAATTATTGTGGGATGAAAAGAAAAAATGGTCCTCTCAAGTTGAAAATCTCCCCTTCTCCAAATAAAAAAATAAAACAATAATATAAAAATGGAGAAGGGGATGAGAAAAATAAAGTGAGAAATAAAATGAAAAAGAAAGAAAGGTGGAAGAGTGATTTAAAGCCCAAAAAGGTAATTTAGAAGGTTGTCATGCTTTGCATTGTTTGATATTTTGTTTGCCTTCTTGAATTTTCCTTTTCTTGGTTTCCCCACCTAACGATTAATCCCATGGGCCCATTACAACCAAAATAAAAGACATCTTGATTCGTATGTGTTTTCACTAATAAAGTAGAGATTTGGTTAATAGTCAAGCTTATGGTAGAATACCTTCCTTGAGGAAATTGAGTGAATTGTCATATACCCTTAAACACTTGAGTGATGTGAGAAGAGTGCCCAAATTAGTGAGAGATATGAATTTAGGGAACCTAAGCTTCTAATTGGACTTGAAATTGATTGTCTCTTCGTTTCTTATTGGATATGCCCATTACTTGGATTTATTACTCGGGTTCTAGGTTCACTGTCCATGCTCTGATTGTTTATCTTTTCTGGCCTTAATTATTGCTTTAGAACGAGTAAAATCTCAAGCTTGGAGTAGTTTGATGAGTGTGATTTCACCTCATATTTCGTTGGCATTTTGCATGCATTTTCATATAGTTTAGGCATATTTAATTGGATTTTTGTTAGTTTTTACCTTGGAACGGGTAAGGTGGTTTTGTTGTGTTTGTGTGCAGGAATTGAAGATTAAAATGCTCAGGATCAGTTATGTGAAGCTTGCACGAAGACGGATCTTGAAAAGCAAGAAAAATGAGTCAAACAGAGCCCATCACAGCCTAGCCGTGACAGCCATCACGGCCATGATCGAGCAAGGCTGAAAAGAAAAGAACGCAAAAGTCAGAACCTGTCACGGCCAGGTCGCGAGCCAGGCCGTGATGGCCATCGCGGCCGTGACAGGCAAACCAATGCCAAGTTTTCCAAGACAGAATCTGTCACGGCCTGGCCGTGACAGGCATCACGGTCGTGACGCACAATATCTGAAAATTTAATTTGGTGATTTGATATGATTTTGTAATAATTTTGAATTCAAGTTACCCTACATTATAAATAGGACTCTAATGCTCGAAAATAGGGACCTCTTGACTGCTACCCAAAAGCAAAAATTAGGATTTCTCTTCTTCTCAATTTCTTCTCTCCCTAGGATTTTCATGCTTTTGTTATTCAAAGTTGCTATGAGCATAACAATACGCGAGTAGTCGTTTTATTTATAGGAATTGGGGCTATGCTCAAGACTCGTTTTATGTGATGAATCAACGTTTTGTTTCTTGTTAATTTTAATTTTGCTTTTGATTTGATTCCTATTGCTTGAATTACTTGTAAATTCGGTGACTACTTATTTGCTTGTCGTAGATACTCTAAGGACGAACTTAGCGGTGAACTTAGGTATCGGATCTATAGGAATCAAACTTACGACTTAAATCACGAGAGTTAGAAGCGGTCCTTCGAGGGTTCACTGAATTGTCACAAAGCTTAAATGGTTCGATTTAAATTCAATTACCACGAGAGTAGGGGTTGGTTTAATTGGGCACGCTTCTTGTATATCCCGAGAGGGAATATTAACTTATTTAGGATAAATTCACCTTCAAAGCAATTTTGATTATTAACAAGAGGGGTAGTCAATTTAGTAGCATGAGCAGTCTTGTTGGTAACCCAATTCCTGGAAATCTCTTTTCATATTGAATTGCATTTTAAATATTTGATTTGCTAGTTAATTCTTGCTTTAAAAACAAAATCTTTTCCAATTTTTTTTTATATAGTTTAGTTAAATTGATTTAATAATTAATTTTTATATAGATCACGATTCGATCTTTTTATTACTTGACGACGAAGCCGTACCCATGCAGAATCACGCTTATCAAAACTCATAAAAATAAACTTATCGATTTTGGCTGAGGCGTGCAAAGCACTGGGCTTAAGAGTATTTTGTCACTACAAGTAGATTACTCGGTACAGTTGGTCTTAAATCTAGTACTCTACGGGATACAACAGGTACTTCTTGCTAGCACTGCACATGAAATAATAATGACACAAGAACAACTGTTATTGAATCCTCAAGGGAACAAAGAAACTCAAATATTTTCTCCCCGTAATCTAAATAATATCTGCTGTGCTGCGCTCAATTTCAATCACTTCCCTATGTGCTCAACAACTTTTACCATACAGTGCTGTATAAAGAAACCAATTTTAGAAGTGCAAAAACACCAAGATGAGCGGGCTTTTTTATGGTTATAGTGCAAAGTAGGAGAGAGGAAAAAGTCATCCGAATGAGTGCAAAATCCTTTTGGTTTTATGGAAAATTCTCACAGAGCCTAACCTTGCGCAGTACTCTTAATAAAAAAAAACGTATTTGTCCCATTTTGAAACTTCCTCTACGGGCTGTATTTATTATGGCCAATATCAAAAGTGAAAGTCTTAGAATTAGGAATAAAATATTAGGTGGAAAACGTAACTGTTGTAACAATAGAAATTGTGGATTGAACCTTTGAAGGAATAAAGACTCAATTAAAACAAAATTATTACTATATTAATATTTAGCTTTAAAATAAATAATAAAAAATAAGATAATAATATAACAGTTTATTGTATGAGTGGTTGAGAGCTCGTGAGCTTAAAGCTAGCCACAATACGAGTCCCGATGGTGAGGCAGCGCAGGAGCATTGGTGTAAACCCCCTCTTAGGTTTCTCAAATGTAATATTGATGCTTCCTTTTTTCCTGATAACAACCAGGTTGGTATTGATATGTGTTTAAAAGATGAGTCTGATAATTTTTTGGGAGCAAAGACTCATTGGTTGAAGCCTATCACGAACGTTCATTTGGGGGAGGCGGCTGGTATTTATTTTGCCATCAACTGGATGAAAGAGTTACAAAGGGACAAAGTGATTTTTGAACTTGACTCCAAGACAGTGGTTGATAGTATGAATTCATCTTGTAGTGATCTGTCTGATTTTGGTGCTTTTATTTTTTCTTGTAACGATTTGATTTCCGTTTTTTGTCCAAACTCTCATGTGGAGTTCACTAGGAGGCTTGTCAATATAGTTGCTCATAACCTTGCTAGGGTGGTCATAGATTTTACTAGTGCTGATCTTTTCTTTGATATCCCAACATGTATTGACTCTTTGATTATTAATGAAATGCAATAAGATTCTATTGTCAAAAAAAAAAAACCATCATCAAAAGAAAGTTTTATAAAATACATGTTACTCATCATCCTAATTACATAATCAATCAACCAATTTGAAGAAAGAAAGAAAGAAAGAAGATAGTAGTATGAGTGCAAAATAACTACCGTCAAAGTAGTCACACACACACACACACACACACACACACACACACACACATATATATATATATATTAAATGAGGGGTGCATGTACATACCCTCACTAACAAGTCCGTCCGCTCATATCTCAGACATAGATTAGTCATCGACGAAATCGATGAATACTTCCCACCTATATCATGGTGAGAAAAAAAAACTACTCATGTAATTTTAAGTTGAGAGTGGCTGACTGATCAAAAAAGTTGAGAGTGACTGTTACAAGTAATAATTCTTATATATATATAATTAAATTTGTTACAGAATAGATTTTTTTTGTTGTCTTAAAAATTATTTTTTATAAAAATTTGGTATATTTGAATAAATAAATTAATTTTTTTTATTTTTAGGAAAAAAATATTTTTAGAGAATATAAAAGTGTAAAGCTTATAGGTATATTAGAGTAGAAATTGTAACGCCCTTAGTTACATTAGTAACCAAAATTATTTTTCTAGTAAAACCTTTAAAAATATTTAAATTAAATAATCTAATCATAAAATTTTTCACGAAAATCACTTATGAAAGTATCTCGTATATTCAAAATAAATGAATAAAGTATTAGTGCTAAATAAAACATTATATCCAAATAAAATAAAGCCTCAAAAAAAAAAAATCCACATAATTCTTTTACAATTGTTTGTCTCAAAACACGGACGTCTAATAAACCCAAAAGAACAAATAAATAAACTATAACTAATATCTTCAAGACTCTCTCAAAATATTGTATCATCCATCTCATCACCTGCAAACTCTGAAAGACAACACCACTAATGAGATTTTTAATCACAGTAAGTAAACATGATTCTAAAAGGTTTTCGAAAAGATGTTGCTTTCAGCCGGCGCGGTAACCGGGAAAAACAACCATGGTAATCCGCCATTTCCAAAATAATATATCTCAAAATAATTTATATAAATTAAGGATAATCAATACAATCTCACAAAAATCATGAACAAGTCATAACTTCATCAATAGATATAATTCATCACTAAAGTACGTATAACATAAATAAAATCATACAAAGGACATCTCTCATGTCCAAATAATCTCAATTTATCATCCAAGTCTCTTTTATTTGATTACCCAGTTTTAGTCTATGAACTCATGACAAATGCAATGGCATCCACTGCTTTCCCCTTCCCAGAAGGAGGTATCTATAACGGGTCTTCCCCTTCCCTGAAGGAGGTATCTGTCTTCCCCTCCAACGAGGAGGTATCTGTCTTCCCCTCTAACGAGGAGGTATCTATCATCCCCTTCCCTGAATAAGGTATTTGTCTTCCCCTCTAACGAGGAGGTATATGTCTTCCCCTCTAACGAGGAGGTATCTGTCATCCCCTTCCCTGAAGGAGGTATCTGTCTTCTCCCCTAACGAGGAGGTATCTGTCTTCCCCTCTAACGAGGAGGTATCTGTCATCCCCTTTCCTGAAGAAGGTATCTGTCTTCTCCCCTAACGAGGAGGTATCTGTCTTCTCCCCTAACGAGGAGGTATCTGTCACCCCCTTCCTTGAAGGAGGTATCTGTCTTCCCCTCTAACGAGGAGGTATCTGTCATCCCCTTCCCATAAGGAGGTATCCGTCTTCCCCTCAAACGAGGAGGTATCTCTTTTCCCCTTCCTGGAAGGAGGTATCTTAACAGTCACAAGTAATAATTCATAAATATATTTTGGGCATATATCATGACCCCATGACATGACATATGACCTCAAGCATCAATCTTAATACCTTAATATCATGACAAGGCATCACTATAACATCATATAACATAAAAGAAAATGTCACAACAATCACAATTCATACCAATCAAATATATTTCTTAACAATAATTAAAGGTGGAATTGATCCATAATATAATTAAGTAATAGTGAATTAAAGTCCAAATAAAAGAAATATAATTAACACTTTAACCAAATGATAATGTGAGTTAGGGAAGAAGATTTTAATTCCAATTACATATAAATTCACTTTGTCCAATTAACGTTACTGCCTATGGCAATGGAGGTTGAAAATCATGAATTCAAAACATGTGAACTTTGGCTTTTGGCACACATGAGAGTGGTATAGAAATCGCCTATGTTTAGTTGCTAATTTAACCATCAATAGAAAAAGTACAGAATAGTAGCATAAGGGGCATAAAACTGGACGAGAATAATGGCACATAGCAGCGTATTAACAATAAAACGAAACTACTATTTCTGTGTAAATTCAAGAAAACCATATTTACCAAATCAATTTGTCAACAAGATGAAAACATTTTAAGAATTCATGTAAACCCCAAAATATTTTAAGAATCTCAAATCATGAATCAAGAGTCCAAAAATTTATTTGTACCATGAAAGTGTGAGCGAAAATGTTTTTACTCACCTCTTGAAGACCACCAAAACGTTATGTGTGTTAATACAATAAATTTTAACGTTTTAGGAACGATCTCTTCCCCAATCTCTTCTTAGAGTCATCTTCCCATCAAAGATATTCTCTCAAGGTATAAAACCTCCCTCAACAGTCCCCGTAGTGTTTTAGAGTTTTTAGGGTTTTCTCAAGTATTAATTTGATCTAATTCTCTAATTAGAAGTCCTGAAATTTGAATTTAAAGATCCAATATATTATTTCCTTATTTATTTATTTATTTATCATTAGATAAGACTAACACCATCAAATAAAATTGGAAAAGATAATCTAACTATATAATATCCAAAATGTTATTATCAAACTATTTCGGAAAGTATATCAATTTGTTTAACAAAATATCATGTTGCTATAAATATATTAAAAAACTATAAATCCAAACTATAAATATATTATATAATAAATATTTTATCTAAAATATACATATAATATTATATCTTATATATATATATATATATATATATATATATATATATATATATATATATATATATATATATATGTATATATATATATATATATATAACTTAATCTAACGATAACATTACATAATTATAATAAATAAAGGATATTAACGATAACAAAAGACAATTTCTTTTTATTTAACCATATCTACATAAATTAATTACTGATTTGTAATCATATAACTATTTTTTTTTTTGACAAAGTAATCATATAATAATAAACTATAAATATAATAATTTTAATAAATCAATTCATATTAAATTATATAATAGCCAATTTTTGGGATATTATAAAAATCAGTAACATTCATTCTATAACTAAATAAATACTTTCCCTAAAAAAACAAAAAACAAATGCTATTAAATTATATAAATAATTTCATAGATATTTTTATTTATTATATAAAAACGTCTTTTTTAACACAACTCAGCTTAAGAAATAACACCCGCGAAACAAAAAAAACTTAAGAAATAAAACAGGATTTTGGCATGAGTTTGACCATTTGGACACTATCGTTCCCCAGCTGGAACAACCCCTGATCTCCACTCTGCTCTCCAGTAATTTCTTTCTGCATTTCAATTTTTCAAGTTTTCTTCCTTTTTTTTTGCAAGCTCTTAAATTTCGATACTCCTCGCACTGTTACCGTTTTCTGAAACGGAAGAATTTCTTTATTTCCGCTGTTGTTATTTTTTGTCGGTTTTTGTCTTTTTGCTTTCATATTCTAACGTTTCACATACCATGCAAAAAAAGGTGAAAGGTGGTGCCTCTTCGATCAAACAAGACACTATACCATCTCTTCAACTCCGAAATTCCCAGGTAAACCATTCTCTCTTATTCTCTTGAGGAATGAACGCCGTTAACCATTGTCATGATTCATGATTCATGAGTGTAGATACAAACATTTCCGAAATCAACGTCTGTTAAAGTTTTTTTTTTTTTTTTTTGCGATCATACGAAATGCATGTCTATTGAAAGACAGCCTTTTTTTTTTTTCTTCATGTTACCAAGAGTATCTCCGATCATTGGATAACTGAATGCCTAATCTTCGGATACTATAATCCAATCACAGAATTTCTGGTTGAAACCAAAAGCTGCGAGAGTTTTTAAAAGGACAAGCCAATCCAGGGTATCAAATGCTTTTCTAATGTCAAATTTAAGCTTAACCTATCAGCAATGACTTTAGTGATGACTTTAAACTGATAATTTGTCAATGTTATAGGTCTGTAGCTTTTAATCTTATCAGAAACCTGCAAACTTGGGAATTAGGATCACCAAGTTAGAATTGATATTCTTATGAATTCTCCCTTGAATAAAAAAAATGCATAACTGATTTATAAACATCCCCTCCCCCAATGTCCCAAAAGGCTTGGAAAAAACATCCTCCAAAGCCATCTGGACCCTGGGCTCCCACTCCATTCATAACAAAGACAGCAAGCTTGACCTCCTCTAAAGATGGAATACTAGTTAACATGTTGTTATCTTCTGTGGAAATCTTCTGTGGAAACAATAGAAGGAATGACTCTGTCTACCATATCATTGTCAAAACATGAATTTGAAGTAGCATACAAGTCACTAAAATAGGATAGAACATGATTTTCAATGTCTGTTGCTTCTTCTAAAATAGTGTCACCACACTTCAGAATTGACATCTGCTTAGATACATTTTTAATCTTGACCACGTAATGAAAAAATGTAGTATTTCTGTCACCCTCTTCAAACTAGCTGAATCTTTCTTTCTCTTTCCAGAAAGCTTCTTGACAGGACAGTGCTCTATGTATTTCAGCTCACTATTGATTCTTTTCTGTGCAATTCATCTGAAAAGCCCTCACAATTGATTTGATTCTGAATGAAATCTATTTCTGCCATAACTTTCTCAACTTGCAAATTAATATCCCCAAAGACTTCCTTATTCCACTTCCTTAAGTCTTTCTTTAGAAGCATTAATATTCTAGATAGCACATTCATTGGATTGCCCTCAACTTTAACTTTCCAAGCATTAGCAACTAATCTTCTGTAATCTGGATGTTGCAGCTACATTTTAAGACACTTGAAAGATGAAGGATAAGAAATCTCACATTTACTCATTATTAGGAGAATTGGGAAATGGTCTGAATGGCTTTTGGTTAAAGTGCAGCAAGTTACTTTATCTCATAAGTTCAACAAATCATCACTACAGATAGATCTATCAAGTCTTAGCTCAGTATGATTTGAAAAACCCTTACCATTTGACCAAGTATAGAAAACACCTTTAGTCTGAATGTGAATTAGGTTGCAACTATCCGTCCATGCTTTAAATTCCTCACATGAGGCTGCCAATGGAAGATTGCCCCCTCTCTTTCCATGTGCTCCAACCACAGCATTAAAATCTCCTAAGAAACACCAAGGACCTGAGTTTTGCTGCTGCAACTGAGCTAAATCACACCAAAGTTCTCTTCTATGGAAGTGAGAAGTTGAAGCATAAATGATTGTTACAAAAAATTGCTGACTGTCTAGCAGCAATGAAAATACAATGTACTGATTAGATACAGAAATCAGAGATGGATCCATGTTCTGTAGACATAATCCCCACAAATTTGGAGCCAAGGCATTTCTATCATTGACCACAAACACCTTAAAATTTAGACTGTTCCAGAATTTCAAAGGAATTTGCTCAATTCTGATCCAAGGTTCAGCAAGGAAAAGAAGATCATGTTTGTTGAGGTTACAAAGCTTCTTCAATACTAATCTTGTTTCCACATTACCAAGCCCTCTTCCATTCCAATATATAATTTTTCAACTTCATTGAGATGAATTATTGAGACCAGCTCGGGGTCTTAAATTATGAGAAGCTGATTAGATAACCTGTTTCTTTCTTCTGTTCTGTTTTTTTCTTTGGGATTTAGAGACTACAAGAGTATAATCATCTTCATCATTTCCCGAATTCTCTGCAGTCTCTTCTACAACTTCTTCAATATTTTCTCCATTTCAGAATTTTCCCAAAAGCCTGATATCACTGGCCACATTAGTAGTCATAGAATCATTAACTATTACTGTTGCAACATTCCCAAATCCTAAATGATTAGCAGCAGCATTAACTGAAGTCATATTATTTTGATCATTCATCTCATCAATTTTAGGAGGATCAACAATAACATTAACTGCCATATCCCTATTTCCAGGGGATTGATTATGGTTCAAGCTATCTGAAAACACTGTATCCAATACATGATCAGCAATATTAAAATTTGTACCTTCATTGAAACCAACTGGAGAATCTGGATGAAGTGATTCATCATAAACCGAGTGTTCCTCATCCTCCTTTTGATTATTGTCAGTGTTGTCCTTGTTCTCCACCTCTTCAAGCACATATTCTTTATTTTTCTGATGGAGATGATCAATTGCTAAGTCCTGAATCCCCAGATTATTGACTTGTTTATTAACAATGACATCGCAGTCATCCTTGGACATAGCAGCATCAATCAAAATGGCTGGCTCATCTAATTTCTTTTTAGGAACATACGTAGTTGTCACTTTATTTCTCTCTTGCGGAGCCTGATCTTGATTTTTCAAGGATGCACCTCCCTGCTTCTTGCAAACATCCAAAGAATGGCCAACAGCTTGACAGTAATAACAGAAGTAAGGGAGCTTCTCTTACTCAATTCCAACATAAAATGCATATCCATCTCTTTCTACAAAGATTTCATCATAGAGACTTCCGGATAAATCCACATCAATGAGAATTCTTGCGAAATGTCCAAAGATTTTTTATCATGTATTTTCATCAAGAGAGATTGGTGTTCCTAAAATTCCTACAATCTCAAAGAGGATTTTAGACCGTCAATATTCTTATAACATCCCAAAAATTGACTATCAGTTAATTTGATAGGAATTAGATTATTAGAATTATTATATTTAAAGTTTGAAGAGTTTAAAATCTCATAAGTGGCTCAAAAGAAGTTAAATAAATAATTTTGAGTGTTTTTGGTCCAATTTCGTATAATAGACTTCATATGACCCAACATCCATATTCAAATGGATATTGCAAAGTCAAAACGAACTCCCTTAGACTCGATGTCTTCATAATAAATGTAGATCTGTCTCTTAGCTTTGCATGAACACCAAATTCGTCCAAATTGAATTCTTGTAGCTCAAGTTATGATCAACTTCGTACTTGATGTTCGGGTGCCAGCACCAGTACCGTTTTCCTATTTTCTAGCACAGTTTTACCCTTTAAATGACCGGTTAAGATTTTATGATACTCTTAAAAGTTGTATATATTTTTGTTAGCTTTCCAACGATATAAAATTCATAATTTTGGATGTCTATAACAAGGGCCACCAAGGGTAAAGCTGGTAAGGCTAGGGCTTTATGCATAAAAAAAACTTTATTACCTATTTTAATAATACATATTTTTTTGGTGCTCATTTTTTTAAAAAAAATGTTAAGAGTCAATTGTATAAAAGGGTGAGTGAGCAGTGGCACAAAAGACTCTTCGTTTTCCTCAATCATGACTTATCTCATGTATTTCTATCTCACCGACATAATGACTCATTAATAACATAAAGTTAACATTTTTTAGTTTTTCACTATAAAAAATGAAAAATGATGTTTTTTCCTTAGGTCTCATCTCTATCCTTATGTCTCACTCATCTATCTTCTACTTTAGCCATTCAATCACACCACTCTCTCATACTCTCAGACCCACTCATCAATTTGACAATTTCACAAAATCTTTTCTCTCAATACATAATACTATTTGTTATTTTGTTTCACGAAAATAAAAAAATAAAAAAAGCTTCACATTTCAAACTCTTTCATCACATCCCTGCTCAGTGTCTCATGCATCTCTCAATTCTCTCGGTCAATTTTACACTGGACTGGTGGTACCGAGGTAGAGCATTAATTCAAAAGTTTAGTCAATTTTTGCATCATGAGAATTATTTATTTATTTTCTCAAATTATTGCAGAAATCTTGTAGTTATTCCTATTGCATTTGGCCCAACAAGCAAGCACCCAAAAATCAGAAGAATTTTATTGACAATTAGGTTTCATTGTTCTGACTTTTTTCTTTAGTCTTGATTTATAGTCGTTTAATTTAATTTGTGAAACATATACTGCCTTTTTTTTTTATTTTAACATATAGAAATGTCAACTCTGATATTGATGGATTAGACTTATTTACAGAACTAAACATTTTAAGAGAAATTATACAAGTGAAAATATTCTTTTCCAAATGCATATATCACTTATAGAATAATGTTAACGATTCTCGTAATTGTTGCTTCGGTAGAAAGACGTTTTTCAAAATTAAAATTAATAAAATCCCATCTTAGATCGACAATGTCTCAACAAAGATTAAGTGAACTAGCTTTATTATCGATTGAAAAAGAATCATTAAATGAAGTCGATTACAATAATTTAATACATGATTTTGCAACCCAAAAAGCACGAAAAATAAACTTTTAATAAAAATATAATAATTTTAATAAAATTTTATTTGTTTTAAAAGCCTCACTTTAGAGTTCGTTTTAGGCCTCCAAAAGCATTGGGCCGACCCTGTCTATAACTTAAGATATGTGCAAAGTACTGCGCCAGGCGCAGGCTAAGTGGGCCATGATGCGTTTTAACGCGTTTTGGGTTTTAAGAGACCTATAAATACGAACCTAATGTGCATTAGCAGCATATTTGGAACCCTAATTACATTAGAAACATAGAAAAATACTAAAGAAGAGAGGATTTCATGGTTTGGGAAGAAAGAATTGTGGAAGAAGGAGTTTAGGAAAAGGAAGATGAGGAGAACTCTTGGAAAACGCTAGGATTCGTCATAGGAATCGCTTGAAGTTACATGGAGGTCTTCAAAAGGTGAGTAAAAACACATTTTCTCACCCTTCCATGGTATTTCAAAACGGGTTTTGGGGTTCTTTTAACCGATATTGAAATTTGGGGTGATTTGATTGGGAAGAATTGGGTTTTTGACATAATAGGGTCCAAGAACATTAAATTTATTTGGGGGTTTTCAATAATCGATAAATTGATGTAATATAGGTTGTCTGTATGGTTTGGCCATGTGTTCTAAGACTTGTTTCATGATTTTCAATCATAATATATATGTTAGACATGCTTTGCTATGTTATATGATGTTATAGTGTTGTGACATGCTCTGCTATGTTATATGATGTTATAGTCTGTTATAGTGTTGTTGTGACATGCTTTGCCATGTTAAATGATGTTATAGCGTTGTTGTGACATGACATTTTATCATTGTTAATAATGCAAGGAGCCATATTTCAGGTCCTGAGGTCATAACATATGCCCATATATTATTTAGAATTATTATTGATGCATGATGAGCTATCTCCTTCTGGGAAGGGGATGACAGATACATCCTCGTTAGAGGGGAAGACAGATGTATTCTCATTAGAGAGGAAGACGGATACCTCCTTCTGGAAAAGGATGACACATACCTCCTCGTTAGAGGGGAAGACAAATACCTCATCGTTAGAGGGAAGATAGATACATTAGTGGAAAATATGCCTGTAACGACTGGATGTAACATCGGTTAGTTTAAAACCGATGTTACAAAAGAGGCGGTGACAGTATCGTAAATATATGGTTCATTTAAAATACTTATAATAGCGGTTGTATGAAAACCGATGTTATAAGTGACTTGTAAGAGCGGTTGTTTCAGAACCGCTGTTACAAGTGAGCAATTCTTAGAAGCTTGGTGGAGGGAAAAACGTGTAACAGCGGTTGTTTCACAACCACTGTTACAAGTGACATGTAATAACGGTTGGTCAAGCAATCGATGTTACATGTCTTTAAATTTTACAATATTAAAACTCAAGTCTAGCTATTCACTCGAGCGTTAACACTAACGTCTCTCTTTCAACCCTTATTCCTTCGTCCTCCCACACCCTAACACTCACTCACGCCACCGTTGTTCCTTCGTCCTCTCTCACTCACGCCACTTCATCCTCCCTCACTCATGCCACCATGAAGGACCACCATTGTTCCTTCATCCTCCCTCACTCAAGTCACTTCGTCCTCCCTCATTCAAGTCACTTCGTCCTCCCTCACTCATGCCACCGTGAAGGACCACCATTGCTGCTTTTTCATCATTCGTAAGCTCTCTCCTTTTCCCTATTTTATTTTCCATTTTCATTCCGTATTTTATTTTGTGTTTCTCTCTTTCTGTTTTTGGTTTCATCCTTTTAAAGACTAGCAGTGTGTTTGGCAGAACTTATAAAAATAACTTATGTCATCCCATAAGGAGTTTTTGACTTATTTTCATAAGTCACTGGGAGAAGCTTATGGAATTATCATAAGAGCTTATGCACTAAACACCCTCTCCGTGTTTTTCACTATTGGAATCCTCTCATGCCCTTTCTTTCTTTTTCTTTCTTTAAGTGCTTATGGCATAAGCTCCCATGCGATAAGGTCTTATGTGATAAGCTCTTAATTAAGTTGTTTACCCAAACGCACCCTAGGGTTTTGGGGTTTCATTGTTTTTTGTGGTTTGTTTTGTGTGTTTCTGTTTCTCTCTTGTGATTTTGGATTACTTGATAAAAATGAATTGTAAACTATTGTTATGTCTGTTGTTTTGCTTATGGGTCATACTCATGGTTGTTTATTTGCAAAGGTGATGATAATATAGTTTGTTAGGGTTTAGATGCTGTCTTGTGAAATGTATTGATCATTTATGCAAGGAAATATCATCAGAATCCATCTTATTTTATCCCCTTAACTTAATCGTAGTTGTGTATATATTTACAGAATGTAGCTATGGATGGTAGTTGGATGGACTAATATTTAAGGGATGTGTATGCTCTTTTCCCTAGAAAATATTATTCAAGTCTTAGGTAACGTTTGATATCTGGAATGTTTTATTCTCAGGCAAACTATATTATTGCGAATCATATTTCCAGGAATATTTCTTTTTCACATTCACACATGAGAACAGAGTATTTCCAAGTTTCTAACTATAATTCATCAATTTTATTCCCAAACATTTTTTATGTCAGGGAATTTTTTTTAAACTTCTACGATTCATAAGAAACTTTTATTTTCATGCTAACATTATCGAAAATATTTTTATAAAATTTGTAACAAACATGGACATGCTCAGGAGATACGTTGATTTCAAAGGCCTCTCAAGTCTCATCATTTTAAATTTATATTTCGATTTATTCTTACTATTTTTTTCTATTATTATGTCTTAATCGGTATCAGGTTCCCCATATCAAATAAAATAGAGGAAATCCTTATCAAACAGAGAAAATCGCATTGCATTGGAAATATATTCTCTTTTTTATGTACCCAAAAATATATTATTTTTTATTCTAAACATAATCCCAATTATAAACAAAATCTAATTTCCTAATATTTAAAGCAATCAACCTCATAAAATATTTTGTCAAAAAAAACCCTCATAAAATATCAGAAATAAAAAAAAAATCCAAAATAATAATGGCTTTGGTATACACGAATAAAGTAATTTTTTTTTTTACCATCACAGCCGGTCATGAATTCACATTATTAAAAACTCTTGAATTTTATATCGCATATGACTATGAATGATTTACCACTAGTTTATGGTATAAAAAATTTATTTTCTGTTTCAGTTTGGTTGGTTAAGTTGCAGGATATGAATAATAAACATGAATTCAAAGCTCAGAGTGTACATCACCTCTTTCCTATTCCTATGTAAGAGGTATTATAATTTATAAGCCTCCTCTTGAAAAAAAGAAATTTGGATTTAACTATTCTAAAATGAGTTTAAGAATAAAATAATCAAATAAGAGTATATCTAATATTAATTAATTAAAATATATTGAAATTTTATTTCACTTTTTTTTTGAATATAAATTTAGGATGAAAGAATTGTATCATAATTCAAGATACGAAAAACATCCAGATTCTGTAAATATTTATAAATGAATTTATATTTATTAGTCTAACGGAGGCTTGAATTGTAACCAAGACCGTATCATGCCCAGATATCAGTTTGAATTGAAATTGAAAAAGAATCAAGAAGCAGAGAATACATTAAGCAATTACCATCTCCCACGTGTCACTTGTCAAAAGCACGCGTCGATAACGCGTAATGGCTCGTAACGCGTTTCGTGCGTCTCTCACTTCAAAGACACAAAGCCGCTGTCTATATTAAAGCTCCCTTATTTCTATCTTCTTCCATATCCGTTGCAATTTCTCAATTATTTCTTCTTCTTTTTCTCCAAATCAAAATCGGTGAGTCCCCTTATCTTGCATATAATTTCTTTTAAACATTTTAGATCCTCGAATTCTGGTTGTTTTCCATGGTTTATACCTTAATTTGGACATGCTTGGATATTATGATCGTTTCTATTGAGTGAGATCATTAGTATTTTTCTGTTTGATCTCTCAAATTCACTATTTGTCGAACCCTGATTTTTATTTCTTTCTTGTTATTAATTTTTGCATGCAACGGTAATTTCATTTGTTCTGTCACATTGACTTCAATTTTGCAAAGTTTGCAACTTGAGCACCGAATGGCTTCAATTGAAGAATCCCTGTTTTGTGTTTCGTTGATTTTATTCCCTCTCTCTCTATTGTAGGGCTATATAATTTACTTTGTGGAACCCTGAAATTTTTGTTCTTTCATTGACAAAAAATATAGCAAAGTTTGCAACTTTAGCATTGAATGGCTTGGATAGGAAATATTGCAAATTTTTGTTACTTTGTTTCTTTGCTTTAATTCACTCTCTGTTGTTGATGATTTTTTAAAAGTCTGTTAACAATTCCTATTTCTGAATCATCAGCTATTGGCTTTGGTTTTATTTCCTTTATCTCTATATAAACTACTCTTTTGAACCCCGAAATTTTTAGTTTTTAGTTTTTTTTTGCGTGCAAGGGATTTCGTTTGTTCTTTCATTGACAAAATTTTTGCAAAGTTTGCAACTTTAGCGTTGAATGGCTTGGATAAGAGATTCCATTTTTATTTGTTTTTTTATGTTTCTTTGCTTTAATTAACTCTCTGTTGTTGATGATTTTATATAACTCTGTTAACGATTGCTAATTCTCAATCATCAGCTATTGGCTTTGAAAAATGGGAGGTGGTAAGGACAAGCATGATGAATCTGACAAAGGGATATTTTCACAGCTTGCTCATGGGGTAGCTAATGCTGGACATGGATACCCACCTGGGGCTTACCCCCCACAACATGGGGCATACCCCCCACAACATGGGTACCCACCCCAACAAGGCTACCCGCCCCAACAAGGCTATCCCCCATCTGGGTATCCTCCTGGCGCTTACCCACCCCAACAAGGTTACCCGCCTGCTGGCTACCCACCTGCTGGTTATCCTGGTGGTCCATCTGCTCCACATGGTGAGTTTCCTTTCCATTGTTTTTACGTTATTGCATCTTTATGTCACAGAGAAATGAGAATGAATTCTGATATTCCATTCTAGTTGTTAAAATTTGTGAAGCTGCCTGCTTTGATCCATGAATTGACTAACTTAGTGAGTCATTTAGATACTAATGTCTTTTGAAACAATACATTATCTACCATGTATGATATATATTTATAAAGTACATTCAACATGCCCTGATTGTTTAGCTAAATAAACAAGTCATGAGCTGAGATTGGTTTTTTCTTTTCTAATGTAATGGATAATTGTGGGTGTCCAGAATGCTAACAAGGGAACAAAACACCCACAATTATCCATTACATTAGAAAAGAAAATACTTATGATTCATAAGTATTTTTTTTAATCTAATGTATAATCTGGCAGTTTATTATACTGTATTTGAAACCTGCTTGTGCTTGTTGAAGTTGTTTTCCATGGTTGATTGTTGCATTGGCTGTTTGAAAGTTGTTTTGCTGTACGATTTGTACGAATATCCGCGGAAGCTGCTTAACTTGTTTGCATTTGTCACCAGGGTCCCATGGACATGGCGGTATGGGGGCAATGCTTGCTGGGGGTGCTGCTGCTGCAGCTGCTGCATATGGTGTCCATCATGTCTCCCATGGAGGAGCCCATGGAGCCCCCTATGGAAGTTATGGACATGTTGGTGGTGGTCACATGCCCCACGGGAAATTCAAGCATGGAAAGCATGGAAAGTTCAAGCATGGAAAGTTTGGTGGCAAGCATGGAAAGTTCGGCAAGCATGGTGGTTTCAAGAAGTGGAAGTGAGGAATGTATATGCAACCTTGACTTAAATGCTGTTGCATGGTGCTTACTGCTTTATAAATAAACCATACTTGGTATGATGGTAGCCCATCATACTTGGTTAACGTTTTTTTTTCCCCGTTACTTATATACTTTTGGCTGCTACAAAGATTTAGCTTTTAGAAATTGATCAGTTAAACACACAGATGCACTGGAGTTATTGCTGATAGCAAAAACGTTGACAAATCAAGTCCGTTTGCTTTGTATACCATGTTCATTTTACCCCAGATGATATAAGTTTTTTTCCATAAATTAATCTGAATCTTCAGTTGATCAGCATTCTGTGTATACTTGAATGTTGCCTTAGTGCCTTACCCTTGGGGGGTAGCCCTTCTTGTTGTTTGCTGTTGGGCCTCTTGCCCTTTCTTCAAACACCTCCAGGAACAACAACAATGCGATGCTCTAACTTATTTTTAGATTCCTTTCAAAAGGAAAAAAAAAAAACTTATTTTTAGATTTTAAACTTAGTTTCTCTTTCTCAAGTAAGTTAGGAACATTTGTCAACGATAATCCTCATCTCTCTCTTCCCGTGAATACGCACTTGGAAACTCTCTTGCTGACATTGTTGCCGCCGTGGAAGTGTTTGGATTTTCTAGAACTCCACACCCAGGGATTCAGATAAACGTTTTCATTATCTTTGCTTGATTCTCCGAAACATTGGGGTGTTGTCGCCGAATTGCAGCTAAAGTGTGCTCAAGCGAGTGGCTTCACTCCTACGACCACGCCTTGGCTTCCTTGGAATTATTTTTGAGGAACATTTATCATCATTGCTACTTCTTCCTCCTTAGGTCTTGCACTTGCTCTACAATTGGAGCTAGGTTCATGTGTATGTTTTGAATTAGATTTTCTTGAAACAGAAAATTTGTGAGGACTTGGGTGAAAATTTTTAAAGAATAAAAGGAACATTCATTATTCATCATAAAATCCCAATAAATTTCACCGACAGATTAAATTAAGAGTAAAGGTTCAATTTAGTCCCAGAAAATAATTACATGCATATTTTTTGTCTCTACAAAAATAAATTAACTATTTGGCTGGTCAAATCTATAAAAGCAAGATATGTTAATTCTTCATATGAGCTCCAACGTTTATTTACTTTCTCACATTTCCTGTTCATCATCTTATCTTGTTCGTCGGTGGTTCTTACATTTCCTATTCATCATCTTATCTTGCTCATCGGCGGTCTGCTTGGCCTATGATAAAATTTCAGTGTGAAAACAAAGAGAGTAAAAAAAAAAAAAAAGCTCAATTTTGATGTATTTAGATTCTAAGGACCAAATTGGGTCTTTACTCAATTTATTTATAGACCCAACAAAGATTTAAACAGCATACAAAGTTATTCCTATTCTAAGCTTGAATAAGATAAATCTAATATAGAATAAAATCCCTAAATTAAAAACCTAGTTGCAAAATAAAATCATTTATTAAAAATAAACAGTCCAACCCACGTTTCTCTTGCATATTTTATGGTGCGCATACTGTTTCAAACGATCCTGGTAGCAAATTGGATTTAGCAACTATTTTAGAGGAATCTAAAATCTTTGATCGGGATACTCCCATCATTCTTTTTCTTTGATGTTTTAAGTTTTCTACACATAGGTTAAAAAATCATTAATTTAGGTATATTTATATCAAAATATCCTTATTTCTATCATTAATTGTTTAAGTTTCAATAGTATTTACCAATATAAATAAATACTTCATACTCCAAATAAATATTCCATACTCCACTATCAACTTAGTTCTATATAAGGGTATACATGAAAAAAATTAATCAATTATACCTTAGATTTATAAAACATCCATTGTTTTGAAACAAAAACAAAAAGCTAAAAGTACTAAAGAAAAAGGGAGGGAGTATATGCTTGCCATGATAAGTCATTGTAACGGAGGTAAGTGGCGGTTTAGAGTGGGTCCAGTGGACAAATAACATTGGTCTGCTATGTTAGTGGTGATGATTATGATAGTAATATTTTCACATTTTTGCTCAGGAAAAAATAATTTTCCCACACAAGAATGTGAACAAATTTTTTTTTATAAAGGGGTTAAGGATATTTCTGTTCTGTACGTTACGAAATAAATTAACAGTACAAAATCAATAGCTGGTGACAAGGAAATACCATTATTTCAGTAGTTTTATTTCCAGCAGCTAATCAAATAACATGTCAAAAAAAAAAATTGTCGAAAGAACAAATACAGACAATTGAAATAAAACTTGGTGCACACTTATCCCGTTTGAATTGAAATATGTAAAAGGAATTGAATGTCTCCAGTATTTTAGTAACAGGCAATGCCAAATCAACCAAAACATCAAAGGCCAAAAGTGTGCACCCTCCACTAAGAAATTGTAGGCTTCCATTTCTCTCGTTTGTAATATTTTGATATAATTTGATACAAGAAAATTTTTCTGAATTGCTACAATAAGAACCAATTATCTAATGTCTATAATAACTTGTATCCCCACAATGTGGACACAATATTCTTCACTTCTGTGTAAGTATACAATGTCGTTCTGGACATTAAGTTAGAAAAGGAACCAACTTTGGATTTCTCTCTTAATTCCCCATCCACCACAATGCTCTAACAAACATAAACCTGAAGTTGATCTCACCAAGGTGGATGATCATCCTCGGGAGTTTCAGGGGGAATTGCTTTCCATCCAGGTTTCTCATCCCAGTACATGTCATAATATATGTGACCGGGATCGTGATGCATCACACAGCACCATATCCCCACATACCGCTTAACACGATTTCTGAATTTATTTTCCCTGTCCTAAAAATCCAAATGCATGGCATCACTACATGATAACAAACTTTACTTCTGAGTCTTTGATGCTAACTCAAAAAGGAAAACTTTGAACGGAAAAAGCAAAACGGCCTTACCTTGTCAGTGAAGCCCGTAAAAGCATCGTGCACTGAAGAGAACTTGATGACTTTTACATCTTTGAATGATGAGAATACTTTCAGAAACTGTAAATGCAAATAGAAATAGGCGAGTTAAATAACACGTTTAAAGAAGAACACTAAACATAGTGCAGAGGCAATTTGTCAACAACCATGAAATTATGACTTTTTTGATAGAAGGTGTTAGATTTGATACTGAGAGTAAGGAGAGAAAGATTGATCTGAATTGAGATTTTCATTTCACTGAATTGTATTACAAGAGGATTATACATTTTATACAGGTTAGGGATAGGTAACTGACCAACAGATTCAGTTACACTTAGCTATAGCTAACCTAGAGAGGTGATACAGTGTGCAACACTGTATCAGCCTAATCATGTACTCTATCACACCCCCTCAAGCTCAAGATGGGTGAACCAAAGTGTGAAGGTCAAGCACCTTGAGCTTGTCCCTCAGATACTGAAACCGAGTGGGAGATAGCTTTTGTTGGAGTTGCTTGTTTAACACCCTTTCTCTTACAAAAAACAGATCTAACTCCATGTGTTTTGTACGGGCATGGAGTATAGGATTGTGAGAAAGAGCAACCGTGCTCATGTTATCACAGTAGATGATTGGAGGGAGCTGCACATGTAATTCCTGCAACAGAGACTGCACCCAAATGATTTCTGCGGATGTGGCAGCAAGGCTGCGATATTCGGCCTCCGTGGTTGATCGGGCAACAACCGTTTGCTTCTTAGCCCACCACGACACCAAGTTGGGACCAAGGAAGATACAGGAACCAGACATGGAGCACCTGTCAACAGGGTCCGAGGCCCAATCAGCATCAGAAAATCCAGTCAAAACTAAGGGAAATACAGTAGTAGTGGGCTGCAAGTGGAGTCCATGGGATAAGGAGCCTTTTTAAGTTTTAGGTACCGGAGGATGCGTTTAACTGCTGTCCAATGAGACTCCAGGGGTTGTGCCATAAATTGGCAGACTTTATTCACGAGTATGAGATTTCAGGCCTAGTTATGGTGGCATATTGGAGGGCACCCACAATGGATCTATAAAGAGAAGGATCATGGAAATAGTCAGCCCCTGTTTTGGACAGCTTGGAACCACCCACCATAGGTGATGAAATGGGTTTGCAGTCAGTCATCTTAGCCTTTTCTAGGAGATCCTTGAGATACTTTGATTGAGCGAGTAGGAGACCCATCTGCAGCTTTGTGGACTTGAATTCCCAGAAAATAATCAAGTGCACCAAGTTGTTTCAGTGCAAAGTTAGAGTGCAGCTGGGTAATGAGCTGCTGTATGAGTGAGGATGAATTGCCTGTGACAATAATGTCATCCACATAGACAAACATGTAGATGATGTGAGGTGCCCGATTGTACATAAACAAAGATGGGTCATATTTGCTGCCACAAAACCCAAGTGATAGAAGTGCTCCCTTTAGCTTATTAAACCAAGCCCGAGGTGCTTGCTTAAGACCATATAGGGCCTTGTGCAAGCGACAAACCAAAGCTGAGTTGTTAGCTATGAACCCCGGCGGTTGTTCCATATATACTTCTTCTACAAGATCACCATTAAGAAAGGCGTTATTCACGTCTAATTGTTTAAGTGGCCAGCCATGAGACAAGGCTCGGGTGAGAATGATACGAATGGTGGCTGGTTTCGCAACCGGTGAAAAAGTTTCTGTATAGTCAAAACCGGGCTGTTGATGAAAGTCCTTTGCTACTAACCGTGCCTTGTATTTGTTAATGGTGCCATCCGGGTTCTCTTTGGCCCGAAAGACCCATTTACACCCAATGGCTTAATGATGGGGTGGTAGAGGGACCATTGACCAAGTAGATTCTTCATTAGTGCTTCATATTCAGCCTTCATGGCTGAGTACCAATTTGGATCAGCAATGGCAGATTTTACAGATTTTGGCTCACTGTGGGTAAGTAGGACAGTAGGGTGAAGGCGGGGTTTTACTATGCCATTCTTGGCTCTAGTGGTCATGGGATGAGAGTTGATGGGTCCAGCAATAGAGGAAGAGGTGGGGAATGGGAAAGGTGTGCTAGGCAGGTCATGGGAAGAGACATAGGTGCTGGAACCCAAGGTTTGAGAGGCAATGGAATGGGAGGATGGTGTAATGTTGTTGGGTGGGGAAGGGGCAGCATGGGTGGGTGAGGTATTGATGTTAGGTGGGGAAGGGGCTGCAATAGGTATGAAGGGTGTGGTTTGGGCAGGGTTACGGGGTTGGGCAGGGTGTGCAGCAATGGTAGGAATGATGGGTGTGGGTTGGATAGTGTGGGGAGAGGGTTGGGTAGAGGAATTTTCAGAACCAAACAGCTCATTATATGGGAATTTTAGCTCATTAAAAATCACATCCTTGGAGATAAAGATCCTTCCACTTGGGGAAAGGCATTTGTAGCCTTTGTGGGAAGTGGAATACCCTAAAAAGACACACTCATGAGATCGAAACTCGAGTTTGTGATGATTTTAGGGGCGAATAAGAGGAAAACAAGCACATCCAAAAACCTTGAGGGAGGAGTAATCACGATTTTGATGAAACAACTTAAAGTGTGGGGTCTCTTTGTTAAGAGAGGTTGTGGGCAGCTTGTTTATGAGATTGTTGAAAATAGCTTATAATTAATACTCTCACTGAAATTAGATTAGGATTAATGTTATATTAAGCTTGGACGGTGTGGACGGTGGATTCTTATCCATTGTATTCTCATTTTCATTACATCTATTCTCCTAGGACTTAGCAGATATAATTAATGCTCTAGGAATCATGTTCCCTTATCTATTATAGATTGCATTCCTATTGGAATGCAAAGACACAAGAGACATATTCAGTTTCAGTTTTCAAGTAGAGTCTTCATTCTTTTTCTTCTCTTTCTCTATCTAAAATCTATAACTTCAACAGAGATAAACAACTATTTGAAATGCGTGATCCCAAAATTTAAAGGGAAGAGACGCATGTGCAAGGAGACTTAAACCAGATTCGACTATGTGTCGATGTCTGCGTTCCACAACATTTTGGTGGTCAGTGTTGAACTGAAGTTCTACCATGTTTTTTAAATTTAAAAATGTAGGATGTGCTTCCGATTTCGCTTTTAAGAGAAATAACCATGTGAACCGCGTGTGCGCATCAACAAATGAAATATAGTTTTGGAAGCTAGTAGAAGAAACTATAGGGGCAGGACCCCACAAATCAATATAGACTAGTTCAAAGGGATGATTGTAAACGGAATTAGATGCAGTAGAAGGTAGGCTAGGTGAGCCTTACCAAGACAGCAAGAGCAGAAATCAAGAGACATTTTATTATTGATAGGAAGATTACAATTTTGTAATACATTCTTGAGAGTATCTTTGTTGGGATGGCCTAATCTTAAGTGCCAGGTGTTGTGTGATACATGTGAAGTGGTATTAACAGTGGAAGGGAAATCAACATTACAAAGATTACAAGAAGCTACATCATTATTAGACTTAGAAAGGAAAAGAAGACAGAGGCTGCTTGGGGAGAAGGTGAAGATCAGTGAACTGATATAGTCCATCGGCTCCAACATCTCCTCGCAGCAAGACTTCATGGGAATCCTGAGATTTCACAAAACAGACATTAGGGTGGAATTCAAAGAAAACGTGATTATCCTTTGCAAACTTACTAACACTGACTAGATTTTTCGTTATATCAGGAACATGAAGAAGATTATGAAATACTAAGTTGACATTGGAATTAAGAGGAGATTGAAAATAAGAGGAACCTGAAGAGGAAATTGGCTAACCCTGACCATTACCAACAGGAACCTGATCTGAACCATAAAATGGAGTAGGATGCTGTATGTTCTGGAAATCCGAAGTTATATGGTGGGAGACCCCAGAATCCGGGTACCATTGGTGAGAAAAACCAGAGTTGGAGGTGGCTAGGTTGGCTTGAGGTGAGGGTTGCGGATACTGGTGCTGTGTTTGCCATGGTGGAGGGTTAGGTTGGAGAGGATGAGGGAAATTGTTGAAGTTGGATGGGTTGTGTGGTTGTTGAGGTTGTTGAGGGATGTATTACTGATCATATCGGTGCCAGCACATGAAGGCATCGTGTCCAAACTTTCGGCATAGTTGGCACTGAATAGAACTCTGGCCACCACGTCCTCGACCACGGTCGCCGTGACCTCGACCACGACCATTGCGGCCACCACCACCTCGAAAGTACTGAGACAGCGACGCCGAGTATAGTTGTTGATTCTGAGCTACATTAACCTGAGGCGTGGGATCAGAGGTAGGTGCCGCGACGTTCGCAACATTCACCGTGGCGACACCACGTGCAGCATTCTGTTTGTAGCGATCAAGACGCACCTCTTGCACAAGGAGTAGGGCTTCCAACTCATCCAGATCTAAGGCATCATATCGAGTGCTCACGAGGTTGATTAACGAGTCATACTCCTCGGGTAACTCTTCCAATATCACATCCAGTTGTTCTTGTGAAGAAACAGGGTCACCGATGGAGTAGAGAGCATCGACGAGAGCTTTTACACGAAGGATAAATACTGAAATCGATCGATCGTCCTTCTTTGTGTTGCGAAGCTCTGTGCGAAGCATTCTTGCTTTCACACGAGTCTTGGACTAAAAATGATGATGCAACTTCTCCCAAAGTTGCCAAGAATGAACGCACCCTATCAGACGAGTGAGAATCGGTGCTGTAACGGAGGATTGGAGCCATGAGAGAAGTAAAGAATCTTGAAGCTCCCAACGTGTGTAATCTGGATTTAGGTTTCCAGCAAGTCTATCAGATTCAGAGAGGTATTGAATTGGAATCTGTGGTGAAATGAGAAATCGATGAAGTTGGTGCGCCTTGTTTAGAGGCTCGATCTGCTGCTTCCATATTAAGAAATTGTCTTATGTAAGCTTCTCTGAGATCGATAAGGAGAATGCAGGGGGAGGGATAGCAAAGATCGGCGCCGGAGGAGGAGTTGCCGGCGGTGGAGGAGGAGGAGGAGAAGATTCGGTATAAGCCATTAAAGCTTCACCTAGCTCTGAGATACCATGTTAGATTTTGTTGGAGTCCCACATTGGATAGTGATATGGCCTGAAGAGTATTTATAGGTAAGGGGCAACCCTCACCTTACAAGCTAGCTTTTGGGGTTGAATTAGGTCCAAACCCAAATTCTAAGATGATATCAGAGCCTATCCTAGATCCGTTGGGCCACCCGTAGATGTCCAGTCCTGCAAACTTCATGCTCCAGATGTCCAATCCTGGGCGTGAAGGGGGTGTGTTGGAGTCCCACATTGGATAGTGATATGGCCTGAAGAGTATTTATAAGTAAGGGTCAACCCTCACCTTACAAGCTAGCTTTTGGGGTTGGGTTAGGCCCAAACCCAAATTCTAAGAGATTTGATACTGAGAGTAAAGAGAGAGAGAAAGATTGATCTGAATTGAGATTTTCATTTCACTGAATTGTATTACAAGAGGATAATACATTTTATACAGGTTAGGGATAGGTAACTGACTAACAGATTCAGTTACACTTAGCTATAGCTAACCTAGAGAGGTGATACAGTGTGCAACACTGTATCAGCCTAATCGTGTACTCTATCAGAAGGAAAACACAAACTGAAGACACGAGTCCACTCATTGTACGTGTTTGGATTATTGGTGTAGAGTTACTCTAGAGTATAATGTACATTGAAAGTATTACTTTTGAAAGGCTTTGAGTTTGACCAAAAGAAAACGTTACTCATGACAGAATTACTTTTAGGTCACAAATCGCAGTTAATTTTGGGTTTGGTAATCAAACAAGACAACTTGGAATTTCAAAAACTCTGGAGATTCCAAATTACTTTTGGAGCAATATCCGGACGAGCCATGAAAGCATGTATTCATTTTAATTTGAGAATGGTCCAATTCTTTCACTGCTAAATCCTACCAGTAGCAATGTAAGATAGCCAAATCATGATCCCCCCCTCCCAATCAACTTGCGGGAAACAAAATCATGCAGCTCAAACACTTCTTTAACACAATTTTTTAAGTGAGCTTTTCTAACCAGGTCTTTAATGGAAGACAATAAATTGACTTGCAACAAAAAGAATCAGGTATACAAAGATAATCATATCAATGTAGTTCAGAGTGTTTTTTTTTTTTTTGCCATGTTTAGATGGTTGGTTTAAAAGAATTTGAACAGAAATAAGCATTAAATGGATGCCCAAAAGCTTGAACAAAATATCAATTACCGTTTCTTCATTGCCTTGCTTTGGAAATTTAATCACTCCACCAACAGTGGTATCATTTGATGTATCACAATCCTGGGTACCTTCTTTGCAGAGCTGAACATCAAGCCATGACTTTTTCACCTGAACTCAAGAAACAGGGCACATAAGTTTAAACTAAGTAGCATAAATCAAGAAATGAGAATCATGGTTTAAAATTGGATGTCATTGACATTTATTCACCTCTAACGGCAGAGAGGGATTATCAAATATTGAGTACTCTCTAATATCTATGTCAGGGCCAAACTCTTCTTCTGGGAGTTTCTTCAACATGACATCCACCTGTAATAGAGTGAATTTCCATAGCAGCATAAGGCAATGGCTGATAAAATGTTTAAATTATGTAAACAAAATAGTGACACATAAGAAAATGAAATAGTGTGACCAAAATTGGTGAACCGTGAACACATAAATTTTCAAAACCTATTAAAAGGGGATAAAAACATAGTATTTCCTCATATCCAAAATAATGGAATAGGATTTTGTGTAAATGAGTGTGTGTGTGTGTGTGTGTTGCAAATTATACATTTCATATTGATAAATTTATGCAGTTGAAGCCCATTCAAGGTTCCATTTCCTTTGTGCTCCTTGAAATGATGAGGGCATAAATCAAGTCTATAAAGAGAAAGGCTTTGAATTTTGATCACATCTTCTCCCATCATAGGCCATTCAGTTTTATCCACTATCACACACAGTCGCTGGCAATTATGACCATATCACCACGAAAGAATATCAAATGATAATTTAACATAATTTTTTCTACAAAATTACAATGAAATACCATTGAAATACTAATTTGTTGTACCTCGATAACTTTCTGTTCTACCCATTTAATTGATGTTTTTTAATTGCTACAGCTACAATTATTACGAAAACCTTCTATTATCTCTTAGGCCCTGTTTGCGAGTTTGAAGGGGAAGGAAAGGGGAGGGAGGGGAAGAGAAGGAGAGTATATCCCTCACCTTGTTTGGGAGTAAAATGAAAAAAGTTGGTTTAGGAGGAGAATGAGGGATTAATTAAAATACCCCAAAATCTTTCCCTCTAATTAATAGAACTCACAAACAAGAGGGGGAGAAAATTAACCTCTCATTTCCTTCCTTTCCCATCTAAAAATCAACTC
Organism: Sophora flavescens; assembly: GCA_030762895.1. Lineage (NCBI taxonomy): Eukaryota > Viridiplantae > Streptophyta > Magnoliopsida > Fabales > Fabaceae > Sophora > Sophora flavescens. The sequence continues at coordinate 145,682,019 of CM061064.1, forward strand.
ACAAACATAGCCTTAGCGACCTGCAGACCAACAATCCAAAAGCCTAAGAAACTTTATTTCTATATTATTTTTTCTTTTTTAATTTGATTATGAAGTCTGCTGGTACCCCCATTCCCAATGGGTTTAGGCCACAATAATCAGAAAGATAGTGCTCATATATCTATTATCTACAACTTCCACAGCTGAAGCAAGCACCAACCATTACCTATGCCATAGACCTTTCCAATTTGATTCACGTGAATGAGATGCATAAAACTTGCACCACAAAACTTTACTCAAAACCTTTGCGGGGTATTTAGTACTTGAACCCAAAAGTATTGAGATGATTATTTAATCTTTTCAGACGATATAAAAGATAAATGAACAATTGAATAATAAGTAATCAGCTAAATTCGAAATACCTCAAATACATGGTCTAAAGGACAGAGAAAAGGTTGTCTAGTCATAGACCCTTTAAAAACACCTGGATGGGGATACCATAGCCTATCAATCCTGCACCATAGTGGAGGAATGACCTAAACATACACAAAGCACTTACTTTAACAAAAATATAGAATTTAATCAATTTATAAAGTTAAAATTCACAAGAAAAAGGCAAGACATCACACTTTATCACTAAGCGCCATCAAACAAGCCAAATCACCCACCCAAGTGTAAATTTCAACTAAAACTGTTTTATCCCCAAAAAAACAAAAACAAAAACAAAATTAGCTGAAACTGAAAATCAAAACCGTTATATGAACCATGTCAACATGTTAGGACAGGAAGAATGAATTTCAGTATTTTGATTGTAGGGCTGGTTTCATATGTAGCTAGTTGACTCGTAGAGCTGATTACTAGACATTGTAATAAGCTCTATCTAATTATATATTGGATTTAGAATCTAGGAAATAGTTCACCAATTATTGTTCTTGTAAATGTAACATGCATTTATTATTTGATGTATATAAATACAACATGCTGAGTGTCAAATGTCAATCACTCGTAATTTCCTCATATTCTCTCCTAATTTTATATGGTATCAGTAAGCCACCCAAATTTCTCCAGATGAGTCCTATCCAGTGGTGCACTTCTCAGCTGTGCCCTCCTCCAGTTGCCACCGCTATCCAACAGCTGTCACCACTGCTTGCAATCCCACAATCCGAAGTAGAGACCGCCGACCAGCCTACCACCAGAGACCCATCACTGATGGCTCACCAAGGCGCCCCCACATACTGATCTACTTTCTGTGACTTCTCCCCCATGTGTGACGGGTGATCCCTCTTGCTCCGATCTCTCGCCATCTGACATCTCCAGCCAGTTCCTTACCCCTTTCAAACATCCCTCTTGTGGTTCCCAGACCACAACAGCCATCAATCCAATCTCACCATCTGTTTCATCTACTGTAAATGGAGCCCAGCCCCACTAGACTTCTCTGGAAACCCCACAGGCCACTCTACTACCTTGTCCCGACCTAATTCCACTTGACCCCACATGTTTTCCTCCGGTACTGTGAGGAATCTTCAGAACGAAGTTCAACCAGCAGTTTAAAACTGTGAATGTTGCTCAGGATGTCCTATCTAACAAGCTTTCCCTCTCTGATGCTAAGTAAAAAGAGCATAGCCAGCTCAAGGAAAACATGCAGTCCACAGAACGTGTCATCAGACTGGCAACCCAGTAGCCTTTCATTTCACAGTCTTCATTTCTGGGGCCTTAGATTTTTTATTCAGGTGCTTCTGATTATATTTCTGATAACAATCCCTTTACTTCAACCTTACCTATATAGATGCACTACCTATTCAGGTGGTTCTGATTGTATACATGACCTGTACCGACAATGGATAAGTTTTTGTCTTATTTCACAATAACAAATAATTAAGGTCTGTGACATAATAATGATATTTCAATATGAAACAATAAATAATTCAATTATGGAAGCATTACTCTCTCTCGTGTCACAAAAGAAATTTACTATATAGACTCTTTTGGTTTATATAAAGCGAACAATGTAATTGCACTGCACAAGTGTACAATAAAAGATAGTAACCAGATAATTCTGAATTTTAATATTAATGATTCTAATAGACTTACAAACATGTTTTTTTAGTATTGATCCCAAAAAAAGGGTAGACTCCATCTTTATGTAGTTGCTAATGGTTGATCACTTAACAGGACTCATGAGAAATGTTAATAGGCAGCCGATACTGACCATGACTGTTAAGAGTGTTGATAATAAGACATTTTGCAATTCAACGTGTAATATACTAAGCATTTATGATCCCAGAGATTAGTTCTTACCAGTGTTCTGTTCAGAAGGGAAGCAATTGCCAGTGCAGTCCTAATCTGTTTAATCTGAAAAAAGTTCATGTACGACAAATATTACAAGATGCAACATCAAAATCTCCATTAAAATGCATACATGAAAAGGATCATGTCAATACATACATACTTGGTAATTAATAAGAGTAAAATGTGATTGAATGGTATGCTCCCCACTTAGCAACAAGCTTTTTGGAATATATGGCTTAAATGAAAAGAAACCACCTGCAAAAGTTCCTCTAGAAGTTGTAGTAATTTCACTTGAAGGAGTGGACAAATCAACCATAAGAAGATATTCTAACCAATTCATTGTCATACTAAAGTTTTAAATTTTATTTTTCAACATCCTAGTATGATGCTACCTTCGATGGTGGATTGAGTAGAAATCTATCAAAGCATGATGTAAAGGCAAATAGCAGAATGAGTGTATTTTCAGATGTGCATTAAAAAGATAAAATGAAGTAAATCTTCACAGCCAAATTGAGGGAGAAATAGCAACTAATTACCAGCAGGATTATAGTATTCTGGTGGATCACTGAAGAGCATGGCTTCTCGCAGCCGGTGGCGCTTTCCTTCAGTCCCTGCATATTGAAATGTTGTGTGCACTGCATATGGCTCCAACCTTAGTTGCCGATACATAGCCTTCAACCACAATACAAGGATATTCTTACGTCAAATTGATGGAAAATTAATTTCTCTAATCCAATCAAGATTCCTCAAGACGGTTAAATTTGTAAATTAAAACAAAAGGTATACAGTACAAAAATCAGAAAAAGAAAAAAAAAATCAAACAGTTGAAATTTTTAACTGAATGAACTACCTGGACAAAATATGTATGTCCACTACAAAAGATACTTGCAGGCAAAATTCCCAGCTTCAGATTTCCATCAAAAGCAAAAACAAGTCCACTGTCGTCATCAACAGATGGTCCAAACTGTCTGCGTACAATATCATTAAATGCATTCTGATCCCATATCTCGTCATCAGTTAGAACCATTTCTTTCCACTGCTTTGCTAATTTTATTGCAGACTCTGTAGGCCTCCAGTGGAAAATTCCAATGTTGAAGGCGCCACTAACTATTCAAGTTGATAGACAATATCATCAATATACAGTCTATTGAAAACCAACTAAAATGTGAAACAATATGCAGAATAAAATGAGAGATAAAGAGAAGCAATAACTAAGCAATAAGTTGGTTACTGCATTTGAAAAGAATATAAACAGGGGAAAGAAAAACTAGCTTCAGCGTGCCATTTGATTTCATAAGTTGGTTATGCCAAAGAATATGCTACAGGATGTGACCAGCAGTAAGACTCATCACTCGTTTTATTTTTGTGTACAGAGAACACTGACTATAGAATAATAAAACTTCAGATTATGTCATCTCACCCAGATAAAAGGAGTTTGTCCCTTGATCCTTCTGAGGTTTTTCTTAAAAATCTTTCTTTCAAGTCCTCACTCATATTCCTTGAATAGGGAATAGGGATAATTTTTTTTTCTTCTAATAAATGCTTGAATGGAAAAGTGTGAATTATTTAATTATGACTGAATAACGAATTCGGTACAAAGTACATAATATAGACCAAGTTTTTTACATATTATTATTTGCCTAAACTAGAGCTAAAAAATAAGGTAAAAATAATCTGTTCTAATGAATATAGGATCCAAAGCTCCCACTCAAGCCGGTGAATGGATATATATATCATTTCTGACTTGCCAGTAAGATTGTTGAACTTCTCAATGGGTAGCCCCTTAGTCAACACATCAGCTAACTAGAATCCTGAAGGAATATAAACTATGGCGATCAAACTACTATCCAATATCTCCTTGACGAAATAACAATCTATTTCAATTGTTTTATTCTATCATGCTGAACCAGATTATGAGCAATGGCAATTACAGATTCATTGTCACAAAAGAGTTCCATAAGAGCTTCATACTTTATTCTAAGACCACCCAGTATAATCTTTATCCATAGTAACTCACAAACTCCTTGTATCATAGCTTGAAACTCAGCTTCCACACTTGATCGAGCAACCACATTTTTCTTATTACTCCTCCATATTATTACTAAATTCCACTCAAAAACACGCAGTAACTAGAGGTTGACATTTTGTCAATAACTAACCCTGCATAATCAGCGTTTGCATACACTTCCATGGATAGATTTTCACCACTTCTGAATAGTAATCCTCTTTCAAGTGTAGTTTTAAGATACTACACAATTTTGTCTGCATCTTGAAAGTGTCTCACCCTCAGGTCATCAATGAGGGTATATCAATTTAGTATGTGCCAGGTATATCAATTTTCCTACTAATCATTGATATTGAGCTTTATCAACCTTGGACTCTCTTCATTTTTTATTCTGTGATTATGCTCAATGGGTATTGATGTCTGAGAAGAAATGGAAATAGAAATTACAACAAAAAGATTAAGAACATCTAACTACGCCTTAGGAATCCACCTAACATGTATTAAGTCAAGAGAAAAAACTCAATCCTGAGTTGCTAGAGAAAGTAGTAATTCACTCCAAAGATGACTTGCCTACAACAATCACCAAGATCACTAGTAGTGGTGCAACCCCCTTCCTAAGCATTTATTATTCTCTCTTTTTTTTTACAATTCTTTATTGATTAATAATTTTCTAGCTTTGGAAACAAGAAACTTATTTTTCCAAAGACACTAAAAATACATGAATTCAAAGGATAGTTAGAAGAGCATTCGCAAAGCCATACAATGCAGATAAGCAGACCAATCTCAGCCACTTGAGAACTGTGTTCTAGGTGCTACAATGCCATTCATTATGGGTGAACTATAAAAAATGTTGTTTCGGGATAGCACAATTGGAATATCTGGGGCACCTCCTTTCAGCAAGGGGGACTGAGGCTGACCCTAACAAGGTGAAGGCGATTGATAATTGGCCCGTACCCAAGTACATTAGAAGTTTGAGGGGGTTCTTGGGTCTTGCTGGCTATTATCAGAGATTAGTGCATAACTACAGTATGCTGGTCAAACCCCTCACACAGCTGCTTAAAAAGAACAAGTTTGGTGGAATGACATGCGTCGGGATATAGAGAAGTTTGTCCAGGGCTGTGATATGTGTCAGAAATAAAATATTGAGCCCTCTACCGACGGGCTTATTGAAGCATCTCCCAATTCCTACTCATTTATCGAATGAGATTTCCATGGATTTTATTTGCAGGCTGCCTAAAACTAAGGGATTGGACTCCATATTGGTGGTAGCGGACAGGATGTCCAAATCGGCACATTTCATAGGGACTTGGGTATTATGGGGTGCCTAAGTCCCACATCGAGTAGTATGTGATGCTTGATGAAGTACTTAAGTGGCTTGGTTCTCCCCCCCTTAATAGCTAGCTTTTAAGGGAGGGTTCCCTAAGTGCTTGGGTGCTTATCATTTGGTATTAGAGCCTGGTTGTCGATGTCTCAGAAAGGGCTACCTATGGAGGGGCTAACCGGAAAAGGCCGAGTGAAGTGTCGTAGACTGCAGCAGCCTATGATAGGGACTTGGGTATTATGGGGCCCCTAAGTCCCACATCGAGTAGTATGGGATGCTTGATGGAGTACTTAAGTGGCTTGGTTCTCCCCCTTTAATAGCTAGATTTTAAGGGAGGGTTCCCCAAGTGCTTGGGTGCTTATCACTCTGCTAGGGAGGTGACTGTTACATTTGTGAGGGAGGTGGAACATCTTCATGGCTTCCCCAATTCCATAGTGTCCGATAGAGACTGTTTGTTCATGAGTCAGTCTTGGAGGGAGTTGTTTCGGTTGCCTGGGACCAAGCTGGTGTTCAGTTCAGCATACCACCGCAGACTGATGGCCAAATGGAAGTCACTCACTAATCGGACCATTGAAGCCTATTTGCATTGTTTTGTGAATGGGCAGCCAAAACAGTGGCTGCAATGACAGGCCTGGGCAGAGTATTGGTTCAATTCCTCCTATTATGCCTCAATTGGAATAAGCCCTTTCAAAGCATTATATGGAAGGGAACCCCCATCACTCCTCATGTACCAACAAGAGAGTACAGCAGTGTATAAGGTGGATAAGCTGTTGATTTTACTCGATGCGGTTTTGGATGAGTTGAGGTTGAATTTGATCAAGGGCCAAGGCCCAACAATGGATGAAGTTTCACGCAAATAAGAAGAGGAGGGAAATTGAGTTTCAAGTTGGGGAGTTGGTTTATTTGAAAGCTCAGCCATATGGGCTCAAGTCTTTGGCAAGAAGAGTGAATGAAAAACTCAGTCCTCCCTTTTATCGTCCCTATGTTGCACTTAAAAGAGTAGGGCCAGTAGTATATTGTCTAAACTTGCCCTCAGGCGCGAGGGTGCATCCCGTTTTTCTTGTTTCTCAACTTAAAAATGCAATAGCGGCTGAGTGGACCTGCCAGCAAATGGCTAATTTTCTGTCAGGAATGGGAATTACATGTGGTGCCAAGGGAGGTCAAGGCAGTTAGACAGCTTCTTAATGGCTCCAAGAAGGTCCTCGTCAAGTGGCAAAATATTCCTGACCATGACAATACTTGGGAAGACTTTGAAGCTATCTGTCATGTATTTCTTGCATTCCACCTTCTGAGGACAAGGTAGAACATATTGGGGGGCATTCATAGGCCTTTGACACACAAATATAGGAGAAGGGGGAAAGGGGAATGGGTCTGTGAAGCAAGATCGAGAGGGGCAAGGAGTTGGGCCTGGTAATCAAGGCCTACGGGTATATGAGAGAAGAAAGAGGAAGGATCAGAAGGAGAGTCAGTTAGAGGGGGAGAGGGAAAATTACAGAAAGGACAGGATGGAGAGAGTGGAGGAAAGGGATTCTGCAAATGATTGAGAAGAGGGGAGAGAGAGAGGGTGCTAAAAAGGGTGGCAGGTTACAGTGAGAGGGTATTCTGAATTTTGGGGTTGGTATGCTAGCCTTTTTGGCTGGGTTGGGACTCTTCCTTGTAATTGGTTAGCTATCATGTATTTTCTGTTTTCCTTGCTCTATATTCCTGAGGATTTCTCCCTCGGCTATAGGATTTCATTTTCAAGTTAATACAATGTTATCCAATTAATTCCATTCCAAACACTTTGCTCCACTGATCATTTCCTTTTTCATGTTTGTTTTATGTGGTGTTCTTTTTTTTAGAAGGACTCCTTATCCTCCTCACTCTTTGTAATTCTTTCTCCCCATCTTAATAAAGTTCATTTTTCAAAACAAAAAAATTTCAGACTCTGATAGTCTGATTCAAAGGTTGCATGCTGAAAATTAATTTTCTAGCTTCTGATATTAAGCTTAGCCAAATGGGTAAGAAGGCACTCTGAGGTGGCGCCTCAAGAATGTTTTTATTAGTTGACATAAAAGGTAACTCTATCATTTAGAAAAGCTGCATTTTCATGTCCGTACATGTCACTTGACTCGCAAATCATAGGTTAAAATTTCTATATATTTCATAAATATGGGCATGTGCAGAAAATAAGCATGCTCTATAAGAACCAGTATAAGCACGGTAAAAATGACAGTAAGTTCTCTTCATTGTATGATATTTACCTTCTTGCCAAATTTCCAGGCTATCATCAACAACTGTTGGTATGACTTGATCACTTGAAGTCAAAACATCTGCTCTTGGATAACGAGCAAGATATGGAAGTGGATTCTGTTTAACAATTACACAATTGAACATATGTATTAGGAACAACATGTATCTTAAAACAATCAAATTATTAGCTTGGAGACATCTTAAAAGATGACCATGAAGATGATTGTGTGTGATGAATGTAGCAGATAAGAAATCATAATAATAACACAGGACAACATAGAGCGACAAGATGATGACAAATGGTATTGGTATGGATTAGTGAATTAAATAGTTATAACAAGCTGCAAAGAAGCTAAACAAAATCTCTTATAACTTATTACACACATGCTTGAAACCGAGGAGTTCGGTTAGGTAAAAAAGTTCCCTCCTGAGCTCTTCTAAGGGGTTCTGTGGAGGCACTATTCTCCAGGCGTGTCTTGGCTTCTCTATCCCTTTTGGGATCAAATCCCTAGTTCATCTAGGTTCCCATCTCTTGTCTTTCTTTTCTTTGTGCGACATTTAGTGAGTTTTCTAAGGATGGATTGCTGGAAGAAGGTGGATTTGACAGAGGAAGAGAAGGTAGGGTTTACAGTAGAAGAAGAGGTGTGCGGAGATGAAATATTCCGAAGAACTCTTGCTGGAAAATTGTGGTCGGATTGTCCATTCAATGTGAAAGCTTTCAAGCAAACAATTACCCAATCATGGAGGCTAAAGAATCCAGTTGAAATTCAAGATCTAAACAAGAATTTGTTCCTATTTCGTTTCTCAACTAGGAAGGATGCAGAGAATGTACTGAAGAACGGACCCTGGTGTTTTGACAGGAATCTTCTAATCCTAAGGCGAGTGACAGGAGAGGAACAACCATCTGAACTGGATATGCATTAAGTTTCCTTTTGGATCAGGGTATATGATATGCCTCTTAATCTGAGATCTGAATCAACAGCTAGAAGATTAGGGGATATCGTGGGAGCGTTCGAAGAGATGGATCAAAGAGAAAGCAACAGATTAGGGAGATTCATGAGGATTAAGGTAGCTCTGGACCTTAGGAAGCCTCTGAAGCGCGGAACTGTCATACGTTATCAAGGGAAGGATGTGAAGGTTTTCTTCAAATACGAAAGGTTGCCTACTTTCTGCTTTGCTTGTGGTAAAATTGGGCATCAACTCAAGGACTGTGAGGAGAATGTGGAAGATGAAGAAGAAGGCTATGAAGGGGTAGAAGAGAAAGAACTTCCTTTTGGGCCGTGGCTGCGTGCATCCCCTCTTCCGAAGGTAACAACTGAGGCCAAACGTGAGAGTAGCTCTGGAGCTTGTAGAAAAAGTCTTTTTGCAAGCACAAGCAGCAGTAAGATGTTGATGAGTGAAACAAAGGAGGTCAATGAAGGGGAGGCAGAAGTGAATCAATTGAGAACTGGGAAGATGTTACAAGAAAAGCATAAGGGGAAAGGTGGGAAAGAAGATACAAGCAAAGATATTGAGAGGATGGCGTAATCCCTGGGCAATCGTATCAATTACTATAAAGGAAGGGGATAGTTGCAAGAAGAAGAGTACAGAGGTGTGTAAAAGGTTCGAAAATGGAAGAGGCAGAATGTTAAGAGGTCATCCCCAAAGAAGAAGAATTCAAAGTTAGAGATTGAGCTTGGGAAGAGGCATCTCTGTGAAGTAGACATCTCAGAGGGTAATCTAGAGAACCTACATGACGGAGACAAAAAGAGTCGACATGAAGTGAAAACTAACAAAGTTTCAATCCCGAGGCGGTCTTTGGAGAACCAAGCACTTGCCTAAAGCAATGAAGTCAATCAGTTGGAACTGCAGGGTTTGGGGAATCCCCAGCGATTCGAGCCTTGCTAAGGCTCATTCGTTTGGAAAATCCCCAACTGGTCTTCCTGATGGAAACCAGGCTAAAAGAAGGAGAAATGAACAGAATCAAGATGAGATGTGGTTTTAATTCCTGTTTGGCGGTTCCTTGTTCTGGAAATGGAAGAGATAGGTCTGGGGGCATTGCACTGCTTTGGAAAAATCAGATTGCTGTAAGTATTAAATCTTATTCCTCAAATTATATTCTGGGTTCGTGTGATGATGAGGAAACTGGAGATGAATGGTTTTTCTCATGCATTTATGGTCATCCAGAGGAGCAAAATAAAAGTAAGACATGGGATCTTATTTGGTGAAAAATGAATTTGTTTTGGAGACTTGAATGATATATTGACCCAAGCAGAAAAGGTGGGAGGCCTTGCTCGCAGTAATACCCAACTCTCGATTGGTCGTGATGTGGTGGAACAATGCAGGCTAACTGATCTTGGTTTTGAGGGGTATCCATTTACTTGGTCAAATGGAAGAAAAGGTGAAGAAAATATTCAGTGTCGGTTGGACAGAGCTATAGGAACGGAAGCCTTGCTGAATCGGTTCTCACCTATTCGTGTGGTCCACCTTCCCAGATTTGGTTCAGATCATGCAGCTATTATGGTGGTGTTTGAAGCCTATCCCCAAAGAAATCAGAGGAGAAAAGTTCATCTCTTTCGTTTTGAGGAATGCTGGATAAAAGATGAGAGATGTGAAGAGTTAATAAAGAGAGCTTGGTCTAATCCAAACCTTCGCTGTGTGGAAAAACTGGGATCAATAAAATCCATTGACCAACATTTTGAGGAATACCGAACAGGTGCTGTCAAGAAGGAAATCTTACAAATTGAGGCAAAGTTAAAGAAGGAAAGCTCCTGGACTGATTCAGAGGAAGGTATTAAGGAGCCCAAAGAGCTGGAAAAAAGACATGCTGAATTGCTGAAGATTGAGGAAACTCTTTGGCGACAGAGAAGCAGAGCTTTGTGGTTAAAAGGTGGAGATAAAAAAAAACACAATTTTTTCATAGTAAAGCCAGCCAGAGGAAGCAAGTCAATGAAATTAAAAAGCTGAAAGATGGGGATGGTGGTTGGAGGCATGGAGAGGAAAATGTGGAGAGGTTACTGCTCAATCATTTCATGGAGCTTTTCTCAACATCCTCTCCAACTAACATTGAAAATACATGTGAAGTTGTCAAGGACAAATTAAATGATGACCATAAAGCTTAGTGTGCGAAACCTTTTACAGAGGAGGAAATTGTAATCGCGATACAACAAATGCATCCATTAAAAGCCCCGAGGCCAGATGGGCTACCTACTTTGTTCCACCAAAAGTTTTGGCATATTGTTGGGACGGAAGTCCAGGATCTTGTTTTGGGTATCTTGAATGATGGCTTATCTCCGGAGACCATAAATAGGACTTTCATTGCCCTCATTCCAAAAGGTAAAAATCCCTCAACTCCTAAGGATTATAGACCTATAAGTCTTTGTAACGTTGTGATGAAAATAGTTACAAAGGCAATTGCAAACAGAATTAAGCATATTCTCCCTGATATTATTGATCCAGAGCAAAGTGCTTTTGTTCAAGGGAGGCTTATTACAGATAACGCTCTGATTGCAATGGAGTGCTTCCACTGGCTCAAGAAGAAAAAGAAAGGGAAGAAAGGCATGATGGCCTTGAAGCTGGACATGTCCAAAGCATATGATAGAGTAGAATGGCCTTTTGTGGAGACTGTCTTGCTAGCTATGGGTTTTCCAGAAAGATTGACCAGCACTATTATAAGATGTATAAGCACGGTGTCATATCAAATACTCATAAATGGTCAGCCAAGCAGAAGCTTCTCCCCTGAAAGGGGACTCAGGCAAGGTGACCCTCTCTCCCCCTATATTTTCACATTATGTGCTGATGTTCTTTCTGGTTTATTGCACAGAGAGGCTAAGGAAAACACAATCCATGGAATCAAGGTTGCTAGAAGTGCCCCAGTCATATCCCATCTTCAATTTGCGGATGACATCCTCCTTTTTGCTCGGGCTAGTCGGAATGAGGCATATACTATCCTCAAAATCCTGTCCAACTACCAAAGTGCTTCCGGACAAATGGTCAATATGGACAAATCAGAGGCATCGTTAAGTCGAAATGTGCCAGATGATGAGAGGAATATGATCTGCAACATGATGGGAGCTAAGACTGTGATGTCTCATTCTAGATATCTAGGCCTTCCTGTTGTTTTTGGGAGGTCAAAGAAAGATATCTTCTCTTTTGTCATTGACCGGGTGTGGAAGAAGCTGAAGGGTTGGAAGGAAAAGTGCCTATCTCGTGCGGGGAAGGAGATTTTAATCAAATCAGTTGCCCAAGCAATTCCAAATTATATCATGAGCTGCTACAAACTACCTGAGAGTTGCTGCAAGGAAGTAGAAGCAATGCTTGCAAAGTTTTGGTGGGGATCAGAAGATGGAAGCCGCAAGGTGCATTGGCTGAGTTGGGAGAAGCTATCGAGATCAAAGAAGAAGGGAGGTATGGGCTTCAGAGGTTTTAGTGACTTCAATAAAGCACTACTGGGCAATTCATTAATGGGGGATGTTTTCAAAAGTAGATACTACCCTAGGAGCTCTTTTATGGAAGCAAAGTTAGGCTACCTCCCAAGTTATGCTTGGAGGAGCATGTTCAGCGCAAAAGAGGTAGTTGGAATGGGTGCTAGGTGGGTGGTTGGAAATGGAGAGAAGATCCGGATTTGGAAAGATAATTGGTTACCAGTGCAGACAGGTTTTAAAGTCTGGAGTCCAATCAAAATATTGGAGGAAAATGCCAAAGTTAGTGAATTGATTGACTCTGATACAAAACAATGGAAAAGAGATCTGATTTTTGAATGTTTCAACAGTTCTGAAGCTCAGCAGATTGTAAACCTTCCAATTTCTTATAGACTCCCCTAAGACAATCTGATTTGGCATTGGGAAGGTGATGGCTCATATTCTGTCCGAACTGCTTATCATCTTCTAGCTGAGCAGAAATTCAACCAGTATCCAGGCCCTTCAAATGTAGCTGATCAGAACCTTTGGAAGGAAATTTGGCATGCTCCTGTACCTTCAAAAATCAGGAACTTCATGTGGAGAGTGGCCAAAAATATCCTTCCAACACGCTTCAATCTGAGTAAAAAAGGTGTGGAAACAGAGATGTTATGTCCTTTGTGTCATCTTGAGGTGGAAAGAGTGGATCATGTTCTCATGAAGTGCCAGATGGCAAGGTTAGTATGGTTTTCTACCCAACTTGGAATTCATGTACCTTTGCATTCTGACCTGAACAAATGGATGAATGAGTGGCTGACTTGCAAGGATTTCTATGCTGTCCAAATATTCTGCACCACTCTCTGGCAGTTATGGTATGCTAGAAATAATGTGGTGTTCAATAAGAAGAATTTTGATCCCATCTCAGTGGCTGCTGCAGTAATGGATTTTGTCCAAGACTATAATCAATCAAATCCAAAGTGGAAATCTCAAGTCTCAAATCAACCTCAATCTGATTGGAATCCCCCTGCTGAGAATTGGACTAAGATAAATGTGGATGCTGGGTGCTTTAAGGATGGTCACACAGGGTGGGGCATGCTGATTAGGAATCACAGGGGTGAGGTGCTGTTTGCGGCAACCAGAAGGGAGCACCTGAATGTGGAGCCTACCCTTGCAGAAGCTCTTGGTGTGAGGTGGAGTCTAAATTTGGCAAAAGATCAGCAGCTTAACAAGGTTATTGTTGAATCCGATGCAGAGCTAGTGGTCAAATGTATAAATAACAAGACCTTTTTGGCTGATATAGATCCTATTATTCATGATTGTAAGGCTTTGCTGCAAAATTTTCAAGATTATGCTATTTGCCATGTTAAAAGGAAAGCAAATGAAGCTGCACATGAATTGGTTAGAATAGCTAAGACTATTGGATCAAGAACATGGCTGGGGAATGCCCCAACCTTTTCTGTGTCTGGTTCATGTACTGATGCTACCGTTATTTGCTAATGAATATATCTTTTCCAGTCAAAAAAAAAAAAAAGGAAAATACCCTTGTCAATATGAATTTTACTGCTCCTTTTGGATCCTTCATAAAAAACTAAGCAAGCATATAGATCAACCTTAAAATTAAAACAGATGGACTCAAAAAATATTTTAGGAAAATTAAATATCACCTTCAACCAAACCATGTCAGTATCACACATCAGCAGCTCGAAACCAAAAGGCAATATTGAATCTATCAGAATAACTTTTTCTCTCCCCAATTTATGAAATGTTGGAGAGCCCCAGCCAACATCTACTGTGCTCATATGCATGCCCATGTCAAAAACTGGTATGCCTTTCCAATACAGTGCCTCCAATAATTTGGTGTCCAGTGCACCTAAAAGTTAGATTTCAAACACATTCTGTGAAGTCCAATGGTTGGTACAAAATACTGGATATGCATTTCTTGCAGGGCGTCACTGCAAATCTAAACAAAATACATGACAGAACAAGATAAAAGTTTAATAGAAGATGCTCACCAACAAGAAGATTAGAAAGTCCCAGATCTGTCAAATGTTTAACCCAATTCAGAATAAAATCCATGAATGCATAGTTACCAAAGGTCACTATTATAATGTTATCTTTCACCCTTTCCTGAACCAGTGTTTTGGTCAGGCGGAAAGCCTTCAAAGGTGGCATCTTTTTATTGCGAGGTGGAACATCCCAAATAGGCCTTGGCCATACATTTTGTGGCCCCAGGGAAGGAGTGGACACAGTATGCACCATTGCTGACTGAGAAGTGGTGAGTGTTGGATCTGTAAGATGAGGAAGCTCATCTGGAAAAGCATGTTCAATTAACATTTAAAATCCAACTCACACATAATGGAAGATAACAAAGGCTTGATGAATAGAAAAGTATCTTATAGGGCACCATTAACAAAACAAGGGAAGGTAACTAACAAACAAAAACTATTTCAAAGATGCCACTTGTAAAGCAGATGTACTGAATAATAATTCATTTGTCGACATAAATTCGAAGAGAGCACGAATCAGATTAATGAACAGATAAAGAAAACTATTGAAGTGTGCTGCCCACAAAACTGAAGGTAATTCCAACAACTATACACGATGTCTACTCTCACTCTCTTTCTGTCCATCTATTGTTACTTCTTCTGTATTTAGACTATTGAGATAGTTCACGATCACAAATAAAAGGAAAAAAAAATCCTAACAACTTACATTTTCTAACAAGAAATAAGTAAAAGAACTACACAATCAACAAACCTCGAAGTAGCATTTGACACAAACAAAATGGAATAGAAAAGGAACAAGACATTAATAGAGTGGTTCTGTTTTGTTGCCTTTGGTTCCACCCGTTTTATTGAAAAGGAAATGTCACACTTTTTAGCCCAATGTCCTGTTTTGCTCCACTTATATAATACACCAAATGTAGAATAGAATCCATACGTTATGTTCCGTCCCATTCTAACATTACACATCTATTCTATGATAGAACCTCCCTCTTCGAGTAAGGGAGAAAGACTTCAAATGAATTCACATTCACCAAAATGATTCACTAAATATTACATTGGCACTAACGGCCTATGTATACAATACTCCTATTAGCCAAATAACAATATTACTCTCCTATTACTTCTAGTTAATAATATTTCATGTCAAATACCAAACACTATTTACAATTTAAAGATTTAGCTAATGATCCATAGCTCAAACATCTATGAACACGCCCAAAACCCCTCCTATCCCTTGTAACACAAAAAAGTAAATATCATCATCTAAGGAAAATAACAATAATAATAATAATAACAATGCATGAACAAAGCTTTCATAAATTTGATGATACTCAATCTGATTAAATTTCCAGTGTATATAAACGTGCCTTCCAATAATAAGATCATTCTAAAGGTTTTAAATTGCAGTCCGCAAACAGCAATTGCAGTTTTCCGCAACCGCCGACCGCAATTGGGACTGCATTTTCCTGCAATTCTCAGCAGTTTGCTGAACACCGCAACCCCGATTTAAAAATGAGAACCCAGTTACAGTCCACAAAATCAAAAGGGTATTTCAGATTTAAGCTAAAACTACCAAGTTGAAGCAGTGGAACAAGAAGACATTATTATTATGCACTTACATGTGTGTTGACAATGCAAAGAGAAGAAAAGTTGTGCAACAGTAGTAATAGTAGTATAAGATACTTACGCGGAATAGAAGAGAGAGTGGAAGGAGAAGAGAGCCAGAAAGAAGATTGAGAAACAGAGTTGCTTGAGTATATGGCAGAGAAGACATAGAAGGAGGAAACAACAATCCCAATGATGACAATAGTGTAGATCGTGAGGAACAGAGGCTTCGAATGAGTCAATTCATCACAACCATTTCTCAAAGCCATCTTTGTGTTGTGTATTATTTAATGTTTATTTCACTCTCTTCCTTCTACTTTCATAAATCACGAATAAACCCACTAACGTCGTCGTATCAATATAATTGTCATCTTCGTCTTTCTTGCTTCGTTCCTTGAGAACAATAAGAAGTTGGTGATGATGAGTGAGAGTGATGAGATGGAGAAAAATGCAATACCCAGATTTTTAAGTTTGAGAATGTAAGAGGAGAGGAGAGTGACTATTCACTATTCAGATTGCCATTTCCAAATTGACTGAGCGGTCCCCCTGCTGTGTTGACCAACGTGCTTGCCTTCTCAACATGACATCACTTTAATATATGATCAAAAACCAAAATATTTCTCAACAACTCTATAATTGGATTTCTCAACAACCATATGTTGTGTTGCCAACTTGACCGTCGTGAATCGTGAATTGCACCGATTTTTTAATTTTAATTTTAATTTTAGAATAAAGGCCCGTTTTGTTAGATGAAAAAAAAAGGGATCATATTTATTCCCTGATAAAATTAAAAAATCAAATTATTATTCATAATTTTAAACTATGGATACATTAATGTCTCTATAAACCTCGGTTTTTTTGAGCCCATTAAGTCAATGACCTGTTTTGTTTTCTTACTTAAATGTATTATTATATGATATTTAAAGTTTTCACTATGTAATTTAGTTATTAAACATTTAATTAAATTTTCAAAATGTCCAAAATAGCACCATTTTGATAAGAAACTAGCCCATTAAACAAACAAAAATATCACTTAAATATCCAAAATAAAACATAATGAACATCACTTCAATTTCTCCCCAAAATTAGCGACTATGGTACCTTTGGCATGATGAATGAAGAAGATAAGAAATCATAATAACAACATAGGAACATATAGAGCATAATTGAACTATAAATAAACTTGTGAAATAAATTTTTAACAATTCTATGGACATTAAAAACAATTTCAAAGGTCCAACTAAAACGTTAAATACACCCAATATTTATTAACACAAATAGTGTTGACAAATTCCTTACACACCTCTCATCAAGTTAGCATTCTTGCATAAAGTTTAGAGTGTTGTTTTGTAAAATATAAAGGTGACTTCTCTGAAACACTCTATAGTTTTTGGGTAAATGTTATGCTTCTTAGGTTGCCCAATAAGATAGTAACACCTCAAATATAATATGACACTTCATTAATATTTTTTTAGAAAACCTTTTAATATCCCTATTTAATTTTAGAACAAAAAAAACTTATTATCCCTTCTACATTTCCACCTCTTTCATCCATCTACTACCATGACTCCATTCCAATGAGCAGCCAACCAAGCCAAGCAGAAGCACAAGACGGTAGCCATTCACCCCACCTTCTGCCCTTCTGCAAAAATGACCCTTTTGTTTTCTCCCATCTCCTTCTTCATTGTTCATGGTGATACTTCAATGGTGGTTTGACGGTAGCGCGGCGGCTGAACTCGATGGCAGTAGGCTGTGAAGTAGTGACTGAGCGGGGCGTCGCAAATGTGGTATGGTGGTAGCGGATCCGCAATGGGTGGCAGATTAAAAAAACCAAATCTTTTTCCAGTCTAGTTTAATTGATTTAATAATTGATAGTTATTTAAGATCACGGTCCCTGTGGATTCGATCTTTTTATTACTTGACGATGAAGCCGTATACTTGCGGATTCGAGCCCCATCAAGTTTTTGGCGCCGCTGCCGGGGACTGTGCTTTCTTGAATTTCAATTTATTTTTAAATTGATTTTTCTGGATTTTTTTATATATATTAAATTTTCTTTTTTTTCATTTATCTCTTTTTCTTTTTTAGAGTATCTATCTCTCTTTGCAGGTATTTTTCTCTTTTATGCGAAGATCCCAAAGTCTTGGAAATCTTGTTGAAGTTGACCCCGAGATCGAAAGGACCTTTCGTAGACGTGAGATACTACAAAGACAAAGAGAGAGAGAGGTTGATTCCCATTCCACTCATGGCGAATCTACCGGATACCGAACCACTGAAGGACTACGCAGCCCCAAATGCTAGGGGTTTGCGAACTAGGATTGCTAGGCCAGAAATTGAGGCAGAGAACTACACTATACCGCCTCTGCTAATTGGCATGATTAGGCAACATCAATTTGGAGGATTACCCTCGGAGGACCCGACTGATCATGTGGAGACATTCTTGGAGTTCATCGATGCAATAAAAATTCAAGGTGCCCCGATTGATGGTATTCGCTTGCGGTTATTCCCCTCCTCTCTGACTGGAAAGGCAAAAGCTTGGTTGAAGCAAGTGCCCGCTAATGCTTTGTCAACTTCGGACCAACTGGAGCAGGCATTCTTGGAGAAATTCTTCCCTCCATCCAAGACTGCTTACCTACGAACTCAGATAACCGGCTTCTTCCAAAAGGACGGAGAATGCTTATCCGAAGCATGGGATCGTTACAAATGATTGCTAGAGTCTTGCCCACATCATGGACTCGAGAGGTGGTTGTTAGTGCATACATTCTACAACGGATTGGATTACTCTTCGAAGGTGTCACTTGACTCCGCAGCTGGTGGAGCCTTTATGAATAGATCTCTGACTGAAGCATTCAATATCATTGAAAACGTAGCCACCAACTATCACCAATTGGGTTCGGAAAGAGGTAATAACCCGAAAAAGCTTTCGGGGGGTAAGTTTGAAATGAATAGCACTGATCTAATTATGTCTAAATTTGACTTATTGAATAAACGCTTTGATAAGCTTGAAAAGGCTAATGTGAGTTCAATAGGTGCTACTAATGTTGTTTGTGAGATTTGTGGAATGCAGGGACATGACATAATGGAGTGCCCATATGGTGTTGCTCCTGGATCCGGTGCTTCGGGGGAACAAGTGAACTCTTGTCACAACTTCTATGACACAAACCCGAAGTTGCCAAACTATGCTCCTCCAAATCCTTACAACCAAGTGAGGAAGAATAATCCTTATTTCTCCTACGGGAACTACAACAACACGTTGAACCACGAATTCCAGGAAGGCTAAGGTAATAGGAAACCCGCATCAGGGTATCCTCAGGTACAAAAGTCTAAACTTGAGTCTCTTTTGGAAAATTTTGTTGAAACTAAAACAAAGCAAAATGAAGAGTTTAGGCAACAAGGTAGGGCAGTCAATGAGGCAATAAAAGAGTTAACATCTAAGGTAGACAACTTAGCCATCCATAACAAGATGTTAGAAACTCATATTGCCTAACAAGCTAGTACATATTCTAGAAGTAAGGGTACGTTCCCAGGATAACCCGAAGTTAATCCCAATGAGCACTGTAATGCTATATACTTAAGGGATGATAAACTTGGGGTAGTTGAAAAGGATGTGGAATGTGAGGAGGACATGAGTGAACATGAAGAGATAGAACCAAAGTATGTCCCTCCACCACCTTACCAACCCCCAATACATTTCCCACAAAGGTTGGTCAAGAAAAAACAAGTAGAAAAAAAAAACTAAGAGCTTAATTGAGGAGCATGATGGCATGATAAAAACTAATATGCCTCATAAACTAAAATATCCAGGAAGTTTCTCTATTGCTAGCTCAATTAGAGAAGTGAAAATAGACCAAGCCTTATGTGACTTAGGGGCTAGTGGGAGTTTGATGCCACATACCATCTTTGAGAGGTTAGGAACCAAGGAATTGAGTCCATCCAAGTTCTCTTTACAATTTGTGGATGGCTCAACTAAAACTCTTCTAGGCATACTAGAGAATGTCCCTATAAAGGTAGGTAAATTTTTCATTCCTGCCGATTTCATGGTGTTGGACATGAACAGGAATTCTAAATTCCCTATCATTCTTGGAAGGACATTCTTGGCTACAGCTGGAGCAATAATAGATGTAAAAAATGCTAAGCTCTCCTTGAATGTAGAGGAAGGTAGGGTGGATTTTGATTTGACTAACTCATATAACAACCCTCCTTTTGAGAGTCATGTGTGCAGGATTGAGATAATGCCTCCAAAGGTGAAGGAAGAGCTTAACATGGAAGCAACTCCGAAACTTTGCGTGACAAATGATGCACCAAATAATAATGAAGTTGGAGTTGCTCAACATGTGGAGTTAAAACTTCCGCTGGAAGGAATTAAGGCCATGAAGCTTAGAGTGAAAAAAGCAAAGCGAAAGCGCATGTGGCCATATGAACAAAATAGGCTATTTGAAGGACTTCCTTGGAAGAGAGGTGTCCTTTCACTTCCAAGCCTAGCTGATCCTGGTTGATCCAAAGGAGTATGGTCAAGCTTAAGACCGTAAATAAGCACTTCTTGGGAGGCAACCCAAGTTTTCTTTCCCTTTTTAATTTGTATTTGAATTTTGTTTTTGAATAATTTGAGAAGATTAAGAGAAGAAAGATCACTAATTGATGGTTTTGCCAAGTATTTTCAGGTTATGAAGGCAGGAAGACCAAAAAGGGATGGAAAAATAAAGTCAGAGGAGATCACGGCCTAGCCGTGACAGGGGTCACTGCCCTGATTAGCCAATAGCTGAAGATCAGAAAGGAACACGGCCCAGCCGTGATAGCCTTCACGGGTGTGATGAGGAGGACCCAGAAGCTCAGAATATATCACGGCCTAGCCGTGATGGAAGTCACGGCCGTGAGAGGCCAGCTCCTATAGACCCGAATTGATCACGGCCCAGCCGTGATGTATATCACGCCCGTGATGGGGACTTGCCCAATAGAACAGAATTGATCACGGCCTAGCCGTGGTGAACGTCACGGTCGTGACACGTCTTCCAGCAGCTCTATGACTGGCATGTGAGCCAACACCCTCCACCACCTCGGTGAGTTGTTCCATTTTTCTACTCTCTCCGACTTGATTATTTACATTGGGGACAATATAAGTTTTTAAGCTTGGGGTAGGGGTATTTTTGTATATATATATATATTTTTTTTTTTGCATTTGTGCATTTTTTATGTTGCATTCATATAGGTGTAGTTTTGCATAATCACATGATTAGATTGCCCCTTGCTTAGAGTATGCATCCAATTGTGTGAACTTTATGCCAAATGAATTAAGACATTGAATTTTTGAACCCAATTTTTGTATTCTTGTGAGAAGCTAAAAATAAAAATGCTTGAGATGATCTTCTGATAGTTGATAATTAGCATGTGGTTCCTTAGATTTGTGTTTCTCATTGATTTTAAACTACTAAATGTGAGATTTTTTTGAGTCTAAAAGGGCTACTCACTAAATCTACCCCATTCTTTGTGATTGAGTGTTTTATTCCTCTTGGATTGTGTTCTCTATAACTTGACTTGAAACCGTTTTGAAACTTAAAAATTTTTGAAAACATATTTGAAAATGATTGAGGCACTAGGTATTTTTCTGGCCTTCTGAGCTTTGATTGATTAAATGCTACCCCTTAATTTATTTTGATGAATGATGCTTGGTATGACTGACCGCGCTGTCGCCACGCGCCAAAAAGAACGAGCATTTACAAAATAATGTAGTATAGAGCGACAACTCGGATCGTCTCTCAAGGACTCTTTAGTTGTTGTTATTATTAACAGAAAAAGTTAGAAAAAGTCATAATTGGGGGTTTTGGATTGAAAACTAAATTAAGAAGCAAAACAGAAAACAAAGCAAGAAAACAGAGCAGTTACCAAATAAGCTAAGCGATTAACCTACTGTTCTCGGTTTCCCAACTATCATCGGTTCATGCAACCCTAAGAAGATTCTAATCCCCTCCCGGTTGTAGCAACAATTTACAAGCGAAACAACTACTACAAATATATGTCCCTATTCCCGAATTAAGCAAACGGGGTTAAGCCCTTCGTGAACTAAGCGAACACGAAACGAACACACGCGAATTAAGCAAACGCGATTAATTATAGGAACATGATATCACCGAGATAAACCAACACAACACAATATACTCCTGAATTAAGCAAACAGAAATATAAAGCATGGCATTGAAAAGAGAAAAGGAAATGAAAACAGGAAATACAAGAAACCTCAAGTCTTAACAGAAACCAATCACAGTAGATTAATCTAGGAGACTAATTCTCCATTACAGACATAAGCAGAAAAGAAAAGAAAAGGAAAATAAACTATTGAAACTACCACTACTCCTACTGACTCCCAAAGATTAGCCAAAACTGGCTAACTCTGATTAACTCCTTCAGTTCTGCCTAAAACTGCTTTATATACACGTTTCTGGAATCCAAGTCCTCGCGAGGCGAAGCACTGCTCGCGAGGCGAATAACATGAAAGGTCTGCAACTCTTTGTCTTCTCGCGAGGCGAGCATAGCTTCACGAGGCGAACGCTTCAAATTCCCAAACTGCAACACCCGTGACCTTCCACACGGGCAAGCCGTGATCGTCTCTGACTTTTCATGGTTGGATGACTCGCGAGGCGAGCCATTTATTCGCGGGGCGAACCAGAGACTTTGCATTTTCTTGGAACAGTCGACCTTGGGTCGCGAGGCGGCGGCCTTCTCATGGGCGAGAAACTCCATAATTATTCCTTTTTATTTACCTGAAAACAGAAAATAAAAGTAAATACTTTATTCACTCTAAATCAACTAAATTAACTTAAAAATAATTTACAGACTCAAAATATTACTTAAGGACAATCAAGTCTAATTTGGGTGAAAATGATATAAAATTAGTACAAAGCCAAGGTCTTTACTAGTTATAAAACCAGTCAAACAGAGGCTCATCAAAATACCCCAAACTTAAACTTTGCTTGTCCCCAAGAAAACTAAGACTCAAAAAATTAAAAAGACTCAAGACCTGACAAGCTCAAAAGATTCAATCAACTTTCGCACAGATTTCAAGCAATTTATCAAAATATTTTTCAATGTTCCCCCTTTCAAACAAAACAATCCCCAAAATCTTTCATTCTAAACAATTGAGAATTTCATCATTCAAACAATCATTAATCTAAGCAGGGGATCTAAGTTACACACAAAAGAGAGATCACCAAAATCAAACAACTGCCTTCCTCACAAGGGAAATTTGTGTTCACTCAACGCTCAGTTTTTGTCAGGCTATCAACAATTCACTCATTTCACTTTTCAGAAGCACTTCCCATAAATTTGATTTTCATCTCCAAATGATTCCCACAGAAAATATGCATGCAACATCAAAAGGTCTTTTATGGGTTGTAATGGGGCCTGGCTAAGGGTAGGATATACAAAGGAACTAGGCTGAAGACCCTAGGAACTAAGAGAGCATGAATATTATTTACACTTTGAAATTAAACTCAAGTTCCTTTTCTCATTTTTCTTTTTGCCTTGGGTGGCTACAGCCTCTTTATTTCTTTTTGGCTTTTTTTTTTTTTACATAAAATTTTTTCTCAATCCAAAACAACATGTTACACCTTGCAGCCACCCCAAACTTTAGTTTCTTGCACCCATTCTAAGATTACATGCTCTCCTAATCCTAAGATCGGGTTAACATGGTTTTCCAGATTTTTGGGCTTATAACATTAGGTTATCAAGAACTAACAGGCTAATTAGGCTCAATGGGCTAACTAGGGAACATGCATTAGGGATGGTTATTTTAGGCTAAGTAGCTATTTACAAAGAAAATGCCTAAATCATTTGCTACACACATATAATCATGCAAACCAAAAAGAGATTCAATCAAATCCAGGGAAGTGCAACTTGAAAGTGATTTTCACACAGTTTAAAACATGTTGGAGGCTCAAAACCTCACCTGGACATTTATGTGCAAATTATTTGAAAGAGATTCTATCCCTAGTGTGTGCTTCCTATCACCCCAAACTTATCATAAATCATGTCATCATAATAAAATCTCAAAGTTCATTTTTCAATCATATGGGGATCATTTTTTCTAAAATTTTCAAGTCCTAAGGGGAAAACAGTCAACACTATCATGCAATCAATCTATGCAAAAATTAATCAAATCCAATAAACTTGCCAATACCAAGACACAAACACAACTCCTGAGCTTCTCAAATTATTCAGGAGCCTTATTAAAAACAAAACAGAAATAAAACAGAGCAAAAGAAAATTAAAAAGGAGAAAGGGTTAAGAAAAGCTCATTGAAGGGCGGTTCCGCCAGGATCCCATTGCTTGTAGCATAAGGCCCACGTGATAGCCAAATGACTGAAATTCATTCCAAGCCTCCCTAACTTGCAGCTTTGATGCGGAGGTGAGCACTTGACAATTATAATAACCTCGCCGAGTGCGGCGGACTTCTCACTACCTCTCGGGTCACAGATGACCTCTTTCTCAATAAAATCTCCCCAATAGAATCGGGGCTCAACCTCTTGGACTGGCCATGGTGCAAATTCCAGAGGCTTGAACTCCATCACCGGTTGTTCCACAGTGGGAGGTAGCTGCTCAATGGATAGTGTATTTGGAACTTCGGCTGAACAATCGGTATCACTCTCACTATCATCCTGCAAAATAGAGTCAAGAAACTGGCCACAAACAGCACACGGGTTAGTGTCGAGACAGTTAGTACATGTAGTAAAAGAAACTGAGTTAGTAAAGGTCGATTATCCGGACTTTACGCACACGGTTCATCCACCCCATCATTCTCAACACATGCATTTGATTCCACAGGTTCTTCATTATCCTCAAGCACGGTGGAACAGATGTCCTCTTGATCCTCCTGATCCTCATTTTCTTTGTTTCCTTTCAAGTATAAACCTGCATAACAGTGTATACACAAAGCAGCAGTACCATCACAATAACAATCATTAGAATCAGGGGATTCAACACATAATTCATCATCAACAATATCATCATCGAATTATCATCAAAAGTATTTTCAGGAATAACCATCTGTGAATCCTTATGTTCCTCAAGGGGCTGTGGAGTTAGCATTGCAGCCGAGTTGGCGGTAACTTGATCAATTAGAGCCCACAACTTTTGAGATTCAGCTTGGTCCCTCTGTTGGGCTTCACGATTACTTGCCTCCATTGCCTCCATCCTCTGTTGAAATTCAAGATTGTATGCCATCCGTTGATTGTTCTCTTCCATTTGTTGTATCATAGAAGCAATCTCATCCAAGGTGCTCTGTAAAGGTTCGGAAGGTGCAGAGGTGGTCACTTGGCTAGGATAGTATGGTGGTGGCTCACTAAAATTAGGATAATACATGCAAGGTTGCTCATAATAAACATTAGGCAAATATCCATACATGTAATTATCCATGGGGGAAAATAAAATTTACAGACCAGACAAAGCAGACAAAACTAATTAGCAAAGCAAAAAGTTTTTTTTATTTTTTTTTATTTTTATTTTTTAAAAAAAATTATTTTCTGCTAATAACAACAAACCAGAGTCCCCGGCAACGGCGCCAATTTTTGACCGCGCTGTCGCCACGCGCCAAAAAGAACGAGCGTTTACAAAATAATGTAGTATAGAGCGACAACTCGGATCGTCTCTCAAGGACTCTTTAGTTGTTGTTATTATTAACAGAAAAAGTTAGAAAAAGTCATAATTGGGGGTTTTGGATTGAAAACTAAATTAAGAAGCAAAACAGAAAACAAAGCAAGAAAACAGAGCAGTTACCAAATAAGCTAAGCGATTAACCTACTGTTCTCGGTTTCCCAACTATCATCGGTTCATGCAACCCTAAGAAGATTCTAATCCCCTCCCGGTTGTAGCAACAATTTACAAGCGAAACCACTACTACAAATATATGTCCCTATTCCCGAATTAAGCAAACGGGGTTAAGCCCTTCGTGAACTAAGCGAACACGAAACGAACACACGCGAATTAAGCAAACGCGATTAATTATAGGAACATGATATCACCGAGATAAACCAACACAACACAATATACTCCTGAATTAAGCAAACAGAAATATAAAGCATGGCATTGAAAAGAGAAAAGGAAATGAAAACAGGAAATACAAGAAACCTCAAGTCTTAACAGAAACCAATCACAGTAGATTAATCTAGGAGACTAATTCTCCATTACAGACATAAGCAGAAAAGAAAAGAAAAGGAAAATAAACTATTGAAACTACCACTACTCCTACTGACTACCAAAGATTAGCCAAAACTGGCTAACTCTGATTAACTCCTTGACCCGCCTAAAACCGCTTTATATACACGTTTTCGGAATCCAAGTCCTCGCGAGGCGAAGCCTTTGCTCGCGAGGCGAATAACATGAAAGGTCTGCAACTCTTTGTCTTCTCGCGAGGCGAGCATAGCTTCGCGAGGCGAACGCTTCAAATTCCCAAACTGCAACACCCGTGACCTTCCACACGGGCAAGCCGTGATCGTCTCTGACTTTTCATGGTTGGATGACTCGCGAGGCGAGCCATTTATTCGCGGGGCGAACCAGAGACTTTGCATTTTCTTGGAACAGTCAGCTTCGGGGTCGCGAGGCGAGCAGCCTTCTCGCGGGGCGAGAAACTCCATAATTATTCCTTTTTATTTACCTGAAAACAGAAAATAAAAGTAAATACTTTATTCACTCTAAATCAACTAAATTAACTTAAAAATAATTTACAGACTCAAAATATTACTTAAGGACAATCAAGTCTAATTTGGGTGAAAATGATATAAAATTAGTACAAAGCCAAGGTCTTTACTAGTTATAAAACCAGTCAAACAGAGGCTCATCAATGACACCTTTTAAAGTATTGCAAAAAAGGCAAAAAGGTGGTTTGAAAAAAATAAATTGTGGGATGAAAAAGTTAGAAAAATATTTCTCTTAAGTTGAAAATCTCCCCTTCTCCAAAAAAATAAAATAAAATAAAATAAGAAAAAAAATGGAGAAGGGGATGAGAAAAAGAAATAAAAAAATAAAAAATAAAAAAATAAAAAGGAAGAAAGAAAGATAGGTGGAAAAATGAATTAAAGCCCAAAAAGCTATTTGAGAAGGTTGTCATGCTTTGCATTGTTTTATATTTTGTTTAGCCTTCTTGAATTTTCCCTTTCTTGATTTCCCCACCTAACAATTAATCACATGGCCCCATTACAACCAAAATAAAAGACCTCTTGATTCTTATGTGTTTTCATTAATAAAGTAGAGATTTGGTTAATAGTCAAGCTTATGGTAGGGTACCTTCCTTGAGGAAATTGGGTGAATTGTCAAATGTCCTTAAACACTTGAGTGAGGTGAGAAGGGTGCCCGAATTAGTGAGAGATATGAATCTAGAGAACCTAAGCTTCTAATTTTACTTGAAATTGATTGTCTCTTGGTTACTTATTTGGATAAGCCTGTTACTTGGATTTGTTACTCGGGTTCTTGGTTCATTGTCGATGCTCTGATTGTTTATCTTGTCTGGCCTTGGTTATTGCTTGAGGACAAGTAAAATCTTAAGCTTGGGATAGTTTGATGAGTGTGATTACACCTCATATTTCTTTATCATATTGCATGAATTTTCATGTAGTTTAGGTATTTTTAATTTGATTTTTGTTAGTTTTTACCTTGGAACGGGTAAGGCGGTTTTGTGGTGTTGTTGTGTAGGAATTGAATATTAAAATGTTCAAGATCAACCATGATGGAGCTTGCATGAAGATGGAGCTTGAAAAGCAAGAAAACTGAGCCAAACAGAGGCCATCACGGCCTAGCCGTGACAGCCATCACGACCATGATCGAGCAAGGCTGAAAAGAAAAGAACGAAAAGGTCAGAACCTGTCACGGCCGTGACAGGCCATCGGTGCCAAGTTTTCCAAGACAGAATCTGTCACGGCCTGGCCGTCACAGGCATCACGGCCGTGACGCACAATATCTGGAATTTTAAAACCTGATTTGATCTGATTTTTGTCATTGCTTGGGATTCAAATTAACATACTCTATAAATAAGGCAATTAGGCTCGAAAATAGGGATCCCTTGGGCTGCTACCTTAGGCAAAAATTAGGATTTCTCTTCTTCTCAATTTCTTCTTCTCTTTTAGGTTTTTTTTATGCTTTTGTTAATCAAGCTTGCTATGAACATGGCAATGCTTGAGTAGTCATTTTTATTTCTAGGGATTGAGGTTATGCCCAAGATTTGTTTTATGTTACGAACTGACGTTTTACTTCTTATTAATTTCAATTCGCTTTCGATTTAATTCATATTGCATGAATTACTTGTGAATCTGGTGCGCACTTATTTGCATGTCATAGATACTCTAAGGAGGAACCTAGCGGTGAACTTAGGTATCGGATCTTTAGGAATCAAACTTAGGACTTAAATCACGAGAGTTAGAAGCGGTCCTTCGAGGGTTCGCTGAATTGTCACAAAACTTAAAAGGTTCGATTTAAATTCAATTACCACGAGAGTAGGGGTTGGTTTAATCGGGCACAGTTCTTGTATCCCGAGAGGGAACATTAACTTATTTAGGATAAATTCACCTTCAAAGCAAATTTCGATAATTAACAAGAGGGGTAGTCAATTTAGAAACATGAGTAGTCTTGTTGGTAACCCAATTCCTGGAAATCTCTTTTGATATTGAAAAATCTCAGATTTGATTTTATTGCTATTTTGTTTGATTGCGTTTTAGATATTTGATTTGTTAGTTAATATTTTAAAAACCAAATCTTTTCCAAATCCTTTTCTAGTCCAATTTAATTGATTTAATAATTGATAGTTATTTAAGATCACGGTCCCTGTGGATTCGATCTTTTTATTACTTGACGATGGAGCCGTACACATGCGGATTTGAGCCCCATCATCTACCAGATTACTTTATGTTTCAGTTCATTTATTTCAACTAATTACTTCCGTCTGCTTACGTGGCAAGATGGACGTGCTTATTATCAAGTCTTTGGACTTGCTGTACCTAACAAGTTCTTTAGGTATTCATCTAGAAAATATTTATAGCCTCGTCTACTAAAGAAAGCCAGTCTACTTAATTAAATAACTAAGTAACTTTACCAAAGTATTTGAGCAGCCCGTCTACAGGGGTGGACACGTATTTTTCAATTGAAACGTATCCCATGTTTCTTATATGTAAATATTCCTGCACAACTGAAAGCACATGTTAGATTTCAACTAACACTTTGCAAAGCAAATTTAAACCTTTTGTTAGTATCAAAACTTAGAGATTATTAAATCCAAAATCACTTTGGTTCCAACACACATTCTTGTATCGAGACTTGGACTTGCTCCTTCTTTTCTCTCTACCACCATTTGGTTCTTTTTTGACTTCTCCCCCTATTTTTAGTGACAAGCACCTCGGACTGAGATGAAGTACCCTGTACCTTCCTTCTCATCTCCTCATTAAGAACACTACCATTTGCCATTTCCAAAGAAACAACACCAGTAGGGGCTGAACTTGTGATAGAAACCCGAAATGTCTCCCAAGACTCTAGTAGAGATAACAATAGAAATAGTCCTAAAAGCTCATCATCAAACTTGATACCCATTCCTGACATCTGATCAAGGAGCCCTTGAAATTCATTCAAGTGATATGAAATGGAAGTTCCCTCATTGTACCTCAAACTAGTAAAGCTCTTCAGCAAGTACAATTTATTATTCCCTGATTTAGAGGCATACGAGGACTCTATCTTCACCCACAAAGATTTTGCATGTGTCTCATTTGCAATATGATTATAAACATTATCTTCTACAAATTGCCGAATAAAACCACAAACCCGTTGATGTTCAAAATCCCATTCTTCATCTGACTTGGCATCCTGCTTCTGAGTAGCAAAAACAGGAAGATGCATATTCTCACAAAGAGCAACTCATTCATCTTGCCCTTCCACAAATGATAATTAGTGCCATTCAAACAGACCATCTTTGTATTTGCCTCCATCATTCAAGCAAGTCAAAATGCCCCAAGCCAAGTAGCTCTGATGCCACTCTGATTCGGGGAACAACAATGTAACAGTGTAACACAATAACAAAACAATACGCAGCAGAAATAAATCCCCCCAAACTTGCAAGAATCTATGAGGAGCAACAACAAATATATGGTAGCAAATAGAACAACACAAACACAAAAGCGACACCAAGATTTTAACGTGGAAAACCCCTTAAAGCAACGGTAAAAACCACGGGTCATCCAAACCAAAGAAAAGACTCCACTATGACCAAATATGGGTACAAAAGAGTCTCCAACAAGTGCACAAACGGTGCTAACAATCAACCAAAACAACCAAGCATCAATGCTTACAAATGAGAAACAAGAAGATGAAATTTACCCCCAAAATAGAGCTACTGTGCGAAGCCAATATCTCTCACTTCAGACCTCGTCTTGAAAATCCCAACGGTGTGAATGAAGAACCACACGTCTGAACCCTCTGCAGAAACTTCAGCCCGATCCAACGGTGAACGAATCCTCTGTCGCGATTTTACGGTGACTGTCTGGTGGGTATGCGGGTTGGCTTTCTCTCGTCTCTTCTCTCTTGTTGGCCGCTATATTCTTACTAAAATGAGACATCTCTGCAACCCTAATCTGACCTATCTCCACTTAAACAAGAGAGACAAAATAGGCTTACACATTTGGGCCCTTCTCCATATAGGAAGGGAGCCCAAAACCCAACAAGTACGAGGATAACACAGCCTCTGACGCATCCTTTATGGGGCATACCACATAGATTCCTAAATAATTCAAAAGGTCTGGCAATAAATTCAACCCTTATAAACCTGCCATTGACAATGGTCGGGGGGTAGAATGTGAGTAAAGTATAGGTGTGGCAAGAAATAGTGCCACAACCGCCACCGGACAATAATGGGAGCAACCTATGTTCCCAAACATATCGAGACAGGTGTGACACCCGGGCCTAATGAGGGTGGGGAGTGGTCGTCGGTGCAAAAGGAAGCATGATCAAGGAACGGCTCCGGGCAGGCTTCTAGGCGGAGGGACACACGAATGAACTGATTACATGTGACACCCTCTGCCCCGAAACGTGTATTATATAAATAGTAGACAAAAAATATTATGTTTTTGCAGAATAAAAACATGGATTATTGAAAACCTTTTTCACAAAACATAGTTGAGAGTATCACATCATAAAACTCGAATTTAACTAAAGAAGTAAATAAAAACATTATAAGCAATCATGAAGTGGAAACATAATGATAGTAAATTAATCCCCTGACCCGATGTCACATATATTAGAGCTCTAAAATTCTCATACAATTTAAATAACCAAGTTTCAAAACTGAAAACATAAAGCACGAAGACGACGTGCAATCCGGTCATCTCCAACCGCTATTTCACGACACTTAGTATAAGGCATCCCTCCACTACACGTATATTCCTATAGATTCCTCCTTCTCTATCACAAGACTAAAAATGATGAACGGGTGAGAGATCATGTTCAAACCATATGAAGAGAAGAGACAGTAACCAAGACAGGGTGCAAACACAATTACATAACCTTAGCATACTATCCAACATACACACATAAACACACACAAAAGATCATAACATGACGTGAATATGATGCATGACTATGCAATTACAAAACCAATATCCAACTTCTCCATATGCAATGTGGATCCATTACTAACTCAAGAAGATGACTTTGGAGTTACATATTCACATTGGCCAGCAAGCACCAACATCGGCAGTCCACCAAACCCTGGGCGAACCCCTTGGATAGCCGATGCACCTTACTCTCGGATGTATCACCATGGAGGGCCACGACCCACCTAACTATCGGATGGATCACCACGGACGACCAGTTAACCATACTCTCGGGTGAACTCCCCTGTCATTGTAATTTCCCCTAACTAACAACTTCATGCATGAATGAATGTATGCTAACACACAATTAATCATTAAAAACCACCTCCATCAACACCATTAATCATGGTTTAACAATTTTGACCAATAAACATCAAAGTCAACTTTGACCAATAAGCATCAAAGTTTAACAACATCAACGGGTGATAACTCATCGTTATCGTCTTAACCAACATTAGCAATCATTAACATTGATCAACAACAACATTCCTCAACGAGGATAACAACAACATCGACATAATATATAGGGATGTCAATTTTATCCGTACCCGTGGATACCCGCGGATAAAATCAGTAACGGGCACGGGGCGGGTAATTAAATGGTTACCCGTGGGTAAAATAAACGGGTAATTTCAATACCCGCTTGTTAACGGGGCGGGGGCGGATATTAGAGTATCCATACCCGCAGGTACTGATGAGTGTGATTACACCTCATATTTCATTGACATTTTGCATGTATTTTCATATAGTTTAGGCAATTCTAATTTGATTTAGGTTAGTTTTTACCTTGGAACGGGTAAGTCGGTTTTGTGGTGTTGTTTTGCAGGAATTAAGGATTAAATGCTCAAGATTAACCATGATGGAGCTTGCATGAAGATGGGGCTTGAAAAGTGAAGAAAATGAGCCAAATAGAGCCCATCACGGCCTAGCCGTGATAGCCATTGAGACACCCCGTTGTGCCCCATTGTATTATTACATTAAAACCTTAATATTTATTTACTTAATCGCGCGCTTACTGTTGAAAATACGTAAAAATTAAAAACTTAATTAATAATTATATAACTTATGCATATATAAAACACACCAAAACTATATTACATAAATACACACATAATTATTCTTTATTTTACACAACACGGTTTAGGGTATCCTCTCAGTAGGATCCCACACCGGTACTTATTTATACAAACATGCTTATAACTAACTGAAAGCAAGAAACGTCTTATATGACTCACTGGCCCTAAACTTACTACGCTACATTATCAGGATCAGTAGATGGTTCTTCAGCGTCGACTTCATACGGAACGTCGTTCAACTCTTCAACAATCTCCGTCTCGTATGGGGTTCCATCCATCTCCTCAGCAACATATTCCTTCATCTGGTCTTCTAACGTAACAAAGTAGACATACACAAAAATACAGAAATAGGGAGATAAGAAACAGTTCTATCATCATAAGTGGAAAAGATTCATAGCATATAATACAATAATAGTCACAAACATGCATCATTCAAAATCAACAATCATCCTCAATTCAATATATCATCCTCTACCCTTCAACTCATGCAACTAGACCTTTATGCTGATGTGGCCACTACTACTCCTGTCACACATCCCTCGTTAAGGATGCCAGTCAGTCGACCAAGTGACACGTTCCCCACGCCGGTGCACATTCTTATCCATGGTAAGAATGCTCATGCAAAGCAATGACACTATAGCTGCACTGTATCGTCGGTGCACACCCTGATTCTCTCTCTCACTCTGTCAAGGGTGCTCATGCAAAGCAATGACACTATAGCTGCACAACTTAAATTCTAATTTGGAACGGTCTACAAGAACTTCGGACCTCGTGTATCTCAAATACACGGTTATGAACAACAATGCAACACATGATTCTCACTGACTTTTATCAATAACAACCTAGTACCTCAAGCTTTTCCTCATAACCTCCACTTACATTCTATATCACATCACTTTTATAAAATAATAGCGAGGCACGTCTAATTCATATTCAAAACTCTCACCCCAACAAAATACCTCCGAGCAATATATATCTTTCCTTAAAATCAACTAAGCAATTTATCAAACCAGGCAAATCATCTCTAACCATATATCAGAATATTGTTGAACCAAGCAATTCAATTATCATCAAGCTATAATACATTCTCACATAAACATATTAATCATCATAAAATATCATTCAATAGAATAAAAATCACCAAATTTAATAACTACGAATAGTATACCGGATAACTTCCCAGGAAAAAGAGGTGGTGATAAACACGCTTAAATACCAAGTTTTTCCTTAGCCAGAAATTACCCAGACATATACCATTCCAACCTCAAAACAGCATATTAACATCCATATCATAAAGTATCAATTCGATATAAATAATAAAAGCAAATCATCCATCAACGGTTAATAAATATCAACATAATATCAATAAAATAATCAAACACCATAAAATATCACTTAAAACAAATTATCACAGCCAGCATATCACAATCAGATCAAATAATAAATAAAGCAAAATATCCTCAACATCATAAAATCAACCTTAATGTCGATAAACCTACAATCCCTGAATCACCATTGGTTTTATGGAAAAGGTTTCCAATGTGATTTTGGTCTTGTCGATTACTCGACTTCTAGTAGGGTTTAGGTCGCCCTACACCATTATTATAAATTATATGCTACTTATCGGTTCCGACGATAGGATGATTCTTTCTCCCACCTGAGTTAGCACCGGAAACACGTACACAACGATCCTCGTTATCCCGCCACAAGTTAACACAACCACCTTCATTCAAACAACATAACTATAATTAATCAACTAACAACCATCTATGACACTTTAGGGCTAGGTTCGGCCAAGACTTAGAAAATAGGTTTAGGATTATCTTCTTAATGCTATCTTTTGGATCCTAGTTACTAGAGTCTTAACTAACATAGATTACTTATTACAAGACTAAAATTTGAAACAAAATCCTCTAACCTTTAGGGTTAGGGTTTCGCCCATATTAGGAAAATAGGCTAGGAAATTTAGTTGGATTCAATCTCTTGGATAATGAAAGTGGAAGACATCACAAGATCATAGAAATTGGTTTCACATTAAAAGGATTTTTCTACAATTTTCTAGAATTATTTGAAGTTCTAGATCTAGGAATGGAAAAATATGATTCATGGCATAAACATGATAAATACATGAATATGAAAGCTTATATGATCAAGGAGATGAGCTTTTACCTCTTGAAGATTGAAGAAATGAAGAAAATGATCAACCTTCACTATGTTGAAAACTGGACAGCTTGAGGGTGTGATGGTATTGTGAGTGTATCTCACAATATACTAATCCAAAAATTACAAACTTTGGCTTTATAGAAAGATAAGAAGAAAAGGAACAACTTTGGTGTTGAAGGTTTCATTTGGTTCGGATCATAACAGGGGTGAAATGGGACTTCTTTCTGCTGTTTCGTGGGTTGCTGAGAATTCTGGGCAGTTTCTGTATTTTGAGCCTTTCTCCCAATCCACTTATCCGTTTTTGATGATCTTTAGCTTGTTGGAAAGAAGAGAGAAAGAGGAACAACTTTTATGTTGAGTGTTTTCCGAGTTTCAGAAAGGAAGAGGGTCATATGTTTGGTGGGAATTCGGTGTTCTTAGGGTTTTGTAACTTAGTTGGTGGGGAAGATGAAGAGAATGAAGAAGATGAGTGAAATGGTGAGGGAGGCCACGGTTTTAGGGTATTTATAGGAGTAATATTATGCCTTGTTTGGTTAAAAGGAATTGGTTTAATGGGTTTTGTGATTATTAAATTAATATAAGCTTAACTAAGGTTATAATTAACTTAACTAAGGTTATAATTAACTTAACTAAGGTTATTTTGGCTAACCATGGTTAATAATATGTGGCTCACATTTGATGGAGGTGTGGCTGATTTTGGGCCACACAAAATGACTCACCAATGAGTCATCGATCTTATCCATAGCGGTTCCGGAAATTAAATGCGTGACTCCGTCGTTTACCCGATTTCAGTTTTTGAGAGGAAAATAATGAAACGAAAGCAAAATGAAATAGGTAATATTTATTGGAGGTGGATGCACGAAATTGGAGAGATTTGGGAGGTTTTCAACCACGTAAAATGAGTGGTTAAGAGTGCGTAGATGCGTCTTGTTAATACCCGCGAAAACTTGGGGGTATTTTGGTCTTTTTACCTAAATGTCATGATTACTTGCATTTAATGCTCATAAATGCTTAGTGACTCATCCTCCATGAGTCATCATGTATGACTCATTGTCCCGATCTCTTGACGGGGTTTACGCACTTCCCTTCTCGACCAAGTCGGTTTCCCGATTAGGGTTTTACGCCCGTAAAAAGCGTAATATTTTATTTTCGGTTGAAAATTTTCAAAACAACCAAACTCGTTAGAAATATGATTTAAATATAAACCATTTCGTTCACGAGTCAAAATTAGGTTTTCTGCTCAGTAAAATTATACTGTCAGTGAAAACGCAGACCGGGTTCCGTCTGAATTTTCAACCCAAATTTTTATCGTAAGCTTCTACCCTAAAATAGAATATGGATATGATTTTTATTTCATAAAAATCAATCTCCATGAACTCGTATAAAAATATAAATAAATACATTTATACCGGTTAATACAGCGAAAATATTTTTACTGAAAAAATAAAAATCGGAAAATAAAAAGTAGGGTGTTACAGCCATCACGGCTATGATCGAGCAAAACTGAAAAGAAAGAAGGCTAAAGTCAGAACTGGTCACGGCCAGCCTGTGATGTCCATCACGGCTGTGACATGTTAGCTGAACCAGACCCTCACAAGCAGAACTGATCATGGCCTAGCCATGATGGTGGTCACGGCCGTGACACACCAACTGGTGAAGCAACCTCCAAGGCAGAACCCGTCACGGCCTGGCCGTGATGGCCATCACGGTCCGTGACGTGCAATATTTGGATATGAAGAAACTGAATTAATCTGAATTTGTGTTTGATTGGGATTCGAATTACCCTAATCTATAAATAGGGCAACTAGGCAGAGACTTGGAGGACTTTTTGGGGGCTGCTACACTTAGGCAATTTTTTAGGATCTCCCTCCTTCTTCTTCTTCTTCTCCTTTTCTTCTCTTAGGTTTTATTTCATGTTGTAGTTAACCAAGCTTGTCATCACCATGGCAATGCTTGAGTAGTAGCTTTATTTCTAGGGATTGGGGCTATGCCCAAGATCTGATTTATGTTATGAATTGATGTTTTACCTTTGTTAATTCGATTTTGCTTTAGATCTGATTTCTATTGTTTTAATTACTCGTAAATTCGGTGGCCACTTATTTGCGTGTTGTAGATATTCTAAGGATGAACCTAGCGGTGAACTTAGGTATCGGATCTATAGAATCAGACTTAGGACTTAAATCACGAGAGTTAGAAGCGGTCCTTCGAGGATTAACGAATTGTCACAAAACTTAAAGGGTTCGATCTAAATTCAACTACCACGAGAGTAGGGGTTGGTTTAATTGGGCATGGTTTTTGTAACCCGAGAGGGAGCATTAACTTATTTAGGATAAATTCACCTTCAAAGCAATTTAGATACTTAACAAGGGTAGTCAATTTAGTAACATAAACAATCTTGTTGGTAACCCAATTCCTAGGAATTCCTTTTGAATTTGAAAACCCCCAATTTGAATTGCTTTCCTGTTTTGTTTAATTGCGATACTAAATTTGATTGTCACTAGATTCTTATTTCAAAAATCAAAACCTTTTCAAAATCCCTCTTTTAGAGTCCAGTTTTATCGATTTGATAATTAGTTGTGATTTAAGATCACGGTCTCTGTGGGATCGATATCTTTTTATTACTTGGTGACGAATCTGGTATACTTGCCGGAACGCACACACCAAGTTTTTGGCGTCGTTGCCGGGGACTGTGCTTTCTTGAATCTCAATTTAATTTTAAATTGATTTTTCTGGGCTTTTTCTTTTTCTTTTTTTTAATTGTTTCTTGTTAAAAAAACATTTCTTCTTTTTTTCTTTTCTCATTTATCTATTTTCCTTTCTAGAGTATCTATCTCTCTGTGTTTTTCCCTTTTATGCAAAGATCCCTAAGTCTTGGAAGCCTTATTGAGGTTGACCCCGAAATCGAAAGGACCTTTCATAGACATAGGAGACTACAAAGAGAGAGAGAGTGGTTGATTCCCATTCCACTCATGGCGAATCTACCGGATACCAAACCATTGAAGGATTACGCAGCCCCAAATGCGAGGGGTTTGCGAACTGAGATTGCTAGGCCAGAGATCGAGGCAAAGAACTACACTATACCGCCTATGCTAATTAGCATGATTAGGCAACATCAGTTCGGAGGATTGCCCTCAGAGGACCCGACTGATCACGTGGAGACATTCTTGGAGTTCACCGATGCAATTAGAATCCATGGTGCCCCGGTCGATGCTATACGCTTGAGGTTGTTCCCCTCCTCTCTTACTGGAAAGGCAAAAGCTTGGCTGAAGCAAGTGCCCACTAATACATTGTCGACTTGGGACCAACTGGAGCAGGCATTCTTGGAGAAATTCTTCCCTCCATCCAAGACGGCTTACCTACGAACTCAGATCGCCGGCTTCTTCCAAAAGGACAAAGAATGCTTATCCGATGCTTGGGATCGCTACAAGGGATTGCTAGAGTTTTGCCCACATCATAGACTCAAGAGGTGGTTATTAGTGCATACCTTCTACAACGGATTGGATTACTCTTCGAAGGTGTCACTTGACTCCGCAGCTGGTGGAGCCTTTATGAATAGGCCTCTGACTGAGGCATTCAATATCATTGAAAACGTGGCCACCAACTACCACCAATGGGGTTCAGAAAGAGGTAATAACCCGAAAAAGATTTCGGGGGGTAAGTTTGAAATGAATAGCACTGATCTTATTATGTCTAAAATTGACTCATTTAATAAACGCTTTGATCAGCTTGAAAGGTCTAACGTAAGTTCAATAGGTGCTACTAATATTGTTTGTGAGATTTGTGGAATGCA
Source organism: Sophora flavescens (assembly GCA_030762895.1). Lineage (NCBI taxonomy): Eukaryota > Viridiplantae > Streptophyta > Magnoliopsida > Fabales > Fabaceae > Sophora > Sophora flavescens. The sequence continues at coordinate 145,720,470 of CM061064.1, forward strand.
GGGACATGACATAATGGAGTGCCCACGAGGTATTGCCCATGGATCCGGCGCTTCGGGGGAACAAGTGAACTCTTGTCACAACTTCTGCGACACGAACCCGAAGTTGCCAAACTATATTCCCCTAAATTCTTACAACCAAGGAAGGAAGAACAACCCTTACCTCTCCTACGGGAACTATAGTAACACGCTGAACCATGAATTCCAAGAAGGCCAAGGTAATAGGAAACCCGCATCGGGGTATCCTCAGGTACAAAAGTCTAAACTTGAGTCTCTTTTGGAAAGTTTTGTTGAAACTCAAACAAAACAAAATGAAGAGTTTAGGCAACAAGGTAGGGCAGTCAATGAGGCAATAAAAGAGTTAGCATCTAAGGTAGATAACTTAGCCATCCATAATAAGATGTTAGAAACTCAGATTGCCCAACAAGCTAGTACATATTCTAGACCTAAGGGTACGTTTCCGGGACAACCCGAAGTTAATCCCAATGAACATTGTAATGCCATATACTTGAGAGATGATAAGCTTGGGGTAGTTGAAAAGGATGTGGAATGTGAGGAGGACATGAGCGGAGATGAAGAGATAGAGCCAAAGTATGTCCCTCCACCACCTTACCAACCCCCAATACTTTTCCCACAAAGGTTGGTCAAGAGAAAGCAAGTAGAAATAGAAACAAAGTGCTTAATTGAGGAGCATAATGCCATGATAAAAACTAATATGCCTCACAAACTAAAAGATCCAGGTAGTTTCTCTATTGCTTGCTCAATTGGAGAAGTGAAAATAGACCAAGCCTTATGTGACTTAGGGGCTAGTGCGAGCTTGATGCCGCTTACTATCTTGGAGAGGTTAGGAACCAAGGAATTGAGTCCATCCAAATTCTCTTTACAATTTACGGATGGCTCAACTAAAACTCCTCTAGGCATACTAGAGAATGTTCCCGTAAGGGTAAGGAAATTTTTCATTCCTACCGATTTCATGGTGCTGGATATGAACGGGAATTCTAAATTCCCCATCATTCTAGGAAGGTCATTCTTGGCCACAGCTGGAGCGATAATAGATGTAAAGAATGGCAAGCTCTCTCTGAATGTAGAGGAAGGTAGGGTAGATTTTGATTTGATTAACTCATATAACAACCCTCCTTTTGAGAGTCATGTGAGCAGGATCGATATAATGTCTCCAGAGGTGAAGGAAGAGCTTAACATGGAAGCAACTCCGAAGCTTTGCAAGACAAATGATGCACCAAATGGTGATGAAGTTGGAGTTGCTCATCATGTGGAAACAAAACTTCCGCCGGGAGGGAGTAAGGCCATGAAACTCAGAGTGAAAAGAGCAAAGCGAAAGCGCAATTGGCCATATGAGCAAAATCGGCTCTTTGAAGGACTCCCATGGAAGAGAAGTGTTCTTGCACATCTAGGTCCAGCAGACCCCGGTTGATTGAAAGAAGTATGGTCAAGCTTAAGACCGTAAATAAGCGCTTCTTGGGAGGCAACCCAAGTTTTGTTTCCCTTTTCCATTTGTTTTTGAATTTTGTTTTTGAATAATTTGAGAAGATAAGAAAAGAAAGATCACCAATTGATGGCTTTGCCAAGTATTTTCAAGTTATGAAAGCAGTAAGAGCAAAACGGCAAAGAAAAATAAAGTCAGAAGTCATCACGCCCAGGCCGTGACGGCGGTCACGGCCGTGATTAGCTAACCAAAGAAGATCAGAAAGGATCACGGGCGTGATGAGAAGGACCCTGAAGACCAGAATGCATCACGTCCTGCCCGTGATGAGCATCACGGTCGTGACACATCTTCCAGCATCTCAATGACTAGCATGTGAGCCGGCACCCTCTACCACCTCGGTGAGTTGTTCCATTTTTCTCCTCTCTCTGACTTGATTATTTACATTGGGGACAATGTAAGTTTTTAAGCTTGGGGTAGGGGTATTTTTGCAATATTTTTGTATTTTTGCATTTTTCATGTTGCATTCATATAGGCATAGTTTTGCATGATCACATGATTAGATTTCCCTTTGCTTAGATTATGCATCCAATTGTGAGAACTTGGTGCCAAATAAATTGAAACAGTGACTTTTTGAACCCAATTTTTTATTCTTGTGATAAGGCTAAAAATAAAAACGCTTGAGATGATCTTTTGATAGTTGATAATTAGCATGTGGTTCCTTAGACTTGTGTTTCTCATTGATTCTAAACTACTAAACGTGAGATTTTTGAGCCTAAAAGGGGTACTCACTAAATCTACCACATTCTTTGTGATAGAGTGTTTTACTCCTCTTGGATTGTATTTTCTAGAACTTGACTTGAAACCGTTTTGAAACTTAAAAATTTTTGAAAATGATTGAGGCATTAGGTATTTTCTGCCCTTCTGAGCTTTGATTGATTAAATGCTACCCCTTAGTTGCCCAATTTTGAGCCTAAAAGAATAAAATACTTTTCTTGGTACCTTGATTTATTTCGATGAATAATGCTTGGTATGACACCTTTTAAAGTATTACAAAAAGGGTAAAAAGGTAGTTTGAAAAATAAAATTATGGGATGAGAAAGTTAGAAAAATATTTCTCTTAAGTTGAAAATCTCCCATTCTCCAAATAAATAAAATAAAATAAACAAAAAAAAATGGAGAAGGGGATGACAAAAAGAAAGTGAGAAATAAAATAAAATAAAAAAAGGGGGAAAGAAAGGTGGAAAAGTGAACAAAAGCCCAAAAAGGAATTTTAGAAGGTTGTCATGCTTTGTAATGTTTGATATTTTGTTTAGCCTTCTTGAAATTTCCTTTTCTTAATTTCCCTACCTAATGATTAATCCCATGGCCTCATTACAACCAAAATAAAAGACCTCTTGATTCTTATGTGTTTTCATTAATAAAGTAGATATTTGGTTAATAGTCAAGCTTATGGTAGAATACCTTGAGGAAATTGAGCGAATTATCATATACCCTTAAACACTTGAGTCAGGTGAGAAGAGTGCCCGAATCAGTGAGAATATGAATTTAGGAAACCTAAGCTTCTAATTGGACTTGAAATTGAGTGTCCCTTGGTTTCTTATTTGAAAATGCCTGTCACTTGGATTAGTTACTCGGGTTCTTGGTTCACTATCCATGCTCTGATTGTTTATCTTGTCTGGCCTTAGTGATTGCTTGAGGACAAGCAAAGTCTTAAACTTGGGGTAGTTTGATGAGTGTGATTACACCTCATATTTCATTGACATTTTACATGTATTTTCATATAGTTTAGGCAATTCTAATTTGATTTAGGTTAGTTTTTACCTTGGAATGGGTAAGGCGGTTTGGTGGTGTTGTTTTGCAGGAATTAAGGATTAAATGCTCAAGATTAACCATGATGGAGCTTGCATGAAGATGGGGCTTGAAAAGTGAAGAAAATGAGCCAAACAGAGCCCATCACGGTCTAGTCGCGATAGCCATCACGACCATGATCGAGCAAAACTGAAAAGAAAGAAGGCTAAAGTCAGAACTGGTCACGGCCAGCCCGTGATGTCCATCACGGCCGTGACATGTTAGCTGAACCAGACCCTCACAAGCAGAACTGATCACGGCCTAGTCGTGATGGTGGTCACGACCGTGACACACCAACCAGTGAAGCAACCTCCAAGGCAGAACCCGTCACGGCTTGGCCGTGATGGCCATCACGGCCGTGACGCGCAATATTTGGATCTGAAGAAACTGAATTAATCTGAATTTGTGTTTGATTGGGATTCAAATTACCCTAATCTATAAATAGGGCAACTAGGCAGAGACTTGAAGGACTTTTTGGGGGCTGCTACACTTAGGCAATTTTTCAGGATCTCTCTTCTTCTTCTCCTTCTCCTTCTCTTCTCTTAGGTTTTATTTCATGTTGTTGTTAACCAAGCTTGTCATCACCATGGCAATGCTTGAGTAGTAGCTTTATTTCTAGGGATTGGGCATAGCCCAAGATCTGATTTATGTTATGAATTGATGTTTTACCTTTGTTAATTCGATTTTGCTTTAGATCTGATTTCTGTTGTTTTAATTACTCGTAAATTCGGTGGCCACTTATTTGCGTGTCGTAGATATTCTAAGGAGGAACCTAGCGGTGAACTTAGGTATCGGATCTATAGAATCAGACTTAGGACTTAAATCACGAGAGTTAGAAGCGGTCCTTCGAGGATTAACGAATTGTCACAACTCTTAAAGGGTTCGATCTAAATTCAACTACCACGAGAGTAGGGGTTGGTTTAATTGGGCACGGTTTTTGTAACCCGTGAGGGAGCATTAACTTATTTAGGATAAATTCGCCTTCAAAGCAATTTAGATAATTAACAAGGGGTAGTCAATTTAGTAATATAAACAATCTTGTTGGTAACCCAATTCCTAGGAATTGCTTTTGAATTTGAAACCCCCCAATTTGAATTGCTTTCCTGTTTTGTTTAATTGCGATATTAAATTTGATTGTCACTTGATTCTTATTTCAAAAATCAAAACCTTTTCAAAATCCCTTTTTTAGAGTCCAGTTTTATCGATTTGATAATTAGTTGTGATTTAAGATCACGGTCTCTGTGGGATCGATATCTTTTTATTACTTGGCGATGAATCCGGTACACTTGCCGGAACGCACACACCAGGTACCCGCACTCGTTACTAAAATTACCAGAATATCCTTTATATATATATAGTAATTGCTAAACCCTAATTTCCCATTCTGCCTCCCTTATTTTATTCACCTTCCTTATCAGAACACCCAAAGCGGTTAAGAGCTCCTGGTCCCTGTCTCCCTGCACGTTCATGGTTCTTCTTAGGGTTATCAATTTTATCTATACTCGTGGATACCCGCGAATAAAATCCGCAACGGGCACGGGGCGGGTAATTAAATGGGTACCCGCAGGTAAAATAAACGGGTAATTTCAATACCCGCTTGTTAACGGGGCGGGGGCGGATATTACAGTATCCATACCCGAGGGTACCCGCACCCGTTACTAAAATTACCATAATATCCTTTATTTATATATATATATATATATATATATACTAATTGCTAAACCCTAATTTCCCATTATGCCTTCCTTATTTTATGCACCTTCCTTATCATAACACCCTAAGCGATTTAGAGCTCCTGGTCCCTGACTCCCTGCGCGTTCATGGTTCTTCTTCTTCAATCTGTGAAACCCTTCTTTGCGAGCATAGTGACCGTCCACGCGCGTCAAGACCCTCCCTGCCTCCAACACACGTTCACCGCTTGTTGTGGCTTGGAGACCGTTCTCGGGGGCCGCCGCTCGCCGCGACTCAGAAACCCTCCTCCCGTGTCGTCGCTCCTCCACCACCCAGATCCTCCCCACATGCAATCGTTTTGTCGTAACCTCAGTTCTCTGCAACATCAGATAAACTCTAAACATCAACCAATTTGTTGCTACAAAACTTCATATTATTACTTTAGATGATTGCTTGTTTTGTGAATTCGATTATGTCCCAGAAAAATGCTACTTCTCATAACTACCCACGGATATCCGTGATACCCACGAAATCCGTTAAGAACCCGTTAAGCGGGTACCCGTGCAGGTACGGGGCGGGCACGAGTGGATTTTTTATCCAACGGGGCGGGTAGCGGGTAACCAGTATCCGTCCCCACCCCTCCCCGTTGACATCCCTAATAATATATCATTATCAAGATATCAACAACAAATCAATATTAACAAACAAGGCAATCAACCATCATCATCATAGCAACAACGAGGCAAGTTATTATTATCAACATCACTAATGACAATCTATCTTAACTATTGTTGTTAACATCCTCATTTTAGATCATTAACTTAATCATCTGAAAATCTAAACCTCAATGTCTTTATTAAGATTAATAACTTAGCTTTATTAGCTATCATCAAAATCAGATTCTTTCACTAACTCTTCTTTAAAATCTACAAGATAATGTCTCTTAACGAACTTTATTTAAAAATCTATAAGATAAGATAAAAAATAAATAAAAACTGTTAATTATCTAAGAATATCCTAAAATCTCTATATCATATCAAGTTGCTATAACATTTAGGCCTAAGCTATCATTCATCTAATTGAGTAACTTAACACTCAAGATCAAAGCCTATGTGTTCTTCAATTATTCCTTTGGATCATTTACCTCGTTGTTCATATATTTAGAATTTCCATTAACCTAAAATTATATTCTTATAACTTAAGGCTAATATAACATCAATTTTCATGCCTTAATCAACATAGTCGTTAACAAATCATATCATCAACAAGAATCATGCCAAAACAACACTATAACATACACTTATATCAACCACCACTAGAGCATATTCACACGTATTCACACAATTGAATCAATTTGTTCATTATTAAGGCTCATTACTCATACAATGAATATGACATATTATAATCACAAACACCACAATTACACTTTTGTTCATACAAGGATTCATCAATCAATCAATCAATCCGTTTGAATGCTTCGATACCATGACATGAAAACGACAACGGTAAACAACCGAAATCAATCTTTATTTCAAGAAAACTCAAAGAAGAGGTTAGAAGGACCTAAGGTATGATTTTACCTTGATTTGGGACATGAGGAGACTGAAAAGGATAAAAGAAAACATTGGAAAGACGACTCCATAACAACAGATGTCAAAGGACGATGAAAGACGATGAACAGAAACAATCTCTCTTGAGTCTTATGGCATAAAAATGAGTTAGGATGTAACGGGTTTCAATTTCAGCCCAAAACGCGTCTAGGTCGATATTTTGCACATATCTTGAGTTAAAAGTGTCCGATTGAGGTGTTCTTGATGGCGTTAGAAAGATTTGAAAAATATATACAAATTCATGCTTCACTATGAAATCCTAAATCAGACTCTAACGTGGTCAAAAGTGCTATATAAGTTTAGAGACAGGTTTGGTAGTTATTTCTAGATAAGATCCTTAGAATATTATGATGAGATCTTAAGAGATCACTAAAAAGAGGATTCTCCCATATTAAGTAAGACTTATATTAAGTCTTATTCATATGTAATTGACACTCTAAGGATTAGAATGAGATAGCTTAGCCATTTAAGGATTCCGGTTTGCAAGGAAGGAATCTCTATGATTTAGGACTAACGTCTAAGAGTTACGCTATCCCGATTTAAATACTAAATCCTACAATATCTCATCTTGTCATTTAGAATCACTTATTAATACATAAGATCATGTGTTATTAATAAAATCATATGTTATATATTAACATATAGAATCACAAACAAAATCATATATTCATACAAGATCACACATTAATAGACACAATCTCATATTAATAAAAATAATCATATATTAATATACATATTATCATTAAAAATTAGTAGGTAATTACAAAATATCCATGGTCACACATTAATATAAATATAATTATATTTATTAACACATACATATTTTTATCGATATCATAACAACATAGACAAACATATTATATGTGTAATAATATATACATATATATATATATATATATATATATATATATATATATATACAACTTTATAAAAAAAAGTAACAATCGAAACAATTACGTATATTATCAATTATATTAATAATAATACAAACTTCATTAATATTAACAATAATAATAATAATAATAATAACATTAATAACGATAACAAAATAATGATAATCTTATTAAAGAATAATAACAATAACAATAACAATAATAGCCAGGCATCCATAGTAACATATACTCTTGTGCGAAAATCAAGGTGTTACAATTTCACCCCTTATAAAAATTTCACCTTCGAAATTTCTATGGCTAGTCCCAAAAAAACAAACAAGCCTAATCTTTCCATCTAGTTTCTCCTTAACTAGGGCTCCCCTCCTAGGGAAAATATAACCTAGCCACGGGTTCTACACTTTCAAGATTTATGATTGCAATCTTCACACTCGCTCACGACCGCTACGGTTCTACTCTCGAAGCGACTAGTCTCCACTCGAGTCGTTTCTAAGAGACTAAGGCAACTAACCTCAGTGCCATTAATGCTCATAACAATTATTGTTACTTCGCCTACTAGTAACAAGTGATTGGGATGATCAGTCCCTCCTACTTGTTCAGCTCAACCCAAGAAATAATAATTCCATGAGTCAATCTCTTGTTTTTCCACGAGGGTCTTCAATAGGAGCTTGAGTGCAACTATGTCCGCGCAACATAATTATTCTCACGATTCTATTAAAGATCTTTCTTATAGCATAATCATTAAGCCACTCATCTATTTATCTTTGACGTCCTTCCTATTAGCAAATAATAATCTAATCCTTACTCTACCCCTTACTAGGTGTAACAACCCATGTAAAGCTATATGTTAACTCAGTAATCTCCCCTAAACTTATAACTGTACTTCCCTCCTCAAAGGTTCTCATCAAGTATTGCTAGAAAAACTCCCTATCTCTAAGTTAGAAACTAAGGGTTTAACAACCCTCTAACTCATCTAAGAGGTGATCATATGTCTCTACCCACACAACCATAAAACAAGCACAAAATGGGAGATTTCCTTTGGCGGGACGTGTACTTTAGTTCGTAAGCCTTAGCACCATTGTTCCTCGGTTTCTTCTTATAGTCAGGGAAATCTTTTCAAATGTGACCTTGTACTACACAACTAGAACAAGTCACATCAATGTTCGTGCACTAACGAGTGAAGTGTCCGCTCTTGCAACACCTCATACATCTCACAGCCTACGAAACTCCTCTTTCACCACTATCAATGTCGCGATTTTGTCGTCTATAGACTTCTGATTGCCACTACTACCACCATATGGTCCATGTGGAGATGGAAACGGCCTCTCGTTGTCTCAATTAACTAGAACTCTTGTGCTGAGAAACTCCAGCCTTGTAAGCATCCCCTAAGATTATGCACTCATTGACCAGATGTTGGGGCCAAAATTATGAGTTTGGAAGTTCGACAACAGGATAGAGAATTGATTCAGTGATGAGGAAAAGAAGTGTTCCCCTAGACAATGAAGTTTGGATCAGTGAAGGGAAATTAGAAGATTTGATGGAAAGATGCATGAAGACCTTTGACTATCGAGGAAGCAGCGGATGATGAAAGATTGCACAAGTTATGAAACAGTCGAAAGAAGATGAAGACTGAAGTCTCGACAGCATGGTCGAGTGTAGTAAGTTTAACAAAGTTGTCAAAAGTAGTGTTAATACAAGTACTGATCTATATTAGTATGTTTGTAATAAGTGTCTGTGTTATTAAGTATTAGGGACAATTGAAAACTGCCATATACACGTGGCAAGTGATAGGATAGGTAGTTTTTTATGTTGTTGTCTATAAATAAGGCTTGTCTAAGCCATTGTAAGGGTTGGATACTTGAATAAAATCTTTTACATCTCACATCAAGCAGATTCCAGGATTGACGTCGAGTATGCATCCATTTACTTTTCAGTCTTTTACTTTCCTGTTCATTTTACTTTCTGCCATTTATATTTCCAGACTTTGAACTTCTGTTCTTGTAATTTTCAATTCATTTACATTCTTATCAATTTACTTATTGCTCATTTACTTGCCTACCTTTAAATTTCTATCATTTACATTCTTTCATTTATTTTCATGTACTTTAAATAGCTCGTTTTTACATTCTTGCATCAACTTGATTTTGATCATTGAACTTGCACCAAAATCCCTTTTCTTGAACTTACAGCGAGATTACCACATAACTCGAGGGTCCCACATTCATTTGATAAAAATTCATTTGTTGCGGATTTTGGGCATTGAACCAAAAAATCACCATAAACAAATTGGCACGTCCGGTGGGACGAGTTCAGAATAACTCATTTTAGTGTCATACATGGTACTAGTTTCACGTGTTTGAGAAGTGGGGAAAATATATCGTTATCTAATCCATCTCAAGACACAAACAACATGAGTAACACTACTAACGTTGAGACACAACCAATGCAAGTGAGTACCACTGCCCCGCAACGAAGGGAGTGCATTCATCTCCTTTACAGGCGAGTGATGATCCCAGGTACCCTTAGGGATGCCACACTGGCGTCCCAGTACTACATCTGTGAGTTTGCACAACCAAACTCTTTTGGGTTCGACTAGTACACCAACTACGACTAGACAGGAGAGAGTGAATTTAGAACCCCCAGGCTTCGGAAGTGGAGCCATCATGCCAACCTCGTTGGAAGTTTTGCACCAACAAATGGATTCTAGTAATCATGACATGGTCCATTTTCTTACTCAACAAATGGGAGAAGTAATGACGTCAATGATGCAAAACAACAATGATGTTTGCACCTTAATGGAACATCAATTGATGTTATTAAACCAAGCCCTTGGGGTGAAAATGCCTCCTATTAACCAGTTGGTTGTCCAGCTACAACAAGAGATACCAATTGTCCAACCACAAGTGGTAATGGCCAACCAGGCTAGGGGGCAAGAGCAAAATGTAAACCAAGGTATAAACCAAGGTGTGAATCAAGGTGTCAATCAAAGACCACAACAACAAATACTAGTGGAACCACCTCGACAAGAGGAACAAGTGAACATGCTCCAGAGGATTGGAGATCACATAATTATTCCAAATCAAGCCCTGAGGTTTCTTCGGCAACAACTTGGGGGACCAGGGATAGAACAAGATGTGAATCAAGTGGTTGAACAAGCCCTTAACCGATTTGGTTTTAATGTAGGCTATGCAAATCAACCATATTTTGTGTCGGCTCTCCTTGATTGGGTCCAATAGGCCGAATTACCTAGGGGGATCAAGGTCCCCAAATTGTCTAAGTTCTCCGGAGATAGTGGGGAATAAACTGTCAAACACATTGCTAGGTATACAATAGAGATAGGAGAGTTAGCCTTAGATGAATGTTTAAAAATGAGATACTTTCCTAGTTCCTTAACCAAAAAAAATGCCTTTTCATGGTTTTCGACGTTGATGCCTAACTTTGTGCATACATGGGCTCAGTTGGAAAGAAGTTTCCATGATATGTTCTTCAGGGGTGACCTCAAGGTGGGTCTAACTTACTTGTTTGCAATCAAGAGGATGTTTAATGAGTCTGTCGATGACTATCTGAGTAGGTTTCCACAAATGAGAAGTAGATGTTTCACGCCAATCCCAGAAGCAGATATTGTTAAGATTGTTGCAGGGGGTTAGATTACTATACTAGGAAAAAGTTAGTAAACCAACACCTAGTCGACTTAGCACAACTAAGTGAGAAAGTTTGACAGATTGAACAATTGAAAGCAGAAAAGAATCAAAAACAGAAGAAATTTCTGAAGAGAGGAAGAGTGAATTTGTCTGGTATGAGTATTCCAGTGAGGATGAAGATACCGATGAAGAGTATGAAATAACATAGCAGGACTTCAAAATGGGCCACCATATATATGCCATGCCCTAAAACCTGCTAGGGCAAAATAGAAAATGAATTATGTTAATAAGAAAACATACACATTCGATGTAACTAAGGCTGATCAAATATTTGACGTCTTATTAAAAGATAGACAAATCAAGTTGTCGAATGATCATAAGTTATTGAAGCTTGAAGATATAAAGGACCGTAAATATTGTAAGTATCATAATACATTCGGTCATCTTACTAATGAATGTGTATGTTTCAGGGATCTAATTCAAAAGGCTCTAATGGATGGAAGGTTGAAGTTTACTGACAAGACAAAGGCCGATATGAAAGTGGATACTGGTCCCTTTCAGGCAAAAATATCCAATGTGGAAACTCAGATACTGTTTGTAACACCCCGTTTTTCATTAAGTGCTTATATGTATGCTTGTTTGTTTATTTAAGCCTTAGGACTTATCTTAGAGTTGTCGTTGAGGGGCTAAGTGGGATTTCTAGGCTTAAAATCCCTTTCTAATGCATGAGCATGACCTTGCCATGTCTAGCACGCCCGTGCTCAATGAGGAGCACAACCGTGCTCGAGCATTGAGCCTTGTTATATGCATAGTAACCGAGGGTTTCTTTTAAAACCCTATTTTGCATCCTAGCCACCCTAGTGCGGCTACACCTTGTTTCTTCCTTATTTTCTCTAAACCCATTGCATTCTTGGAGTTTTGGAGGCTCTTTGGAAGGTCTAGTTAGTCTGTGCCAATCCTAAGGTAATGGTTCTTCCCTTTTTGGTTTCCTTTTCTTGTTCTTTGAATTGGAAACTAAATGGTTAACATTGTTGTTTGACCAAGGCTTGGAAAGCTGACAGAGCCGCTTGAGGGAACACGTTGGAGTGGTCGTTTGGATATTGCTGTTGGAATCTTCATATTAGGTATGAGGGGAAGGATAGTATGAACATTAGGCAAGGGGGTAGCGTAAGATGAGGGGTTCTCATAACCCTATTGTTGTTAACCGTCTTTAATGCCTATTCTATGTTTGAATAAATGTTTGTTTGATTATGCTATGCCTGTTACAATGCCTAGTTGATGTATCTGTTTAATATTTATGATGGTGTTTGCCAATTCTTGTATGTTTGGTTAACATGTTTATTCCATGACTTAATTGGTTAAATTGGTATGTTATCCATAATATGAATGTTGTTAGTTGATGTTGTTGGTTTGTACCTTGTTGGCTGAATGAATGTAGGTTAATATTGTTGAACATGTTAAATAAGACTCTAATTGGTTAAAATATGGCTCTTTATTAACATGAGAATTAATGGCTTAATTCCCCTAATGTGTTCATAAAACATGGACTTAATAGTGAGAGGTGAGTTTTATACCAAATGGTTTAGCCAAGACCCTAGAATTTGATTTAAGAGTGTTTAGGGAGTTTTTGGCTTCAAGAACACAATGAATCTGCCCAGATAGTACGACCATGCCCAGGAGCACGACCGTGCTTAACAGGGAGCATGCCCATGCTCCTAGTTTGAATCTGGAAGATGGCTGCACTTTGAGCACGATTGTGCATGATAGTGAGCACGACCGTGCTCCACTTAAGTTGAAGCACACCCGTGCTTAGGGTGAGCACGCTCGTGCTCCCCCTACTGGGCAAAACGTGAATTAAAGGAATTAAAGGGGTGTTTACCCTAATTATCCCCAATGATGAGATAAAACAGCAATCGAATGAAGAATAGTTAGATAATTTAGTTAAAAACTAATTAAGATAATCAAGAATAATAAGTTGATTAAGTCGGTACCCAGTGGGTTACCGCATGTTGTTACGCTTTGGAGCTTTTTGACCAAAGTGGGCTCGATGCTTTTTGGTTGAGGTGTTGATAAGTTGAACCTTGGTGCTTTTTTGCCAAGGGGGCCTTGACTCATATGAGTTAAGGTGTTGATGTTGATGATGATGAGACTTGGGTGCTTATTGACCCAAGCAGAGGAGGTGGTTGCCTTGTTTGTTGTTGTGCCATGCATCCACGCATTGAAGTTGTTAGTTGGAAAAGATCAACATAGGGGAAGTCATCCTAGAGTATGACGATCTGGCCGTCCGTGGGTGGTTCACCCAAGGTTTGGTGAACCGTGCGCCTCCGTGGTGGCGCATCCAAGAGTATGGTGCGTCGGCTATCCAAGGGGTTCACCCATGGTTTGGTGAACTGCTCGTTGGTGGTTTTTAGCCAATATGGATATGTAACTCCGAAGTTGCCTTCCTGAGATAGTTTGGATCCACATGCATAATGGAGTAGCGGAGTAGTGTTGCACTGCATAGCATATATTGGTTTAAATAGTATGATGTTATGCATTTATATTGATGCTAAAATGTTATATGTTGTTGTATGCTATGTATATGATGTATGTTCATCTTGCTTCCTATCTCCATGTCGATGTGTTTATATGTTTTCTTGCTCCCCATTTTCTATGTTTCTGTGGTTGGCATGTATCTTTTACGCAGAGGACGGCGAGCAGCTAGGAGATGAGTGACTTTGAGGAGTCGTGACTCTATAGTTAGGATTTCCTAGTTTATAGTTGTTTACTTGTTTAAGTTTCAGTTGTATTCCGTGATTGTATCCGAATTTGGTGTACCAGCTCTGTATGTGACATCGGGGTTGGGTTATGTTTCTTGTTTATGTTCTTTTCCTTTTAAAACTGTTTTTATTTTTCCGCGTTGTTGAGAACTAGTTCACGTGGGACCTTTCTACCCATGGAACCTTTTCATTTTAATTAAATGAGGTATGCATGTTTTATTCATTTTTTTTTATATTTAATGCTTTATATAACATGTGGGGTAGTATGGTGTCACACTGTTGAATGTTGAGATGATTAGTGTGAGAAACCATCAACACTGCAGTATCAACTTAAAGGACCTTGTCGACACCATCATCTGGCCAGGGGAGAAATTGGAGGACTTCCTAAGTAGGGCAAACCCCAGTAGGATGAAACTCTGCCCCATGTGATGCAGTTTCTTCGACGAGGAAGTGCAAAGGTTCAACGAGGAATAACAGGAGTTCAAAGAGGAAAGGCTAAAGTGGATATCATCAAAGAAAGATGTTCGCAGAGACTTTGCGGATGTAGCAAATGGAGTCAATTGATAACCCGTGTCGACACCTCCACCCCCAACAAGGGGAAGCATAGTTACTTGGTTAGGAGGACCAAACAGGAATATAGCTAGATATTACCGCAAAGAATCTGTCTGAAGCAACTCATTCCCTAAGGCACCTGGTGTAACACCCTAAAATTTTTAAAGTTTGTAAAAATATAAAATAGTAATTAAAAATATTAGGAATAAATAAATAAAAACTTTGATGCTAAAAATTTTGATTTTGGGCTTAGTTGGGCCCTGTTAGCAGTATAAGTCGGTATCGAGTCAGTGTTGCAGTTGGCACAGGCAAACACGACGAGAGGGGGGGGGGGGGGGTTGAATTGTGTTTGTTAATTGTTTTCACAAAAACCCTTTTCACAAGCAGAAGATAAAAGATTAAGCACATAATAAATCCTTTTTAAAAGATTAACAAAATCAAAATCAAATCCCACAGTTAGTATAAATGAATAAGACTGTAAAAGATAAGGGACAGAAAATTCACTTGGGTATTTTATCCTGGTTCACTCTCTTCCAACCAAGAGCTACGTCCAGTCCCTTCTAATTAAAGGATTTTCTCCACTATTTTCAAATAGTTTCTACAACAAGTATTCTTCACCTCTCCAGGCTACAAGTATTGCTTTCTTGTCAAGCCTCTTTAGGTTCTAACTCTATCACAGATTTTTCTAAGATCTTTCTAACTCACTATATGTGAGGGTATGAAGGTTTAAGATCTACTGAATATTTTCACAAATATTCAATCCTTAAGAATTACAGACTTTTGCTTTACAAAGGGAATACGAGCTTTGAATATCTTGCAAATGTTCAATTGGCAAAAGTTATTCTTCAATGCTTGAGACCTTCTATATATATAGTGGTCTTCAACTTCTCTTGTAAATCCTCAACGGTTATTTGAATAATCTAGCATTAAATACATGATATCCGTTGAGACTGATAGCTTGATTTTGGCCATGTTGAAAAGCATCCTTGGTTATCAGAAAATCACAAAATGGAGGCTCACTGTTCTGAGCAATTGTACCTTATAAACTTTCTTTCCTCCTTTATGTATAACCCAGCTTTTGTCCAGCAATAAAGATGTCATCGTACAAATAGTTTTGCAATTCCAATTGTACTATTTGCTTTTTGTATTTCCTTGATAGTACTATGAACTTTCTCACAACGGAACAAGGCATTAACCAAATAAAACAATTTGTAAAGAACATATATTCCTTCGAAATTAATATCAATCATTTGAAATAAATTCAATATGGTCCAGATTGCACTAAATCATATTCAAGGTAGTAAAGATATACAAGATATAGAATCGTCTACAGACACTCAGTTTTAGAACGCATCTACACAAGGTTTTATTTTGCTCGCCCACTGATGTGGCAGAAGCGCTCGTCCACACAAGTCTTTGGACTTGCTAAGTCCTTAGAGAAACTCCGTCCAATGATGTGGCACTATGGACGTCTACTGAATTTTAGTTAGGCACTATGGATGTCTACTTGAGTTTCGAGGAGAGCACTCGTCTGTTGACGTGGCTACTTATGGACGTCTACTGATTTTTAGTTAGCCATCTATTTAACGATTAAAGTATAAACAGTTTAAATAACCTTTGGGCGGGTAATTCTATGCAAGAGTCCAAGCATTGTATTCCTTATATTATTTTGGATTTCCCTCCATAAACTAAACTCACTTGTTAGATCTCAACTAACACCTTGCCAAGCAAATTTAATCCTTTTGTTAACATCAAAACCTAGAGATTAAATAAACCATAGTCACTTTGGTTCCAACAAGTGTTAATCTGGGTTGAAGAAAATATTTCAAAATTTCCAATTAATTATTTTAGTTTGATTTTTGAATTCTAAATGAGATTTGGAATTTAAAATTGTAAAATTATATTCTTCTTTGTTTATGAATATTTTCGAATTTTAATAAAAATAAATGATAAAAATCATATTTTTAACCTTTCTTCATGAATTTCGAATTCTAGGGTTTGATGTTTTGAGATTCTACACAATTCTAGACTAAGAGGGATTCACAAATTCAAGCCAAAAAGTAAGATATTACTCTGTTTATCATTCTTTTCTCTCTTCTAAAACCTATTTTCGAAATTCGTGATTTTGATCAGGTACTGATTTTTCTCCCTCTTCCACTGGTTCTTGATACTTGAAGAAGGAAGAAATAAAGTGTTGGTGTTGCTCTAGCTTTGGCGAATTTCATCTATACAAGGTGGGGAGGAAGATGAGTTTCATCCATGGTGGTTAGAGTAGTATAGTGTTTCTATGATTTAGAGGAAAATCCCAATTTCCTCTCTGTTCTTAGTTTCCATTTTTTAGTTTCTGCTTGGTGAATTTTTGTTTTGTTAGTTTAGTTTAGATTTCTGGATTTTGTTTTGAAATGGTTTGAAGGATGACCTAAGTCCTTCACAAATGTAACTTTGGGCAAAATTTTGGAGCCCTATTGTTGTTGGTACTCACTGATTTGTTGATGATTTTGATACTGTAATTAGGATCCTGAACACCCAATTTATGTTCTGTTTGGGTGAAAAGTTTATCTTTAAAATGGTGGGGCTTTTTAGCCACTCCAATATTATGATGTAAGAGGACAAAGGAGCCAAAGCTTCCAATTGTTTTCAGAACTTAAAGGAAGAATAAGAGTATGGTTAGACCATATAAGACCTCAACATGTTAATACCTCTTGATTTTTTTTATGTAAGATTACGACAGAACTGTGATGAGTACAAAATGAGGAAAATCACTAGGTTAAATAAACCTAGAAGACTAGAATGATGGAACGTTATAGGTTAAATCAATTTAGAGACTAGGATGATGAAATGCTACCTTTTTGTGGCTTAGGAAAAGATTTTAAGTGTTTATTGAAATATAGAATGATTTGATGAGGATTCCTTGTCATTGGTGAATGAAGTAATGGGTGTTGAATTCTGAATATGAAAGGCTAAGCCTTGGAATTTGGTTGCTTTACCCATAATAGAATAGATGAAACTATGGTTTGGATTATATTTGATTATGTTATTTTAATTGTGTATTAATTATAAGATATAAGTATTTTTCATATAACAATTATGAGTCAAGTATAAGTATTTTAGGTATTAAGTCTTGAAGTCTATTGAAGAATGGGTCACACCTAAAGTGCGGGTGCGAGTACGATAGTGGAGGTCATACCAGACCTTGGGGACGCATGTTGCGCGAAATTCCATAAAGGGCCAGGTGGTCGCTCCCCCGAGTCGTGGTAAGTCGATTCCCACGCATGGCTATCCCGACGAGTCACTAAACTACTCAGGGTCCGTGGGGAATGTTCCAATAAAGCCGTAATGAGCATCTACTTTCTTTTTCTTTTTTATTTTTTAAAAAAGGCACTTGAATGGGCTTAATGAGTACTGAAAATTAACTTCTGATCACTCATCTGATATAGTCTTCACTCTGTGGAGATGAGTCAGTCTAGGTCTTACTTTGATATAATCGTATCTTATTTTTACATAACAAGTATTTTGAATGAATTGGTGATTTAATTCATAATCTTATGTAAACTGTTTGTATTGTTTATCTGTTATATTGTATGTTGAAACATTATACCTGCTATATTTCCACTAATATGGATAACAGACATCTTACCTCCTATATGTATGTTTTCTGTTGTTGTTACCATATGGATTATTAGATATTGATCATGGCGGGCCCCGAAAGGAGACAGTACTTGGGGGACCTGACACTCACCTTTCACAAGGAAGACGGATTTTCAATCAGGCGTCTCCCTTCTATGGAACGGCTGATTACATATCGTGGACCTGTTACTTTTGAGAAGACGCGTGTGGGACTTCCTCCTTTTGCTACTACGACTCCATGGATTATGAAGTTTTGATTGCCAGTCTGTTTGTGGGATCTTCCTGCTCTTGCTACTACTTCTCATGCTCCCTCATGGTCCTCAATGAATGGCCCTCCTCCTCGCCCCAACTTAGGCGGAGGTTCAGGTTGGTTGGAAGTAGACGATGTTGCTTCTAACTTGGAAGAGATAGAGATGGACCCGTGTGAGAATTAGAAGTAAAGTGTACAAGGAAGGAGTTTGTTTTTGAGTTTGACTAGGACCAGCTCTATATATATTATTATGTTATATTATGAAGTAACCAGGATGGAGATGTAAATAGTTAAGTAGATATCTATGGAACTAAATGCTTTTTGTGGAGCCAAGTTTGAGAATGACTGTTGTGGACTATGGATAACCTTCTGTAATTTATGTGTGAAAATGTAATATAAAGTTTCTTTATATTTGCTTTGTATTAGTTAAGTCTTAAGAAAAATGTGGAGCCTGGAGGGCATATATCTTGAATGAATATATATTATACAAATTAATATAAAATGCTAGAACAGGTCGCAGGTACTCAATGAGATACAAGGGGGTGCCTCACCTGACAAATACAGCGAGACAAGGGTACCACCTTCGAATGTGGTTGTCGATCAACGGGTTCAAAATTCTTCTGAAGTCCATAACCCATCGATGAGGGGAAGAGGCAAGTGGGACAGAGGTCGACAGACACGTCCATATGGAAGGAGAGGCTACCAGCAATTCTGGAATGTGGACTACTTTCGAGGAAGGATAGGTGTTCCTAGTTCGGAAATACAAGCTGCAGGGCCATCGAGTTGGTTTAAGTCTAAGTCTTAGAGAAGAAATGCCCAATGGATTCGACAGATGCAACGAGAATAGTTTGCCATAAGATAAAAGTTGTTTGGTAGTCGAGAAAAGTTTGCCAGGTGAAGCTCACGAGAATAGAAAAATGAAGAACATAGATTGGACCGGTCCGACAGTCGGAAATGGGGCATTTACTGAAGCACCAAAGCTAAAGCATAACAGGAAACAAAGGAGGAAACTATGTGTGGTTAAACAGCATGCACGGGATGTGGCCGTCGAACCCAAGAGTAATGTTTGGGTGAAAAAGGTAACCGAAGAACCAAAAGAGCCTGTTGTTACCAGGGAAAAGGTGCAAGGTAATGCTAATTAGAAACTGTATGTCGAAAAGAAGAAAGAGGTGGAAAGCCTTTCCCCACCATCCAAGTCTACTGGTAGGTGGCCAAAGGGTTTGAGCAAGTTGGAGGAAGAAGCTAGGGAAAGGTGTCGTCAACTAGACAAGGAGATAGAGGAGTGGATGAATAAACACTAGGGTAGTCATCAAGAGATTGGCACGGTTGGGCTAAACAGTGGTGTTAACAAAGACTTGGTGGATTCAGAGCCCACGGTTTCTAAAACAAGAAAATCAACCGACATGCCTATCGAACTAATGAAGCCAACCCCAAGAAGAGAAATATCTATGGAGGAGATGATTGATGCTTTGCAGGAAGATGATGACCTGTTGGATGAGAACATTCCCATGGGGATGGATCTTAATACTGAGGCAGATTTCGATGCCGCCATCATAGCTATGGCTGACTGTGAACCTTTTGATGATGACACATTCAACAAAGACTACTCAGTTACTAAGGGTTTCAAGAAAGGAGAATATGAAGAAGAGTCGTCGGATGAAGAGGATTGGAAAAAGAGCATGGGTGTTAATCTGATTTCAGTAATCCACATTGAGTTCGCAGAAAATCATGAGGTCGAGTATAAGGTCGACAATGAAGAAGATACTGACAATCTGGAAGATGATTGGTTATTCCTAGAGAATAATATGGTGACAATGTTCGACAAGGTAGCTCAATTCGAACAGCTGACTGAGAATGAGAAGACGCAACTTAGGCCTTTTCACATTAAGGCCTTAATTGAAGGGAGGCCGACAAATAGGGTGTTAGTGGATGGAGGTGCAACTGTTAACATTGTCTCAAGAGCTATGCTGAAAAGGCTTGGGAAGTATAGCACTGATTTAATTCCTACTAATATTGTGGTAACATATTTTAGTGGGAAGATATCTCCGACAGACGGGGTAATCACTTTAGATATATAGGTGGGAATTGTGCAAAGGTCCACTCTTTTTGTTGTGGTTCCAACCAAGTCTAGTTACAACATTCTCCTTGGTAGGGACTGGATTCACGCTATGGGGTCAATTCCCTCAACAGTTCATCAGAAGATGATCCTTTGGAGTCAAGATGACAAGGTGAAAATCATTGAGGTTGATGACAACCTTTGCTATGTGCAGCAACTACATGTCGACTTTAAAATAAATGATCCTCATGTCAAGCCAGTTGTAATAGAGTATGGGGTCGACAATAACAGTTTGGAAGTATGTCTCATGGATCAGTTTGGGGTCCAAATGAAAGTACATGCCGATGATGATCGGACAGGACCCAGCAATAGGTTTTGAAGAAAACATGAAGAGGTTGTCGGCCTACGCAGCCGACATAATAGTGTAGGAAAAAGTAAGTTTACTGCATGATTATATCATAGAAGATGGCCTTTTGGGATTTGAGAGAGGGCTGGATGAAAAGCTGTTAGCTGAAGCGAAAGACATATTAGAGGAATTTAACTTGGGCGATGAAAATGACAAGCGCCCGACGTATGTAAGTGTCTTCTTGTCGACAGAGTTCAAAGAGAAGTTGGTACAAGTGCTCAAAGAATATAAGGATTGTTTTGCTTGGGACTATGATGAAATGCCAGGATTGAGCAGGTTATTGGTGGAACATAGATTACCACTGAGGCCAGAATGCAAGCCAATGAAGCAGGCCAATCGACAGTTTGCACCCGAGGTAGTGTTGAGATCAAAGAAAAAGTAGAAAGGCTGTTGAAGACCAAGTTCATCCGCACTGCCAGGTATGTCGAATGGCTATCTAATGTTTTACCTGTTGTTAAGAAAAATGGTACTTTAAGAGTGTGTGTAGATTTTCGTAATTTAAATTTTTCCACACCTTAAGATGAATATCCCATGCCCATAGCCGACATGCTGGTTGATTCAGCGCCGGGTCATGAATTACTAAGTGTAATGGATGGTCATGCAGGGTACAACCAAATATTCATTGCTGAGGAAGATGTGTCGAAGACCGCCTTCAGATGCCCGTGGGCAATTGGAACCTTTGAATGGGTTGTAATGCCTTTTGGCCTAAAGAATGCAGGGGTTACATACCAACGAGCACTGAACACAATTTTCCACGATGTAATTGGAAAATTTGTGGAGGTGTACATAGACGATGTGGTGGTGAAGTCAGATACCCAGGATCAACAACTCGAGCATTTAAGGCAATCATTCGAAAGGATGAGGAAGCACAATCTTAAAATGAATCCCTTAAAGTGTGCCTTTGGAGTTTTGACAGCTAATTTCCTAGGTTTCTTGGTTCACAAGAAAGGGATTGATGTCGACAGGAACAAAACTAAAGCAATCCTTGAAGCAACACCACCAAGGAATAAAAAAGAATTGCAGTCTTTTCTAGGTAAATTCAATTTCCTAAGAAGATTCATCTCTAATCTGTTAGGGAGGACTAGAGCCTTTGCTCCTTTGATCAAGTTGAAAGCAGAGCAAGAATTTCGTTGGGAAGTACAACATCAGCAAGCTTTTGACGAGATTAAAGCATATTTGACAAGTCCACCTTTGATGACACCTCCAAGGTCAGGACAACCTTTGAAGTTATATATTTCAGGATCAGAAGAAACTATAGGAAGCATGCTTGATCAAGAAGATGAAAATGGTGTTAAGCGGGCAGTGTATTATCTTAGTAGAGTATTGAATGATGCTGAAAGAAGATACAGTGCTGTAGAAAAATTGTGTTTATCATTGTATTTTTCTTATACTAAACTTAAATATTACATGATGCCATGCACTGTACAAGTCGTTTCAAAGACATATATAATCAAGCATATGTTGTCGAAGCCTATTTTAAATGGAAGAATTGGTCGTTGGACCATTGCTCTATCTGAGCTTTCTTTACAATATGTGCAGTTAAGAGCAGTTAAAGGTCAAGCAATTGCTGATTTTTTAGTTGATCACCCATGTGTAGACATCGATGAGATTAAACTTGTTGAGTTGAAGCATTGGCATTTATATTTTGATGGTTCTTGACATCAAAATGGCACTGGAGTTGGGTCTTGATAGTGTCACCACAAGGAGTCCCAACTAAGTTCATGTTTGAGCTAAAATATAATTGCTCATACAACGAGGCTGAATATGAAGCCTTGATAGTGGGATTAGAGATATTCATAGAAATGGGGGCAATAAATGTCCACATTTTTTGAGACCCACAACTCGTAATAAAGCAGCTTACACAAGAGTACAAATGCATTAGTTACAACTTAACAAAATATTATGTTGTAGCAAGTAAGTTGTTAAATAAGTTTGGCGATGTAATTGTCGAACACATACCAAGAGAGTCAAACCAAGAGGCTAATGATCTAGCCCATATGGCCTCCGGGTACAAAATATCATAAAGAGTTATTTCGGAATTACTGGAGATAATAGAATTACTCTATCCTTTGGAAGAGTGTGATTTTATGCAAAATGATGTGATAATAGCTAATGATTGGAGAAGGCCAATAATTGAATACTTAGAGAAGCCTGATCCCAATGCCGACAGAAAGTTAAACTACAAAGCAATGCATTTTGTTATGTCGGGGGGAGAATTACGAAGGAGATCCCCATATGGAGGATTATTAACTTGCTTGAATGAAGAAGATGCCTATTTGGCATTAGCAGAAGTTCATGAAGGAATTTGTGGGGCTCATCAAGCAGGTGATAAAATGAAATAGGTTCTCCATCGACAACAATTTTATTGGCCCACCATGGTGAAGGATTGCATAATGTTTGCTAAGTCATGTGAGGAATGTAAAAAACATGGTCATATTCAGAATATGCCAGCTAGTGAGTTACATTACATTGTTAAACCATGGGCATTTAGAGGATGGGCATTAGATTTGATTGGTCAAATACATCCTACCTCTTCGAAAGGACATGAGTTTACTTTGGTTGGAGTGGATTACTTCACTAAATGGGTAGAAGCTGTAGCCTTGAAAAAGGTAACTAATAGATTTACTGATATACTTATCTGTTTTATGTTTCTTATAACTACTTTCTGTTAGGATAGAATATGATAAAGAGTTATCATTCTGTTAAGTTTGTTAGGATAGCATATCTATCAATTGATCAATTTGTTTTTCTGGTAGCTATATATAGGAGTTTTGTACACAATTCAATTCAATTCAATTCAATGAAATACATTCATTCAATAAATTCAATTTCAAGTTTATTATGGTACTAGAGCAGGAAGATTCTAGGGAATCTGGAGAAGATGAGGGGCAAGAAAAGAAGTTGGAGAAGAAGATTACCTCCGACGGCAACAAAGCTCAAAGCTCATCCACCCTCACTCCAGATTCACCCTACTATCTAGGATCCTCAGATAATCTTGGGACGCCTCTCGTAGCTGCAAATCTGAAAGGGGATAACTATCGGACATGGGCAAGTTCGATGAGGACAGCCTTGCGTGCAAAATCGAAGCTAGGGTTTATTGATGGAAGCATCAAGAAACCCTCTCGTAAAGCTGTGGATTACTTCCATAGGGAGAAAGTTGATTCCATGGTAATGGCTGGGGTCATCAGTTCAATATATCCAAGATTACATGGAACCATTGGAACAACTGCAAGGGACGTGTGGTTCGACCTAGAAGAGCGATTTGCATAAACTAATGCTCCTCGGATTCATCAACTATTACACACACTTTGTTTGATGAGAAAAGAATCAGATGAAAGTGTGACAGATTTTTACACAAATTTCAAAAGCCTTCTTGATGAATTGAGTGAGTTTCAACTTCTTTCGGAATGTACTTGTGGAGCTTTGAGGGAATTACTGCAGAGGGAAAAAGAACAATGGGTTCATCTATTTATTAGTAGTCTTGATAATGAACAATATGCACATATCAAGGCCACCATCCTTAATATAGACCCTTTACCTTCCCTCCGCCGAGTTTTCAACCACATCCTGAGGGAAGAGGCTCGGTTCACAGCAGAGAAGGATCGAAACGACAAGAATGACTACAAGAATGATGTAGGAGCAACGTTCTATTCTTCCAAAAAATAGACGAAGAGGGAGAGATGGACCAAGACCAAAATGTGATCATTGTGGAAAAATTGGCCACATCAAGTCAAAATGCTTTGAGATAGTGGGTTATCCTCCCAACTGGGATACTATAAGGACACATCGAGGTTCCAATAGATCAGCAACACAAAACTCTACAAACTTTTCCAGTGCTGATGAAAGCCAAGAAAATGAGGTTACAGAAAGAGTCACAACAGGTCATGCCATGCATGGAACTCATGTCAAGAAGAATGTTGGAGCATATGAGAACATGGCTAGTAATTTTAAATCACATAAAGATCAAAAATGGATCCTAGACAGTGGTGCCTCACACCACATAAGTCACTTATTTTCTCTCTTGGAGGAAGTAAAAAGCCTTGAGAGACCTTTCCAGATCATTATGCCCATTGTTGATACAATCTTGGCTGAGAAAACTAGGACCATCAGGCATAGCAAAGACCTTAAATTGCTAAATTTTCTCTTTGTTCCCAAATTTAATTGTAATTTAATTTTTATTCATAAATTGACATATGATCCGAATTGTGTGGTGACTTACTACTCAAATTATTGTGAAATACAGGACCAAACCACGAGGAAGATGACTGGATCAGGTGACTTGATTGATGGGGTTTATGTACTCAAGCTGGCAACAGTAGTAGGATCATCCTTGGCCATGGTTGAGAAGGATCCAGCAGCTCTTTGGCATGCCAGAATGGGACACCCTTCAAATCAAGTCTTGTAGTGTCTTAGCCGATTGTTTAGGAGAGTAGTTCTAGTTTCAGTTTCAATAAGATCTCTTGTTGTGATGTATGTCATAAATCCAAGCAATGTAGGCTTCCTTTTTTGCAAAGTAATAATAAAGCTGAGCATCCTTTTGAGCTTATATATTGCGATTTGTGGGGTAAATACCACACTGCATCACACGATGGATCACATTACTTCCTCACTATTGTGGTTGACTTCACCCGAGGTACATAGGTTTATTTAATGAGGGACAAAAATGAAACCATTAGCAACTTAATGAGTTTTCACAACATGGTAAAGACACAATTCAACACAAAGATAAAGAAGGTTAGGAGTGACAATGGCACAAAGTTTACCAATTCCACATTTCAAGGGTATCTCAAACAAGAAGGCATCATTCATGAGACTTTTTGTGTAGGAACACCCCCAACAAAATGGAAGAGTAGAGCGAAAACACAGGCACATCCTCAATGTAGCAAGGGCCTTAAGGTTTCAAGCCAACCTTCCAATAAAGTTTTGGGGGAGAATGTGTTCTTGGGCCACACACATTATCAATAGAACACCTACTGTGGCCAATGAACATATCACTCCCTATGAGAAGCTGTTTGGATTAGTACCCTCTTATGATCATATAAAGGTATTTGGATGCCTATATTATGTGAGGAACTCATCCAAACAACGAGATAAATTTGATCCTAGAGCCAAGAGATGCATATTTGTAGGATATCCTCAAGGACAAAGGGTTGGAAGGTATATAACTTGAGAACAAAGGAATTCTTTGTCTCAAGAGATGTGATATTTTATGGGGACAACTTTCCTTTTGATGCAAACTTAGAAAGTGCAGAAGCAGAACCTTCCATAAGCATCTTTCATCAATTACCTCATAGCACAGAAGAAGGAAATCCACCACTTAAAGTCGTTGAATAACGACAAAATCATTCCCCAGGTGAGCATGCTAATGATAATTCAGAAATGGGAACACAGAGTGAGGGGGAGCTTCACATAGCACCTCCTGATAATGTTCAACCTAGGCCAAGGACACGGCAGCCACCTAGCTATCTCAAGGATTACTACTACCACATAGTCACTAAAATTCCCACATCAATGTCACTTGACTCATCACCTTGCTCAGGTATGACTTATCTTATCTCAGACTATGTTAATTATGGTCATTTTTATACAAAATATATAGCATATCTTGCAGTAATTGCTCATGAGGAAGAGCCAAAGTACTATCTGCAAGCTGTGAAAAAGAGGGAATGGAGAGAGGCCATGGCATAGGAATTGAAGGCATTGTAAGACAACCAAACATGGGAGCTCACACCTTTGCCACAGGGAAAGAAACCAGTAGGATGCAAATAGGTATACAAGTTGAAGTATAAAGCCTCTGGTGAAATTTAAAAATACAAAAGCAAGACTCGTGGCAAAAGGATACACTCAAATTGAAGGAGAAGACTTCAACGAGACCTTTGCTCCAGTGGCAAAAATGACTATTGTTCGGTGCTTGCTCTCAATAGCAGTTGCCAAGGGATGGGAGTTACATCAAATGGATGTAAGTAATGCGTTTCTTCATGGTGAACTTGATGAGGAAGTTTACATGAAAATGCCGTAAGGATATGAAGTTTCAAAGGAAGGCATGGTTTGTCGCTTAAAAAAATCTCTCGATGGACTAAGACAGGATTCACGAAATTGGTGCTCAAAGCTTTCTCAAGCTCTCATCAAGTATGGCTTTCAAAAATGTCCAGCAGATCATAGCCTATTCACACTATCATAGGGAGCTACTTTTTTGGCAGTACTAGTATATGTAGATGATCTTGTCATAGCTGGGAATGCTGCCCTTGCATGAAGCAATTTCAATCTTTACCTAAGTAAGTGGTTCCATATGAAGGATCTAGGTACATTGAAGTACATCCTTGGCATAGAAGTGGCTCAGGGTCCATCAAGTTTATTCATGTACCAAAGGAAGTACACACTGGATATCTTAGATGAATTTGGTATTCTTGGATGCAAACCCTCATCCTTTCCTCTGGAGAAAAATCACCAGCTAGCCTTAGACTTTAGACCACTATATTCTGATCCTTCACAATATCGCATGCTTGTTGGTAGGCTTATCTATCTAACTATCACACGACCTGAAATTACATACTCAGTGCATATACTAAGCCAGTTCATTCAAGCACCACGGCAAAGCCACTGGGATGCAGTCATGCGGGTGTTGAAGTACCTCAAATCCTCTCCAGGACAAGGGATAGTTCTATCAAAGGATAATAAACTCGAGCTCACAAAATTCTTTGACTCAGATTGGGCTACATGTCCATTGACCAGAAAATCAGTAATAGGCTACCTGATGAAGCTAGGATCAGCACTTGTGTCATGGAAGACTAAAAGACAAACTATTGTATCAAGATCTTCTAGTGAGACTGAGTATCGTGCTCTAGCTCATGCCACTAGTGAAGTTTTATGATTAAGAAGCTTGCTCAAACATCTTCAAGTCATATGTCATGCTCCTACACCTATTTTCTAATACAATGAAGCTGTCCTGTATATAGAAGTGGATTGCCACTTTATTCGAGAACATCTACAAGCAGTAGTCATATCACCTACATATGTGCCCACTAAACAGCAACAAGCATACATTTTTACTAAATCCTTAGGTGCTAAAGTGTTCCATGAGTTGTCAACCAAGATGGGTATTCATAATCCTCACACTCCACCTTAAGGGAGAGTAATAGATTTACTGATATACTTATAAGTTTTATGTTTCTTATAACTACTTTCTGTTAGGATAGAATATGATCAAGAGTTATCATTCTGTTAAGTTTGTTAGGATAGCATATCTATCAATTGATCAATTTGTTTTTCTGATAGCTATATATAGGAGTTCTATACACAATTCAATTCAGTTCAATGAAATACATTCATTCAGTAAATTCAATTGCAAGTTTATTAGCAACTCAGTAGGACGTGATTAATTTAATTGAAAATAATATTATTTGTCGGTTTGACATTCCACAAACCTTGACAACGGATCAAGGATTTTTTTCACTAGGAAGCATATTGTCGAATATGCTAAGTTTTGAAGGATTAAAATGTTAACCTTGACAGCTTATTAAGCTCAAGAAATGGTCAAGTTGAGGCGATAAATAAAATAATCATAGGATTGATCAAGAAGCATATTGGCCAACAACCAAGGAATTGGCACAATACTCTTGACCATATTTTATGGGCTTACAAGAATTCGCCCAAAGAATCGATAGGGACATCTCCATATAAATTAGTCTATGGTCATGATGCTTTTCTACCTGTCGAGATTAACCTTCAAGCCGTACGAATTCATAAACAAAATGAGTTACCAGTTGAGGATTACTGGAACTTGATGTTTGGTGAGTTGAATGAGTTGGGGGATGAGAGATTAATTGCCTTAGAGAATTTGATTCGACAAAAAGAAAGGATTGCAAGGTTTTACGACAGTTGGGTCAAATATAAATCCTTCAAGGAAGGTGATTTGGTTTGGAAAGTGATTTTGCCAATGGACCAACATTGTCGAAAGTATGGGAAATAGTCACCAAAATGGGAAGGTCCATTTAAAATTACTAAGGTATTTTCTGGAAATTCTTATGCACTTGTCGATGTTAATACAAATTTGCTGATTAACTTTATTAATGGCAAATATTTAAAGTCATATAGACCAACAATGTGCGAAGTAAAAATAAACTGAAATATGAGTCCAATCCAGATTACATTAAAGTAATTTGGCAGATACAAGTTACATTGTCAAGTTATGTCGTCTGTCGAATTACATTTAGAGATCTAAAACCCTAGGGTTACACAAGAAGAAGGTCCTATTTCTACAACCTAACAAACTGAAATACTTTCTGCCCAGCCTAGACATTTGTTGAGGCTTCATTTCCTTCATATGTCAATGGTGAGAAGAAAAGGAGTCCAACAGTTGAGTTCTCCCATCCTTTAAACATCCAGGAGAGTGGTGGGCATAAGAGAGTTCAAGAGAGGTAGAGGCAGGTGCAGTCGATCTGTTTCAGCGAAGGCAGCGGCTCCAGAGACTTCCAAGAACAGTCACTTGCTGCCAAAGGTGAGATTTTGGAACTATGGTGCCCAGGCACCTAACCTGCCCTCTAGCAGCCGATTCTCCGGAAGGATGATAAGGCAAGCAACTCACGTTATGTGATTTACACAGCCATATCACCCATATTATGTTATTTACACAACCTTAGGAGTTGTTTGACCATCAAGACAACGACCTTTGAGTCTTAGAATTTGAAGGAGAAAAAGCAAGGATTTTTTCCTTTGGGGCGTATGGAAAAACATTTGCAATATCCGAAGGAAAGGTTTTCTTCGAATTAGCAGCTCCCAAAAATGCAGTGGGAGGATGATGATAAGAGGAAGCGTTAGGAAGAGGAATGATTACCTTGGATTTTTTATAAAGCTCTGACTTTTTAAAAATTGGGCCACTTAGGAAAGCATGAGCTCCTGGGTGTTGTTTCGAGGGTTGAGATGAAGCCATTGAAGTTGCATAAAACAAAGGCGAAGGATGAAGACAAAGCAGAACGAATGCAAGGGTTTTTAAGGTTGTGTGCAGGAGTGCAAAGAAAGAGAAAGATCTTATGCATGTAACAGTTATGAGTATTTAAACGTAAAGAATACTCTTGGGAACAACCGCTTAAGAGATAGGGAATAATATCCATTAATTCAATTTTTGAAAATTTAATTTCAAGCTGTTGTCGAACTTTAAACCCAAGCTAAGATAAAAATCTTTCTTTCTTTAGAATTGTCGAAAAAAGGATTATTTTTTGGGTCATCTGTTGGAGCCAAAATTATGATTTTGGAAGTTGAACAACAGGATGGAGAAATGATCTAGTGGGGAGGAAAAGAAGTGTTTCAATCGACAATGAAGGTTGGATCAGTGAAGGGAAATGAGAAGATTTGATGGAAAGATGCACGAAGACCTTCGCCTATCGAGAGAGCGGCGGATGATGAAATATTGCACAAGGTATGAAACAGTTGAAAGAAGATGAAGACTGAAGTCTCGACAGCATGGTCGAGTGTAGTAGGTTCGACAAAGTTGTCGAAAGTAGTGTAAATATAAGTACTGATGTATATTAGTATGTTTGTAATAAGTGTCTGTGTTATTAAGTATTAGGGAAAATTAAAAACTGCCATATACACATGGCAAGTGATAGGATAGGTAGTTTTTTATGTTGTTATCTATAAATAAGGCGTGTCTAAGCCATTGTAAGGGTTGGATACTTGAATAAAATCTTTTACATCTCACATCAAGTAGATTTCGAGATTGACTTCGAGTATGCATCCATTTACTTTTCAGTCTTTTACTTTCTTGTTCATTTTACTTTCTGCCATTTACATTTCAAGTCTTCATATTTCAGTTCTTTTACTTTTCAAGTCATTTACATTCCTATCAATTTACTTTTTTCTCATTTACTTGCTTACCTTTAAATTTCTGTCATTTACATTCTTTCATTTATTTTCATGTACTTTACATACCTCGTTTTTACATTGTTGCATCAACTTGATTTTGATCATTGAACTTGCATCAAAATCCTTTTTCTTGAACTTACAACGAGATTACCACATAACTCGAGGGTCACACATTTGTTTGATAAAAATTCATTTGTTGTGGATTTTGGGCATTGAACCAAAAATTACATAAACACCAGGGTAAAAAAGACACGATTCCTTTGATGAGCGATAACTTGTCTGTACTTGAAAATCACGTTAACAAGGCATACACAATTGTTGTGGTCCCACCACTTAAATAAAGTGTACAAAACGATAAAATTGACAAACAACCTATTGAGCTTCACTCTCTACCTTATAAAAAAAATCAAATAGGCAAACACATCCAAGGTTTCTAAACTATGCACACAACCAGTCATGCATCTCAGACAATATCGTAGCCTATTGAGCTCCGCTCTCTACTTACAAAGAACACATAAATGATACAAACACATGCAAGGTTTCAAAACTATCGGCACACAATCAATCATGCATCTCATACAATATCGTGGCCTATTGAGCTCCGCTCTCTACTAAGAAAGAACATATAAATGAAACAAACACATGTATTTGACTGATTTTATCAACACACATCCAACATAGTCCAAGTCTAATTCGCCACAAGGTATTTGACGTACCTCAACTCCAAGCAAACAGTGAATGAGGGTGATGGCTGGACTGGTGATCAGAGATAGAGGAATGCTGCAAGAAAAATAAACAAATAAGAAGACATGAATTCTCCTTTCTAGTTTATAACTTTTGCGGACATAAAAATAACACTTAATTTTTTCATTTGAAAAAAAATATATTTGAATTGGTATCCAATGAGCTTGCTTTACACTATGATATATATCAGGTATGCTATAACTGCTTAAAGAGATACAATCCATGCTACCAAAATCTGTGAAATTTCAAGATAGTAGTTGTAGTTCAAGTCAAATTAAGCTATTTACCTCAAACTTTCAATCAAATACCAGATTCTCTCCTTAGATTCAAGATTTATCACATATACACACCAACATATAGGAATAATATTTAGGAAAATTATGCAGAAAACAGACTCCAAGCTCAAGTTTAATTATAGGAAAGTTTCATCACTAAACACCTAAAAAATAATATGTACTTTCGTTTCATAATTGAATATGCACATGCAAACCACAAAATGATGCATGCTACTTGCCTTAAGCACAGAGTCACTAATATATAGTTGTGTAAAAAATAGGTTTTTAAGTCATAAAATGGTCTACATTTCTCTTTTAGTTACTTGTTTGCAAATTATGATCCGAACAAACTGAGAAAATCCAAAACCTATGAAAACCCAAGCAGGGTAAGTCAGTTACATTTTACCATAGTACAACCTTATGTCATTCAGTACTAACCATATGGCACGAAATTAACAGAACCAAATAGAAACCAACCATAAAGTATATTGTTACAGAATAGTATATTACAAAGAATCAAGCTTTAGTATAAAATACCCCCACAACTTCATACTTCTTAATATAAACAAGTCATTATTGTAAAATAGGGAATGTCTTGTTTATTACCATACAAACCTTTGTAGATCAGTTATAATAAAACAAATTGCTGGTTCTATTCATACATATTGTTTGCAAAATGTTGGAGAAGACTTATTAATTTTTATGTCATAATCATGTCTCTAAAGTGTATGACAAAATATGTTAACAACACTATAATGCAGAAAATTTCAAGATCATAATCATGAGAGTTTTATATGAATAGCGAAATTAAGCAAACAACTAGTGTTGAAAACATTTAGCTCATCATGTTTTGACATTATGATGAATTAAGGTTATGTAAAGGTAAGAATATCAAGGAAGGTTAAACATGCCCAATATTTCCAATCATATACAAATCCAAAACCTTTACCTTTGTCATGTTTTGACATTATGATGAATTAAAACAACAATGAGGCATGTTTCTTAAATAGCATAAAATTGGACAGAGAGCTACCTATAGTGGGGAGCCTGGTGTGGTTGTTCTCTGCCCTGCCCTGGTATGATGGTCCTTTGCTTGTTACCAAAAAAAAGCAAAAATTAAATAGAAAAAAGTGAAGAAGAGGGAGGAGAAGGGAAGACGAGGGGGAAGAAGAGGGAGAAGAAGAGTGTGAAGAAGGAGGAGCTCCAATTGTACCTATGACCAAATGGTGGAGGAGCTCCAGTGGTCCTTCGTGGTGGCTCTGCAACGAGGAGAAATGGAGAGAATGAGAGACAGGGGGAGAGAGAAAACAAAGAGGAGAGTGAGAGAGACAGAGCTCCGGTGGTCCCTTCGCGGTGGTGCATGCGGAGGAGTGGGCGGCCGACGAAGAGGGTTTGGGGGGGGGTTCTATTAGGGAGAGTGAAAGAGTGGAAGAAGAAATGGGGGGAAGAGAGGCCGTGTGCACGATTTAGGGATTTTCGAATTAGCGATAGAATTAATTCGGTTGCTAATTCGATCGCAACTCAAAAAATGAAGATTAGCGACCGAAATTAAAGCAAAGAGCCTAGTTATTAGTATTATTACATTATCTTCTTGCAATGTTTAAAGAATCATATGTGGTGGCTATCTGCTGGATGTGGATAAAGAAATTCATGGTTTATTTTAATGGGCCTTAGGCTTCAAGTTTATTTTAAAAAATATGGAAAGTTTTATATTTGTTGGTCTAAACCAAAATTGCATGTATAGCGCGGAAATAAGGTCCAAACTGGATGCTAATTCTTTGTTAAGCTCTTAAACCATGAATTACTTTATATGGTGACAAATATTTTATTATATTTTATGGGCATTGCATGAAAAATTATATGACTGTTAAATTTGCTATGAAAAGAAATGGCGATGGTTGCGAGTGTTAAAATTATAAGAAAGGTGATAGTATAAAGTTATCACAAGAATGATATGTTGAGAAGATTCTTGGAAGTTTGGACACTTTGAAGCTAAACTAGTGAGAATCCCTTATGGTGTTAATTAACACTCGATTAAAGAGAAAATAACAAAGTGAGAGGCACCATGGATTACGGTTCTCTCTATAGTGGTTTTTCCACTGTATTAAAAGGATACAATGATACTAACATTGTTGGTTATTTTTTTTAAGTAATTCATTTGGAGTCTAATTTGAAAGGTTTTAAATTTTGTTTTATCACAATTTAATTCTCCTTTTCAGTTAATGTTTTAATTACTTTAATTGCTCCTTAATGTTTTTTTATGCTTTGTCCTTTGACTTAAAAAGAATTTTAACCATGAGTCGCTATTAATGCCAACATGTTTCATTTGGATTTTTATGATATTTAAAATTCTTTTAATAAGTTTTGAAATCATTAAATCAAATATTTATTTGGGATAAATCTTGAACAATGATTTGTTTCTTTGTGTGACTAGCTTTTATTTCAATCAAATTAAATGTGATGAGAAATTTTAGTGGCTTGGCCTTGGGGTGTTACGGTGGAAAAGAGTATAGGTGACTCTTTAGTTTTTATAAATTGCAAAGAGTGGACAACAAGTTTAAGAATCTTAGTAAAAAAGTGGAAGATAGATTACTATACATATCTTTTTATATAAAATGAGGAATGACAATTCTCCTAAGCCAATGACAAATTTGGTTAAAGGAGATGATATAATCGTTGTGGTCATTTCTCAACATACCTCTCAAAGATGATCGACTTAGAGGCTATCAAGCATATTTGTGCAATTAAAGATTTTCTAACTCCTACACTTTTGTAGGGGATGAATTATGATATCCTATTTTGGATTTTCCATTGTACTATAAAAGATACAATGATGATAATGGGAACTCGGGTATGTTCACCCTTTGTGGTAGTATAATTATTTGGAGATCGCCCAAACAAATTTTATTGTTAAGTATATAGTGGGGTTAGAGTTCATTACTCTGAAATTGGCTGATAATGAGACTGAGTGGTTGGAAAACATATTAGAAAATATTTTCTTGTGAGTTAAATTAACTCCTTATGTGTTTATATATTGTGATTCCAAGGGGAAAAATGACATACGTATGTGTTACAATTTTGAAAAGTAGCTACTGAATGGTGGGGCCTAATTATTGTTAGGTCAAAAATGGATTTGACTGACTTGCTCACAAAGCAAAACTGCTAGCGAGTAAAACATCGAGGGGAATGTGGGACTTAAGTCAATGAGAAATTAACAGTGATGGTAACCCTATCTTTGTGATTGGAGATCCCATAAAGAAGGTTCATATGGTTAAAAACAAGTCACTTGTTAGTTATGCTAGCACAAATTAATTTTGTTCGTTCCTATGGTGTAATAAGTGCGAGACTGCGTTGATTCAAGGATATGCTGAAAGCTTTTAAAGATTTTCATATCCCATATGGGTGGTGTATGAAGTGTAGCATACACTTGATGGAATCATCTATATGAGTGTCAAGTGGGGCCGCTTGTATGAGATTGTGGCATAATCTCTTAAGCACTCATGAATTACGTGTGCATGGCCTATTAGCTCAAAATAGCATTAACAGCGAGAATGTTGGGGTGTGGTGTGATTGGTAGACCTCTATCATATGCCAAAGTGTTTTGCTTTATAGAAGTTTACTTCGCCAATTCACATGTATGATAAGTCTTATGAGTTTTGGTTTGGTTCATAGTCCAAAAGAGATTAGATTCGATGCACTTACACCCATTGTGTTAACCAGGGAAAGATTTATTTCAAAATTTTTTTCTATTAAATTTTTTAAATATGTGGGGGATTGTCGTCTATTTAATTTATTTCAAAAAATTTAACTTGGAATTTGAATAAAAAAGTTAAAGGTTTTAATTGTTGTTTTGGCTTCAACGACTCAAAAAGGGGGGTGAATTGAGTTTTCAAAAAATATTTCCCTCTTAAAACTTTTTCACAAAAGCTTTATAAATCAGAGTCGCGGATTAGTGTTCTCAGGATCTTTTTATAAAATCGATGAAGGGTTTTTACAAAATCTTGGATAGAAGGTGATGAGGATAAGAAAGATTAATAACGAATAGGTTCAGGTTCAATAACTCAGTAATAACAAAATACGGTTTATGTAGATCAAGAACAGAAATTATATTTGAACTTTAAACATCAACATCGCAGGTTCTTGATCATAAACAGAAAGTAAAGGAGTTTGAGTTTAGAGATACCACACAACCAGATTTATCCTGATTCAGTCACCTCCACTGTGACCTACATCCAGTCCCCACTCCACCTGTGGGATTTCACACACTAACACACAAGCTTTGCCAGGTAGCTTGAAAAACCTTCACACCACAGAGCACTCCTTCACCTCGAGATACCACACTCTTGTGAAGAGCCTCAATGTTCAACCTTAGGGATACCCCACCCTAATCACTCAGAGAGACTCCTTCTCTCTTTACAATCGAAAAGTAAAACAAAAGTTGATTCCTAACTCTCAATAGTCAGATAAACAAATTGAAGCACTTTGAGTATTGAAACACTCTTTTCGGAATAAGCTCAAGGAAGATGATGAATGACTTTCACAATTGATTTCTTAAATTGATTTCGTAAAACTGTGATATGTTATGATATTCGTATATGTTGTAAAAGTGTTCCTTTGATCCCTCTTTATATAGAAAACAAGTTATAGTCGTTGGGATCAATCAAAACAGATTTGGATCTGATTTAACAGAATATGTTTTCTTGATTCTGGTTCTTGAAATAAGATTCTGATAGTTCTTGTTGAATTCACGTACATAAAATAACGATTCCATTTGGAAAAATAGCCGCGTTCATTTTGAAAAATAGCCGCGTCCATTTGCCACGTCAGCAGACGGGAGTACTAACACAAAGTAATTGGACGTGCTCCAACTAGTAGACGAGCGCTTGTATTACTTTAGTGGACGAGCACTTCTGTCACTTTAGTAGAAGAGAGCTTCTGTCACTTTAGTATACGTGAGATTCTGTCACTTTAGTAAACGAGAGCTTTTGTCACTTTAGTAAACGTGAGCTTCTGTCACTTTAGTGGACGCCAGCTTTTACCAGTGTTGGACGAGTGCTTCTATTATTCCCAGTGTTGGACGAGCGCTTATATTATTCCAGTGTTGGATGGGCCCTTATATTATTCCAGTGTTGGACGAGCGCTTCTGAAATCTTATTTCCAAAAATCATTTTCATTAACGAAAACTTATTCCTTTTAATGCAGTTTATGAAAATTGATTTTCTTCATGCATCTTTCTTAATTGAGCTATTTGTGAATAAGAGATTTCATCTCTTACAAATCATCTAAGACTTAACACTAATTTCTTCGTTTAAGCTCTTGTCTTGATGATTCCTTGATCTTCGCCCTCACTCTTTGATTCCTTCAAGTTCTTCCTTGAATATTCTCCTTTAATTGCTCACTGAACTTGTTGATTATTGCTTGATACCCGTCTTTACAATTTGACACTAAAAACACTTGCATACACATTAAGTTGTATTTGTCATATATCAAAATCTCTAAGTCATTTAGTCTAACATTAAATTCTCTTTTATTGTCAATAAATTCTTTTATATTTCCTTATCATTCTGTATTTTCTTTAATATATTTAATTGCATTATTTTGGGTGTAAACATACAAATTCATTTAATTGCACAGATTGCATCTAAAACAGACGCTAAGTCTTTTATATTCCCTTTTTGATTATGACAAACCTTTTAACAAATTATAAGATCAGAGTATAAGTGTAGCAGACGCTAAGTGTTTTTGGCAGATTTATATCATGGTATCAGAGCAGAGCGGAAGTATATCAGAGCAAAAAAATATTAACAGAGCATTGATTTACTCCCCATTAATCATGTAAGCTTATTAGCTCCCCCTCAACATATGCATGTATAATTCGTTTTTTCTATATCATACTTTTAGCTCATGTATAATTTGTTATCATCCCCTTTCTCTATATCGTACTTTTTCTCCCCCTTTTGGCATCATAAAAAAGGTAAAGAAAAAAAGCATTCAAAGCGATAGATAAGTAAGCATTTAATCATTCAAACATAGCATATAAAATTGTTCATGATAGAAGGATAGGTGCAGGGGCAAATCAAAAAGATGCATCCAACAATTTTCCTCCCCTTTTAGATTTTTCTTCTGTTTCTTTAGAGATTAGATATAGGATTGATCAATTATGCCCAATTCTCTTCTAATGAAAAAGAAGATTTCCTTGTTCAAGGGCTTGATAAAAATATCAACAAGTTGTTTAGTTGTATCAACATATTCAATCTCAATTTCTCTACTTTGTATATGATCTCTAATGAAATGATGTCTGATTTCTATGTGTTTAGTTCTAGAGTGCATTATGGAATTCTTAGTTAGGTTAATTGCACTCGTATTATTATATCTAATAGGAACTTGGTTTAGTTGCACACCATAATCAACTAATTGTTGTTTCATCCATAAAACCCGTGCACAACAGCTACCAGCTGCTACATATTCAGCCTCTGCAATGGATAATGCCACACTAGATTGTTTCTTACTGAACCATGATACTAATGAGTTTCATATTAAATGGCAAGTTCCACTAGTACTCTTTCTGTCTAGTTTACAACCAGCAAAATCAGAGTCTGAATAGCTAATTAAAGTACATGTAGCTCCCTTGGGATACCATAATCCCATGTCTTTTGTTCCTAACAGATACTTAATTATCCTTTTAACTGCTGTTAAGTGTGATTCTTTTGGATTTGCTTGATACCTAGCACACATGCATACACTAAACATGATATCTGGCCTACTAGCAGTAAGATAAAGTAGTGAGCCTATCATACCTCTGAATTTAGAAACATCAACAGGTTTACCTTGCTCATCCTTGTCCAGATAACAGGAGGTACTCATTGGAGTAGCCATCTCCTTAGCCTTTTCCATGCCAAACTTCTTGATCAACTCATTGCAGTACTTGGTTTGGCTAACAAAGATTCCATTTTCAGTTTGCTTTATTTGCAGTCCAAGGAAAAATTTCAGCTCACCCATCATTGACATTTCAAACTCACTCTGCATAAGACTTGCAAACTCATTGCACAACTGCTCATTAATAGCACAAAAAATTATATCATCCACATATATTTGTACAAGTAAAGTGTTGTGTGCCTTTTTCTTAGTGAACAAAGTTGTGTCAAATTTACCTCTTTTAAATCATTTTTCAATGAGAAAATTACTTAACCTTTCATACCAAGCTCTAGGAGCTTGCTTTAAGCCATATAGTGCTTTAGACAGTTTATAAACATGGTTAGGCAATTCATTATTCTCAAAACCAGGTGGTTGACCAACATACACTTCCTCTTGTATAAATCCTTTTAAGAAAGCACTCTTAACATCCATTTTATACAATTTAAATCCCATTATGCAAGCATAAGCAAGTAGCATTCTTATAGCTTCTAATCTTGCTACTGGTGCATATGTTTCAACATAATCTATGCCTTCTTCTTGGTTATACCCTTTGGCTACCAATCTAGCCTTGTTTCTTACAATTATACCATTTTCATCTTGTTTATTCCTAAAAACTCATTTTGTACCTATTACTTGACAGTTCTTGGGTTTAGGCACTAGTTTCCAAACTTGATTTCTTTCAAACTGGTTTAGTTCATCTTGCATAGCCATCATCCAATGTTCATCAATTATAGCATCATCTATGTTCTTAGGTTCTACTTGCGACACAAATGCCATATGATTACAAACATTTCTAAGAGATTGTCTAGTAGTTACCCCTTTTGTAATTTCACCGATGATGTTATCAATTGGATGATTTCTGACAGTCCTCCATTCCTTTGGTAGGTCAGGCTGTTGTTCTGTTTGCTCCTGCTGCATCAATTCATTCTTTAAGCTTTCATCGTCCTGTTTCTCTTCTGGGAGAGTTTTCTCAATTGAATCTGCAAGATCATCAATAACAGAATCCTTTCCCAGCCTTTTGGGGTTAGACTCATCAAATGTCACATGCACAGATTCCTCAATAGTTCGTGTTCTCTTATTATATATTCTAAATGCTTTACTAGATAGAGAGTAACCTAGGAAAATTCCTTCATCAGCCTTTGCATCAAATTTTCCAAGATTATTCTTTCCATTGTTAAGAACAAAGCATTTGCAACTGAAAACATGTAAATGTGCTATATTTGGTTTTCTTCCTTTGTAAAGCTCATAAGGGGTTTTCTTTAAGATTGGTCTTATCAAGACTCTATTTAGAACATAGCAGGTTGTATTGACAGCATCTGTCCAAAAATGTATTGGCAAGCTAGAGTCGTTCAACATAGTTCTTGCTATCTCCTCTAATGATCTATTCTTTCTTTATACTACTCCATTTTGTTGTGGAGTTCTAGGAGCGGAAAAATTATGTTGAGTGCCATGCTCATCACAAAAGTTTTCAATCACTTCATTTTGAAATTCTCCCCCATGATCACTTCTTATAGAAACAATTTTTACGTCCTTTTCATTTTGTACAATTTTTGCCATCTTCTTAAATGCAGCAAATGAATCACTCTTATGAGATAGAAAATATGTCCATGTATATCTAGAGTAATCATCTTCTATTACCAATGCATACGAGTTACCACCAAAGCTTTTGGTTCTAGATGGACCAAAAAAATCCATGTCTAAAAGTTGCAAGGGTCTAGTTGTTGAAACAATGTTCTTTGGTTTAGAAGAGACCTTAACTTGCTTTCCTTTTTGACATGCATCACATAGTCCATCTTTCACAAATTTTAGTGTAGGCAAGCCAACTACAAGATCTTTACGAATCAGTTTATTCATAAGGTTCATGTGAATGTGTGCAATTCTTCTATGCCAAAGCCAATTCTCTTCTTCTTTTGAAATAAGACAGCATGCAGTATTTGAAGATATATTATCTAAATCAAGCATATAGATGTTATCTGTCCTATGTCCAATTAATTTCAAATTTTCATCATGCTGATTTTCTATTAAGCAACTATTGGAATTGAATTTTACCTTGAAGCCTTTGTCACATAGTTGACTGATACTTAACAGGTTGTGTTTCAGTCCCTCAACATATGGTACATCCTCAATGATTGTTGTTGAGTCACTTCCAATGTTACCAATGCCAAGTATTCTTCCTTTATTATTGTCTCTATAGGTAACACTACCACTCGACTTAGGGGTAAAGGAAATGAACTTGCTTCTGTCTCCAGTCATGTGCTTGGACCAGCCACTGTCAAGATACCATTTCACATTCTTGGCTTTCCAACACACCTACAAAACAGAATCATGTTTTTGCTTTAGGTACCCAAATCTGTTTGGGTCCTTTTGAGTTAGTTGCAGCAATAGTTCCTTTAGGAACCCATATATACTTAGACTCATTATAAGCAGATTTTATGTAATGACATGTAGAAGTTGTGTGACCTTTTCTAGCACAGAAATAACATTTAACAAATGGTGTGTTTGATGTCATAGGTACAACAAAAAATTTCTTGAAATATTTCTCATGTATCTTAGGTTTATAGCCTATTCCACCCTTATCGTAAACACATTTTTGTTGTCCTAACAATGCATTCAAATTATCTCTACCATTTATGAATCTTGTTAGGTCATTTTTCAGTTTTTCAACCTCTTTAGTCATTGTACAGCTAGATGCATTCAATATTTCTTTATCACTAGTAATTCTGGATAGATCACCATTCAAATGATTTATATGTTTCTCCAACTTAGGACATTTATCACATATAGGTGCATCTAAGACAGTAGCTAGTTTTTCTTTTAGAGCATAATTTTCTGTTTTTAATTGATCTATCTCTTTGTTTAAAACAGAAGTTTTCTTCTCTAAGCATGTGACGATTTTCTTAGACTTAGTTAGCAATCTAGCAAGTTTAATGGATTCTCTATGAAGTTCTTCAAAAGCATTTTGCAATTCATCATAAGAAGGTTGATAATCAGAGCTTACTTCACTTTCTGAATCACTATGATTGCTGGCCATC
Organism: Sophora flavescens; assembly: GCA_030762895.1. Taxonomy (NCBI): domain Eukaryota; kingdom Viridiplantae; phylum Streptophyta; class Magnoliopsida; order Fabales; family Fabaceae; genus Sophora; species Sophora flavescens. The sequence continues at coordinate 145,762,048 of CM061064.1, forward strand.
AAGCACAAGTTTGCCTTCTCAGATTCTTCAGTGGAATCTACATCATTATCATCCCAAGCAATGTAGGCCTTTCTTGGCTTTCTCCACTTCTTGTCCTTTGAGTTAAACTTTTATGTTTCGTCCTTCTTTTGCAGCTTTGGACAGTCAAGCTTCATGTGGCCAATCTTTCCACATTCAAAGCATGTGATGTTGTTGGAAGAGTTGTCACATTTGCTGAAGTTTCTTTTTGGAAAAGTGGATGACTTTCTTTTGAAGTTACCTTTCTTCTTTAGGAAGTTCTTGAATTTTCTAACTAGAAACCCCATCTCTCCTTCAGATTCTGCCTCTTGTGATGAATCATCATCATCACTGTCTTCTGCTTCTCTGACTTGTGATTTCAGAGCCAATCCCTTCTTTCTTTTATCAGTTTCTTCACTCTCATTTAGTCTGTTCAACTCCAATTCATGTTCTTGCAATTTTCCAAACAGTGTGGCAATGGTCATTGATGAGAGATCTCTGGATTCTCATATTGCAATGACTATAGGTTGACATTCCCTGCTCAAGCATCTCATTACTTTGTTAATTTGATCCTCATTGGAGATTGCTTTTCCAAGACCAGCCAATTGATTTACAATGTGTGTGAATCGCTTTTGCATTTCAGTCATAAGTTCTCCTCGATTCATTCTGAACAGCTCATACTCATGTGTGAGGGTGTTCATTCTTGCTCTTTTGACATCTGAGGTTCCTTCATGTGTTACTTGCAATGTATCCCACATCTCCTTTGCTGGTTTGCAATTTGAAACCCTGAAAAACTCATCACGGCTTAAAGCAGATGTTATAATATTCTTAGCACGTGCATTATATTGAATTTTTTTCTTACCAACCTCATTCCATTCAGTTTTAGGCTTATTTCTCAGAGCACCATTAACGTCTACAGTAGAGGGGACAAATGGTCCATTTTCTACTGCATCCCATATGTCAACACCTGCTGCCTCAAGAAAGATTACCATTCTTTCTTTCCAATAGATATACTCAGATCCATTGAAGGCAAGAGGGCGTGCAAGGGAAACCCCTTCATTCAGACAGTCATTGGAAGCAATACTTTTATAGCTGTTAAGCCAAACTTAAGAGTTTAGCTCTGATGCCAATTGTTGTTTTGGCTTCAACGACTTAAGAGAGGGGGGGTGGAGGTGAATTGAGTTTTCAAAAAATATTTCCCTCTTAAAATTTTTTCACAAAAGCTTTATAAATCAGAGTTGCGGATTAGTGTTCTCATGATCTTTTTATAAAATCGATGAAGGGTTTTTACAAAATCTTGGATAGAAGGTGATGAGGATAAGAAAGATTAATAACGAATAGGTTCAGGTTCAATAACTCAGTAATAACAAAATACAGTTTATGCAGATCAAGAACAGAAATTATATTTGAACTTTAAACATCAAAATAGCAGGTTCTTGATCATAAACAGAAAGTAAAGGAGTTTGAGTTTAGAGATACCACACAACCAGATTTATCCTGGTTCAGTCACCTCCACCGTGACCTACATCCAGTCCCCACTCCACCTGTGGGATTTCACACACTAACACACAAGCTTTGTCAGGTAGCTTGAAAAACCTTCACACCACAGAGCACTCCTTTACCTCGAGATACCACACTCTTGTGAAGAGCCTCAATGTTCAACCTTAGGGATACCTCACCCTAATCACTCAGAGAGTCTCCCTCTCTCTTTACAATCGAAAAGTAAAACAAAAGTTGATTCCTAACTCTCAATAGTCAGATAAACAAATTGAAGCACTTTGAGTATTGAAACACTCTTTTCACAATAAGCTCAAGGAAGATGATGAATGACTTTGACAATTGATTTCTTAAATTGATTTCGTAAAACTGTGATATGTTATGATATTCGTATGTGTTGTAAAAGTGTTCCTTTGATCCCTCTTTATATAGAAAACAAGTTATAGTCGTTGGGATCAATCAAAACAGATTTGGATCTAATTTAACAGAATCTGTTTTCTTGATTCTGGTTCTTGAAATAAGATTCTGATAGTTCCTGTTGAATTCACGTCCATAAAATAACGAGTCCATTTAGAAAAATAGCCACGTTCATTTTGAAAAATAGCCGAGTCCATTTGCCACGTCAGCAGACTGGAGTACTAACACAAAGTAATTGGACGTGCTCCAACTAGTAGACGAGCGCTTGTATTACTTTAGTGGACAAGCACTTCTGTCACTTTAGTAGAAGAGAGCTTCTGTCACTTTAGTAGACGTGAGCTTCAGTCACTTTAGTAAACGAGAGCTTCTGTCACTTTAGTAGACGTGAGCTTCTGTCACTTTAGTGGACGCCAGCTTTTACCACTTTCTTAGACGCCAGCTTTTACCAGTGTTGGACGAGCGCTTCTATTATTCCCAGTGTTGGACGATCGCTTATATTATTCCAGTGTTGGACGGGCGCTTATATTATTCCAGTGTTGGACGAGCGCTTCTGAAATCTTATTTCCAAAAATCATTTTCATTAACGAAAACTTATTCATTTTAATGCAGGTTATGAAAATTGATTTTCTTCATGCATCTTTCTTAATTGAGCTATTTGTGAATAAGAGATTTCATCTCTTACAGATCATCTAAGACTTAACACTAATTTCTTCGTTTAAGCTCTTGTCTTGATGATTCCTTGATCTTCGTCCTTGGCCTTTGATTCCTTCACGTTCTTCCTTGAATATTCTCCTTTAATTGCTCACTGAACTTGTTGATTATTGCTTGATTCCTGTCTTTACAATTTGACACTAAAAACACTTGCATACACATTAAGTTGTATTTGTCATATATCAAATTCTCTAAGTTATTTAGTCTAACATTAAATTCTCTTTTATTGTCATTAAATTCTTTTATATTTCCTTATCATTCTTTATTTTCTTTAATATATTTAATTGCTTTATTTTGGGTGTAAACATGCAAATTCATTTAATTGCACAGATTGCATCTAAAACAAATAGAGCTTTCCAAATTAAATGTGCAAATTTTTTTTAATAAATTAAATGTGCAATCTTTAGTTGTGTTGAATGAAAATAAATGCCTATAGCTCTGCAATTGCAAATTGGAAATTTGCTATTAAAAGCTTTAAATGAATTAAAGTCAAATTATTATTTGATCTTTACGGGATAATATGTATCAACGGGTAACTTTTAATAAAGCTCATATAAAAACCATAGGGAAGAATTTTTCAACGTGTTACTGTGAAGTGATTCCAGCAAGTGATAAATTATTTCCTTGCTTTGCTTTGCGTTAGACGTTAGTTACAAAAATATGTCGAGTGCTATTTTCACTCTTTCATGGGTTAAACACTTTCTTCTTTTCCTATTGTTTTGATACTTGGCTTCAACTGGGAGAGCTTGTTAAATCTTGGGGATTTTCGTCCTAGACGAATAAATCCTGATGATAGCATGATTCCATATGTCTGGTTCCTGTGTCGATGTTCATTTACACAGATTCAGGATTTGCTGCATTGATCGCCCACCATTGAACAACATTCACCACATCTAGACGTCAAGCCATACAATTATGGAGGTCGTGTCTTCGTCTTAATCCAAGTCACTGTAGCATCTTGTTAGTGTATTCCATCGAATTATTTTTGTTTAAAAAAAAAAACAAAGATTGAGACCCAAATGAAAATGGTGAATTCAAAAATTGCAATGAAATTGAAATTACTTGGTCATGTGGCCATTGTAGGGCTTGCGAGCTCCATCGATGAGTGGGGAATTCCTGAATACCATATTCATGTGTTAATCCATTTTCCTCGGTGACATTGACCTAAAAAACTGCTTTGGACCTGGAAGAAGATCGAAAATCAAATGAATCCCGAAACAATGTGAACAAAAAGGTGATCGAAGAAAAAGGAAAACGGGGAAAGGAGTGCTGCTTTATGCTTTTCTTATTCTTAATACCCACAAGCTGTTCGTCCTCAACTTGGTCCATTCAAAAGCCAAAAAATAAAATTATTGACAACTTGCGACACTTGAGAATAATGTATAAACTTGTAAAAGCAAAACCCTATGAATAACTCACCCTTCAAAATCACTGAAACACCATTTCCAACACACTTGAGTAGATTAGGCACGTCTCACTCCCTAGCAAATCCATGGATGGAATCTATTTTCTGTTTTATGCTTTTGGTTACCCCGGAGATGGCTAAATATAGACTCTGTTTGATAATGTCACTCTGCTAGATTTTTGTGGAAGAGAAAGACTCTTGTATTTGGTAACATTTTTCTAACCATCTCACATAACTAGATTTTTGTGGAAGAGAAAGACTAGTTGTGTTTGATAACCATTTTTCTAATTATCTTACATAACTTTTTTTCAGTAGCTTATAACATTGCTCCCACACGTTAATTGAAGTAAAGTTTGGACTTATAACTTATTATTTTCTACAATTTTTATCCCTAATATTATTACTGAATTTCTCATTTAAACTCGTTAAGTAAAATAGAAAATACTACCTCTCTCTCTCTCTATATATATATATATATATATATGATAAAAGATAGAAAATAAATTTTATTTATAAAAAGTAAAATTTATATAAAAAGCATATCAGCATATCACTTTATTTTTATTATCTCATTTTATTTATTAAATATAAATAAAATTAATTTAAAATTTAAAATTAATATTTTAATTTTTAAAATTATAAATCATTTAAAATAAATTAAAGTATTAAAAGTGACATTTTCTTAAGAAAAATAATATATGTATGCATAAAGAGAATTTATATTAAAAAACATATAAACATGTCATTTTATGTCATTTTATATTTATCAGCTAGTTCAACTATTAGTTTTATCGAGTATTTCAAATTCAATCTACTTGCTTATCTGTTATCTACTATTAAATATCTCATCTATCATCTGCTATCAACTAACATATCCGCTATTCACTAGCTTTTATCCAATAGAGAAGTAGTCTCTTGTATAATGCACACTACTCAGGAATATGTGCTAACAAGAAATGTATTCTCCCAATATCACAAGTTCACCACCCACTAATATCATCAATATTGTTTATGGGTACACGTGCAAGACTAAATGTATTATTTTAAATATATGTGCATTGTTTTAACCGAGGTAGGTGGGTTCTATACAAAAAAAAAAACTAGAAACTATATAAAAAAAATTTGAGGTAGGTGGGTTTGAAATAAGGATGACAATAGATAGAGTTTAGGTATGTAATATAATACTCTTGCTCTTATATGTATTTGAAAAAATTATCCGTATCTGTGTGGATAGTAACTTTAGTACTCTTACCAATACCCTTTGGGTACTTAACCCATTCCTGCACTTCAACTGTGAAAATGCAATAAATAACAAAAAAATATTATAACAATTAAAAAACGATTCAAAAGTCATTTAAATTTACTCATAAAACATTACAAATCAAAATATATAAATAAATAAAAACATCCAAAAAGGAATTGTGCATGTAACTAGGTTTAGAAAGTTAAGAATCTTTAGATTGATTTTTGTTTTAAAATTTGTATTATAGGTATAATTATATAAGTTAGTAATATAAATAATTAATTCAATATACATATACATATGTGCGGGTATGGGATGTGTTGTGTATCATAGTACCCATACCCGCACTCATTCCCATTCAAATTTGTGGATAATTACCCAGACCCTTATCCATTATACGGATAATTATCCTATCCATCGAGAATAATTTTTACGGATACCCAATAACTACCGTACAAATTGCCCTCCTTAGTTTGAAATTTGAATATGAAAGAAGGACATTGGAAATAACCTATTTATTTATTGTATTTCGGATTTTATCTCTCTTTTTAATTTTTTTTAATATTTCTTTCTAATTATTGAAGGTTCTTAAAAGGCTTGCAAAGGAAGTTTTCATTGTTCTCTTTTTACCCCAGGTTGGGCGAGAAAATTTGTGCTCAAACTGCTTTACTTTCATATCTATAAAGATATAGATATCCTTTTGTATTTTGGGTCCGGCCATGAATCCAGAAATTTTGGTCAGTGAAGACAAAAAAAAAAATGAAAATATTTTTACAAAAAGAAAATATTATAAATATACATAAGCGATAAAAAATTGATATAAAATATACAAAGTTTTACATTGACAATATAAAAAGTTTTATTTTGACATTATGTTTTTATTTTAATAACTAAATGGGAGAAACAAGAATAATATCAATTTGTCAGAAAATATCACTGGATGTCGGTGTAAAACTCTTTTATACTGAAAATACATAAAAATTAAATTCTAGAAAATATCTCTATGTGTATAACCAAACAATGATTCCATCATTTGTTTCTCATATAATAACACACTTCATTCTTCACAAAATGAGTGTGATGATTCGTCATGTGGGGTAACATCTATTTTTTTTTTGGGCAAAAACAAATTACTATATATATATGGGTTGGACTATGGTGTATCACTCATATTTTATACTACCCACTATATACTACCCACTATACCACCCATGTGGTAAATTTTGGGCCAATCAAATTGCCACATAGGTTGGTCAAAATTTCAAACTTTCTAGTTGTATTATACTGTAGTCAAACTATATGAATACAGTATATTGTAGTATAATATACGTGTTTTCTGTATTTACAAATTTAACTCATATTAAAATAATGTTTTTTGATTAAAAAAACTGATTATAGTACAAAATATTATTGACAACGAATATTATTTTAATTCATATTAAAATATTATTTTGCAATATAATCATTTTTTAATAAAAAAACATTATTTTAATATGGATTAAATTTACGAATACAAAGAGTACATATACTATACTATAATATATTATATTCATATAGTTTGACTACAGTAGAAATATAACTAGAAAGTTTGAAATTTTGACCAAACCCATGTCATAATTTGATTGGTTCAAAATTTACCACATATGAATAATATAGTGGATGATAAAAAATATGGATAATACATCTTAATCCAACCCGTAGAATATGGTAATGGTGTTGAATAAGGTCTGAAACAAAAACATCGTCTAAAAAACATAAAAGTAAACCAAAAAGTATAAAATGGGGTTGAATCCCTGAAAGATTTTCTTCTCCCAATGCATGGTCAAGTAGCTCCACATAAAAATCTTCACCTGTAACCCAAAGTGAAGAAACATATAAATTAATGCATGTTAAAACTCATTTTAAAAAACAATACAATTTAATTAAGTACATGTAAAAAATAATTCAGAACATCAAAATAATTCAAACTCATACCTTTAATCTAAGTAGGTTGATCAATATATTCATCATTTATCTTTTGCTTGCAACTTCGTGGATTGTGACCATGCTCTCCACATACTTGGTATGATTTGTTAGAATCAAAGCGGTTTTGACTTAAAATAATCTCTTAAGTTTTGATGTTAATAAAAATATTAAATTTATATGGCAAAGTATTATCAAAGATCTAACTAGTCTAATTGATAGCTTGCATGATTTCTAAGTTTTGCTAAGTTTTGGAGATATATATACACTTGCTGTATCAGGTCATATTTCTCAACCTCTAGACGAGTCTTCAAAACCTTGGTAAAATTCTAAGTCTTACAAGTGGATCCGTCCATGATTGGGTCATGTTGACCGGTGTTCTTAGGACACTGACTAATAATACCCAAAATAAAAGCTTTTTATTTAAAATACAAGTATATAATTCTTCAAAGTTTGTCAAAAAAAAAAACTCTTCAAAATCTTAAATACAACAACTCCCAATAAAAATTTTCTATTCTTGATTGGTTAAGCATTTCCCTTATATATTTGTATAATATGAATATATTAATGTCAAATATAATATTGTCACCTAAATGTTATATTGCTTCTTTAAAAATTGCTCATTTTATTTTATTATTTAATTTTAATATTTATATACTATTTAAGTTTATAAATTGAGTTGACTTTTCTCTCTCTTCATTAAATTTGCACTCAAACTTTCTCTTTTTCCATTAAATTTAATTAATATATAAGGACGTCAACTCAGTAGTCCAAGGTTTTCAAAACCGAACCGGACCGGCCGGTTTGACCAGGTTAATCGGGAACCGTGACCTTGGCCGGTCCGGTTTACAGGAAAAACCGTCCATGTACTGAACCAGTGGAAAAATCGGAGAACCGGTTCAAAACCGGTAAAAACGGTCATAACCGGTAGTGAACCGGCCTGAACCGGTTTCCTAAAAAAAATATTAGTATAAAAGGATTTGGGTCATCCTAGTCAAAACCCAATTCTTTTGTTTTCTAACATATGTGGGCTAGTTGTAGATTTTGGGTTGGTTTTCCCTATGAAGATGATTTTAACATATATCTTTACATTTATTTAGTTTAATTTCAAAATAGAAAAAATTGTGCTTAATAATTTTAGTTGTTATGTTGTTTTTTTGTTTAATATTGTTACAAATATTATATTAAAAATTAAAATAATATTATTTAATTATAACCGGTTCAACCACGGTTCAACCTCGGTTGGACCATTGAACCTCCAACCGCTACCTTCACCGGTTCGATGGCCGGTCCGATTTTGTAAACCTTTTGCTTGTTTTCTCCATTGATTTGGGTATGAATTATGATATTTGGGTTTGTTTGTGCAAAATTTCACGATTTTGTGGTTATTTAGCTAATTATAATATATTGTATTCATATATTTGAGTGTAGTAGAAATACAGTTTAAAAGTTTGAAATTTTGACCAAACCCATGTGACAATTTGATTGGTCCAAAATTTGTTACCTATGGGTGAGTAGTGGGTGATGCAAAATATGGATAATACAACTTAACCCAATCCTTATATATTATTATGGGAAAAAATTGTTTAGCGGGGGCACTTGCCCCATTGTCTTACAAGTGGATCCGTCTATGATTGGGTCATGTTGACTAGTGTTCTTAGATCATTGGTTAAGGATACCCAAAATAAATTAAAAACTTTTTACTTAAAATACAAGTGTATAACTCTTTAAAGTTTGTAAAAAAAAAAATCTTCAAAATCTTAAATACAATAACTCCCAATAAAAATTTTCCATTCTTGGTTTGTTAAGCATTTCCCTTATATATTTGTATAATATGTATATATTAATGTCAAATATAATATTGTCACCTAAATGTTATATTGCTTCTTTAAAAATTGCTCATTTTATTTTATTATTTAATTTTAATATTTATATACTATTTAAGTTTATAAATTGAGTTAACTTTTCTCTCTCTTCATTAAATTTGCACTCAAACTTTCTCTTTCTTCATTAAATTTAATTAATATATAAGAACGTCAGCTCAGTACGATCTCATCATTGAAAGTTGAACTTTTTTCCCAAGATCAGAGACATGAAATTCCTCTTTTATTTTTCCATTCTTTTGCTTGTTTTCTCCATTGATTTGGGTATGAATTACGATATTTGGGTTTGTTTGTGCAAAATTTCATGATTTTGTGGTTCTTTAGCTAACCGTGTTTATGATCAATTGGATTGTACAATTTTGTGTAGGAAATCAGGTGCTAATACTAGAGGCTATACAAGTTTGTGCAGCAAATCAAGTGGTATTTCCAGAGGACAAAATATGTCGTTATCAAGTTCCCAACTTTTGTTATCGTTGGAAGGAATTCGTTTGCAAATTATATTGCAAGTATGTTTGTAAATCTTTTAGAGGAACCGGAGAATGTCGCGAAGACCAAGGTTGCCATTGTATTTGTTGTTAAATTGTTATATATATATATATATATATATATATATATATATATATATATATATATATATATCATTGGAATGTTCACCTTTCGGATGTGTAAAATGGTGAACTAATAATAATATAAATAAAGTGATTGCACTACATAATTTCTCCCTTCTCCCCATTTTTAATGGTTAATTTTTTGTTCATGTTGAGTATTACTAGTGTAGAAGTCATTCTTTTCCAAATATTACCATTGTAGAAGGCACAAGATTTTTTTTTTTGGCACAAGGCACATGTTTTTTTATTAGATAAAAAAATAATATTTACAAGAGGCTATATTAATTCGCCTTTAGAAACAGAGTTATTGCATATATGGCCTAAACTTGTACATGAGAAGGAACATTTGAACAGGTAAAATCGATATAAGATCAAAATTGTACCATATCAACAAGAAACTCCCACTTCTTTCTCCCTAAAAATCTAGATAATTATTGCTATCTTCAAGTTAACAGCTATGTAAAAAACAAAGCTAGTTTTTCTTAAAACTTAGGCCAATTTAACAACAATATTAGATATTTTGGGCTTTTCTTCTCTTTAAATACTTTTTCAGCATCAAACACTCCCTTTTACTTCCCACTTCTATAATACCCTAAAATTTGTAAGGTCGGTAAAAATATAAACTAGAAATATTAAATAAACATTTTGATGCCAAAAATTTCAATTTTGGGCTTAGTAGGGTCCTATTGACAGTATAAATCAACATCGAGTTGGTGTCAATCGGGATTCATTAAACGAATTCAAAATTTCCTCTTATTAATTTTATTTTGATTTTTGAATTCTGAATGAAATTTGGAATTTAATATTATAAAATTTTTCCACAGTTTAAAAAATCAAAGCATACACTCCTTACTCAAATTTTGTATTTTGAAATCGTTTTCTCACCCTTATTCTATTCATCCACGGTCTGTAAAAAAAAATTCATGCACGGTCTCTATTTGAAGTTTTGAATTCCAAATCAATGTATTAACTCCATCTTTTAATTACCCTTTAATTCAATTTTCTTCTCTTTTTCCTATAGCACCGTCCATTACTTTCTCCATTTTTACTCAACCAAATTCTTCTCATTCTCTTCTACCGTGGAGCACCTCATGGAATGGCACCTCATACATGTTTCTCCTCCTCTTTCTTTCTATGACCAAGCCGTTCCTCTTCTCCCCTCTCTTCAGTTCTCATTTTTGTTTTCACTCATCCTTCCGGAAAATCTTTCTCTTTCTCGTCTCACATCATAACAGAACCATACTCCTCCTCTTCTTCTCCATTTCTTCCTTCTTTTTTTCACATTTGTTTTCTTCACATTTGTAACCTTGGTCTTAAACTTTCATACTCTCATACTTAGTGAGTTTCATAGATCAAAATCTTTAATATCTAAGTTAGAGAGAGCCCGAAGAGGTGTTGAATACTTGTAAGCTATTAGATTATAGTAGAGAAAACCTTAGAAGGGACTGGACATAGCTCTTGGTTGGAAGAGAGTGAACCAGGATAAATCACTTGTGTGAAACTTCTTTCCCTATCTTATTATAGCTTTTGATTATACTAACTGTGGGGATTTGGATTTAAGTTTGTTAACTCTTTGAAAAGATATTTTATCTATGTGTATATTTCTATTCTTTCTTGCAAAAAGGTTTTAAGAAAGGTTTTTCGAAAAAATGTTAAGAAGCACAATTCAACCCCCCTTCTTGTGTTTCCCCGTGTCAACTTCATATGGTATCAGAACTCAGCCTCGAAAGGGTTGATCACTATGACGCTCGGGGTTGACGAGGACGGGGAGTGGTCGTCGGTGCAAGAAGGCAAGGACAGGGAGCAGCTCCTGACAGGCTTCTAGGCGGGGGTACATGAATGAACCTATTGCACACCGGAATGAGAGGGATCTTGAGACTGTAGGTATGAGACTATATAGTTGAGGATGGCTTGTATGAATCGATTGGTGCTACATATACCAACAAGATGCATCTTCTTTTCGGGAGCCCATCACTTAAGAAGCCCATAGTTAAGCATGCTTGACTTAGAGCAATTATGAGATGAGTGACCTCCTGGGAAGTTTTCCAAGGAAGCGTGTGAGTGAGGACAAAGCATGCTGAAAAGACTCGTGTTGGTTTGTAGGGACAGTCGTCAATCCGTAAAGCAATCAGGGATGTTACAAGCATCTAACAAGTGATGAGGGAGTATGATCCAGCAAGCATGGATATACAAAAGGACAAGCAATCAACAGACCTTCACTCTTTGTTGGTAGTGATTATGACTACTGGAAAAAGAGAATGATAACTTTTCTTGATGAACAAAATGTGGATATCTGGGAGCTGATTAAAACTGGCTATACTGAGCCAAGAGGTGACAATGGAGCTGCTATTCCTAGAGCTCAATGGACTGCTAAACAAAAGACTCAACATCAACTCAATCTGAAAGCCAGGCACTACTTGATGTGTGCTATCACCAGATCTAAGCATGATAAAGTCCATAGTTGTAACACAGCTAAGGAAATATGGGATACTCTAGCCCTAGCTCATGAAGGGTCATCCCAAGTAAAAGAGTCAAAGATAAGCATGCTGGTTCACCAGTATGAACTGTTCAAAATGGCTGAACATGAAACCATAGTTCAAATGTTTGATAGATTCCAAACTATCACAAATGATTTAAGATCTCCTGGTAAAACTTATGAAAATAGAGACCATGTTAGAAAAATCTTGAGGAGCCTACACAAATAGTGAAGACCTAAGGTCACTTTTATTCAGGAGGCAAAGAACCTCAACACTCTTACTCTAGAAAAGCTTCTTGGATCTCTCAAAGTCCGTGAGCTTGAACTTAATGAAGAAGAGAGTACTAGAAAAGGGAAGTCTATTGCCCTAAAAGACAACAAGGCTAGCTCATCCAAAGTTTTGAAAGATGAGGAATCCTCAGATGAAGCATGCCCTTCTGACAGTGATGAAGGATCTGATGAGGATGAACTATCTTTCATCTCCAGAAAGATCCAACACATGTGGAGAAATAAAGGTGGTTTCGGAAAGAAACAGTTCAACAAAAATTTCACCAAGGATAATTCAAACTTCAAAGATAAAGGTCCACCTTTGTGCTTCGAATGTAAAAAATCCTGGTCACTTCAAAGCAGATTTCCCAGAATTGAAGGACAAAAAGAAGTTCTTCAAAAATAAGAAAGGTTTAATGGCTACATGGGACGATCTGGATCTATCATCATCTGATGAAGATGAAGAAGCTGGGGAAAAGGAAAACATTTGTCTCATGGCTAGCACTTCTTCAGAAAGTGAATATAATGATACTGAGTTAATGGATTCTGACTCATTCACTCTACAAAAAGCATTTGATGAATTATTAAGTAACTCATCCATAATATCTCATGAATATAAAAATATTAGAAATTTTCTAAATTAACAAATGAGTATGATAGAGCCTACATTGAAAAGGAAGCTCTTGGTAATGAAAACAAGAAGTAAAAGTATGACAATGTCAGTCTAACTGACAAATTTAAAGTTGAGCCCAATGTTCACTGTGAAGTTGCAAAACTGAAACATGATGTGACATATCTGACAGAAAGTCTGTCTAAGCTTGTAGATGGCTCAAAAAAGTTAAACTTGATACTGAGATACCCTAGATCACCTTATGATAAATCGGGCATAGGCTATGAGAAGGAGAAGGAGGAAGCATCTCACAAAGTATCAAAACCTCATGCATGAGATGCCCTGACGTCCTATTAAAGAACAATCCTAATTAACTGAGCCTTCATCCGTTTTATTAGCGTTAGCGTGGATATACATTCGAAAATATTATAAGTTTAAGGAAATGTGAAAAAAACAAAACTTAAAACATACACAGCGGAAGAAAGATAAAATGGCAGATATATACATAATACATACATCATGTCCATCGGGTACCATCGATTCCAACAGAGGGATCGGAAACTTACTGTCTATACAAAGTGAGAAAAGAAACGATGAAACAAAATCGGTCACAGAGAAAAGCTTCATAAAACCTAAACAGGCAGCATCTACCCGGCCGCCTCTCACAAATACATCAAAAGATTAAACGAAGACTTTGCCCACTGAGGCACTCCCTAGCAGACGCTACCAACGCACCATATCACAGACGGTATGGGCTTCTGGAACCACCCTCACCCTCAACAAAAGCACAACGATAATCTAGGGCATCCCTGGTATGAATTTGGGGCACCCACACAAATTCGTCACTGCTGATAACAACCCTGCGACGCTGATAGCGAAGCAACGTTTGCGTACTCTTCCTCCTTATGCATCTATAGACTCTGCCAACTCTGTCTTGCACCACGGACTGCTCCCTCCTGTTCCACCTGTCATCCGGGAATTCGCGCTGACGTGGCGGATACCACATCTCTATGAAGGGCAGTCACTGAGAGATCCCATAGGAACTGATCATAGTAAATTCAGGTCCTCCTCCGAGATGGATGTATATACTGAACGAGCCGATGTAACACATGAAGAACTGTGAGTGGTCGACCTGCCACCCACGATCATCATGATATACGATCTAAATGTCCCCCAGGGTCTGGACCCCCGGCGGAACCATCTGCAGGTAATGCAACTGACGCTGCTCCGGTTCTATCATCGTCGGTGTACGACAACTGCTCATCTGACGAACCGATACATACACAAAAAGAGGAAGAAAAAGAAGAAGAAGAAGAAGATGGGAGATAAGAATCTCGACATCACCATAAAAACAGGGATAAGGGAAAACATAGTACAACATACTATCAAACAGCAATCAACACATGCAGCAAACATCTCCCGAATCATACTTCACAGTCAACCTCGATCATCCAACTAGGATCAATCCTCTAAGGATTCATACTCCTATGCATGTCGGTCGATCTCTCACTCTAGGGATACTGATCCCCTGGACATTCTCTTTCTCTCTCAGGCCTATCCGTTGCCCAGAGAATGTCAGTTGGTTTGTCCTGGTAACAGTTTCGCTCGTCGTGATTGTAACAGCCTGATTTTAATTATGCTGTTCAACCGGTTAAAATATAATTAAATTATATTTTAATTTGAAAGTTAGAAAGTGTTTTTGATTAAAATAAAATCATATTCATAGTCTACTTTATGGTAGAGGGTTACGGTAAAATTTTCGGTTGAAAATTCAGACGAAAGTCGGTCTGAGTTTTCACTGCCGATACAAGTTTACTGTGCAGAAAACATAATTTTGACCCGTGAACGAGACGGTTAGTGTTTTTAATATGTTTCCTTCAACTTTGGTTATTTTGAAAATTTTCGTTCAAAAATAAAATAAAATATTTTATTCGGGTGAAAACGCCGGAAGAATTACGATCGGAAAATACAACCGGGTACGAAATGGAGCAGATTAGGGAGCACAAAATAAGTGAAGTGACTTGATGGGACTTGATGGAAATGGGTTATGACACACTCCAAAAGTGTGATCATCACACTTTTCAAATTATAACATATTATATTCTAAAAACCTATTTTTCTCTCTCTTCTCAAACCAAACAAGGCACAATGCCAAAACTTGCTCTCCAAGCTCATTCCTCTCTCCTCAATTTCATGTCACTCTCTCCCTTCTCTATATATACACCTCTCATTTTCACTTCATCATCTTCCTTCTTCAAACTCCATTAAACATTCATCTTCTAAAAGTTCAAGCTCTTAAAGCTTTAGTTTTTATTCATCTTTTCTACTTAAGTTCTTCATTAAAGTTCTTCCTTATACTAAGGGTAATGCTCTCATATGAATATTTTTGCAAGTTTCATCTTTTATTTCTTAGTTTAATTTATGTGTTCTTTATATGCTTTAAACTTCTAAAATCTCTCTAATATGGTAGAAAACTCCTTTTGAGTTGAAACCACTTTCTATAGTCTTGTATTAACTTATATTTTCACATACTAAGAGGTTGTGTAAAACAAAAATCTTTACCTATCTCTTCCAATGAAGGCCGAATGCTTGCATTTGTGACCTAGGAAGTTTTTGTTTCAACTTTTGGAATATGATCATGTGTTTGAGTTTCTAATTATCAATTGATCTTAAATCTATAAATCTTGGAAGTTTTGATAGCTTGTTCCTATGATGACTGAAAATATGAATAAGTAAGCCTAGGATACTATGTTTCAACTTTCCAAGTATGATCATGGATTTAGAACTCTTAATACCTTTGATTCTAAACCTAAGAGTTATTGTTAAACAAAGAATATTTTCCTCATCATCCTATGATGGCTGAAACTTAGTGTTTAGGTGCTAGGATGTTTGACTTTTTATTTCTCCAAAATGATCATGGACTTGAGCTCCATAAGATATTTGGATGCTAAGTCTAAGAGATTGGAAAGTTTAAGGATTTCTGACTAGTTTATTCTATATTATTAAAGCTAGGATGTATTACTTTCATTTTTACAAGATGATCATGGACTTGAGCTCCATAAGATATTTGGATGCTAAGTCTAAGAGATTGGAATGTTTAAGTTTCCATTGTTTTCCAAAATGATCATGGACTTGAGCTCCATAAGATATTTGGATGCTAAGTCTAAGAGATTGTAAAGTTTAAGGATATCTAACTTATTTATTCTATGTTATTAAAGCTAGGATGTATTACTTTCATTTTTCCAAGATGATCATGGACTTGAGCTCCATAAGATATTTGGATGCTATGTCTAAGAGATTGGAATGTTTAAGTTTCCATTGTTTTCCAAAATGATCATGGACTTGAGCTCCATAAGATATTTGGATGCTAAGTCTAAGAGAATGGAAAGTTTAAAGATTTATAACCTATAAATCCTATGAAGGCCGAACCTAGAAGGTTATGGACCTAGGATACTTTGTTCTTATTTTTTCCAAAATGATCATGGTTTTGAGCTCCTTAATACATATGGATGCTAAACCTAAGAGATTGGAAAGTTTAGTGAATCCTAGCCTATTTTACTAGCCTTGGCCGAATATCCTAAGTTTATAACTTAGTGGGATTTTAATTCAACTTTGTTAAGTGATCATTGTTTATGAACTCCTAACACTTAAGGATCATAAATCCATGAGTTGTATAATTTTCAGGAATCTCTAACCCTAAGAACTAGTCTTGGCCGAACCTATACCTTGTGGTTTAGTGTTCTTGTTTGATTTTAACTTATAATTTTGTGTTCATAACCTTAGACTTCCATCGCTGAGGAAATGAGGACGTTCGTGGTATACCTCTTCGAGCATCTAATCTCCTTACCTTCACAGAAGGTGGAGTTAGTACTTTGTGGTGTGACAATGAGGAGCTTCGAGTTCGGGAGTTCGGTGATAACCCAGGTGGGGGAAAGAATAAACCTATCGTCAGAATTGATAAGTAGTATATTATATAATAATTGTGTATGGCGACCTAAACCCTACTAGCAGTCACGTAACCGACAAGACCAAAATCACATTAGAAACCTGTTCTGAAAAACCAATGGCGATTCAGGGATTGTAGGTTTATCGATATTAGGTTGATTTTATATTGTTGATGGTTGATTTGATTTTATTACCTTTATTGAATTGATTTTGTGCTATGTTGGTGATATGAGAATATTTTGATTGATATTGTGTTATGCATGATCTGCCTGGTTTGTATTATTATGCTTAGTAGTTTTTATGCAAAGATATATATGTTGTCTAAGAGATGATTGTTTTGGGTGTGAGGATAATAATGATCTAGAAGTTCCTAACCTAGATGATGTATGTTAAAGAGGTGTTATGACATAGAATATGTGTCAAGTTCTAATGGAAGGTTAAGGCACTAGGATGTTGTTAAAACGGGTTGGTGAGATTCAAGTATAGGTGTTGTTGTCCACAACCGTGTATTGGTAATATAATACACAAGGACAAAAATTTATTGGTAATATAATACACAAAGACAAAAATGTATTGGTAATATAATACGCAAGGACATCTGTGTATTGGTAATATAATACACCGTGTACTGGTAATATAATACACGTAAAACACTTCTGTCTATTGGTAATATAATACACCGTGTATTGGTAATATAAAACACGTAAAATCAAGAGTTCTCGCGAGACCACTTCCACTTAGGAAATAGGTGTGCAGCTATGGTGTCTTTGAGTAGCATGAGATTGGGGGTAGAGGATGATATATATTAACTTGAGGATGATCTGTTAGTTATGTGTGTTGTTTATTTGTGACAATTACTGTATAATGTACTATGACTCTTTTCCACTTTTTGATGATAGAACTGCTTCTTATCCCCTATATATGTTTCTGTATTTTTGTGGGTAACTTTGGTTTACGTTAGAAGACCCGATGGAGGGTTATGTTGCTGAGGAGCTGGATGGAACTCTGTATGAAATGGAGATTGCTGAGGAGTTGGATGGAACTCCTTACGAACCAGATGCTGGGGGTCGAGCTGTGATCCATGGCAATTAGAGTATAGACATTATGGCCAGTGTGTCTAAGGAGCATTTTTATATTTTCGCTAAGTATGTCTGTTATTAAAATTATGCCTGTGAGGGATCCTACTGAGAGGATACCCTCAACAGTGTTTTGGTATTGTAATGAACAATTAAGTGTGTATTTACATATGTTAAAGTTGTTGTGTTTTAAATTTACAGAAGTTATATGATAATTAAATAAGTTTTTAATTTTTACGTATTTTCACGATAAGCGCGCGATTAAGAATTGATTTAAGAAGGTAACTAATCTAATAAAACACCGGGGCACAACGGGGGTGTCTCAATGACCAATAAGGGTGCTTCCCCCTATGAGCTCAACTCCAATACAGGTATCTTGATCTCCTCAAAACGTCCACCATAGACTGGAACACTTCGGGCCAGACGTCGAGATAATCGAGTACTAGCGGAGACCACGACCCAATGGGCGCAAACCATTGACCATTGTTGATCAATCCGAACCCGGCTACATTCCGAAGGTTCCCTGAACCGTCCCGCACAGAATTCTGCACTTGCACCCGGGTACCCCAACCTCACATGACTCCCATTCACACGGCTCGCCACTTTGGCAATATGCAATGCAACATAACCTAAGTTGACACTGGTACTGTTACTCACTTACAAACATTACGATTCACTCGATATCCACAATCTCAACCCGGTACCCATATACCGCATTCAGAATCCATTCTCATCATTAACTCTACAACGTACCCTCAAGTGTCAACTAGGTTTCCAACAGCACAAACAGACAATCCAGACAACCTCAATGGCATCAACGCCAACAACATAATATCATCATCTCAGAATCAGTAATCACCTAACATCATTTCTATCATCATAACATCAAGCATCATCATGCATATAAAGCAAACAACATACTTCAACCAGTAGTAAAACCATCAACAACAATAAATAGTAAAATAGACAACCTCAGCATATGAACGTAAAACAATAAATCGTCCTAACATCGATAAGCGTGCCGTAACTAAATCCGGTATACAGTTTTAAAATCAGTTTCACTAGGGATTTATTTATCGCAAGCTACTCGACAACTAGTAGGGTCTGGGGCACCTTATGCATACAACATAATATACGATACTACGCTTGCCTCCCCGACGTGTAAGATACTTTATTCCCACTTTAGACAGTCATGACATGATGTCAAAGCCTCGAAATCCGTGCATGTCACACAAATACAGCTGCTGCCTTGTTCACAACGATCGCCTCGATGCTCCAAATTCCGTCCTGAACACATGGACTGAGTCCCGCAAATGTCATAAACCCTAATCTTGCAACAATTTCACATATAAAGTCAGAATCAAAGCAAGAATTACCAAACGAGATAAATGACAATGGCGACGTGTCAACAAGTTAGGGATTCAAGCATTACCTCCACTGTTTCGTGAATCAAAGGTATGTACTTGACCGGCTTGTCACCCTTAACGTAGATATGTAGTCGGAATCGGAAACAGACGATCAAAACTCTCTGAAACTTGACTTTCTCTCACTAGAATAGCTCTGCTTTCTCTCTAACTCAATTCTGGTCGTGGTTCAAATGAGGAAGATTAAGCCATGCAAAGAGAGAAAAGGAAGATAGTGAGGTTAGGTGGTGCGTTGGGCACTCGTGCGCCAGCCTCCCCCCACTTGAGCGTGGAACCCTGCTTCTGCCACATGTCCATGCAACTGACACGTGAAGCCACGTGTTGAAGCCCGAAATGCTTGAGCACCATACATGCCATGCTTGAGCGTTCTCACTGATGCCGGTTGCCTGATTTCGTGTTTTTCGGTGCACTTAACGAACAACATTAGTCCCTCACGCTTAATCATTGTTCGATTCCTTAATCGAGATAACGGGGTGTTACAATGCACACCACATAGTTTCTGAAACTCAAGTACAACAAAAAAATGTAAAATATAGCTCGTCCAACACATACTGTAAAGGTTGTGGTAAAAGTAGTCATATTACATCTAGATGCATACATAGCAAACATGTTAAACGTGCTCGTCCAGTGACTACTAACAAGAAAAGACCCAAGTCAATCTGGGTACCTAATAATAAGTTTATATCTATTGCAGATTTGCTTAACAACAGGAAAGAAACACGCATCTTGGTACTTGGACAGTGGATGCTCACGTCACATGACGAGAGAAAAGTGTATGTTCCAAGACCTTAGACATAAAAATGGTGGCTGGGTTACCTTTGGAGGTAATCAGAAAGGAAAGATCATTGGAAGTAGGTAAAATTTGTAAATTTAATATATATATATATATATATATATATATATATATATATATATATATATATGTTTTCTCCATTGATTATGGTATGATGGGAGAAAGTATTTTTTTTTGGAGTAGTTCACATATTTCACATTCCATTTTATAATATGAGTTTTGAATCCTTGATATCATTCTTAAAATTATAAAATATATGGGGGCTAAATAGGTTTTTAGTCCCACAAATTTGGTTGATATTCGATTTTAGTCCCTCGTTTGAAAAAAAAAACTTTTTAGTCCCCCCAAATTCTAAAATGTGCCAGTTTTGATCCGTAAACCGAACTGAAGTGTACCTTTGGATAATTCTAAAACGTAAGATTGGGGATCAAATATGTATATTTGGGGTCCAAAATTGACACACTTTAAAATTTGGGGACTAAAAATGTATGTTTTCCAA
This sequence comes from Sophora flavescens, assembly GCA_030762895.1. NCBI lineage: Eukaryota > Viridiplantae > Streptophyta > Magnoliopsida > Fabales > Fabaceae > Sophora > Sophora flavescens. Next base: position 145,782,861 of record CM061064.1, read on the forward strand.
ACGGTAGACTAAAACTGAATATCCAAATTTGAGGGACGAAAATCATATTTAATCCTATATATGCTATTCGTATATTTGTATAATATGTATATATAAATATCAAATATAATATCATCATATAAATGTTATATTGCTTCTTTAAAAATTGCTTATATTAAGTTGTTATTTAATTTGAATATTTATATAGTACTTTTGTTTATAAATGGAGTTAATTTTTCTCTTTCTTCATTAAATCTAATTATTATAAATTATCCTCAAGCTTTCTCTATTTTCATTATATATATATATATATATATATATATATATATATATATATATATATATATATATATATATATATATATGGGGTGTATTTAGTGTGAGAGGACTTTTCTTATATGAGAGTGAGGGGGATAAATCTTAGTCTTTTTTATGTGAGAGTGATGAGATTATATCATAACCATTCGATCAAACTTTAAAACATCAAGATTAAACCACAAAGTCATGTGACTTTTCTGAGTGGTCATGTGACATTTTAAAATCATGAAATAACTTTTAATCTTGACCATTCATGTATGGTTGTATGACCAAGATTTATCCCTCTCACTCTCATATAAGAAAACCCTCTCACTAGATACATCCCATATATATATCCCCATTGAAAGCTGAACATTTTCCCAAAATCAAAGACTTGAAATTCTTCTTTTGTTTTTCCATTCTTTTGCTTGTTTTCTCCATTGATTTTGGTATGATGGTAGAAAGTATTTTTTGGAGTAGTTCACATATTTCTCATTCCATTTACAATATGAGTTTTGAATCCTTCATATATTCTTAAAATTGTAATATATACGTGGGCTAAATATGTTTAGTCCCCACAAATTTGGACGATGTTCAATTTTATTGTCCCGTTTGAAAAATAATTTTTTTTAATTGTTATATTGCTTCTTTAAAAATTGGTTATGTTAAGTTGTTATTGAATTTTAATTTTTATATACTATTTTTGTTTATAAATGGAGTTAATTTTTCTCTTTCTTCATTAAATCTAATAATTATAAATTATCCTAAAGCTTTCCCTATTTTCATTAAATTTAATATATATATATATATATATATATATATATATATATATATATATATATATATATATATAGCAATGCTAGAAAAATATAAAGAATTAGAAACCCAAGAGGTAACGACCAAAGAATTTACAGGTTATAATTTAAAAAATATTTTAAATCAAAGAATCTTCATCCATTCAAGAACCAGTAACCATCCCTCTATTATATAGGGAAGTTAAGAATTTAAAATCTGAAGTTGCAGATTTAAAACAAAAATACAAAATTTTGCAACAAAATTTTGAAAAATCATTGGGGAAGGGAAAGGCTAAGGCCACTCCATCAAAATCTTCTTCCACTCATTTTGATGAGGAAAGAGAATTTGACACCCTCTACAATGAAGAAGCAAACTTTTTCTATAGAATAAAAACCATGCAACAAAAGTGGCATGTAAAGGTAAATTTAAAAATTAATAAGTCTTTTCATCAACCATTTATTGCCCTAGTTGTTTCTGGAGCAGACCTTAACTGCATACAAGAAGGTCTTATCCCTACCCAATATTATCAAAAGACACTCCAAAAATTATACACAGCTAATAACCAAAAGTTACAAGTAAATTATAAACTGGAGGATGCCAGTATTTATAACAAAGGAATTTGTTTTAAAAGCTCATTCCTTCTTGTTAAAGACACTTCGGAACAAATAATATTAGGAACTCCATTTTTAACACAACTCTATCCTCTTCATATCACAGAAGAAGGAATAAAAACAATAAAAGATAATCAAGAAATATTATTCGAATTTATAAACCCAATAAAAACTAAAGAGTTGAATAACATAAAAGATGATATAGGAGAAAAGAATTTTTTAACCATTATTAAAAGAAAAGAAAGTCAAATTGGATTTCTCCAAAAAGAAATCTTATACGCTAAAATAGAAAAACAAATTCAAGATCCTCTGACAAAAGAAAAAATAATTAATTTACAAAAGAATTTTGAAAAAGAAGTCTGCTCAGAAGTTCCCAATGCTTTTTGGGAAAGAAAAACTCATATGGTGTCCCTACCATATGAAGATGATTTTCATGAAAGCAAAATACTAACTAAAGCTCGACCTATTCAAATGAATAGTGAAACTTTAGAATTTTGAAAAAAAGAAATAAAAGGATTTTTGGATAAAAATTTAATTAGGCCAAGTAAGTCCCCATGGAGTTGCACTGCCTTCTATGTTAATAAACAGTCTGAAATAGAAAGAGGAGAACCTAGAATGGTAATTAATTACAAACCATTAAACAAAGTTTTAAAATGGATAAGATATTCAATCCCTAATAAAAGAGATTTATTAAAAAGGTTACATGATGGGATCATTTTCTCTAAATTTGACATGAAATCAGGATTCTATCAAATCAAGTTAGAAGAAAAAGATAAATATAAGACGGCATTTAATGTTCCCTTTGGACACTTTGAATGGAATGTCATGCCAATGGGTTTAAAGAATGCTCCCTCTGAATTTCAAAACATAATGAATGATATATTAAATCCTTATTCAGAATTTATCATTGTTTATATAGATGATGTTCTAATATTTTCTCAATCACTAGAACAACATTTTAAACACCTTAATATTTTCAAGGAAACAATAAAAAGAAATGGTATGGTAATTTCGGCCAAGAAAATAAAATTGTTTCAAACAAAAATAAGATTTTTAGGCCATGAAATTTTCCAAGGAACAATAACCCCAATAAGCAGAAGTATTGCTTTTGCTGATAATTTTCCAAATGAATTAAAAGATAAAAAACAATTACAGAGATTCTTAGGATGTCTAAATTATGTTTGAGTTCATCCCAAATATTAGGATAAAGTGTAAACCCCTTTATTCTAGGCTTAGGAAAACCAAAAATCCTAAACCATGGTCTCCAGAATTGTCTAAATTAGTCTTAGAAATAAAAATGGATGTCAAGTCACTTCCTTGTTTAGGTATTCCACATCCCGATGCCAGTCTAATAGTTCAGACAGATGCATCAGATAAAGGATTTGGTGGTATCCTACTCCAAATCCTTCCAAAGGCCAATATTGAACAAGTTGTCAGATATCATTCCGGTCTTTGGATCGCATCACAAGAAAAATATAGTACTATTAAAAAAGAGATTTTATCTATAGTACTATGTATTACTAAATTTCAAGATGATTTAATAAATAAAAGGTTTTTACTTCGAATTGATTGCAAAGAAGCAAAAGATGTTTTGGAAAAAGATGTTAAAAATTTAGTTTCCAAACATATTTTTGCTAGATGGCAGAGTTTACTTAGTTGTTTTGATTTTGAAATTGAGTATTTAAAAGGTGACAATAATTTTATCCCTGATTTTTTAACCAGGGAATTTTTGCAGGAAAATAACTTTTAATGGCTTCCAAGGCCCGAGGCGGGTCAGTTCGGGGTGGGGCCTCCCGCTCTCCAACTAGGTCAAAAGAATTAACCCCAGATTCATTTGCTCCTTCTGCTGCCCAAATAACCAAGAAAAACCTTCCACAATCAAACCCCACAAATAACCCTATCCAAAGCCCAAACAAATTTGCTTCCTTGAGTGATGAACAGCCCCATCAATTAACTGTTCAAAGAGAACCACCAAATTTCAAAATAAAACCTTGCTGCACAAGGCATGCTCTGGTCGAGCAAGAAATAGGTAACCCTGCTACCGAAGAACCTGGGACTTACTTAAACAATTAATCCCAAATGGTTTTGGTTGGGTTCCTGTCAATGGTACCGAAAAGAACCTTGCATTTTATCAGTATATTTTGATTGATACCCAATCAGTCAAAATTGAACAAAACACAAATCCAAGTGCTCCGGAAATAATTGCATACTCTCAATGCAAAATAATGAAGGTTCTTACCCTATCCGATTGGGGTCAGAGCCCTCAAAAACCCAAAATATTTTCAAGGGTCTTTGACCCGCCCGTCTACAATTACTGGGATTATCAAAAGGCATGGGAATTGGTTTTATTTCAACCAAATCCTCGTCACTCCTGGTACTTTAACTTTCTAATAACCAAACCCGATTTCCCAATTGGCTTATGGAATGGTTCTGGGAGTATGGCCTATCTGCCGACATCCTCCCAAATTCACCCCACCATCTCTATTTTGAATCTTAAGAATTAACCCCCAATATACCAATTTTTGGGAAGTTGCTACATTTTTGTGCTCAGTTTGGGATTGCATGGTTACTTAAATTTAACTTTGAGTACCATCTTCATTTACCCGAACCTTTTCCAAAATATATTTGTTCGGTAAACACCGTTTCTTGGTGGAGGAAGTTTAATGAAAAAGTTGTTGAGACCAAGTTCGAAGCATGGAAAAATAAGCTTGGTCAGAAAAATAGAAGAAGGGTTCCCCCAACATTTGAACCCCCAAAGACTCCCCCTTCTCAATTAAAGGGGAAAGAAGTAATCAGTTCCTCATCTCAACCATTAACACCCTATACAATCAATGTTAGTGCTTCCACTCCAGCAGAATACAAAAAATTACTAATGGAAGGCCTTTCATCAATAGGGTCTGATGAGAATGAAGAACAAGATGTTTTATTAACGGAAGAAGTTGAGTATAATCCTTATCTGGAAAATAATGACCCAGATTTCAGATTCTTTGATCAATAATTCCGAAGAGGTTAAAATCCAGTTTTGTCACATCTCTCACAATTTAAGATGGCCAACAAAAGATTATGCTCAGTTACCAATTCTCAATAAAGCAAAAGTAAAGTTATTTGTCCGATTGTGCCGACACTGATTTATTGGCCGACAAGGATCACATGGCTACAGTAATTAAGCCAGCAAAGTCAAAAGATAAACAGTACCTGCCTTTGCGGATTCCAAACCAATTCAAGTCCGCTCTCTTCCGAAGGCTTCTCTCCTCTATTTAAAAAAGACTTCAGGCTTCATTCAAGGCAGACTTTACCTTCGCTCTAAGTTACTAATTAAGTTTTCTTTGTAATCTTGTAGTGTTGAAGCTTTGTAAAAGCAAGTTTAAATTGAAGCTCTCTATTTGTAAGTTACTTTGATAATTTTATTTACTCTGATGTAATTTACTATCAAGTTTTATGAATTAAAAACTGATAGTTTGATAACAGTACTTTCACCTATACTCTGATTTTATATATTTCAACTATAATTTCTACTAATTCTTGAGATGATCCACAGTGGCATTCTGGGGATGTATCTAGTGAGAGTGCTTTTCTTATATGAGAGTGAGAGGGATAAATCTTGGCCATACAACCATACATGGATGGTTAAGATTAAAAGTTATTTCCTGATTTTAAAATGTCACATGACCACTCAAAAATGTCACATGACTTTGTGATTTAATCTTGATCGTTTAATGTTTGATCCAATGGTTATGATATAATACCCCACTCTCACATAAAAACCCTAAGTTAGAGGGCATTTTGTATGTGAGAGTGAGTGGATTATATCAAAACCATTGGACCAAACTTTAAACGGTCAAGATTAAACCACAAAGTCATGTGATTTTTTTAAGTGGTCGTGTGATATTTTAAAATCACGAAATAACTTTCAATCTTGACCATCCATATATTGTTGTATGGCCAAGATTTATCCCTCTCACTCTCGTATAAGAAAAACCCTATCACTAGATACATCCTCTCTCTCTCTCTCTCTCTCTCTCTCTCTCTCTCTCTCTCTCTCTCTCTCTCTCTCTCTCTCTCTCTCTCTCTCTCTCTCTCTCTCTCTCTCTCTCTCTCTCTCTCTCTCTCTCTCTCTCTCTCTCTATATATATATATATATATATATATATATATATATATATATATGTTGAAAGCTGAACATTTTTCCCAAAATCAAAGACTTGTAATTCGTCTTTTGTTTTTCCATTCTTTTGCTTGTTTTCTCCATTGATTTTGGTATGATGGTAGAAAGTATTTTTTTGGAGTAGTTCACATATTTCTCATTCCATTTACAATATGAGCTTTGAATCCTTCATATATTCTTAAAATTGTAATATATATGTGGGCTAAATATGTTTAGTCCCCACAAATTTGGGCGATGTTCAGTTTTATTATCCTGTTTGGAAAACATATTTTTTTAATTGTTATATTGCTTCTTTAAAAATTGGTTATGTTAAGTTTTTGTTTAATTTTAATTTTTATATACTATTTTTGTTTATAAATGGAGTCAACTTTTCTCTTTCTTCGTTAAAATCACCTTCAAGCTTTCTCTTTCTTCAATAAATCTAATTAATATAAATTACACACAAGCTTTCTCTTTTTTCATTAAATTTAATATATATATATATATATATATATATATATATATATATATATGTATGTATGTATGTATGTATGTATGTATATATATGTGTATGTATGTATGGACATCTACTTAGTGCGATCTCCCCCATTGAAAGATGATAATTTTCCCCAAAATCATCGAAGTGAAATTTGTCTTTTATTTTCCCATTCTTTTGCTTGTTTTCTCCATTGATTTTGGTATGATGATAGAATGTTTTTCCTTTTGGAGTAGTTCCAATATTTCTGGTTCCATTTTACAATATGAGTTTTGATTCCTTGATATCATTCTTAAAATTGTAATATATATGTGCGCTAATTATGTTTTTAGTCCCATAATTTTGGGCGATGTTCGATTTTAGTGTCTCGATTGAAAAACGTACTTTTTTTATTCCCCAAATTCTAAAACGTACATTTTTGATCCCCAAACCGGACAAAAATATATCTTTGAATAATTCTAAAACATAAGTTTGTGACCAAATACATATATTTGGTGTCCAAAATTGACACATTTTAAAATTTGGGGACTAAAAAAATATGTTTTCCAAATAAGAGACTAAAACCGAATATTGTCCACCTTTGAAGGACTAAAAGCATATTTAACCCTATAAATACTATTTGTATAATATGTATCTATAAATGTCATATATAATATCATCGCATAAATGTTATATTGCTTCTTTAAAAATTTCTTATATTATTTTGTTATTTAGTTTTAATATTTATATACTAAATTTTATATAAATGGAGTTAATTTTTCTCTTTCTTCATTAAATCTAATTATTATAAATTATCCTCAAGCTTTCTTTTTTTTTATTGAATTAAATATATATATATATATATATATATATATATATATATATAAAGCTTTCTCTTTCTTCATTAAATATAATTAATACAAATTACGCTCAAGCTTTCTCTTTCTTCATTAAATCTAATTATTATAAATTATCCTCAAGCTTTCTCTTTTTTTATTGAATTAAATATATAGATATATATATAAATATAAATATAAATATAAATATAAAGCTTTCTCTTTCTTCATTAAATATAATTAATGCAAATTGCGCTCAAGCTTTCTCTTTCTTCATTAAATTTAATCAATATAATTAATATGAGAGAGTTTATTTGAAAGAGAGTGTAAAATATTAAAGAGTGTATTGCTAGCTATCATCTTAATATATATGGACATCTACCGATCTCACTATTGAAAGCTGAATTTTTTTCTCAAAATCAAAGACATGAAAATCCTCTTTTTTCTTTCAATTCTTTTGCTTGTTTTCTCCATTGATTTTGGTATGAATTATGATACTTGGGTTTGTTTTGTGCAAAATTTGATTAGTTCATTGTTCTTTAACTAACCTTGTTTACGATCAATTGGATTGTACAATTTTTTGCAGGAAATCAGGTGCTAATGCTAGAGGCAAAAGCATGTTCTGTTGATGTTCCTGATTATTGTCGGCATTTTAGGAATATCGTTTGCAAATTATTTTGCAAGTATGTTTGTAAATCTTTTTCCGGAACCGGAGACTGTGGCGATGACAGAGCTTGCCATTGTCGTTGTTGTTAAATTATTATTATATATATCAGCGGAATGTTCACCTTTCGAATGTGTAAAATGGTGAACTAATAAGAATATAAATAAAGTGGTTGCATTACATAATTTTAATTTCTCCCTTTTCCTAATTTTTAGTATTTATAATTCTATGTTCATGTTGAGTATTACTAGTGTAGAAGACATTTTTTCCCAAATATTAACATTGTCCTGATTTATTTTTCTACGATGAAAACATAATAATTTACAAGAGGCTACAACAATTCGCCTTTAGAAACGGAGTTATTGCATATATGGGCTAAACTTGTGCATGAGGAGGAACTGGTAAAGCCCGATATAAGATCAAAATCGTATCATATCAACAACAAACTCCCACTTCTTTCTCCCTAAAAATTGGGGTAATTTCTGCCCATCTTAGAGTTAGCAGCTAGTTCTTCTTGAAACTTGGGCCAATGTAACAGTAATATTTAAAATTTCGGGCTTTTCCTCTCTTTAAATACTTCTTGGGCATCGAAGACTCCCTAACTTCAATTGCTACTGTTCATATTCTTCTTTGAAATTGTTAAGCCAAAATTCACACTTCCATGGCTTCTTCAAGTGCTTCAAACAAATGAACCATCATTCGATACCTATCATAATTCTCAACTATGACTGCAATCTCAGGTAATACTCCCTATTATATTGATCCTTTGCTTTAAATCTACCCGTGTTTTTGGGTCATCTTCTTTCTTCTGAAAACTTTCCAAAAAAATTTCATTCATCTTTACCTTGCAACAAACTCAAAGCAGTGATCCTTGCTTCTGCTCCTTCTCTTCCTATATTTTATTTCAGAAACTCAAAAAGATTGTTTAAACTCCTCCCTTCCAGTTACACACGTGTCCAACTCTACTTCCCTGCTTGCCTCGAGTCCCTCGATATTTTGACTACTTGCTTATTCAATCCTTTTGCCTTGGGACCACAAACTACTTGGTTATTACCCGCCTTTGAGACACACCGCAAATAAATTAATATTTCTTCTTTTTAGGCTTATTTATTATTATTATTATTATTATTATTATTATTATTATTATTACCCAACATCAAGGATTATTGAAAACTTTGAAAAGTCTTATTTCTCCTGAATTATTGAGAACAAGCTTACTCAGTTTAACACTCAAACTAGGGGTGTTCGCGGATTGGATTGGATCGGTTTTGAGCAAAAAAGTCATCCGATCCAATGATAAAAACAACATGCGATTTGGATTGGATCGGTTTGCTTCCTTCAAAAAATCCGATCTGATCCAATCAAATGCTGTTTGGATTGGATTGAATAATTCGGTTTTTATCGATACATATTTACATAGTTATTTACATCAAAGAACATCCAATATTTCAGTTCGATTTTGGATTTGATCGAGTATTTAAATAGTCATATGAATTTGTTACTTATTTAAAATAAAAATTAATTTTAAAATATTATATTGACATTTGACAATTTCTAAGAAGTGTTTTAATGGGATATACATGAATTGATATACACTCTCATGCGTAAAGATATTTTACACTATCACCTAATTATAAATTGTTAAATCATTATAAATGTTTGATTATTGTCCTAAATATATTAAAAGTCACTCATAACATGATTTATAATTGGTTAACCGTGTAAACGTTTTTACACTAACATTACATTTACATACCAATTAAACTCTCTAATATAAGGACTAGATAATAACTTATAAAAATATAAAGACTAATAATTACTTTTATAATATAAAGATCAAATTATTTTCATTGAACTAAATAATTTCGGTTCGGTTTGGATTGGATCGGTTTTACATATAGGATCCGAAATCCGACCAATCCAATGAAAATTTTCGGTTTTTTTTCGATTTGCGGTTAGTTCGGTTTTCAGTTATTTCGGTTTTCGATTTTTCGATTCGGTTAATGCAGTTGGCATTGGATTGGATCAGTTGATGAACACCCCTAACTCAAACTGGACCATCTCGACAAGGAGTGGATGGAGGAAGCATGCAAAGCAAGTCATCTCTATTTTTTCCCACACATCTAACTATTCATTACCTTCCCCATTCTAATGTGATTTACAAAGAAAGTCACCGACTCACCGTTGCCTTGTGTTCACACCCTCGTACATTTCTCCCATGTTGAATCCCTGACCTGCTTCGCATCTTATCTCAACCGCCCCGTCTCCCTTCCTCCTATTCGACTAGCTTATCACAGAGGATGACATGGCTGGTTGCAGAGCAGGTCTTAAGGACGAGTTTGAGCGGATTTGTGGTGGCAGCGGTTCGGTCCGGCGACTCTTGTGGGGGATGTCCGATCTCGTGCCATCTCCTTATTGTTTTTCTTCTTCTATTCCTGTCAACCGAAACAACCCACCCGCTCAATCCGTCACCCGTCAAACCTGCCAACCGCCATGTCCGATGAGACAAACAGACGAAAATGGGTGTGTATTTATCCTCCTCGGTTTTCTGTAGATCGGGACTTTTCAAACCGAATCCCACCGTACCTGACCACTGTCCACTCCTACCTGTCTCATGCCCTTACAGTGACAATTTCGTCATCATCAAATAAAAGTGGAATTGAGCCAGAAATAGGATCAGTGTGCAGCAGGAGAAATATTGTGCTTACTTTATGTGATAGAGGGTGATTTCTAGGATTTGCTCATAGGAAACATCGGTGTTTTTTGGAGGTCTATAAGAGTTGACCATTCGATGGAACTTTTTTTTATTTAGAAAAGTGTTGGATTGTTGCAACTGCTAATGTTATTTTGGGTGATTTGATCGGGAAAACTGAGTTTTTTTTTCATATTTGTACTGGCCGAGGAGTAAAATCCGACCATCGAGCTTGGATACACGACCCAACAAAGGTGGGAAGGATAAAATATCGATATTATCTTTATTAATCCTCATATTATCTCAAACAACCTTATCCGGTTAGAAGAGATAATATCCCTTAAATTAAGGGATAAGATATTGATATTATCCTTAAATAATCCTAATATTATCTCAAATAACCTTATCCGGTTAAGAGATCAATTCAAGATATTATCTTAATCAATCCTGATATTATCTCACATAACCTTATCCGGTTAAAAGAGATAATATCCCTTAAATTAAGGAAATCACATCTCAAAGAAGATTTAAGAGATAAAAGGAGATAAATCCAGATCTCTTAAAGATATGGGGATCCTATTATAAAAGGAGGAGAACCCAAGAGAGAGACTCACTTTTCACTAAATCCCGGTGACTCTCCCTTAAGCGTATTAGAGAAACTAGCTCGACCAAGAGACTTTTGAAGAGTCCTTGCTCGCTGGTATTCATCGGATACAAGATTAGGGGATCGAGATCACCGTATGGCCAAGGGTTGAACCTAGAACTACGTCTGGCTTTGATTCCCATTGGGATACGTAGGACCGGAATACAATATTCTGTCAAGCCATAATCTAAAACAACCCCTATTGTTCACTCTTGGTTTGACGTTCTACGGCGAGATTCCGGCAAATCGGATCTCAACAGGAACATTTGGCGCCCACCGTGGGGCCAGGTAAAACTTTGCCCCGACCACTCAATCAACCACCATCAGCCACCGTACTACCATGGACTTCAGATCCACAACCGAGTAATGGAAAAAAAACCCTTCCTCTAGCGTCCAACCACCAGATTTGCTCCAGATTCGAAAAAGAACGAACACCACCGTCATAAACTCGTCGCCGCCACGTTCCAACTCCGACCAGCCATCACTTCACTCCACGCGGCCGCTCGACTCCGTCCGAGTGCGCGACGTTAACCACCGACGAAGATCCATTGCAAACTGACCCCCACTTTATAGAGCAGCATCGTATCCTCAAATCGGATCGTTGGTCTCACCAGGTGTGCTGGATCTGTGAGAGGACGACCGTCATCGCCGCTGTCCCAAAATCGTCCCCTTTCCTGGCCGTATGGTTTGTCCTCAGATCTGCGGAAAAATACATAGATCATATATCCTCCACCTGGTACAACCGTGTCGTCGTTTCAGATCTCGCAATCGGCACCCTCAAGCTCACACTCAATTTCTGGTAGCATGAATTTTCAGGGCTCGAACGAAACTCCGACTCGGTAACATCGTCGTCGCCGACCGTAAACCCAGCTGTCACATACCCGCCGCCGCCACCTACAACAGAAGTCTCTAGATCTATAACAAACACAGAAATGAGAGGATCTCTAGCCACCATCGCCAAATGTTCCTGCTGAGATCCGATTTGCCGGAATCTCACCGTAGAACGTCAAACCAAGAGTGAACAATGGGGGTTGTTTTAGATTATGGCTTGACAAAATATTGTATTCCGGTCCTACGTATCCTAATGGGAATCAAAGCCAGACGTAGTTCTAGGTTCAACCCTTGGCCATACGGTGATCTCGATCCCCTAATCTTGTATCCAATGAATACCAGCGAGCAAAGACTCTTCAATAGTCTCTTGGTCGAGCTAGTTTCTCTAATATGCTTAAGGGAGAGTCACCGGGATTTAGTGAAAAGTGAGTCTCTCTCTTGGGTTCTCCTCCTTTTATAATAGGATTCCCATATCTTTAAGAGATCTGGATTTATCTCCTTTTATCTCTTAAATCTTCTTTGAGATGTGATTTCCTTAATTTAAGGGATATTATCTCTTTTAACTGGATAAGGTTATGTGAGATAATATCAGGATTGATTAAGATAATATCTTAAATTGATCTCTTAACCGGATAAGGTTATTTGAGATAATATTAGGATTATTTAAGGGTAATATTAATATATTATCCCTTAATTTAAGGGATATTATCACTTCTAACCGAATAAGGTTGTTTGAGATAATATCAGGATTAATAAAGATAATATCGATATTTTATCCTTCCCGCCTTGGTTGGATCGGGTATCTGGCTGGGTTTTACTCCTCGGTCAGTACACAAGCCCCCCAACCTTCGAGCTCAACGGAGCGTAGAATTTTTCATGACAGGAGCCGAGCTTGGCTTTAAAATTATCCGAGTTCAGGATTTATTGAGTAAGACTTCTCCCCTTTTTGCCACAGTTTGATGGCCAATCTTCATACATCGGCTAACATTTGAGTTTAGCGGCTTTGGAAAGTGAGCCTAACAATCCTTTCTTTTGATTTCCTGGTGTCCGAGCTTGATACCTCGGCCTTACGAGGTTAGAAACTTGGTCTCTTTAGCCTTTCAAGTCGACGAGGTAAGTGGCCGAGCTTTACACCTCGGCCTATATATAAGTCCCGCAAGTAGCCGGAGCTCAAACGATAAGTCGAGAGCCGGAGCTCAACCGAGTAGTCAGGAGCCGGAGCTCAACCGAGTAGTCGGGAGTCGGAGCTCAACCGAGTAGTCAGGAGTCGGAGCTCAACCGAGTAGGGAGCTGGAGCTCAACCTAGTAGTCGGGAGCCGGAGCTCAACCGAGTGGGGAGCCGGAGCTCAACCGAGTGGGGAGCCGAAGCTCAACCGAGTAGTCGGGAGCCGGAGCTCAACCGAGTAGTCGGGAGCCGGAGCTCAACCGAGTAGGGAGCCGGAGCTCAACCTAGTAGTCGGGAGCCGGAGCTCAACCGAGTAGTCGGGAGCCGGAGCTCAACCGAGTAGGGAGTCGGAGCTCAACCTAGTAGTCGAGAGCCGGAGCTCAACCGATAAGTCGAGAGCCGGAGCTCAACCGAGTAGTCAAGAGCCGGAGCTCAATCGAGTAGTCGGGAGCCGGAGCTCAACCGAGTAGGGAGCTGGAGCTCAACCTAGTAGTCGGGAGCCGGAGCTCAACCGAGTGGGGAGCCGGAGCTCAACCGAGTGGGGATCTCGAGCTTCACGTTTCAAGTTGCTGAGCTTTACATTTCGTCCAATTCTTAAGTTCAGCGGATACAAGATTAGGGGATCGAGATCACCGTATGGCCAAGGGTTGAACCTAGAACTATGTCTGGCTTTGATTCCCATTGGGATACGTAGGACTGCAATACAATATTCTGTCAAGCAATAATCTAAAACAACCCCCATTGTTCACTCTTGGTTTGATGTTCTATGGCGAGATTCTGGCAAATCGGATCTCGGCAGGAACATTTGGCACCCACCGTGGGGCCAGGTAAAACTTTGCCCCGACCACTCAATCAACCACCATCAGCCACTGTAGTACCATGGACTTCAGATCCACAACCGAGTAATGGAAAAAAACCCTTCCTCTAGCGTCCAACCACCAGATTGGCTCCAGATTCGAAAACGAATGAACACCACCTTCATAAGCTCGTCGTCGCCACGTTCCAACTCCGACCAGCCATCACTTCACTCCACGCGGCCGCTCGACTCCGTCCGAGTGCGCGACGTTAACCACCGGCGAAGATCCATCGCAAACTGACCCCCACTTTATATAGCAGCATCGTATCCTCAAATCGGATCGTTGGTCTCACCAGGTGTGCTGGATCTGTGAGAGGACGACCGTCATCGCCGCTGTCCCAAAATCGTCCCCTTTCCTGGCCGTATGGTTTGTCCTCAGATCTTCGAAAAAATACATAGATCATATATCCTCCACCTGGGACGATCGTGTCGTCGTTTCAGACCTCGCAATCGGCACCCTCAAGCTCACACCCAATTTCTGGTAGCATGAATTTTCAGGGCTCGAACGCAACTCCGACTCGGTAACATCATCATCACCGACCGTAAACCCAGCTGTCACATACCCGTCGCCACCACCTACAACAGAAGTCTCTAGATCTGTAACAAACACAAATGAGAGGATCGCTAGCCACCACCGTCGTCCTGCTCGGTAACCACCGTGCCCGCCGCCACTCGAACCATGACTCTGGCCACACGTTCTTTCTCAGTTTTGAGAGAGCAGATCTGCATCAATCGAGGTTACAACAGAGATTTATGGAAAGGGAAGCTCAGGCACCACAGCTCGACCTTAGAGCTCGGCCCTATGGGCTTGAGGGAATGCCTAAATCAGAGGCCGCGAAATGCTCAGGTTATATTGTTCTTTAAATTTAGGTTAAATCTAATATGATTTGATATGTTTTGCTCCACGCCTTTAATGTTATGTTATGTAGCATCATATCATATTATTTACATATTTGAGCAAAGTGATGTTCGGATGATACCACTTCCAGAGTCACAAAATTTGCGACTACAAAGTGCTCGACCAAATGCCCACTGCTGCCATTGGCAGAGAGTGTAGGCTACATCATTCTCCGTGTGAACCGCCTAACGTCATACTTGATGATCCACCTTCTCCAGCAAATACAATGTTGTCGGCATTGAAGACACACTCCGTTGTAACGATGCCTTCCTCTGGAGTTGGTTCTGTGATTCGTATTTTGGACGTCACACGCCCCGAGTTTCCACAAGGTCGAATTTCGGCTTCCTTAAAAACTCACAGTTCAGCTCCGGCTCCCGAAAGGTCGAGCCAAAACTCCTTCTCGAAATTTGACTAAGAAGAAGAGCGAGTCGGAGCTCCTCAAATTAAAACCATTGAGGCCGAGTTAGACTCCCTCTATAAAAATCATAGAGATCGAGCTCAAGCTCCATTTAAATGGAAGAGTGTGGGGGAGAACATCTCCCTTGGAAAATAAAGTTCCATCAGCTCGAGCACTCAAACATCATACTAATTCACAAAAAACAAAGTCCTAAAAAGGTGACTGAGCTAAAATCAACCGAGCTGTTGTCGAAATGCCGAACCTAAAAAAGCAAAAGTCCTAAAAAGGTGACCGAGCTAAAATCGACCGAGCTGTTGTCGAAACGCCGAACCTAAAAAGGCAAAAGTTCTAAAAAGGTGACCGAGCTAAAATCGACCGAGCTGTTGTCGAAACGTCGAACCTAAAAAGGCAAAAGTCCTAAAAAGGTGACCGAGCTAAAATCGACTGAGCTGTTGTCGAAACGCCGAACCTAAAAAGGCAAAAATCCTAAAAAGGTGACCGAGCTAAAATCAACCGAGCTGTTGTCGAAACGCCGAACCTAAAAGGCAAGAGCCTAAAAAGGTGACCGAGCTAAAATCAACCGAGCTGTTGTCGAAACGCCGAACTTAAAAAGGCAAAAATCCTAAAAAGGTGACCGAGCTAAAATCGACCGAGCTGTTGTCGAAACGCCGAACCTAAAGAGGCAAGAGCCTAAAAAGGTGACCGAGCTAAAATCAACCGAGTTGTTGTCGAAACGCCGAACCTAAAGAGGCAAGAGCCTAAAAAGGTGACCGAGCTAAAATCAACCGAGTTGTTGTCGAAACGCCGAACCTAAAGAGGCAATAGCCTAAAAAGGTTATCGAGTAAAAATCGACCGAGCTAAAGTCGAAATGCCGGTTCGAAGGGCCGACCAAGCTAAAATCAAAAGACCGAACCTAAAAAGGTAAGCAAGAAAAACATGAAATAGTTAACTATGATAGGGCCGAGCTCAAAAAGCTCACGAGGCCAAATTAAAACGCCAAGCACAAAAGGCGAGTAAGAACTTAGGAAAGTTAACCGAGTAAATCCAAATGCTGGGTTAAATACCATAAGTATGAAGTCTTTATCATTCATAAAGCAAAAGTACATAGGGCATAGCCAAGAGTACAAAATATCTTAAAAATCTGCTGAGTTACTCATGGGCATTCCCATCAGCAAAGACCCCATCAAGGTTGGAACCAATAGTGTCTTCAGCTTGAGAAAGAGCAACTGAGGATGGCTCGAGCACGGCCACTTCAGTTCCTCTGTTCTCCTCCTCCCCGACAACCTGCTCTTCATTATTCTCCTCTTCCTCATCATCGATCTCGGACAAAGGAACCATTATGCCATCTTTATTAAAATCCTTGTCCACACCGGCTCTCGAAAGATCAGAATCAGGAAGAAAGCGCTGGATTTGTTTTATAGCACGTGAGAACCCAGAAACGCGTTCCCTTATAATCTGGGCTTCAGCTTCCTTCAACTTGAACTGAAGCTTGCAATTAGCCTTTTTCTTAGTAGCAAGAAACTGCTGAAGATTGTCAACGGAAAGCTTTAAAGCCTTGGCAGCCCTCTGAAAGTCAATCCTTTCATTTTAGAGAGCTCGGATTGATGAGAGGAGTTGGTTTTCTCAAGCTCGACATTTCGAGTTTTCAATTGCCCAATTAACCGAGCTTGCTCTTCACACTTTGCCACGACTTTTTCAAGCTCATCCCCAGTGCGTAAAGTTCGGGCAGCTTCCACCTTCATGCTTTTCATTATTAGAAAGCTCGTGACTTGAAACACGGGTAATGGAGGAGACTCGGAGAGCATAAGCGACCGCGGCTTTCATGCTCGTGTCAGGGCCCTATTCTAGTAAAAGCCGAGCATATGCTGGCTTAATAACTTGAGAATCCACTAAAGGGCTCGAGCTAAAATTGTCTAGCGAAGAACAAAGGGTAGAAGCCCAAAAAGCCGACGCGAAGCATTACTCCCTCGCACCAAAAAGCCGAGGTCGAGCTATGCTCCCTCGCACTACGCACTGAAAAAAGTCGAGGTCGAGCAATGCTTCCTCCTTTGCACTAAAATTCCTAGACCGAGCAAAACACCTTCGCACCAAGGCAATGTCCACAGCAGATCATGCATATTAGAGACCCAAGATTTGAAGGAAATCCTGGTAGTGTTCGACCCAATAAGCTGAATCCCAAGTAAGACTTGACTCCGGACGAAAACCCGAGCAGTGCTCGGCCAAGTAAGTCGACAACCCAAGAAAGGCTTGGTTCTAAAAAAAACAAATTTCCGATCAATGCTCCTGAGTCATAATCCAAAGTCCTCGGCACCAAAAAGTGTGTTAAGATATGCAGGTTGACATTTAAGCTCTTTCGCTTATTTCAAGATCGGAGCTTGGGGGGATTATGGGGATAAAGGAAGGATATTCTCGGAAATCACAGAGAAAGGATATCTCTTAGCATACAGCTCGATTGTTATTATGAAGAACTTATATGAAAACTATTTTCTCATACAAATTGGAAAAGATATTAGGAAAGTTTATTCTAAGATACACCTTCAAGATCGGTAAAAATAATGACATTCAAGGTCAAGTGTCAAGTTAGTGGGTATTTCAAAATCCACCAGATGAAAGGGTTAAGAGCTACTCGAAGAAAATGTTAAGAGCTCTCAAAAGCTTCAAAGACCGAGCTATATTCGGTAAAAGGTGAGTCAAGTTCAAACTCTCAAGATAAGCATCTTGAAAGCATCAAAAATTTCAGCTGAAATACAATTCTGAGGTAAATTCCTAATGACCGAGTTTGAGCTTGACTTTCCAAAAGATCGGTTCGAGCCCGAATCATTGATAAGTTGAATCTCAGCTACCAGCTTCTAAACTTGTCTTAACAAAGGTAAGATTGAAGTATCTTCTGTTCAGAACATGTTATTGGCCGAGATGTGAACCTCAACCACTAAACTCGAGTACTGCCCGAGATGTGAAACTCGGCCACCGAGCTTGATTAGTCGAAGTAAGAGGATCTATGCAAATCCAGTACTTTATCGACACTAAGGACAAGCTCAGCTTCTTTCATAAAGCTTTTGCGCTCTTTTGAGCTCAAAGCTTGGGGAGCTTATATACTGGTGGAGATGTTAAACTCGGCCACCGAGCCTGCCAAACTGAAATATTGGACGAGAAATAAAGCTAGATCACCAAATCCAAACAATCAAAGGGAAATGATTACTAGACTCGCCCACCGAGCCCGCTGAACTTAAGGATTGGCCGAAATGTAAAGCTCGGCAACTTGAAACGTGAAGCTCGGGATCCCCACTCGGTTGAGCTCCGGCTCCCGACTACTTGGTTGAGCTCTGGCTCTCGACTTATCCGTTGAGCTCCGGCTCCCGACTACTAGGTTGAGCTCCGGATCCCTACTCGGTTGAGCTCCGGCTCTCGACTACTCGGTTGAGCTCCGGCTCTCGACTTATCGTTTGAGCTCCGGCTCCTGACTACTAGGTTGAGCTATGGCTCCCCACTCGGTTGAGCTCCGGCTCCCGACTACTCGGTTGAGCTTCGGCTCCCGACTACTCGGTTGAGCTCCGGCTCTTGACTTATCGTTTGAGCTCCGGCTACTCGCGGGACTTATATATGGGCTGAGGTGTAAAGCTCGGCCACTTACCTTGCCGACTTGAAAGGCTAAAGAGACCAAGTTTCTAACCTCGTAAGGCCGAGGTATCAAGCTCGGACACCAGGAAATCAAAAGAAAGGATTATTAGGCCCACTTTCCAAAGCCGCTAAACTCGAATGTTAGCCGATGTTTGAAGATTGGCCATCGAACTGTGGCAAAAAGGGGAGAAGTCTTACTCAATAAATCCTGAACTCGGATAATTTTAAAGCCAAGCTCGGCTCCTGTCATGAAAACTACGCTCCGTTGAGCTCGAAGCTTGGGGGGCTTGTGTACTGGCCGAGGAGTAAAATCCGGCCACCGAGCTTGGATACCCGATCCAACCAAGGCGGGAAGGATAAAATATCGATATTATCTTTATTAATCCTGATATTATCTCAAACAACCTTATCCGGTCAGAAGAGATAATATCCCTTAATTTAAGGGATAAGATATTGATATTATCCTTAAATAATCCTAATATTATCTCAAATAACCTTATCTGGTTAAGAGATCAATTTAAGATATTGTCTTAATCAATCCTGATATTATCTCACATAACCTTATCCGGTTAGAGATAATATCCCTTAAATTAAGGAAATCACATCTCAAAGAAGATTTAAGAGATAAAAAGAGATAATTCCAGATCTTTTAAAGATATGAGGATCCTATTATAAAAGGAGGAGAACCCAAGAGAGAGACTCATTTTTCACTAAATCCCGGTGACTCTCCCTTAAGCGTATTAGAGAAACTAGCTCGACCAAGAGACTATTGAAGAGTCCTTGCTCGCTGGTATTCATTGGATACAAGATTAGGGGATCGAGATCACCGTATGGCCAAGGGTTGAACCTAGAACTACGTCTGGCTTTGATTCCCATTGGGATACGTAGGACCGGAATACAATATTCTATCAAGCCATAATCTGAAACGAACCCCATTGTTCACTCTTGGTTTGACGTTCTACGGCGAGATTCCGACAAATCGGATCTCGGCAGGAACACTATTAGGGCTCAAGAACATCAAATTGATTTAGGAGTTTTCAACAAATGGTTAGTTGATGTGTTATTGAGCATGGTATGTTAAAATGTTATAAGAATTGTTTGATGTTAACCAAAAAAAAAAAAAGATTTGTTTGATAATTTACAAATAAGATGTATATGTTAAACTTGTCAGATTCTATCCTTATCACTACTCTACACTTTGATTACAATTTATATTGGCAGATTTTACTCCAAATTAGTCAATTTGTATTTGAGACACCGCGATATCCCATTAAAGAAAAACCTAATTAACTAAAACTTAATCGTGATATTAACGTTAAACATATATAATAGAAAAGTGAATGTATTAAAACTTAAACATAAAACACATAAACATCACACACACACACACACACAATATATATATATATATATATATATATATGTATATATAACAACATCTGTCTAGGGTACCGCATCAGTAGGGCTTATAGGATACAACATTAGTCCCTCACGCTTAATCATTGTTCGATTCCTTAATCGAGATAACGAGGTGTTACAATGCACACCACAGAGTTTCTGAAACTCAAGTACAACACAAAAATGTAAAATATAGCTCGTCCAACACATACTTTTAAAGATTGTGGTAAAAGTGGTCATATTACATCTAGATGCATACATAGCAAACATGTTAAACGTGCTCGTCCAGTGACTACTAACAAGAAAAGACCCAAGTCAATCTAGGTACCTAATAATAAGTTTATATCTATTGCAGATTTGCTTAACAACAGGAAAGAAACACGCATCTTGGTACTTGGACAGTGGATGCTCACGTCACATGACGAGAGAAAAGTGTATGTTCCAAGACCTTAGACATAAAAATGGTGGCTGGGTTACCTTTGGAGGTAATCAGAAAGGAAAGATCATTGGAAGTAGGTAAAATTTGTAAATTTAATATATATATATATGTTTTCTCCATTGATTATGATATGATGGGAGAAAGTATTTTTTTTGGAGTAGTTCACATATTTCACATTCCATTTTATAATATGAGTTTTGAATCCTGATATCATTCTTAAAATTATAA
Organism: Sophora flavescens; assembly: GCA_030762895.1. Classification (NCBI taxonomy): domain Eukaryota; kingdom Viridiplantae; phylum Streptophyta; class Magnoliopsida; order Fabales; family Fabaceae; genus Sophora; species Sophora flavescens. The sequence goes on from CM061064.1 coordinate 145,803,828, forward strand.
AATTTATGGGGGCTAAATAGGTTTTTAGTCCCACAAATTTGGTTGATATTCGATTTTAGTCCCTTGTTTGAAAAAAAAAACTTTTTAGTCCCCCCAAATTCTAAAACGTGCCAGTTTTGGTTCGTAAACCGAACTGAAGTGTACATTTGGATAATTCTAAAACGTAAGATTGGGGATCAAATATGTATATTTGGGGTCCAAAATTGACACACTTTAAAATTTGGGGACTAAAAAAGTTTGTTTTCCAAATGATAGACTAAAACCGAACATCACCCAAATTTGAGGGACGAAAATCATATTTAATCCTATATATGCTATTCGTATATTTGTATAATATGTATATATAAATATCAAATATAATATCGCCATATAAATGTTATATTGCTTCTTTAAAAATTGTTTATATTAAGTTGTTATTTAATTTGAATATTTATATAGTACTTTTGTTTATAAATGGAGTTAATTTTTCTCTTTCTTCATTAAATCTAATTATTATAAATTATCCTCAAGCTTTCTCTATTTTCATTATATATTATATATATATATATATATATATATATATATATATATATATATATATATATATATATGTATGGGGTATTTAGTGTGAGAGGACTTTTCTTATATGAGAGTGAGAGGGATAAATCTTGGTCTTTTTTATGTGAGAGTGATGAGATTATATCATAACCATTCGATCAAACTTTAAAACATCAAGATTAAACCACAAAGTCATGTGACTTTTTTGAGTGGCCAGGTGACATTTTAAAATCATGAAATAACTTTTAATCTTGATCATTCATGTATGATTGTATGACCAAGATTTAACCCTCTTACTCTCATATAAAAAAACCCTCTCTCTAGATACATCCCATATATATATATATATATATATATATATATATATATATATATATATATATATATATATATAAATATATAGATAGGGAGTGTATCATGTGAGAACTCATTCTTATTATGAGAAATAAGAACTACTAATATGGGCAGTTAGATCGCAATTAAAATAAATGAAGGGATCAAATTATATTAATCATTAAAAGGTCACGTGACTGCAACAATAAAGCCCCTCCTTGTTGCTGGGTATATCTCCTTTATGATAACGTATCCTCCAACAAACCTCTTGCCAACCTCTGTACAAAATAATCAGTGTACCCAAGCTCATGATAAGCATAAAAGTGCCCCACCTGCGACAATATCAAGACCAGAATAGAAGAATGGAAAAATACTTGCCAATATCAAATTGAAAACTTCCTGATAGTGTTGCCATGAAAGAATTCACAGCACAGCACTAACGTAATGCCATAAGGAACTTCCTGATAGAATATCAATTTGTGATCCTCCTGATAGTAGTCATTTATATAAGGAACTTCCTGATAGAATATCAATTTGTGACCCTCCTGATAGTAGTCATTTATATATGAAACAATCCCATTATGAAATAAGCTAATGTCATTTATATGCACATTAGGTGTAGTTGAGTCATAGAAGTTATCAATTCTATGAACAATTGATAATTTAGAGAGGCGACTCCATAATAGAGATTCTAGTAGGTAAAGATTTTAAGACCAGTATAATCAGAATTCAGAAAATTCTATTCAAACATGCAAATGTGATAACAAGAGTTTAAAGTTAAAATGAAATTGATAGAAATGAGAGCAAAGGTATGAGCAAATTAAAGGCAATCAGATTGGAGATATGAACTAAGAGTGTAGAATACTGGGTATTGCAACACAACCAAGCAGCCTCTGACATTTGAGAACCAGTAGTATACTGGGTATTGAAAACCAGCACAACAAGTTTATATGCATCTGTGACATTTTGTCAAACATCTTATTTGCATATTTTTTCTAATTCAATGCTATCTTTGCATTCACTAATGAAGGTCCACTATCAGTAACAAGGCATCACATGGAAAATTTCTACAAGATAAACTAGACAACTAGAAGTAATCTGCATAACTGCCATGGGTTTAAGTCACAGGCTCGACTTGGGATGAAGGTGCGGCTCGGGACGACGACGTGGCTCGCGGATCTCGTCTGCAATGTGGTGGCTGAGGTGTTCAGCGAAGGGTCTCCAGTAGCGGTGGAGCACGGCAAGGGACGGCGGCTAAAGCGAGAGAAGGCGGTGTGGGACTAACGATTTCGTGAAGCACTGTGACTATTATTGGCGAGCCAGAGGTGCTGCGTGGTGGTGACGGGGTGGAGGGGAGGGAGAAGGGAAGGGCGATGGTGGTGGAGGGGAGAGGCATGCCAGAAACGTGAAGGAGGAAAGGGAGGTTATTTCTCTCTCACGTGACTTTCTTAATCAATGTTTTAATCTGATCCCTTCGTTCAAATTGATTGCGATCTAACGGTCCTTATTAATAGTTCTCATTTCTCACGATAGATAATAGTTCTCATTTGATACGCTCCCTATATATATATATATCCCATTGAAAGCTGAACATTTTCCCAAAATCAAAGACTTGAAATTCTTCTTTTGTTTTTCCATTCTTTTGCTTGTTTTCTCCATTGATTTTGGTATGATGGTAGAAAGTATTTTTTTGGAGTAGTTCACATATTTCTCATTCCATTTACAATATGAGTTTTGAATCCTTCGTATATTCTTAAAATTGTAATATATATGTGGGCTAAATATGTTTAGTCCCCACAAATTTGGACGATGTTCAATTTTATTGTCCCGTTTGAAAAATAATTTTTTTTAATTGTTATATTGCTTCTTTAAAAATTGGTTATGTTAAGTTGTTATTTAATTTTAATTTTTATATACTATTTTTGTTTATAAATGGAGTTAATTTTTCTCTTTCTTCATTAAATCTAATAATTATAAATTATCCTAAAGCTTTCCCTATTTTCATTAAATTTAATATATATATATATATATATATATATATATATATATAGCAATGCTAGAAAAATATAAAGAATTAGAAACCCAAGAGGTAACGACCAAAGAATTTACATGTTATAATTTAAAAAATATTTTAAATCAAAGAACCTTCATCCTTTCAAGAACCAGTAACCATCCCTCTATTATATAGGGAAGTTAAGAATTTAAAATCTGAAGTTGCAGATTTAAAACAAAAATACAAAATTTTGCAACAAAATTTTGAAAAATCATTGGGGAAGGGAAAGGCTAAGGCCACTCAATCAAAATCTTCTTCCACTCATTTTGATGAGGAAAGAGAATTTGACGCCCTCTATAATGAAGAAGCAAACTTTTTCTATAGAATAAAAACCATGCAGCAAAAGTGGCATGTAAAGGTAAATTTAAAAATTAATAAGTCTTTTCATCAACCATTTATTGCCCTAGTTGTTTCTGGAGCAGACCTTAACTGCATACAAGAAGGTCTTATCCCTACCCAATATTATCAAAAGACACTCAAAAAATTATACACAGCTAATAACCAAAAGTTACAAGTAAATTATAAACTGGAGGATGCCAGTATTTATAACAAAGGAATTTGTTTTAAAATCTCATTCCTTCTTGTTAAAGACACTTCGGAACAAATAATATTAGGAACTCCGTTTTTAACACAACTCTATCCTCTTCAGATCACAGAAGAAGGAATAAAAACAATAAAAGATAATCAATAAATATTATTCGAATTTATAAACCCAATAAAAACGAAAGAGTTGAATAACATAAAAGATGATATAGGAGAAAAGAATTTTTTAACCATTATTAAAAGAAAAGAAAGTCAAATTGGATTTCTCCAAAAAGAAATCTTATACGCTAAAATAAAAAAAAAATTCAAGATCCTCTGACAAAAGAAAAAATAATTAATTTACAAAAGAATTTTGAAAAAGAAGTCTGCTAAGAAGTTCCCAATGCTTTTTGGGAAAGAAAAACTCATATTGTGTCCCTACCATACGAAGATGATTTTCATGAAAGAAAAATACCAACTAAAGCTCGACCTATTCAAATGAATAGTGAAACTTTAGAATTTTGCAAAAAAGAAATAAAAGGATTTTTGGATAAAAAATTAATTAAGCCAAGTAAGTCCCCATGGAATTGCACTGCCTTCTATGTTAATAAATAGTCTGAAATAGAAAGAGGAGAACCTAGAATGGTAATTAATTACAAACCATTAAACAAAATTTTAAAATGGATAAGATATTCAATCCCTAATAAAAGAGATTTATTAAAAAGGTTACATGATGGGATCATTTTCTCTAAATTTGACATGAAATCAGGATTCTATCAAATCAAGTTAGAAGAAAAAGATAAATATAAGACGACATTTAATGTTCCCTTTGGACACTTTGAATGGAATGTCAGCCAATGGGTTTAAAGAATGCTCCCTCTGAATTTCAAAACATAATGAATGATATATTAAATCCTTATTCAGAATTTATCATTGTTTATATAGATGATGTTCTAATATTTTCTCAATCACTAGAACAACATTTTAAACACCTTAATATTTTCAAGGAAACAATAAAAAGAAATTGCATGGTAATTTCGGCCAAGAAAATAAAATTGTTTCAAACAAAAATAAGATTTTTAGGCCATGAAATTTTCCAAGGAACAATAACCCCAATAAGCAGAAGTGTTGCTTTTGCTGATAATTTTCCAAATGAATTAAAAGATAAAAAACAATTACAGAGATTCTTAGGATGTCTAAATTATGTTTGAGTTCATCCCAAATATTAGGATAAAGTGTAAACCCCTTTATTCTAGGCTTAGGAAAACCAAAAATCCTAAACCATGGTCTCCAGAATTGTCTAAATTAGTCTTAGAAATAAAAATGGATGTCAAGTCACTTCCTTGTTTAGGTATTCCACATCCCGATGCCAGTCTAATAGTTCAGACAGATGCATCAGATAAAGGATATGGTGGTATCCTACTCCAAATCCTTCCAAAGGCCAATATTGAACAAGTTGTCAGATATCATTCCGGTCTTTGGATCGCATCACAAGAAAAATATAGTACTATTAAAAAAGAGATTTTATCTATAGTACTATGTATTACTAAATTTCAAGATGATTTAATAAACAAAAGGTTTTTACTTCGAATTGATTGCAAAGCAGCAAAAGATGTTTTGGAAAAAGATGTTAAAAATTTAGTTTCCAAACATATTTTTGCTAGATGGCAGAGTTTACTTAGTTGTTTTGATTTTGAAATTGAGTATTTAAAAGGTGACAATAATTTTATCCCTGATTTTTTAACCAGGGAATTTTTGCAGGAAAATAACTTTTAATGGCTTCCAAGGCCCGAGGCGAGTCAGTTCGGGGTGGGGCCTCCCCCTCTCCAAGTAGGTCAAAAGAATTAACCCCAGATTCATTTGCTCCTTCTGCTGCCCAAATAACCAAGAAAAACCTTCCACAATCAAACCCCACAAATAACCCTATCCAAAGCCCAAACAAATTTGCTTCCTTGAGCGATGAACAGCCCCATCAATTAACTGTTCAAAGAGAACCACCAAATTTCAAAATAAAACCTTGCTGCACAAGGCATGCTCTGGTCGAGCAAGAAATGGGTAACCCTGCTACCGAAGAACCTGGGACTTACTTAAACAATTAATCCCAAATGGTTTTGGTTGGGTTCCTGTCAATGGTACCTAAAAGAACCTTGCATTTTATCAGTATATTTTGATTGATACCCAATCAGTCAAAATTGAACAAAACACAAATCCAAGTGCTCCGGAAATAATTGCATACTCTCAATGCAAAATAATGAAGGTTCTTACCCTATTCGATTGGGGTCAGAGCCCTCAAAAACCCAAAAGATTTTCAAGGGTCTTTGACCCGCCCGTCTACAATTACTGGGATTATCGAAAGGCATGGAAATTGGTTTTATTTCAACCAAATCCTCGTCACTCCTGGTGCTTTAACTTTCTAAATGACCAAACCCGATTTCCCAATTGGCTTATGGAATGGTTCTGGGAGTATGGCCTATCTGCCGACATCCTCCCAAATTCACTCCACCATCTCTATTTTGAATTTTAAGAATTAACCCCCAATATACCAAAATTTGGGAAGTTGCTACATTTTTGTGCTCAGTTTGGGATTGCATGGTTACTTAAATTTAACTTTGAGTACCATCTTCATTTACCCGAACTTTTTCCAAAATATATTTGTTCGGTAAACACCGTTTCTTGGTGGAGGAAGTTTAATGAAAAAGTTGTTGAGACCAAGTTCGAAGCATGGAAAAATAAGCTTGGTCAGAAAAATAGAAGAAGGGTTCCCCCAACATTTGAACCCCTAAAGACTCCCCCTTCTCAATTAAAGGGGAAAGAAGTAATCAGGTCCTCGTCTCAACCATTAACACCCTATACGATCAATGTTAGTGCTTCCACTCCAGCAGAATACAAAAAATTACTAATGGAAGCCATTTCATCAATAGGGTCTGATGAGAATGAAGAACAAGATGTTTTATTAACAGAAGAAGTTGAGTATAATCCTTATCTGGAAAATAATGACCCAGATTTCGGATTCTTTGATCAATAATTCCGAAGAGGTTAAAATCCAGTTTTGTCGCATCTCTCACAATTTAAGATGGCCGACAAAAGATTATGCTCAGTTACCAATTCTCAATAAAGCAAAAGGAAAGTTATTTGTCCGATTGTGCCGACACTGATTTATTGGCCGACAAGGATCACATGGCTACAGTAATTAAGCCAGCAAAGTCAAAAGATAAACAGTACCTGCCTTTGCGGATTCCAAACCAATTCAAGTCCGCTCTCTTCCGAAGGCTTCTCTCCTCTATTTAAAGAAGACTTCAGGCTTCATTCAAGGCAGACTTTACCTTCGCTCTAAGTTACTAATTAAGTTTTCTTTGTAATCTTGTAGTGTTGAAGCTTTGTAAAAGCAAGTTTACATTGAAGCTCTCTATTTGTAAGTTACTTTGATAATTTTATTTACTCTGATGTAATTTACTATCAAGTTTTATGAATTAAAAACTGATAGTTTGATAACAGTACTTTCACCTATACTCTGATTTTATCTATTTCAACTATAATTTCTATTACTAATTCTTGAGATGATCCACAGTGGCATTCTGGGGATGTATCTAGTGAGAGTGCTTTCTTATATGAGAGTGAGAGAGATAAATCTTGGCCATACAACCATACATGGATGGTTAAGATTAAAAGTTATTTCCTGATTTTAAAATGTCACATGACCACTCAAAAATGTCACATGACTTTGTGGTTTAATCTTAATCGTTTAATGTTTGATCCAATGGTTATGATATAATCCCCCACTCTCACATAAAAACCCTAAGTTAGAGGGCTTTTTTTATGTGAGAGTGAGTGGATTATATCAAAACCATTGGACCAAACTTTAAACGGTCAAGATTAAACCACAAAGTCATGTGATTTTTTTAAGTGGTCATGTGATATTTTAAAATCACGAAATAACTTTTAATCTTGACCATCCATATATGTTGTATGGCCAAGATTTATCCCTCTCACTCTCATATAAGAAAAACCCTATCACTAGATACATCCTCTCTCTCTCTCTCTATATATATATGTTGAAAGCTGAACATTTTTCCCAAAATCAAAGACTTGTAATTCGTCTTTTGTTTTTCCATTCTTTTGCTTGTTTTCTCCATTGATTTTGGTATGATGGTAGAAAGTATTTTTTTGGAGTAGTTCACATATTTCTCATTCCATTTACAATATGAGTTTTGAATCCTTCATATATTCTTAAAATTGTAATATATACGTGGGCTAAATATGTTTAGTCCCCACAAATTTAGGCGATGTTCAATTTTATTATCCCGTTTGAAAAACATATTTTTTTTAATTGTTATATTGCTTCTTTAAAAATTGGTTATGTTAAGTTTTTGTTTAATTTTAATTTTTATATACTATTTTTGTTTATAATTGGAGTCAACTTTTCTCTTTCTTCGTTAAAATCACCTTCAAGCTTTCTCTTTCTTCAATAAATCTAATTAATATAAATTACACACAAGCTTTCTCTTTTTTCATTAAATTTAATATATATATATATATATATATATATATATATATATATATATATATATATATATATCTACTTAGTGCGATCTCCACCATTGAAAGATGATAATTTTCCCCAAAATCATCGAAGTGAAATTTGTCTTTTATTTTCCCATTCTTTTGCTTGTTTTCTCCATTGATTTTGGTATGATGATAGAATGTTTTTCCTTTTGGAGTAGTTCCAATATTTCTGGTTCCATTTTACAATATGAGTTTTGATTCCTTGATATCATTCTTAAAATTGTAATATATATGTGCGCTAATTATGTTTTTAGTCCCATAATTTTGGGCGATGTTCTGTTTTAGTGTCTCGATTGAAAAACTTACTTTTTTTATTCCCCAAATTCTAAAACATACATTTTTGATCCCCAAACCGGACAAAAATATATCTTTGAATAATTCTAAAACGTAAGTTTGGGACCAAATACATATATTTGGTGTCCAAAATTGACACATTTTAAAATTTGGGGACTAAAAAAATATGTTTTCCAAATAAGAGACTAAAACCGAATATTGGACACATTTGAAGGACTAAAAGCATATTTAACCCTATAAATACTATTTGTATAATATGTATCTATAAATGTCATATATAATATCATCGCATAAATGTTATATTGCTTCTTTAAAAATTTCTTATATTATTTTGTTATTTAGTTTTAATATTTATATACTAAATTTTTATATAAATGGAGTTAATTTTTCTCTTTCTTCATTAAATCTAATTATTATAAATTATCCTCAAGCTTTCTCTTTTTTTTATTGAATTAAATATATATATATATATATATATATATAAATAAATAAAGCTTTCTCTTTCTTCATTAAATATAATTAATGCAAATTACGCTCAAGCTTTCTCTTTCTTCATTAAATTTAATCAATATATAGAAAAATACTAACAACATATCCTCTAACACTTTCTTTTTAACACTTTTTCTTCTATTGATTGAAATTCATATGTGTCTCACTTGATTCTTGTATGACCCATATGAATTTCAACTAATACGAGAGAGTTTGTTTGAAAGAGAGTGTAAAATATTAAAGAGTGTATTGCTAGCTATCCTCTTAATATATATGGACATCTACCGATCTCACTATTGAAAGCTGAATTTTTTTCTCAAAATCAAAGACATGAAAATCCTCTTTTTTCTTTCAATTCTTTTGCTTGTTTTCTCCATTGATTTTGGTATGAATTATGATACTTGGGTTTGTTTTGTGCAAAATTTGATGAGTTCATTGTTCTTTAACTAACCTTGTTTACGATCAATTGGATTGTACAATTTTTTGCAGGAAATCAGGTGCTAATGCTAGAGGCAAAAGCATGTTTTATTGATGTTCCTGATTATTGTCGGCATTGGAAGAATTTTGTTTGCAAATTATTTTGCAAGTATGTTTGTAAATCTTTTTCCGGAACCGGAGATTGTGGCGATGACGGAGCTTGCCATTGTCGTTGTTGTTAAATTATTATTATATATATCAGCGGAATGTTCACCTTTCGAATGTGTAAAATGGTGAACTAATAAGAATATAAATAAAGTGGTTGCATTACATAATTTTAATTTCTCCCTTTTCCCAATTTTTAGTATTTATAATTCTAAGTTCATGTTGAGTATTACTAGTGTAGAATACATTTTTTCCCAAATATTAACATTGTCCTGATTTATTTTTCTATGATGAAACCATAATAATTTACAAGAGGCTACAACAATTCGCCTTTAGAAACGGAGTTATTGCATATATGGGCTAAACTTGTGCATGAGGAGGAACTGGTAAAGCCCGATATAAGATCAGAATCGTATCATATCAACAACAAACTCCCACTTCTTTCTCCCTAAAAATTGGGGTAATTTCTGCCCATCTTAGAGTTAGCAGCTAGTTCTTCTTGAAACTTGGGCCAATGTAACAGTAATATTTAAAATTTCGGGCTTTTCCTCTCTTTAAATACTTCTTGGGCATCGAAGACTCCCTAACTTCAATTGCTACGGTTCATATTCTTCTTTGAAATTGTTAAGCCAAAATTTTCACTTCCATGGCTTCTTCTTCAAGTGCTTCAAACAAATGAACCATCATTCGATACCCTATCATAGAAAATTCTCAACTATGATTGCAATCTCAGGTAATACTCCCTATTATATTGATCCTTTGCTTAAAATCTACCCGTGTTTTTAGGTCCTCTTAAGAATTTCATTCATCTTTACCTTGCAACAAACTCAAAGCAGTGATCCTTGCTTCTGCTCCTTCTCTTCCTATATTTTATTTCAGAAACTCAAAAAGATTTTTTAAACTCCTCCCTTCCAGTTACACACTTGTCCAACTCTACTTCCCTGCTTGCCTCGAGTCCCTCGATATTTTGACTACTTGCTTATTCAATCCTTTTGCCTTGGGACCACAAACTACTTGGTTATTACTCGCCTTTGAGACACACCGCAAATAAATTATTATTTCTTCTTTTTAGGCTTATTTATTATTATTATTATTATTATTATTATTATTATTACCCAACATCAAGGATTATTGAAAACTTTGAAAAGTCTTATTTCTCCTGAATTGTTGAGAACAAACTTACTCAGTTCAACACTCAAACTGGACCATCTCGACAAGGAGTGGATGGAGGAAGCATGCAAAGCAAGTCATCTCTATTTTTTCCCACACATCTCACTATTCATCACCTTCCCCATTCTAATGTGATTTACAAAGCAAGTCACCGACTCACCGTTGCCTTGTGTTCACACCCTCGCACATTTCTCCCACGTTGAATCCCTGACCTGCTTCGCATCTTATCTCAACCGCCCCGTCTCCCTTCCTCCTATTCGACTAGCTTATCACAGAGGATGACATGGCTGGTTGTAGAGCAGGTCTTAAGGACGAGTTTGAGCGGATTTGTGGTGGCAGCGGTTCGGTCCGGCGACTCTTGTGGGGGATGTCCGATCTCGTGCTATCTCCTTATTGTTTTTCTTCTTTTGCTGTCAACCGAAACAACCCACCCGCTCAATCCGTCACCCGTCAAACCTGCCAACCGTCCGATGAGACAAACAGACGAAAATGGGTGTGTATTTATCCTCCTCAGCTTTCTGTAGATCGGGACTTTTCAAACCGAATCCCACCGTACCTGACCGCTGTCCACTCCTACCAGTCTCACGCCCTTACAGTGACAATTTCGTCATCATCAAATAAAAGTGGAATTGTGCCAGAAATAGGATCAGTGTGCAGCAGGAGAAATATTGTGCTTACTTTATGTGATAGAGGGTGATTTCTAGGATTTGCTCATAGGAAACATCGGTGTTTTTTGGAGGTCTATAAGAGTTGACCATTCGATGGAATTTTTTTTTATTTAAAAAAGTGTTGGATTGTTGCAACTTCTAATGTTATTTTGGGTGATTTGATCGGGAAAATTGAGTTTTTTTTTTCATATTTGTACTGGCCGAGGAGTAAAATCCGACCACCGAGCTTGGATACTTGATCCAACCAAGGCGAGAAGGATAAAATATCGATATTATCTTTATTAATCTTGATATTATCTCAAACAACCTTATCCGGTTAGAAGAGATAATATCCCTTAAATTAAGCGATAAGATATTGATATTATCCTTAAATAATCCTAATATTATCTCAAATAACCTTATCCGGTTAAGAGATCAATTTAAGATATTATCTTAATCAATCCTGATATTATCTCACATAACCTTATCCGGTTAAAAGAGATAATATCCCTTAAATTAAGGAAACCACATCTCAAAGAAGATTTAAGAGATAAAAGGAGATAAATCCAGATCTCTTAAAGATATGGGGATCCTATTATAAAAGGAGGAGAACCCAAGAGAGAGACTCACTTTTCACTAAAACCAGGTGACTCTCCCTTAAGCATATTAGAGAAACTAGCTCGACCAAGAGACTAATGAAGAGTCCTTGTTCGCTGGTATTCATCGGATACAAGATTAGGGGATCGAGATCACCGTATGGCCAAGGTTTGAACCTAGAACTACGTCTGGCTTTGATTCCCATTGGGATACGTAGGATCGGAATACAATATTCTGTCACGCCATAATCTAAAACAACCCCCACTGTTCACTCTTGGTTTGACGTTCTACGGTGAGGTTCCGGCAAATCGGATCTCGGCAGGAACATTTGGCACCCACCGTGGGGCCAGGTAAAACTTTGCCCCGACCACTCAATCAACCACCATCAGCCACCGTACTACCATGGACTTCAGATCCACAACCAAGTAATGGAAAAAAACCCTTCCTCTAGCGTCCAACCACCGGATTGGCTCCAGATTCGAAAAAGGATGAACACCACCATCATAAACTCGTCGCCGCCACGTTCCAACTCTGACCAGCCATCACTCCACTCCACGCGGCCGCTCGACTCCGTCCGAGTGCGCGACGTTAACCACCGACGAAGATCCATCGCAAACTGACCCCCACTTTATAGAGCAACATCGTATCCTCAAATCGGATTGTTGGTCTCACCAGGTGTGCTGGATCTGTGAGGGGACGACCGTCATCGCCGCTGTCCCAAAATCATCCCCTTTCCTGGCCGTATGGTTTGTCCTCAGATCTGCTGAAAAATACATAGATCATATATCCTCCGCCTGGGACGATTGTGTCGTCGTTTCAGACCTCGCAATCGGCACCCTCAAGCTCACACCCAATTTTTGGTAGCATGGATTTTCAGGGCTCGAACGCAACTCTGACTCGGTAACATCGTCGTCGCCGATCGTAAACCCAGCTGTCACATACCCGCCGCCACCACCTACAACAGAAGTCTCTAGATCTGTAACAAACACAAATGATAGGATCGCTAGCCACCACCGCCAAATGGGAATCAATGCCAGACGTAGTTCTAGGTTCAACCCTTGGCCATACGGTGATCTCGATCCCCTAATCTTGTATCCGTTGAATACCAGCGAGCAAGGACTCTTCAATAGTCTCTTGGTCGAGCTAGTTTCTCTAATACGCTTAAGGGAGAGTCACCGGGATTTAGTGAAAAGTGAGTCTCTCTCTTGGGTTCTCCTCCTTTTATTTTATAATAGGATCCCCATATCTTTAAGAGATCTGGATTTATCTCCTTTTATCTCTTAAATCTTCTTTGAGACGTGATTTCCTTAATTTAAGGGATATTATCTCTTTTAACTGGATAATGTTATGTGAGATAATATCAGGATTGATTAAGATAATATCTTAAATTGATCTCTTAACTGGATAAGGTTATTTGAGATAATATTAGAATTATTTAAGGATAATATCAATATCTTATCCCTTAATTTAAGGGATATTATCACTTCTAACCGGATAAGGTTATTTGAGATAATATCAGGATTAATAAAGATAATATCGATATTTTATCCTTCCCGCCTTGGTTGGATCGGGTATCCAAGCTCGATGGCCGGGTTTTACTCCTCGGCCAGTACATAAGCCCCCCAACCTTCGAGCTCAATGGAGCGTAGAAGTTTTCATGACAGGAGCCGAGCTTGGCTTTAAAATTATCTGAGTTCAGGATTTATTGAGTATGACTTCTCCCCTTTTTGCCACAGTTCGATGGCCAATCTTCATACATCAGCTAACATTCGAGCTTAGCGGCTTTGGAAAGTGGGCCTAACAATCCTTTCTTTTGATTTCCTGGTGTCCGAGCTTGATACCTCGACCTTACGAGGTTAGAAACTTGGTCTCTTTAGCCTTTCAAGTCGGCGAGGTAAGTGGCCGAGCTTTACACCTCGGCCCATATATAAGTCCCGTGAGTAGCCAGAGCTCAAACGATAAGTCGAGAGCCGGATCTCAACCGAGTAGTCGGGAGCCGGAGCTCAACCGAGTAGTCGGGAGCCGGAGCTCAACCGAGTAGGGAGCTGGATCTCAACCTAGTAGTCGGGAGCCGGAGCTCAACCGAGTGGGGAGCCGGAGCTCAACCGAGTAGTCGGGAGCCGGAGCTCAATCGAGTAGGGAGCCGGTGCTCAACCGAGTAGGGAGCCGGAGCTCAAACTAGTAGTCAGGAGCTGGAGCTCAACCGATAAGTCGAGAGCCGGAGCTCAACCGAGTAGTCAAGAGCCGGAGCTCAACCGAGTAGTCGAGAGCCGGAGCTCAACCGAGTAGGGAGTTGGAGCTCAACCTAGTAGTCGGGAGCCGGAGCTCAACCGAGTGGGGAACCGGAGCTCAACCGAGTGGGGATCCCGAGCTTCACGTTTCAAGTTGCCGAGCTTTACATTTCGACCAATTCTTAAGTTCAGCGGATACAAGATTAGGGGATCGAGATCACCGTATGGCCAAGGGTTGAACCTAGAACTACGTCTGGCTTTGATTCCCATTGGGATACGTAGGACCGGATTACAATATTCTGTCAAACCATAATCTAAAACAACCCCCATTGTTCACTCTTGGTTTGACGTTTTACGGCGAGATTCCGGCAAATCGGATCTCGGCAGGAACATTTGGCACCCACCGTGGGGCCAGGTAAAACTTTGCACCGACCACTCAATCAACCACCATCAGCCACCGTACTACCATGGACTTCAGATCCACAACCGAGTAATGGAAAAAACCCTTCCTCTAGCGTCCAACCACCAGATTGGCTCCAGATTCGAAAAAGGATGAACACCACCGTCATAAGCTCGTCGCCGCCACGTTCCAACTCCGACCAGCCATCACTTCACTCCACACGACCGCTCGACTCCGTCCGAGTGCGCGACATTAACCACTAGTGAATATCCATCGCAAACTGACCCCCACTTTATAGAGCAGCATTGTGTCCTCAAATCGGATCGTTGGTCTCACCAGGTGCGCTGGATCTGTGAGAGGACGACCGTCATCGCCGCTGTTCCAAAATCATCCCCTTTCCTGGCCGTATGGTTTGTCCTCAGATCTGCGGAAAAATACATAGATCATATATCCTCCGCCTGGGACGATTGTGTCGTCATTTCAGACCTCGCAATCGGCACCCTCAAGATCACACCCAATTTCTGGTAGCATGAATTTTCAGGGCTCGAACGCAACTCCGACTCGGTAACATCGTCATCGCCGACCGTAAACCCAGCTGTCACATACCCGCCGCCACCACCTACAACATAAGTCTCTAGATCTGTAACAAACATAGAAATGATAGGATCGCTAGGCATCACCGTCGTCCTGCTCATTAACCACCGGGCCCGCTGCCACTCGAACCATGACTCTGGCCACACGTTCTTTCTCGGTTTTGAGAGAGCAAATCTGCATCAATCGAGGTTGCAGCAGAGATTTGTGGAAAGGGAAGCTCGGGCACCACAGCTCGGCCTCAGAGCTCGGCCCTATGGGCTTGAGGGAATGCCTAAATCAGAGGCCGCGAAATGCTCAGGTGATATTGTTCTTTAAATTTAGGTTAAATCTAATATGATTTGATATGTTTTGCTCCACGCCTTTAATGTTATGTTATGTAGCATCATATCATATTATTTACATATCTGAGCAAAGTGATGTTCGGATGATACCACTTCCAGAGTCACAAAATTTGCGACTACAAAGTGCTCGACCAAATGCCCACTGCTGCCATTGGCAGAGTGTAGGCTACATCATTCTCCGTGTGAACCACCCAACGCCATACTTGATGATCCACTTTCTCCAGCAAATACAATGTTGTCGGCATTTAAGACACACTCCGTTGTAACGATGCCTTCCTCTGGAGTTGGTTTTGTGATTCGTATTTTGGGCGTCACACGCCCCGAGTTTCCACAAGGTCGAATTTCGGCTTCCTTAAAAACTCACAGTTCAGCTCCGGCTCCCGAAAGGTCGAGCCAAAACTCCTTCTCGAAATTTGACTAAGAAGAAGAGCGAGTCGGAGCTCCTCAAATTAAAACCATAGAGGCCGAGTTAGACTCCCTCTATAAAAATCATAGAGATCGAGCTCAAGCTCCATTTAAATGGAAGAGTGTGGGGGAGAACATCTCCCTTGGAAAATAAAGTTCCATCAGCTCGAGCACTCAAACATCATACTAACTCACAAAAAACAAAGTCCTAAAAAGGTGACCGAGCTAAAATCGACCGAGCTGTTGTCGAAACGCCGAACCTAAAAAGGCAAAAGTCCTAAAAAGGTGACCGAGCTAAAATCGGCTGAGCTGTTGTCGAAACGCCGAACCTAAAAAGGCAAAAGTTCTAAAAAGGTGACCGAGCTAAAATCGACCGAGTTGTTGTCGAAACGTCGAACCTAAAAAGGCAAAAGTCCTAAAAAGGTGACCGAGCTGTTGTCGAAACACCGAACCTAAAAAGGCAAAAATCCTAAAAAGGTGCCCGAGCTAAAATCAACCGAGCTGTTGTCGAAACGCCGAACCTAAAAAGGCAAAAATCCTAAAAAGGTGACCGAGCTAAAATCGACCGAGCTGTTGTCGAAACGCCGAACCTAAAGAGGCAAGAGCCTAAAAAGGTGATCGAGCTAAAATCAACCGAGCTGTTGTCGAAACGCCGAACTTAAAAAGGCAAAAATCCTAAAAAGGTGACCGAGCTAAAATCGACCGAGCTGTTGTCGAAACGCCGAACCTAAAGATGCAAGAGCCTAAAAAGGTGACCGAGCTAAAATCAACCGAGATGTTGTCGAAACGTCGAACCTAAAGAGGCAATATCCTAAAAAGGTGCCGAGCAAAAATCGACCGAGCTAAAGTCAAAATGCCGGATCGAAGGGCCGACCAAGCTAAAATCAAAAGGCCGAATCTAAAAAGGTAAGCAAGAAAAACATGAAATAGTTAACTATGATAGGGACGAGCTCAAAAAGCTCACGAGGCCAAATTAAAACGCCAAGCACAAAAGGCGAGTAAGAACTTAGGAAAGTTAACCGAGTAAATCCAAATGCTGGGTTAAATACCATAAGTATGAAGTCTTTATCATTCATAAAGAAAAAGTACATAGGGCATAGCCAAGAGTACAAAATATCTTAAAAATCCGCTGAGTTACTCATGGGCATTCCCATAAGCAAAGACCCCATCAAGGTTGGAACCAATAGTGTTTTCAGCTTGCGAAAGAGCAACCGAGGATGGCTCGAGCACGACCACTTCAGTTCCTATGTTCTCCTCCTCTCCCACAACATGCTCTTCATTATTCTCTTCTTCCTCATCATCGAGCTCGGACAAAGGAACCATTATGCCATCTTTATTAAAATCCTTGTCCACACCGGCTCTCGAAAGATCAGAATCAGGAAGAAAGCGCTGGATTTGTTTTATAGCACGTGAGAACCCAGAAACGCGTTCCCTTATAATCTGGGCTTCAGCTTCCTTCAACTCGAACTGAAGCTTGCAATTATCCTTTTTCTTAGTAGCAAGAAACTGCTGAAGATTGTCAACGGAAAGCTTTAAAGCCTTGGCAGCCCTTTGAAAGTTAATCCTTTCATTTTAGAGAGCTCGGATTGAGGAGAGGAGTTGGTTTTCTCAAGCTCGACATTTCGAGTTTTCAATTGCCCAATTAGCCGAGCTTGCTCTTCACACTTTGCCACGGCTTTTTCAAGCTCATCCCCAGTGCGCAAAGTTCGGGCAGCTTCCGCCTTCATGCTTTTCATTATTAGAAAGCTCGTGGCTTGAAACACGGGTAATGGAGGAGACTCGGAGAGCATAAGCGGCCGCGGCTTTCATGCTCGTGTCAGGGCCCTATTCTAGTAAAAGTCGAGCATATGCTGTCTTAATAACTTGAGAATCCACCAAAGGGCCTGAGCTAAAATTGTCTAGCCAAGAACAAAGGGTAGAAGCCCAAAAAGCCGACGCGGAGCATTACTCCCTCGCTCCAAAAAGTCGAGGTCGAGCTATGCTCCCTCGCACTACGCACTAAAAAAAGTCGAGGTCGAGCAATGCTTCCTCCTTTGCACTAAAAATCCTAGACCGAGCAAAACACCTTCGCACCAAGGTAATGTCCACAACAGATCATGCATATTAGAGACCCAAGATTTGAAGGAAATCCTGGTAGTGTTCGACCTAATAAGCTGGAATCCCAAGTAAGTCGACAAACCAAGAAAGACTTGGTTCTACAAAAAAAAAATTTCCGAGCAATGCTCCTGAATCATAATCCAAAGTCCTCGGCACCAAAAAGCGTGTTAAGATATGCAGGTTGACATTTAAGCTCTTTCGCTTATTTCAAGCTCGGAGCTTGGGGGGACTTATGGGGATAAAGGAAGGATATTCTCGGAAATCACAGAGAAAGGATATCTCTTAGCCTACAGCTCGATTGTTATTATGAAGAACTTGTATGAAAACTATTTTCTCATACAAATTGGAAAAGATATTAGGAAAGTTTATTCTGAGATACACCTTCAAGATCGGTAAAAATAATGACATTCAAGGTCAAGTGTCAAGTTAGTGGGTATTTCAAAATCCACCAGATGAAAGGGTTAAGAGCTACTCGAAGAAAATGTTAAGAGCTCTCAAAAGATTCAAAGACCGAGCTACATTCGGAAAAAGGTGAGTCAAGTTCAAACTCTCAAGATAAGCATCTTGAAAGCATGAAAAATTTCAGCTGAAATACAAGCCTGAGGTAAATTCCTAATGACCGAGTTTGAGCTTGACTTTCCAAAAGATCGGTTCGAGCCCGAATCATTGATAAGTTGAATCTCAGCTACCAGCTTCTAAACTTGTCTTAACAAAGGTAAGATAGAAGTATCTTCTGTTCAGAACATGTTACTGGCCGAGATGTGAACCTCAACCACTAAACTCGAGTACTGCTCGAGATGTGAAACTCGGCCACCGAGCTTGATTAGTCGAAGTAAGAGGATCTATGCAAATCCAGTACTTTATCGACACTAAGGACAAGCTCAGCTTCTTTCATAAAGCTTTTACGCTCTTCTTAGCTCAAAGCTTGGGGAGCTTATATACTGGTCGAGATGTTAAACTCGGCCACCGAGCCTGCCAAACTGAAATATTGGATGAGAAATAAAGCTAGATCACCAAACCCAAACAATCAAAGGGAAATGATTACTAGACTCGCCCACCGAGCCCGCTGAACTTAAGAATTGGCCGAAATGTACAGCTCGACAACTTGAAACGTGAAGCTCGGGATCCCCACTTGGTTGAGCTCCGGCTCCCCACTCGGTTGAGCTCCGGCTCCCGACTACTAGGTTGAGCTCCAACTCCCTACTCGGTTGAGCTCCGGCTCTCGACTACTCGGTTGAGCTCCGGCTCTCGACTTATCGGTTGAGCTCCGTCTCCTGACTACTAGGTTGAGCTCCGGCTCCCTACTCGGTTGAGCTCCGGCTCCCGACTACTCGGTTGAGATCCGGCTCTCGACTACTTGGTTGAACTCCGGCTCCCGACTACTCGGTTGAGCTCCGGCTCCCGACTACTAGGTTGAGCTCCGGCTCCCTACTTGGTTGAGCCTCCGGCTCTCGACTTATTGTTTGAGCTCCGGTTCCCGACTACTCGGTTGAGCTCCGACTCCCCACTCGATTGAGCTCCAGCTCCCGACTACTCGGTTGAGCTCCGGCTCTCGACTTATCGTTTGAGCTCCGGCTACTCGCGGGACTTATATATGGGCGGAGGTGTAAAGCTCGGCCACTTACCTCGCCGACTTGAAAGGCTAAAGAGACCAAGTTTCTAACCTCGTAAGGCCGAGGTATCAAGCTCGGACACCAGGAAATCAAAAGAAAGGATTGTTAGGCCCACTTTCCAAAGCCACTAAACTCGAATGTTAGCCGATGTATGAAGATTGGCCATCGAAATGTGGCAAAAAGGGGAGAAGTCTTACTCAATAAATCCTGAACTCGGATAATTTTAAAGCCAAGCTCGGCTCCTGTCATGAAAACTTCTACGCTCCGTTGAGCTCGAAGCTTGGGGGGCTTTTGTACTGGCCGAGGAGTAAAACCCGGCCACCGAGATTGGATACCCGATCCAACCAAGGCGGGAAGGATAAAATATCGATATTATCTTTATTAATCCTGATATTATCTCAAACAACCTTATCCGGTTAGAAGAGATAATATCCCTTAAATTAAGGGATAAGATATTGATATTATCCTTAAATAATCCTAATATTATCTCAAATAACCTTATCCGGTTAAGAGATCAATTTAAGATATTGTCTTAATCAATCCTGATATTATCTCACATAACCTTATCCGGTTAAAAGAGATAATATCCCTTAAATTAGGGAAATCACATCTCAAAGAAGATTTAGGAGATAAAAGGAGATAAATCCAGATCTCTTAAAGATATGGGGATCCTATTATAAAAGGAGGAGAACCCAAGAGAGAGACTCACTTATCACTAAATCCCGGTGACTCTCCCTTAAGCGTATTAGAGAAACTAGCTCGACCAAGAGACTATTGAAGAGTCCTTGCTCGCTGGTATTCATCGGATACAAGATTAGGGGATCGAGATCACCGTATGGCCAAGGGTTGAACCTAGAACTACGTCTGGCTTTGATTCCCATTGGGATACGTAGGACCGGAATACAATATTCTGTCAAGCCATAATCTAAAACGACCCCCATTGTTCACTCTTGGTTTGACGTTCTACGACGAGATTTCGGCAAATCGGATCTCGGCAGGAACAATATTAGGGCTCAAGAACATCAAATTGATTTAGGAGTTTTCAACAAATGGTTAATTGATGTGTTATTGAGCATGGTTTGTTAAAATGTTATAAGAATTGTTTGATGTTAACCAAAAAAAAAAAAGAATTGTTTGATAATTTACAAATAAGATGTATATGTTAAACTTCTGAGATTCTATCCTTATCACTACTCTACACTTTGATTACAATTTATATTGGCAGATTTTACTCCAAATTAGTCAATTTGTATTTGAGACACCCCGATATCCCATTAAAGAAAAACCTAACTAACTAAAACTTAATCGTGATATTAGCGTTAAACATATATAATAGAAAAGTGAAGGTATTAAAACTTAAACATAAAACACATAAACATAAACATCACACACACACACACACACACACACTATATATATATATATATATATATATATATATATATATATATATATATATATATATATATATATATATATATAACAACATCTGTCTAGGGTACCACATCAGTAGGGCCTTATAGGATACAAATTTCTATAAACTAAAGAAAATACATCAAAAGATCCAAGACATAAAATATCCTCACCACACTCCACTCAGAGCCCGTCCCCTCTCAAAAGTACATCAAAATAGCTCACCACACACACATTTCTATGCGTAAACAGACACTCTGGCCTATCCACTAATATTAATGTGGATATCTACTGCTATCTTGACTCCCCTCACACATGCGTCAGTAAACTCTTCGTGGGAGTCGTTGTGGTGGTTATGCCGATGGTGTCGCCTCACTAATGCCAGATATAAACACACAACGACGTTGCAACAACCATCGGTAATGTGAGCTGTGACAGAGATCTTCCCGGGGAACTACTGCTACCGGACCTATCACCTCAGAGATATGAAATTGATTCCAAGGATGTGAATGCTGTTGAGTTAGTGGATGCCAAAACTGTTGGAAAGGGGGCCTCAATCCGATTTGGAACACTCCCATAAAGGTCGATGTCGGAGGCTGGCCAAATACACCGACTGGCCCAATATATACTAAGAGAAAGGTCGTTGGGTCAATCTGCCATCCCCGATCATCGTAGAAGTTGAGCTCAAAAGTTCCTATCACGGGGACCCTCGGTAGTCCCGTCATCCATGGATGATGGATGTATGGCATCCTGTTGTGCTGGATCTGCTCCACGATCGATGATGAAACATACAGAGAAAGGGATAGGGAGATAAGAAACTATCCTATCGTCATGCAATGGAAAGGATGCATAGCATAAGATACAATAATAGAACAAAGAAATGAAACACAAATAGATAGCAATCATTCTCGAGTTATAGTATCAACCACTGCCCTTAAGCACTAATGCAACTAAGCCTGGATGCTGACGTGGTCACCTACAATCTTGTCACCATCCCCCATTCCCGTTAGGGATGTTAGTCATTCATCCAAGCGGATCGTCCATAAACACTAGTGCACACCCCCATTCCTATTAGGGTGCTCATTCTAAGAATGACACTATTCCCTCATTCCTGTTAGAGAATAGTTGCACAATATAATAATAATATCTCTATTCCTGTTAGGATACAAGATGACTCAACAAGGACTACAAGAGTATCACATTAATTTCCCCTATTCTTGTTAGGGAACTGACCCGCAACATCCGACATCCGTAATCGGATACTTTGACCTCGTGTGTTCCACCCACACAGATGTGAACAACACCATGCATTATATATGAGTCTCACCGACTCTTACTGGGTCATAACCTAGTGCCTCAACCTTTCACCAGAAACTCATAAAAGTCCTCATATCATCTCACATAATCTCATCACTTATAAAATCATATTTTATTAGGTTAGGCACCTCTAATTCATATGTCATACTCTCCCCAACATGCATATTTCCTGACTAACATACATCATCACCTAGAGACTTTCTAAGCATAAAATCACAGATACAACATGTGAGACATACAAAGCATGTTACACATATTAAAATAGTAAAAAAATATTCATGTTATCATAGAGAGTCATATAAAGTATGTTAAACATTTTAAAGCAACCAGCACACACTAAGCCGCTCAACAGTGATAAAATTAAACATCCTCAATTATCATAAAATTAACCTAACAGCGATAAACCTACAATCCCTAAATCATCATTGGTATTACGGGGTAGTCACCAATGTGAATTTGGCATTGTTAATTACTCGCTCACTGGTAGGGTTGAGGTCGCCCTATAACTATTATTGCACATTATCTTACTTAGTCGTTTCTGACGATAGGATGCTTCTTTCTCCCACTTGAACTGTACGCAGATGAAACCGGGATCACGAAACGAACATTCCTCCAAACTTCTCTAATCTGCCACGAAAGGAACACAAGTCTTCGGTGTTCCAAAAATTTACCTGAACACATGTACATGAAGCAGACAATGTCGGTAACCGTAATACGAAAGCGGAACCAAAAACCGATAATCGAACGTAAAGAAAACATCAATACCTTCACTAACGACATATCGACATGCTAAGAGAATAGGCGTACCTTATCCATAGAAAGAAAACAGATGAGGGTTAAGAAGCAGACGTTGCTACGATCTCAACGATGTAGTCGATTTTTTCGTAACAATGACCGGTTTGCCAGCACCAAACTCGGGAACCCCAACTCTTCTTCCCTGACCTTCTCACACTCTCTTTCTTTCTTTCTCTTCTTTGGACTTCTATTTTTGAAAGGTAACTTAATTACTTTTTATCCCGACGAACTTATTTTTTTCCAAATCTTGACAAGCATAATAAAGTGTGGGAATTTCCCACGCTCTAGCGTTCCAACACTTGAACATGGGGTAGTCCCACGTCCTAGCATGGAAGCTCCTTGAGGTGGAAGCCACTGCCCCTTCTGCCACGTGCCTTTAATCCATTTGGCGCATGTCCATTTTGTCCAATCGTTGCATGCTGAAGAGGCAATGCTTAAGCATTCCCCTGCTCCACGCCCTAGTGTCCTGGCACTTAAACACTAGCCATCTGGACGCTCAAGCGTGCTGTGTTTGTTAAGTCTAAGTTTTTGACATCTCTGATTTTGATGAAACCAAACAAAGGATGATTTTAAGTGAACCTTTTGAAAGCCACTAATGTGTGTATTAAGTGTGCAGATCATAAAGCAAGAGTATTCTGGTAAAACAAAAAGTATTAAAGATGCGTCTGTGTTACGCTGCGTCTGAAGAAAGACTTAGTATTTACAAGCCATGAAAATGCGTCTTACTCTAAAACTTTACTGGAAGTCCTTCACTTCACTTTGTTGGTAATGGCTACAATCTCAAGAGAGGGGGTGAATTGAGAGTTTAAAAACTTTTTCAGCAAATTTCAACCAAAACAGAGTATTCTAAAGAAAATTAGTTTTCACTCAATTTTAAATCTCAAGATTCAGATTATTAATCAGATAATGATGATAACAACAAAACACAATCAATTCTATGTAAATCTAATACAAGATTACAGTATAAAGATTCAGTACAAGAGCCCTTAAACAATTTTAACAACGAAGCATGCATATGACAATTGTAAGAAGTTTAAGGGTAGGAAGAACGCGCAAACCGATTTATCCTGTTTCAGCTATCTCTTATGGAAACATACATCCAGTCCCACTCCTCTGTGGTTTTCTCAACTATAATCATAAATTACACTATCCGATTACAACAACACAAGGCTTCACTACCTTGCACAAAACTTCACCAAAAAGCACACTAGCTTTTTCTACCTAAGGATTCCTTTTATCCCTGTTAAAAACCTAAGAGATACCCTCTTTCAAATCTGTGACACAACTAAACGATACCCTCTCTTAAATCATCAAGGCTTCACTACCTTGAAAACCTTCAACAAAAGCACACTTGCTTTGCAACCCAGAGATCCCTTCTATCTCTATAATACAACAGAGAGATACCCTCTCTCTAATCAATAAATTGAATCTTGAATGAAAAAAATATGACTCTAGAAGTCAGATATTACAAATTGAAGCACTTATGAATATCACACTCTTCTCTCGAAGATGAAGCTCAATAGAATCTTGGTTTTTTGTATTTGTAAATTCAAAATGATTAAGTTTATGAAAAATGTTTCTATGAGGTCCTTATATAGTAATTTGAAGAATTAGATCCGTTGGACAAATCATAGAATTAGCTACAAGTGAAACAGATTCAGTTTTGTAGAACTGACAAGAAATAATCTGTGTAGTACATCTGTGTATTCACAGTTTTGAACAGATTATATTCTTTGTACATCTGTGTATTAAACTGAATTTTCAAATTTTACACACGCATACACAGATTAGCATCTTTGTACATCTGTGTATCTCTTGCCCTGTTCTTGAATACACAGATTATGATCTTTTGTACATCGGTGTATATTAGAACACCAACCCAGATCAGCCCATAACTTCATACACAGATTGTGTACATCGATTACACATGGAAGCACAAGTTCTAAGAATCTGAATTGTTCTATACACAGGTGTATATTTTTGTACATATGTGTACTCTTCATATTTTTCAAGAGACAGCTTCGATACACATGTGTACAACACGCGTGTACATAATTTGTAATTTGAAATTTAACTGAACATACACCTGTGTACATCACAGGTGTATAACTTCTCTTAATTTCTTATTCAATTAAAATATTTTGAAAATGCTTTTCCTTGAAAAACTCATTTAATTAACCTTTTTAAAACTTAGTTTTTCCTTATTTTTCCAAGAGCTTTACTACGAGATTAAGCATGCTATTCTTACAATAGCACCTAAGAACTTAAGATCTTCATTCAACTTGGTCTTGATTCTTTGTTCCATGTCATCTCCTTTGAGTCTTTGAATCTCATGAACTACTTTTGTCTTTGTCATGGCATACTTTGATCCTTTGACTTTCCTCTTCATGAGTGAACTTGCAAACACTTGAACACTTTATTAGTGTATAATCAAATTGAAAACCTCATGCAAAATTCACATTGTTTGTCATACATCAAAACCTCAAAAGGGCTTAGTCTTACACACTTATATTCAATAGTGAAGAATATTTTGTTGCATTTTTAAATTAAGAAAATCGAATTCAGAAGCTCAAAGCATTAATCCGTGTTTGAAATTCCTTTTGTTGCAAAATGCAAAATAGCCTTTACCCGGTCGTAGACCCATGTTGCACAAAAAAGGAAAGTCACACCGCCTAAGTCCGAAAAGCAACAAAAAATGCTTTGAATCAAGCTGTACTCTGATAAAGCAATGGTAGCATATACATTCAACTTGTCTTGAAGCTCTCCAACGATCATAAACATTAAATGCAAGTTTAGAACGACTATTTGGCATTAATGAATGAAGAACAAAATTTTACTCATATGAAGAACCCTCCTCAATGGATTAATTACTTATGAGTATAAATAGAATACTTTGAAGATTGTTGAAGAAACATACCCGAACGAACTTACTCAAGCATTCAATACACTTTTCGCATTCAAAGCTCTCTTAAGTTCTTCCCATAAAACTTCTCTGCTCAATCATTTGTATTTATTGAGAAGTCTTTATTGCGGTCATACCAACCTTAAATATTTATTCACTCATTGAGTGTTATTCGGTTGACTTGAAAAGTTGTAATCTGTGAAGCTGCTGCTTCATTCAAATCTTACCTTTTGTAGAGCCTGAAGATGCTTGCTGAAAGAATACTTGTTTGAGTCTGGAGAGGCTAGGTGTGCAAACAATACTTGTTAGTTGAGCCCGCAGAGGCTAGGTGTGCAAACAATACCCATCTGTAACCTGATCAGTTATAATGATAATACTTGGGAAACCAAGGACTGGACGTATCCTAAGGTTTGGGGTGAACCAGTATAAATCTTTGTGTCTACTCTTCTATCTTATCCTTTCAGTTTGCTCTATATTTACTGGGTTGAAAGTGCCAAGTTTTGATTTATCTTATTTTATTTCAGACGCCTCTTTGTGTTAGACCTCTTGTTTGAAAGAAAACCTTGTGAATTGCAAAATGTTAACCAAAACACAATTCAACCCCTTCTCGTGTTTTATATTTGTTCATTTCAGTTGGTACCAGAGCTTAACCTCTAGGTTGATCACTTAACAGTGTTGAGGAAAGATCTTGTTGAACATAAACAATGATGGGGGGATCTAGAACAAGCGGAAGCAACTCAAGAGAATGAGCATCCATGACCAGACCTCCCTTCTTAGATGGAGAAAACTACATCTACTGGAAAGAACGATTTCAATGGTTCATTATGTCCACAAACTCTGATCTATGGGAAGTCATTACTGAATGTCCCTACACTCCAAAGAATGATGACAACACTGACAAACCTAAAGCTCAGTGGACTGCTGCAGAAAAGACTAAATGAGAGTTGAGTCATAAAGCAAGGTATTCCTTGATGTGCGCCCTAAGTCAGGAAGAATTTGAAAAGGTTCATGCATGTGGTCAGCAAAGGAATTATGGGATACTCTTGAAGTAACTCATGAAGGATAAACAAAGGTGAAAGACACAAAGATAAATATGCTTGTACGAAAATATGAGTTATTCACCATGGAAGATGGAGAGAGCATTGCTCAAATGATAGGAAGATTTCGGACTATCACAAATAATCTGAAATCACCGGGAAAAACCTACACCAATGCTTGAGAAATGTCACTACTAACTAGAAAGATTTGGAAGCTATGGAAAAAGAAAGAATTTCAGAAAGGACATACCAACTTTCAAGAAGTTCAACAAAGAAAAGTTCTTCAATGAAAGTAATAACTCGATAAAAGTCTTATAGTTTGCTATGAATGCAAGAAGCCAGGACACATCAAATCTGAATGTCCTCAGTTGAAAAAGCAACCCTTCAAAAAGTTCTATAAAAAGAAAAAGAAAGGGATCATGTCCACATGGGAAGATCTAGATGGCAGTTCATCAGGTAAGGATGCAGAAAGTGAAGAAGCAAACTTGTGTCTTATGGCAGATGCAGATTCCGACTCTAAAGTAATTTCTAATCTTAAGGGATTTCAAGATGCCTCTGATGAATTGATTGAAGAATCTAACTTTTTAACTAAGACTTTCAAAACACTTAAGAGGCAATATGTGAAACTCCTAAAAGAGCATGAACATAAAACTCAAGAGTGTGACAGACTATCTCAGGAAAACAGTAAGCTAAAGGCTGAGAAGCCTAAAGCTGATATCATAGCTGAGACACTACAATCTAAATAAGTTGTCAAGCTTCAATAGAGGGTAGAAGAGGTCACCTCTGATCTTGCTCGTTTTGTTAATGACAGAGATAATCTAACTAAGCTTTTAGGAAGTCAGAAACCCTCTCTTGATAAAACTGGCATGGGATTCATTGACCAAAGCAACATAAAGTACCTAGAAAATATTAGGACAAAAACCCAAATATTTTTATCATAAGGTCAATTCATATTCTAACAAGAATAGTTGTGAAGTCTGTGGAAAAGCTGGACATATTACGTCTAAGTGTATTCACACAAAATAGAAGTTGTCGCAAACTTCAAGAACTAACAAGAAAGGACCCAAGAAAATAAAGGTACCTAAAGCTTTGATTATTCCTATTGCAGATATCCTTAATAGGACAAAGAGCAGACCTATCATGGGACTTGGACAATTGTTGCTCACGACACATGGCAGGGGAAAGGTCTCTGTTCCTAGACCTCTAATCTAAAGATGGAGGTCATGTCACCTTCAGTGGAAACCAGAAAGAAAAGGTTATTGGGATAGGTAAAATTGGTGGGAGATCACCTTTACCATCTATCTCTAATGTTCTTTTAGTTGAAGGATTAAGACATAATATGCTTAGCATAAGTCAATTATGTGATAATGGATACATTGTTTCCTTCACTAAGAATGCATGTATAGTCAAAGACACTAATGGCGGAGTTCTCTTTTTCAGCAAACAGGCAACAAAATCTTTATAAGATTGATCTAATCGAACTATCTCGATCAACGTGTGACCTATTTTGTGTCAAGGGAAGATGAAAGATGGGTATGACATAAGAAGCTGGGATATACTAGTATGAAACAAATAACCAAACTTCAGAAGTATAGACTTGTGAAAGGTCTACCTGATATAAGTTTCAAAAAGGATGTCCTGTGCGATTCTTGTCAATATGGAAAGCAAGTTAGATCCAGCTTTAAACCCAAAAATCTAGTATCATTTTACAGACCATTATAGTTTTTGCATATGGATCTGTTTGGTCCAATAAGTGTTGCTAGTAAGGCAGGAAAGAAATATGGTTTTGTCTTAGTTGATGATTATTCTAGATATACATGGGTACTCTTCTTAACCCACAAGGATGATTCATTCAAGATTTTCTCCGTATTCTGTATGAAAGTACAGAATGAGCAAGGATTCTATATCTCAGCTATCAAAAGTGACTACGGGGGAGAGTGTGAAAATGAGCACTTCAATACATTCTGTGAAGAAAATGGAATTTCTCACAACTTCTCTGCTCCTGGAACTCCTCAGCAAAATGGAGTAGTAAAAAGGAAGAACAGATCTCTACAAGAGATGACTCGAACAATGCTCAATGAAAGAAAACTCCCAAAGTGTTAAGTCTAGGTTTTTGACATCTCAATGAAAGAAAAATCCCAAAGTGTTAAGTCTAGGTTTTTGACATCTCTAATATTGATGAATCCAAACAAAAGAATTATTTTAAGTGAACCTCTTGAAATCCACTAATACGTGTATTAAGTGTGCAGATCATAAAGCAAGAGCATACCAGTCTTAAAGATGCGTCTATATTACGATGCGTCTGAAGAAAGACTCAGTTTATACAAGCTATGATGATGCTTCTTATTCTCTACTATGACTGGAAGTTCTTTGCTTCACTACTATTCGATAGCAAAGAAAATTCCTTTGCAATTTCATATCGAGAAATTTAAATTCAGAAGCTAAAAGCATCAACATGTGCTTGAAATTCTTTTTTTTGCAAAAGGCAAAATGACCTTTACTCAGTCATAGACCCACGTTGCACAAATATGGAAAGTCGTGCTGCCCAAGTCTGAAAAGCAACATACACTGCTCTGAATCAAGCTGCACTCTGATAAAGCAATGCCAACATATACGTTTAACTTGTCTTAAAGCTCTCCAACGACCATAAACATTAAATGCAAGTTCAGAATGACTATTTGGCATTAATGAGTGAAGAACCAAAGTTTACTCATCTGAAGAATCCACCTCAACGGATTTATTACTAACGAGTATAAATAGAAGACTTTGAAGACTGTTGAAGAAACACACCCGAACGAACTTACTCAAGCATTCAATACACTTTTCGCATTCAAAGCTCTCTTAAGTTCTTCCCAGAAAACTTCTCTGCTTAATCATTTGTATTTATTGAGAAGTCTTTATTGCGGTCATACCAACCTTAAATATTTATTCACTCATTGAGTGTTATTCGGTTGACTTGCAAAGTTGTAATCTGTGAAGCTGCTGCTTCATTCAACTCCTATCTTCTGTAGAGTCTGAAAAGGCTTGCTGAAAGAATACTTGTTTGAGCCTGGAGAGGCTAGGTGTGCAAACAATACTTGCTAGTTGAGCCTGTGGAGGCTAGGTGTGTAAAAAATACCCTTCTGTAACCTGATCAGTTATAGTGACAACACTTAGGAAACCAAGTACTGGACGTTGCCCAAAGTTTGGGGTAAACCAGTATAAATCTGTGTTGACTCTCTTATCTCTTTCTTTAAGTTTGCTTTATATTCTCTATGCTAACTGGGTTGAAAGTGTTAAGTTTTCATACCTTATGTTTTACTTCAGATGCCAAAAAACTTTGTGATTTTGAAAAAGTTAACTAAAACACAATTCAACCCCCCCTTCTTGAATTTTATATCTGTTCATTTTAGTTGGTACCGGAGCTTAACTTGTAGGTTGAGCACTTAACAGTGTTGAAGAAAGATCCTGTTGAACAAAAATCATATCGGCTGGAGCTAGCACAAGCGGAAGCAACTCAGGAGAAGGAGCATCCATGACCAGACCTCCCTTCTTCGATGGAGAAGGAGCATCCATGATCAGTAGATGTATCCAAGTACAGAGGTATTATTGGCTCCTTACTCTATCTCACTACTAGTAAGCCATACATAATGTTTAGTGATGTACCATACATGAAATATTGAAATATTGGAATAAGCTATAAGCTATGATACATGAATGAATAGGCTCTGATACGTTGACTATCTTTGAATCTCTAAGTAAATGAAAATGATTTTCCATGATAATGATATGATAACACTTGATCTTTTGAAAGATATCTATGAGACAGGGAGAGAATCAAAGTGAAACAAAGACCATGCTTAATGAAATGTTGCACTCTGATTTATAATTCTAAGGTTAAGAATGGTAAGGTTTGTCATAATAAAAAAGGGGGAGTTTGTAAGACTAAGCCCTTTTGAGGTTTTGATGTATGATAGTGTGATTTCACATCATAATTCCTGTACATTTTTTCATGCATTTTTCATATAGTTTAGCCATATTTGATTTGATTTTATTAGTTTTACCTCAGAACGGGTGAGGCGGTTTCTTGGTGTTGTTTTGCAGGAATTCAAGCAAAAATGCTCAAGATTAGCCATGATGAAGCTTGGATGAAGATAGAGCTTAAAAAGTGTAGAAAATAACACAGACAGAGCCCATCACGGCCTGGCCGTGATGACCCTCACGGGCGTGATCGAGCAATAATTGAGAGAAAAGAAGGCAAAAGTCAGAAGCTGTCACGGCCTAGCCGTGATACCCATCACGACCGTGACATGTTAATGGAGCCAGACCCCCTCTTGGCAGAATCTGTCACGGCCAAGTCGTGACAGCCATCATGGCCGTGACAGATCATTTGGTGAAGGCAGAAGCTATCACGGCCTGCCCGTGATGAGCATCACGGCCGTGATGCTCCAATACTTTGAAAGCGCACCAAGGCAAAAAGCGTCACGGCTAGGTCATGACGGCCATCACGGCCGTGACGCGAATCCTGATTTATAAAAAGGCATGGGCAGAACAGAAGAAAACAGTTTTGAAACCCTAAAGACTCTCTCTGAACCAGGGGCAGCTGCACAAGGATTCTATGGCGTTCCTCCTCCGTTTCATCTATATTTCTTTGGTTTTGGCTATGATCATGAGTAGCTAAACCTCCATTGTTGGGGTTAGGGTAGCTATTTCTGAATTCTCATGTATCTGACTTGATCTTGTAATATGGTTTTTACTTCTTTATTGAGTGATTGATTTTCTGTGCTTAATGCTTGTTGTGGCTAGCACCCCCATGACTTGATTAGTGTTTTGATATGCAATTGGAAAATTCGTATTAGAACCGGAATTGAAATCAATCGCCTAGTAAATATTGTATCTAGGAATGGAACTAGGTTCATAAGCAATCGCGTAATCCCTAATCTTAAGAAAATTCATTAATCTAGGCCACCTAAGGAATTAGGGTCTATTAGTGGATTTAGGCTCTTGCCATCCGAGGAATCGGGGCTTGAGTAATTTAGTGGATTGATTGTCATACTTGAAGTAGAAATTATTTATCAGTTATGTCATTGCATGGGGATGAAGTTTAGTGAACCTAATCCCATCATCGTTCATATATTTGAAGAATTCTTTTAACTGCCTTCCAAGTGTCTGATAGAAATTCTCAAAGAACTTTTTCTGTTATTTGGTTTATTTTAGGTTTTAAATTTGTTTTGGGCTTGATATTTAGTATTGGACCCCCTTCAATCCAAATATCCGCTTAGATAGGAATTGATTCGGTACGTGCTAGTACTTGTCACAGTCCTCGTGGGAACGATAAACGGTCTCACCACCATATTACTTGCACGACTGGGTATACTTGCCCAGATTCGTCAACAAGTTTTTGGCGCCGTTGCCAGGGAATGCGTTTTAATATTAGCATATCCATTTCAGTTACTAATTTGAGCAAAAATTTTTTCTGTTATAATTTGTTTCTGTCATAATTTTCTGTTCTGTTTTTGCTGTCATTTTTCTGGTGTGTTTGCTGTTGTGTGCTAACCTTTACTGCTAACACTCTTGTTTGCTAGACTGTTTGTGTATGCGAGGTACTATCCCAACTGACCAACTCCTCCACGATCCTGAAATTGAAAGAACAGCTAGGGAGAATCGGAGGCAAGCAAGACAACAAAAACTGTTAGAACAACAAGAAGAAGAACAAGAGACTTCCACCTCTCAAGTTCATCAAAAAGAACTCAGAATGGCAGGCAATGGTGAAGGTGCTCCACCACGGAGGACACTTGGTGACTACGGCAATACAAATGTCAATCGGCATGTCACTAGCATAGTGAGGCCTCCAATCAACTGCAACAATTTTGAAATCAAGCCAGCTCTTTTGAATTTGGTTGCACAAAATCAGTTTGCAGGGTCGGAAAAGGAAGATCCTAATAGTCATATCTCCAACTTCATTGAGATATGTGATACGATAAAGCATAATGGTGCCTCTGAGGATGCAATTTGCCTAAGGGTGTTTCCCTTCTCCTTAAGAGATAGGGCCAAGGCTTGGCTCCAATCTCAACCAAGGGGGAGCATTACTACATGGGATGACTTAGAGGCAAAATTTCTGGCAAGGTTCTTCCCCACCTCAAGATTTGTGAAGACAAGGGGTGACATCGTAAGCTTTGCTCAACAAGAAGGTGAGACTCTGCATGACGCCTGGGAAAGGTTCAAGGAATTGCTCCGAAGATGCCCAAATCATGGGTTTGATGATCATACCCAAATGCAAACATTCTTTAATGGGTTGAGGCCGTCAACCAGGTATATGTTGGATGCCTCAACTGGAGGTTCCATGAACACCAAGACAGCAGAGGAAGCACTGATTTTGATAGAGGCTATGGCATCAAATGACTATTTGATGCATCATGATCGGGGTCCCACATCAAGAAGGGGAGTGTTGGAGTTAGATTCACAATCTGCACTTTTGGCTCAGAACAAGCTCATGACACAACAACTGGAGTCCATTACCAAGCAACTATCTCAACTCCCACAACAACTCCAAACTGTTCAAGGGACAACCATGCCACCTCAACAGGTAATGCGATGTGATTTTTGTGGAGGAGATCATGATAATGGAAGATGTGAGGCACCGCCTAGTCCCCATGAGGAAGCTAATTATATGGGGAACTATGGGCAGCCAGGGAACAAGCAATACTCCAACAAATACAACTAAGGATGGAGGAATCAAACAAGTTCTGGTTGGAAAAAAGATGCCGGGCAAGCAATCAAGCCTCATCCCACACAACAGCCTCTTCCTACACAACCGCCTCAAGACCGAATTTCTATCTTGGAGAACACCCTCAATCAATTCATGCAAGTGTCCATGACAAACCAGAAAAACACAGATGCTTCTATAAAAAACTTGGAGGTTCAAGTTGGACAAATTGCAAAGCACCTAGCGGAGCAATCTAGCAGCAGTTTTTCAGGTAATACTCAAACCAATCCTAAAGAGCATTGCAATGCTGTTGTTTTGAGGAGTGGTAAAAGTCTTGAGAATGTGAGCGGTGAGCCTTTGTTGAAAAATGAGAGAGTTGCTGAAAAAATAGAGGTAATTGCTGAAAAAGCTGATTTGAATAAGGAAAAAGGCAAAGAGGTTGTAATAGAGGAAGAAGACAAGAGGGAGAAGCTAGTGGATGAGAATTCAATTTTGAGGAGGAGTAAAAGTCAGATTTTGAAAGATGGAGACAAGCCTCAAGAGATCCCCTCTTATGTGAAGTTGCCATATCCTCATTTGAGCAAGAGAAGGGAGAAGGAATAACAGTTTGCCAAATTTCTTGACATTTTCAAGAGATTACAGATTAACATACCCTTTGCTGAAGCACTAGAGCAGATGCCCACTTATGCAAAGTTCATGAAGGAGTTGCTCACGAAGAAAAGAAAATTCAAAGAAGGTAAGACTGTTGCGTTGACATAGGAGTGTAGTGCGATACTTCAGAGGAAGCTACCTCCAAAACTTAAAGATCCTGGTAGTTTTACAATCCCTTGCACTATTGGGAGTGTTGCTATTGGGAAGGCCTTATGTGACTTGGGAGCGAGTATCAATTTGATGCCGCTTTCAATTTTGAACAAGCTTGGAGGTGGTGAGGTGAAACTGACAAGGATGGCATTGCAACTAGCCGATAGATCCATCAAGCGTCCTTATGGTATTTTGGAAGATGTTCTGGTAAAAGTGGATAAGTTTATCTTCCCAGCGGATTTTGTGATACTAGACATGGAGGAGGATGCAGAAGTCCCGCTTATATTGGGGAGACCTTTTCTAGCGACTGGTCGCGCTTTGATAGATGTACAAAAAGGCCAACTGCGATTCAGAGTGCAAGATGAAGAAGTCACTTTCAATGTGTTTGAAGCTATGCATCGCCCGAGTGATGAAGAGGATTGTTTCCGCGTGGACATTGTGGATATAGTGGCTAAAGAAGTCGTTGCACATCAGCACCACTCCTCTATTCCTGAGAAGATGGAAGAGCTCAACATGAAAGCAACTCTGAAGCTCTGCAAGACAAATGATACATCAAATGGTGATGAGGTTGGATCTGCTCGTCATGTGGAAACAGAACTTCCGCCGGGAGGGAGTAAGGATAGGACCACGAGGCTCAGAGTTAAAAGGCCAAGGAGGAAGCGCAATTATTGGCGTTATTTATAAGCAAAACTAGCTCTTTGAAGGAGTTCCATTGAAGAGAAGTGTTCTTGCACCTCTACGCGCCAGTAGGCCGGTTAATTAAAAGAAGCCCGTCAAGCTAGTGACGTTAAAGAAGCGCTTATTGGGAGGCAACCCAAGTTCTCTTTTCATTTTTCCTTTTGTTTTTGATTTTTCCCTCTTGAATAATTTGAGAAGATCAAGAGGAAAATATCATAGATTAATAGGTTTGTTAAGTGTTTTCAGGGAAAGGAGGAAGGAGAAGCAAAAAGGGCAGAGACAACAAAGTCAGTAACCATCACGCCCAGGCCGTGACACCGGTCATGGCCGTGATGAGCCAGAGTTGAAGATTAGAAAGGATCACGGCTAGGCCGTGATCCCCATCACGGCAGTGATGGAAGGACCCTGAAGATCAGAGAGCATCACGGCTAAGCCGTGATGGAGGTCACGGCCGTGACAGGCTACTCCTATGAACCAGAATGCATCACGGCCTACCCGTGATAAGCATCACGGTCGTGACCCAGTTTTCATGCAATTCCTTCTGACTAGGCATGTGAACCAGCTCTCGTTACCGCCTCGGTAAGTCGTTCCAATTTTTCTTTCCTCTCTCCAACTTTGAATATTTACATTGGGGACAATGTAAGTTCTTAAGCTTAGGGTAGGGGTATTTTTGCATTTGTTCATAATGCATTCATATAGTTTTGCATGATAGCTTTGCATGTTCACATGATTAGATTGCCCCTTGCCTGAATTTTGCATCCAATTGTGAGAACTAAGTGCCAAATAATTTGAGATAGTGAATTTTTGAACCCAATTTTCTTTATTCTTGTGATAAGGCTGCAAATGAAAATGCTTGAGATGATCTGTGATAGTTGATAATTAGCATATGGTTCCGTAGATTTGTGTTTCTCATTGATCTTTGAACTATAAAATGTGAGATTTTGAGCCAAAAGGGGTACTCACTAAATCTACCCCATTCTTTGTGATAGAGTGTTATTCCTCTTGGACTGTATTTCTCTAGAACTTGACTTGAAACCGTTTCAAAGCTTAAAAATTTTGAAAACATTTTTGAAAATGATTGAGGCACTAGGTATTTTTCCGGCCTTCTGAGCTTTGAATGACTAAATGCTACCCCTTAGTTGCCCAATTTTGAGCCTGAAAGAATAAAATACTTTTCTTGGTACCCTAAAATATTTTGATAAATATGCTTGGTAGGATACCTTCTAAAGTATTACAAAAAGGGTGAAAAAGGTAGTTGAAAAAAGTATGGGATAAAAGAATCAGAAAAATATTTCTCTTGAGTTGAAAAATCTCCCCTTCTCCAAGCAAAAGAAAAATATATAGAGAAGGGGATGACAAAAAGAAATGAGAAATAAGATGAAAAGAAAGAAAGGTGGCGAAAGTGAATCGAAACCCAAAAGGGTATTTTAGAAGGTGTCATGATTTGCAATGCTTAATGTTTTGTGTAGCCTTTTGAAATGTCCTTTTCTTGATTGCCCCACCTAACGATAAATCCCATGGCCCCGTTACAACCAAAGCCAAATACCTCTTGATTCTTAATTGTTTTCATTAATAAAGTAGAGATTTGGTTGATAGTCAAGCCTATGGTAGAATTCATTCCTTGAGGAAAATGGAGCGAATTGTTTTATATCCCTAACACTTGAGTGAGGTGAGAAAGAGAGCCAAGCAAATGAACAAGCTTGGGGTGATCTTCAGGTGAGAAAGAGTGCCCTAATCGGTGAGAATATGAGTCTAAGAAACCTAAGCCCCTAATTGGACTTGAAACTGATTGTCTCTTGCTGAATTATTTGAGATGCCTGTTACTTGGATTATTTACTCGGGTTCTTCACTATCCGTGATCTGATTGTCTATATCTTCTGGCCTTAGTGATTGCTTGAGGACAAGCAATTGAATAAGTTTGGGGTGATTTGATAGTGTGATTTCACATCATAATTCCTGTACATTTTTGCATGCATTTTTCATATAGTTTAGGCATATTTGATTTGATTTTATTAGTTTTTACCTCAGAACGGGTGAGGCGGTTTCTTGGTGTTGTTTTGCAGGAATTCAAGCAAAAATGCTCAAGATTAGCCATGATGAAGCTTGGATGAAGACAGAGCTTAAAAAGTGAAGAAAATAACACAGACAGAGCCCATCACGGCCTGGCCGTGATGACCCTCACGGGCGTGATCGAGCAATAATTGAGAGAAAAGAAGGCAAAAGTCAGAAGCTGTCACGGCCTAGCCGTGATACCCATCACGACCGTGACATGTTAATGGAGCCAGACCCCCTCTTGGCAGAATCTGTCACGGCCAAGTCGTGACGGCCATCATGGCCGTGACAGATCATTTGGTGAAGGCAGAAGCTATCACGGCCTGCCCGTGATGAGCATCACGGCCGTGATGCTCCAATACTTTGAAAGCGCACCAAGGCAAAAAGCGTCACGGCTAGGTCATGACGGCCATCACGACCGTGACACGAATCCTGATTTATAAAAAGGCACGGGCAGAACAGAAGAAAACAGTTTTGAAACCCTAAAGACTCTCTCTGAACCAGGGGCAGCTGCACAAGGATTCTATGGCGTTCCTCCTCCCTTTCATCTATATTTCTTTGGTTTTGGCTATGATCATGAGTAGCTAAACCTCCATTGTTGGGGTTAGGGTAGCTATTTCTGAATTCTCATGTATCTGACTTGATCTAGTAATATGGTTTTTACTTTATTGAGTGATTGATTTTCTGTGCTTAATGCTTGTTGTGGCTAGCACCCCCATGACTTGATTAGTGTTTTGATATGCAATTGGAAAATTCGTATTAGAACCGGAATTGAAATCAATCGCCTAGTAAATCTTGTATCTAGGAATGGAACTAGGTTTATTAGCAATCGCGTAATCCCTAATCTTAATGGAAATTCATTAATCTAGGCCACCTAAGGAATTAGGGTCTATTAGTGTATTTAGGCTCTTGCCATCCGAGGAATCGGGGCTTGAGTAATTTAGTGGATTGATTGTCATACTTGAAGTAGAAATTGTTTATCAGTCATGTCATTGCATGGGGATGAAGTTTAGTGAACCTAATCCCAACATCGTTCATATATTTGAAGAATTCTTTTAACTGCCTTCCAAGTGTCCGACAGAAATTCTCAAAGAAATTTTTCTGTTATTTTGTTTATTTTAGGTTTTAAATATGTTTTGGGCTTGATATTTAGTATTGGGCCCCCTTCAATCCAAATATCCGCTTGGATAGTAATTGATTCGGTACGTGCTAGTACTTGTCACAGTCCTCGTGGGAACGATAAACGGTCTCACCACCGTATTACTTGCACGACTGGGTATACTTGCCCATATTCGTCAACAATGTATGACAAACAATGTCAAATTTATATGAGTTTTTCAATTTGATTATACACTAATAAAGTGTTCAAGTGTTTGCAAGTTTACTCATGAAGGAGAAAGTCAAAGGATCAAAAGATGAAACGACAAAGATAAAAGAAGATCATCAGAATCAAAGATTCAAAGGAGAAGACATGGAACAAAGCATCAATACCAAGTTGATTGAAGTCCTTAAGTTCTTAGATGCTATTGTAAGAATAGCATGCTTAATCTCTTAGTGAAGCTCTTGGAAAATTAAGGAAAAAATAAGTTTTCAAAAGATTAATTAAATGAGTTTTTCAAGGAAAATGATTTTCAAAATATGTTAATTGAAAGAGGAAATTAAGTGAAGTTACACACTTGTGTATTACACATGTGCATGTTCAGTTAATTTACAAAATACAAGTGAAAACCTTTCTGTACTCGCGTGTTGTACACACGTGTATCAAAGCTGTTTCTTGAAAAATATGAAGAGTACATCGTTGTATAAAACTATACACATGTGTATAGATCATTTCAGAAGCTTAAGAACTTATGTTTTCATGTGTAATCGATGCACACAATCAGTGTATGAAGTTATGAGCTAATCTGTGTATTCATGAACAAAGCAAGAGATACACAGATGTACAAAGATACTAATCTGTGTATGCGTGTGCTGGAGTTCAAAAATACGTTTAATACACAGATGTACAAAGATAGTAATCTATGTACGCGTGTGCAAGAGTTGAAAAATCAGTTTAATACATAGATGTACAAAGAACATAATCTGTGTACGCGCTTTACAAAAGTTCAAAAAACTGTGAATACACAGATGTACTACACAGATTATTTCGTGTCACTTTTACAAAACTGAATATGTTTCACTTGTAACAAATTCTATGATTTGTCCAACGGATCTATTTCTTCAAATCACTATATAAGGACCTCATAGAAACATTTTTCAACAACTTACTCTGAATTGACAAACATGAAAATCTAAGTTTCCATTGAGCTTCACATTTGAGAGAAAAGTGTGATATTCATTAGAATTTCAATTTGTACAATATGACTTTTAGAGTCTTATTTATTTTATTCAGTATGAGAATTGCTGAAGATAAGAGAGGGTATCTCTTAGGTTTTGACTAGGATGTAAGGGATCCTTGTGTAGAAAAGCAAGTGTACTTTTTGGCAAAGTTTTGTGCAAGGTGGTGAAGCCTTGTGTTGGTGTAATCGGATAGTGTAATTTCTGATTATAGTTGAGGAAACCACAAAGGTGTGGGGCTGGATGGTGTGGGACTGGATGTAGGCTTAGCAGAGGATGTAGCTGAACCAGGATGAATCAGTTTGCGCATTCTTCGTACCCTTAAACTTCTTACAATTGTCATATGCATGCTTCTTTGTTAAAGTTGTTCAAGTGCTCTTGAAACTGAGTCTTTATGTTGTAATCTCGTGTTAGATTTACATATAATTGATTGTGCTTTACTATCATCATCATTTCTTGTTTAATAACCTGAATCTTGAGAATTGAAATGGAGCGAAAATCAATTTTCTATAGAAAACTCGATTTTTAGTTTAAAGTGCTAAAAAGTTTTTAAACTCTCAATTCACCCCCTCTTGAGATTGTAGCCATTACCAACAAGTGGCATCAGGGCTAAGTCTCTTTTTACAAAGCTTAATAGCTTCAAGATATGGCTACAAATGACATCCAAGGTGATGGCGCTTCTCACTCTAGACCTCCTGCCTTTATTGGTAGCAAATACATGTATTGGAAAGAGAAAATGCTTATCTTTCTTGAGGCTTTTGGTTTAGACATATTAGATGCAGTTGAAAATGGTCCCTATGTCCCCTTTACTCCTGATGATAAGGGAAATAAAAAGGATAAACTAAAAGATGAATGGAATGATGATGATAAGAAAAAAGTTGGTTATAATGCTAAAGCAAAGAATATTATAACAGCTTCCTTGAATTATGATGTGTTTTTCAGGGTCTCCTATTGTAAAACAACAAAGAAACTATAGGATACTCTCCAACTAACTCATGAAGGAACCAATGATGTAAAAAGAGAAAGGATGAATGCACTAGTTCATGAATATGAACTCTTTCACATGAAGAATGGTGAGGAAATAGATGAGCTGCAAAAGAGGTTTACATCCATTGTGAACTAGCTAGAAGGACTTGGAGTTTCTATCTCGGGTGAAAAACAAATCAACAAGATAATGAGGTGTTTGAGTCGTGAATGGAAGCCAAAGATCACTGTAATTGCTAAATCTAAGGACCTAGACACCATGAAGATTGCTACTCTATTTGGTAAATTGAAAGAACATGAATTGGAGCATGATAGATTGAAAAGCCATGAAGATAAGGAGAAGAAGAAAAGAGGACTCTCACTCAAGGTGTAACACCCAGATTTTCATATAAAGGATTATGTTACTATGGATGCCTAGGTGTTGTTGTTATTATTGTTATTAATGAAGTTAGTATTGTTATTTATATATGATTTTGTAAGTGATTTTATATGTTAATATATAATATGTGTTTTTGTTAATAATAAGTGATTAAGAAATATATTATGAGATATCATATGATTTAGTATTTAAATCGAGATAGTGTATCTCCTAGGTTTTAGTCCCAGAATTAATCAGATTTGAGTCCTTATTAATATAGGAGAATCCTCTTTTTGATTATCTCTTAAGATCTTATCATAATCTCCTAAGGATCCCATCTAAAAATAACTATCAAATATGTCGCTATACTTCCATCGAACTTTTGACCATCTTAGAGTCCAATTTAGGATTTGGTCATTAGACATTAGTTTGTAGATATTTATCAGAGCTTTCTAACGACACCAATAACGCCTCAATCCGAAACCTGTAGCTTAAGTTATGGTCAAAATACCGACCTGTATACAATTTAGGCTGAAATAGGAACCCGTTATGCCCTAACTTGTATTTATACCATAAGACTCGACCTAAACCATATTTCTCCATTGTTAACCTCATAATAGCTGCCTCTCTTCATATTTCTTAGTTTTACCTTGAACCCTTTGAAGTTCTTAGAGTTTGTGAGTTCCTTTGGGAGAGAAGTTACACGTGTTAGCATCGTTTAAGGTAACGTAGTTATCCCTCCCGAATCTCCTTTTCCCTTCTTTTGAATTGGGGATTAATTGGTTGTCCTCTTCTCTTCTTGTTTGGCCAAGGCTTGAGGAAATCGTCGAGCCGATCGAGGGAACGTGTCTAGTTTGCCAGCGTTATCATTTTGGGAATCTTCATACCAGGTGTGGGGAGGAGGAATAGTATTGACATGTAGGCGTTGGGGGTAGCGTAAGATGAAGGGTTAACCCATGACCCTGTCATATGTTGTTGTCTATTTGATGTTAATTGATGTATGTATGATATGATTATAATGTTAATGGCATGCTTTAATTGTTATACTGTTTTATGTTAATTATTGATGATGTATGAATTTATGGTATCGGTATGCCCAATTGAGTATGATGTTTAATGATGCCATGAATGTCTATGATGATGATGATGCTATTATGATGATGATGTTGTTATGATTATGAGGATGCTGTTATGATAATGATGATGATGTGGTGCTCCGTTTGAGTGTTGATTGTTGGGTATGTTAATGCCAATAATGACGTTAATAAGACTATAACCAATTAATAGGGCTTGTTAATGATGTTAAGATGTTAAAATACGTTAACAATGATAATAAGATTTAAGGGATGTTTTTCCAGTTGTTCATAAGATATGAATATAGTGTGAGATGTAAGGTTATGTTCATAGGGCTTAGTTAAAACCCTAGGATTGATTAGTGAGTATTCTAGGAACATTAATAACGAAGTTATGATTAAAGGATTAATTTCCCGTGACGATAAGACATGAATATTAATAAAGAACAATTAAAATTAATGAAGCTGATGTTGGATGGATTTGTTTAAAGCCAACAGGTTGAATTTGTGATTTGTCCCAAGGATTTGGGAAAGGGTTTCTGATCTTTCTGCCCAGATCAGTATGACCAAGCTCCATCGAGCACGGCCGTGCTTAACAGGGAGCACGCCCGTGCTCCAGTCTGAAATCCAGAGCGGGCGCACAATTGAGCACGCCCGTGCTCAGCAGGCAGCACAACCATGCTTGCCTGCAGGTCCAGCACACCCGTGCTGAGGGTGAGCACGCTCGTGTTCACCTGACCAGAACAGAACCAGAATGCTGAAAACATGTTTTCTACCCTAAAGTATCCAATTAATGAAATAAGACATCAAATGAAGAAAAGATGAGTTAGATAACTTAAAGATGTTGTTCTGTACCTTGGTAACTGATTGGCCAAGGGGGCCTTGATGTTTAATGGTCAAGGTGTTGAGCTCTGTACCTGATCAGTCGGAGTGTTAATAATAAAAGTGGAAAGAAGATGTTTTGTACCTTGGTAGCCTAGCGTTCGCTCCAAGGGGGACCTCGATAGCTGAGTGGTTGAGGTGTTGAGCTCTAGTGCTTATTGGCCAGAGTGTTGTTGTTTTGTACCTTGGTAGCCGAGGGGCCAAGGGGGTCTTGATGCGTAATGTCAAGGTGTTGTTAAAA
Source organism: Sophora flavescens (assembly GCA_030762895.1). Classification (NCBI taxonomy): domain Eukaryota; kingdom Viridiplantae; phylum Streptophyta; class Magnoliopsida; order Fabales; family Fabaceae; genus Sophora; species Sophora flavescens. The sequence goes on from CM061064.1 coordinate 145,846,851, forward strand.
GATATTGGACCTTGGTAGCCGAGTGGCCAAGGGGGGACTTGATGCTTAATGGTCAAGGTGTTGAGCTCTGGTGCTTTTTGGCCAGAGTGTAAGTGAAAAGATTATGTGATAAAAGATTAAACACTAAAGATGAAAGATAATGTTGATGATGATGAACTTGGGTAGCCGAGTGGCCCAAGCGGAGGTGGTGATTGTTGGTTGTGTGTTGTGTTGCACATTCATGCATTGGAGTAGTGGAGTTGCGTTGCATCTCATAACATACTTTCTTCGTAATGATATATATATATATATATATATATATATATATATATATATATATATATATATATATATATATATATATATATATATGACATTGATGTGATGAGATGGTTGTTTTGACATGTTATGTTTATATGATGCTTGTTCATCTCGCTAACTGCTTCTATGCCGTTATGTTGATATATATGTTTTTACTCCCCGTCTTTTGTTGTTGCCTTGCATGTACCCCTTTTTGTGTTATGTAGAGGACAGTGAGCAGCGTGCTGAGGAATGACTCTGAGGAGCCGCTTTAGTTGTTATCCGATTTGTTTTAACGGATCGGTTATACCAGCTCTGTAATGTGACATCGGGGTTGGGTTATATGTTTTGTTTATGTTATGTTATCCTTTAAACATGTTTTATTTCTGTGTTGAGACCTTGTTACAATGTGGTATCCTTTACCTGTTGGCTTTCTTTTGTAATAAATGATATGCATGTGTTTATCTAATTTCCAAAAACTAACTATTTCCTTCTATGTTATCGCATTATAAATACATGTGGGGTAGAGGGTGTCACACAAGGCTCATGTATCTAAAAAACCAATAGAAAGTGATGAAGATGAGGACCTTGATGAAGGTGAAGAATCCGAAGAAGAAGATATGGGATTGCTTGTGAGGAAATTTAGAAGATTCATAAAAAAGAATATAAACAAGAAGCAATTTAATTTTCCTACCTAGAAGAACACAAACAAAGGTGAAAGCTTTTCCTCTACAATCAAATGCTTTGAATGTGGAAAGATTGGACACTACAAGAATGAATGTCCAAAGCTGCAAAAGAAAGAAAAGTATGACAAAAATGACAACAAAGAAAAGAGAGGAAGAAAGCCTAGAAGAGCAAACATTGCTTGGGAAGAGAATGATATGGATTCCACTAGTGAATCTGAAAATGAAGAAGCCAATCTATGTCACATGGAAAGTCATCAAAGTGATAGTGAAATCGAGGTAAATAACACTTCTCCTACCTATGTTGAGTTACAAGATGCCTTTGATGAATTGCATGAAGAGTATGTTAAAATTGGCAAACAACTTATTTCTTCTAGAAAGATAATTGCAAAACAATGTAATGATTATGCATCTTTACAAATAAAGCTTAAAGAACTAGAGGCTAAGAATTTACAATTGCTTGCATCTAGTTCAACTTGCACCAAATACACTACACTAGAAAAGGAAGTTGAAAAGCTGAATGTTACTCTATCTAAATTCACAATGGGTAGATATAACTTGAATGCCATCTTAGGATAGCAAAAGGGTGTTTATGATAAAGCTGGAATTGTTTATAAGCCAAAGAAACATGAAAAATCTTTTAAGAAGCTTTTTGTTGCATCTAGCTCTTCAAATAGTCCTTTTGTGAAATATTATTATTGTTTATAGAAAGATCATACAGCTACAACTTGTAAACTCGGAAAGAATCTACATGTTGGCATTAAGCAAATTTGGGTTCCAAAACGAGCTACCAACACTAAAGGACCCAACCAGATTTGGGTACCTAAAGAAAAAGCATGAAAATTCTATTTTGTAGGTGCGTTTGAAGGCCAAGAACTCAAGTTGGTATTTAGATAGTGGCTGCTCCAAACACATGATAGGAGACATCACAAATTTTACTTCCTTCACTCCCAAAGAAGGTAGAAATGTCACCTATGGTGATAACAACAAAGGAAGAATTCTTGGTGTTGGCACAATAGGTAAAAGTCCAACAACTAAGATTGAAGGTGTTCTCTAAGTGGAAGGACTCAAACACAACCTACTAAGCATAAGCCAACTATGTGATAAAGGGTACAAGGTAGACTTTAACTCAAATAGTTGTATAATTGAAGCTAGACATGATTGTAACATGAAATTGATTGGAAATAGAACTAATAACATCTATATGCTAGACTTAGACAATTTATCTTCTAGTGATGCATGTTACTTGATTTCTAAAGAAGAAGAAAATTGACTTTGGCATAGGAGAATAGCTCATATTCACATGGATCTAGCTCATATTCACATGGATCACTTGAACAAATTGATTTCCAAAGAACTTGTAATTGGTTTACCTAAGAAGAAGTTTATAAAATATGGTTTCTGTGATGCTTGTCAAAAAGGTAAACAAGTGAAAACTTCTTTTAAAGCTAAAAACATTGTTTCAACTAGTAGACCATTACAATTGTTGCATATGGATCTTTTTGGACCTTCTGGAACAAAAAGTTTTGGTGAAAATCTTTATGCTCTTGTAATTGTTGATGATTACTCTAGATTTACTTGGACATACTTTTTAGCACAGAAGAATGAACCCTTAAAAGCTTTTAAGAAAATGGCTAAGTTTGTTCAAAATGAGAAACACATGAAAATTGTATCAATTATGAATGATCATGGAGGTGAATTCCAAAATGAGGAGTTTGATAATTTTTGTGATGAACATGGCATACAACATGATTTTTTAGCCCCTAGAACTCCACAGCAAAATGGGGTAGTTGAATGGAAAAATAGATCTTTTGAGGCGATTGCTAGAACCATGTTGATTGACTCTAATGTACCAAACTACTTTTGGGCAGATGCTGTAAATATAGCTTGCTATGTGCTTAATAGAGTCCTCATTAGACCAATTTTAAATAAAATTCCCTATGAGTTGTATAATGGAAGGAAACCAAACATTGCTCACTTTCATGTCTTTGGTTGTAAGTGTTTTGTGCTAAATAATGGCAAGGATAATCTTGGTAAATTTGATAGCATATTAGAGTATTTTTCTAATCTTGGTTGTAAGTCTTCTGTACATATTAAATTTGATGAGTCCAACCCCAAAAAGTTGGGAAAGGATGTTTTTGATGATGTTGCAGAACCTCTTGAAGATGAAGTGAAACTTGATGAAGAAAAGTACAACAATGAGGACAAAGAACTTGAAGAGAAAGACATGGAACCTCAAGCTGAAATCCAGCAAGACAACCTTCCTAAAGAGTGGCAAGTATCAAAGAATCATCCTCTAGACAATGTCATTGGTGAGATCACCAAAGGGATGTCCATGATGGGAGAGCTCATATTCTTTCTTGGACTTCAAATAAAAAAATGCCATGATGGAACCTTCATAAGACAAACAAAGTATTGCAAAGAATTGCTAAAGAAGTTTGGGATGGAGAATGCAAAGGAGATGGCAACACCATTGAGTCCAGCTTGCTACTTGGACAAAGATGAACATGGTAAATCAGTAGATGTATCCAAGTACAGAGGTATTATTGCTCCTTACTCTATCTCACTTCTAGTAGGCCAGACATAATGTTTAGTGATGTACCATACATGAAATATTGAAATATTGGAATAAGCTATAAGCTATGATATATGAATTAATAGGCTCTTATACATTGACTATCTTTGAATCTCTAAGTAAATGAAAATGACTTTCCATGATAATGATATGATAACACTTGATCTTTTGAAAGATATCTATGAGATAGGGGGAGAATCAAAGTGAAACAAAGACCATGCTTAATGAAATGCTGCACTCTGATTTATAATTCTAAGGTTAAGTATGGTAAAGTTTGTCATAATCAAAAAGTGGAGTTTGTAAGACTAAGCCCTTTTTAGGTTTTGATGTATGACAAACAATGTGAATTTTATATGAGTTTTTCAATTTGACTTTATACTAATAATTGTTCAAGTGTTTGCAAGTTTACTCATGAAGGACAAAGTCAAAGGATCAAAAGATGAAATGACAAAGATCAAAGAAGATCATGAGACTCAAAGATTCAAAGGAAAGACATGGAACAAAGCATCAAGATCAAGTTGTTTGAAGTCCTTAAGTTCTTAGATGCTATTGTAAGAATAGCATGCTTAATCTCTTAGTGAATCTCTTGGAAAATTAAGGATAAACTAAGTTTTCAAAGGATTAATTAAATGAGTTCTTCAAGGAAAAGGATTTTCAAAATATGTTAATTGAAATAGGAAATTTAGTGAAGTTATACACCTGTGTATTACATATGTGTATGTTCAGTTAATTTACAAAGTACAAGTGAAAACCTTTCTGTACACGCGTGTTGTACACGTGTGTATCAAAGCTGTTTCCTGAAAAATATGAAGAGTACATCGGTGTACAAAACTATACACATATGTATAGATCATTTCAGAAGCTTCAGAACTTATGTTTCCATGTGTAATCTGTTGGAACCAAAGTGGTTTTAGATTTAATAATCTCTAAGTTTTGATGCTAACAAAAGGATTAAATTTACTTGGCAAAGTGTTAGTTGAGATCTAACTTGTGCTTTCAGCTATGCAGGAATACGTTAATATAAGTAAAATAAACTTGGGATAAGTTTTCATTGAAAAATACGCGTCCACCCTTGTAGACGGGCTGCTCAAAAACTTTGGTAAAGTTACATCTTTAGACTGGTTTGCTTAAGTAGACGAAGCTCTAAATATTTGATAGACGAATACCAAAATAACTTGTTTAGATACAGCAAGTCCAAAGACTTGATAATAAGCTTGTCCATCTTGCCATGTAAGCAGACGGAAGTAATTAGTACAAGTGGATGAACTGAAACATAAAGTAATATAGTAGACGGGCTCTAATCGCCACATCACCAGATGGAGATCTTTATAACTCTTTAAGGAATAGCAAGTCCGAAGACTTGATAGACAAAAGGATATGCCACGTCATCAGACGAGCAAACTAAAATATTGAACAGACTTAGTCTCTCATATAACTAAGTAGATGAAGTTTCTTTTTAGACGAGCTCCATCTTAGAATGAATTAAATGCAATCCGAATCTCTTGAATTTATTTCAAATGATGATATTTATTTCAATAGAATATTTGTTCTTCATATTTGTTTTATCTGCTTTAATGTTTCACCTTGTTGTAAAAGAAACATAGTACTATAAAGAAATGCAAAAAGCAGAATCGTACAAAAAGATACTGCAAAACGATCTGTACGATGACAACTCTATGACTGAAAAAGCTGAATTATACACAAAGAAGGAATAACAAGTGCTCAAGCTGCAATACTCAGAGGAGCAAGCCTCCAATTTCATGCTACCTTGATAACCAAGAGTACTATTCAACATTGCCACAATCAAGCTATCAGTCACAACGGATATCATGCATTAAATGCTATCTCTAAATGGGATTATTCAAAGTAACCGTTGAAGAAAAGAAGAAGGTCACTATAAATAGAAGACCTGAAGAGCAATATCAATAATCATTCATTCTAATATTATTTCAAGAGCAAGAGTCTGTATTCTTTAGTTTGAATATTGTTGTAATATTCAACTGATCTTAAACTGTCATATTCTCACACATAGTGAGTTAGGAAGATCAAACATTATATCTCTGTGTTAGAGTTAGAGCCTGAAGAGGCTTGGTAAGAAAGAAGTACTTGTAGCCTGGAGAGGTGTTGAATACTTGGTTGTAATCTATTTGGAGAAATAGTGGATAAATCCTTCAAGTCGAAGGGACTGGACGTAGCTCTTGGTTGGAAGAGAGTGAACCGGGATAAAATCTCTCGTGTGAATCTTCTATCCTTAAACTCTTCAGTTTTATTTGCTTATACTAATTGTGGGGTTTTGATATTGCTTTTGTTAAAGTCTTTTAAAAATGATCTTTGACTTTGTGTTTGCTTCTGTTTCTAATCTCCTTGAGTGCAAAAAATGTTTTAAAGGTCGTTTTCAAAAATTATTAAGAAACACAATTCAACTCCCCTTCATGTGTTTGCCTGTGTCAACTTCAGTTGGTATCAGAGCTCAGCCTCGAAAGGGTTGAGCATCTAACAAGTGCTGAGGGAGTACGATCCAAAAACCATGGATTCAGAAGGACAAGCTATCAACAGACTTCCTCTCTTTGATGGTTCTGATTATGACTACTAGAAGAAGAGGATGATGGAATTTTTGGATGCACAAAGTCTAGACATCTGGGAGCTCATAGAAACTGGTTATACCGAACCCAGAAATGAAAATGGAGCTGCTGTTGCTAGAGCAGACTGGACAACAGATCAAAAGGCAAAGCATCAACTCAATCTCAAAGCTAAGCATTATTTGATGTGTGCCATCACCAGATCTGAACATGACAAATCACAGCTGCAATACTGCTAAAAAAATCTGGGATACTCTTGCCCTAGCTCATGAGGGCTCCTCACAAGTTAAGGAATCCAAGATCAGCATGCTGGTTCATCAGTATGAGCTATTCAAGATGGGTGAACATGAAACATAGACCAAATCTTTGGAAGATTCCAAACCATCCCCAACAGTCTTAGATCTCTCGGAAAAGTTTATGAAAATAGAGATCATGTCAGAAAAATCCTGAGAAGTCTATCCAAGCAATGGAGACCCAAAGTGACTGCTATTCAGGAATCCAAAAACTTGAATACACTCTCTCTGGAAGAGCTCCTTGGATCTCTCAAGGTTCATGAACTTGAACTTAATGAGGAAGAAAATTCCAGAAAAGGAAAATCTATTGCCCTAAAGGCAAAGAAAGAAAGTTCATCAAAAGTTCTCAAAGCTGTTGAGTCATCTGATGAGTCTTAATCTTCTGATGATAATGAAGGATCAGATGAGGATGAATTATCCTTTATCTCTAGGAAGATTCAACATATGTGGAGAAAGAAAGGTGGTTTCAGAAGGAAGAAACTCCACAAAAAGTTTTCAAAGGAGAAGTCAAACTCCAAGGAAAAAGGTCCACCCTTGTGCTTTGAATGCAAGAAACCTAGTCATTTCAAAGCTGATTGCCCCGAGCTAAAGGACAAAAAGAAATTCTTCACAAAGAAGAAAGGCTAAATGGCTACATGGGAGGATCTTGATCTGTCTTCTTCAGATGAAGAAAATGAAGCTGAGGAAGAGGCAAATATCTGTCTCATGGCAGACACTGCATCAGAAAGTGAATACACTGATGCTGAGGTAATGGACTCTGACCCGTCCAATCTTCAAAATTCTTTTGATGAATTGTTGCATGAGTCATCTATACTATCACGAGAATATAAGAGTCTCAAAAAGAAGTTTTCTAAACTGTCTAAAGAATATGATAGGGTCTGCACCGAGAAACAAAACCTCAAAAATGAAAACGACATACTGAAATCAATGAAAGTCAGTCTACCTGACAAAGTGGTGTGTGAACCTGATGTCTCTTGTGAAGTTGCAAAACTAAAACAAGATGTAACATATCTAACTGATTCTTTGTCAAAGCTTGTAGGTGGCTCAGATAAGCTTAATCTCATTTTAAGGTACTCTAGGTCACCTTATGATAAATCTGGTCTTGGTTATGACAAAGAGAAGCAAGACATATCTCACAAAAAGTCAAAACCACTTAAACAACATAGAGCTTCAAAAGTTCCAAATAATTATACCAAAGCTAAGTCTAGCTCATCCAACACCTTTTGTAAAGTGTGTGGAAAAAGTGGGCATATTACATCTAGATGCATACACAATAAACATGCTAAGCATACTCGTCTAGTGACAACTAACAAGAAAGGACCCAAGTCAGTTTGTGTACCTAAAGATAAGATAATACCTGTTGCAGATCTGCTTAACAACAGGAAGAAAACAGATGTCTTGGTACTTGGACAGTGGCTGCTCACGACACATGACGGGAGAAATGTCTATGTTCCAAAACCTTAAGCCCAAAGATGGTGGCTGGGTCATATTTGGAGCAAATCAGAAAGGGAAAATTATTGGTATAGGTAAAATTGGTAAACATCCTTTCCCCTCCATTGATAATGTTCTTTTAGTAAATGGCTTGAAGCACAATCTACTGAGCATAAGTCAATTATGTGACAGTAGATATGCAATGTCTTTTGATAAGAACATGTGTACTGTCAAGAAAGATGATGGATCACTTTTATTCACTGTAAAAAAGGCAAAACAATCTCTATAAGATTGACTTGGAGGACCTCTCAAATCAAAGTGTTTCATGTCTAGTGTCCATTGAAGATGAGCGATGGATTTGGCACAAAAGGCTAGGTCATGCAAGCTTAAATTAATTTCAAAGCTAAACAAGCATAACCTCGTGAGAGGGCTACCAAACCTCAAGTTCAAATCTGATGCTCTATGTGATGCACGTCAAAAGGGAAAACAAGTCAAAGGTTCTTTTGAATCTAAGAATGTTGTTAGTACCAATAGACCACTAGAGTTGCTACATCTTGATCTTTTTGGACCAACAAGGACTACCTCTATCAGTGGTAAGAAATATGGTCTTGTCATAGTAGACGATTACACTAGATAGACATGGGTTATGTTCCTAACTCACAAGGATGAGTCTTTTAAGGTCTTTTTTGTATTCTGCAAACGTGAACAGAATGAAAAAGGCATGTGTATCACTTCAATCAGAAGTGACCATGGGGGAGAGTTTAAAAATGAGCTATTTCATAAGTTCTGTGAAGAAAGTGGTATCCTTCATAACTTCTCAATACCTAGAACACCATAGCAAAATGGTGTGGTATAGAGAAAGAATAGATCTCGTTAAGAGATGGCTATGACTATGCTCAATGACAACTCTGTCCCTAGACACTTCTAGGCTGAAGCTGTCAATACTACCTGTTACATTCAGAACAGAATATACATTAGACCTATCCTGAATAAGACTCCTTATGAACTATGGAAAGGAAGGAAACCCAACATATCTTATTTTCACCCCTTTGGTTGTAAATGCTATATACTGAACACTAAAGATCAACTTGATAAATTTGATGCTAAAATAGATAGTGAAATACTATTAGGATATTCTGAAACATCTAAAGGCTTTAGAGTTTATAATTTTTATAGGACTCTGATAGTAGAGGAAAGTATTCATGTCAAGTTTGATGACAAACAGCCTGATAAGAAATTATCAGAGCTAGACGAAGGTTTTGCAAATCTTGATCTAAGCATTCCAGGAGACTCACCTGAGATAAAAGTTGATGATCAAGAAGATGACCTCCTCAACAACCAGAATCTTGGTACTTGAAGAATTATCATCCACAAGAACAGATCATTGGGAACCCCAATGACAAGCTAAGAACCAGATTGACCTTCAGAGAACAAGGCAATTCTGCACTAGTCTGAGTTGGAACCAAAAACAGTAGACGAGGCTCTGCTAGATGATGGTTGGATTCTAGCTATGCAAGAAGAACTCAATCAGTTTGAAAGAAGTGATGTTTGAACTCCGGTTCCACTGCCCAAAGACAAATAAGTGATTGGAACAAAGTGGATTTACAGAAACAAACTTGATGAAACTGGTAAGGTAATCAGAAACAAAGCAAGACTTGTTGCTCAAGGTTTCTCTCAAGAAGATGGTATAGATTATACTGAAACTTTTGCACCTGTTGCTATATTAGAAGCTATTAGAATTCTACTTTCATTCACTGCACATCATAGTATTATGCTTTTTTAGATGGATATTAAAAGTGCTTTTCTAAATGGATTTATTAATGAAGAAGTCTATGTTATGCAACCTCCGGGTTTTGAGTGTGAAACCCATCCTGAACACATATACAAGCTTAAGAAAGCTTTGTACTGTCTGAAGCAAGCTCCTAGAGCTTGGTATGAAAGACTAAGTTTATTTCTTATGGAAAATGGATTCAATATAGGAAAGGTTGACACAACCTTATTTAGAAAACCCATTAAGTCAAATTTCATAGTTGTACAGATATATGTTGATGATATTATTTTTGGTGGTACTAATGAGTCTCTATGCAAAGAATTCTCTAAGTTAATGCAGAAAGAGTTTGAAATGAGCATGAAGGGAGAACTCAAATTCTTCCTTGGACTTCAAGTAAAACAAACCATGGACGAGGTGCTCATCCACCAAACTAAGTATACAAATGAACTTCTGAAGAAGTTTAAGATGGATGATTGTAAACCAATGAATACTCCTATGCACCCCACTTCCATACTGAACAAAAATGATAAAGAGAAAAAGGTAGACCAAAAGGTATACATAGGTATGATAGGATCTCTCTTATATCTTACTGCGTCTAGGCCTGATATTATGTTCAATGTATGTTTATGTGCTCGATTTCAATCTGATCCTAGAGAATCTCACTTATCAGCAGTTAAGAGAATTTTTAGATATTTAAAAGGTACTACTAATATTGGTTTGTGCTTTAAGAAAAATGAAGATTAAAGATTAATTGGTTTCTGTGATGCTGATTATGCTGGAGATAGAATTGAAAGAAAAAGCACTAGTGGAGGATGTCACTTCACTGGAGCTAATCTTGTCTCATGGTCAAGCAAAAGACAAAGTACCATTGCTTTATCAACTGCTGAAGCTGAGTATATATCAGCTGCAAGTTGCTGCTCACAACTTCTCTGTATCAATCATCAATCGGAGTACTACAATGTATTTGTAAGTAGTATTCCGCTTATATGTGATAATACTGCTGAAATAAATCTATCTAAGAATCCAATTTTGCATTCTAGAGCTAATCAAATAGAGATTAAACATCATTTTATTAGGGATTATGTGCAAAAAGGTGTGATTGATATTCAATTTGTAGATACTGACCATCAATGGGCAGATATCTTTACTAAACCTCTTGCAGAGGACAGATTTATCTTTATTAGGAAGCATCTTAATATGATATGTGTGGATTAATTTAGGTGTCCAGCCTCGAGAAAAATTTGTTTTGCTAATCCTGCGTCTATTACCTATGCTCGTCTAATACATATTTGATGTTGTGTGTCTATCGCATATTTTATTGCACATCCATATAATGCGTCCACTGGTACTGGTTATCGCATCCATTGTATAGTTTTAGACGAGTTCATATCTGCCTGTGTTTAAGCATTTTTTTGTGTGTTAATAAATGCATTTATTTTGTCTCAAGACAAATTTATCCTTTATTCTCTTTACTGAGTCAGTACTTCATTCAATCCCATCAAGACCTTTTTATGGTTCCAAGTTATCAACGCCGTTTTATCATAATGACATGTCATGTCAAAAGTTTTTTTTAACCTTTGATATTCAAAATTCCTTTAAAAGTAATCTTTTCCCTGTGAGAAAACTTTACGCTTCCATAACCTCTCGAGCTATCTCTCTCCTTTACCTCTCTCTGCTTTCAAACCCTAAGCTCTTTGATCACCTAAAATGACTTCTTTTTCAATCTTTAACGTGGACAAGCTCAACTTGGCTATAAAGCATCATTTCAACCTTCGAGTGCTGCAAGGCTACAATCTAGACATAAGCAAATATGTCAATGCAGCTGGGTGGGGAGGACTCTTCGTGGAGAAAGTCTATCTTTCCCAACCTGATCAAGGATTTCTGGAGAAACGTCCAACTGACTGATACTGATTTCCGTCAATGGAATTAAGAAAGAAGATCACTGAGTCTTGTGAAGACGACTTGGGTGGCTCTGAGACCATCGAATTCTGTCTCATGAATGAGGATACAGTCAGAACTCACACTTGGAAGGCTGTTGAAATGAAGGACATTGTTCGCATCCTTCATCAGCTTCTCAACAAGGTGGGTCTTCACAAGTTTGGATCCAAGGACAACCTCCCCTCTCTGCACAAATTCTGTCTTTACCATCTTCTCACAGAATCAAAAATCAATCTTCCAAGAATCCTGTACGAAAGATTCAGAGACGCTGTGATGAATAAGAAAAGACTCTCTGCACTTCCTTTTTGCCATATTCTCTCCAAGATTTTCAAGGTTCAAGGAATTCATGAGATTATTGCTGCAAAGACTCTTGAGGAGCAAGCTAGGATATTGACTGAAAAACCAATGTCTGCTGCAGACTTTGGAAAAATGAATATAGCCAACATGAACCTCAGTACCTATGCTGCTGCTGCTGCAATGGCCAAGACTGAGGAGTTAATGAAGGCTAAAGAAGAGATGGTGGAGCAAAATAATGCTGAAGTCCTTGGAGTTAAAAGGGTAACTAAGCAAAAGACCACTGCTACAAGGAAGCCTGCCCCTAAGAGACTTGCATATGGCATTGTTATCAGGGAACCTTCTGATGCCCCTGCTGCAAAGAAGCAGTGAAGAGTCATCTTCTCTCATAATGAAGATGAGGAAGCTGATGAGGACAACATTCCTATCAGTTCAATTATAAAGAAGCAGAAGACCTCTGTTGCTGCTACTGAGGCTGTTGTGCCTATTCCAACTAAACCTAGAAGGCAACCCGTAAAAAAAGCTAGATCAACTAAGACTCCTAAGGTAACCATCTCTGCTAATGATCCTGTTCAAATAGTAGTAGATGCCCTAGTGTCTAGTTTAGAAACTAGGATACATGATGTGCCTGTCTCCACTCCAAATGATGTGTACATTCCCACACCCCTTTCACCCCAACCAACACAAATAGCCTCTTCACAATTTCAACCTATTATCCATGCTGGTGATCCCTGGTTAAATCAACCAGATGATGACATTTCCCCTGATGCTCCTTTCCCCAAACCCTTGAGAACCTTATTTCCCTTCACCCCAACTTCTGTCCTTTATAATGGCAAATATGAGGATTGGGCCAAGGTAAAAAGAGAATGGAAAATTCTGTTTCATTCTCACCAACCTGAACCCGAACACATTCCAACCAGATGGTATCCTCTACCTGAGTATGAGGAAGAAATCAGGCCACCTGTTGAACCCCTTTACCTACCTCATCCTGAGTGTAAACTAATAAAAAATGTGCCTTCTCAAATGCACAATAACTTAGGGCCATTAGTCACTCACCTACCCCTAACCAAATTTCCCCCAGGAAAATTTACCCTAATCTTGTCAAAACTCCTCCCTTCTTACCCCTCACTGATGGAGTTGAGAGACATGTCATACCTGTCTGGGAGACTGACCCAAATAGGAAAAATCTTCCTACCATTCCTTAGAGAAGAACAAGATCTTCTAAGCATGTCCCCATGATCATGCCAAGGGACACAAAATGGGTGTCTTTTGAGCATCCCGGAGTCTATGGGAGGGTCTCTGACTTCTTTCTGGATCAACTCTACTATGAAATACTGAAGTGGGAATTTAGTCAAATCAGAGCTGATAGAGCCGTGCATTTTGTCCTTCCATCCTGGCTGAGGCATAATGAAGCAACCAGAATTGGAATCAAGCCCTACAAGATCTGTCCAAGACTACCAATGCTAGATCTAAATAAGGACAAGGACATGAAAAACATAAGTTTCAAGGGAGTGATGCCTGAAGCTGAGTCAGCATTGCTTGATCTGGACCAAGAAATCTTTGACTACTCAATACTGGATTTCCTTTTGCATAATGAATCCATTGAGTTGATCAATGAGGATAGAGCTGCCGATTTCTGGAAATCTCACATTATCCATTGCACCAAAGAAGCATCTTCCTCTGGTCTGTTTGAAGAGGAGAAGAAGGATATTTCCAAGGTCAGAGGAAAGTGTGGCCTTTCACACTTTAGATATATGATCTATAAAGACCTCTAGGGACTTCCTATTAACAGTAGAAATGTGGGAATTCATCTACCCCATTAGATGGGCAACGAAAATCTCAGTGAAACCCCCACCTACTTCAAAGCCTATTGAAGATGAACCTGTTGCTGAAGAACAAGGTCAAATTGTCACTGCTATTAATTTAGAAGATACATCTGAATCCATTCACCAACAGAGCTCATCAGAAAGACAATCTTCTCAACCTTTAGCTCTAGTTGTGATGCACCCTGAAGATCATTCAAGAACACCGAGCACTTTTCAAGAGTCTGCAGAAAGCTCAAGGCAACAGGCTCTACCATCTAATATTGAAGAGGTCCTTGGAAAATTAGTTGATGAAAGGGTTGGTGAGATAGTTGATGAGAAGGTTGAAAGGATAACTGAGAAGATTAAGAAGGATGTCCATCAGCAAGTTCAAACTTCAATGGCTCCAACCTTAGAGGTTGTAAATAAAATGCTAGAATTCCTCATGGACTTCAAGAAAAGTCAAGCACAGAACCCTCCTCCTCCACCACCTCCTCCTGCTTAACCTTTACCTTTATTTTTTTCTTTTGTACGAACAATGATGGTCCTCTCCTTTTACCTTTTTGACTGATGACAAAAATGGGGAGAAAGGAAAGAAAAGAGATATATATATATATATATATATATATATATATATATATATATATATATATATATATATATAAAGTCAGTTTTTTTGAAAAGCTCTTATTTGTTTGCATTTGCATATTCTCTTCAACTTGCTAACTGCTCTGATACGTATGTTTACTTATTTGCTTTGATATCTGCTGCTCTGACACTTATGTATGATTAGATGTTGCACCTTTCTGTTAACTTATATGAAGTTGTCTTTCATATGCTTATTCTGCTTAAATAGTTGTATGCTATGTCTTAGGGGGAGCCCTGCAAGCTCTCTTAGACTTTGCTTTTCAAATATAGTTAGTTTTGTCATCATCAAAAAGGGGGAGATTGTTGGAACCAAAGTGGTTTTGGATTTAATAATCTCTAAGTTTTGATGCTAACAAAAGGATTAAATTTGCTTGGCAATGTGTTAGTTGAGATCTAACTTGTGCTTTCAGTTATGCAGGAATACTTTAATATAAGTAAAATAAACTTTGGATGAGTTTGCATTGAAAAATACGCGTCCACCCTTGTAGACAGGCTGCTCAAAAACTTTGGTAAAGTTACTTCTTTAGACTGGTTTACTTAAGTAGACGAAGCTCTAAATGTTTGCTAGACGAATACCAAAATAACTTGTTTAGATACAGCAAGTCCAAAGACTTGATAATAAGCACGTCCATCTTGCCACGCAAGCAGACGGAAGTAATTAGTACAAGTGGATGAACTGAAACATAAAGTAATATAGTAGACGGGCTCTAACCGCCACATCACCAGACGGATATCTTTATAACTCTTTAGGGAATAGCAAGTCCGAAGACTTGATAGACAAAAGGATATACCACGTCATCAGACGAGAAAAGTAAAATATTGAATAGACTTAGTCTCTCATATAACTAAGTAGATGGAATTTCTTTTTAGCCGAGCTCCATCTTAGAATGAATTAAATGCAATCCGAATCTCTTGAATTTATTTCAAATGATTAATATTTATTTCAATAGAATATTTGTTCTTCATATTTGTTTTATCTGCTTTAATGTTTCATCTTGTTGTAAAAGAAACATAGTACCATCAAGAAATGCAAAGAGCAGAATCGTACAAAAAGATACTGCAAAACGATCTGTACGATGACAACTCCATGACTGAAAAACTGAACTATACACAAAGAAGGAACATCAAGTGCTCAAGCTGCAATACTCAGAGGAGTAAGCCTCCAATTTCATGCTACCTCGATAACCAAGAGTACTATTCAGCATTGCCACAATTGAGCTATCAGTCACAACGGATATCATGCACTATATGCTATCTCTAAACGGGATTATTCAAAGTAACCACTGAAAAAAGGAAGAAGGTCACTATAAATAGAAGGCCTCAAGTTCTGAAGAACAACTTTTGCCAATCAATAATCATTCATTCTAATATTCTTTCAAGAGCAAGAGTCTGTATTCTTTAGTTTGAATATTGTTGTAATAGTCAACTGATCTTAAACTATCATATTCTCACATATAGTGAGTTAAGAATATCAAACATTACATCTCTTTGTTAGAGTTAGAGCCTGAAGAGGCTTGGTAAGAAAGAAATTCTTGTAGCCTGGAGAGGTATTGAATACTTGGTTGTAATCTATTTGGAGAAATAGTGGATAAATCCTTCAAGTCGAAGGGACAGGACGTAGCTCTTGGTTGGAAGAGAGTGAACCAGGATAAAATCTCTTGTGTGAATCTTCTATCCTTAAACTCTTCAATTTTATTTGCTTATACTAACTGTGGGGTTTTGATATTGCTTTTGCTAAAGTCTTTTAAAAAGGATCTTTGTCTTTGTGCATGCTTCTGTTTCTAATCTCCTTGAGTTCAAAAATTGTTTTAAAGGCTGTTTTTGAAAATTATTAACAAACACAATTCAACCCCCCTTCTTGTGTTTGCCTGTGTCAACTTCATAATCGATGTACAAAATATGTGTATGATGTTCTAGGCTGGTGTCCTAATATACACCAATGTACAAAGATGATAATCTGTGTATTCAAGAGCAAAGCATGAGATACACAGATGTACAAAGATGCTAATCTGTGTACGTGTGTGCTGGAGTTCAAAAACCAGTTTAATACACAGATGTACAAATATAGTAATTTGTGTACGTGTGTGCAAGAGTTGAAAAATCAGTTTAATACACAAATGTACAAAGAACATAATCTGTGTATGCGCTTTACAAAAGTTCCAAAAATTGTGAACACAAGATGTACTACACAAACTATTTCGTGTCAGTTTTACAAAACTGAATCTATTTCACTTGTAACAAATTCTATGATTTGTCCAACGGATCTATATCTTCAAATCACTATATAAGGACCTCATAGAAACACTTTTCAACAACTTACTCACTCTGAATTTACAAACACAAAAATCCTTGTTTCCATTGAGCTTCATCTTTGAGAGACAAGTGTGATATTCATTAGAAATTCAATTTGTACAATCAGATTTTTAGAGTCTTATTTTTTTGATTCAATATGAGAATTGTTGTAGATAAGAGAGGGTATCTCTTAGGTTTTGACAAGCATAGAAGGGATCCTTGGGTAGAAAATCAAGTGTGCTTTTTGGTAAAGTTTTGTGCAGGGTGTTGAAGCCTTGTGTTGTTGTAATCGGATAGTGTCATTTATGATTATAGTTTAGGAAACCACAAAGGTGTGGGACTGGATGTAGGCTTACGAGAGGAGGTAGCTGAACCAGGGTAAATCGGTTTGCACATTCTTCTTACCCTTTAACTTCTTACAATTGTCATATGCATGCTTCTTTGTTAGAGTTGTTTTAAGTGCTCTTGAAACTAAATATTTATGTTGTAATCTTGTATTAGATTTACATAAAATTGATTGTGCTTTACTATAATCATCATTGGTTGTTTAATAAGCTGAATCTTGAGAATTAAAATTGAGTGAAAACTAATTTTCTATAGAAAACTCTATTTTTGGTTTAAAGTGATGAAAATTTTTTAAACCCCCCCCCCCCCCCCCTCTCTTGAGATTGTAGCCATTACCAACATATAATTCATTGTCCATACCTCCATAAGATTCAGAGTAATAAATAATTGGGCATGCGATCCAATTTCATAATGAGTTAAGATTTGTAATCAAGTGCTTTAAGATACTTTTGTACAAAGATGACAGGTTTCTTGAGAAGTTTAGCTCGATGTTAATGGCCGGTGATTCATACTTGAGAACATCTAACATATGAGAAAGAACGTGCAAAGGATTCCAATGGAATCAAGAGGTCATCTGGTGGATACACAAGAAGAACGCATTTCCGACAATTTTACCCAAACACATAGTGATACTATGTTCAGTGAGGTCATTGTTCCTAGGAGATTGAGCTGACACTTTAATGTGGGTGTGAATTCCGTAGTGACGGTCTGGTTGATACTTGGGGATGTCGGGGGTATGAAATACTCATATAGGCCCAGTTGGTAGTTCCTCTGTGGCATGGTGATCTTGCAATACACTGACATACTAGACTAGACGTTACGTGTGTTCTGGTAGTGTAGAATGTTCCCGAAAAAGCCTTTGTGCACGTTGCTAACTGTTGACGAATTTTACCCAAGGCTGGTGTAATCCAGAACAATTCTCTGAACCACTCTCTCCGACTGTTCGTTAAAACCATGGTATATGAATCAGAGGTCTTTCCTCGAGTCTTAGATGTCTCCTTTCTAGGTGAACGTTGCCCTGTGATTATGTTTCCGTGAAACATTATTATTCTGATATGAGTGATGATATAAATGTATATTCATAGTTGTAGGTACCTGTGTGTCGTACCACTGCATATTTACGTTATGTGTATTGTTGTCTTAAAAACAGTTGTCTTTAAGCTTGTGCAAGTATACACAATCACATCAAGCATTATAGAAAGTAAGTCAAATATCATTCCCACGAGGATTATAATGCTATAGCAAAATTCCAATTTAGACTATATGCTCTAGCTGTTAGGTTGGTAACAAAATTTGGTTGTGTTTGCAAGATAAATGTAAATTACGCTCGAGAAAGTTAAAGCTTTAGAGAACGAGGTTTAAAAGAGTTGAATTGTCAAATATGGTAAAAATAGCTCTGCCTATGCTCTAGCATTAACTCTAGGAAGTAAAGAAGTGTTTCCAACACTTAAGGATTAGGTTCATTAACTGCCTTCTATTCCTAGATTCAGCTTAATTACATCATCCTCTTAATAAGCATGTTCCAATTAGTTTAGGGACTTGAGTAACTATTCCTAGTTTATTCAACATCATGTTGAGCTTACAAAAGTCAAAATGATAAAATGATAAAGGTGTCATTACAATGCTGAAGGTAAAAGAAAAGAGCAGTAGTTGGAGGTTGGCTCAAGGCAAAAGAAAAGGTTAAGACAAGAGTGGGTGTGTCATAAATGTGTCCAAGGTCTCTTTTTTAGGGTTACCCTCTTTGGTTAAATACCCCCCTCTCTTTCATTCCAAATATGCAGGAGAGCATGATCCCTAGGCACGTGGGCTCCACAATATCAGAGGCATCAGCATATGTGAGGAGAGAGAAAAGGTGTCCATGTCAGCTTTTGTCTTCTAGTGAAGAGCTACTGAAGTTTGGCTTTGCTGTAGCATTCAAGAAGTCCATTTTACATGCTTTACTTATGCTCTAGCACCCTTCTGCTTAAACATGTAGAAAATATGAGACAATGATGAAGCATAGAAGAGCATATAACTGGCATTTGCATGTTTCAGCACTAATATTTACAAAATCGCAAATTATTAACATAAATGCATACTTAAACATAGGAGGCAACAATAATTCAATGTATAAAGGTAATAAATAACTCTTCTTACAAAGAGTTATCATGTATGATGAATGGGAATCTCACCTCATTTTCTTTATTCTTTTTAGTTTTCTGCTTTGTTTTACGTTCTACGAAGATGACGACAATGCTGTTTCGCCACCACACCCTACTGGAGTTTGAGGTGACATGGATACATGGACACAGTTTCAATGGCTTTTGTACAGTGGACGTGAGGAGTATACCCATGGCGTGACAGTGTATTATCCTTGAATGTTATGGTTGTGCGAGGATGACATTTCGTCATTGTTTTGTATTGACCAGCACGATGAGTCTTGTGTCTATGTTTATATTTTGTGGAGTTGTGTCTCCAATGCTATTATTATTATTATAAACATATTTCCAGTATGTTGATAATTTACTGGCATTGCTATTTCCACCATTTTCTGGATGTTTATGTTTATGACTGTTTGTACTTGGAGAATGGTTGTAAAATATTTATGCACAAGTTTGATGATGTATGTTAAATATTATTTATCGTACTATTTACGAAAATAAAAAAAAAAGTAAACCCGTATTTTTGGCCGAAAATATTTATTTTCCACTTTACTCGTTCTTATAGAATGTAAGTGTCACAGACAATGTAGCACTCGGGAAGGGTGTTACATCGAGTGGCTCGTCGACCTCTTCAAGCCTTGATGAAACATATAAGAACCCAATTAATCCCAATTCCAAAAACTAGGAAAAGAGATCAATAGAGGGATTACAACATTACCTTAGATGACACTAATGCGCGTGACTTATTTCCCAAACGGACTCAAGAACACTAAGAACTTCAAAGGGTTCAAGGGAAGGAAAATGGGAGAGGTTTCTGTCATACTAGGATTTCCCAAAGCGTCAATGTGAGGGTTATACTCGAAACCCTCGCAGACTCCTCTGTTTATATAGCTTCAGACCCGAGCACGGTCGTGCTCCCACTAAGCACGACCATGCTTAACTTGAGCATGGGGTCGTGCTTGTTTAAGCATGGGGTCATTCTCGTTTATGCACTTGCTCATAACCTTAGCGTAAAAAACACACATTTTCGACACGGCCATGCTCCCCCCGAGCATGGCCGTGCTTGTGGCTCATGCACCAGAAAGGGAGTGCTGATACATGAGCATGGCTGCGCTCATGTACCAGAAAGGGATTTCCTGCTTTGAAGTCCCACTTAGCCCTTTATAACATATACAAAACATATAACTGATAAGCATCCAGCTTATCTAGTTTTACAGCTGGAAAGGCTAAGTTTTTTATGCCAATTGAGCGATTTAACTTTGCTAAACACCTAAATTTGGCTCATTTTGTCCCAAAGCAAGGCCTTAAAAGTAAAGCTCAAGGAAGCTAGGAAATTAAAGAAAACAAGCAAAAAGGCAAAATTGGCATATTCGCCTGGCGAACAGCAGCTCGTCTTATGACCCAGAAGACCAAATTGAGCAGGAGTAGGCTGCATTCGGTCTCGCGACGCGAAGGAAGTTCTTGCCTCATGAGCCAGAAGCAGGAGAATTGAAGGCCATTCAGGATCGCCTCACGAGCACCTGTTCGCCTCGCGAGCACCCAATTTGAACTGGCGCCAAAATTAACACTCGCATCGCGAGTCCCTGCTAGCCCCATGTGCACACGCAGATCCCAAACATTATAAATAGCTTATTTTAGGTCAGAAATAAGGAGCTTTTGACATTAGTTGCAATCCTAGTTTTCTTAGACCTGTGTAGTGTGTTGTATTTCAGTTTCTTTAAGGATGAATTCTATCAATTCTTTGATTGTTGTTTTCGTCTCCATGAGGAACTAATCCTCTATTCTAGGGGAACGATGAAGCCACCCTTAATGGCATAGCGAATTTCAATGTGATGTATTCTTTTCCTTAACTCAATTCTTGTTTCTTAATTCTGCGTTTGTTGTGTTAATCAGATTGTCCCTTGGTTAACTTGTCAGTGTGATGAGACTTGGTAGGTAATTCGCGCATAGGACTTGAATTAGGAACACCAGTTGAATATTGCATTGGTAGTGGGTAGGAGATTGGTACAACCACATAGGGAACAAGAACTTAATATAATCTAACTGTAGGTTATGATACTTGGTAGGTAATTAATTTACAGTTTATATACGTCCTTTAGAGCATTGCTAGTGTGTTTAGGAGAATTTGGGGGTCCGGGTTGACAATGAAATTGAACATAGGACACAGAAGATCATCACTTGGTTAGCTTGCATGATTGGGTAGGCCGATTTGTGACCTTAGAAGCTTTAATCATCTATTTGAATCTCGTTGTTACTGTTAGTGATTTTGGATAATTGTTTTAGATAAGTTCTTTTTACTTGATCTTTCTCTCTCTTCTCAAATTACTGTTATTACTTGGTCAAACGAATTGAATTTCCTTATAAAGATTTGGTTAAATAGGTCTCCCAATCCTTGTGTTCGATCTCGGTATTTCTTACCGTGTTTTTATTACTTGTAACGAACCGGTACACTTACCGGATTCACAACAAGTTTTTGGCGCCGTTGCCTGGGATTGGCACAACCAATTTTCCTAATTTTTAGGAAAATTAATTCTTTTTTATTAAGAAATTTTTATTTTAATTTTCTGAATTTTTATATCTTTTACTTCTTTGATCCCACTTGGTCTTGCCTTGTTTTTGTTGTATGCGAGGTACCATTCCACCAGAAGACTTGCTATACGACCCGGAAATTGTCAGGACTGAGAAGATGTTAAGGAAGGAACTAAGAGAGAAAAAGAGGCTTGAAGCAAACCATCTCATCAATCTTGAAGGGATGGCAGAAGGAGATCCTCCACCCTACAAGCCTCTCTATGAGTACAGTCTTCCTCACTTGGATGATTGTATTTCTAGTGTTGTTAGGCCTCCCATCACGGTCAATTCTTTTGAGATGAAGCAATTTTCTCTCAATCAGGTGCAAAGAAATCAATTTGATGGGAGTGCACACCAAGATCCTCACAGGCATATTGCTCACTACTTGGAGATATGTGACATGTTCAAAGATCCAGGAGTTTCAGATGATGCCTATCATTTGTGACTATTCCCTTTCTCTATTCGGAATAGAGCACGCGATTGGTTAGACTTGAATTTGGATCATGCTAGCATCACCACTTGGGAACAAATGGCTCAGATATTCCTCAAAAAATACTTTCATCCTCAGAAAGCGCCACAGTTGAAGATAGCCGTCACTTCCTTCAAGCAACATGATGATGAGTCCTACAATGAAGCTTGGGAGAGGTATAATGTGCTTTTGAGGAGATGAATTGTGATGCCGCACCTGGCCGTTCTTTTTCTTGCAAATCAGCAGAGGATGCTTGGGCTTTATTAGAGAAGATGTCAAGGAATGATTACAACCGCAAAATGAGCACTTCTTTTAATGCTTATGGAATCAATGTGGCATCTTTAGAGGCTATTCTTGAACAGAACACACTTTTGAAGAAGCAATGTGAGGCGCTTACTGGCAAGATGAAGTTTAATGAAGTGCGAGAAGGTTTGCATCCAGGGTGTGATTTTTGCAATGGTGATCATAATAGTGAGAATTGTCTCGGTAATTTCCTTCAGGAACATGAGGATTCGTGTCACAACTTCTATGGCACAATACCACAGAACAACTATCAGAGGAACAGGTAGAATGACTACCATCAGAGTCAGGGTTAGAACATCAGGAAAGACCATCAGGGTTTCACTTGGAGTAATACTAGTGGTGGTTTAGCCGGGCAACAACAACAACAGAGTCAGAGGCCAAACTATGGAATCCAACAGCACAATCCTCAGCCAGCCCTCCCTAGAACTAGTCAGTTACAAATCACAGATGGTGGGAAGCAACCATGGGAGTTGGCTATTGAGAAGACTAGTGTGGCCATTGAGAAGTTGATAGTGCATACATACACAACCATTGACAAGCTGGCAACTCACACAGGGGCAGCCATTCAGAATCTCGAGACTCAGGTAGCACAGCTTGTAAAACAGCTGAACGAGCGTCTTCCAGGCTCCTTCCCAGGTAATACTGAGAATAACCCCAAGAACCAATGCAATTCCGTGTCCACTAGAAGCGGTAAAATTTTTGGAACCAAAGGGGGTGAAACTAGTTCTCCATAAGTAGAGCCTCCTAAGCAAGCTAAAGAAGATGAAGAGGCTAGTGAGAAGGTGCCAGAGCAAGGTGGGAGATTGAAATTAGTGGATGAAGAATTCTGAAAGAAGAAGTGGGTTGAGCCATAAGATCTTCCTCCCTTCATGAATGTACCGTATCTAGAGAGATTGAAGAAGCCCTTGCAAGACAAACAATTCAACAAATTCCTTGATGTTTTCCGTAAGCTTCAAATCAACATTCCATTTGCGGAAGCCTTGGAAAAAATGCCATCTTATACTCGGTTTATAAAGGAGCTTCTCTCCAAGAAGCGGAAGATAGTGGATGAGGAAACAATTGCTTTGACTAAGGAGTGTAGTGCAATTCTCCAAAGGAAACTACCTCCAAAGTTGAAGGATCCGGGTTCCTTTAGTATACCATGCACAATTGGGGATATTACTCTTGGTAAAGAATTATATGATCTAGGGGCAAGCATCAACTTGATGCCCCTTTCTATGATGAGGAAGCTTGGCATTAAAGAAGCCAAAGAGACTAGGATGTCACTCCAACTAGCGGATCATTCTATCAAATACCCTTATGGGGTGGTGGAAGATTTGTTGGTGAAGGTGGATAAGTTCAGCTTTTCGGCGGACTTTGTGGTGCTTGATATGGATGGAGATGTCGAGATCCCTCTCATTTTGGGTAGGCATTTCTTAGCCACCGGGCGTGCTTTAATAGATGTGCAACAATGAAAGCTTACTTAGGGTGCAAGAAGATAATGTAGTCTTCAATGTCTTTGAAGCAATGAAGCATCCCGTTGAGAGATCATGTGCATATAGTGTTGACGTGGTGGAGCCAATAGTGAGATCTATAGCCACACATGAAGCCCATGGTTCTACACTTGAAAAAGTGTTGGTAAAATCCCATGATGAGGAAGAAGACCTTTTGGGAGATGAGGATTATCTTGAGTGCTTAAAGAACATGGAATGACAAAAAGAAAAGCTCAACAAGGAAAGAGTGGAAGAAGACAACAAAACACCGGAGTTAAAGCAACTCCCAACTCACTTGAGGTATACATTTTTGAGTGAGGAGGGACATCATCCGGTCATCATTAGCAATGCTTTGAAAAAGGATGAAGAAGAAAAGCTCTTGAGAGTTCTTAGGGAACACAAATCCGCTATTGGGTGGAATATTTCAGATTTAAAAGGTATAAGTCCTTCTTTATGCATGCACAAAATTTTGATGGAGGATGATTACAAACCGGTGGTTCAACCATAAAGACGGTTAAATCCCATCATGAAAGAAGTGGTGCGTAAGGAAGTGATTAAGCTTTTAGATGCCGGAATCATCTATCCAATCTCGGATAGCAATTGGGTTAGTCCAATTCATGTGGTCCCGAAGAAAGGTGGCACAACCGTGGTGGTCAATGAGAATAATGAAATGATTCGAACAAGGACCGTCACGGGATGGAGAGTTTGTGTGGATTATAGGAAGCTAAATGATGCAACAAGAAAAGATCACTCCTCTCTCCCTTTCATTGATCAAATGGTTGAACGGTTGGCCGGATATGAGTACTATTGTTTCTTGGATGGTTATTGCGGTTACAACCAAATTGTAGTGGATCCTCAAGACCAAGAGAAGACGACCTTCACATGTCCATATGGAGCTTTTGCTTTCAGGAGGATGCCCTTTGGATTGTGCAATGCCATGCTACTTTTCAAAGGTGTATGCTCTCCATTTTCTTGGACATGGTGGAGAAATTCATTGAAGTATTCATGGACGACTTCTCTGTCTTTGGGACCTCTTTTGATAATTGCTTGAAGAACTTGGCTTGTGTGCTTGAGAGGTGCTAAGAAACCAACCTTGTGCTCAATTGGGAAAAACTTCACTTCATGGTCAAGGAAGGTATAGTTGTGGGGCACAAAATCTCCCAAAGGGGGATTAAGGTTGACAAGGCCAAGATTGAGTTGATTGAGAAGTTACCCCCACCAACCAATGTGAAGGGGGTGAGGAGTTTCTTGGGACATGCCGGTTTCTACCGAAGGTTCATCAAAGACTTCTCTAAAATAGCGAAACCGCTATGTGACATTCTTGTGAAGGACGTATCCTTTGATTTTAATGCTTCTTGTTTAAATTCTTTCAATACTTTGAAAAAAGATGCTTGTCACTGCACCCATAATCACTGCACCTGATTGGAATTTACCTTTTGAAATCATGTGTGATGCAAGTGATTATGCGGTGGGGGCGGTTTTGGGTCAAAGGGTGGAAAGTTAGCTCATGTGATTTACTATGCTAGTAAAGTGTTAAACGAGGCACAAGTGATGTGTGTGCTCCAGCAAGTATACCGGATTCGTCGTCAAGTAATAAAAAGATTGATCCCACAGAGACCGTGATCTCAAATAACAATTAATTATTAAATCGATTAAACTGGACTATATAAAAAAGGATTTGGAAAAGATTTGATTTTTTTTTTGTAATAAGAATTAACTTGAAAATCAGATATTTAAGAATACAATCAATTAGAATAGGAAAGCAAATCAATTAGGGGCTTTTCAAATCAAAAGCGATTCCTAGGAATTGGGTTACCAACAAGATTGTTCATGTTACCAAATTGACTACCCCTTGTTAATTATCAAAATTGCTTTGAAGGCGAATTTATCCTTAATAAGTTAATTCTCCCTCTCGGGTTACAAAAACCGTGCCCAATTAAACCAACCCCTACTCTCGTGGTAATTGAATTTAAATTGAACCCTTTAAGTTCTGTGACAATTCATGAGTCCTTGAAGGACCGCTTCTAAATCTCGTGATTTAATTCCTAATCTTGATTCCTATAGATCCGATACCTAAGTTCACCGCTAGGTTCCTCCTCAGAGTATCTACGACACGCAAATAAGTGGCCACCGAATTTACGAGTAATTAAAGCAATAGAAATCAAATCGAAAGTAAAATCGAAATTAACAAGAGACCAAACGTCAATTTGTCACCATAAATAAATCTTGGGCATAGCCCCAATTCCTAGAAATAAGACTACTACTCAAGCATTGCCATGTTCATAGCAAGCTTGATTAACAAAAGCATAAAAGAAAACCTAAGAGAAGAGAATAAGAAGAAAGAGAAATCCTAATTTTGCCTAAGGTAGCAGCCCAAAAAGTGATCCTATTTTTGAGCCTCTAGGTCCTATTTATAAGGTAGGGTAACTTGCAACCCAAGCAATTACAAAATCAGATCAAATTAGCTTTTAAAATTCCAGATATTGTACGTCACGGCAGTGATGACTGTCACGGTCAGGCCGTGACAGATTCTGTCTTGGAAAACTTGCCATTGATGGCCTGTCACAGCCGTGATGGCCATCATGGCTTGGCCCTGATCGCCATCATGGCCGTGATGACCATCACGGCCTGGCCATGACAGGTTCTGACTTTTGTGTACTTTTCTTTTCAGCCTTGCTCGATCATGACCGTGATGGCTGTCACGACTAGGCCGTGATGGGCTCTGTTTGGCTCATTTTTCTTACTTTTCAAGCTCCATCTTCATGCAAGCTCCATCATGGTTGATCTTGAACATTTTAATCCTCAATTCTAGCACACAAACACCACAAAACCGCCTTACCCGTTCCAAGGTAAAAACTAACAAAAATCAAATTAAAAATGCCTAAACTACATGAAGATGCATGCAATATGATAAAGAAATATGAGGTGTAATCACACTCATCAACAAGCTAACTATTCCACCACAGAAAAAGAACTCATTGCAGTGGTTTTTGCTTTGGATAAATTTAGATCTTATGTTGTAGGGTCTAAAATAATTATTTTCACCGATCATGTGGCTATAAGACACTTGATGACAAAACAAGAGGCCAAACCTAGATTAATTCGGTGGATTCTTCTTTTACAGGAGTTTGATCTCGAGATTAGGGACCTGAAAGGGTCAGAAAATGGTGTGGAGGACCACTTGTCGAGATTGGTCAATCCCGACACCGAGGAGAAAATGCTAGACATCAAGGAAGAATTTCCTGATGAGATACTATTTGTAATTTTTGGAAAAGTTTCTCCTTGGTTCGCGGATATGGTCAACTTCAATTCTTCGAATGTGGTTCCGCAAGGTTGGACTATGCAACAAAGAAAGAAGTTCTTCTCGGACGCAAAATACTATGTCTGGGAAGATCCTTATCTTTTTGAGCAATGTTCGGATGGTATCTTAAGAAGATGCATTCCTCGTGACCAAATCGGAAATGTGTTATGGCATTGCTATAGATCGGACTACGGTGAGAATTTTGGGGGAAAGAAGACCGTGGAAAAAATCCTCCAAAGTGGGTTTTATTGGCCAACACTCTTCATGGATGCTCACACTTTTTTTGAAAATTGTGACCGTGGCCAACGAGTAGGAAAAATCTCAAGGCGGCATGAACTTCATCTTAATTGCATGCTTGAAATAGAGCTATTTGATGTTTGGGGATTAGATTTCATGGGACCATTCCCATCATCTTTCTCTTACTAATACATTTTGGTAGGAGTGGATTATGTGTCAAAGTGGGTGGAGGCAATTCCAACAACAACAGATGATGCGGGTGTAGTCGAGGAATTCTTGAGACGCAACATCTTCACAAGGTTTGAAGTTCATAGAGTATTGATTAGTGATGGCGGTTCCCACTTTTGCAACAAACAAATGAACCATATACTTGAGAGGTATGGGGTAAAGCATAGAGTAGCAACTCCCTACCATCCACAAACCAATGGGCAAGCGGAGATATCCAACCGTGAACTGAAGCGCATTCTTGAGAAAACCGTCAACTCTTCAAAACTTATGTTTTCATGTGTAATCTGTTGGAACCAAAGTGGTTTTAGATTTAATAATCTCTATGTTTTGATGCTAACAAAAGGATTAAATTTGCTTGGCAAAGTGTTAGTTGAGATTTAACTTGTGCTTTCAGTTATGCAGGAATACTTTAATATAAGTAAAATAAAATTGGGATAAGTTTTCATTGAAAAATACGCGTCCACCCTTAGAGACGGGCTGCTCAAAAACTTTGGTAAAGTTACTTCTTTAGACTAGTTTACTTAAGTAGACGATGCTCTAAATATTTGCTAGACGAATACCAAAATAACTTGTTTAGATACAGCAAGTCCAAAGACATGATAATAAGCACGTCCATGTTGCCACGTAAGCAAACGGAAGTAATTAGTACAATTGGATGAACTGAAACATAAAGTAATATAGTAGATGGGCTCTAACCGCCACATCACCAGACAGAGATCTTTATAACTCTTTAAGGAATAACAAGTCCGAAGACTTGATAGACAAAAGGATATGCCACGTCATCAGGCGAGCAAACTAAAATATTGAACAGACTTAGTCTCTCATATAACTAAGTAGATGGAGTTTCTTTTTAGACGAGATTCATCTTAGAATGAATTAAATGCAATCCGAATCTCTTGAATTTTTTTCAAATGATTGATATTTATTTCAATAGAATATTTGTTCTTCATATTTGTTTTATCTGCTTTAATGTTTCACCTTATTGTAAAAGAAACATAGTACCATCAAGAAATGCAAAAAGTAGAATCGTACAAAAAGATACTGTAAAACGATCTGTACGAGGACAACTCTATGACTGAAAAAGCTGAATTATACACAAAGAAGGAACAACAAGTTCTCAAGCTGCAATACTCAGAGGAGTAAGCCTCCAATTTCATGCTACCTTGATAACCAAGTGTACTATTCAGCATTGCCACAATCAAGCTATCAGTCACAACGGGTATCATGCATTAAATGCTATCTCTAAATGGGATTATTCAAAATAACCGTTGAAGAAAAGAAGAAGGTCACTATAAATAGAAGACCTCAAGTTCTGAAGAATAACTTTTGCCAATAAATAATCATTCATTCTAATATTGTTTCAAGAGCAAGAGTCTGTATTCTTTAGTTTGAATATTGTTGTAATATTCAACTGATCTTAAACTATCATATTCTCACACATAGTGAGTTAAGAAGATCAAGCATTATATCTCTTTGTTAGAGTTAGAGCCTGATGAGGCTTGGTAAGAAATAAATACTTGTAGCCTGGAGAGGTGTTGAATACTTGGTTGTAATCTATTTGGAGAAATAGTGGATAAATCCTTCAAGTCGAAGGGACTGGACGTAGCTCTTGGTTGGAAGAGAGTGAAGTAGGATAAAATCTCTTGTGTGAATCTTCTATCCTTAAACTCTTCAGTTTTATTTTTTTATACTAACTGTGGGGTTTTGATATTGCTTTTGTTAAAGTCTTTTAAAAAGGATCTTTGTCTTTGTGCTTGCTTCTGGTTCTAATCTCCTTGAGTGTAAAAATTGTTTTAAAGGTTGTTTTAAAAAATTATTAAGAAACACAATTCAACCCCCCTTCTTGTGTTTGCCTGTGTCAACTTCAGTTGGTATCAGAGCTCAGCCTCGAAAGGGTTGAGCATCTAACAAGTGCTGAGGGAGTACGATCCAAAAACCATGGATGCAGAAGGACAAGCTATCAACAGACCTCCTCTCTTTGATGGTTCTGATTATGACTACTGGAAGAAGAGGATGATGGCATTTTTGGATGCACAAAGTCTAGACATCTGGGAGCTCATAGAAACTGGTTATACCGAACCCAGAAATGAAAATGGAGTTGTTGTTGCTAGAGCAGATCGACAAATGATCAAAAGGCAAAGCATCAACTCAATCTTATATCTAAGCATTATTTGTTGTGTGCCACTACCAGATCTGAACATGACAAATCACAGCTGCACATCTGCTAAAGAAATCCGGGATACTCTTGCCCTAGCTCATGAGGGTTCCTCACAAGTTAAGGAATCCAAGATCAACATCTTTGGTTCATCAAGATGAGCTGTTCAAGATGGGTGAACATGAAACATAGACCAAATGTTTGGAAGATTCCAAACCATCACCAACAGTCTTAGATCTCTCGAAAAAGTTTATGAAAATAGAGATCATGTCAGAAAAATCCTGAGAAGTCTATCCAAGCAATGGAGACCCAAAGTGACTCGCTATTCGAGAATCCAAAAACCTGAATACACTCTCTCTCGGAAGAGCTCCTTGGATCTCTCAAGGTTCATAAACTTGAACTTAATGAGGGAGAAAATTCCAGAAAAGGAAAATCTATTGCCCTAAAGGCAAAGAAAGCAAGTTCATCGAAAGTTCTCAAAGCTGCTGAGTCATCTGATGAGTCCGAATCTTCTGATGATAATGAAGGATCAGATGAGGATGAATTATCCTTTATCTCTAGGAAGATTCAACATGTGTGGAGAAATAAAGGTGGTTTCAGAAGGAAGCAACTCTACAAAAAGTTTTCAAAGGAGAAGTCAGACTCCAAGGAAAAAGGTCCACCCTTGTGCTTTGAATGCAAGAAACCTGGTCATTTCAAAGCTGATTGCCCCGAGCTAATGGACAAAAAGAAATTCGTCAAAAAGAAGAAAGGCTTAAGGGCTACATGGGAGGATCTTGATCTGTCTTCTTCAGATGAAGAAAATGAAGCTGAGGAAGAGGCAAATATCTGTCTCATGGTAGACACTGCATCAGAAAGTGAATATAATGATGCTGAGGTAATGGACTCTGACCCGTCCACTCTTCGAAATTCTTTTGATGAATTGTTGCATGATTCATCTATACTATCACGAGAATATAAGATTCTTAAAAAGAAGTTTTCTAAACTGTCTAAAGAATATGATAGGGTCTGCACTGAGAAACAAAACCTCAAAAATAAAAACAACATACTGAAATCAGTGAATGTTAGTCTAGCTGCCAAAGTGGTGTGTGAACCTGATGTCTCTTGTGAAGTTGCAAAACTGAAACAAGATGTAACATATCTAACTGATTCTTTGTCAAAGCTTGTAGGTGGCTCAGATAAGCTTAATCTCATTTTAAGGTACTCTAGGTCACCTTATGATAAATCTGGTCTTGGTTATGACAAAGAGAAGCAAGACGTATCTCACAAAAAGTCAAAACCACTTAAACAACATAGAGCTTCAAAAGTTCCAAATAAATATACCAAAACTAAGTCTAGCTCATCCAACACCTTTTGTAAAGTGTGTGGAAAAAGTGGGCATATTACATCTAGATGCATACACAATAAACATGCTAAGCATACTCGTCTAGTGACAACTAACAAGAAAGGACCCAAGTCAGTTTGGGTACCTAAAGATAAGATAGTACCTGTTGCAGATCTGCTTAACAACAGGAAGAAAACAGATGTCTTGGTACTTGGACAGTGGCTGCTCACGACACATGACGGGAGAAATGTCTATGTTCCAAAACCTTAATCCCAAAGATGGTGGTTGGGACATATTTGGAGGAAATCAGAAAGGGAAAATAATTGGAATAGGTAAAATTGGTAAACATCCTTTTCCCTCCATTGATAATGTTCTTTTAGTAAATGGCTTGAAGCACAATCTACTGAACATAAGTCAATTATGTGACAGTAGATATGCAGTGTCTTTTGATGAGAACTTGTGTACTGTCCAGAAAGATGATGGATCACTTTTATTCACTGCAAAAAAGGCAAAACAATCTCTATAAGATTGACTTGGAGGACCTCTCAAATCAAAGTGTCTCATGTCTAGTGTCCATTGAAGATGAGCGATGGATTTGGCACAAAAGGCTAGGTCATGCAAGCTTAAAATTAATTTCAAAGCTAAACAAGCATAACCTCGTGAGAGGGCTACCAAACCTTAAGTTCAAATCTGATGCTCTATGTGATGCACGTCAAAAGGGAAAACAAGTCAAAGGTTCTTTTGAATCTAAGAATGTTGTTAGTACCAATAGACCACTAGAGTTGCTACATCTTGATCTTTTTGGACCAACAAGGACTGCCTCTATCAGTGGTAAGAAATATGGTCTTGTCATAGTAGACGATTACACTAGATGGACATGGGTTATGTTCCTAACTCACAAGGATGAGTCTTTTAAGGTCTTTTATGTATTCTGCAAACGTGTACAGAATGAAAAAGGCATGTGTATCACTTCAATGAGAAGTGACCATGGGGGAGAGTTTAAAAATGAGCTATTTTATAAGTTCTGTGAAGAAAGTGGTATCCTTCACAACTTCTCAATACCTAGAACACCACAACAAAATGGTGTGGTAGAGACAAAGAACAGATCTCATCAAGAGATGGCTATGACTATGCTCAATGACAACTATGTCCCTAGACACTTCTGGGCTGAAGCTGTCAATACTACCTGTTACATTCAGAACAGAATATACATTAGACCTATCCTGAATAAGACTCCTTATGAATTGTGGAAAGGAAGAAAACCCAACATATCTTATTTTGACCCCTTTGGTTGTAAATGCTATATACTGAATACTAAAGATCAACTTGGTAATTAAGTTTGATGCTAAAACAGATAGTGGAATACTATTAGGATATTCTAAAACATCTAAAGGCTTTAGAGTTTATAATTATAGGACTCTGATAGTAGAGGAAAGTATTCATATCAAGTTTGATGACAAATAGCCTGATAAGAAATTATCAGAGCTAGATGAAGCTTTTGCAGATCTTGATCTAAGCATTCCGGGAGACTCACCTGAGATAAAAGTTGATGATCAAGAAGATGACCCCACTCAACAACCAGAATCTTGGTACTTCAAGAATTATCATCCACAAGAACAGATCATTGGGAACCCCAATGACAAGCTAAGAACCAGATCAACCTTCAGATAATAAGACAATTCTGCACTAGTCTGAGTTGGAACCAAAAACAGTAGACGAGGCTCTGCTAGATGATGGTTGGATTCTATCTATGCAAGAAGAACTCAATTAGTTTGAAAGAAGTGATGTTTGGACTCCGGTTCCACTGCCCAAAGACAAATAAGTGATTGGAACAAAGTGAGTTTACAGAAACAAACTTGATGAAACTGGTAAGGTAATCAGAAACAAAGCAAGACTTGTAGCTCAAGGTTTCTCTCAAGATGAAGGTATTGATTATAATGAAACTTTTGCACCTGTTGCTATATTAGAAGCTATTAGAATTCTACTTTCATTCACTGCACATCATAGTATTATGCTTTTTTAGATGGATGTTAAAAGTGCTTTTATAAATGGATTTATTAATGAAGAAGTCTATGTTATGCAACCTCCGAGTTTTGAGTGTGAAACCCATCCTGAACACATATACAAGCTTAAGAAAGCTTTGTACTGTCTTAAGCAAGCTCCTAGAGCTTGGTATGAAAGACTAAGTTCCTTTCTTATGGAAAATAGATTCAATAGAGGAAAGGTTGACACAACCTTATTTAGAAAACCCATTAAGTCAAATTTCATAGTTGTACAGATATATGTTGATGATATTATTTTTGGTGGTACTAATGAGTCTCTATGCAAAGAATTCTCTAAGTTAGTGCAGAAAGAGTTTGAAATGAGCATGATGGGAGAACTCAAATTCTTCCTTGGACTTTAAGTAAAACAAACCATGGACGAGGTGCTCATCCACCAAACTAAGTATACAAATGAACTTTTGAAGAAGTTTAAGATGGATGATTGTAAACCAATGAATACTCCTATGCAACCCACTTCCATACTGAACAAAGATGATAAAGAGAAAAAGGTAGACCAAAAGGTATACAGAGGTATGATAGGATCTCTCTTATATCTTACTGCATCTAAGCCTGATATTATGTTCAATGTATGTTTATGTGCTCGATTTCAATCTGATCCTAGAGAATCTCACTTATCAGCAGTTAAGGGAATTTTTAGATATTTAAAAGGTACTACTAATCTTGGTTTGTGCTTTAAGAAAAATGAAGATTACAGATTAGTTGGTTTCTATGATGCTGACTATGCTGGAGATAGAATTGAAAGAAAAAGCACTAGTGGCGGATGTCACTTCATTGGAGCTAATCTTGTCTCATGGTCAAGCAAAAGACAAAGTACCATTGCTTTATTAACTGCTGAAGCTGAGTATATATGAGCTGCAAGTTGCTGTTCACAACTTCTCTGGATCAAACATCAATTGGAGGACTACAATGTATTTGTAAGTAGTATTCCGCTTATATGTGATAATACTGCTGCAATAAATCTATCTAAGAATCTAATTTTTCATTCTAGAGCTAAGCACATAGAGATTAAACATCATTTTATTAGGAATTATGTGCAAAAAGGTGTGATTGATATTCAATTTGTAGATACTGACCATCAATGGGCAGATATCTTTACTAAACCACTTGCAAAGGACATATTTATCTTTATTAGGAAGCATCTTAATATGATATGTGTGGATTAATTTAGGCGTCCATCCTTGAGAAAAAATTGTTTTACTAATCCCGCGTCTATTACCTATGCTCGTCTAATACATATTTGAAGTTGTGCATCTATCGCATATTGTATTGCACGTCCATATAACGCGTCCACTGATACTGGTTATCGCGTCCATTGTATAGTTTCAGACGAGTTCACATCTGCCTGTGTTTAAGCATTTTTTTGTGTGTTAATAAATGCATTTATTTTGTCTCAAGACAAATTTATCCTTTATTCTCTTTACTGAGTGAATACTTCCATCAATCCCATCAAGACCTTTTTATGGTTCCAAGTTACCAACGTTGTTTTATCATAATGACATGTCATGTCAAAAGTTTTTTTTAACCTTTGATATTCAAAATTACTTTAAAAGTAATCTTTTCCCTCTGAGAAAACTTTACGCTTCCATAACCTCTCGAGCTATCTCTCTCCTTTACCTCTCTCTGCTTTCAAACCCTAAGCTCTTTGATCACCTAAAATGGCTTCTTTTTCAATCTTTAACGTGGACAAGCTCAACTTGGCTATAGAGCATCATTTCAACCTTCGAGTGCTGCAAGACTACAATCTAGACATAAGCAAATATGTCAATGCAGCTGGGTGGGGAGGACTCTTTGCGGAGAAAGTCTGTCTTTCCCATCCTGATCAAGGATTTATGGAGAAACGTCCAACTAACTGATACTGATTTCTTGTCAACGTTATTAAGAAAGAAGATTGTAGTCTCGGAGAAAACTATTGCTGATGCAATTGCCTGTGCTCAGGAGGGTTTAGTTTTCACTGAGTCTTGTGAAGACGACTTGGGTGACTCTGAGACCATCGAAGTCTGTCTCATGAATGAGGATACAGTCAGAACTCACACTTGGAAGGCTGTTGAAATGAAGTACATCGTTCGCATCCTTCATCAGCTTCTCAACAAGGTGGTTCTTCATAAGTTTGGATCCAAGGACAACCTCTCTTCTCTGCATAAATTCTGTCTTTACCATCTTCTCACAGAATCAAAAATCAATCTTCGAAGAATCCTGTACGAAAGATTCAGAGACACTGTGATGAATAAGAAAAGACTCTCTGAACTTCCTTTTTGCCATATTCTCTCCAAGATTTTCAAGGTTCAAGGAATTCATGAGATTATTACTGCAAAGACTCTTGAGGAGCAAGCTAGGATATTGACTGAAAAACCAATGTCTGCTGCAGACTTTGGAAAAATGAATATAGCCAACATGAACCTCAATACCTATGCTGCTGCTGCAATGGCCAAGGCTGAGGAGTTAATGAAGGCTAAAGAAGAGATGGTGGAGCAAAATAATGCTGAAGTCCTTGGAGTTAAAAGGGTAACTAGGCAAAAGACCACTGCTACAAGGAAGCCTTCCGCTAAGAGACCTGCATATGGCATTGTTATCAGGGAACCTTCTGATGCCCCTGCTGCAAAGAAGTAGAGAAGAGTCATCTTCTCTCATAATGAAGACGAGGAAGTCGATGAGGACAAAGCATTCCTATCAGTTCAATTATAAAGAAGCAGAAGACCTATGTTGCTGCTACTAAGGCCGTTGTGCCTATTCCAACTAAACCTAGAAGGAAACCAGTAAGAAAAGCTAGATCAACTAAGACTCCTAAGGTAACCATCTCTGCTAATGATCCTGTTCAAATAGCAGTAGATGCCCTAGTGTCTAGTTTAGAAACTAGGATAGATGATGTGCCTGTCTCCACTCCAAATGATGTGTACATTCCCACACCCCTTTCACCCCAACCAACACAAATAGCCACTTCACAATTTCAACATATTTACCATGCCGATGATCCCTGGTTAAATCAACCAGATGATGACATTTCCCCTGGTGCTCCTTTCCCCAAACCCTTGAGAACCTTATTTCCCTTCACCTCAACTTCTGTCCTTTATAATGGCAAATCTGAGGATTGGGCCAAGGTAAAAAGAGAATGGAAAATTCTGTTTCATTCTCACCAACCTGAACCCGAACACATTCCAACCAGATGGTATCCTCTACCTGAGTATGAGGAAGAAATCAGGCCACCTGTTGAACCCCTTTACCTACCTTATCCTGAGTGTAAACTAATAAAAAACGTGCCTTCTCAAATGCACAATAACTTAGGGCCATTAGTCACTCACCTACCCCTAACCAAATTTCCCCCCAGGAAAATTTACCGTAATCTTGTCAAAACTCCTCCCTTCTTACCCCTCACTGATGGAGTTGAGAGACATGTCATACCTGTCTGGGAGACTGACCCAAATAGGAAAAATCTTCCTACCATTCCTGAGAGAAGAACAAGATCTTCTAAGCTAGTCCCCATGATCATGCCAAGGGACACAAAATGGGTGTCTTTTGAGCATCCCGGAGTCTATGGGAGGGTCTTTGACTTCTTTTTGGATCAACTTTACTATGAAATACTGAAGTGGGAATTCTGTCAAATCAGAGCTGATAGAGCCGTGTATTTTGTCCTTCCATCTTGGCTGAGGCATAATGAAGCAACCAAACTTGGAATCAAGCCCTACAAGATCTGTCTAAGACTACCAATGCTAGATCTAAATAAGGACAAGGACATGAAAAACATAAGTTTCAAGGGAGTGATGCCTGAAGCTGAGTCAGCATTGCTTGATATGGACCAAGAAACCTTTGACTACTCAATACTGGATTTCCTTTTGCATAATGAATCCATTGAGTTGATCAATGAGCATAGAGCTGCTGATTTCTGGAAATCTCACATTATCCACTGCATCAGAGAAGTATCTTCCTCTGGTCTGTCTGAAGAGGAGAAGAAGGATATTTCAAAGGTCAGTGGAAAGTGTAGTCTTTCACACTTTAGATATATGATCTATAAAGACCTCTGGGGACTTCCTATTAATAGTAGAACTGTGGAATTCATCTACCCTATTAGATGGGCAAAGGAAATCTCAGTGAAACCCCCACCTACTTCAATGCCTATTGCAGATGAACCTGTTGCTGAAGAACAAGGTCAAATTGTCACTGCTGTTAATTTAGAAGATACATCTGAATCCATTCACCAACAGAGCTCATCAGAAAGACAATCTTCTCAACCTTTAGCTCTAGTTGTGATGCACCCTAAAGATCATTCAAGAACACTGAGCACTTTTTAAGAGTCTGTAGAAAGCTCAAGGCAACAGGCTCTGCCATCTAATATTGAAGAGGTTCTTGGAAAACTAGTTGATGAAAGGGTTGGTGAGATAGTTGATGAGAAGGTTGAAAGGATAACTGAGAAGATTAAGAAGGATATCCATCATCATGTTCAAACTTCAATGGCTCCAACCTTAGAGGTTGTAAATAAAATTCTTGAATTCCTCATGGACTTCAAGAAAAGTCAAGCACAGAACCCTCCTCCTCCACTACCACCTCCTGCTTAACCTTTACCTTTATTTTTTTCTTTTGTACTGACAATGATGATCCTCTCCTTTTACCTTTTTGGCTGATGACAAAAAGGGGGAGAAAGGAAAGAAAAGAGATTTATATATATATAAAGTCAGTTTTTTTGAAAAGCTCTTATTTTTTTGCATTTGCATATTCTCTTCAACTTGCTAACTGCTCTGATACGTATGTTTGATTATTTGCTTTGATATTTGCTGCTCTGACACTTATGTATGATTAGATGTTGCACCTTTCTGTTAACTTATATGCAGTTGTCTTTCATATGCTTATTCTGCTTAAATAGTTGTATGCTGTCTTAGGGGGAGCCCTGCAAGCTCTCTTAGACTTTGCTTTTCAAATTTAGTTAGTTTTGTCATCATCAAAAAGGGGGAGATTGTTGGAACCAAATTGGTTTTGGATTTAATAATATCTAAGTTTTGATGCTAACAAAAGGATTAAATTTGCTTGGCAAAGTGTTAGTTGAGATCTAACTTGTGCTTTCAGTTATGCAGGAATACTTTAATATAAGTAAAATAAACTTGGGATGAGTTTGCATTGAAAAATACGCGTCCACCCTTGTAGACAGGCTGCTCAAAAACTTTGGTAAAGTTACGTCTTTAGACTGGTTTACTTAAGTAGATGAAGCTCTAAATGTTTGCTAGACGAATACCAAAATAACTTGTTTAGATACAGCAAGTCCAAAGACTTGATAATAAGCACGTCCATCTTGCCATGTAAGCAGACGACAGTAATTAGTACAAGTGGATGAACTGAAACATAAAGTAATATAGTAGACGGGCTCTAACCGCCACGTCACCAGACGGAGATCTTTATAACTCTTTAGGGAATAGCAAGTCCGAAGACTTGATAGACAAAAGGATATGCCACGTCATCAGACGAGGAAAGTAAAATATTGAACATACTTAGTCTCTCATATAACTAAGTAGATGGAGTTTCTTTTTAGCCGAGCTCCATCTTAGAATGAATTAAATGTAATCCGAATCTCTTGAATTTATTTCAAATGATTAATATTTATTTCAATAGAATATTTGTTCTTCATATTTGTTTTATCTGCTTTAATGTTTCATCTTGTTGTAAAAGAAACATAGTACCATCAAGAAATGCAAAGACCAGAATCGTACAAAAAGATACTGCAAAACGATCTGTACGATGACAACTCCATGACTGAAAAACTGAACTATACACAAAGAAGGAACACCAAGTGCTCAAGCTGCAATACTAAGAGGAGTAAGCCTCCAATTTCATGCTACCTCGATAACCAAGAGTACTATTCAGCATTGTCACAATTGAGCTATCAGTCACAACGGATATCATGCACTAAATGCTATCTCTAAACGGGATTATTCAAAGTAACCGTTGAAAAAAGGAAGAAGGTCACTATAAATAGAAGGCCTCAAGTTCTGAAGAACAGCTTTTGCCAATCAATAATCATTCATTCTAATATTCTTTCAAGAGCAAGAGTCTGTATTCTTTAGTTTGAATATTGTTGTAATATTCAACTGATCTTAAACTGTCATATTATCACACATAGTGAGTTAAGAATATCAAACATTACATCTCTTTGTTAGAGTTGGAGCCTGAAGAGGCATGGTAAGAAAGAAATACTTGTAGCCTGGAGAGGTATTGAATACTTGGTTGTAATCTATTTGGAGAAATAGTGGATAAATCCTTCAATTCGAAGGGACTGGACGTAGCTCTTGGTTGGAAGAGAGTGAACCAGGATAAAATCTCTTGTGTGAATCGTCTATTCTTAAACTCTTCAGTTTTATTTGCTTATACTAACTGTGGGGTTTTGATATTGGTTTTGTTAAAGTCTTTTAAAAAGGATCTTTGTCTTTGTGTTTGCTTCTATTTCTAATCTCCTTGAGTGCAAAAATGGTTTTGAAGGTTGTTTTCGAAAATTATTAACAAACACAATTCAACCCCCCTTCTTGTGTTTGCCTGTGTCAACTTCATAATTGATGTACAAAATATGTGTATGATGTTCTAGGCTGGTGTCCTAATATACACCAATGTACAAAGATGATAATCTGTTTATTCAAGAACAAAGCATGAGATACACAAATGTACAAAGATGCTAATCTGTGTACGTGTGTGTTGGAGTTCAAAAACCAGTTTAATACACAGATATACAAATATAGTAATTTGTGTACGCGTGTGCAAGAGTTGAAAAATCAGTTTAATACACAGATGTACAAAGAACATAATCTGTGTACGCGCTTTACAAAAGTTCCAAAAATTGTGAACACACAGATGTACTACACAAACTATTTCGTGTCAGTTTTACAAAACTGAATCTATTTCACTTGTAACAAATTCTATGATTTGTCCAACGGATCTATATCTTCAAATCACTATATAAGGACCTCATAGAAACACTTTTCAACAACTTACTCACTCTGAATTTACAAATAGAAAATCCATGTTTTCATTGAGCTTCATCTTTGAGAGAAAAGTGTGATATTCATTAGAAATTCAATTTGTACAATCTGATTTTTAGAGTCTTATTTTTTTGATTCAATATGAGAATTGTTGCAGATAAGAGAGGGTATCTCTTAGGTTTTGACAAGCATAGAAGGGATCCTTGGGTAGAAAATCAAGTGTGCTTTTTGGTAAAGTTTTGTGCAGGGTGGTGAAGCCTTGTGTTGTTGTAATCGGATAGTGTAATTTATGATTATAGTTTAGGAAACCACAAAGGTGTGGGACTGGATGTAGGCTTACCAGAGGAGGTAGCTGAACCAGGGTAAATTGGTTTGAACATTCTTCTTACCCTTTAACTTCTTACAATTGTCATATGCATGCTTCTTTGTTAAAGTTGTTTTAAGTGCTCTTGAAACTGAATATTTATGTTGTAATCTTGTATTAGATTTACATAAAATTGATTGTGCTTTACTATAATCATCATTGGTTGTTTAATAAGCTGAATCTTGAGAATTAAAATTGAGTGAAAACCAATTTTCTATAGAAAACTCTGTTTTTGGTTTAATGTACTGAAAAGTTTTTAAACTCTCAATCCCCCCCCCCCCCCCCCTCTCGAGATTGTAGCCATTACCAACATATAATTCATTGTCCATACCTCCATAAGATTCAGAGGAATAAATAATTGGGCTTGCGATCCAATTTCATAATGAGTTAAGATTTGTAATCAAGTGCTTTAAGATACTTTTGTTCAAAGATGACAGGTTTCTTGAGAAGTTTAGCTCGATGTTAAGGGCCGGTGATTCGGACTTGAGAACATCTAGCATATGAGAAAGCACATCCAAAGGATTCCAGTGTAATCAAGAGGTCATCTGGTGGATACACAAGAAGAACGCATTTTCGACAATTTTGCCCAAACACATAGTGAAACTATGTTCAGTGAGGTCATTGTTCCTAGGAGATTGAGCTGACACTTTAATATGGGTGTGAATTCCGTAGTGACGATCTGGTTGATACTTGGGGATATCGGGGGTATGAAATACTCAAATAGGCCCAGTTGGTAGCTCCTCTGTGGCATGGTGATCTTGCAATACACTGACATACTCGACTAGACGTTACGTGTGTTCTGGTAGTGTAGGATGTTCCCGAAAAAGCCTTTGTGCACGTTGCTGACTGTTGACGAATTTTACCCAAGGCTGGTGTAATCCAGAACAATTCTCTGAACCACTCTCTCCAACTGTTCTTTAAAACCATGGTATATGAATCAGAGGTCTTTCCTCGAGTCTTAGATGTCTCCTTTCAAGGTGAACGTTGCCCTGTGATTATGTTTCCGTGAAACATTATTATTCTAATATGAGTAATGATATAAATGTATATTGATAGTTGTAGGTACCTGTGTGTCGTACCACTGTATATTTATGTTATGTGTATTGTTGTCTTAAAAACATTTGTCTTTAAGCTTGTGCAAGTATACACAATCACAGCAAGCAGTATAGAAAGTAAGTCAGATATCGTTCCCACGAGGATTATAATGTTGTAGCAAAATTCCAATTTAGACTATATGCTCTAGCTGTTAGGTTGGTAACAAAATTTGGTTGTGTTTGCAAGATAAATGTAAATTACGATCGAGAAAGTTAAAGCTTTAGAGAACGAGGTTTAAAAGGTTGAATTGTCAAATATGGTAAAAATAGCTCTGCCTATGCTCTAGCATTAACTCCAGGAAGTAAAGAAGTGTTTCCAACACTTAAGGATTAGGTTCATTAACTGCCTTCTATTCCTAGATTCAGCTTAATTACATCATCCTCTTAATAAGCATGTTCCAGTTAGTTTAGGGACTTGAGTAACGATTCCTAGTCTATTCAACATCATGTTGAGCTTACAAAAAATCAAAATGATAAAATGATAAATGAGTCATTACAATGGTGAAGGTAAAAGAAAAGAGCAGCAGTTGGAGGTTGAAGAAGCTCGGCACAACTCTCTAGGTTAAGACAAGAGTGGGTGTGTCATAAATGTGTCCGAGGTCTCTTTTTTAGGGTTACCCTCTTTGGTTAAATACCCCCCTCTCTTTCATTCCAAAAATGCAGGAGAGCATGATCCCTAGGCACGTGGGCTCCACAATATCAGAGGCATCAGCATATGTGAGGAGAGAGAAAATGTGTCCATGTCAGCTTTTGTCTTCTAGTGCAGAGCTACTGAAGTTTGGCTTTGCTGTAGCATTCAAGAAGTCCATTTTACATGCTTTACTTATGCTCTAGCACCCTTCTGCTTAAACATGTAGAAAATATGAGACAATGATGAAGCATAGAAGAGCATATAACTGGCATTTGCATGTTTCAGCACTAATATTTACAAAATAACAAATTATTAACATAAATGCATACTTAAACATAGGAGGCAACAATAATTCAATGTATAAAGGTAATAAATAACTCTTCTTACAAAGAGTTATCATGTATGATGAATGGGAATCTCACCTCATTTTCTCTATTCTTTTTAGTTTTCTGCTTTGTTTTACTTTCTACGAAGATGACGACAACGCTGTTTCGCCACCGTACCTTGCTGGAGTTTGTGGTGACATGGATACATGGACACAGTTTCAATGGCTTTTGTACAGTGGAGGTGAGGAGTATACCCATGGCGTGATGGTGTATTATCCTTGAATGTTACGGTTGTTCAAGGTGACATTTCGTCATTGTTTTGTATTGGCGAGCACGATGAGTCTTGTGTCTATGTTTATATTTTGTGGAGTTGTGTCTCCAATGCTATTATTATTATTATAAACATATTTCCAGTATGTTGATAATTTACTGGCATTGCTATTTCCACCATTTTCTGGATGTTTATGTTTATGACTGTTTGTACTTGGAGAATGGTTGTAAAATATTTATGCACAAGTTTGATGATGTATGTTAAATATTATTTATCGTACTATTTGTGAAAAACAAAGAAAAAGTAAACCCGTATTTTTGGTCGAAAATATTTATTTTCCGCTTTACTCGTTCTTATAGAATGTAAGTCTCACAGACAATGTAGCACTCGGGAAGGGTGTTACATCGAGTGGCTCCCACTACGTCAATGTGAGGGTTATACTCGAAACCCTCATAGACTCCTCTATTTATATAGCTTCAGACCCGAGCACGGTCATGCTCCCACTAAGCACGGCCATGCTTAACTTGAGCATGGGGTCATGCTCGTTTAAGCACGGGGTCATGCTCATTTATGCACGTGCTCACAACCTTAGCGTAAAAAACACACATTTCCGACACGACCGTGCTCCACCTGAGCATGTTCGTGCTTGTGGCTCATGCACCAGAAAGGGAGTGCTGATACACGAGCACGGGCGCGGTCATGTACCAGAAAGGGATTTCCTGCTTTGAAGTCCCACTTAGCCCTTTATAACATATACAAAACATATAACTGATAAGCATCCAGCTTATCTAGTTTTACAGCTGGAAAGGCTAAGTTTTTTATGCCAATTGAGCGATTTAACCTTTCAAAGCACCTAAATTTGGCTCATTTTGTCCCAAAGCAAGGCCTTGAGTCTTTTAGTTAATTTTTAGGATTTTTGGTTAATTTGGAGTAGTTTTTTCCTTTTATTTCTCCTTTTACTTTTCAGGTTAAAAGTAAAGCTCAAGGAAGCTAGGAAATTAAAGAAAACAAGCAAAAAGGCAAAATTGGCATATTCGCCTCGCGAACAGCAGCTCGCCTTATGACCCAAAAGACCAAATTGAGCAAGAGCA
Source organism: Sophora flavescens (assembly GCA_030762895.1). Classification (NCBI taxonomy): domain Eukaryota; kingdom Viridiplantae; phylum Streptophyta; class Magnoliopsida; order Fabales; family Fabaceae; genus Sophora; species Sophora flavescens. Next base: position 145,890,769 of record CM061064.1, read on the forward strand.
GGCTGCATTCGGTCTCGCGACGTGAAGGAAGTTCTTGCCTCACGAGCCAGAAGCAGGAGAATTGAAGGCCATTCAGGATCACCTCACGAGCACTTGTTCGCCTCGCGAGCACCCAATTTGAACTGGCGCCAAAATTAACACTCGCATCGCGAGTCCCTGCTAGCCCCATGTGCACACACAGATCCCAAACATTATAAATAGCTTATTTTAGGTCAGAAATAAGGAGCTTTTGACATTAGTTGCAATCCTAGTTTTCTTAGAGCTGTGTAGTGTGTTGTATTTCAGTTTCTTTAAGGATGAATTCTATCAATTCTTTGATTGTTGTTTTCGTCTCCATGAGGAACTAATCCTCTATTCTAGGGGAATGATGAAGCCACCCTTAATGGCATAGCGAATTTCAATGTGATTTATTCTTTTCCTTAACTCAATTCTTGTTTCTTAATTATGTGTTTGTTGTGTTAATCAACTTGTCCCTCGGTTAACTTGTCAGTGTGATGAGTCTTGGTAGGTAATTCATGCATAGGACTTGAATTAGGAACACCAGTTGAATATTGCATTGGTAGTGGGTAGGAGATTGGTACAACTACATAGGGAACAAGAACTTATTATAATCTAACTGTAGTTTATGAGACTTGGTAGGTAATTAATTTATAGTTTATATACATCCTTTAGAGCATTGGTAGTGTGTTTAGGAGAATTTGGGGGTCCGGGTTGACAATGAAATTGAACATAGGAAACAGAAGATCATCACTTGGTTAGCTTGCATGATTGGGTAGGCCGATTTGTGACCTTAGAAGCTTTAATCATCTATTGGAATCTCGTTGTTACTGTTAGTGATTTTGGATAATTGTTTTAGATAAATTCTTGTTACTTGATCTTTCTCTCTCTTTTCAACTTACTGTTATTACTTGGTCAAACGAATTGAATTTCCTTATAAAGATTTGGTTAAATAGGTCTCCCAATCCTTGTGTTCGATCTCGGTATTTCTTACTGTGTTTTTATTACTTGCAACAAACCGGTACACTTACCGGATTCGCAACAAGTTTTTGGTGCCGTTGCCGGGGATTGGCACAACCAATTTTCCTAATTTTTAGGAAAATTAATTCTTTTTTATTAAGCAATTTTTATTTTAATTTTCAGCATTTTTATATCTTTTACTTCTTTGATCCCACTTGGTCTTACCTTGTTTTTGTTTCATGCGAGGTACCATTCCACCAAAAGACTTGCTATACGACCCGAAAATTGTCAGGACTGAGAAGGAGGTTAAGGAAGGAACTAAGAGAGAAAAAGAGGCTTGAAGCAAACCAACTCATCAATCTTGAAGGGATGGCAGAAGGAGATCCTCCACCCTACAAGCCTCTCTATGAGTACAATCTTCCTCACTTGGATGATTGTATTTCTAGTGTTGTTAGGCCTCCCATCACTGTCAATTCTTTTGAGATGAAACAATTTTCTCTCAATCAGGTGCAAAGAGATCAATTTGATGGGAGTGCACACCAAGATCCTCACAGGCATATTGCTCACTACTTGGAGATATGTGACATGTTCAAAGATCCAGGAGTTTTAGATGATGCCTATCATTTGCGACTATTCCCTTTCTCTCTTCGGGATAGAGCACGCGATTGGTTAGACTTGAATTTGGATCGTGCTAGCATCACCACTTGGGAACAAATGGCTCAGAAATTCCTCAAAAAATACTTTCATCCTCAGAAAGCGGCATAGTTGAAGATAACCGTCACTTCCTTCAAGCAACATGATGATGAGTCCTACAATGAAGCTTGGGAGAGGTATAATGTGCTTTTGAGGAGATGAATTATGATGCTGCAGCTGGCGGTTCTTTTTCTTGCAAATCAGCAGAGGATGCTTGGGCTTTATTAGAGAAGATATCAAGGAATGATTACAACCGCAACATGAGCACTTCTTTTAATGCTTCTGGAATCAATGTGGCATCTTTAGAGGCTATTCTTGAACAGTACACACTTTTGAAGAAGCAATGTGAGGCGCTTACTGGCAAGATGAAGTTTAATGAAGTGCAAGAAGGTTTGCATCCAAGGTGTGATTTTTGCAATGGTGGTCATAATAGTGAGAATTGTCTCAGTAATTTCCCTCAGGAACATGAGGATTCATATCACTACTTCTATGACGCAATACCACAGAACAACTATCAGAGGAACAGGTAGAATGACTACCATCAGAGTCAGGGTTAGAACATCAGGAAAGACCATCCGGGTTTCACTTGGAGTAATACTAGTGGTGGTTTAGCCGGGCAACAACAACAACAAGAGTCAGAGGCCAAACTATGGAATCCAATAGCACAATCCTCAGTCAGCCCTCCCTAGAACTAGTCAGTTACAAATCACAGATGGTGGGAAGCAACCATGGGAGTTGGCTATTGAGAAGACTAGTGTGGCCATTGAGAAGTTGACAGTACATACAAACATAGCCATCGACAAGCTGGCAACTCACACAGGGGCAGCCATTCAGAATCTCGAGACTCGGGTAGCATAGCTTGCAAAACAGCTGAACGAGCATCTTCCAAGCTCCTTCCCAGATAATACTGAGAATAACCCCAAGAACCAATGCAATGCCGTGTCCACTCGAAGCGGTAAAATTTTGGAACCAAAGGGGGTGAAACTAGTTCTCCATAAAATTGGGAAAAATTTCATTTCATGGTCAAGGAAGGTATAGTTGTGGGGCACAAAATCTCCCAAATGGGGATTAAGGTTGACAAGGCCAAGATTGAGTTGATTGAGAAGTTACCCCCACCAACCAATGTGAAGGGGGTGAGGAGTTTCTTGGGACATGTCGATTTCTACCGAAGGTTCATCAAAGACTTCTCTAAAATAGCGAAACCGCTAAGTGACCTTCTTGTGAAGGACGTATCCTTTGATTTTAATGCTTCTTGTTTAAATTCTTTCAATATTTTGAAAAAAGATGCTTGTCACTGCACCCATAATCACTGCACCTGATTGGAATTTACCTTTTGAAATCATGTGTGATGCAAGTGATTATGCGGTGGGGGCGGTTTTGGGTCAAAGGGTGGAAAAGTTAGCTCATGTGATTTACTATGCTAGTAAAGTTTTAAACGAGGCACAAGCTAACTATTCCACCACAGAAAAAGAACTCATTGCAGTGGTTTTTGCTTTGGATAAATTTAGATCTTATGTTGTAGGGTCTAAAATAATTATTTTCACCGATCATATGGCTATAAGACACTTGATGACAAAACAAGAGGCCAAACCTAGATTAATTCGGTGGAATCTTCTTTAGCGGGAGTTTGATCTCGAGATTAGGGACCAGAAAGGGTCAGAAAATGGTGTGGAGGACCACTTGTCGAGATTGGTCAATCCCGACACCGAGGAGAAAATGCTAGACATCAAGGAAGAATTTCCTGATGAGATTTGGGTTCAATCCCTCTAACTTTCTTTCCTTTGAATTTGGGTTCAAGAACTCCGAATCCTTTCTGAAATTTTAGAAACATTAGAGTAGGATTTTGAATTATTCATGTTGGAGTTTTGGTATTGATGTCATTGTGAATATGACTAAATGATGAATATACATTGTTGGGTATTGTGCAAAAATGATAAAAGTGAGGTTTGTGAGAATTTTGCCATTATTGAATATGTTGATGACGTATGATTTGGGCTTTGAATGCGATAAACTGAACTGAACTGTGATCTGGTTAGAAACCTAAGTTTGGGGTATTCCCGGGTATGTATTAGAGATGATGCAAGTTAGGGGGCCCTGGGAATTGTTTTTCTGAAAAATTCCAAGAACGAGGTTGTGTTCTTAACTGTTAATTGGACTGCCTGATTCATGATATTAGTGACTAGGACTGGATTTCTGAATTTTAATAAGTTGTTATGTCTACTATAAATTGTATTGGGACTGTCAAGCGTTTTAAGGTTATATCCTTTTTTCTTTCTCAAAAACAAAAAGAATGGGAAAAAAGCAAATCTTTGCCTTTAGCAAGACCTCGCGAGAGGGGCTTTTGCCTCGCGGGAGGCCGACTGCCTCTTTGACGGCTTCCCCCTCCCTTCTTTCCTTCTTTAGGGCTAATTCTCACTCTCTCCCGCTCTCAATCCCTCTTCGCTCTCTCTCTGCAAGGAACATTGGGAAATTTTGAACAAGAGTAGGTGAATTATTCAGATGGTCCTGGAAATTGTGAATATGCTAAATGATGAATATCATTGTGGGAAAATGTTTTTGATATCTATGGTCGTGATCGGGCAGATTGATTGAGAATTCCAGAGGTGTGTTCTTAACGTGTTGGCTGATTCATGATATTAGTGACTAGCTGGATTTCTGATTTTAGTTGTTATCTCTTAATGATTGCTTGTGGTTTTTTCCCCCCCCACCCAAAAATTTTAAGCCAACGCTTTCCCTCAAACTTGAGATCCTCTCTCAGCTAACTCCGAGCTGCATCTCCTGGTAAGGTGGCATCTCCATTCCTTTCGTACCTCGGGTTGGGACGTTTGCTGATCTTCCTAAATTATCTCGGTGCATGGATCCCTATCCGAGTTGGCATCTCACTGGGGATCCCTATCACCTGGGAGGATAGGAGTGAGTACGAGCTGATATCGGCCGTTCAGGGCATAGGCAAAGAGATTTTGGAGACTTGCTGCATCCTAGGGGCTGCATGGGAGGTTTGCACATCGGGGAACCTGCTGAGATTGAGGAGGCAGGATCTGACCCTAAAAGCTCGGGTTTGGTCGGCGTTCATACATGCCAATCTTAGGGTGAGCTTTCACGAGTCCACTGTCACCGCCGCCCGAGCCCACCTCTTGTATGGCATTCTGCAGGAGAAGAGCATTAATGTGGGGTCGATCATTGCGACCGATATTCAGCATAAGGCAAACTCTAGGGCTATGAAGGAGTGTCTGGGGCATGCGTTTCTGATCACCGAGCTGATCCGTAGGGCGGGCGTACTGGTGTTTGACATGGTGGAGAAGATTCCCTGTCAGCTAGTCGACAGAGAATACATACACCACTTCTGCTTCACAGAGCCAGCACCACCCCTGAGGCCTGTAGCACAGCCCCCTCAGAGGCCACATTCATCAGATATGGCTCTGTTCTTGCAAAACCAGCAGGCTATGAGGAGAGTCTAGGAGGTGATGAGGGAGTTCTTTAGAGAGCTATCCTTAGCCCATCATGAGGGTTGGGTACCCTTTTTCCCTTCTGAGGAGGAGTTGGCACCTTGGCCTGGGTGGCAGGACTATCCTGGGGACCAGGATGCTATGCCACAGGGGGGTGCCCGAGGTACCTGTGGTAGATGAGGCAGCAGCGGCAGCAGCTTAGCAGGGTGACCCGGTGGACGAGATTGATTTTGAGGTTTGAGTAGGCCGGGCCCCCATCATTACCAGTATTGCCAGTTCCCTTTACCCATTTTCCTTAGAGTTCTAGCTAGTTTATTTTTGAGTATTCGATATAGTTGTACATTGATAGCTAGCTAGAAACTCTATAGTCTTGGATACTTGATGCACACACACTTGGATGAATATATATTTGGTTCATTTTTTTATTTTTGTTTTTTTTATTTTTTTATTTTAGATTTTGTTAATCTTGATTAAAAAATTGACCACTGTTCTACTTGTGGATAATTAGATGACCATCGAATGGAGTTTCCTACGTAAGGTAAGGCAACCGGTTGATGAGAAAACTATCACTCCAAACCACCCTGATTATGAGTATGTCCATCTATGCATTCGAGAGAGACGGATCCCTAACCCTCACTTAGAAAATTTGACAAAAGAAAAAGAGGAGGATATGGATCCGTTTCACTTGAGTTTTGATAGGGGTGTGAATGACTATGCTCGAGGGGAAATTGATAGTGAGGTTGAAGAAATGGTTCGGGAATTTTCGGTGCATATTTCTCCCGAGCATGTGTTCTATAAAAGAGTCAAGGAAGCGGTAGAGAACAACCAAATCCCATTCCCAGAAGTTGAAGACTTGAGCATGGAAGAAGAGTTCAAATGGGACCCGGTATGGTTACTCTCATTTAGGGCGACAAATGATTGTGCATGGTTGGAAAGGGAATCGATTAGGCAAGCTAAGGAAGGAATCCCGAAAGGGAAGGTTCTATGGGAGATCACGGCGGAAAGCCCGAAGATCGTTTGGACCAAGTACTTGGATGAACCTGAATCCAGCCATGCGGTAAAAACGACTAGAGGAGAGATAGAAGAAGAGGGAGATTCTAAAGAGAGTGCGGGGTCCACTCAGACCCCATTGAGATAACATTCCTTAAATCCTTCTTCTATTTTCTTTTCTTTTCTTTATCTCTCTCCCTCTCCCTAAAACTCTGGTTTGCATGTGAATAATTGGTCAATAAAAAAAAACAAAAACAAAGTGTCTTGTGTCTATTTGGTAAGTTGTGGATTAAATTGAATAAGACTTAGTTGAATGCATGATTTTTTGAGAATTTCCCTTTTTATGAACCCCTCTCGACGTTTTTAAGGACTAAATTCCCTTTTGAAAATCGAAAAATAAGAACTTAGAGTTGTTGTTGTGATTGCATGATTTACAATAAGTTTGGGGTGAATGAGTGCTTACTTAGGAATTGTATGTCGGTCAAACATTTGCAAAAATGTTCGTGTGAGAATTTGAGCCTCCATCATTATTCGTAATTGAGTGAATCACATTAAGTTGTAATTTTCCCGGATTTGCTTTAATCTCTGCATGGTTTGCATATCTATGTGTTTGCATCATATGATTAACGCATGTTCTTCTTTGAAATAACTACTTGTCCAAAATTGAACCAACCTTGATGCTTGATCCCTAGTTAGCCACATCGAGCCTTAAGACCTTTTGTTCTTGATGACCTTACATTACAAGCCATAATTCTGGAAAAACAATGATTTCCCTATCCTAGGATTTAGGAGAGCATGGAATCTTTTTCTTTGTAAGTGTTATGTGGGAACAAAGTTTGGGGTGGCTACAGAGTTTCATAGGCCAAAAAGGGCAAAGTAGTAACAGCCTCTTTTTAATTACTCTGTATTACCGGTAAAAATATATATTTAAGTATATTTTTAGCTGAGACCAAGAAAATGATTTTGGATAAAACAAAATCATATACATACTCTATCTTATGGTAGATGGCTACGATGAAATTTTGGGCTTAAAACTCAGACGAAAACCGGTCTGTGTTTTTACTGACAGTATAATTTTATACCGGCAGAAAACCCTAATTTGACCCGAAACGGAAAAAATGTAGATATTTTATATTATGTTTGTGAGGAATTCTACTTTCCAAATTTCTGATCAAAAATAAAATATTATGTTTATTCGGATGAATTTTGGTGAAAGTTCGAATGGAAAACGGTTTACATTTTCATTGACAGTAAGATTTTAATGATCAAAAAACCTAATTTTGACTCGTGAATGAAATTGTTTATCTTTAAATCATATTTCCAACGAGTTTGGTTATTTTGAAATTTTTTGATCAAAAACAAAATATTATGTTTATATACGGGCGTAAAACCCTAATCGGGAAACCGACGGAATCAGGAACGGAACTGCCGAAATGGAACCGGACATTTGAGGATCTGAGTTATGGGATGACTCACCAAGCATTGATGAAGTGATTAATGCAAGTAACCATATATTTTAGGTGAAATGACCAAAATGCCCTTAATCTTAACCTAACCTATCCTAGTTAGTTTTTAACCATGGTTAAGGCAAGTCAAGGCCAATTTGGCTTCTTCCTCCTCATTTGTGGCCTAAAACCAGTCACACCTCCCTTAATTATCCACCACATAATCTAACCTAATCATGATTACAAATTAACTATAGTTAGGTTATTATAACCATAGTTAAGTTATTATATTATTTTCTAACTTAACCTATGTCAATTAACTTAACCTTAGTTCCATTTTAAGATCAAACAACTCACTCCCCTCACTCCCTAACTCAAAGTCACGGTCAAACCCCTCCCCACACTAAGACAACTTTCATTTCTTCCTATCACACATTCTAAGTCATGTTCCTCACAAAAACACTAAGAACTCCATTGGTGTTCTTGCTAAGTTCATCATTGTTCTTCATTTCCTTCATCAAACTTCTTCATTCCAAGGTGAAGAATCCCTTCCTCATCATCTTAGCTTCATTTATCATGAATAAAATCTTCATTTCCATCAATTTTTCACAAATCTTCATTTCTAGATCTAGAATTTCAAATAATTCTACAAAATTGTAGAAAAATCATTTTAATGTGAAACCAATTTCTCTGATCTTGATATGTCTTCTACTTTCATCATATAGGAGCATGTAAGAAAAAGAATTTTCGTCCCTATTTACCTAGTCAAGGCCGAACCTATGTTGTTTTAGGCAAATGAAGTTTTGTTCAATTTTTAAAATACGACACTTGATTTTAACTCTCTAATACCTATATTAGTTAGATCTAGAAGCTTGGAATCAAAAGAAACTCAACCCTATTTTCTAGTCTTGGCCGAATTTGGGTTCATGTGAACAAAATAAGTTTTCTTCAATCTTTAACTAGATCATGATTTATATGAACTATCTAAGGTATGCAGGTTTTAGATCCAAGAGTTTGAAATCAAAAAAGGAATTTCTAGCCTATTTTAACCCTTATGGCCATAACCATAACCTAGTTGGTTAGAGGATTTTGTTTCATATTTTTAACTATTAACACTTAATTTATGTTAGTTAATACTTTATAAACTAGTATCTAAAAGATTGGATTAAGAAAATAACCCTAGCGTTATTTTGATGAGTTGACCGAACCTAGCACCATATTTCCATAGTTGGATTTGTTTGATTAATATATTTGTATGTTGAATTTTGTTGAAGGTGGATTTGGTAACTTGGAGTGTGATAACGAGGAGCTTCTACTTCATGTTTCCGGTATTAACTCAGGTGGGAGAAAGAACCATTCCATCGTCGGAACTGATAAGTAGTATATAATTTATAATAATGGTGTAGGGCGGCCTAAACCCTACTAGTGATCGATTAATCGATAATACCAAAATCACATTGGAAACTTTTCCGCAATACCAATGCTGATTTGGGAATTGTAGGTTTATCGCCTTAGGTTAATTTTATAATATTGAGGATGTCTGAATTATTTATTATTGATTGTTTGTGATACGCAGGTTGAGGTATTCTACTGCATGTGACGTTTATTTTGATGTTTGAATATTTTATTGATGATGGTGTTATGTATGATTTTAATATATAGATTGCTTAGTTGATTTTAAGTAAAGATATATGTTGCTCGAAGGTATTTTGTTTGGGTGACATATTGAATATTAGTTAGAGGTGCCTAGCCATTATCTTATAAGAGTGATGTGACATAGAATGCGAGTGGAGGCTATGAGGAAAGCTTGAGGCACTAGGTTGTTATTGATACGGGTCAGTGAGGTTCATATGTATTTTTGTTCACAACCGTGTATTGGGAACACACGAGGTCTGAAGTTCTTGCTTGGCTATCCCAATTTAGTTTTGGATCGTGCAACTATAGTGTGATTTCTTTGCATGAATACCCTTGAGAGAAAATCAGGGTGTGCACCGACTGTATCGTGCAGCTATAGGGTCATTGCTTTGCATGAGCATTCTCAAAATGGATGAGGGTGTGCACCGATTAATATGGATGCATCGCTTGGACGACTGACCAACATCCCTCAGCGGGCAAGGGATGTGTGATAGGATTGGTGGTGGCCACATCAGCATAAACGTTTAGTTGCATGAGAATGAGGGTAGAGGAAGGTATAGTGAGTTAAAGATGATTGTTAATGATGAGTGTTATTTGTCTATGACCGCTATTATATTATATGCTATGAGTCTATGTCCGAACTATGCTTAAAAATGGGTAGTGTGTCCGAACTTGACGCATTCATTAACATTAGGATGGCATATAGTATTTGTATACTTGTTTAAGTAGTATTATATGTCATACTAATGAGAGCAGATGATTTCTTTTACAGAATGATGGCTCGTGGAAGAGAACGTTTGATCGATAGTGGTGACATCTCGAAATAATTGTCGGACCTGACAACGTTGATAATAATCATACTAGAAGTGAAGAGAGTCATATGAGACTCGTAATGTTATGAAAGATATAGCTACTGCTTTGTACTACAAACACAGCAGAATGTTGAGATGCTGCAGATGAACAAAGAGCAGCATGAACTACATAATCAAAAGAGAGCTGCAGCAGTTGAAGATGTCGGGATGACTACTTTTCTGAAAGGGAACCTCCCCAATTATGAGGAGATTGTGACCCAGAGAAGGCAGAATGGTGAGTATAAGAGATAGAGAATATATTTGATATCATGTGCTATAGAGAGGATATGAAAGTGACGTATGTCGCCTTCTTGTTAACTGGAGGAGCAGAATCTTGGTGGAGAGGCAAGCGAAGAATACTGGAGGTCGAGGGCAGAATTATCAACAGGCAGCTGTTTAGTGACTGCTTCTTTGAGAAGTATTTTCCACCTCTAGTTCGACGCAAGAAAGAGAGAGAATTCTCGAGTCTCAAACAAGGCAACATGACTGTAGGTGATTATGCATCAAGATTTGAGGCTCTGATTATGTACTCAGAATTCTATCAGAGATTCCCAGATGAAGATTTGCAATGTAGAAGGTTCGAGGAAGGACTCCGACATGAGCTTTAGAAGGGTATAGTATCTCTTGACATTCAGAGTTTTCCGGAACTAGTTGAGAGATGTAGTACTATAGAAAGTATAGATCAGAGACTGGCTAATAAGCTGAAATAACTGAGGATTGGAGGTCCTACTCGACCGGGGTTTCATAGGCGAGGAGATAGTAATTCTCAATGGAGACAGAGACCATATGCCCGACCCGTACAGACACCTGGACCAACACCAGTGGTTAGAGCAGGTCAGAAACAACAAGGCTATGCTTGTTTCAGATGCGGAGGATTGCATCATATTAGGTATTGCAGTGAAAGTCCTAGTTGTAACAACTGTGGGAAACCAGGTCATATGGCTCGAGAATGCAGACAGTGGACATTACAGCAACCAGTCACTGCGGGTAGAGGAACTGGAGGTAATAGGAGTGGAGCTGGAAGAGGAGCCCCAACAGCCCAGGACAACAACTGGCTAGACCTCAGGCCGTGATCATTAGCCAGCATGCCCGTTTTGGCTTAAAAGTCATTTTCTGGTATATGAGCACGTCCGTGATCAGTAGCCAGCATGCCCGTGCTCAACATTGAGCACGACCGTGCTCAATGTGATGACCGCATCTCCGTGACGCTAAGTGGAGCACGACCGTGCTCAAGGATGAGCTAGACCGTGCTCAGGTCCAGCCTATATAAGTTAGGCACAGAACCCGAGGGTTAACATGAAACCTTATTTTCCTAGTTGCAGCAGCCACTGTTGCGGCCTAGAGAGTGTTCTTCCCTATTTCCTCTTCACACATTGCCAGAGTGGAGTTTTGGTAGCAGTTTGGGAACCTAGTTGATCGGTACCAGTTTAGAGGTAAGGTCCCCTCCCTTGTGGTTTCCTTTCATGGTTTTTTTGAAAGGAAATTAATGGGTTTGCGTACTGTTTGACCAAGGTTGATCATTTATGGTGTTGCTAGAGGATTTGGGACCGGTTTACAGTTAGGAGCATACGTTGTTGTTAGAGCAACCTTCAATCCAGGTATGGGGAGAAGGGTAGTGTACTCATAGGCTTGGGGGTTAGAGTAAAGTAAAGGGGTCCCATAACCCCGTTGATGTATGTTTGTTATAAGCTTACGTGCCTATGTTAATGATATGTTGTTTGATATGTTATATGTTCATGTTGACTTGTTATTTGATGGACATGATGATTATGGTGTTGGTCGTCGAATATGAATATATGATATGTGTTATTATCCTTGATTTGTTGATGGTTATGATGGTTGATATGATGTTATTGGGTTGATGCCAATGTTGAGTTGATGCTGATGTTAATGATGAGTTTTAATCCTTAAAACGTGTTAATAATTGACTTAGGATGATTAACGGATTAATCCCTAAAATTAGTTAAAAACATGGTTATTGTTTTTCCCCAGAACAGTGCAGCCACGCAATGAGCACGACCGTGCTGAACAGGGAGCACGACCGTGCTCCCAGTTGAATTCTGGAAAGTGACCGTGCTTTTAAGAACTGTTGTGAAGTAGAGCAGCACGATCGTGCTATCTAAACACGACCGTGCTATCTGAGCACGACCGTGCCCAATAGGAAGCACGACCGTGCTTCACTTATGTGACCAGCATGGCCGTACAGGGGATCGGCATGTCCGTGCTTCCCTATCTGAACAGAATATGATTAAAGGCTTTTAAGGGGATTTTAACCCCAAGTTCCACATGATTTTAAGATAACATGCTTGGGTCGATTCCGCTGATGTCTTCGGTAGATTCCGTTGGAGTTTTGGAGGTGGTGGTTGTCCGTGGTTATTGTGTTGCATGCGCATTGCATCGGAGTTGTTGTTGAGGGATGTTCGACACAGGGGAGGTCGTCCTAGAGTACAACAATCTGGCCATCCACGGTTGGAGTAGATTCTCCTTACGCCCCAGCGATGAGGCATCCGTTGGTTTGATGTGTTTGCTATCCAAGGAGTAGATTCTCCGGCGTTGAGTAGATTCTCAATGTGGATATGTAACTCCGAAGTCGTCCATCCCAAGTTTATTGGATCCACATGCATGGTTGGTTTAGCGGAGTAGGACTGCATTGTACTACATAGCATGCTTGATGTTAATGATGTTGATGTATGCTATATATGTTAAATGATGTATGCTTACGTTGGTGCCATGCTTGTATGTTTTACTTTACTTCCCATCTCCCTGCTATTATGTTTACATGATTCTTACTCCCCGTTGTTTGTTTGTTTGTTTGGCCTGATTGGCACCTTGCCAAGGATGACAAGCAGCTCGGAGAGGAGTGACTCTGAGGAGCCGCCACTCATAGTTAGGGCTTGTTCTTATGTTCAGTAAGTTAGTTTTCAGTTTGTATTCCGAGGATGTTCCCGGAACGATTATACCAGCTCTGAGTCGTGACATTGGGGTTGGGTCGTTATATTTTATATTTTATTTGTTTAAAATTATTTTATTTCCGCGTTTGTGAACTAGTTCATGTGGGACTTTTCTACACATGGACGAACGTTTTATTTCATCCAGCATTTTCGCGGTTAATTTTTATTAATTGCTTATCTTAAAGTGCTTATAACAATCGGGGTAGAAGGGTGTCACATTTAGTGGAATCAGAGCAGTTCAGTCCTATTCCGACGTGCTATGAGTCTGTCGTTAGTTTGGTGTGTGACTCTTGTTTGAATTGTCTATATTTATATAGATAATGTTACGTGGTACTAAATACCTACAGCTTTGCTTTGGCTTGACTTACTGCATTTGGCAAGTTGTCTTGAACGATCCAAGGAGCCTTCGGGTGCTTCTTGTGTTTAGGAAGGTTGTTCTATTATCTCTTGATAAAATGAACTCTGCAACTGATCTTGTGCGCTTACCTTAAAACGTGCTAATAGTTGACTTAGGATGATTAACGGATTAATCCCAAAAATTAGTTAAAAACTTGGTTACTTTTTCTGCCTAGAACAGTGCAGTCACGCGATGAGCACGACCGTGCTGAACAGGTAGCACGAACGTGCTCCTAGTTTAATTCTGGAATGTGGTCGCGCTTTTAAGCACGACCGTGCTATCTGAGCACGACCGTGCCCAATAGGAAGCACGATCATGCTTCACTTATGTGACCAGCACGGCCGTGCAGGGGATCAGCACGCCCGTGCTTCCCTATCTGACCAGAATATGATTAAAGGATTTTAAGGGGTTTTTAACCCCAAGGTCCCCATGATTGTAAGATAACATGCTGATTTATTTGATAACTTGGTTATAGACGATTAAAGGATAATTGAGATGGTTAAGTCGATAACCATTGGGTTACCGCACGTTGATGAGTCGTGCCTTGGTGTTTCATGGCCAAGGGAGCCTCGACCCTGCGGTTTGGGTCTAAGGTGTTGTTGATGTATCTTGGTGGCCGAGAGTTTGCCCCAACTGTTGTAGTCGATTCCGTTAAAGTCCTCATATAGATTCTGCGAGGCAAGTTGTTGCGGTAGATTCCGCTACGGTCGATTCCTCTAATGTCTTCGGTAGATTCCGTTGGAGTTATGGGGGTGGTGGTTGTCCGTGGTTATTGTGTTACTAGCTCATTGCATCGCAGTTGTTGTTGAGGGATGTTCGACATAGGGGAGTTCGTCCTAGAGTACGGTGATCTGGCCATCCATGGTTGGAGTAGATTCTCCTTACGCCCCAATGACGAGGCATCCGTTGGTTTGATGCGTTGCCTATCCAATTAGTAGATTCTCCGGCATTGAGTAGATTCTCAATGTGGATATGTAACTCTGAAGTCGTCCATCCCGAGTTTAGTGGATCCACATGCATGGTTGGTTTAGCGGAGTAGGACTGCATTGTACTGCATAGCATGCTTGATGTTAATGATGTTGATGTATGCTATATATGTTAAATGATGTATGCTTACGTTGGTACCATACTTGTATGTTTTACTTTACTTCCTACCTCCCTGCTATTATGTTTACATGATTCTTACTCCCCGTTGTTTGTTTATTTGTTTGGCCTGATTGGCACCTTGCAGAGGATGATGAGCAGTCCGGAGAGGAGTGACTCTGAGGAGCCGCCACTCATAGTTAGGGCTTGTTCTTATGTTCAGTTAGTTAGTTTTTAGTTTGTATTTCGATGATGTTCCAGGAACGATTATACCAGCTCAGAGTCGTAACATCGGGGTTGTGTCGTTATTTTTTATATTTTATTTGTTTAAACATGTTTTATTTCCATGTTTGTAAACTAGTTCATGTTGGACTTTTCTACCCATGGACGAACGTTTTATTTCATCCAGTATTTTCACGGTTAATTTTTATTAATTGCTTATCTTAAAGAGCTTATAACTTGCGGGGTAGAAGGGTGTCACATTTAGTGGTATCAGAGTAGTTCAGCCCTATTCGGACGTGGTATGAGTCTGTCGTGAGTCTGTTGTGTGACTCTTGTTTGAATTGCCTATATTTATATAGACAATGTTGCATGGTACTAAGTACCTACAGATTTGCTTTGGCTTGACTTACTGTATTTGGCGGTTTGTCTTGAACGATCCAAGGAGCCTTCGGGTGCTTCTTGTGTTTAGGAAGGTTGTTCTATTATCTCTTGATAATATGAACTCTGCAACTGATCTTGTTCGCTTACCTTAAAGCGTGTTAATAATTGACTTAGGATGATTAACGGATTAATCCCTAAAATTAGTTAAAAACTTGGTTACTGTTTCTGCCTAGAATAGTGCAGTTGAGTGATGAGCACGGCCGTGCTGAACAGGGAGCACGACCGTGCTCCCAGTTGAATTCTAGAAAGTGGCCGCGCTTTTAAGCACGACCGTGCAATAGAGGAGCACGATTGTGCTATATGAGCACGACCGTGCCCAATAGGAAGCCCGATCGTGCTTCACTTATGTGACCAGCACGACCGTGCAGGGGATCAGCACGCCCGTGCTTCCCTATCTAACCAGAATATGATTAAAGGATTCTAAGGGGTTTTTAACCCCAAGTTCCTTATGATTGTAAGATAACATGCTGATTTATTTGATAACTTGGCTAAAGACGATTAAAGGATAATTGAGATGGTTAAGTCGGTAATCGTTGGGTTACCGCACGTTGATGAGTCGTGCCTTGGTGTTTCATGGCCAAGGGAGCCTCGACCCCACGGTTTGGGCCTAAGGTGTTGTTGATGTATCTTGGTGGCCGAGAGTTTTCGCCAAGTGTTGCGGTCGATTCCGCTAAAGTCCTCATATAGATTCCGCGAGGCAAGTTGTTGCAGTAGATTCCGCTGCGGTCGATCCGTTTATGTCTTTGGTAGATTCCATTGAGTTATGGAGGTGGTAGTTGTCCGTGGTTATTGTGTTGCATGCGCATTGAATCGGAGTTGTTGTTGAGGGATGTTCGACATAGTGGAGGTCGTCCTAGAGTACGGCGATCTGGCCATCCACAGTTGCAGTAGATTCTCCTTGCGCCCCCGTGATGAGGCATCCGTTGGTTTGATGCGTTGGCTATCCAATTAGTAGATTCTCCGATGTTGAGTAGATTCTCAATGTGGATATGTAACTCCGAAGTCGTGCATCCCGAGTTTAGTGGATCGACATGCATGGTTGGTTTAGCGGAGTAGGACTGCATTGTACTACATAGCATGCTTGATGTTAATGATGCTGATGTATGCTATATATGTTAGATGATGTATGCTTACGTTGGTGCCATACTTGTATGTTTTACTTTACTTCCTACATCCCTGCTATTATGTTTACATGATTCTTACTCCCCGTTGTTTGGTTGTTTGTTTGGCCTGATTGGCACCTTGCAGAGGATGACGAGCAGCCCGGAGAGGAGTGACTTTGAGGAGCCGCCATTCATAGTTAGGGCTTGTATTCCGATGATGTTCCTGGAACGGTTATACTAGCTCAGATTCATGACATCAGGGTTGGGTCGTTATATTTTATTTTTTATTTGTTTAAACATGTTTTATTTCCGCGTTTGTGAACTAGTTCATGTGGAACTTTTCTACCCATGGACGAATGTTTTATTTCATCCATCATTTTCACGGTTAATTTTTATTAATTGCTTATCTTAAACTGCTTATAACATGCGGGGTAGAAGTGTGAATCATTTAAAATTAACTGTTTCTCAATTACCTTATACCCTTACAGTATCTACTCCAACTAGTAATCATTTGAGTACTATGTTTGTTTGTTTACGGTGTCCTATAGTTATTAAGAATAGGACATTTATTGTAGATCTTGTCTGTTTGCCTATGCAACAGATAAATGTTATCTTAGGCATGGATTGGCTTTCGGCTAACCATGTAATGCTAGATTGTTCTAGTAAGACCTTATCATTCCTTGATTCTTCTAGTGTTGTCTCTGCCAATGAAGGAGTATCCATGAGGAGTGATGATTCTCGGCAGTATATGATGATGTTCTCGGTGGAAGCTAATGAGACTCCCAGTATAGATTCTATGCCTATTGTGAGAGAGTTTCCTGAAGTTTTCTCTCCCGACGTACCAGGTTTGACCCCAGAGCAAGAGGTGGAAGTGCTAGGTTGGTTGTGCATGGATTACAGATAGTTCATAAGACCGAGTGTTTCGCCGTGGGGAGCTCCGTTGTTATTTGTGAATAAAAAGGATGGAAGTGTTAGGTTGTGCACGGATTACAGATAGTTGAACAAGGTAACAATTAAGAACAAGTATATGTTGCCTAGGATAGATTATCTGATGGATCAATTGAAAGGAGCAGCAGTGTTTTCTAATATTGATTTGAGGTCTAGATACCATCAGATTAGAGTAAGGAAGGAAGATATACTTAAAACAACTTTTAGGACGAGGTACGTGCATTACGAGTATTTAGTTATGCCTTTCAGGGTGACTAATGCTCCAGCAGTGTTCCTAGATTACATGAACAGAATCTTTAGACCATTCCTCCATAATTTTGTTGTTGTGTTCATCGACGACATCCTTATTTATTCTCGTACATGGGAAGATCACGAGGAGCATTTGAGAGTGGTGCTGTAAGTTTTGAAGGATAGGCAGCTTTATGCTAAACTTTCCAAGTGTGAGTTTTGGATGGAAGAAGTCCAATTTCTTAGACATGTGATTAATAAGGAAGGTATAGCAGTAGATCCAGCTAAGGTTGAGGCACTTCTTAAGTGGGAAAGGCCTAAGTCAGTAAGTGAAGTACAAAGTTTTCTAGGGTTAGCTGGATATTATCGGAGGTTTATAGAGGGTTTCTCAAAGATTGTGTTGTCTATGACACAGTTGACGAGGAAAAATACGGCTTTTGTATGGACGGACAAGTGTGAGCAGAGTTTCCAAAAGCTGAAGGACAGATTGACTACATCACCTGTGTTGACTTTACCCAATTTGTTAGGACAGTTTGACATATACTGTGATGCGTCATACCAGGGTTTAGGTTGTGTTCTGATGGAAGAGGGAAGAGTTGTGGCTTATGCTTCCCGACAATTGAGAATTAATGAGAGGAATTATCCGACTCGTGATTTGGAGTTAGCAGCCATAGTGTTTGCATTGAAGATACGGCGATACTTTCTGTATGGAGCAGAGTTTAATGTTTACAGGGTCTGAAGTATCTGTTTGACCAAAAAGAGTTGAATATGAGACATCATAGATGTAGCGGATGCCTTGAGTAGGAAATCATTGCATGTATCCGCGATGATGGTTAAAGAGTTGGAATTACTGGAACAGTTTAGAGATTTGAACCTAGAAATGGAGTTTGTTGAGGATAAAATTTGTTTAGGTATGATCACTATTAGTAGTGATTTTATGAGGGATCTTAAGGATAAACAAGTTCATGATCAATATCTACAGGAGATAAGTAGAGGTATAAATGAGGGTAAGATTTATGAGTTTAGTAGAGGAACAGAAGGTGTTTTGAGGTTTAGGGATAGAATATATGTGCCAGAGGATTTAGAACTTAGGAAAATGATCTTCGAAGAAGCACATAAGAGCAAGTTAAGTTTTCATCCTGGATCCACTAAGATTTATCAGGTTTTGAAGAAAATGTTTTAGTGGACAAGGATGAAGAAGGAGGTAGCAGAGTTTGTTTTATCTTGCCTGGTGCGTCAGATGGCTGAGATAGAGCATCAAAAGCCGGCGGGTTTTTTGCAATCATTAGATATCCCATAGTGGAAATGGGATAGCATTGCTATGGATTTTGTGGTTGGATTACCACAAACTCCTAAGAGACATGATGCGATTTGGGTTATCATTGATAGGTTGACGAAGTGTGCTCACTTCTTACCTATTGGTGAGAGTTATAGTTTGGAGAAGTTGACCCAGATTTACATCAAAGAAGTTGTTAGGTTGCATGGTGTGCCGTCAAGCATTGTCTCAGACCGATATCCTAGATTCACATCTAGATTTTGGAGACAGTTTCACAATGCCTTGGGGACAAAGTTGAGGATGAGTTCTGCTTATCATCCCCAAACAGATGGACAGTCAGAAAGGACGATTTAATCATTGGAGGATCTTTTGAGAGCTTGTGTTTTGGAACACACTAGCAGTTAGGATGAGTTCTTGCCATTGATTGAATTTACTTATAACAATAGTTTTCACAGTAGTATTGGAATGGCACCATACGAGGCTTTGTATGGTAGGAAGTGTAGGACCCCATTATGTTGGTATGAGATTGGTGAAAACCAAGTTTTGGGTCCAGATGTGGTGCAACAGACTACGGAAAAATTTAGGAAGATAAGGGAAAAGATGAAAGAAGCACAGGATAGGCAAAGGAGCTACAGTAACAAGAGGAGGAAACCTTTAGAATTCCAGGAGGGTGATCACGTGTTTTTGAGAGTCACTCAGAAGACAATAATTGGCAGGGCTATCAAAACTAGAAAACTTACTCCTAGATTCATCGAACCTTTCCCGATTCTTCGAAGGATTAGTCTAGTAGCTTACCATATTGCTTTACCATCTAACCTTGCCAACCTTCATGATTTCTTTCACGTTTCTCAGTTGAAAAAATACTATCCTGATTATTCACATGTTATCGAGTCTGAGTCTATACAACTGCGAGAGAATCTAGAGTATGAGGCTTTACCTGTTAAGATAGCAGATAGAAGGATTAAGGAGCTTCGCGGTAGACAAATTCCTTTGGTTAAGGTTATATGGGATGTGATTACTGAAGATGCTACTTGGGAACGTGAAACGGATATGCAACAGCAATATCCATATCTTTTATGAGGTACTTAAATTCCGAGGATGATTTTTTTTTCTAAGAGGGGTAGTAATATAACAACCTGTTTTTAATTACTCTGTATTATCGATAAAAATATATATTCAAGTATATTTTTATCTGAGACCAAGAAAATGATTTTGGATAAAACAAAATTATATTCATACTCTATCTTATGGTAGAGGGTTACAGTGAAATTTTGGGTTGAAAACTCAGACGGAAACCGGTTTGTGTTTTTACTGACAGTATAATTTTAGACAGACAGAAAACCCTAATTTGACCCGAAACTAAAAATTTGTAGATTTTTTATATTATGTTCGTGAGGAATTCTACTTTCCAAATTTCTGATCAAAAATAAAATATTATTTTTATTCGGACGAATTTTGGTGAAAGTTTGAATGGAAAATGGTTTGTGTTTTAATTGATAGTAAGATTTTACTGATCAGAAAACCTAATTTTGACTCATGAATGAAATGGTTTATGTTTAAATCATATTTCAAACTAGTTTGGTTATTTTGAAATTTTTTATCGAAAATGAAGTATTATGTTTTTATACAGGCGTAAAACCCTAATTGGGAAACCAACGGAATCGGGAACAAAACTGCAGAGATGGAACCAGACATTTGAGGAGTTGAGTTATGAGATGACTCACCAAGCATTGATGAAGTGATTAATGCAAGTAACCATGTATTTTAGGTGAAATGACCAAAATGGCCTTAATGTTAACCTAACATATCCTAGTTTGTTTTTAACCATGGTTAAGGCAAATAAAGGCCAATTTGGCTTCTTCCTCCTCATTTGTGGCACAAAACCAGTCACACCTCCCTTCATTCTCCACCACATAATCTAACCTAATCATGATTACAAATTAACTCTAGTTAGGTTTTATGACCATAGTTAATTTATTATATTATTTTCTAACTTAACCTATGTCAATTAACTTAACCTTGGTTCCATTTTAACATTAAACAACTCACTCCCCTCTGAATTATTTATTATTGATTGTTTATGATATGCTGATTGAGGTATTCTACTGCATGTGACGTTTATTTTGATGCTTGAATATTTTATTGATGGTTGTGTTATGCATGATCTGCCATGTTTGATAAATTGCTTAGTTGATTTTAAGTAAAGATATATGTTGCTCGAAGGTATTTTGTTTGGGGGAGAGATTAAATATCAATTAGAGGTGCCTAGCCATTATCTTATATTAGAGTGATGTGACATAGAATGCGAGTGGAGGCTATGAGGAAAGCTTGAGGCACTAGGTTGTTATTGATACGGGTCAGTGAGGTTCATATGTATTGTTGTTCACAACCGTGTATTGGGAACACACGAGGTCCGAAGTTCTTGCAGGGCTGTCCCAATTTAGTTTTAGATCGTGCAACTATAGTGTCATTGCTTTGCATGAGCACCCTTGAGAGAGAATCAGGGTGTGCAACAACAGTATCATGCAGCTATAGTGTCATTGCTTTGCATGAGAAATATCAACATGGATGAGGGTGTGCACCGGTTAATGGGGATGCATCGCTTGGAAGACTGACTAACATCCCTCAGCGGGCAAGGGATGTGTGATAGGATTGGTGGAGGCCACGTCAGCATAAATGTTTAGTTTCATGAGATTGATGGTAGAGGAAGGTATAATGAGGTAAAGATGATTGTTAATGATGAGTGTTGTTTGTCTATGACCGCTATTATATTATATGCTATGAGTCTTTTCCGCTTATGATGATAGAACTCTTTCTTATCTCCCTATTTCTGTACTTTTGTGTAAGTCTACTATATTACATTAGAAGACTCGGTGGAGGAATACGTTTGAGGAGTTGGATGGAACTCCGTTTGAACCGGATGCTTGAGAACAAGATACGGATGTTAACGATATAGTGTAGTAAGTTTAGGTTCAGTGAGTCTTAAAAGATGTTTTATTTTCTGCTAGTATAAACAGTTTGTATAACTTTATATCTGATAGGGATCCTACTGATGGATATGATGCAGAAGTTATATGAATGTTAATTAAGTTTTAAATTTTTATGCATTTTCAACGATAAGCGCACCATTAAGTAATTAATTAATGAGGTTTTAATTTAATAAAACAATGGGGCACAACAGGGTGTCTCAAAAGTTGAAAAGTAAAATGTGGAAAGGAAAAAGGTTTGTAGCCACCTAGAGCAAGAAAAAGAGAAAAATATGAGAGTGAAATTGATTGTTTACACTTGCTTGTATCCATGCTCTCATGAATCTTAGTGACTTAGGCCTCAATCCCTTGCATATCCTACCTTGAGTCAGGCCCTATTACAACCTTTAGAAGGCCTTTTGATGTTGCATGCGCACTTTTGTGGGGACTTTGTTGAGATGAATATCAAATCCATGGAAAGTGAACTTAATTGTTAAATGAGAGATAAATTCTTAAACCTTTGACAAATTGAGCGGAAGAGTGAATTTATAAATGCCCTTGTGAGGAAGGCAAGTGTTGAAATTGGTGATCTTCCTTTGTTTGTATTACTGGATCCTTGGCTTAGAAATAATGATTGCATTCATGAAAAATTGCTCTTTGTTCAAAGTAGTTGCATGAGGGGATTACTAAAATAAATAATGGTGGGTGACATTGAAGTGAAAAGAAAAATTGATAACAAGTGCATGAAGCTTGGTTAATTTCGATTGAGTCCATTGAAGTTACCTTGTTTTGAGTCTTTTTTATTTTTTTATTTTTAGTTTGCTTGGGGACAAGCAAGGTTTGAGTTTGGGATATTTTGATAAGCCTCCAGCTTATCTAGTTTTACAGCTACAAAGGCTAAGGTTTTTATGCCAATTGAGCGATTTAATCTCGCTAAACACCTAAATTTGGCTCCTTTTGTCCCAAATTAAGGCCTTGAGTCTTTTAGTTAATTTTTAGGATTTTTGGTTAATTTGGAGTAGTTTTATCCTTTTATTTCTCCTTTTACTTTTCAGGTTAAAAGTGAAGCTCGAAGAAGCTAGGAAATTAAAGAAAACAAGAAAAAAGGCAAATTTGACTTATTCGCCTCGCGAACAGCAGCTCGCCTCACGACCCGGAAGACCAAATTGAGCAGGAGCAGGCAGCATTCGGCCTTGCGAGGCGAAGGAAGTTCGCGACTCTCGAGCCAGAAGCAGGAGAATTGAAGGCCATTCAGGATCGCGTTGCGAGCATCTGTTCGCCTCGCGAGCACCCAATTTGAACTGGCGCAAAACTTAACACTAACATCGCGAGCCCCTGCTCCCCCCTCGAGCGCGCGTAGATCCCAAACGTTATAAATAGCTTGTTTTAGGTCAGAAATAAGGAGCTTTTGACATTAGTTGCAATCCTAGTTTTCTTAGAGCTGTGTAGTGTGTTGTATTTCAGTTTCTTTAAGGATGAATTCTATCAATTCTTTGATTGTTGTTTTCGTCTCCATGAGGAACTAATCCTCTACTCTAGGAGAACGATGAAGCCACCCTTTATGGCATAGTGAATTTCAGTGTGATGTATTCTTTTCCTTAACTCAATTCTTGTTTCTTAATTCTTCGTTTGTTGTGTTAATCAAATGGACCCTTGGTTAACTTGTCAATGTGATCAGACTTGGTAGGTAATTCGCGCTTAGACTTGAATTAGGAACACCAGTTGAATATTGCATTGGTAGTGGGTAGGAGATTGGTGCAACCACATAGGGAACAAGAACTTAATATAATCTAACTATAGGTTATGAGACTTGGTAGGTAATTAATTTACAGTTTAGATACATCCTTTAGAGCATTGGTAGTGTCTTTAGGAGAATTTGGGGGTCCGGGTTGACAATGAAATTGAACATAGGAAACAGAAGATCATCACTTGGGTAGCTTGCATGATTGTGTAGGCAGATTCGTGACCTTAGAAGCTTTAATCATCTATTTGAATCTCGTTGTTATTGTTAGTGATTTTGGATAATTGTTTTAGATAAATTCTTGTTACTTGATCTTTCTCTCTCTTCTCAACTTACTGTTATTACTTGGTCAAATGAATTGAATTTCCTTTTAAAGATTTGGTTAAATTGGTCTCCCAATCCTTGTGTTCGATCTTTGTATTTCTTACCATGTTTTTCTTACTTGCAACGAACGGGTACACTTGCCGAATTCGCAAGAATAACATTGTTTAAAGACTTATATGAAAAATGGGGTGTATCACAAGCGCTTAAACAATAATCGATTATTACATAATCAATAATTGATTATGAATCGAAATTGAGCAATCAAACAGCAACACTGTAAGCAATAATCGATTATTTAATCGATTATTGCTACTTAAATAATCGATTATTGGTAGGTTTAAAACCTAACCAGTGCCTCATCTCATTCTTACCCTATCACACAAAATTTTCAATATTCTCTCTAGTTTCTCTCTTCTTCTCTTTTTGTTCAAACTAATTCATCACTCAAACTCATCCTCAAAATCAGTATGCCTCTAAAACACTCAAAGACCGCCAATGTCAATCCAGGAAATCTCACTCCTGGACAAGTGGAAAAATACTTCTCCAATAATGCTCAGAATGCGGATTTCATGAGTGGGTTCTACAAAGGGAAATCCAGAAACCCCGTTTTCTGGACATGGAGTTCTTACGTGAACAAGGGTTCAAATTCTTGGAATTTCTTGACCACGCTAATTTCACTACCTTCCTATCCTCAACAGAAGACATCTACTCAGAACTGGTGCGAGTTTTCTACTGCAACCTTCGTCTGGTTGATGGCGAGCTTATTTCTGAGGTATGCCATAAACCCATTAGGTTTACTTCTGCTATTTTGGAAGGGTTGTTGGAGTGCCCTGGTGGCACTCATGTAACTGATAAAGGTCCAGTTGCACCCTTAGTGGATGAGTTTGTAAGACTGGAAGCCATCTGGGCTCTGTTGACTGATCCCAGTGATGTAACTCACAGGGAAATTACTGCGGGTGTTGGTGGTTTGGCAAGTGTACCAAATCGCGACAAGTAATAAGAGTGAGAGTAGAGTATCGTTCCCAACGAAGATTGTGTTTCAAGTAACAACGTAGCTTAGACAATTGATATTTGAACCAATGAATTTCATGTTTATAAAAGAGTAAATGAGTTTCTTGTATTTATAATTAACACACAAATGAATGAAACAAGCAATTAAAGAATGAATTCAATGTAGGCAAAAGCGGTTAGGTATCGGAATCCCTCAATTTTCACTTAATGTAACATTGTTCAACCATAACTTCAATTCAATCCATTCAATTGACATTCAAGTCACTAATCTAGATTTATCCCTAATTCCTTAGGTGATAATCCTTTTGTACAAATTAAGAACCCTAATTCCTTAGGTGAATCAAGAATTAGCAAAAACATTAAGCATGAGACTTGTAAAAATGTATTGCAATATAGTTATATTCCTAGAATCAACATCACAATATTAATCAACTTCATTTCCAATTCAATCACCAATTTTCCAATTTTGAAATTGAATCTAACATTAATTCAAGGTTGATCAATCCAAGAGAAGCATTAAGCATAGAAGAAATTACTAAAATTGAATGAAATAGAATTGAAATCAGAAATCAAAGTCAATTACATCAAATTCCAATTGAAATCATCCTAACCTAACCTAAATGATCTAGCAACTCATATTAGAAAGAGAAGAGATGGAAGAACTTGAGTAGCAGAATGTGGAAGACTCCATGGAAGCTCCAAATCTTGTTCCCAAGCTTGAATCTCCAAGGAAGTGGAGAGAAAGTGATGAACCAAGGTGATAAAATGTGAAAATGAGCCAAAGACCTCCAAATCTGTTCAAATGCGCTTTTATAGAGTTTCTGCACGTCAGCACTGGGAGCCCCTGGCCTGCGCTGGGCGCCCTACTGTACTCGAAACAACGGTTTGCTGTCTGAACCAGCGCTGGGCACTGGCCTATTTTCTTATGGTGGCGCTGAGTACCCTGATCCCAGTGCTGGGCGCTGGCGGAACAGCTTTTGCCACTGTTGTTTTCCTTCGTTTCTGTCCAGGCTGAGCGCTCTATTCCAGAGCTGAGTGCTAGACTTTTATTCCTGCATATTTTCAACATATTTTGAGTGTCTTTTTCACATAAATAAAGATCTAATGAATCCAAACTTTATTCATATCAAAGTATGTATTTTCCTATCACTTTTCCTATGATTTCTAAGATTATTTACAAATTCTTTCCTAATTACACTTCCAGGCTAACATATTTTGCAGATTCATCACAACCCCAAACTTAGAGATTTTGCTTGTCCTCAACCAAACAATTAAATTCATAAGGGGTAAAAGAGGTAGATTTCCATGTTCAATTCTCTTGTGAAACATGTTACTCATGCAAGACTTCAATTCCTTAACACTTTTGAAGAATGCACAAGCATCACACAATCATTCATAAATTCCAATTGATCACAAGTTTCATGCTTTAAAACAATCAAATATACTACAAAATTAGCTCTATTGAATGCACAAAGTATTCTCTTGCAACCTCTCTATCAAGTGTTTCACTCATCCTCACTTGGGTGTTATTTGCTCTCAATTCCAATCAAAATGCATTCCCCAATCCTAATCTTGACAAGATGCTAAGCACACACATCACAAATGTTAATGCAACATATATGATGTGTTTGGGCTCAAAAGCTCACAGTTTAGGATCATGTGCAAGAGAAAATCCATGCATCCAACATTGCATCAATCATAGCATGAAAGCTTGTCAACAACAATTCACATGGATAAATGGTTTCAATGAAATCATATTCTCAACAAGTAAAAAATCCATTATGTTAGAAATTTCATCCAAGCAAAAGTTCTATGCTCACTAGAGAATCTACACAAAAATCCATTCAAAACACAAGTTTGTGCTAAATATGCAAGTTTGGGCAATTTATTCAACTAAAACTAACTAAAAATTAAGGAGGATTAAAAGGTAAAGAGTTTAGAGCACCTCTTTTCTTCTGCACAAAGGATAAGCATGTGCAAAAATAATTTATTTTTTTTACATTGGCTAGCGCTCGGCGCTAGGAATCCACGCTCAGCACCGAAGGTGCAGTATTTTCTGTTGAATCTGCTTTCTGTTTGCGCTTAGCGCTCACAGTAGCGCCCGGTGCCTGGACAAGGCAATTTTCACCATTCTTTTGTGTCATTTCTCCCCTTCCTTTGGTCCTTTTTCCTTTGATGTGCCTGCACAACAATTCAAAACAATTACACCACATTAAATGGCTTACACATCAAGGAAACACTAAACAACTCAATGAACTACTTATTTTTTCATGATAGAAACAAAAAGAACAAGAATGCAAGAAGAAAATGCTTGGGTTGCCTCCCAAGTAGCGTTTCTTTAACGTCACTAGCTTGACGCCTGATTATTTGATGTTCAAGGTGGTTTGAATGATGAGAAGAATGGAGCATTGTTGGTGCTTTTCTTTCCACCACTCCTCACTTTGTTCTTAATATCAAACAATGGTGTATTGCCCTTCTTTGATGAATGATCTTCTATTGGCAAAAGTGGTTGAAAATGATATGACCATTGAGACTTCTTCTTCTTCTTTTTCCTTGTCTTTCCATTGCTCCTCTTTTTCTTCTCATGTTCATCTTTGTGAATTTCTTGAACCTCTTGATTTTGCACAAAATGAACTTGAGCATGGATAATTGGTGAAATGTCCATAGGCTCCTTGTCAAACATGTTAACAACCATCTGTTCTTCATTCACCCTCAATATAAGCTCGCCTTTTGGTACATCTATTAAGGCTCCGGCAGTAGCTAAGAAGGGTCTTCCAAAAATCAACGAATGCTCACATCTTCCTCAATATCCAAGACAAAGAAATCCATGGGAAAAATGAACTTTCCTACTTTCACAAGTAAGTCCTCCACCAAACCATATGGTCTCCTAATTGATCTATCCGCAAGTTGCAACGAGATCATGGTTGGTTCCACATCATGAATGCCAAGCCTCTTCATCATGGATAATGGCATAAGATTGATACTTGCTCTAAGGTTGCATAGGGCTCTAGCCTTTATTACATCTCCAATGATACAAGGAATTGTAAAGGATCCTGGATCCTTCAACTTAGGTGGAAGCTTGTGTTGGAGAATTGAGCTACAATTTTCAGTCAATGCCACTACCTCACTTGGTTCAAATTTTCTCTTCTTTGCAAGCCATTCCCTCATGAACTTTGCATATGATGGCATGCTCTCTAATGCTTCGACAAAAGGAATATTTATTTACAATTGTTTGAAGATATCCAAGAACCGATCAAATTGCTCTTCTTTTTCTTTCCTCTTCTCAATTGGATATGGAACTTTCACATAAGAAGGGATCTCTTGTGGCTTGCCCCTTTCCTTCAATATTTGACTTTTTGTCTTTCTCAAGATGGAATTTTCATCAACTAATTTCAGCTTCTTTTCCTTCCTATCATCTTAAGGTTCCTCTTCTTCTTTCCTATTTGAACTCTCTTCTTTCTCACTAGTATCAACCATCTTCTCTCTAAATTCAGAATTTTCAGGATTTTGGCTTGAGGAATGATCAAAAACAGGCTCTACTAACTTACCACTTCGCAACATGATAGCTTTGCACTCCTCCTTTGGATTATTAGTAGTATTTCTAGGAAATCCTACACTTAATGCACTAGAAACTTGTTTAGAAAGCTGTCCAATCTGCACTTCAAGGTTCTTGATTGATGCATCGGTATTCTTGAAGTTAGATTGTGTGACTTGGATGAATTGTGCAAGATTCCTCTCCAACTTATTCATTCTCTCATCGGTATCACAATGTGGTTGATTTTGGAGTAGTGGTTATTGTGAAGATGTGTTGTCTTTTGGAGCTTCTTGTGACCAAGGAAGGTTAAGATGCTTCTTCCAATCTTTATTACAGGAGTTTGAGTAAAAATTATGCCCTTGTCTTGGAAAATTCCCCATGTACTTTGCTTCCTCTTTAGAACAAATGGATGCTTCACAATTACCATTATCATGCTCTCCACCACAAAAATCACAGCTCATTACTTGTTGTGCTTGCATTGGCCCTAAACTCATAGAATTTAGTTGCTTTGTGATTGCCTCCAATTGATTAGTGATGATTTTGTTTTGAGAGTTAAGTTCTATCATCCTCTTTGTTGATGTACCTCCTCTATCATGATTCATGAGATAGTCATTAGATACCATGGCTTCAACCAACCTCAAAGCTTCTTCCACGGTTTTTGAATTCATAGAACCTCCCGCGGATGCATCTAGCATAAGCTTGGTAGATGGCCTCAACCCATTACAAAAGATTTGCATTTGTTGGAGGTCATCAAAGCCATGATTAGGACACTTCCTTAAGAGCTCCTTGAACCGTTCCCAAGCATCATATAGAGTCTCGCCATCACGTTGCACAAAGCTTGAAATATCACCTCTCATCTTCACAAACTTAGACGGTGGAGAATACCTTGCTAAGAATTTTTCTTGCAAGTCATCCCAAGTATTGATACTTCCCCTTGGTTGAGATTGAAGCCAAGCCTTGGCTCTATCTCTCAATGAAAACTGGAACAACCGCAACCTTATTGCATCATCCGTAGCCCCATTAATCTTAAGAGTCTTATATATCTCTAGAAAGTTTGAGACATGACTATTTGGATCTTCGGCATCACTTCCTCCAAATTGATTTTGTTGCATAATATGGAGTAATGCCGGCTTGATCTCAAAATTATTTGTGGCTACCGGCGATCTAACAATACTTGAGTGATTCCGGTTAGTACGACCATGAGAATACTCTCCCAATGTCCTTCGGATACCTTGCACATTTTCAACCATGATTTCTTCTTGTTAAATTTGTGATGTAGAAGAGTTTGATTTTTCCTTGCTCTTCTTCTTCCTTTCTTTTGATTCTTTTCGATTCTTATTTGCCGTCATTTCAATTTCGGGATCAAATAACAGTCCCCTTGTTGCCTTACCTTGCATACACTACACAAAAGTCTCAAAACAAGACGAGAATATCCAATATATCAATTATTTAACAAAAACAGAAAAATAAAAAAGAAAAAAATGTTCAAATTAACAATGTTTTAGCCTTGTTGATATTGAAATTAATAATCCCTGGCAACGGCGCCAAAAACTTGTTGGTGGTTTGACAAGTGAACCAAATCGCGACAAGTAATAATAGTGAGAGTAGAGTATCGTTCCCAACGAGGATTATGTTTCAAGTAACAACGTAGCTTAGACAATTGATATTTGAACCAATGAATTTCATGTTTATAAAATAGTAAACGAGTTTCCTGTATTTATAATTATCACACAAATGAATGAAACAAGCAATTAAAGAATGAATTCAATGTAGGCAAAAGCGGTTAGTTATCGGAATCCCTCAACTTTCACTAAATAAAACTTTGTTCAACCTTAACTTTAATTAATTCCATTCAATTGACATTCAAGTCACTAATCTAGATTTATCCCTAATTCCTTAGGTGATAATCCTTTTATACAAATTAAGAACCCTAATTCCTTAGGTGAATCAAGAATTAGCACAAACATTAAGCATGAGACTTATAAAAATGTATTGCAATATAGTTCTATTACTAGAATCAACATCACAATATTAATCAACTTCATTTCCAATTCAATCACCAATTTTCCAATTGTGAAATTGAATCTAACATCAATTCAAGGTTGATCAATCCAAGAGAAGCATTAAGCATAGAAGCAATTACTAAAATTGAATGAAATAGAATTGAAATCAGAAATCAAAGTCAATTACATCAAATTCCAAATGAAATCATCCTAACCTAACCTAAATGATCTAGCAACTCATATTAGAAAGAGAAGAGATGGAAAAACTTGAGTAGGAGAATGTGGAAGACTTCATGGAAGCTCCAAATCTTGTTCCTAATCTTGAATCTCCAAGGAAAAGGAGAGAAAGTGATGAACCGAGGTGACAAAATGTGAAAATGAGCCAAAGACCCCTCCAAATCTGTTCAAATGTGCTTTTATAGAGTTTCTGCACGTCGCCCAGCGCTGGGTACCCCTAGCCTGCGCTGGGCGCCCTACTGTACGGGAAACGGCAGCTTGCTGTCTGAACCAGTGCTGGGTGCCCACATCACAACGCTGGGCACTGGCCTATTTTCTTCTGGTGGCGCTGAGCGCCCTGATCCTAGTGCTGGGCGCTGGCGGAGCAGCTTCTGCCACTGTTGTTTTCCTTCATTTCTGTCCAGGATGAGCGCTCTATTCCAGAGCTGAGCACTAGACTTTTATTCCTACATATTTTCAACATATTTTGAGTGTCCTTTTCACACAAATAAAGATCCAATGAATCCAAACTTTATTCATATCAAAGTATGTATTTTTCCTATCATTTTTCCTATGATTTCTAAGATTATTTACAAATTCTATCCTAATTACACTTCCAGGCTAACATATTTTTCACATTCATCACTGGTCAAATGAAAGTGGAAAGTAGATTACTGCATTATTCTGTCATTAGGCTATTATTTCCTAGGCGTCTTAATTTTTCACAATTACTTAAGATTGATGTGGTTCTGCTTTGGTTGCTCCAAAACAGGAAACTAGTTGATTGGGTTGGTCTGGTTATGCAACATATGTTTGATAATAGAACAGGTGGTTATTTGCCATATGGGCACTTGGTTACACGCATTATGAGGAATGCACGTGTAAACCTAACTAGGGAAGCTAAAATGGATGAGTTGAAGTATCATGCCATGTGAAACCAAGGGACAATCAACATTATGGGATTGAACTTTATGGAAATGTATGGGAATATAAGCCCAAGAGGAAGTTGCTTTCAATCTATCCTGAGGAACCATCTGCTAATACCGAAGTATCTTCATCATCGCGTCTCCTTCTACTACTACTTCACCTGAGGTCATGGCTCTACTGCAAATAATTTTAGTTGAAGTTTGGGTCAAAACCAATAGTATTCATGCGAACTCCACTGCCATTCGAGAGATAGATAATCAGGTGCAGTCTTTGGAGCGTCGTGTAGCTGAGGCAGAGATCATCATGGATAGTCTGATTAGAGCACCACCTCAGCCTACTGCCGGTTCAGATGATGATGGCGGCGATGATACGGTTGGTGATGATGGATGATGATGAGGATGAGGATGAGTTTTGATGATGTTCATTTCATTTTCTACATATCTATTTTGCTACTATTGTGACTGTTTTTTTAAAAAAATTTGGATTACTATAATTAACCCTTGACTTATTCGCTACTATTATCTGCACTTAGACCTTTTATGACTTATAAATCAATATATGCCTTGATATAACTGCTTTTATTCTTGCTTTTTGGTAATGCCAAAATCGGGAGTGTGATATAGGCTATATATAATTGCATACTTCAAGGGGGGAGTGATTTGAATGATTGCATGAAGTGAGGGTGTAACAGCCTGTTTTTATTTACGCTGTTTTAACAGTAAAAATATATTTATTCATATTTTTATTTGAGACTTAGGAAATGATTTTGGAGAAAACAAAATCATACCTAGAACCTACTCTACGGTATGAAGCGCTGGCTAAAATTTGGGTTTAACACTCAGACGAAAACCGGTCTGCGTTTTTAACTGACGGTATAATTTTATACCGACAGAAACCCTAATCTGATCAGAAATAAAATATTATGTGTATTTGGACGAATTTTGGCGAAAGTTCGAACGGAAAACAGTCAGTATTTTCACTGATAGTAACAGTTTAATGATCGGAAAACCTAACATTGACTCGTGAACGAAATGGTTTATATTTAAATCATATTTCCAACGAGTTTGGTTAGTTTGAAAAATTTCAACCAAAAACGAAATATTACGCTTTTATTCTGGCGTAAAACCCTAATCGGGAAACCGACGGAATCGGCAACGGAACTGTAGAGATAGAACGGGACACCAGAGGAGCTGAGCTACGGGATGACTCATCAAGAATTTATGAGGCAATTAATGTTAGAAATTATGAGTTTTTATGTGAAATGACCAAAATGCCCTTTAACCTAAACCTAACCTATTCTAGTTAGACTTTAACCATGGTTAAGGAACCAAGGTTAGTTTGGGTGGACAAGGAGCAGCCATACCTTCATTTAATGTGAGCCACATGTTTATTAACCATAGTTAGCAAGGTAACCCTAGTTAAGTTAATTATTAACCATAGTTAATAATATATTAATTAAATAATCACAAAACCTATTAATCTAAAAGCTAAAAACCAAACAAGGCATAAGATTTTCCCTATAAAAGCCCCTCAAGGCCGCAGTCCCCCCTCCCCATTTCTATCTTCATCTTTTTCATTCTTCTTCTTCATTTTCTTTACAAACTCCATTATCATCTTCAAAAGCTTTAAGTGTTTCCATTGAAGATACTTGTCAAGATCATCAATCTCCTTCTTCTACTTTCCTAACTTGAGTAACAAGATCATCTCCTCTCTTGCTTAAGCTTTTGTTCTTCATATTTCATAGTTTTCCCTTTCTAGATCTAGAACTTTAAATAATTCTAGAAAATTGTAGAAAAATCATAAAAATATGAAACCAATTTCTATGATCTAGTTATGACCTTTACTTTCATTACCCAAGAGCATGTAATCAAAAACATTTTCCTTCTCTAATAATCAATTTTGGCCTAAACCTCTAGGAAAAATGGGTTTGGTATTTTTGATCCATTTGTGAAATCTATTGTTTGTTTTAAACTCTTTAGCCTCTATATGATCATAATCCAAGAGCTTAAGTTCAACAAAAATCCCTAGCTTAAATTTCTAATTTGGGCCGAAACCCTAACATAAAAGGGTTGAAAAGTTTTTGTTTGATTTGTGAAACCTATTGGTTGATTAATGCTCTCTATGTGACACCCTAACTCGGGTCATCACATGGTTACCCGTTTGCGGAAATAAAACTTAATTTGCTGGTTGCTTTCGGAAAATAATGTTTTCTCAACGTTTATCTTTTCAAAATATGGTGATAAATTTTTTTTTCTTTTTCTTTTAACCACATAACAACAACAACGTAATCAAATCACACTTAAATACATAATGTATATAAGTCATACAACTATACTGCCTCATATATTTTCACACCTAGATCTTATCAGTTTTAGTTTATTCCCAAAACATAATATCACACAATAGAACCTAAGCTGGTCGTAACTAACTGACACTACAACCGATAGAAGCAGCAACAACATGCCCCGAACTAGACGACCTTCTTCTTCTTGTAGAGATCATGCCCCTTGTGCGACTCTGATATGTTTGTAAGGGCGAGACGCCAATATATGGATTTAACAAAATAACTAAATGCGCGACACAAAAGAAGGCACATGCACATTTTCATGTTTATAACAACACAAGCATCAATACTATAGTATACAGTTTATCAATGGGTTTCACACCCCAAACATCAACGTTGGAAAACTATGCATGAACACTTCTATACATCATCTAACATCCACACTTAATCTCATGAGATATCCCAACCAGAAATGAGTTGATCAGACTCTAGGAACGCAGCCAGAATACAGGCCCACAGCCGGAATACAGGCCCACAGCCAAAATACAGGCACACAGCCAGAACACTAGGCACACAGCCAGAATACAGGCATGCAGCCAGAACACAGGCACATAGCCAGAAGACAGGCACACAGCCAGAATACAGGCACGCAGCCAGAACACAGGCACGCAGCCAGAATACAGGCACACAGCAATACGGCACACAGCAAATCAGCGGAATCTGAGGCACACACAGCGAATACGGGCACAGGCCAACACGCGCCCGAACACGTGCACGCCTCGCCAAATGCATGCAAAAACACTCTGTTCTTGACACTTTTCTTTGTGTTCGATCTTTCCTTGCCGAAGCTCAAAATGGCTTACGACTCACACATTTTTAACATCTTTAAAACTTTCCTTAAAACACAGGACCTCACAGTCCGAGTGCTCAATCACGACACCTCTCGACCTTGCAATCAGTCTTAGGTTCGTGGTAATAGAAAACATCTTAAATGTTTAAACACAGTATACACCACGTATACAGTAGACACCAAGTCTACAGGACCTCAAAGTCCAAAGGACCCCAAGTCCGTATAACACAGAACCTTAGTACCCCGACGTCTCGGTTACTAAGTTCAACACCACTTTCAACACGGTTGAATTAATTTTGTTTCCGGAAAATCTTTTCACATGGAAAATTCTTCAATAAAATCTTTAAATACTAAAACTTAGTTTTCGCAAGGTGAGTCACTTGAGATTTTAAACTTACTTAAAATACGAATTGCCGTTTCAAGATACTTGCCGTCAACACTATTCCAAATTTGCCGTCAATTATCACTTTTAAAGCATTTTAAGCCAAAACTTAGCTTTTTCCACTTAATTAATTTTCTAAAATCATAATTAACTTATTTTCAGAAAATAATTTCATAAAATAACTTTTTATGATATTGCGGAATTTCTTACGTGGAAATTAGCAGTGCAAAAATATTTTCACGGTTTCGCTCTCATTGTGACTCACAATTCTTTTTTTTTTTACTAAATCATTAAAATAATAATATTTCTCAAAACTCATTATTTTTCCAAAACAATATTTTCCACCATTAGTATATTACAATATTTCCCATAAAACATTGAATATAATTTACACAGCTTATTAAAGCTTTTATCTGATTAATCGGTTGTGCACTGACCACTGTCAGGCTTCTCAAACAACACTCACAAACAACAGTCAACAACAATTATCAGAATTATATCCCCAGGCAGATCATGCATCATAGCAATATAATATACAACTGCAGATAATTAAAAACAGATAAATCACCGATGCACAGATAAATAACACAACGTAAACCACATAAACAATTAATCACAACCACATCTAAATCATATCAACCACACTAAAAGAAAATAGTTATTGAGAAAATCCCTCAGGTAAGCTCCCCTTACCTCTTGAAGAACTTAGCTTCCGATTCAAAACTTTGTCGTGAATCTGGGAACCGTCAACGCACGTACACGATAATCTAGTTTATCCTTCAACAACACATCCAAACAACCAATCAAAACAAGCAAAACAAACACCTAATCCTCTCTAATAAGTCACGGCCTCCTAGGGTTTTGAGTGACTAAAATTCCTAATCATGATTAAGTCATGGATTAATGATCCTAATATACTTAAGGAAATGGATTAGGGCTAAACAACAAAGTTAAGAATCAAAACCATCCTAACCCTCTAAATGGTAGATTCGGCCAACACAAGAACATAGGGTTAGGGTTTTTAGTTTGATAAACCAACTTGGATTTGTTAAGCATACATACTCATAGCTTGATTTCTAAGATCATTGATGAAAACTTTGAACAAAACTCATCAAATTTCATCCACCTAGGGTTCGACCTTTATGAAACAAATAGGTTAGAGTTTGATTTTTGATCTTCTATACAAGAATTATCAAGGTACTAGAAGATTGAATCATGAATCAAGACATGAAAATGAAACAAAACCTATGAACCTCACTTTTCAATGAATTCGGCCCAACCCAGAAATCAAGGAAAGAAATTTCTCATGATCATATGCTTCTAGGTGATGAAAATAGAGATGATTATAAGATCATAGCAATTGGTTTCATGTCAAAATGATTTTTCTAGAATTAGTTATGAATTTTAAAATTTCTACATCTAGAAACTTAAAAGTGATAAACATATATGAGATAAGCTTTGAATCAAGAAATTTATTGAAGAACATAGACATGCTTAAGGAAGAAGAATAGGATTCACCTCTTGAAGATCAAAGACAAGTGAAGATCCAAGGACTTGCTTCACAAAGTGATGATAAAGGATTTATGAACTTATGAGTTTTTTAGAGAAAAAGGCAATAGGAACCAAATGAAATGTGAGGGAGGGTATTTATAGGCATGTGGGCTGCGCCACTTTGGAGGGTTAAGTAGAAAGGAGGTGATTTCTCAAAGGACTTAAGTGCAATTAATTCCTAGGGACCATTTTGCAAAGATTCAAAAAGTATAAGGACTAATTTGCAAATTACCAATAAATTGAAATGATGACCATGTGCCACATTAAATGTGGTCTCATCTTGACTTATCTTGGCTGATTTTTCCATGAGACTTTTTGGAAAAACCTAGAAGAATGAAGAACATAGTAGAATGTAGTAGAATATAGTAGAAAGGTGTAGAATGGTGTGGAATGTGTCAGAACATAGTAGAAAATTTTACAATACTCTTGGATCATCCAAGATGAAGGAAGCCCCTACTCCCTCATGGGCTTGCGCATGGGCCTAATAAATTTGGGCTTGGATTCATTTATGTGGGGCCCACCAAAATGCTTAAGGCATAAATAGGACATAGTAAACTTATATGGCTTCAAATGGGCTTTATGAATTTTAATCTATGAACTAGGAATTTGGGCTTCATGGCCACATCCACTAATGGTCTTGGAACAAAGATTTTGGCCCAATTCACTTAGAAAAACATAGAAACTAACTTAGGGACCAAAGTGTAATTAATAGAAAGTTCAGGGGCTTAAGTGTAAAATTCACAAATTTTCACTTTAACCTTATAGAACCTTCTAGACTTAAAAGTATGATTTCTACCCATGAATCATCTCAAAATCCTAAGATAAACTCTTCATCTGCTCTTAGAAACTCCAAAATCCACTCTGCCGCTCACCCGATTACGTATTTCGTCCGAAAAACGTAAATTATTTTATTTTTTTCCTGAAATAATTCTAAAGTTGCAGAATTGTAGGAAATAAAATAAAAACCTTAAGTCTTTCGTTCATGAATTAAAATTAGGTCTTTTGAGCAGTATTATTATACTGTCGATGGAATTCGCGGGCCGGGTTTCGCCTGACTTTCCAACCTAAATTTTAATCGTAGCTTCCTACACTCAAGTAGAATTGAGTGGTAAACTCTGTTTATATAAAATAATTTTCTAATACTCATATAAATATATACAAATAATCGTCCGCATTTCGATTATTTTGAAACAGTGAAAATCGGGGTGTTACACTCTAAGGTCTTAGTAGCATAAATCCAAAAGTGTGAGTCAAAAAGAAATTCCTAGCCTATTTTTCTATACAAGGCTGAAACTTAACTAAAATAAGATTGGAATATTTTGTTCATGTTTTCAAGTTATGACAATTTACCTAAGCTATCTAAGACTATAGGAACAAGAATCCAAAAGCTTGGAATGAGAAAAGAATCCTAACCCTATTTTGAATTAAGAGACCGAAACCTAGCTATTTAGGTTAAGAGTGAGTTTGTTGATTAATTTGTGGTTATGTTGTTTGGTTTAAGGTGAAACTGTTAAGCTGTGGTGTGATAACGAGGAACGTCGAATTCAGGATTCGGGTGCTAACTCAAGTGGGGGAAATGATCACTCTATCGTCGGATTCGATAAGTAGTATATTATATAATAATTGTGTAGGGGGACCTAAACCCTACTAGTAGTCGAGTAATCGACAATACCAAAATCGCATTGGACACCTTTTCTGTAAAACCAATTATGATTCGGGGATTGTAGGTTGATGAGTGTGATTTCACCTCATCTTTGTCTATGCATGCATTTTTCATGTAGTTTAGGCATATTTAATTTGATTTTTGGTTAATTTTCCTTTGGAACGGGTAAGGCGGTTTTCGTGGTGTTGTTTTGCAGAAATCAAGGGTAAAATGCTCAAGATCAACCATGATGGAGTTTGGATGAAAATAGGGCTTGAAAAGTGAAGAAAATGAGCTAAACAGAGCCCATCACGGCC
Source organism: Sophora flavescens (assembly GCA_030762895.1). NCBI lineage: Eukaryota > Viridiplantae > Streptophyta > Magnoliopsida > Fabales > Fabaceae > Sophora > Sophora flavescens. The sequence goes on from CM061064.1 coordinate 145,929,184, forward strand.
TAGCCGTGATGCCCATCACGGCCATGATCGAGCAAAACTGAAAAGGAAGAAAGGCTGAAGTCAGAATCTGTCACGGCCTGGCTGTGATGTCCATCACGGCCGTGACCTAAAACCCCCACAAGTCAGAGACCGTCACGGCCTAGCCGTAATTCCCATCACGGCCGTGACAAGCTAGAAAATTGAGGTCTCGCGTCGCGAGAGTCCCTTCGCGTCGCGAAGGATCTGAAATCCATAGAAGTGCCCAAGGCAGAAGTCGTCACGGCCTGGCCGTGATGGCCATCACGGCCGTGACGCGCATTACTTGGACCTGAAGAAACCGAATTGGATCAGAATTTGAGTTAGATTGGGACTCAAACTCCCCAAATCTATAAATAAGGACCAGGCAGAGGCAGAAGGAAGACTTTTGGGCTGCTACTCTAGGCATAGATTTAGGATCTCTCTCTTCTTCTCCTCTTCTCTTCTTTTAGTTTATTTTTCATGTTGTTGTTAACCAAGCTTGTCATCTCCATGGCAAGGCTTGAGTAGTAGCTTAGTTTCTAGGGATTGGGGCTATGGCCAAGTTTTGTTTATGATGTTAATTTGATGTAATATCCTTGTTCATTACGATTTTGTTTTAGATCTGATTTCTAGTGTTTGAATCACTCGTAAATTCGGTGGCCACTTGTTTACGTGTCACGGACATTCTAAGGAGGAACCTAGCGGTGAACTTAGGTGTCGGATCTATAGAATCAGACTTGGGACTGAAATCACGAGATTTAGAAGCCGTCCTTCGAGGATCAACGAATTGTCACGAAGCGTAAGGGGTCCAATCTGAATTCGACTACCACGAGAGTAGGGGTTGGTTCAATTGGGCACGGCTTTTGTAACCCGAGAGGGAGCTTAAGCTATTAGAGGATAAATTCGCCTTCAAGGCAATTTCGATAATTAACGAGGGTAATCGACTTAGCAACGTAAACGATCTTGTTGGTAACCTGAATCCCTAGGAACCCATTTAGATCTGAAAAACCAAAAAAGATATGTTTTCTGTTTTATTTGATTCTGTTTTATTTATTTCTTAATTCAAAATTCAAAACCATTTCAAAATATAAAAATCCTTTTTACACAGTCCAGATTTACTCAATTTTATAATTAACTACGATTCGGGATCACAGTCTCTGTGGGATCGATATCTTTTATTACTTGGCGACAATCCGGTACACTTGCCGGAATCGCACGTGCGCTCGTACGACATCAAGTTTTGGCGCCGTTGCCGGGGACTGTACGTTTTCGAATCTCAATTTAATTTTTAAATTGATTTTTCTGGACCTTTTCCTTTTTTATTTAATTTTTATATCTGAAAAAAAAATAAAAAATAAAATTCTTTTCCTTCTAGTGTATCCATCTCTCTGTGTGTTATATGCAAAGATCCCTAAGTCTTAGGAGCTTTAGTGAGGTTGATCCAGAAATCGAGAGGACCTTCCATAGACGTAGGAGATTATAAGGAGAGGGAGAAAGGTTGATTCCCATTCCACTCATGGAGAATCTTCCGGATACGAAACTTTTGAAGGACTACGCAACCCCAAATGCTAGGGGCTTGCGAACTGGGATTGCTAGGCCAGAGATTGAGGCGGAAAACTACACTATACCACCTATGCTAATCAACATGATTAGGCAACATCAATTCGGAGGATTGGCTTCGGAGGACCCGACTGATCACATAGAGACATTCTTGGAGTTCACCGATGCAATCAGGATTCATGGAGCCTCGGTCGATGTTGTGCGATTGAGATTGTTCCCCTCCTCTCTTACTGGAAAAGCGAAAGCTTGGTTAAAGCAAATCCCCGCTAATACCTTGTCAACTTGGGACCAACTGGAACAAGCATTCTTGGAGAAATTCTTCCCTCCATCCAAGACGGCCTATATACGAACCCAGATCACTGGCTTCTTCCAGAAAGAAGGAGAATCCTTATCAGAAGCTTGGGATCGCTACAAGGGACTGCTGGAGTCTTGCCCACATCATGGACTCGAGAGGTGGTTATTAGTGCACACCTTCTACAACGGATTGGATTACTCTTCGAAGGTGTCACTTGATTCTGCAGCTGGTGGAGCATTTATGAATAGGCCTCTGACTGAGGCATTCAACATCATTGAGAATGTCGCCACCAACTACCACCAATGGGGTTCAGAAAGTGGTAATAACCCGAACAAGATTTCGGGGGGTAAGTTTGAAGTAAATAGCACTGATCTCATAATGTCAAAAATAGACTCACTTAATAAACGTTTTGATCAGCTTGAAAGAGCTAATGTGAGTGCAATAGGTGCTACTAACCTTGTTTGTGAGATTTTTGGAATGCAAGGACATGACATAATGGAATGCCCACGTGGTGTTGCTCATGGATCCGGCCCTTCGGGTGAACAAGTGAACTCTTGTCACAACTTCTACGACACGAACCCGAAGTTGCCCAATTATGCTCCCCCAAATCCCTACAACCAAAGGAAGAACAACCCTTACCTCTCCTACGGCAACTACAGCAACACGCTAAACCATGAGTTCCAAGAGGGCCAAGGTAATAGGAAAGCCACACCGGGGTATCCTCAGGTACAGAGATCTAAACTCGAGTCTTTATTGAAAAGTTTTGTTGAAACTCAGACAAAACAAAATGAGGAGTTTAGGCAACAAGGAAGGGTAGTGAACGAGGCAATAAAGGAGCTAGCATCTAAGGTAGACAACTTAGCCACTCATAACAAGATGCTAGAAACTCAGATTGCCCAACAAGCCAGCACGTACTCGAGACCTAAGGGTACATTCCCGGGGCAACCCGAAGCAAATCCCATTGAACATTGTAATGCCATACACTTAAGGGATGATAAGCTTGGGGTGGCTGAAAGGGAGGTGGAACCATAGGAGGACATGAGCGAAAAGGAAGAGCCAGAACCAAAGTATGTCCCTCCGCCACCGTACCAACCCCCGATACCTTTCCCACAAAGGTTGGTCAAGAAAAAGCCAGTAGATATAGAAACTAAAATGCCACCTAAGCTGAAAGACCCAGGTAGTTTCTCTATCGCTTGCTCGATTGAAAAAGTGCAAATAGACCAAGCCTTATGTGACCTAGGGGCTAGTGCGAGCTTGATGCCCCTCACTGTCTTGGGAAGGTTGGGAAGCAAAGAGTTGAGTCCGTTCAAATTCTCCTTACAATTTGTGGATGGCTCAACTAGGACTCCTCTAGGCATACTAGAGAATGTTCCTGTAAAGGTAGGGAAATTCTTCATCCCTACCGATTTCCTGGTATTGAATATGAAAGGGAATTCTGAATTCCCCATCATTTTAGGAAGGCCATTCTTGGCCACCGCTGGAGCAGTAATAGACGTAAGGAATGGCAAACTCTCTCTAAATGTAGAGGAAGGTAGGGTAGATTTTCAATTGACTAACTCTTATAACAACCCTCCTTTTGAGAGCCATGTGTGCAGGATCGGTTTAACGTCTCCAGTGGTAGAGAAAGAGCTTAGCATGGAAGCGCCTCCAAAGATATGCATGGTTGATGATGCACCCTATAGTGACGAGGTTGGAGTTATTGATCATGTGGAAACAAAACTTCCGCCGGGAGGAAGGAAGGCCAGGAAGCTCCGAGAGAAAAGAGCGAAGAGGAAGCATAATTGGCCGTATGAGCAGAATCGGCTTTTCGAGGGAGTTTCGTGGAAAAGAAGTGTTCGTGCACTTCTACGCCCAGTCGACCCCGGTTGATTGAAGGAACTATGGTCAAGCTTAAGACCATAAATAAGCGCTTCTTGGGAGGCAACCCAAGTTTTCTTTCCCTTTTTCCTTTTGTTTTTGAATTTAGCTCTTGAATAATTTGAGAAGATCAAGAGGCAAAAATCATAAATTAATAGATTTGTCTAGTGTTTTCAGGATGAGAAGGAAGGAAGAGCAAGAAGAGCAAAAAAATTTAAAAAATAAAAAATAAAAATAAAGTCAGAAGCCATCACGCCCTGGCCGTGACAGTGGTCACGGCCGTGATAAGCTATCCAAGAGCACCAGAGAGGATCACGACCCCGCCGTGATACACATCACGGGCGTGATGAGAAGGACCCAGAGATCAGAGAGCATCACGGCCTAGCCGTGATGCTATTTCCAACAAGTTTTTGACTGGAATGTAAGCCAACACCCGCTACCACCTTGGTAAGTTGTTCCAATTTTTCTCCTCTCTTTGACTTGATTATTTACATTGGGGACAATGTAAGTTTTAAGCTTGGGGTATGGGTATTTTTTCATTTGCATTGTGGCATTCATATTTCATTCACATAGGCATAGTTTTGCATGATCACATTCTCTAGATTGCCCCTCACTTAGAATATGCATCCGATTGTGAGAACTTGGTGCCAAATAAATTGAGATAGTGAATTTTTGAACCCAATTTTTTTATTATTGTGACAAGGCTAACGATAAAAATTCTTGAGATAATCTTTTGATAATTGATAATTAGCATGTGGTTCCTTAGATTTGTATTTCTCACTGATTTTTGAACTACTAAATGTAAGATTTTGAGCCAAAAAGGGGTACTCACTAAATCTACCCCATTCCTTGTGATAGAGTGTTTTAATTCCTCTTGGATTGTATTCTCTAGAACTTGACTTGAAACCATTTTGAAACTTGAAAATTTTTTAAAACATTTTTGAAAATGATTGAGGCACTAGGTATTTTTCCGGCCTTCTGAGCTTTGATTGATTAAATGCTACCCCTTAGTTGCCCAATTTTGAGCTTAAAAGAATAAAATACTTTTCTTGGTACCTTGAATTACTTTGATGAATAATGCTTGGTATGGCACCTTTTAAAGTATTACAAAAAGGGTAAAAAGGTAGTTTGAAAAAGTATGGGATGAGAAAGTTAGAAAATATTTCTCTTGAGCTAAAAAATCTCCCCTTCTCCAAATAAATGAAATAAAATAAACAAAAAAGCAAAATGGAGAAGGGGATGACAAAAGAAAGTGAGAAACAAAAATAAAAAGGAAAGAAAGGTGGAAAAGTAAATCAAAAGCCCCAAAAAGGTATTTTAGAAGGTGTCATGCTTTGCAATGATTGATAATTTGTTTAGCCTTCTTGAATTTCCCTTTTCTTGATTTTCCCACCTAACAATAAATCCCATGGCCACATTACAACCAAAGTAAAAGACCTCTTGATTCTTATGTGTTTTCATTAATAAAGTAGAGATTTGGTTAATAGTCAAGCCTATGGTAGAATACCTTCCTTGAGGAAATTGAGCGAAATGTCGTATACCCTGGAACACTTGAGTGAGGTGAGACGAGTGCCTGAATCAGTGAGAATATGAACTTGGAGAACCTAAGCTTCTAATTGGACTTGAAATCGATTATCTCTCGGGTGCTTATTGAATATGCCTGTCACTTGGATTAGCTTCTCGGGTTCTTGGTTCACTACCTATGCTTTGAATGATTTATATCTTATGGCCTTGGTGATTGCTTGAGGACAAGCAAAATCTTAAGCTTGGGGTGATTTGATGAGTGTGATTTCACCTCTTCTTTGTCTATCATTTTGCATGCATTTTTCATGTAGTTTAGGCATATTTAATTTGATTTTTGGTTAATTTTCCTTTGGAACGGGTAAGGCGGTTTTCGTGGTGTTGTTTTGCAGAAATCAAGGGTAAAATGCTCAAGATCAACCATGATGGAGTTTGGATGAAAATAGGGCTTGAAAAGTGAAGAAAATGAGCCAAACAGAGCCCATCACGGCCTAGCTGTGATGCCCATCACGGCCATGATCGAGCAAAACTGAAAAGGAAGAAAGGCTGAAGTCAGAATCTGTCATGGCCTGGCCGTGATGTCCATCACGGCCGTGACCTAAATCCGCCACAAGTCAGAGACCGTCACGGCCTAGCCGTAATTCCCATCACGGCCGTGACAAGCTAGAAAATTGAGGTCTCGCGTCGCGAGAGTCCCTTCGCGTCGCGAAGGATATGAAATCCATAGAAGTGCCCAAGGCAGAAGTCGTCATGGCCTGGCCGTGACGCTCATTACTTGGACCTGAAGAAACCGAATTGGATCAGAATTTGAGTTAGATTGGGACTCAAACTCCCCAAATCTATAAATAAGGACCAGGCAGAGGCAGAAGGAAGACTTTTGGGCTGCTACTCTAGGCATAGATTTAGGATCTCTCTCTTCTTCTCCTATTCTCTTCTCTTAGTTTATTTTTCATGTTGTTGTTAACCAAGCTTGTCATCTCCATGGCAAGGCTTGAGTAGTAGCTTAGTTTCTAGGGATTGGGGCTATGCCCAAGTTTTGTTTATGATGTTAATTTGATGTAATATCCTTGTTCATTACGATTTTGTTTTAGATATGATTTCTAGTGTTTGAATCACTCGTAAATTCAGTGGCCACTTGTTTACGTGTCACGGACATTCTAAGGAGGAACCTAGTGGTGAACTTAGGTGTCGGATCTATAGAATCAGACTTGGGACTGAAATCACGAGAGTTAGAAGCCGTCCTTCGAGGATCAATGAATTGTCACGAAGCACAAGGGGTCCAATCTGAATTCGACTACCACGAGAGTAGGGGTTGGTTCAATTGGGCACGGCTTTTGTAACCCGAGAGGGAGCTTAAGCTATTAGAGGATAAATTCGCCTTCAAGACAATTTTGATAATTAACGAGGGTAATCGACTTAGCAACGTAAACGATCTTGTTGGTAACCTGAATCCCTAGGAACCCATTTAGATCTGAAAAACCAAAAAAGATTTGTTTTTTGTTTTATTTGATTCTGTTTTATTTATTTCTTAATTCAAAATTCAAAACCATTTCAAAATATAAAAATCCTTTTTACACAGTCCAGATTTACTCAATTTGATAATTAACTGCGATTCGGGATCACAGTCTCTGTGGGATCGATATCTTTTATTACTTGGCGACAATCCGGTACACTTGCCGGAATCGCACGTGCGCTCGCACGACATCATAGGTTTACTGACATTAGGTTGATTTTAAGTATTTGATGATGTCTTACTTTATGATATTGAATTTATTGTTATATGCTGGTTGAGGTATTCCACCTACATGTGACGTATTATTTTTGGTGTTTGAATATTTTCTGATATTGTGTTTAGCATGATCTGCCTGGTTTTTAATATTGTGCATGGTGGATTTTAAGCAAAGATATATGTTGTTCGAGAGATAATTGTTGGTTTGGGTGTGAGGATAATGGTGACTTAGAGGTGCCTAACCTAAATGGGTTATTTTAAAGAGGAAGTGTGACATAGAATATGTGTTAAGACTTTGATGGAAGGTTAAGGCACTAGGATGTTATTAATGTGGGTTGGTGAGATTCATGTGTTTGTGTTGTTGTTCACAACTGTATATTTGGAATATACGAGGTCAAGAGTTCTCGCTAGGCCGTTCCACCTTAGAAATAGGTTGTGCAGCTATAGTGTCATTGAATTTCATTGAGCACCCCCGGGAGTGGAAGGGGTGTGCACCGGGAGCAACGTGCAACTATAGTGTCATTGCTTTGTGTGAGCATTCTCACCATGGAAGAGAAAGAGAATGTGCACCGGGAATTTGGAACTTGTCGCTTGAACAATTTGACTGACATTCCCCACGAGGAATGCGTGAAGGAAATGATAGTGGTCACGTCGGCATAAAGTGTTAAATTGCATGAGTGTGGGTAGAGGTTGGTATAGTGATTTATGGAGGATAGTTAGTGTTGAATGATGTTATGTCTTTTATAATTACTATATAATATGCTATAACTCTTTTCCACTTTTTGATGATAGAATTGCTTCTTATCCCCTATATTTTTGTATTTTTGCTGGTTTACTTTATTTACGTTAGAAGACCCGATGAAGGATTATGTTGCTGAGGAGCTGGAGGGAACTCTGTATGAAACGGAGGTTGCGGAGGAGTTGGATGGTACTCCTTACGAACCAGAGGGTGGAGGTCGAGCTGTGACCCATGGTGATTAGAGTATAGACATTTTGGCCAGTGTGTCTAAGGAGTTTTTTTATATTTCCCACTAAGTATGACTGTTGTTAAGTATATGCCTGTGAGGTATCCTACTGAGAGGATATCCTCAACAGTGTTTTGTAATATGATTATAAGACTAAAGTGTGTATGTATCACCTAAATATGGTGTGTTGTTTTTTATGAACTAAAGTTGTATGTTAGTTAACTAAAGTTTTAATTTTTATGTATTTTTCACGCTAAGCGTGTGATTAAGAAATGAATTACGAGGGAATTAATCTAATAAAACACCGGGGCACAACAGGGTGTCTCAGAGGGGGAGTAGAGCTTGACAATGTGCTTAAATCTATGATAATTGTTTATAAATCTTCTCTAATCCATTTCTTGAGAAAATCCTTCCTTGAGATGTTTGTCATCATCAAAAAGGGGGAGTGTGTGAATATATGCCTTGTGTAAAGAAATGTAGAAGATGATAGTTTGGTAGAACAATACTTGTGTATAGCAAAAGGATTACATCATGGACTTAAATACAAAAGTTTTTATAACTGAATAATAAATGAATTTAAATATACCAAATCACAAAAGATCAGGATAACAAATTACACAACATCAGGATGAGAGTTAATAGGCAATGGCACAAATCATGGACAGCATCAAGGAGCATATCATAGACAGCTAGCAGATTGCATAACAGCCACAGATCATGGACAGTATCAAGGAGCATATCATGGGAGGCGCATATCATGGGATATCAATTGTAATAATGGTTAGGATGCTGTAACACTCCCCCTCAAGATGGGGTGTGTAAGTTAGATAACCCCATCTTGCTCTTTAGCCACATGAATTGATCTTTGCCTAAGGGCTTGGTGAACAAGTCAGCAATTTGATTTGCGGAACTAACTTTCATAGTGTTTATAATACCGGAAGAAATCTTTTCACGAACAACATGACAATCCATCTCTATGTGTTTAGTACGTTCGTGATACACCGGATTTGAGGCAATATGAAGAGCAGACTGATTGTCACAAAACAGTGGTATTGGTGTAGAACGAGAAAGACCAATGTCATTTAAAAGATATGAGAGCCAAGTAATTTCACAAGTTGCATTGGCCATAGCTCTATATTCCGCTTCGACAGATGAACGTGATACTACACCTTGTTTCTTTGTTTTCCATGAGACTATACTAGGACCCACAAAAATGCAATAACCAAAAGTAGAGCATCGAGTGGTAGGAAAACTAGCCCAATCTGAATCACAGTAGCTTTGGAGGGATAAATCTGAATTAGAGGGAAAGAAAAGGCCTTGGCCGGGAGTGGCTTTTAAATAGCGAAGAAGACAAATAGCAGCATTCATATGTGGTTGACGAGGTGCATGCATGAATTGGCATGGCTTAAAATATTGACAGAGTAAGCAATATCAGGACGTGTAACTGTGAGATAAATTAGATGACCCACAAGACGACGATATGGTGCAGGATCAGTTAAAACAGTACCTTCAGAAGGAGATAATTTCAGATATTGTTCCATAGGAAAGTCTACTGGTTTGGAAGCAGTAAGACCACTATCAGATATAATGTCAAGTGCATATTGTCGTTGAGATAAAAAAAGACCACGCTTTGATCTTGCAACTTCAATCCCCAAAAAGTACTTTAAGCATCCCAAGTCTTTAATTTTGAAATGTTTGTGTAAAAGTTCCTTAACCATTCATATAAGAACCAAATATGAACCTGTGAGAACAATGTCATCGACATAAAGTAGAAGAAAAACATAACCAAATTCACGATGTAGGCAAAAAAGAGATGGGTCAGCTGTACTATGTGTGAAACCAAATTCAATAAGAACTTCAGAAAATTTTGTATACCAGTTTCCTGATGCTTGCTTAAGACCATATAATGATTTTTGTAACTTACAAACAAGAGGCTCCCCCTGACGTCTGAAACCTGGGGGCAACTGCATATAGACATGTTCGTGCAAATCACCATGTAAAAAAGCGTTTTTGACATCGAGTTGATGAAGAGGCCAATTTTTAGCAATGGCAATAGAGAGGACAACTCGAACAGTGACTAGTTTGGCAACATGAGCAAACGTATCAAAATAATCAATCCCTTCTATTTGAGTATAGCCTTTAGCAACTAATCAAGCTTTATAACTTTCAATACTTCCATCAGAATTGCGTTTAATTTTGAATACCCAACGGCAACCAATCGGTTTCTTCCCGGCTGGTAATGGAACTAAAGACCATGTTCTATTTTCACACAAGGCATCAATATCAGATTGCATAGCATTGCGCCATTCCGGAATTTTCTTAGCCTCGGAGTATGATGTTGGCTCAGAGTCAATAGCAATTGAAGAAAGAAAGGATCAATGAGAAGGGGAAAATTATGAGAGGGTAAGGAATTTCAAATAGGATAAAGAGTACCAAGAACAGAAGCGGAAGAAGATGCTTGTGATGAGGTGAGGGATCATATGTAGTCGTCGAGATAACGGGGTCGATTACGTGGATGGGTTGGACGAGGAGGAGTTTGGGTATGTGATGATGGCATAGCATGTTCTGGAGGTTGGGTCTGAATAGGATTGGAAGGCTGGGGCGGTGCCATATCACAATCAAGGTGTTGGACATGGTTTTGAATTGTAGAATCTTGGGTAATGGGTGTGAAAGATAAATTAGGTGGTGAAGAGATGGGATTTGTAATGTTATTAGGTGGTAAGAAGTTTGTATCTGGGGGTGGGTGTTGTAATGTAGTTTGGTGGGTCAGGTGGTGGGTTGTCTTGGAAAGGATAGATAATAAGTGAAGCAAAATCTTCTTTAGGTGGCAGCGGCAAAACTAAGGGAGACATTCTAGCATTAAGAATTTTGTATGGAAAAATATGTTCATGAAAAATAGCATCTTTTGTTACATAATTTTTTTTAAAGATAAATCAAGTTTTTGTAACCTTTTTGACCATGGGGATATCTTAAAAGAAACTCCCGGAGAACCACGGTTATCAAATTTGTGATAGATGTGTGTGTTTCAGCCATATACCAAACAACCAAAAACCCGAAGATGAGAAAGATTTGGTTTTTTATTAAACAATATTTCATGAGGTGTATGGCCTTTGAGAGCTGTAGTGGGTAGAAGATTAATTAGAAAAGTAGTTGTTAATACAAAAGCACCCCAAAAATCTAAAGGCAAGTTTGATTGAAAATGCAAAGCACGTGCAACGTTTAATAAATGTCGGTGTTTACGCTCCACAACACCATTTTGTTATGGAGTATAAGCACAACTTGATTGTTGTAACACTCCCAAGTTTTTTAAAAAAGAGTTAGTTTGGGAATTAAAAAATTCACGTGCATTATCGGATTGTATTTTTTGAATATGTGTTTGAAATTGTTTCTCAACCATTTTAAAAAAATGAGGAATGATTGTATTGACTTCACTTTTGTGTTGCATGAGAAAAACCCATGTACTTCTAGAAAAATCATCAACCATAGTAAGAAAAAAATTTGCACCAGAGGAATGAGTTTTATTATAGGGTCCCCAAACGTCAAAATGTACAAATTCAAAATATTTAACCGTGGAAATACTACTTAATAAAGCTGGTGTCGGATGTCCTAAACGCCAGTGCCATAAATCAAAATGAGAACCAAATGAAGCAGCAGAGATAAAGGTGGTAGGAGAGTTGTCCATGAGATAGAGACCCCCATGTTGCTCACCCATCACACAAGTCCTCTTCATTCTCTGGTCCTGTAAAAAACATGAAGTAGGGGTAAAAGTGACCCAAGAGTTAGTGTCTTGGGAAAGTTTGCTAATGGACAAAAGGTTAAATTGAAATGATGGAACATGCAAGACATGTGGTATTAATAGGCCAGATTTTAAATAAATGGAACCAATATGTTGAAATGGAACAAGTTTGTTGTCAGGTAATTTAACGGAAGATGAGACCTTGGTATATGAGTGAAAAAGTGAAAGATCAAATACCATATGATCAGTGGCATCGGAATCTAAAATCCAGAGGGAAGAACAAGGTTTAAAAGAGACAAAACAACGAAAAGAGTTACATGCAAAATTTATTAGAGGTTGGTCATTACCAGGCTTAATGAGAGAGAGTAATTGTTGTATTTGAGTCTGAGACAAATTAACCAGAGGCTGAGAATCTGGAGATGAAGCAACGACAGCAACAGTTGGGTGAGCTTGTGAAGCAGAAGGTCTTGAGCCCCGACTATCACGAGAGGAAGAACCATGACGGAATTTGTTGGTTCCATCAAGAAGTTATGTAACCAGTGGTTGCCCTGGTTGATCAGATGAATGAAGATAGTATGTGGACGTGTGGTTAGGAGGGTTAATGGCAGCCATGGATGGTCAAAGAAATGAAGGACCGAATTTAGGGTGATACCATGTAAAAAAAAACGTAGAAGATGATACTTTGGTAGAATAATACTTGTGTATGGCAAAAGGATTACATCAGGGACTTCAATACAAAAGGTTTTGTAACTGAAAAATAAATGAATTTAAATATACAACAAATCACAAAAGATCAGGATAACAAATCATACAACATCGGGATGAGAGTTAATAGGTGATGGCACAAATCATGGATAGCATCAAGGAGCATATCATGGACAGCTAGTAGATTGCATAACAGCTGCAAATCATGGACATCATCAAGGAGCATATCATGGGAGGCGCATATCATGGGATATCAATTGTAATAATGGTTAGGATACTGTAACACCTTGAACAGGTACCTTAGTTTTGATGATTGACAAAAGGAAAAGGTCCAGAAGGACTCAGTAGCAAAAAGTGGAAATATATAAAGCAAGCAAGCAAGATGGGCAAAGTGGGAATTTCAATATTTGTATTGCTTGTTTTAATAAAAGGGTGTAAATGGTAAGTAGAGTTGTCAATTTAATTTTGTCTCACACACACATTTAAAATGTGTCTAAAATAATTCTTAAACATGCTAATATCTGAAACTTAATTGAGCGTAATTGAGCATTAACAATATTAGTTGTTAAGATTTTCAAATTCAAGTTTTTATTTGAGCAATAATCGATTATGGGAAACCAATAATCGATTACGACATGTCTTAGATGGCTTTAATTGTGTTTAATGAGTAATTATGTCATTAAAGCCGTTAAGCTTGGAATTTGGAATAGAATAATCTATTATGACATTTGTATAATCGATTATGACCTTGCTTCCTTTTATTGAACTTCGAACAGAAAGCATGTAATTGACTATGTAATCGATTATGACATTTTGAACCATACGCATATAGAAGTCAGAGGACCCGTAATCGAATAGTATAATCGATTACACCTATTCTGTCAATTAAGTTCCTTTTGAAAATACTTTAAATAATCGATTAAGACTTAGGTATAATCGATTATGGGCATAATCGATTATGGTGCAACAAAAATGTGTTTTTATTAAGTTTGACCTATTTTCCCTTGAACCAATAATTCTTATCTATTTAAAAGGAACTTGGGCAGCCAATATACATACAATACAACTCTGATAACCAATTCTCTACTATTTTCTCTTGTTCTATCACTTTGGTCATATTATCTTGAGAGTTCTACACATCATATAGGTGTTATCATACTAGTTCTTCAAATTGTTTATTATCTGCACTTTTGAGTGCTTTCTTATTATAAACTCTCTACGGTTTTCTAGTGAGTGTGATCTCACAAAACATTTTTTAGACTCTTGCACAAGGGAGAGTATATCATATAATTGTGTTAAGAGTGCTCAACATTGTAAAGGTTCTAGTTCAACCTGTTTTAATAACTAGAGTTGATTGAAAACCCTTGGTGCGTTTGCCTTGGAGACTGGACGTAGGCCACGTGGGTAGTTTGTGGTCGAACTAGGATACTTCGCTGTGTTATATTCTTCCCTACTTTCTTTATTTTTTAGCAAAACTTTTATCTTTTATACCTTTATCTTTCAACGCACTATTATTAATAATTCGTTTTGGCAAACATTTTAAAAGTGTTGTTTAATTAGGAAATGTTTTCAAAAATTAATTTAAACACAATTCACCCCCTCTTGTGTTTGAGGTCTCTTGTAAATAGTTGATTGAAAACTTTGCACTTTCAACCCAGTTAACATAATAAATATAAAGCAGACTTAAAGAGATAAGGGAAGAGAGTTGACACAGATTTATATTGGTTCACCCCAAACCTTGGTCTGCATCCAGTCCTTTGTTTCAACAAGTATTACACTATAACTGATCCGGTTAGAGACAGGTATTGTTTGCACACCTAGCCTCTCCAGGCTCAACACAAGTATTCTTTCAGTAAGCCTCTTCACGCCCTGTAGTGAGTAAGAAATAAATGAAGCAGCAGCTTCAAGGTTTACAACTTTGCAAGTCAACCGAAGAACACTCAATGAGTGAATAAGATTTAAGGTTGGTATGACTGCAGTATTAACTTCTCAATAAATACAAATGATTGAGATGAGAAGTATTGTTAGAAATAATAACTTAGAGAGCTTTGAATGCGAAGAGAGCATTGAATGCTTGAGTGATTAAGTTCATGTGTGTATCTTCGGCAGTCTTCAAAGTCTTCTATTTATACTCATCAGTAATAAATCTGTTGAAGATGAATATGATTTTTGTTCTTCATTCTTTAATGCCAAAGAGTCATTCTGAATCTCCATTTATGTTTATGATCGTTGGAGAGCTTCAAGACAAGTCAAACGTATTTCTTGGCATAGCTTTATCAGAGTGGATCAAGATTCAAAGCAGTAGCAATTGCTTTTTGACTTGGGAACAAGACTTTCCTTATTGTGCAACACGGGTCTAAAACCGCATAAAGGTCTCTTAGCTTGTTACAACAAAAGAAATTTCTAGCACAACTTCATACTTTATGCTTCTGAATTCATTTTTTTTATTTGAAATACGAAGGAATATTCTTGTCTTTAGAATAAGAGTGGAGTGAAAGACTTTCAGTCGAGTTGTAGGGTCAGTCGCATTTTCATAGCTTGTTATCACTAAGTCTAACTTCAGACGCATTGTGTAAGTAAACACAGACGCATCTTTTAGACACGTTTTTTTGCCATAATGTTTTTGCTTTATGCTCTACACACTTAATACACATATTAGTAGATTTCAAAAGGTTCAATTAAAATTATTCTTTGTTTGGATTCATCAAAATTAGAGATGTCAAAAACTTAGACTTAACAAGAAGAACCTAATTAACTAAGCCTTAATCTGATTGTTAACATTAGCGCGATTATTATAGTCAGAAATATTATAATAATAAAAAATATAAATAAATTAAAAACAGTTGAACATGGACAAACGATGAAATCCAAACATATATACAATATACAATATACAATATCCAACATTGGAGTATGTTAGGTCCCAACAGAGGGACCATAAACCTAAGTAAACTACACAGACACTGAAAGAAAAGGAAGATATGTCCAAAATGGTCACATAAACTATACAAGGAAAATGTCCTAAAACTACCCAGCCCGCCTATCCAAAATACATCAAATATAAAAATAAGCTCACAAAGTCACACCCTAACAGAAGCACCCGACAGATCCAAACCATCAGTTATGTGGGCATCATAAACTGCCCTCTCCCTCGTCGAACCTCCTCCGGAAGACTCTAGCATCTCTAGCCGTCGGCTCCCAGATAGACTCATCACTGCTCATCACCACCCTTCGGTGACTGGAGTGATACATGGTCTGGATGCTGCTCATCCTCCTACCTCTGTGAACCATCCCCATGTGGCTCCTAGCCTCTGACTGATCCACCATGTTCACATGTCATCGGGAAACTCCCGCTGATGAGACACCCTGTTGTGCCCCGATGTTTTATTAGATTAAATCCTTCTTACTTAAATTCTTAACCGTGTACGTAACGTGAAAATACGTAAAAATTAAAAACTTAAGTTAATAAACATATAACTTCAACATCACACCATAGTTATATTGCAATACACACGTAAGTATTTTGCACATATTTCAAAACACTGTTGAGGGTATCCTCTCTGTAGGATCCCTCACATGCATATAATTAAATAAAATACATACTTAACATAAAATACAGAAAAGGTCTCACAAGACGCACTGACCATAACAAACTAGACCCTAATCACCATGGATCACAGCTCTTCCTCCGGCCTCCGGTTCATACGGAGTTCCATCTAACTCCTCCGCAACCGGTTCCTCTGTGGGGCCTTCTCGTACGATCACATCAAAAATACAATACAACAGACAACATATAGGGGATAAGAAATAGTTCGATCATCAAAAGCGGAAAAGAATCATAGCATAAAATATAATAACCATCAACCACACACATCACACACAACTAGCAATCATCCTCAAATTATGATATCACCCTCTATGCTCAGCTCATGTAATTCAACCTTTATACTAATATGGTCATCTATACTCCTGTCACACTAGTCAGTAGTCCAGAAGTATTTGGGGTCAAAACTCGGTGTGCCCATATTCCTTTATCTCTCATTGGAAATAGTGCATAAGCACAGTATGCGTCACTATTTCCCCCATTGGAAACAGCAGACAAGCACATAATAAATAATAACTCGATGCGCCCCTATTCCCTTACCTCTCATAGGGAATAGTGCATAAGCACAAGTATGCGTCACTATTTCC
This sequence comes from Sophora flavescens, assembly GCA_030762895.1. Classification (NCBI taxonomy): domain Eukaryota; kingdom Viridiplantae; phylum Streptophyta; class Magnoliopsida; order Fabales; family Fabaceae; genus Sophora; species Sophora flavescens. The sequence continues at coordinate 145,945,740 of CM061064.1, forward strand.
CTCATTGGAAATACTACATAAGCACAAAACATATAGTAATTCAATGCGCCACTATTCCATACTATCTAATAGGAAATAATGCATAAGCACGATATGCGTCACTATTTCCCTCATTGAAATAGCACATAAGCATAAAAGCCCATATAATTCGGTGCGCCCCTATTCCCTAATCTCTAATAGGAAATAGTGCATAAGCACGATATGCGTCACTATTTCCCCTCAAAATAGCACATAAGCATAAAAGACATTTTTACTCTATCTCATATGGGATAATCATAACAACACGTCCAGAACTAAAAGATTATATTTAGCAAAGCATCTATATGAGTCTCACTAGCTACCTCGTATCAATAACAACCAAGTGCCTCAAGCTCTCATCACAGCCTCCACTTGCATTCTATGTCACAACTCATCCGTTAGATAATTTAATTTAGCTAAGAACCTCTAAGTCAATTCATTCTCTCACCCAAACAATTATCTCCCAAACAACATATATCTTTGCTTAAAATCATCTAAGCATAGTATTAAAGCCAGGCAAATCATGCATAACACATTAATCAATGGAATATTCAAATATCTCAATATCATATAAAGCAATTTATCAGAACAACCCATAATAATCAAATCAAATAAATAACAAAGTCAGACTCTGTCATGGCTTGGCCGTGATAGCCATCACGGTCGTGACAGACCTCAAATGCAAGAATTCTACAAAACAGAACCTGTCACGGCCTGGCCATGACAACCATCACGGTCGTGACAGACAACAAACATCCTCAATATCATAAATATTCAAACACCAAAATAATACGTCACATGCATATGGAATACCTCAACCAACGGATCACGGTAAATTCAACAACATTAAGTCAGACATCCTCAATATCATATAATCAACCTAATGCCGATAAACCTACAACCCCAAATCACCATTGGTTTTACAGAAAAGGTTTCCAAAGTGATTTTGGTCTTGTCGATTACTCGACTACTAGTAAGGTTTAGGTCACCCTACACAATCATTATATAATATACTACTTATCGTTTCCAACGATGGAATAGTTCATTCCCCCACCTGAGTTATCACTGGTATCCCGAATCCGTCATTCCTCGATATCACACCTCACGTTAACAATTCCTCCTTCAACCAAACAACACAATAACAATTAATCAACGAACCCAATTAAACTCACTTTATGTCAGGTTCGGCCTTCTAATTCAATTTAGGGCTAGGACCACTTTCTCTTTCTACTCATTTGGATGCTAATTACTTAGGTCCTAGGTAACTTAGTAAATTATCATAACTTAGAAATATGAACAAAATCTTCCAAATCCCTTTTACTTAAGTTTCGGCCAAATATAGGAAATTAGGCTAGGATTTTCAAATCACCTCAATCTTTTAGATAAATGATCCTAGAGTATTAAGTATACAAGATACATTGTCATAAGTTTAAGTTTGAACAAAAACCATCCATTTCTCTTTCCCTAGGGTTTCGGACTTCATAAAAATTGTGATAGAAAATTTTGTTGAAGTTAAGTTTTTAGATTACGATCATAAAGGTATTAAAGAAGCATTAAACAATGGTTAGAATGCACAAATGGCACAAAAACTTCAAACTCATTTTCTATCCTAGGTTCAGCCAAATAGGGTTCATTAGGGAATAAATTATTTTGATCACATGCTCTTCGATAATGAAATTAAGGTTCATAAATAGATCATAGAAATTGGTTTCACATTTTTATGATTTTTCTACAATTTTCTAGAATTCTTTAAAGTTCTAGATCTAAGAATGGAAACTCAAGATATATTGAAGAAGAAGAGATTAAAAGAGAAGGAGATGATCATATTACCTAAGGGAAGAAAGTAGAAGAAGAATTAATGATGATCTTGGCAAGCTTTGGAATGGAAATCACTTGTAGCTCTTGGATTAACAGTGGGCTTCTAAGTGTTTTTAGTGAAGAAATATGAAGAAGATGAAGTGAAGAAGATGAAGAGAAGGGGAGAAGGGGAGGCCACGGTTTTGGATGGATATTTATAGGCTAGATCTTAGGTTTTGTTTAGTTTTTAGCTTTTAGATTAATAGGTTTTAGGAATATAATACTATATAATGATTAACTGTAGTTAATAATTAACCTAACTAGGGTTATTTTGGTTAATGATAGTTAATCTTATGTGGCTCACAATTAAAGCAGATGTGGCTGCCCCTTGTCCATATAAATTAACCATGGTTTCTTAACCATGGTTAGAATTTTAACTAAACATTGGTTAGGTTAAGGTAAAAGGGCATTTTGGTCATTTCGCTTTAAAACTCATAATTTTTAACATTAATTGCATCATAAAATCTTGATGAGTCATTCCATAGCTCAGCTCCTCTGGTGTCTCGTTCTATCTCTCGCATTCATTTCGATTCCGTCGGTTTCCCAATTAAGGTTTTACGCCCGAATCAAAACGTAATATTTCGTTTTCAGTTGAAAAATTTCAAACTAACCAGACTCGTTGTAAATATGTTTTAAACATAAACCATTTCATTCACGAGTCAAAATTAGGTTTTCTGATCATTAAAATCTTACTGTCAGTGAAAACACCGACTGTTTTTCGTCCGAACTTTTACCAAAATTCTTCCAAATAAACATAATATTTTATTTCTATCAGAAATTTGGAAAGTAGAATTCCTCACGGACCAAATATAAAAAATTTACAAATTTCAGTTTCGAGTCAAATTAGGGTTTTCTGTCGGTATAAAATTATCTATCGGTTAAAAAATGCGAGACAGTGCTCCGTCTGAATTTTCAACCCAAAATTTAACCGTAGCCTTCTACCATAAGAAAGACTATGAATATAATTTTATTTTATTTAAAATCACTTTCTAACTCTTAGATTAAAAATATAAGTAATTATATTTTAATCGGTTAAACAACATTATTAAAAATCAGGCTGTTACATTACTACTCCTCTTAGAAAAAAAATTCCGTCCTCGGAATTTCGTTTCTCAAAACTGGGTAGCATCTTACAAATGTTTCTTAAACTAAAGATCATATATCGTATTTCTCATCGCTGTCTTCCCTTAAGTGATAGCAGTAACTTCATAACAGAATTCATCATTATATCATTCTATTATCCTCAAAACAATCCATCACTATATTATGCTCATTATTTTTAACATTTCACCTTAATCTATCGTTCTTTGTGAGCATACATAAAACTTAATCCTTTGAACATATTCTATTATTCCAAATTATATCAAAATCATACATACCGTGTATGAGATCTGTAGAGTGAGAGGGTTCAACTCCTCCTATGGTAAACACTCTCCCAGCAGTTTGAGGTCTAGCCATCTTTTGAGCTGTTGTTGGAACTCCTCTCTCGGTTCCACCTCTATAACCTCCAGCATCTCTATTCCCAGCTACCGGTTGCGGCATACCTTTCTGTCTACAATCTCGAGCAAAATGTCCTGGTTTACCACAATGGAAACAGCAAGGTACCTCCCTATAATTCCATTGATAATGTGGTCCTCCACATTTATAACAAACTGGGCCTTGCAGCTGCTGGCCCGTTCCAACCACTGGTACTGTAGAAACTGGTATTGGTGCAAATGTTTGCACTGATCTAGTATATGGTTCATGTTTCCACCGAGAGCCACTATCTACTCTCCTCTGATTATCTGATCTGTTAGGACCTCCACTCCTCAGTTGTTTTTGTTCATTGGCCATCCTCAGATCAATGCTTTCAATAGCGCTGCATCTCTCAACCAATTCCGAGAAATATTGAATGTCGAGAGACACCACCGCCCTCTGCAGCTCATATCGAAGTCCTTCCTCGAACCTTCTACATTGCCAGTCTTCATTCGGAAATCTCTGATAATATTCCAAAAACTTGATCAAAGCCTCAAAACCTGATTCGTAATCACCCACAGACATGTTGCCTTATTTGAGGTTTGTAAACTCCTTTTCCTTCTCGCGTCGAACGAAACGCGGGAAATACTTTTCGAAAAAGCGGTCGGAAATAACTGCCAGTTAATGTTTCGGTCCTCAGCTTCCAACAGTCTTTTCTTTCCTTTCCACCAGAATTCTGCTCCTTCAGTCAACATGAAGGCAGCATAAGTCACTTTCCTCTCCTCGCTGCAGCGTACATTAGCAAATATTTTCTCAATCTCTTGTATCCACCATTCAGCCTTTTTCGGGTCATACTCTCCTCGGAATTGAGGTGGCTTCCCTTTCATAAAATTAGTCAATCCGGCATCTTCAGCTGCTACTGCCCTCCTCTGATTCTTTATTTATAGCTGCTCTTTGTTCATCTGCAGCATCTCAGCATTCTGTTGGGTTTGTAATAGCATAGCAACAGCCATTGTTTCCATAGTATTTGGAGTCGCAGATGGTCCTCCTTCATTATTAGTATGGTTTGCATCACCATTGACAGCTCCAGTAATTCTTTCTGGAGCTCTGACACCACAGTTAGTTGGACGTCCTCTTCCTCAAGCCATGATTCTGTTAAAAGAAATCATCCACTTTTATTAGTATGACACATAATACTACATAGGCAAGTATATAAATACCATATGCCATACCAATATTAATTTTTCGCATCGATTTCGGACACTCTACCCAACTTCTAATCATAGTTAAAATCTGATGTGGATTCAACTAGACACGGCCAATAACAACATCATAAACCTTGCAGTCCGATCAGAATCAAACTGCTCTGATACCAAATGAGACACCCCGTTATGCCCCGATGTTTAATTAGATTAAATCCTTCTTACTTAAATTCTTAACCACGTACGTAACTTGAAAATACACAAAAATTAAAAACTTAAGTTAGTAAACATAGAACTTCAACATCATACCATAGTTATATTTGAATACACACGTAAGTCTTTTACACATATTTCAAAACACTGTTGAGGGTATCCTCTCTATAGGATCCCTCATAGGCATATAATTAAATAAAAGACATACTTAGCATAAAATACAGAAAACGTCTCACAAGACGCACTGGCCATAACAAACTAGACCCTAATCACCATGGATCACAGCTCGTCCTCCGGCCTCCGGTTCATACGGAGTTCCATCTAACTCCTCCGCAACTGGTTCCTCCGTTGGGCCTTCTCGTACGATCACATCAAAAATACAATACAACAGACAACATATAGGGGATAAAAAACAATTCGATCATCAAAAGGGGAAAAGAATCATAGCATAAAATATAATAACCATCAACCACACACATCACACATAACTAGAAATCATCCTCAAATTACGATATCACCCTCTACGCTCAACTCATGTAATTCAACCTTTATACTAATATGGTCATCTATACTCCTGCACACTAGTCAGTAGTCTAGAACTATTTGGGGTCAGAACTCGGTGCGCCCCTATTCCTTTATTTCTCATAGGAAATAGTGCATGAGCACAGCATGCATCACTATTTCTCACATTGGAAATAGTACATAAGCACATAATAAATAATAACTCGGTGTGCCCCTATTCCCTTACCTCTCATAGGGAATAGTGCATAAGCACAAGAATGCATCACTATTTCCCTCATTGGAAATAGTACATAAGCACAAAACAAAGAGTAATTCAATGCGCCACTATTCCCTACTATCTAATAGGAAATAGTGCATAAGCACGATATGTAATGTGACTGATTTTCATTATACTGTTTAATCAATTAAAATATAAGTAATTATATTTTAATATGAAAGTATAAAATATTTTGTTTTAATAAAATAAAATCATATTCCTAATCCACCTTATCATATGAAGTCACAGTAAAATTTTCGGTTGAAAATTCAGACGAAAGTCGGTCTGCGTTTTCACTGCCAATATAAGTTTACTGAGCAGAAAACCTAATTTTGACCCGTGAATGAGACGGTTAGTGTTTTTATCATGTTTCAACTTTGGTTATTTTAAAAATTTTCGTTCAAAAATAAAATAAAATAAAATATTTTATTCGGGTGAACACGTCGGGAATATACGATCGGAACTGTAACTGGGTACGAAATGGAGCAGACTAGGGGACACAAAAGAGATGAGGTGACTTGTTAGGGAAAGCAGGCATGGTTGTAGAAACTTTATGTCACATCCATAAAAGTACCATCATCAATTTTTTTTTAAATTTACTATTTTATAATCAATTAAGTCATTCCTTTCAACTTTTGCCAACCAAACATGACATAACTCAAAACTTGGCCTCCAAGCACTCATTTCTCTCCCTCAAAACCGTGGCTCTCTCTCTCTCCCTATATATCACACTTTCATTTTCTTCAACTCACTTTTTCTTCTCCAAAAAACTATTTCTTCATCTTCTTCCTTTCTCTTCAAACTTCATACTCATAAAGCTTGCATTTTTATTCATCTTTTCAACTCAAGTTCTTCACAAAAGTTGATCCTTGTATCAAGGGTAATACTCTTATGTCAATATTTTTGCAAGTTTCTTCTTTTACCTTATGTTTTACCCTACTTTTTCTTTAAGTGTTTTTAATGGGTTTTCAACTTCTAAAATCTCTAGAAAATTGTTGAAAAATACTTTTGAGTTGAAACCACTTTCTATAGTCTTGTATTAACTCTCTTTTCACATACTAAGAGTTTGTATAAAAAAAAATTTCTACCTCTCATTTCCAATGATGGCCGAAACCTATACATGGTGGCCTAGGAAGTTTTGTTTCAACTTTTTGAAAGATGATAATGTATTTGAGCTTCTAGATCCCTCTTGATCTTAAATCTAAAGTCTTGAAAGGTTTGAAAATCTCTAGCTTATTTATCCAAGGATGGCCAAACCTATATGGTTTTGGACCTAGGATGCTTGAGTTCAACTTTCTAACTATGATCATGGATTTAGACCTCTTAATACTTTGTGATGCCAAACCTAAGAGTTTTCATCAAACAAAAGGTTTTTCCTCATTCTCCTAGGCTAGGCCGAAACTCAATGTTTTGTAGCTAGGATGTTTGAGTTTTCATTTTCCAAAATGATCATGGACTTGAAGATCCTTAAGACATTAGGATGCTAAGTCTAAAAGATTGGAAAGTTTAGAGATTTCTAACCTAGTTATCTTATGATGGCCGAACCTATGAGGTTTATGGACCTAGGATATTTTGTTTTCTTTTATTTTCAATATGACCATGGATTTGAGCTCCTAAATACATTGGGATGCAAAATCTAAGAGATTGGAAGGTTTAAAGTTTTCTAACCTATTTTACTATACAAGGCCGAAACCTAACCTAAGAGTTTGGATGATTTTATTCAATATTTTCAAGTTATAACAAATTATCTAAGTCACCTAGAACCTAAGAGTTAAGTATCTAAAATCTTAGAGTGTGAAATGAAACCTAACTCTCATTAGATTTAAATGGCCGAACCTACCTAATGAGAACATATATGAGTTTATTTGATTTAGTTGTCTTTATGTTGTTTGGTTGAAGGTGGTGTTAACACCTCGTGGTCGGATAACGAGGAACTGGGATTTCGAGCTTTCGGTGATAACTCAGGTGGGGTAAAGAATCAACCTATCGTCGGAATCGATAAGTAGTAGATTATGTAGTAATTATGTAGGGTGACCTAAACCTTACTAGAAGTCGAATAATCGACAAGACCAGAATCGCTTTAAATTGCTTTTATAAAACATCCATGGTGATTCGGGGAATGTAGGTTGATCGATATTATGTTGATGTTTATACTATTGATGGTTGATTTGAGTTTTATTATCTTTATTGAACTGATTTAGTGCTATGTTGATGTTTTGAAATATCTTTGATTGACTTGATGTTATGCATGATCTGTGTGGTATTTACTTTATGCTTAGTGGATTAAGCGAAGATATATATGTGGTCTAAGAGATGAGTTGTTTTGGGTGTGAGGATCATGATGATTTTTAGAGGTGCCTAACCTACATAAAATATGTTAAGGAGGTGTTGTGACATAGAGCATGTGTTGAGGTCTTGATGAGAGGTTAAGGCACTAGGTTATGACCATAGGAGTCTGCGAGGTTCATAAGTTTTGTTGTTTCTATAACCGTATGTGGGACACATACAAGACCCGAAGTCCTTGTGGGACCCGTATGTGGGAGTGGACGAGGTGTGCATGATGAGCCTCTGGTTGACTGGTTTTATAACTAGTAAAGACCTTGACTTTGTGCTTATTTTATATCATTTTTACCCAAATTAGACTTGATTGTCCTTAAGTAATATTTTGAGTCTGTAAATTGTTTTTAAGTTAATTTAGTTGATTTAGAGTGAATAAAGTATTTACTTTTATTTTCTGTTTTCAGGTAAATAAAAAGGAATAATTCTGGAGTTTCTCGCCCCGCGAGAGAGATGCTCGCCCCGCGAACCAGAAGGTGACTGTTCCTGAAATTGAAAAACTTTCTGTCTCGCCTCGCGAAGAAGGACTCGCCTCGCGAGTACCTGGAAGTCAGAGAGCATCACGGTTTACCCGTGTTGAAGGCCACGGGCGTAACAGTTGGGAATTTAAAGAGTTCGCCTCGCGAAGATATGCTCGCCTCGCGAGAAGACCAAGAGTTGCAGACCTTTCGCATAATTCGCCTCGCGAGCAGTGCTTCGCCTCGCGAGGACTCGGATTCCAGAAACGTGTATATAAGCAGTCTTAGGCAGAACTGAGAGGTCTGGTCAGAATTAGCCAGTTTTGGCTAGTTTCTGAGTTTGTAGTCTTTTGTTTTTCTCTTAGTTTATCGTTTTCTTTTGTAATGGAGAATTAGTCTCCTAGATTAATCTACTGTAATTGGTTTCTGTTAACACTTGAGGTTCTGTATTCCATGTTTAGTTGCTTTTCTCTTTTCAATGCCATGTTTTATGTTTCTGTTTGTTATTTCAGGAATGTATAGTGTGGTATTGTTTCATTTCGGTGATGTAATGTTCCTATATATAATCGCGTTTGTTATTTCGCGTGCGTTCATTCATGTTCGTTTGTTCATGAGAGCTTAACCCCGTTTGTTATTTCGGGAATAGGAACATACATATGTAGTAGCGGTTTTCGTTTGTTAATTGTTGCTATAACCGGGAGGGGATTAGTATCTGCTTAGGATTTGCATGAACCAATGATAGTGGGAAACTGAGAACAGTAGGTTAATCGCTTTTGTTTATTTGCTAATTTCTTAAACTGCTTTGTTTCTTTTCTCTGTTTTAGATTTGTTTTGTTAATTTAGTTTTAATCTCAAAACCCCCATTTCTAACTTTTACTAATTTTCTGTTAATAATAACAACAACTAAAGAGTCCTTGAGAGACGATACTCGAGTTGTCGCACTATACTGCATTATTTTATAATCGCTCCTTCTTTTTGGCGCGTGGCGACAGCGCGGTCAAAAATTGGCGCCGTTGCCGGGGACTCTTGTTTGTTGTTATTAGCAGAAAGTTACATTTAAAAAAAAAATAATAAAACCTTTTGCATTCCTGAATTAGTTCTGACTGCTTTGTCTGGATGTTTGATTGCCATGGATAATTACATGTATGGATATTTGCCTAATGTTTATTATGAACCACCACCTTGCATGTATTATCCTAATTTTAGTGAGTCACCACCATACTATCCTAGCCAAGTGACCACCTCTGCACCTTCCGAACCTTCCCTAGAGGACCTGTGCAAACAGATGACTGCACATGACTGCACAGATAAGTGCACATATGGAAGGAATGAGGCAACAAATGGCCGAGCAAACTCAACGGATGATAGAGGAATTTCAACAGAAGATGGAGGCTGAGTACCAGAGGGACCAAGCTGAATCTCAGAAGTTGTGGGCTCTAATTGATCAAGTTACCGCCAACTCAGCTGCAATGCTAACTCCACAGCCCATTGAAGAACATAAAGAGGCACAAGTCATTCTTGAAAATATTTCTGATGGTGATTTTGATAATGTTTCTGTTGATGATGAATTATGTGTTGAATCCCCTGATCCTAATGCTTGTTATTGTGATGGAACTGCTTTGTGTGTAGAATGTTTTACAGGTTTATACTTTTCAGGAAAAATAGAAAATGCAGATCGTTTTGCAGGTTTATTTTTTTTCAGGAAACTTAGATCAGGAGGATCAGGAGAACATTTGCTCCACCGTGCTTGAGGATAAAGAAGAATTTTTGGTCTTAGATGCATGTGTTGAGAGTAATGGGGTGGATGATGAATTAATTGCTGAATTTCCAGACATTGTAGATTTTTCTGATTCATTTTCTTGTAATATATGTACTAACTCTAACCTTTGTGTGGTGTGTGCTGAAATTTCTGCGTGTATAGCAGGTGAAAAATTTGTTAGTGCAGTGGATGAAGACCTTGCAGAAGTTGCAGCAACACCGGAAACACCGATAACCGTTTCTAACTGTTTACCACTTCCCCCTGAGGAACCAGTGATGGAGTTTAAGCCCTTGGATTTTGCACCATGGCCAATCCAAGAGGTTGAGCCCCACTTCTATTGGGTAGACTTTATTGAGAAGAAGGTCATCTGTGACCCGAGAGGTAGTGAGAAGTCCGCCGCATTGGGCGGAGTTATTATAATTGTCAAGTGCTCACCTCCGCATCAAAGCTGCAAGTTAGGGAGGCTTGGAATGAATTTCAGTCCTTTGGCTACCATGTGGGCTTTATGTTACAGACAGTGGGATCCTGGTGGAACCGCCTCTGAATGAGCTTTTCTTTACCTTTCCTCTTTTTAATTTTCTTTTCCTTATTTTATTTCTGTTTTATTGTCAATAATGCTCCTGAATAATTTGAGAAGCTCAGGAGTTGTGTTAAGTCTTTTGTTGGCAAGTTTATTGGTTTTGATTAATTTTTGCATAGATGGATTGCATGTTAATATGTGTTGACTGTTTTCCCCCTAGAATTTGAAAATTTGAAAAATTGAATTTTGATCCCCAAGTGATTGAAAACTGAACTTTGAGATTTTATTATGATGGCATATTTATGATAAGTTTGGGGTGATAGGAAGCACACACTAGGGATAGAATCTCGTTCAAATAATTTGCAAAAAATGTCCAGGTGAGGTTTTGAGCCTCCAACATGTTTTTGACTGTGTGAAAATCACTTTTGATTGCACTTTCCTGAATTTGCTTGAATCTCTTTTTGGTTTGCATGATTATATGTTTGCTTCAAATGATTTAGGCATTTTCCTTGTAAATAGCTACTTAGCCTAAAAATAACCACCCCTAATGCATGTTCCTTAGTTAGCCCCATTGAGCCTATTAGCCTGTTAATTCTTGTTAACCTTATGTTACAAGCTAAAATCTGAAAAACCATGTTAACCCGATCTTAGGATTAGGAGAGCATGGAAGCTTAGTGAGAAATTGGTTGCAAGAAATTAAGTTTGGGGTGGCTACCCTGTGCAATGTGCTGTTTGGGATTGGGAAAAAGAAAAAAAAAAGAAGAGAAAAGTGTAAAAATGAAAAGAAAAAAAAAGAGAAAAAAAAAGAGAAACAAAATAAAATAAAAGTATTAGAAAAAATAAAAGAGGCTGTAGCCACCCAGAAGCATAAAGAAGAAAAAAAATGAGAAAAGGAACTTGAGTTAAATTCAAAGTGTAAAAATGTTTTCATGCTCTCTTAGTTCCTAGGGTCTTCAGCCTAGTTCCTTTGTATATCATACCCTTAGCCAGGCCCCATTACAACCCATAAAAGACCTTCTGATGTTGCTTGCATGTTTTCTGTGGGAATCATTTAGAGATGAAAATCAAATTTATGGGAAGTGTTCTTAAAAGTGAAATTGAGTGAAATGTTAGCCTGACACAAACTGAGCGATTGAGTGAAACATAAAATCTCCCTTGTGAGGAAGGCGGTTGTTTGATTTTGGTGATCTCCCTTTTGTGTGTAACTTGGATCCTCTGCTTAGATTTCTGATTGTTTGAATTATGAATTTCTCAATTGTTTAGAATAAATGAATGTGGGGATTGTTTTGCTTGTAAGGGGGGAACATTGAAAGAAAAATTCTTTTGAAAAAATAAATTGCTTGAAATCTGTGTGAAAGTTAATTGAGTCCTTAAGCTTGCCATGTTTTGCCAGGTCTTGAGTCTTTTTAAGTTTTTGAGTGTAATTTGCTTGGGGACAAGCAAAGTTTAAGTTTGGGGTATTTTGATGAGCCTCTGGTTGACTGGTTTTATAACTAGTAAAGACCTTGGCTTTGTGCTTATTTTATATCATTTTTACCCAAATTAGACTTGATTGTCCTTAAGTAATATTTTGAGTCTGTAAATTGTTTTTAAGTTAATTTAGTTGATTTAGAGTGAATAAAGTATTTACTTTTATTTTCTGTTTTCAGGTAAATAAAAAGGAATAATTCTGGAGTTTCTCGCCCCGCGAGAGAGATGCTCGCCCCGCGAACCAGAAGGTGACTGTTCCTGAAATTGCAAAACTTTCTGTCTCGCCCCGCGAAGAAGGACTCGCCTCGCGAGTACCTGGAAGTCAGAGAGCATCACGGTTTACCCGTGTTGAAGGCCACGGGCGTAACAGTTGGGAATTTAAAGAGTTCGCCTCGCGAAGATATGCTCGCCTCGCGAGAAGACCAAGAGTTGCAGACCTTTCGCATAATTCACCTCGCGAGCAGTGCTTCACCTCGCGAGGACTCGGATTCCAGAAACGTGTATATAAGCAGTCTTAGGCAGAACTGAGAGGTCTGGTCAGAATTAGCCAGTTTTGGCTAGTTTCTGAGTTTGTAGTCTTTTGTTTTTCTCTTAGTTTATTGTTTTCTTTTGTAATGGAGAATTAGTCTCCTAGATTAATCTACTGTAATTGGTTTCTGTTAACACTTGAGGTTCTGTATTCCATGTTTAGTTGCTTTTCTCTTTTCAATGCCATGTTGTATGTTTTTTTTTTGTTATTTCGAGAATGTATAGTGTGGTATTGTTTCATTTCGGTGATGTAATGTTCCTATATATAATCGCGTTTGTTATTTCGTGTGCGTTCATTCATGTTCGTTTGTTCATGAGAGCTTAACCCCGTTTGTTATTTCGGGAATAGGAACATACATCTGTAGTAGCGGTTTTCGTTTGTTAATTGTTGCTATAACCGGGAGGGGATTAGTATCTGCTTAGGATTTGCATGAACCAATGATAGTGGGAAACTGAGAACAGTAGGTTAATCGCTTTTGTTTATTTGCTAATTTCTTAAACTGCTTTGTTTCTTTTCTCTGTTTTAGATTTGTTTTGTTAATTTAGTTTTAATCTCAAAACCCCCATTTCTAACTTTTACTAATTTTCTGTTAATAATAACAACAACTAAAGAGTCCTTGAGAGACGATACTCGAGTTGTCGCACTATACTGCATTATTTTATAATCGCTCGTTCTTTTTGGCGCGTGGCGACAGCGCGGTCGGTGCACCGGGATCATCGTGCAGCTGTAGTGTCACGCTTTGCGTGAGCATTCTTACCATGGTGAAGGTGTGCACCGGGATAATCGTGCAGCTATAGTGTCATTGCTTTGCATGAACACCCACGGTCCGGGGTGTGCACCGGGTTTAATGTGCAGCTATAGTGTCATTGCTTTGCATGAGCATTCTCACCATGACCAAGGATGTGCACCGGGAATGGGACATGTTGCTTGGACGACTGACCGATAACCATAACTATGATAGGGAAACCATAGCCATTTTCAGTATCAAGTGTTAGTTGCAGGAGTGAGGGTAGGATGGATGTAAGAATTTTATGGAAGATGGATGACTTGACTGATGTTGTGTCTGTGATAATTACTGTATAGTTTACTATGACTCTTTTTCGCTTTTGATGGTAGAAATATTTCTTATCCCCTGTATATTTCTGTATGTTGTATTTTGTCTCCTTGTGGAACCATACGAGAAGACCCTGTGGATGAACGTAACCAGGAGGAGTTGGATGGAACTCCCTACGAACCAGATGCCGGAGGATGAGCTGTGACCCATGGTGATTAGGGTCTAGTTAGTTATGGCCAGTGCAAGGTGTCGTGAAGCTTTATCTTTCCGCTTATGTTTTGTATAACTATGCACCAGTTCGGGATCCTATTGATGGGATGCCCTGAAACAGTGTTTTGATAACTCTGATGCTTTAAGTATGTTTAATATATTTATGTTTTCATATTCTATTCTATATGAATCTATTTGCTTAAGAAATTAAGTTTCAATTTTTACGTAATTTTCACGTTAAGCGTGCGATTAAGTAATTAAATAATGGGGTTTTAAACTAAATGACATAAAGGGACACAACGGGGTGTCTCAATATGCGTCACTATTTCCCCCATTGAAATAGCACATAAGCATAAAAGACCTTATAATTCGGTGCGCCACTATTCCCTAATCTCTAATAGGAAATAGTGCATAAGCACGGTATGCATCACTATTTCCCCTCAAAATAGCACATAAGCATAGAAGACATTTTTACTCTATCTCCGATGGGATAATCATAACAACACTTCCAGAACTAAAAGATTATATTTATCAATGCATCTATATGAATCTCACTAGCTACCTCGCATCAATAACAACCTAGTGCCTCAAGCTCTCATCATAGCCTCCACTTGCATTCTATGTCACATCTCATCCATTAGATAATTTAATTTAGCTAAGCACCTCTAAGTCAATTCATTCTCTCACCTAAACAATTATCTCCCGAACAACATATATCTTTTCTTAAAATCATCTAAGCATAGTATTAAAACCAGGCAGATTATGCATAACACATTAACAAACAGAATATTAAAATATTTCAATATCATATAAAGAAATTTATCACAACCAACCCATAATAATCAAATCAAATAAATAACAAAGTCAGACTCTGCCACTATCGTGACAGACATCAAATGCAAGAATTCTACAAAACAGAACCTGTCACGGCCTGGTCATGACAACCATCACGGCCGTGACAGACAACAAACATCCACAATATCATAAATATTCAAACTCAAAAATAATACGTCACATGCATATGGAGTACCTCAACCAGCGTATCACAGTAAATTCAACAACATCAAGTCAGACAACCTCAATATCATATAATCAACCTAATGCTGATAAACCTACAATCCCCAAATCACCATTGGTTTTACAGAAAAAGTTTCCAAAGTGATTTTGGTCTTGTCGATTACTCGACTACTAGTAGGGTTTAGGTCGCCCTACACAATCATTATATAATATACTAATTATCGTTTCCGATGATGGAATGGTTCTTTCCCCCACCAGAGTTATCACCGGTATCCCGAATCCGTCGTTCCTCGATATCACACCTGATCACATTAACAGTTCCTCCTTCAACCAAATAACACAATAAGAATTAATCAACGAACCCAATTAAACTCACTTTATGTGAGGTTCGGCCTTCTAATTCAATTTAGGGCTAGGACCATTTTCTCATTCTACTCATTTGGATGCTAATTACTTAGGTCCTAGGTAACTTAGTAAATTATCATAACTTAGAAATATGAACAAAATCTTCCAAATCCCTTTTACTTAAGTTTCGGCCATATATAGGAAATTAGGCTAGGATTTTCAAATCAATTTAATCTTTTAGATAAATGATCCAAGAGTATTAAGTATACAAGATACATTGTCATAAGTTTAAGATTGAACAGAAACCATCCATTTCTCTTTCCCTAGGGTTTCGGCCTTCATAAAAATTGTGATAGAAAATTTTGTTGAAGTTAAGTTTTTAGATTACGATCATAAAGGTATTAAAGAAGCATTAAACAATGGTTAGAATACACAAATGGCACAAAAACTTCAAACTCATTTTCTATCCTATGTTCGGCCAAATAGGGTTCATTAGGGAATAAATTATTTTGATCACACGCTCTTCGATAATGAAAGTAAGGTTCATAAATAGATCATAGAAATTGGTTTCACATTTTTATGATTTTTCTACAATTTTATTGAATTCTTTAAAGTTCTAGATCTAAGAATGGAAACTCAAGAAATATTGAAGAATAAGAGCTTAAAAGAGAAGGAGATGATCGTATTACCTAAGTGAAGAAAGTAGAAGAAGAATTGATGATGATCTTGGCAAGCTTTGGAACGGAAATCACTTGTAGCTCTTGGATTAACAATGGAGTTCTAAGTGTTTTTAGTGAAGAAATATGAAGAAGATGAAGTGAAGAAGATGAAGAGAAGTGGAGAAGGGGAGGCCACGGTTTTGGATGGATATTTATAGGCTAGATCTTAGGTTTTGTTTGGTTTTTAGCTTTTAGATTAATAGGTTTTAGGAATATAATACTATATAATGATTAACTGTAGTTAATAATTAACCTAACTAGGGTTATTTTGGCTAATGATAGTTAATATTATGTGGCTCGCAATTAAAGTAGATGTGGCTGCCCCTTGTCCACATAAATTAACCATGGTTTCTTAACCATGGTTAGAATTTTAACTAAACATTGGTTAGGTTAAGGTAAAAGGGCATTTTGGTCATTTCGCTTTAAAACTCATAATTTTTAACATTAATTGCATCATAAAATCTTGATGATTCATTCCATAGCTCAGCTCCTCTGGTGTCTCGTTCTATCTCTGCAGTTCTGTTGCTGATTCCGTCGGTTTCCCAATTAAGGTTTTACGCCCGAATCAAAACGTAATATTTCATTTTCGGTTGAAAAATTTCAAACTAACCAAACTCGTTTTAAATTTGTTTTAAACATAAACGATTTCATTCACGAGTCAAAATTAGGTTTTCTGATCATTAAAATCTTACTGTCAGTGAAAACACAGACTGTTTTTCGTCCGAACTTTTACCAAAATTCGTCCGAATAAACATAATATTTTATTTCTGACCAGAAATTTGGAAAGTAGAATTCCTCATGGGAAAAATATAAAAAATTTACAAATTTCAGTTTTCGGTCAAATTAGGGTTTTCTGCCGGTATAAAATTATACTGTCAGTCGCAGACCGGGCTCCGTCTGAATTTTCAACCCAAAATTTCACCGTAGCCTTATACCATAAGAAAGACTATGAATATGATTTTATTTTATTTAAAATCACTTTCTAACTCTCAGATTAAAAATATGAGTAATTATATTTTAATCGGTTAATCAGCGTAGTTAAAAATCAGGCTGTTACAGCTGACGTGGTGGATACTACATCTCTGGAAATGGTATACGTTGGGAAATCCGGTACGGGCCTATGATTGTGAAATAGATACCTCCGGCAAGAAGTATGTACAAGCTTACAGGATGATATACGTCATGAAAAACTATGAGTGGTCGACCTGCGACCCTCGTCATGATACACAATCGCTACGTCATTGAGGACCGGGATCTCGAGTAGGTCCTCTGAAGGTAATATGTTGGGTGATAGCCCTTCCATGATGTTGCTTCATTCTGGCTGCAGCTGCTCATCTACCGTATCGTTACACATACACAAAAAGATAAAGAAATAAGGGAGATAAGCAACAAAAAATGTCATAAAAAGGGTTGGGGCACAATACAGCATGTTATCAACCAGCACAGATTTACAAACAGTAAACATCTCTGAAGTCATTCTTTTACAAAGATCCTCGAATTTCACATCTAAAATCATTCCTCTAAGGAGTCTCACTCATATGCATGTTGGTCGATCTCTCCCACAGAGAATACTGATTTTCGAACATTCTCTTTCTCTCACTCAGACCTTCCTTGTCCAGGGAATGTCGATTGGTTTGTCCAGGTAACTGTTCTGCTCACCATGACCAATAAGTGTGCTTCCCCCTATAAGCTCATATCCAATAAGGGTATCTTGGTCGTCGCGGAAGGTCCACATGTGACTGGAATACTCAGGGCCTAAACGTCGAGATATTCGAGTTCCAACGGAGATCACAAATCAGTGGGTGCAAATCACTGGTCACTATCAGTCAATCTTAACCCGGCTACATCCCCAAGGTCCCTCGGACCATCCCTTTTGTATCTTGTACCCATACCCGAGTACACCAACCTCGCATGACTCATAATCAGACGGCTCGCCACTTTGCCAATATGCAATGCACAAATAGCCTCAGTTGACACCGGTACAAATCTCAAACTTAACCAATTCATGATGCCCGAAGCATCCACAACTCATCTCGGTGCCCATACACCGCTATCTAATCACAGAGCCATTCAATGTACCCTTAGGGTGTCAAATAGGGTTTCTAGCATACAACCAGTCAACCATTTATCACACATCAACCATCAGACAACCATTCAGAGACAGTATCAAAAATCATATAAATCATGCATCCTCAACCAAAATTATCAAACCTAGGGTTTTTCTTTAAAGTCGATAAGCCTACAATAACCAACCCCTAACAATCATTCTAAAACCATTTTCAGTGAGGGTTGAGCCATTGTTGACTACTCAACAACTGGTAGGGTCTGGGGCACCCTACACATACAGCTTAACACATAGTATTATGCTTGCCTCCCCAACGTGATAGGTACTTTCTCCCCACCTTGTACACTCCTGTTCATTGTTCCAAGCCTCGAAAACTGCGCTCCTCTCTGACGTCCATCTTCTGCCAAGTGTCCCCTGGAGCTCCTCGATGCTCCAAAATTTGCCCTAACACACAGACAGTACCCAAACATTATCATAAACCCTCATCTTGCAAGAAATCAACAATCGAAGTGAGAAACCATGCAAGAATGAGGAAATAACGAAGAACTACAATGTCGACGTGTCAACGTGTTAGGGTTCCAGCATTACCTCGATCAATCTACGAATCGATTGTAGATATATGACATGTGTTACCCTCATTGCATAAACAAAGTCAGAATCAAAATCGGACAGACGAATTCCTGTAAATCTCATTTTCACTCTCTAAAAATACGCAGACCTTCTCTCTATGTGCCTCTAAACTCACATGCAAAATGACTAAGGAAGAAGAAGAGAAAAGACTTAGCGTTTTGGTATTCTGCTGAGCACGCTTGAGTGTGCCAGCTCCAACGCTTAAGCGTTCCAACGCTCTAGCGTTGTGTTGTCCCACACTTGAGCGTTGGCTCAGCGATGTCATGTCTCTGCCACACGTCGTTCGCATACTACCACATGTCCCAGGTGTGTCTAGGACCATGTCACGCTTTAAAGCTGCACAACCTATCTTTCCATTTTCATCAGCATATAAAAACAACAGCTAGGAAAGCCCGTAATAAGATAAAACACAGTGATAGATATCCAATCAACTAAAGTAATCTTTTGGGTTTCAAAGAATAGATACAATGAAATGGCATGAAAATGGAAAAACTCAAGCAAAGTAATTGGCTTACAAGAGGTTTCCTTTCGCAAGGCACTTCCTAAAATTTCAAACCAGAATTAAAAAGATATCAGCACATCACATCTCTCAAAAGATAATACACTTATTCATCGAATCAAGGAGCCCTCAATAATTTCAAATGTCATTTCTATGAAAAATGAACCAGAAAAATCCTTTAATAACTACATGACTAGGTAGGCAATCCTAATCTGTAAACCAAGTCTGATTATGAGAAGCTTTCCCTAATCCTAATCAGAGTTTAGGAACTTATGTCTGATAATAATGAGTTACATATTTAGGTTAGTACTCGACATTCATTTAACAAACATTATAAAAATTACAATAATGAAAAATAATAATAATAAAACCACCATTCTATTATTAAAAAGACATGGAAAGCAAAGCATCTCTTGTTGTCTCGCCCCCACCATTCTATTACAACTCACGAAACCACGGAAAAGAAGAAATTTGAGTTTTATTTCAACTCCAAAATTGCATTTTCCCGAAAAGGAGAAATAGAAAAGTAATGGAATTCTTTTTTATAAAAAGAAGAATGAAAATACACTAGCCACAGATTTGAGCTAAATAATCAGATTTCATCCCTAAAACAAAAGCCCATAATATTCTTGAAATTCAATAGTTTTTTTTGTGTTTATTTTTATCATTTTCAAGCGGAACTGATAGGCAGTGGTGGTGAAGATTCAAGATGACCAATAAATGAGGAAGGAGAAGGAGAAAATTGAAACATACCGTCGGACTGTGCAATGAGCAGCGAAAGAGAGCGGTTTGGGTGCGAGACTGAGCACAGCATTGCAGATGGGACCGTGGACCGAGAATAGATAGAGCGGAGAGCGACAATGGCGACGGTGGTGACAAGAACGTACGGCGAGGAGAGCGGAAATGGCGACAAATTAGCATTCCCGGGAATGTGTTCACACAGCAGTGGCGGTGATGGTAGGGTTCTCACGATGTTGTGTGTGGAGTGTAAAAAATAAAGACGAAAGAATAAAATAAACAAAGGAAGAAAATTAAGTGTTCCTTCAAATGGGTGATTGGATTCTCGCAGTATAGCGTCCACTGTGTCCGACGTTAACTCTAAATTCAACGTAGCGTCAAAAAAGCCAACACTAAATGTCATGAAATAGCGTCAGTCAGGCCCACGTAAAATTAGACCCATAAAAAAAAGATAATTAACTGTGTTGCATCCATTTTGCATCGGTTTGGCCGACACTATTAGCATCGCAGTCGTGACCGACACTAATTTACCGACGCTAAATTATGTATTTCTTGTAGTGTTTGACGTCCACATGACCATTGGGCTTCTCCATGCTCAAACATTGAGTTGATGTCGGTACTCGACTTTAAGGCGTTTCTATGTGTTCTGAGCTCGTTTCAAGTTCGATTCACCTCAAATTTGAAATATAAGCCCATTAACACCTGTGAACACCCAATTTTGTCTGATCTATTTTTATTCAACTAATGAAAATGAATAAACAAGAAAAATAAAATAAAAAATTAAAAAATTTGATAAAAGAAAAGAAAAGAAAATAAATAAATAAAAAGGATAATGGTGGTTTGGATCAGTTTGATAAGAGGTGATAAGGATCATTCAAATTGGAGTTAGTTTTCTAAATAAGAGAATATAATGATCAAGTTTATGATAAGCATAGTCAGATTATGATATTGATATATTTTATGGTAAGCATGTTGGTAATCTGATTTTGTTATATGAGGAATTCTGTTACATTTTCTCTTATAAAAAAGGAACACAAATTCAAGGAAGGGAGGTTCTGATCTTTGCTTTCGAAGTTCACTAATCCTCAAATTGCCTTCTTCTCCATTTGTTCACCATTCCTCTCCCTCTTTTCTCTACCTCCATCTTCTTACTCTCTTAAACATCATCATTGTGTCTCCATCACCATTAGCACTGCATCATTTGATCCGCGACTACCAGCATTGCAGCACCATCTGTAAATCTGATCTGTTTCCATCACTACATCGTACTACTTCCACCGTGCTCCACCATTGCTCTTTATTAGGCCTGGCAAAAGGATCCATGGACCATTTGTCTATCCAGCCCATCCACACTAAAATCCATCCAACCCATCCAACAATAATATTAAAACTAAATGGACTGGACTGGATTGGATCTATCTTATTAATGGATGGATAGTGATCCATCTCATTTTCCCCCCAAATCCACTGGACCCAAAAAATAAAAGATTGGACCAATTTGTATCCAACACAAAAAGTTAACATTTTTTTGTTGGATCATTTTCACCCAACACAAAATAGAATTGTATTAGAAGTGTTCTTAGGTTGCTAGTCTCTTTTCTTCGATCCCCAATTTCGAATTTCAAACCCTAGCTGCATCAAATTCATAAATTAACAAATTGCAAGCACAAATTCGAGTTCACACGAGCAAGAATCCAATTCGCTCTGTTCATATTTCAATTTTCTAAACCAATTTTCAAGAATCCATTCGAACAATCAAGGTATATTACTATTATTGTTCATAAAGTGGTTCATTGTCAAGAACCATGCACTCATCTGCATTCTTTACTAGCTGGTTCTTTAGTGGGTAGGTGAGTTTTGAGGATTTTGAATTAGAATCAAGTAACAAGCACCATGTGTTTGTGAAATTGCATATGAAACAGAGAAACACTATTTTGAGCCTTTTTTGGTGTCATATATATGCTATATACACTTTTAGTAATGCTCATTTTGAAACTGAGAGTTAATCTTAGACTTTTGCATGAAATTTTTTTACTTTGCTCTAGTGAATTGAAGGCTAAAGAAGATAGAATTATGCTTACGATAAGAGCTCCTGGATGTATAGTGTTAATGTATCACCATGATACTTGAACCTACACTACGTGTAACAGCCTGTTTTTAATTACGGTGTTATAACAGTAAAAATATATTTAATTATATTTTTATCTGAGACCGAAAAATGATTTTGGATAAAACAAAATCATAGTCATACTCTATGTTATGGTATAAGGTTACATTGAAATTTTGGGTTTAAAACTAAGACGGAAACCGGTCTACGTTTTTAACTGCCAGTATAATTTTATACCAGCAGAAAACCCTAATTTGACCCGAAACTGAAATTTGTAGATTTTTTTTATATTTTGTCTGTGAGGAATTCTATTTTCCAAATTTCTGATCAGAAATAAAATATTATGTTTATTCGGACGAATTTTGGTAAAAGTTCGGATGGAAAACAGTCGGTGTTTTCACTGACAGTAAGATTTTAATGACCAAAAAACCTAATTTTGACTCGTGAACGAAATGATTTATGTTTAAATCATATTTCCAACGAGTTTGGTGATTTTGAAAATTTTCAATCGAAAACGAAATATTACGCTTTTATTCGGGCGTAAAACCCTAATCGGGAAACCGACGGAATTGGCAACGACATTGCGGAGATAGAACGGGACACCAGAGGAGCTGAGCTATGGGATGACTCATCAAGAATTTATGATGCAATTGTTGTTAGGAATTATGAGTTAGATTTTAACCATGGTTAAGGCAAGTCAAGGTTAGTTTATGTGGTGCAAAGGCAGCCACACCTCCCATCAATTTTTTACCACACATTGTCCTTGACTCATCCTAATGACTCACCAATGCATTAATGATGCATTAATGGCATTAAATGCTAACCTAGCAAAAAGACTAAAATACCCTTGACCTTTCATTGTATTTCCAACTTTGTCCTAGCATTTTGGACCAAATCACCCCTGATTTCAGCCATATGTGCGCTGCCCATCTTCCTCATTAGGAACACTTAGACAATTTTTCCTTCTTCATCAAGAACACAAAGGAAAGCTCCATTGACTCACCGAAATTATACCAAAATTTTGAGCCTTTTCTGTTCTGAAACTCGAAAAACTTTCCACATGAAAGTTGTTCCTCTTCCTCTCTTATTTCCAACTAGCTAAAGATCATCAAAAATGGATAAGTAGATTGGGAGATGTGCCCAAATTACTAAAACCGTTCAAAATCTTCATCATCTTCATTTTCTCTCTAAACTTCTCAAGAACACTTACGAACACTTAGTGATTTTGTGAGGAACCTAATCAATCCTCATCACTTATTCATCATCAAGAGGTAGAATCTTTCTCTCCATGATCACCCATGCTTTCTTCTTCATTCATTTCATGATTTCATGACATGAAAATTTCTTTTTCAATTTCTAGAGCCAATCTTCAAAAATCTCTAGAAAATTGTATAAAAATCCATTTGATTTGAAACCAATTTCTATGAACTCATCTTGATAAATATATTCATCATCCAGAAGCATGAACCCAAAAGAAATTTCCTCCCTATTTTCCCAAGCATGGCCGAACCCTATGTGTTTGGGTGTAAATGGGTTTCGCTTCAACTTTTGATAAATGATGCATGATTTCATCTCTTAAATCATTATGGATATTGAATCCAAGTGATTGAGAAAACCAAATCAAATCCTAACCTATTTTCCTTAAGAGGGTCGAAACCCTAACCTATTAGGTTGGGTGAATTTTGATTCAATGTTTGTCTTGTGACACTTGATTCCATCCTTATACAATCCATGTTTGTTGAATCCAAGAGATAGAAATCAAGTGAAATTTCTAACTCAAATTTAGTGTCAAGACCGAAAACCTAACTCATTGAGTTAGACGGTTTTTGTGCAATGTTCTTGATTTATAATGATTGATTTTGTCATTCCAATACCTAAGGATCATAAATCCAAAAGTTTGTAAAATTTTAACATCCCTAGCCTTATTTGATGAGTCGGCCGAACCAAGCACCATATGGCCATATTTAGATTTGTTTGATTAATTTGTTAATTTGTTGATTTGGTTGAAGGTGGTTTTGGTAACTCATGGCGGGATACCGAGGATCGTCGATTTCGTGTTTCCGGTGGTAACTTAGGTGGGAGAAAGAACCATCTTCGGAACTGATAAGTAGTATATAATTTATAATAATGGTGTAAGACGACCTAAACCCTACTAGTGGCTGAGTAATCGACCAAACCAAAATCGCATTGGAAACTTTTCCACTTTACCAATGACGATTTGAAAACTGTAGGTTTATCGCCTTAGGTTAATTTTATAATATTGAGGATGTCTGAATTATTTATTATTGACTATTTGTGATATGCTGGTTGAGGTACTCTACTGCATGTGATGTTTTGTTTTGATGTTTAAATATTTTATTGATTACTGTATTATGCATGATCTGCCTATTTGATAAATTGCTTAGTTAAATTTTAAGTAAAATATATATGTTGCTCGGAGGTATTTTGTTTGGGGTGAGAGCTTGAATATAAATTAGAGGTTCCTAGCTATCATTTTATAGAAGTGATGTGATTTAGAATGTAAGTGGAGGTTATGAGGAAAGCTTGAGGCACTAGGTTGTTATTGGTAAAAGTCAGTGAGAATCATATGTTGCATTGTTGTTCATAACCGTGTACTTAAGATACACGAGGTCCGAAGTTCTCGTGGACCGTTCCAAATTAGAAGTTAAGTTGTGCAACTATAGTGTCATTGCAATGCATGAGCACCCTAGATAGATATGAGAGAGAGAACCAGGGTGTGCATCGACGGTAGAGAACCAGGGTGTGCACCGACGGTACTGTGCATCTATAGTGTCATTGCTTTGCATGAGCGTTCTCACCATGGATGAGAATGTGCACCAGTGTTGGGAACGTGTCACTTGGATGATCGACTAAAATTCCTAACGAGGGATGTGTGATAGGATTAGTAGTGGCCACTCAGAATAAAGGTTTAGTTGCATGAGTTGGAGGGTAAAGGGTGATATTATAAAGTATGGATGATTGTAGATTGTCAGTGATAAGTGTGTGTGACTATTATTGTATTATATGCTATGAATATTTTCCACTTATGATGATAGAACTGTTTCTTATCTCCCTATTTCTATATTTTTGTGTATGTCTGCTTTATTACGTTGGCAGACCCGATGGAAGATGAGGAGATGGATGGAACCCTGTATGAACCAGATGCTGCTGAGGAGTTGGATGAAACTTCGTATGATGCTGATGCTGGAGGACAAGATACAAATCCTAATAATATACTGTAGTAAGTTAGGGCCAGTGAGTCATATAAGACATTTTATTTTCTGCTAGTTATAAGCAGTTTTTGTAAATAAGTACCTGTGAGGGATCCTACTGAGAGGATACCCTTAACAGTGTCTTGGTAATGTAATGAATAACCATGTGTGTATTTATATATTATAACATTGTTATGTATTAATTTTGAAGAAGTTATATGATTAGTATTAAGTTTTAATTTTTTACGTATTTTCAACAATAAGCGCGCGATTAATTAAATAAATAATAAGGTTTTAATTTAATAATACAATGGGGCACAGTGGGTTGTCTCATTTGGTGATATCAGAGCAGTTCGATTCTAATCAGACTGTGAGGTTTAGGATGTTGTTATTGGCCGTGTCTAGTTGAATCCACATCGAATTTTAACTATACTTTGAAGTGGGTAGTGTGTCTGAACTTGACGCTATAATTAACATTAGTATGGCATATCGTATGTGTATACTTGTCCAAGTAGTATTATATGTCATACTAGTGAGGGCAAATGATTTCTTTTACAGAATCATGGCTCGTGGAAGAGGACGTCCGATCGATAGTGGTGACAGTACTCCTGAAAGAATTGTTGGAGCTAACAACGTTGATAATAATCATACTGGAAGTGGAGGAGCATCATCTGCAACTCCCAATACCATGGAAACAATAGGTGCTACCATGTTATTACCAACACAGTAGAATGCTGAGATGCTGCAGATGAACAAAGAGTAGCAGGAATTACAGAATCAAATGAGAGCTGCAGCAGCTGAAGATGCCGGAATGGATACTTTCCTGAAAGGGAAGCCACCCCAATTCCAAGGAGATTATGATCCAGAGAAGGCAGAATGGTGGGTACAAGAGATCGAAAAGATATTCGATACCATGCACTGCAGAGAGGATAGGAAAGTGACGTATGTTGTCTTCATGTTAACTGGAGGAGCATAATCCTGGTGGAGAGGCAAGCGAAGATTGTAACAGCCTGATTTTAATTATGATGTTCAACCGGTTAAAATATAATTAATTATATTTTAATTTGAGAGTTAGAAAGTGTTTTTGAATAATATAAAATCATATTCATAATCTACTTTATAGTAAAGGGTTAAGGTAAAATTTTGGGTTGAAAATTCAGATGAAAGTCGGCCTGCGTTTTCACTAACAATACAAGTTTACTGAGCAGAAAACCTAATTTTGAACCGTGAACGAAATGGTTAGTGTTTTGTGATGTTTTTTATGATATTGGAAATTTTCGAAAATTTGAGTTCGGAAATAAAATATAATATTTATTCCGGGAGAAATACGATCAGAAACTTGAACCGGATATGCAATGGAATAGAATGTGAACCCAAAAGAAGTGAAGTGACTTGATGGGATGTGATGGACATGGGTTATGACACACTCCAAAAGTGTAATCATCACACTTTTCAAATTATATCATATTATATTCTAAAACCCCATTTTTCTCTCTCTTCTTCAACCAAACAAGGCATAAGCCAAAACTTGGCCATCAAGACTTGCTCCTTCCTTCTCTTTCACGCCCATCTCACCTCTACCTCTATAAATACTCATTTTACTTTCTCTTCATCACTTTCCTACTTCTTCACTTTCTCATTTTTAAGTTTCTAACCCTTAAAGTTTCCATTTTTACTTAGTTCAAGCTTCAAGTTCTTCATTCTTTTTCTTTCTGGTTTCAAGGGTAACCCTCTCATACTCTTCTATTTCAAGTTTTATACTTATTTCATGAGTTTACTTTGGGTCTTCTTAAAATGTTCTTAAAGCTCTTTTAACTTCTAAAATCTCTAGAAAATGGTAGAAAACTCTGTTCGAGTTGAAACCAATTTCTATGGACTTCTATTAATATCTACTTTCATATTCTAAGAGCTTGTATCAAACAAACATCTCTAAACTATTTTTCCAAGGATGACCGGAACTATGCATTAGTGACCTATGCTGCCTTCAAGTTAACCGAAGGAGCAGAATTTTGGTGGAAGGGAAAAAAAAGATTGTTGGAAGCTGAGGATAGGAACATTAACTTGAAGTCATTCATTTATTGCTTTTTAGAAAAATATTTTTCGCATCTAGTTCGACGCAAGAAAGAAAAGGAGTTCACAAACCTCAAACAAGGCAACATATCTGTTGGTGAGTATGCATCACATTTTGAGGCTTTGATCAAGTTTTCGGAATTCTATCAGAGGTTTCCAAGTGAGGACTGGCAATGTAGAAGATTTGAGGAAGGATTTAGAGATGAGCTGCAAAGGGCTATAGTGTCTCTTGACATACAGTATTTCCCAGAACTAGTCGAGAGATGCAGTGCCATTGAAAGTATAGACCTAAGGATGGCCAATGAGCATAAACAATTAAGGAGTGGAGGCCCTATTCGATCGGATACTCAAAGGAGAGTAGATAGTGGTTCTTAGAGGAGACGAGAACCATATACTAGACCAGTGCAGACAGTTGCACCAGTATCAGTTCCTACAACACCAATGGGTGGAGCCAGTCAACAACAGCAGAAGGGCTTAGCTTGTTTCAAATGCGGGGGACCGCATTATGTGAGAGATTGTCGAGAGATGCGTGTTTGTTACATCTGTGGTGAACCAGATCACTTGGCTCGTGATTGTAGGCAGCGGGATATGCAACAGCCTGTAGTTACTGGCAGAGGAACTAGTGTGCCAAGAGGTAGAGCTGGAAGAGGAGTCCCAGCAGCAAGACCACAGGTGGCTAGACCTTAGGCCACTGGAAGAGTGTTCACCGTGAGGGGAGCTGAGTCCCCTCAACCTGTGAATCTTATACAAGGTATGTATTGGATCTCTGGTAGACCTTGTTTGTTTATCTATGTAACATGTTAGACAAGAAGCTTACTAGAAGGATTAGTTCTTGGGGATGAGGTGTAGTGAGCAATTGGTTATTGAAAGAAGGGGTTATTAAGAGAATTCATATTAAGTACTTGATATAATCTGGTATCATGTAATACACTCTAAGGAACTAAGATTGTGATTG
Source organism: Sophora flavescens (assembly GCA_030762895.1). Taxonomy (NCBI): domain Eukaryota; kingdom Viridiplantae; phylum Streptophyta; class Magnoliopsida; order Fabales; family Fabaceae; genus Sophora; species Sophora flavescens. The sequence goes on from CM061064.1 coordinate 145,973,957, forward strand.
GGTATATGGAGTAGGCAGTCATGGTGGTATTGATCTTGGTGCTAAATGTAAAAGTCAGATGTTGTAATCGAGTTTTCTAGTGGACCAGTATTAAGAAGAGAGAAAGGAGTAAGTTTGGATTATGCCCTTCAAGGCGATAGATTTAAATCAAAAAGTTAAAGGACAATGAACAGAAAGTAGTGGTGGATAAGTTCGAGGATAAATATCATGTTATAAGAATGAATTATGTTACAAAGTTACCGCTGTTAATTAAGGGAAGATAGCGATGAAAAATACGAGGAATGATCTTTAGATTAAGAAGCATTGGTAAGATGTTACCCAGTTTTGGGTTAATAAATTCCGAGGACAGAATTTTCTTTTAACAGGGGTAGTAATGTAACAGCCTGATTTTAATTATGATGTTCAACCGGTTAAAAAATAAATAATTATATTTTAATTTGAGAGTTAGAAAGTGTTTTTGAATAAAATAAAATCATATTCATAGTCTACTTTATGATGGAGGGTTACGGTAAAATTTTGGGATGAAAATTCAGACGAAAGTCGGTCTATGTTTTCACCGGCGAGTACAAGTTTACTGAGCAAAAAACCTAATTTTGAAACGTGAACAATGGAGTGGGAAATAAAATATAATATTTATTTCAGGCGAAATACGATCGGAAACTTGAACCGGATACACAATGGAGTAGGAAATGGAGCCCAAAAGAAGTGAAGTGACTTGATGGGATGTGATAGACATGGGTTATGACACTCCAAAAGTGTGATCATCACACTTTTCAAATTATATCATATTATATTCTAAAAACACATTTTTCTCTCTCTTCTTCAACCAAACAAGGCATAAGCCAAAACTTGGCCATCAAGACTGGCTCATTCCTTCTCTTTCACACCTATATCACCTCTCCCTCTATAAATACCCATTTTAATTTCTCTTCATCACTTTCCTACTTCTTCACATTCTCATTTTTAAGTTTCTAACCCTTAAAGTTTCCATTTTTACTTAGTTCAAGCTTCAAGTTCTTCATAATTTTTCTTTCTAGTTTCAAGGGTAACCCTCTCATACTCTTCTATTTCAAGTTTTACACTTATTTCATGAGTTTACTTTATGTCTTTTTAAAATGTTCTTAAAGCTCTTTTAACTTCTAAAATCTCTAGAAAATGGTAGAAAACTCTGTTTGAGTTGAAACCAATTTCTATGGACTTCTATTAATCTCTACTTTCATATTCTAAGAGCTTGTATCAAACAAACATCTCTAACCTATTTTTCCAAGGATGACCGAAACTATGTATTAGTGGCCTAGGAAGTTTTGTTTCAACTTTTTGAAAGATGATCATGTATTTGAGCTTCTAGATACCTCTTGATCTTAAATCTAAAGTATTGGAATGTTAAAAGATTTCTAGCCTATTTCTGCTATGATGGCCAAAGCTATGATGGTTGTGAACCTAGGATGTTTTGTTTTCATTTTCCAATATGATCATGGACTTGAGCTCCTTAATACATTTGGATGCTAAGTCTAAGAGATTAGAAAGTTTAAAGATTTCTAGCCTATTTATCATATGATGGTCAAACCTATGATGGTAGTGAACCTAGGATGTTTTGTTTTCATTTTCCAATACGATCATGGACTTAAGCTCCTTAATATATTTGGATGCTAAGTCTAAGAGATTGGAAAGTTTAAAGATTTCTATCCTATTTCTCCTATGATGGCCGAACCTATGATGGTTGTGAACCTAGGATGTTTTGTTTTCATTTTATAATATGATCATGGACTTGAGCTCCTTAATACATTTGGATGCTAAGTCTAAGAGATTGGAAAGTTGGAAATTTCTAGCATACTTATGAAATAGACAACTATAAACACGAGAAGGGGGGTTGAATTGTGTTTATCCGAATTTTAGTCAAAGCTGAAATCTTTTTGCAAACAGAAGGCTAGATTTGGATGAGTGAAGGAATACAGGATGGACGGGTGACTGTCACACACACACCACTTGACAGATGCAAGAAAAACTAAAGCAATTAAAGAGTTTAAGGGAAGAGAGATTGACACGATGATTTATCCTGGTTCACTCTTCAAATCAAAGAGCTACGTCCAGTCCTTGGCAGCACCAAGATTTATCCACTATAACTGATAAGGTTACAGACTCAAGTATTATTTGCACACCTAGCCTCTTCAGGCTCAAGACAAGTATTATTTGCACACCTAGCCAAGACAAGTATTATTTGCACACCTAGCCTCTTCAGGCTCACTCTAGTTTGTTTGAGAGATTGAGTTTGTAATAAATACAGTTTCTCACAGGCATATCTTTCACTAACACTCAGAGAGTGGTTTAAATGTAATGTTCAGGAAAGTCTGCGTAATAACTTCAAAATGATTGAAGAATAAAGAATAAAAGAATGTAGAAATAAATGAGCAGAGTAATGGCGTTTTAATGCAGTGTGTATTCTCTGTTTTTCTTCATCTTCAATGGCTTCTGTATTTATGGTCTTCAAGCATTTTGGATCCGTTGGAGACATCCCCTCAGATGTTGGCTTCAAGCAGAACTTCATTAATTGCAATAGAGCCGTTCTGAGTAGTCATTAATGCAATAGAGTCGTTCTGGGCAGCCATTAATGCAATAGAGTCGTTGGTTGTACTCTAACACGAAGGATCATGGCTTTATTCATCGTGCTACAGCCATATCAAGGTTGAGCAGATAGCTTTTTGTACTTTACTGTGTACACTTCCTTTTTTGTGTAAGGACCAGAGGTACTAGGGAATAAAACACGTTGGAAGCTTTCTCTAACTGGTCTTTGGTTCTGATTATCCAAGGTTGCTTGAGAGAGTAGCTTCTGACTTTTCTTGATAATCGTGAAACTGAGTAGGAGAGAAGTCTTCAAGTCTCTTTCTGGCTTTTGAAAAATGATTCTGATAATCCTCAGAGAATTCGCTTTCATAAAATGATCACGTCATTCTAGTCATTTGAGTTTTCATTCGGGCTAGTAGACGAGCTCCATATCAAGGACTCAGCAAGTCCAAAGACTGGTGGACGAGCGCTTCTGTCACCTTCAGTGGACGCGCTTCTGTCACCTTCAGTGGACGAGCACTTCTGTTACTCTAGTGGACGAGAGCCTCTGTTGCTTTACTGGATGAGAGCCTCAGTTAGTCTGGTGGACGAGAGTCTCAGTTACTTTACTGGACGAGAGCCTCAGTTAGTCTGGTGGACGAGAGTCTCAGTTACTCTAGTGGACGAAAGCCTCTTGCCACAACATTGGACGGATACATTCTGACCTTAATGGACGAGCTCCATATGCCATGTTATTGGACGAGCCATACTGACCTTAATGGACGAGCTCCAATTGCCACGTCATTGGACGAGCCATAACCTTAGTGGACGTGTTGTTCTGATACTTTAATGGACGCGTTGTTCTGATACTTTAATGGACGCGTTGTTCTGATACTTTAATGGACGCGCTCCAAGTGCCACGTCATTGGACGGGGGTTTCTGATACTTTGATAGACGCGCCATTCTGATACTTTAAGTAGACGCGGTCTTCTATTGTTTTTAGTGGACGCGCTTTTGATACCTTCAGTAGACGCGGCCTTCTGATACTTTTAGTGGACGCAGCCTTCTGGTACTTTTAGTGGACGCGGACTTCTTGTACTTTTAGTGGACGTGGCCTTCCGGTACTTTTAGTGGACGCGGCCTTCTTGTACTTTTAGTGGACGCGGCCTTCCTTCTCTTGCGTTTTGGACGTGCGCTTCAAACACTCGAGTCTTTGGGCGTTTGTTTAAAAACACTTGTGTGTTGGACGAGAGTTTTTATCTTCAAACAGTGTTGGACGAATGATTCTCTTATTTAATCTGCACACTCGATAGATAGGTTAGCAACCAATATGAAGGTTAATTAAATCATTAACCATTGTTTAGTTTCATCAAAACTTAGGGAAATGCACATCAGACATTTTAGAGACTTAACAATCTCCCCCTTTTTGATGATGACAAACATTGAGATGATTTAATGAACCTCAAAATATCAACAAGGAAAATAGCATATATAGACAGGTTGAAATTTTCGTAAGTGTGAACACAGGTTGAAATTTTCTTAAGTGTGAACAGGTCATATCATATTCATTCTATTTCTCCTATTCTCCCTATTCGTTCATATTCATTTCTCCCTTTCTCTATTAGTTCATATTCGCCCCCTTTTGTCAACATCAGAAAGGGTTATCAAGTTTTATGTATGAGATATGGTAAAGGCAAGATAACAAGTTAAGAAAATCATAATAATGCAGTAAGCATATTAGACATGTTCCTCTTAAACTAGGGCATCATTACTCCCCCTGAACTAATGCTTAGTTGAAAGAACATGTATATAGGAGTAATGACAGATTTACACTAGTGGAAAATATACATTAGACAGTAAAGGTTTACGTCAGTTAACCAAAAGCTAGACGTTAAAAAGGAGGCGGTGGCAGTTTTGTAAATATCAGGCTTCATTAATTCAATTTTAACGTCAGTTGTTTTAAGGACTGACGTTAAAAGTGAAGAGACTTACTTATAACGTCAGTTCAATAAAGAAGCCGGCGTTAAAAGTGAACATTTTAACGTCGATTCGATAAAGAAGCCGGCGTTATAAGTAAATCTCTTCACTTTTAATGTCAGTCCCTACATCAACAGATGTTAAAAGTTATTTTAATAATTTTTTTTATCTAGTATACGATTCCTTCCGCATTGCCTTCCTCAAAGTTTCAGTTTCACATGAATTGCTTTGATGTTTTGTGTTTGTTTTGAAAACTAAAATATATGTGCGAAGTATAAGTTGAATCAATAACCCAAACCGGATCTCATTCATGAAGTGTAATACTGGTGATCGATCGATCGAGAAGATTGAAAGGGTTTAAAATCCTATAAAAAGTTACATTGAAAGGGTTTAAAATCCTATAAAAAGTTACATTGAAAGGGTTTAAAATCCTAAACATTAAAGCTACATCCCATCAGAGAGTTTTATGAAATATGCCAAAGGGAAAACTATATATACTCGAAGACCTCGAAAGCTGGGGGCATGAGAGAGCTCAAGAGAGAGGCAAAAACAGGTGCACCAGATCCGTTTCTAGCAAAGCGGTGGTTCCAGAGACTTCCAAGACGGTCACTTGCACCGCCAAAGCCGAGGTTTTGGAACTGTGACCCCCGAGCACCTGATTAGCCCTCTAGCAGCTGATTCTCCGGAAGGTGATAAGGTGAGCAACTCACATAATGTAATTTACTCAGACTTATCACCCATATAATGTAATTTACTCAAACTCAGAAGTTGTTTGACCATTAAGACAAAGACCTTTGAGTCTAGGAATAGGAAGAAAGAGTGATGAAGTTAATCTCCACGGCAGAATATATTGTGAAGCAGAAAATTAAAAGGATGGAAGGAAGCTATTTATAGCAGCAGGGGATGAAGTTACTAAGCTATTCTGATTTTGTTGAAAACATACCTATAAACTTAATGCTCATTAAGAGGATTGAGTTACAAGGTGCATGGGTAAGTAGCACAGTACAGTCAAAGGAATGAATGTTTTTGCAGATATCTATACACTTTTAACGTCAGTTTTTAAAAAAGCCGGCGTTAAAAGTGTTTTTAATAAAAATTATTAATTGTTAACGTCAGGTTTTTATACAAGCGGCGTTAAAAGTTTGATTTTTACTTGAGTTAAATAAATAGGCGCGTAAATAATCCTATATATTATACACGTGCGAGAATGAATATTGGAAATAATGTAATTAATATACGGGAACTTGGCAGTCATCAAATAAGTTGACGTTAAAAATGAGGTGGTGGGTAAACTATTTGCGTCAGTTCTATAAATAACTGACGTAAATAACTATTCATTGGTTGTCATGTCCCTGTTGTCCCTCTTAACGCAGATCACTCCATATAGTACTGCAGTTTATTTCTAAACCTTTTTTTTATACAAGTTTATTTTTAATTTTTATTAATTAGCTTGAATTAGTAAACAAATTATTGTGCAAATTAAAATAAATAAACACTTAACATAAAACAAGTTATATGTATAATCAAATCGTATGACGTTAATTGAAGTGATTCATAAGTTAAATTACATGATTAAAAGATAAAAAATTTCTGCAACATAGCCCTAAAATATAAAAAAGTTTTTGCATCAACATCATTTTCTTCTCAGTCCTGTCATCAGAAACTCCAATGGATGCATCACCTCCCTCACTTGAATTCCAAGATGTAAAGTAAATCCTCAGTCACTAGCAGCGAAAGCAAAGTGAAATGGATCTTTGCATCTTTCTTCTTCAGTGGAGTTCCTTGATGCATCATCTTGAATCCACAATCACTTGCTTCCAAAGCAAAGTGAAAGGGATGACGGGGATGAAATAAAGTGAGAGAATCACATTACGTGATTCACCCAACCTTAATATCCATGCAATGTAATTTACTCAAACTCAGAAGTTGTTTGACCATTAAGACAAAGACCTTTGAGTCTAGGAATAGGAAGAATGAGTGATGAAGGTAATCTCCACGGCAGAGCCATATTGTGAAGCAGAAAATTAATTAAAAGGAGATGGAAGCTAGGAAGCTATTTATAGGAGCAGTGGATGAAGTTACTAAGTTATTCTGATTTTCTTGAAAACTTATCTATAAACTTAATGCTCATTAAGAGGATTAGGTACAAAGGTGAATGGGTAAGTAGCACAGTAGTCAAGGGAATGAATGTTTTCTGAGAAACTAATAAACCTTTAACGTCCGTTGTGTAATACAACTGACGTAAGAAGTTGTGAGTGTTTTTAACGTCAGTTTCTTAATACAACTTACGTTAAATATATGACATTTAACGTCATTTATTACTAACAACTGATGTAAGAAGTGTGAGAGTTTTTAACGTCAGTTTATTAAGACAACTGACGTTAAATATATGATCTTCAACGTCAGGTTTTACCAAAAACTGAAGTAAAATGTTGTTTTATTTTAATTATAACGTTTACCCCCGCGCGCCTTCTCCACTTCTCTACGTCTTTTCTCTTTTCATCACGCTCAACCCTCACTCTCGCTCTCACTCTGCCCTAATCGCGCGCTCATCTCCACCGCAACCACCGCGAGGGCTTCTTCGCCACCACCGTGAGGTACACTCTTAACCCCTAACTCTGTCTTTCCCGCTCCTTCTTTGCAATAACTTGACATCTCTCTTTCCCCTGGCCTTCCCGCGCACTAACTCTCCTTGTCCCTCTGCTCTCAGTAACCACATTGAACGTTGGCCACCACTCGAGCTTCCCCCTCACCACCACGCGAACGCCTATTTCTGGTGAGTCTTTAATTAGGGCACATTTTTTTATTCACGGTTTTGAGTGCATGCATGTTGCTCTGCTGGTTTGAAACTGTAGTCTCGGTAGTTGAAACTTGAAACTGTGAGTTTGAGTTGTTTGGAATGTCTCTATTTTTGGTTTTGAGTGTATGTTGAAACTGTAGTCTCAGTAGTTGTAACTTTAAACCGTGAGTTTGAGTTGTTTGGAATGTCTCTATTTTTTGTTTTGAGTGCATGTTGCTCTGCTGGTTGATCTGTCACGGCTGTGATGCTCATCACGGCTAGGCCGTGATCGATTCCGCCTATGAGGGTCCGATTCGATTGGCACGTTACGGTAGTGATGGACATCACGGCCAGGCCGTGTTTCGAGTGCTTGGCAATGTTCAAAAACTATAGTTTTCAATCTCCCGTATTGTCCTTATATTGGATATATAGATGTTTTGTATATCTACAGGACCTATCTAGTTATTTTTATTTATACTTCTGTATTTATTTTGAGTTATAACCTATGTTAATACATATATATTGTTTTTGAACAGGCATACATATGGATCAGTCGGATAGCCCACATGCACGGGAGGACACTATTGGGGTTTCGCAGGACCCGATCACGCCTACGCCTGCTGATTCTAGTGTAAGTTTACATGCATGTTATATACTATCTTTAGTCCTTCTTGTTAATGTAAGTTTATAATGTTACAACCCTCTATTTTATCATTTTTTTGTCCATACAGACATCACAGGCTCATAGGAAACGGGGTAGAGGAGCCACCTCGTTGAAGAAACTAGAGAAGGACAGGCAGAGCGGACAGAAGCTTGAGGTGTCCTTCGATGCTAATCTAAATGCCCAGGGACCCCGTGCTAAAGAATTTAATAAGTGGGTGTTTCTACAAGCGAAGCAAGACGTAAGCATCAACTACAACCATCGGAATGACGTTCCACGAACGTAAAGGATCGATTTGGGAGGCTATCACGGTATTTTACCTTTACATTCGTTTGATTTACATTATCAGATAATTATCCGAGTTATAATCCATCCGGTTGTTATATATGTATCTAATGTGTAGGTAGCTTGGGTGTGCCAAATGACGAGGATCATCGTCATAAATGTATGAAAATGGCATCAAAGCGTTGGAATGGGTTCAAGCATGATCTTACCAGGTACTATCTATCACGGGAAGAAGCGGCTTGATAAAATGTTCTCGGATTATCCCTGGATTGATCGGGATACTTGGGATATGTTTGCCAGGAGTCGACAGGATGAAGAATTTCAGGTTGGTTGATTAAGTTAATTTTGTATGCTTATTATAGATCATTTAACTATATTTAATTATGTGTTTTTGTTTGAATAGGCTAAGGCAAATAAGGGTCGGCGAGAATCGGGCGAAGAAGAACGTCCACCGCCACACCATGTCTCGGGGTGGGTACCATACTCGGATCCAATGAGATGATGGCGGATAGGGTGAGGGCGAAGCGGGAAGAGCACTCTGCTAGGATTGAAAGAGGAGAGGTGCACGAGGGCACACCATCAAGTCCTCCGTCGGACATCGACCGCAAGGATGTCCAGTTAGCCTGGCCGCATGACAAAGGCGGGATCTTTTAAAGCTGATGCCACTCGCGAAGTGGCAGATAAGATTGTAAGTAAAAAATTAACTTGATTTCAATTGATATTTGTATAGATACTTGCAACACTTTTCACTTGCACGTTTTTTTCAATTTTTACATTGTAGATGGATCTTAAAGCAAAATCCTCCCGGGCGCATTCGTCCCTTCCCGGCCGGCGGGGCGTCTTGATGATTGCTCTAAGCAAGAAAGACCATCCTGGTCGGGTTCTCGGTGTTCCTGGGAACGTGACCATCAAACAATATTATGGCAAGTCTGCTTCAAGAAAGCGGGTGGTCAATGAAGCATCAATTTTGGCTGACATTACTCAGCACCTCATGACCAACCCAGATATTACATCACATCTGATGCAAGGCTTAATAGCCAACCCAGAATTCAAGCGGCGCTTGCAGAGAGCTTTCCTCCGTCGGTACATCCCAGGACACCGCAAGGCTTGCCAACGCTTCACATGTGAGCACAAAAGAGAGTTTTAGTATGGCACATGTGGAGGGCGATGAGTTGGCAGCTAGGGAGCGGAAGTTGGAAGTCCAGCGCCCTGAGCATGAGTTGGAAATGAAAAGGCGTGAGCTTGAGTTGGACTCCAAACGACGTGAGCTCGAAATGTTAGCAAAGGTATTTATTCATTATTAATGTCCAAAATAGTCAAATAATTACTTGTGTTTTTTTAATTATCAAAACTTATATATTTTATTTTCCTAAACTGAAGGCCAAGTCGGCGTCGGTGCCGCTGTCACCTATCACTCGATTGTTCTCACTTGGTGAGGATTATTCGTATGAGATTTTTGAATGTCCATTGGAGCACGATGGATGGGTGGCACGCCCAAATCAAGAGAGGATATTTTCCTTCGTTGGTGACGATCTCGAACGCGCTGCGAAATAACGTCTGGATGAACAGCAATGTCATCAGTCTCTGGTGCACGTAAGTTAATTTTAATTTTATAACTTATTTATTTTTGGTATTTTTCCATTTAATAATTTATTTTAATTTCAATATATATATTATGTAATTAACATCCACACCCTTTTCATATCTTAGGTATTTCCATCGTCTTCAGCTTGATAAGGGCATTGCATCAGTTTACGGTTTCTTAGATTCGTCAATCCTTCTGCCCGAGTTCTTTGCTGGCGATGCATTGAGTAAATACATAGGGAAGGTGTTGGGAGACAATCCGAAAGAATTATATCTGGCTCCCTACTGTATGAATGACCATTGGCAGTTGTTGGTACTTCACCCGTCTAGGCATACTGTCATATTCTTCTGCTCTCTCCACCATGATCCGCCACCGAAGGTGGTGGAAGCTGTAAATATGTAAGTAACTAATCTTAAATTAAATTTAAGTTTTAATATCAGTTGTTTTTAGTTTTTACGCACATGATAAATGAGTTTGTTAATTGATCGACATGATTATTTGTTTATGATAGCGCGCTGAAGGCGAGTAGCATAAGTTGCGCCAACGGGAGAAGTAGGACTTCTAAGGCTAAAGCAAATCCTGCATGGAACATCCTCAAGGTTTGGTAGTTTATTTATCAAATAATTATTATTATAATTACTAATTTATGTGTATATTCAACTGACGTTGAAATTAATTTTGTTGGTAGTCTCGATTTCAACCTGACAGTTGGTCGTGCGGCTATTATGTGATGCTTCATATGCTGAGCATAGTCTCCGCATCTATTACGGAAGGATGGAATAAGGTAATATTTAAACAACTTGTTAAATTATATATTATAGTTTTGAAGATGACTTGCATTGATGTTATTGTTATTATTTGAACGTGTCTAGGCATTTATTGACCAATCGCCTAGTGAACAAGATGAGTTAAGAGACTTGAGGATGCGCTTCGCCGAATTCTTCTTCAAGTATGTGGCTGAAAAAGGAATTGCCAACATACCTCCGCACTACTTAGATAAATAGTTTTTTTGTTAGACTTTAGAAACTAATTAATAACATGTATATATATATCCTTAGATAGTTTTGTTTTTTAGACATTGGAACTAAAATTTATTTATATATATACATGGATTTTGGTTTTAAGTCCCCCATTGTTCAATTTTCCTTTGCAATTCTGTAATGTGTGTGATATTTACGTATTCTTGGGACTGAATGCGGGGATAGCTGAGGGGAGTGATATTTTAAAACTGAATTTAAAAAAAAAAACTTATTAACGTCAGTTGTATCAAACAACTGACGTTAATAGTATTTTATAAAATATACAGTACTATATTAACATCAGTTGTTTATTACAACTGACATTAAAATTAAACCTTTAACGTCAGTTCTTTATAACAACTGACGTTAGTTTTAACAAAATCAACGTCTGTTGTATTAAAGAACTGACGTTAATAGTTTTATTTTAACGTCGGTTTTGTTAAGGAACTGACGTTAATAGTGTTATATTTAACGTCAGTTCTCAACTGACGTTAAAATAGTAACTATTAACGTCAGCTGTATTTACGTCAGTCAGTATTCTGACGTAAAAAATCAATTTTAACTGACGTAAAAAGCACTTATTGCACTAGTGTTAGCACAGACAGCTTATCATTCAGACATGTCATTCAACAATGCAATGCATGTTTAGATTATCTCTAATAAATAAAAACCTTTCATCTGCGAGGGGTTTAGTGAGAATATCAGCCCATTGATTTTCAGTTTTAACAAACTTAATATCGAAGATGCCTTTCTGAACATAATCCCTAATGAAATGATATTTGATTTCAATATGTTTAGCCTTAGAATGCTGAATTGGATTTTTAGTTAAGCATATAGCACTGGAATTATCACACCATACAGATATGTTATGTTCATAAATAGAGTAATCCTCAAGTTGATGTTTTACCCATAAGAGTTGAGAGCAGCAACTAGCAGCAGAGATGTATTCTGCTTCAGCAGTAGACAAGGCAATGGTTGTCTGCCTCTTGCTTGACCATGAGACTAAACTTGCTCCAATGAAGTGACATCCTCCACTGGTGCTTTTTCTTTCTATTCTGTCTCCAGCAAAGTCAGCATCACAATATCCCACTAATCTGTATTCTTTTGATCTTAAATACAGCAAACCAAGATTAGTAGTTCCAAGCAAATATCTAAATATTCTTTTTACAGCCTTAAGATGAGATTCTCTAGGATCAGATTGGAATCTAGCACACATACAGACACTAAATTGAATGTCAGGTCTGCTTGAAGTTAAGTACAGTAGAGAGCCAATCATACCTCTGTAGACAGTTTGATCTACCTTTTTACCTTCATCATCTTTGCTTAGTTTTGCATTGGGTTGCATAGGGGTTTTCATGAGCTTTGCATTTTCCATTTTGTATTTCTTGAGTATCTCCTTGGTATATTTTTGTTGATGAATGTAAATTCCATCACTTTATGCCTTGATTTGTAATCCAAGGAAGAACTTCAATTCTCCCATCATGCTCATCTCAAATTCAGCTTGCATTAGATTTGAAAATTCCTTGCACAACTTTTCATTAGTTGCTCCAAAGATAATATCATCAACATATAATTGAACTTTAATAAAGTTCTCTTTAGAGCATTTTTTGAACAGAGTGGTGTCTACTTGTCCTCTAGTAAAGCCATTATGCATGAGAAAAGAACTGAGTCTATCATACCATGCTCTAGGTGCTTGTTTCAAACCATATAATGCCTTTTTGAGTTTGAAAACGTGATCTGGTTTATCAGTATCCTCAAAACCAGGGGGTTGTTTAACATACACTTCTTCTTCAATTATACCATTTAGAAAAGCACTTTTTACATCAATTTGAAATAGGGTAATTTGATGTTGTGCAGCATATGACATCAAAATACGTATGGCTTCTATTCTAGCTACAGGTGCAAAGGTTTCAGTATAATCAATACCTTCTTGTTGGTTATAGCCTTGAGCTACTAACCTTGCCTTATTTCTGACAACTTTACCATCTTCATCCAATTTGTTTCTGAAAACCCATCTTGTTCCAATAACTGACTTGTTTTTAGGCTTAGAGACAAGAGTCCAGACATCATTTCTGGTGAACTGGTTAAGTTCTTCTTGCATAGCAAGAATCCAGCTTTCATCCTCAAGAGCTTCTTCAATGCGTTTAGGCTCCAAATCTGAAATAAAGGCCACATTACTTGATTCTCTTAATGTGGATCTGGTTCTTACTCCTTCAGAAGGATTTCCAATAATGAGATCCTTAGGATGATGAGTGTTGAACTTCCAATCCCTTTTGAGATCATCATGAAGATCTTGACTTGTCTGCTGACTGGTCTGTTCCACTTGTCTTTCAGCCTCAGGCACAGGTTCTGTTTTGGTTAGATCGGGTTGTTGACTTTCTGGCTTGTTTATATCAAGACCTGCAAGATCATCTTCTAGATCTGATAGTTCTTTATCAGTCTTTAAACCATCATTGAATTTAACATGAACAGATTCTTCAATAATACAAGTTCTAGAATTTTAAACTCTAAAAGTCTTGGACTTTTCAGAATAACCTACGAAAATACCTTTATCTTCCTTAGAATCAAATTTTCCAAGATTATCTTTGGTATTCAGAATAAAACATTCACATCCAAAAGCATGAAAATAAGATATGTTGGGGCTTTTTCCTTTCCACAATTCATAAGGAGTCTTTTTGAGAAAAGGCCTGATAAGTATTCTGTTTTGTACATAGCAAGCGGTGTTTCTGAGCTTCACGCCTGGAAGTACTTAGGGAGATTATTTTCATTGAGCATAGATCTAGCCATCTCTTGGAGAGATCTGTTCTTTCTCTCAACCACTCCATTTCTTTGTGGAGTTCTAGGTGCGAGAGAAATTATGAGAGATTCCATTCTCCTCACTGAAGCTGTCTAAACTGCTCATTTTCAAACTCTCCCCCATGATCACTTCTAAGGGTAGAAATACAGAAACCCTGCTCATTTTGTACCCTTTTGCAGAATACTGAGAAAGCCTTAAAAGACTCATCCTTGTGTGTTAGGAAGAGTACCCATGTGTATCTAGAATAGTCATCAACTATGACAAATCCATATTTTCTTCCAGCCAGGATGGCAACACTAACTGGTCCAAACAGATCCATGTGTAACAACTGAAGAGGTCTAGAGGTTGATACTTGGTTTTTAGATTTGAAACTTGATTTTATCTGTTTACCTCTCTGACATGCATCACACAAGACATCTTTCTTAAAACTAATATCAGGCAATCCTCTCACGAGATTGTTCCTTTTCAATTCAGAAATTAGTTTCATACTAGCATGTCCTAGTTTCTTATGCCATAACCATCTCTCATCCTCTTTAGACATCAGACAGGTTACACTTTGATCCGAGAGATCAGACAGTTCAATCTTATAAAGATTTTGTTGCCTTTTAGCTGAAAAGAAGGTTTTGCCACTGGAGTCTTTAACTATGCATACATCCTTGGTAAAGGAAACATCAAAACCACTATCACATAATTGACTTATGCTAAGCAGGTTGTGTCTTAATCCTTTAACCATAAGAACATTAGATATAGAGGGAAAAGGGGGTTTACCACCAATAGTACCAATTCCTATAACCTTCCCTTTCTAATTTCCTCCGAAGGCAACGTGTCCTCCTTTCTTAAGTTGGAGGTCTAGGAACATAGACCTTTCTCCTGTCATATGACGCGAGCGACCCTTGTCCGGTACCAGCGGTGGTGTTTTCTTTGTCTGTTGAGGACATCCGCAACAAAAATTATTTGATCTTTAGGTACCCATATTTTTTCGGGTCCTTTTTCGTTAGTTCTAGGAGTCTCAAAGACTTCCTTCTCTTCTTATGGATACACTTAGACATAACATGCCCAGTTTTTCCACAGAGGTTGCAAATAGGTGTTGATTTAGTTACAGTTGACTTAACAGATATTGTAGGAACTTTAGTTGATACTTTATGAGGTGTCTGATGGACATATCCAATACCTTCTTTGTTAAGAGAGTGCTTCTGAATGCCAAGTAGCTTAGTCAGATTGTCTCTACCATTAACAAATTTGGCAAGATCAGAAGTGAGCTCTTCCACTTTCTGTTGAAGTTTTTCAACTTCTTCAGATGGTGATGTTTCACTTGAGATCTTAGCTTCATTAGACTTTTCGGTCTTCAGCTCACTGTTCTCTTTAGCCAGCTTCTCGCACTCTTGAGATTTCTATTTATTCTCACTGGTGAGCTTTACATACTCTCTCTTGAGGGATTTGAAGGCCTTAGATAAGCAGTTAGATTCCTCCAACAACTCCTCATAAGCATCAAGTAATTACTCATAGTCAGGATGTACCTCATTATCAGAGTCTGATTCAGTGTTGGCCATCAAGCAGAGATTGGCTTCTTCCTCAGTTTCTTCATCAGAAGATGTTGACTCCAGATCCTCCCAAGTAGCCATCATTCCTTTCTTCTTCTTCTTGAAGAATTTCTTAACAAGGGCCTTCTTGAGTTGAGGGCATTCAGCCTTGAAGTGACCGGGCTTCTTGCACTCATAGCACACTATTGTACTTTTGTCTGTTGAGGTGAATTCTTTGAAGTTCTTGTCCTTGTTGGACCTTCTGAATGGCCTATCCCTCTTGAACTTCTTTTTCTGTAGGAGAAGCTTTATCTTCCTGGTCAGGAGAGACAACTCTTCATCACTCTCAGAATCCTCGAGTTCTGATAGGTCAGCATCACTGGCTGACTCATCTGCCTTCAGAGCCTTGGAACCTTTTGCTGACTTTTGATCAGCTTTCAGAGCAATTGACTTGCCCTTCTTTGGTGCAGCTTCATCTCCAAGTTCTTGCTCATGAACAGTGAGTGTTCCAAGAAGTTCATCCATAGTCAAGGTAGTGAGATCCTTGGCTTGGGAGATAGCAGTGACCAAAGGTCTCCACTGTTTAGGTAGACTTCTCAGAATCTTACCAACCTTCTCAGCATTGGTATAAATTTTGCCAAGAGATTTTAAACCGTTGATGATAGTTTGAAATCTTCCTATCATCTGAGCAACAGATTCTCCTTCCTCCATGATGAACAGTTCATACTTTCTAACAAGTATGGCAATCTTTGATTCTTTGACTTTTGTTGTTCCTTCATGTGTGACAGCTAAGGTATCCCATATTTCTTTTGCAGAGTCACAGGCACATACCCTTTCAAACTCCTCCGGACTGAGAGCACAAATGATGTTGTATCTGGCTTTGTGATTCATCTCCCATTTTGATTTTTCTGCAACAGTCCACTGAGCTTTTGGTTTGTCAGTGTTATCATCATTCTTGGGAATGAATGGACCATCTGTGATGACATCCCAAAGATCAGAGTTTGTGGATAGAATGAACCACTGAAATCTATCTTTCCAGTAGTTTTAATTTTCTCCATTGAAGTAAGGAGGTCTGGTTAGGGAGGCTCCTTCGGTCTGATGACTTCTGCTTGTACTAGCTCTAGCCGTCATGTCTATTCTTCAGGACCTTTTACATCTACACTGTTAGATGCTCAACCCAGAGGCTGAGCTCTGATACCAACAGAAATAGACAACTATAAACACGAGAAGGGGGGTTGAATTGTGTTTATCCGAATTTTAGTCAAAGCTGAAATATTTTTGCAAACAGAAGGCTAGATTTGGACGAGTGAAGGAATACAGGATGGACGAGTGACTGTCACACACACACCACTTGACAGATGCAAGAAAAACTAAAGCAATTAAAGAGTTTAAGGGAAGAGAGATTGACACGATGATTTATCCTGGTTCACTCTTCAAATCAAAGAGCTACGTCCAGTCCTTGGCAGCACCAAGATTTATCCACTATAACTGATAAGGTTACAGACTCAAGTATTATTTGCACACCTAGCCTCTTCAGGCTCAAGACAAGTATTATTTGCACACCTAGCCTCTTCAGGCTCACTCTAGTTTGTTTGAGAGATTGGGTTTGTAATAAATACAGTTTCTCACAGGCAGATCTTTCACTAACACTCAGAGAGTGGTTTAAATGTAAGGTTCAGGAAAGTCTGCGTAATAACTTCAAAATGATTGAAGAATAAAGAATAAAAGAATGAAGAAATAAATGAGCAGAGTAATGGCATTTTAATGCAGTGTGTATTCTCTGTTTTTCTTCATCTTCAATGGCTTCTGTATTAATGGTCTTCAAGCATTTTGGATCCGTTGGAGACATCCCCTCAGATGTTGGCTTCAAACAGAACTTCATTAATTTCAATAGAGCCATTCTGAGTAGTCATTAATGCAATAGAGTTGTTCTGGGCAGCCATTAATGCAATAGAGTCGTTGGTTGTACTCTAACACGAAGGATCATGGCTTTATTCATCGTGCTACAACCATATCAAGGTTGAGCAGATAGCTTTTTGTACTTTACTGTGTACACTTCCTTTTTTGTGTAAGGACCAGAGGTACTAGGGAATAAAACACGTTGGAAGCTTTCTTTAACTGGTTTTTGGTTCTGATTATCCAAGGTTGCTTGAGAGAGTAGCTTCTGACTTTTCTTGATAATCGTGAAACCGAGTAGGAGAGAAGGCTTCAAGTCTCTTTCTGGCTTTTGAAAAATGATTCTGATAATCCTCAGAGAATTCGCGTTCATAAAATGATCACGTCCTTCTAGTCATTTGAGTTTTCATTCGGGCTAGTAGACGAGCTCCATATCAAGGACTCAGCAAGTCCAAAGACTGGTGGACGAGCGCTTCTGTCACCTTCAGTGGATGCGCTTCTGTCACCTTCAGTGGACGAGCACTTCTGTTACTCTAGTGGACGAGAGCCTCTGTTGCTTTACTGGACGAGAGCCTCAGTTAGTCTGGTGGACGAGAGTCTCAGTTACTTTACTGGACGAGAGCCTCAGTTAGTCTGGTGGACGAGAGTCTCAGTTACTCTAGTGGACGAGAGCCTCTTGCCACAACATTGGATGGATACATTCTGACCTTAATGGACGAGCTCCATATGCCATGTTATTGGACGAGCCATACTGACCTTAATGGACGACCTCCAATTGCCACGTCATTGGACGAGCCATAACCTTAGTGGACGCGTTGTTCTGATACTTTAATGGACGCACTGTTCTGATACTTTAATGGACGCGCTCCAAGTGCCACGTCATTGGACGGGCGTTTCTGATACTTTGATAGACGCGCCATTCTGATACTTTAAGTAGACGCAGTCTTCTGTTGTTTTTAGTGGACGCGCTTTTGATACCTTCAGTAGACGCGGCCTTCTGATACTTTTAGTGGACGCGGCCTTCCGGTACTTTTAGTGGACGCGGCCTTCTTGTACTTTTAGTGGACGCGGCCTTCCTTCTCTTGCGTTTTGGACGTGCGCTTCAAACACTCAGTGCTGGACATTTGTTTAAAAACACTTGTGTGTTGGACGGGAGTTTTTATCTTCAAACAGTGTTGGACGAATGATTCTCTTATTTAATCTGCACACTCGATAGATAGGTTAGCAACCAATATGAAGGTTAATTAAATCATTAACCAATGTTTAGTTTCATCAAAACTTAGGGAAATGCACATCAGACATTTTAGAGACTTAACAACTTATACTAAAGAGGCCGAAACCGTAACATAAAAGGGGTGAATGGTTTTTGATTGATTTGTGAAATCTAATGATTGATTCATACTCTTTAATACTCTAAGATCATTGATCTATGAAATTGTGTTGTTTTGAAAACCCTAGCCTGTTTCGTAATACAAGGCCGAAACCTACCCTAAGTGGTTGGATGATTTTTATTCCATATTGTTAAGTTATAGCAATTTATCTAAGTTACCTAGAACCTAAGTGATAAGTATCCAAAGGCTTATGTTGAGAAAAGAATCCTAACTCTAATTTGAATTAAATGGCTAAACCTAGCCTAAAGAGAACACATATGAGTTTGTTTGATTTATTGGTTATTATGTTGATTGGTTGAAGGTGGAGTTCGTACTTTGTGGTGTGACAACGAAGAGCTTCGAGTTTGGGAGTTCGGTGACAACCCAGGTGGGGGAAAGAACCAACCTATCGTCGGAATGGATAAGTAGTAGATTATGTAATAATTGTGTAGGGCGACCTAAACGCTACTAGTAGTCGAGTGATCGACAAGACCAAAATCGCATTGGAAAGCTTTTTTTGAAAAACCAATGGCGATCCGGGGATTGTAGGTTTATCCATATTAGGTTGATTTTATATTGTTGATGGTTGATTTGATTTTATTACCTTTATTGAATTGGTTTTTTTCTATGTTGGTGATATGGGAATATTTTGATTGATATTGTGTTATGCATGATCTGCCTAGTTTGTATTATTATGCTTAGTGGATTTTAAGCAAAGATATATATGTTGTCTAAGAGATGATTGTTTTGGGTGTGAGGATAATGATGATTTAGAAGTGCCTAACCTAGATGATGTATGTTAAAGAGGTGTTATGGCATATAATATGTGTCAAGTTCTAATGGAAGGTTAAGGCACTAGGATGTTGTTAAAACGGGTTGGTGAGATTCAACTATAGGTGTTGCTGTCCAAAACCGTGTATTAGTAATATAATACACAAGGGCAAAAGTGTATTGGTAATATAATACACAAGGACAAAAGTGTATTGGTAATATAATACACGATGACATCTGTGTATCGGTAATATAATACACCGTGTATTGGTAATATAATACACGTAAAACACTCCTGTGTATTGGTAATATAATACACCGTGACAATTACTGTATAATTTACTGTGACTCTTTTCCACTTTTTGATGATAGAACTGTTTCTTATCCCCTGTATATTTATGTATGTTGTATTTTATCTCCTTGTGGAATCGTATGAGAAGACCCTGTGGATGAGCGCAACTAGGAGGAGTTGGATGGAACTCCCTACGAACCGGAGGCTGGAGGACGAGCTGTGACCCGTGGTGATTAGGGTCTAGTTAGTTATGGCCAGTGCGTCTCGTGAGGCGTATTTTTATTATCTTTTCCTTTATTTAACTTTTTGTCTAAGTATATGCATGTGAGGGATCCTACTGATAGGATATCATCAACAGTGTTTTGTAATATGCTTAATATACTTATATTGTGATACGTTATTCTATATGAAGTTGTATACTTTATAAGTTAATTTTTAATTTTTTTTTTTACGTATTTTCACGATAAGCGTGTGATTAAGAAATTAATTAGTAAGGATTTAATTTAATAACACAACGGGGCACAACGAGGTGTCTTAAATATTGTTGGAGGCCGAGGGCAGATTTATCAACCGGCAACTGTTTAGTGACTGCTTCTTTGAGAAGTATTTTCCGCATCTAGTTCGACTTGAGAAAGAGAGTGAATTCATGAGTCTCAAACAAGGCAACATAACTGTTGGTGATTATGCATCATGATTCGAGGCTTTGATTAAGTATTCTGAATTTTATCAGAGATTCCCAGATGAAGATTTGCAATGTAGAAGGTTTGAGGAAGGACTCCGACATGAACTCCAGAGGGCTATAGTGTCTCTCGATATCCAGTTTTCCAGAGCTAGTGGAAAGATGCAGTGCGATCGAAAGTATAGATCAGAGGCTGGCTAATGAGGAGGTGGTAACTCTCAATGGAGACAGAGACCATATGCTAGACCAGGGTGACCCCTACATCAACACCAGTGGTTAGACCGGGTCAACAGCAGTAAGGCTTAGCTTGTTTCAGATGCGGAAGACTGCATTATCTTAGAGATTGCATGGAGCGACCTAGTTGTTTTCATTGTGGGAAAACAGGTCATATGGCGCGAGATTGCAGACAGCGGGCTAGGCAACATCTGGTAGCTGCAGGTAGAGGAAATGGAGGCAATAGAGGTGGAGCTGGAAGAAGAGCCACAACAGCAGGACGACAGGGAGCAAGACCTCGGACCGCTATAAGAGTGTTTACCGTGAGGGGAGCTGAATCCTCTCAATCTGCTGATCTTATACAAGGTATGTGTTTGATAGCTGGTAGACTCTCGTATGTGTTATTTGACTCAGGCGCTACACATTCATTTATTTCATATGAGTGTGTGGACCAATTAAAATTAACCGTTTTTCAATTACCTTATACCCTTACAATATCTACTCCAACTAGTAATCCTTTGACTACTATGTCTGTTTGTTTACAGTGTCCTATAGTTGTTGAGAATATGACATTTATTGTAGACCTTGTCTGTTTGCCTATGCAACAGATAGATGTTATTCTTGGCATGGATTGGCTTTCGGCTAACCATGTTATGCTAGATTGTTCTAGTAAGACTTTATCATTTCTTGAGTCTTCTAGTGTAGTCTCTGCCAATGGAGGAGTATCCATGAGGAGTGACGATTCTCGGCAGTACGTGATGCTATTCGTTGTGGAAGCTAAAGAGACTCCCAGTATAGATTCTATGCCTATTGTGAGAGAGTTTCCTGAAGTTTTCCCTCCCGACGTTCCAGGTTTGCCACCAGAGCGAGAAGTGGAATTCACCATAGATCTTGTACCAGGGACAGGACTTATATCTATAGCACCTTATTGGATGTCACCCGTAGAATTGGCGGAGTTAAAGAAACAGTTGGATGATATGTTGGGAAAAGAGTTCATAAGACCGAGTGTTTCACCGTGGGGAGCTCTGATGTTGTTTGTTAAGAATAAATATGGAAGTGCTAGGTTGTGCACAGATTATAGACAGTTGAACAAGGTAACAATAAAGAATAATTAGTATATGTTGCCTAGGATAGATGATCTGATGGATCGATTGAAAGGAGGTACGGGCATTATAGGGATGTTATTTCAAATTGTATGAAACTTTTATCATCTTATGTTACCAACTCTTTGGTAGAGTTTGATATGGGGAAATTCATGTAATTGCTCACTCTTTGTTAGGGATGACTACATATATTACTATTCTCAAAATTTATGATTATGTTACCAAATATATTGTGTTCTCCATTATTAATGAAATTGTATATTTTGTCAAAAAAATTAAAAATAATCTGATCGATAAAAGTTAAAAATCTTAAATATTTAAAAGACAGGATTAATCTTTTAAAGGTTAACGTGAGTTATTTGTAATCATTATTATAAAATACTAGCATTTGCGCTATTTTTATTTCCATTTGTAACAGTATAAAAATTCAAAAAAGAAAATGTAAAAAGTTATTAAATATGATGAAAAGTGTTTGAAAATGTCGATACATATCCCACAACTATTTTGAAGTGTTGCTTTATAGGATTGATTCTTAAAATTTAAGAGAAAAATGACCTTCATGATCAATTGGGACCACGAAAGTTTCACCAATGATATTTGGATATAAAAATGATATACAACATGGTACTTTCTTCGATTTACAATATAAGAAATAAATGGATCTTTTTTTTTATTCAAAATATAAGAAATATATATCAATTTTCACACATATTAAATGTTAATTTTCAATATTGCCCTTATTAATTACTGACAATAATTATATGACATCTAATATTAATTAAAATTAAAAGGGTGTTTTTGGAAATTTATATGAGTATTAATTACAATTAAATCATTCCAATATATTTTCTTGGTTTGTGTGTTTTATGATTTTGTTTCTTATATTGTGAACCGGAAGGAGTATAAAAATACTTCTTCTCACTTATTTACTACCTCCAGACCAAATTATAAAAAAAAAACATAATTTCACACTTATTAAGAAAACTAATTAATTTAGTTTAATTGCCTTGATTTATGTATAAAAAAAATTGAGCTACAATTACTAAACTACTCTTTAATTATCTCGGGAGTGTGTAATGATCTTGAAAAAGTAAAAGATGAATTGGTTGGATTGTTTGATTGTCTTGACTTTTGGAATACTGATATTAAATAGAGTTGAATTGATTGTCTTTTGCTTACAGTTGAGTCCACAAAATATAAGTAACTTTTTATTTATAATTGAGTCTAAATGAAGTATTGTTTTATTCTCATTCTTCACGTATTTGATCACTCATGAGGTTTACTGTATTTATACAATATGTCAAAATCGTGTGTCCAACATGTCAAAATCCGTGTTGAAAGTTTTAGGCATTTTACTTGCATTCTGAATGAATGATTCATTAAAGGTGGGTGCATCATAATTAATGTGAATGCTCAACTTACAACTGCAAACCTACTCACTACATTGCTAAAATGTTCAAACAACATACAACCCGCATTTCAAGAAAATTCTAATTATCACCCATACTTTTTTGTGATGATACTTTTTAACCAAAAACTCGGGTTAATTAAAATCCAAATATAGGTCTTGCCGATTCTATGTCCTGAAATGGGTTGCTTCTACTTTCTTATAGCAAGGTAGGAAGAGAAGAAAGTTTACTGACAAAAAGTAAAGCACAACAACGATCAGAAGTACTCCTATATAATTGCATTACAATGTAAAGAAAAATAGAAATAGAATTCAAATTGTAGGAAAAAAGTATAGTAAAAAATATGGAGCCAGATTCCGTACATTAGTCTATTTCTATCTTTCTCCACTTGTATTTTTGTGTTATTTTTTTGGACAAAACAAATCAAGGGTTAGAAATATGAGAGAAACAAATCTAATGGTGATAGATTGTACAATTGCGGCAAATGTATGAAATAGCTACATAGGGAATCCGGATCCGATAAACCCTAAACAAATCAAGGGTTAGAAATGTGAGAGAAACAAATCTAATGATGGTAAATTATACAACTACGACAAATACGTGAAATAGCTATTGCAGGGAATCCGGATCCCACAGATAAAAGGTTCTCTTTTTTCAAATTCCTTTACGGTTTTGGGTTTGGCTTTGCCCATTGTCTAGCTTAAGGGGATGTTTGGTTGCTGATATTTGGGCCTCATGTAGATTAACGAAGCACTCTTTATCTTTTCATCACACCCTTTCCCCATGCTAATAGAGACACCCCCTCCCCTCCCTCGGCTCCATCATGTACAGTCAACAAAACTATTTAATTATCCAAATGTATCCCTATCCGTATGTACACGCTTGAGACACGTGCTCACTTTCTTTCTAGTTTCTACCTATTCCTCTCTCACTGATTCCGTATGTTAAAATAGAGCTATAATCGAAGGAGAAATGATTTTTCAACATCAAAATAAAAATAATATATTATGTCTTTTTATTTATTTATTTAAGAATGTGTGTATATGTCAAAGATAGAAACTAAAAAATAAACTCATGACGTCCAAATTTTAATGTTGAAATAATAGAAGTCTACTTAAAATACCTCCCTCTCCCTCTCCCTCTCCCTCTCCCTCTCTTGTTGCTTCTTATCATTTCACTCTTATTTAACCCACGGAGCCTATAAATATGTCAGTCATACACCTTCTTCTCATTCGTCTTTCATCTTTCATTACTCACCTTTTATTATTACACAAGCCCACTTACACTAAACATTAAACATGGAACTCACCACCATGTTCTGCTTGTTTGCTTCTTTTCTCTTTATTGTTCTGTTCAAGTCACTCATCAAATCCTTCTTCTTCCCATCCAAAGGGAGAAAATTGTCACTCCCTCCAGGTTCCATGGGTTGGCCTTACATAGGAGAAACCTTCCAATTGTATTCTCAAGACCCAAACGTTTTCTTTGCCACAAAAATCAAGAGGTTCACGTCAATTCTTTACATTTCTCATCTGCCCTTTCAAACTAGTTCATATATGGAAGGGACGGTCTTAGAGGATGCTAACACCCCCACTTATACATACTTTATAAATTTAGTTTTATTTACATAGTGTTTTATCGTGAGAGGTAAGAGCGATAAATGAGCCATCAAATCATAAAGATATATGGATGAAAATTTAGTTATTGGTTATATAATCCTTAAAAAGATCACGTGACTTTATGTTTTAATCTTGATTATTCGTATATGATTATATGATTATTATTTATTTTTCTCCCCACTTACACTAACAACCTTCCTACACAATATGGTATGTGCTTCCTATACAAAAAAACATTTTATGAAATTTTATCTAGCTAAAAGTATTTGCTAATAAAAACACATTTATATATTTGACTCTTCTTGGTACCTGGAGTAATTATTCATTCTTTTTCTGAATAGGTATGGTTCTATGTTCAAGTCCCACATTCTGGGTTGTCCTTGTGTGATGATTTCAAGCCCAGAAGCAGCAAAGTTTGTGCTCAACAAAGCTCAACTCTTCAAGCCAACATTTCCTGCTAGCAAAGAGAGGATGATAGGGAAGCAAGCAATTTTCTTTCAACAAGGAGAGTACCATGCTAACCTCCGGAGGCTTGTCCTTCGTACCTTCATGCCTGAAGCAATCAAAAACATTGTCCCTGAAATTGAATCCATTGCCCAAAGTTGTCTCAAATCATGGGAAGGAAAGTTGATCACCACTTTCCTAGAAATGAAAACTGTAAGCCCTCAAACCAGTGTTTTTATGTTCAATAAAAAAAGTGTCATGCTAACCACTGAGGATAGTAAATCAGTAAATGGGTACATTTCTTGAATGTTTTGGGTGTTTTCTTCCTAAATTCTTGAAAATAAGAAATAAAAATAGAAATAGGAGGTCAAAATAAACATGTTTTCAAATTTTTCAAAATTTGGAAAGAAAACAATTTTTAGAAAATAGAAACAGTAAATGAAAACTGTAGATGAAAATACAAACCAAATAGATCCTAACCCTGTCAGACTTCTAAATATTAAATGTATAAGTTTCATAAAAAGTTTTTCCCTAATTCTTTAACCAGTACCTCCTTAAAGAAAATTAGGAACCATTTTTAATTTGTCATTGATTTCGTATGTAATTTTACAAAGAAAGTAATGGATTTGTTGTCTTTTGTTGTTTTGTGTTGCAGTTCACCTTCAATGTTGCTCTGCTTTCAATTTTTGGAAAAGAAGAAATTCTGTACAGAGAGGATCTGAAACTATGCTACTATACACTGGAGAAAGGGTACAACTCAATGCCCATAAAACTTCCAGGGACACTGTTCCATAAGGCTATGAAGGCAAGGAAAGAGCTTGGTCAGATCTTGGCACAAATCATCTCAAGCAGGAGGCAGATGAAGCAAGATTATAATGACTTGTTGGGTTCTTTCATGGGCAAGAAAGCAGGACTCACTGATGAGCAGATAGCAGATAACATCATTGGTGTCATTTTTGCTGCTCGGGACACCACTGCCAGTGTGCTTACGTGGATTGTCAAGTACCTTGGTGAAAACCCCAGTGTCCTTGAAGCAGTGACAGTAAGTATCCATGTGCTAGCTTTAATCTAGCTCGACAAAAGGATTCATTTATCGACCATCCATCTAATCCATCCAAATATAAATTCATCCAATACATCATTACTTAAAAAAAATAATGGATGGGATCAAATTAGATCATTTTATTTTAAGGAAGGATACTGATCTATTCACCATTCTTCTAAATCCATTGTACCACATCACCAAGCATAAAAAAAATCCACTGGATCAATCAATGCAATTTGAATTGACAAAACCCTCAGTGCATAACTGCATATTGCACTGCTACTGTCGAAGCGCAATGTTCAAAAGCACCTTGCAGCTTTGCTTTCTTGTGTTGGTCAATATTTTTTGTTCCGTCCCTGAAACATTCAGTGCATATTGAATTGAATTTCCAGTGAGCGAGGGAGAGGGAGAGGGATAGAAAGAGAGGGAGGGGGAGGGGGAGAGGGAGATAGAGAAGAGTGAATATTTTTCATTTCTTTTTTAATTTTGGTTACTTCTATTTCAGATATAATTATATTTTTATAATAATAATTATATTTTTATAAAAATAATTTATTTTTATTCGATCCATTATAATATAAATCAAAATCCATCTGATCCATCCGTTTACCACCATTACTTTAATCCAACATGTAACATTTGGTATCAAACATATTTTAATATTTCTTGAAAAATGAGTTTGGAATATTAAGAAACTATATGTGAAACTATTATTTAAGAGTTAGAGGCCAATAATTTGGCCATAAACATGATTGATAATAGAATCTTACGACGTCGTTTGATTCAATGTAACCGATCCCACCTAGTGAGATAAAGAATAGTAGTTGCTATTGTTGAAAAATGAGTTTGGAAATAAAAGTTTGTCGTGTATGATACAAACAATATAAAATTATTCTCAGATATAAAAAACGTATGAGAATAAAATTTGTAATGAAAGTTGAAAATTTCATTCATATGTATAATCGTAGCAAAGAGATATTCCAAAAATGAGATTCTTTTTTTTTTTGATAAAACCAAAAATGAGATTCTTGATAATATAGTTTACCAGGAAATAGAATATTCCATAAACCAAACTCTACCATAAAATGATTGGTATATGAAGTAATTTTTAATGACATAATAAAATTAATCTTTGCTTCAAGGTTACTTAAATTCAGAGTTTAGTTTAGACCTTTTATGGGGAAGAAATTTTGGATTAACTTATTTCATATTTAAAATAATTACAACTAAAAGTTATTTAAGAGAGTTTTTAAAAAGTGAAACAATTATTTTTCTAAATTTAAACGTTAATAAAGCTGGAAAAGTGTTGCTTGGTCCTTTAACCTTAAAAACCTTTTTGTTGTGACTTTTGCAGGAAGAGCAAGAATCCATAGTGAAGGGCAAGAAAGAGAGAGGTGAAGAAATGGGACTGAATTGGATAGATACCAAAAGGATGCCATTAACTTCAAGGGTCACACAAGAGACTCTAAGAGTTGCCTCAATTCTTTCCTTTACTTTCAGAGAAGCAGTAGAGGATGTTGAATACAAAGGTCAATATATAACCAAATCTCATATGATACCTCTTCTTTTTCTATTTTGTTTTAACCTCAGGATCTCCTTTCTATTTTATTATTTATGCTCACAGATTTTTTGTTGGTTACTGTTTTCATTCAGGGTATGTTATACCAAAAGGGTGGAAAGTATTACCACTTTTTAGAAACATACACCACAGTTCAGAATTTTTCAAAGAGGCAGAGAAGTTTGACCCCTCAAGGTTTGAGGTAATTATTCGACAGAACTTATGCATACCTCAGTTTTCTTTTTATCTTTTTATTTTTTTTATTGCTATGCATATGGGATTCCAAGTCTAGACTTTGACAGATTCTGCTAATTATTTTGCCAGGTTGTTCCCAATCCCAATACCTTTATGCCATTTGGCTTTGGGACCCATGCTTGTCCTGGCAATGAATTAGCCAAGTTGGAGATTTTCGTGCTTCTACATCATCTGACAACAAAGTATAGGTTGGTAATTAAACTTTGATTATTAGTGACACAATGTTGAAAAAATATCTCAATATATTTTAATTATATTTTAAATTCTATTAAAGTAATATTATATGATTATTCTAAATAATTTGTTATACCGTTTATTTATATTCTATAATTTATTTCCTTATTTGATTATAATCACATAAAATATTTTTCACACGTTCTAACAATTACGAGTCTCATAGTAACCTTTTTCAGTCATATATGCATGGAGTGAAGCAAAAAATATATTACATACCAACAACAAAATGCACGTATATAAAAGAAATAGAAATGCAAACAAAAGGGAACATCAATATGCACACGAATAAAATCATTAGAAATGTTGCCAGACACGTATGTTAGTATCTGTCTCGCCGCTAGTGTTCAAAATTATAATGATTCTAACTCTGGCTGCTATTTGTTTTGTGCAGTTGGTCTTTAGATGGCGCAAAGAATGGGATTCAGTATGGCCCTTTTGCTCTTCCCCAAAATGGCTTGCCCATCACACTATATCCTAAGAAATAGATGTTACTCAAACAAAAAGGCAGAGCCAAGCTAACCATGATATAGGAGCACTTTTCAAATATGGAATCAATGGTTTTGAAGTTCTTAAAATTGGCAAATTTCTTGATAAAATGACGTAGATCAAGACTTTATAACAGATATATAACCAAAAAAGGGAGATCAATCCTCCCCTCTATTTTTGGCCAAGAGACACCCAAAGGAAAAATCTTCATCATCCTTCAAACAGCAAAGTCGAGTGTAGAGAGGAGGTTTCATCGCCAGAGCGATAAGCATTCAGTTATATTCATTCTTCATTTTTAATTTTCTTCAATTTTTTTCAAATACAAGGAGGAAAATTCCTCAAAAGATTGGATTGATGTGTAGAGTCAACTAACTTGCTTGGAGCATTGTAGACTTCCCCTTTCAGTAAAACAATGAAAATTTGATGATGGAATATGTTATTCTCTAAATTGACATATCTTTTTTCAACTAGTGCTACTTGTATACGCTACCAATGGAGTATGGAAAACTTGTATAGGTGGCAAACACTTCGGATTTTCTTTCTTTAGATGATAAGAATTTCTTATTAATTAATAACTTCAATGAACAATCCATCATATAGATCAACTATTAAGAAAATTATATTAAGGAATCCTCAACTTTTTTGGTGTTTTCGATCAATTTGGTGTTATTTTAAAAATTATTTAGCACTTTGGTTCCATTTTGAAACTTTTTACCAATTTGAGGTGGTTTTTGCCACGTGGTAACCATCCCAATTTTTTAAATATTTTCTAGCTGGCATGGAAGCCACTACTCCATGTCTTGCATTTGGTGGCGCCACATAGACTTGTGCCTCTGCGAAGGTTCTAAATCACAGTCAGTATCAAGTATTGTGGTCGCGACAAAACGATAGCGGGAGCGGCCGAAACCGCATTAGACCGCTATCACAGAGTGAATGTGAATCACGGGAGAAAAACACAACGGGATGGCGTTGCGGTCGTTACAGACGATATGTCACCATTTCGTCCGCAACGAAAATGTCGCATCTGGAGTCGCCGTCACATCCGGAGTCACTGCACGCATCAGATGCCGCTACCGCCGCTCGAACCAGCATCACCGCCACCAAGCACGACTAGAGTATGCCGTCGCTGTCGCTCGTAGCAGATCCGTCGCAGACCCACAGCCTCCAGGATTAGTCGCCGCCGTCGCACCATAACTGAGTGAGATCCTTCTCCATCGCTGTTGTGTAGATGTAGATGAGTAATCTGTAGATCTAAATTCTAGAGTTGCTGAGTGAGGTGGGGAAGAAACAAAAACTTTTGTAGGGAAGGAGGTAGGGATAGAGAGAGACACAGAGATGAGTGGAGAAGGAGGTGAAAGAATTAGGTTATTTTCTAGATGGTTCTGTGACATGTCAAATGTATATAGTTTTTTTTTTCTAAAAAAAACAATAAATTTTAGTTTAAATTAGGTTAATTGATCTGCTTAATAAAAATAAAAAACCTTAAATATTTTAAATTGTAATCTATTTCTAAACCTTATTTTTATTGGTGTATATTTTTTTTCATTGTGCTATTTTTAATTTGCCACTTATTAACATATAGCTGCTAATTTAGTTATATTTAAACATAGTCTAATTAATTTTTTACTTTTTTTTATAAAATTAATTTTTTACTTTGGGTATCTCATAATAATAATGAAAAAATATAAACTATAGCTATTATTGATTGTACAGTAAAATGATAATTTTTGTGTAATTTGTGCAAGGTTGTGATCACTTCACGCCGCAATGACCGCAATCTGCATCGCAGCATCCACAATACAAAAACTGCAACGTGACCAAAACCGTGACTGCGATTTAGAACCTTGACATCTGCCTTTTAAAAAAACGCTTGAAATGTGGTACTTCCAAATTGGATGGGCTCAATTTTTTCGAAAAACAAAATTTGCAACTTTGATAGACGTGTGCCATGTGGCACAACCCCCGTGGCAGTGCCGAGTCCATGTGGTACCTCAAGTGGCGCCGATCCCCTGCGGGTGCATCTTATGGGGCAAGCGAGGTGCCCCATTTATTTTAAATTAAAGGCCACCCTGATGTCCCATTAAAGAAGAATCTAATTAACTAAGTCTTCACCGTTGTATTAATCTTTATAGTGCTTATTAACATAATATATAAAATCATCTGTCAGAGTACCAATTGCCCCACCAGTAGGGCACATAGTAAAAGATCACTATACTCTGAAAGGTAAAGCAAAGATACATATAAACATGATAGAAGAAGAAGACCCTCAAAACTACCCAGCCTCATATAGACTCACATGCTATAGATGCACCAGCTGATGCCATATCATCAGTGATATAGGCATCTGGAACTACCATTTCCCTCACCGCATCGATGCTTGTGAACCCTTGGCTGCCAAGCCGACTCCTCTCTACCGGTCACTATGATCTTCCGTCGCTGGCATGACTGTATGTACTGCATATACATGCGACTTGATCCTCGATAGACCATCCCGCGTCTACTAGAAGCATCTGAGTTCTGGAAATTGTTCCACCTATCCTCCAGGAATTCTCTGGGACGAGGTGGTTGAGTATTGCAACACCATGTTTCTCACCTCTTGACCGATAATTATATTTTATATTTTTAACGAGGATCCAGAAAATGATTTTGAGGAAAACAAAATAATGTTTACAACCTGCTATATCAAAGGAAGTTACAATGCAATTTTGGGTTTAAAACTCAAAGTGAAACTGGTTTTGCGTTTGCTAACATGAGTATAATTTTATACCTGAGAAAACCCTAATTTATCCGGAAACTATAAAGTTTCAGATTTTATCATTATTTCAGTGATAAAGTCTATTTATAAATTTTCCCTCAAAATAAAATATTATATTTTATGCGGGTGAATTTTGTCGAGAAACGCACAAAAACCTAATCGAGTAAACAATGGAACTGGATACAGATCTACAGAGGTAAGCCGAGAGGATAAGACTGTGAGTCAGGTATGCCAACTCATATAGTGATGCACACTATGATGTCATCAAGTGTAATGATGACTATCCATGAGAATATCTTAGGAAACTATCTTATTTTCAATTAAAGTGACCTTTTTGCCCTTGGACCTTTTTATGAATTCCTTGCATGTCCCACAATATTTTGAACAAGTTTGACCTCCTTTGCTCCTTGATATACACGTCCTACTCCACCCATCTTTCATTTTCAAATTTTCATACTTGGCATTGTTTCATGAAAACAAAATGCTTTCCTTCCCTTCTTCCATAGTTCGGCCACCACCATGTCCTCACCTTCCAATTACTCTCTTGAAAAACCAAGAGCATATCCAAGATCTCATAAACATTCTAAATCTAAGCTATCTCACACAAATTTCCATTTCAAGCAAGTTTAAGAAATGTGTTTCATAGGCCATTTTCGGTCAAGCTTCCTAGAGAAGCATCCAATCCTTATCTCAACATTCCAACTATATATTCTTACTCCCCTTGACAATCTAGAGACAAGTTATTTTACACAAAATTTTGTTTAGAGCTCTCTAGAAAAATGGGTTTTCTAGGACTCATGAACTTTGTTCATCATTTCTCATCAACCAAGGGGTAATCTCTCTTGCCTCTAGTTAGTAACTTTGTTCTTTGTTTCATTAGCTTCATATATATGTAATTTATTTCAAGTTACATATTCTTGACAATTCATGAATTAATTCATAGAAAATTGCATGAATTGATTCTTGGACTTCTGATAATTTTCCTAGCCTAGTTATGACCTTTTCATAATGTATGTCTAATATTGAAATGAACAAAAATTCCTAACTAAAAATCATTGTTTGTCCAATAGCACCTAGGGTTTGGGTAGTCATGGTTTTGTTTGTCTTAACTTGTTTTGTGTTGATTGAATGAAGGTTATGATGTTGGAGTTAGTTTGGTGTGGCTTGTGGTTGAGGTTGGACCTTGTGGCATTATGGAGAAAAGAGGGTCAACTTGCATTTTTGAGAGCTACAAGAGGTAGGGGGGAGTGAACCACATCACATCATATTGGTGGGTGTGAAAGTGGCTTATTTTTTGTTGTTGTGGAAACCCTAAACCAAGGGTCATCCATTGGGTCTATTTGATCCTTTGTGTGGACATGGTTGTATAATTTTTTTATGGCTTGATTTATGTTCTAGTTATGGTTGTGTGTTGAGAAATTGGTTTATGGCATGTTGAAAACCTCACTTTGTTAATTGGATCAAAGTGAGGATTTTAATACTTGGTTATTGAAATTAAATTGGTTACTGTAATTATTTGACATAACATGATACGTTGGTGCATATGCATTATTGTGAGATTGTTTAGTGAAGTGTAATCTTCACTTTAGTTGTGATTGGCTTTTGTCCAAGTATAAATGAAAATGGGAGTTTAACTCCAATCCTTGAAACTAAAGAGGTTTTACAACCTTTAAGTGGGGATATGAACAATAAAACCAAAAAGGAAAAAAGTGAGTTTTAAACAATGTTTTAGAACTTTGATTTTAGACCAAGAGTTTTATAAATGGTTTGAGAAATATTTTGATCTTACTATACGTTTTGAATTGTATGAATGGTGTTTTAGAAATTAAAGAAATAAGTATTTTAAGTATCAATGGAACCAAGAAGAAAGTGTCATTTTCCAAACTATTTTTACAGTGTTTAGAACTGTCTTGGGATGTTCAAATGGTTTCAAAATGGTTTTGATCTTAGTTTAGGCTATGGAGGAAAAAAATTATGTTTTAAGGGACAATGAAATTGAGTTTTCAAGAGTTCGAAATGGTAAAATGGACCAAAAGTAAATAATTTGACCAACATTGTTTTCATGAGTTTCAAACTGTTGTGACACTTAACTAAGTATCCCCAGGTCCCGAAATGAATCCTTAACTGTTAGGACTCAAGAACCAATGAAAAGGAATTACCCGATTTTCAAACTTAGAGGCATTCGGCCAAATTTTAGGACTTTTGAGTAAAATGTCATTCGAGACCTTAACTTAGTATCTTAGTACCTTAAAATTAGTATTAGAACCTAGTTAAGTGATGGTTTTGAGTGAAAGAAGCTTATTTTGAAAGTTTCGGGGTTTCAGCCCTAAATCAAGTGAAAGGGGAAAGTCGTCTTTCAATAATTTTACGGGGTTTGAAATATTGTTTTGAGGGATTTTGTACCATGGTACCCGTGTGGCAATATTACTTCAAAATGATTTGGTTTTAATCAAAGGGTTTTGGTTTTGGACAAAAGAAGCTTTGGTCTCTAAGACTAGTATTACAAGTTAAATGGAAAGCCTAAGTCGAGAATGGCGTAATGAAAACAAGGATTTAATAATTATGACTCATGGTGGAACAAGACCATATGTCATAAATCAAGCGCGATTCACTCATCCTTACATCCATAATACTTAACTACAAAGAGTATTTTAAGGTTACTTGCTCGACAAGTAATCCCGTTTGATTGGACTTAAAGAGGCATACAGAGTTGGTGATGAATGACCAACATTCATAATGTATTAAATCGTTGAAACATGGATAATCCAACGAGGGGTGATTCCCAACAGGTTGGTACTGTTTGCTTTTACTATAGAATGACTTTTTGATTTCCGTAAGGAACCTAGAAATTTATCTGGTGGATAAATATGAACGCACACGCCGTTATCGGATTGATTCAAATGAATTTTTCAGCAAGGCCTTTGCGTCTAGGAAATGGGCTTACATGTCTGTGTGCATGCGGACGTGCTAGTGACAATCTTCAATGGTATTGGGAATGGTAAGGGTAGGAAGGTCACGGATGTCCAGTTGGTGATTCTTCTTGGTCGTGGCATTCCATACAATACACTAACATCTACAACTAGATGATAGCCAGTCCAGGTTATTAAGATTGTTTCATAATTAGTTCTAATTCCACATGTGACTGTTATTATTGATTCGCACACGATGCCAATATCGACAATTGTGAAACATGAGCTCTAACCACTCCTTCAGATCTTCCTTGAGGCTGTGTAGGTATGGGACTATGCAGTTTCAATCAGTTACCTCTGTTCTCGTGTCTTTGTGAACTAACAGTGTCCAATCATGCTTTGACGAGTTTATGACCATGTTGATATTGCATACTACTGGTTATATGTGTATGCATTCTTTGTTACTTGTATATATATATATATATATATATATATGGATGAGATATATATGTTAACATGGACATGAATATATGTTATGTTGTGTCGTGCTATTTTCATATCTGCCATATCTGGCGATGTTTGGAAATCTCAGCTCCTTATTTTATATTGCTTATATTGACCGGCTTGTGCCTTCTGTTGTCTTCTAAGAAGTCTGTGAGGTCGAGATGTCGCTTGGGTAATTCACCGGGAGTGTTGAGTTCGAGCATGAGGGTAGTATGGGGGAGATATGGAGGATATCTTTTCTGGCATTTAGATGGTCCCATAAGATGATGCTTTGTTCATGTCATGACCGAACTTCCTCTCTTTGAGTTGGGTATGACTGTCGTTAGTTTATGGGCCATGACTATTCCTCGGGAAGGGAAAAGGGGATTAATCCAAGGGCTACATTCGTAGGGCTCCAGTAGTGTCTTCGGTGATGCTGTCGTTAGTGGGCTCAAATAGAGTCTCCACTAGACCTCGCTAGTTAGGTTTGTCCTTCTCACGAGGTACGAGAAGGGTTTGTCTTTTATGTTTCAGTTTGGCCAGCTTGGTATTTATAAGAATTAGTGTTATTGTTTATGGAGTTATGACTCCAAGTATCTTATATTTTAGGAGTTGCGTCTCCATATCTCTATTCTAGGTCTGTATATCTCTATGTTTTCTGTTTATGAGTCAAGTTGGGTTTTTATGTAAATGATTTTCGAATTTATAACCTTCATTATGATTATGAAATATTTTTATTGTACATTTACCTTATTCCAAGCATTTATATTTATGTCTTGCGATCAAGAAAATTTACCATGTTATATTAAATGAAATTTTAATTAACCCACTTTTCGGCCTTAAAATGTCTTGAATAATGTAGTGCTCGAGAAAGGCGTTACAGGTACCAAATCAGTGAAGCTAGGAATCGGTGCGTTATCTGGAATGGGCTGATAAGAGTACACATGGGGCCTCCTCAATTTCTGATATAGAGGCTGACAGGTCCTACATACACCGTAAAGAACTTGGAATGATCTATCTGCTAGCCATCTGGTTCATGACAGATCACCTCAACGTCGCCCAAGCCCGGGATCCTGGGTGGTTGGGCAAGCAGATGGTTCCAGGGCACCGTCCTGCTTGAACTCTGACTCTTATGAACGTAAACATAGACACAAAAGATGCAAAGGGAGATAAGAAAAACAACAATCATCATAAAAAGGGATGAGGCAACATAGAATAACAAGTTATGCACACATCACATATATCACATACAACAATCTATCGGGTCATACTTTCACATTCATCCTCAAAATCACATCTCTCTGATAAAAACTTCTAAGGAGTATCACTCCTATGCATATCGACCGATTACTCTCACCTGGGAGTACTGACTCCCCAAGACATTTTCTCTTAAGAGCATTACTTGCTCAAAGAACGTCAGTTTGTTTTTCTAGGTAACCCTTCCGCTCGTCATGATCAATGATAGTGCATCCACCTATGAGCTCAATTCCAATAGGGTTTCTTGGTCGCCTTGGAATGTCCACCTGCGACTAGAATACTCAGGACCCAGACATTGAGATAATCGAGTTCCAGCGGAGATCACGACATAATATGTAAAAATTACTAGCCACTGTAAATAAATTCGAGCCTGATTACATCCCCAAGGTCCCCCAGACCGTCCCTTTTTCATTTCGTACCCGCACTCGGGTACACAAACCTTGCATGACTCCCTGTCATACGGCTCGCCACTTTGGCAACTATGTAATGCACACACATCACAAGTGGATACTAGTATATTCACACATAACAGATGAGAGTGATTACACCTCATATTTGTTTATAATTTTGCATGCATTTTCATGTAGTTTATGCATTTTTAATTTGATTTTTGTTAATTTTAATCTTGGAACGGATAAGGCGGTTTTGTGGTGTTGTTTTGCAGGAATTAAGGGTAAGATGCTCAGGATTGACCATGATGGAGCTTGGATGAAGACGGAGCTTTAAAAGTGAAGAAAATGAGCCAAACAGAGCCCATCACGGCCTAGCCGTGATGACCATCACGGCCATGATCAAGCAAAACTGAAAGGAAAAGAAGGCAAAAGTCAGAATTGGTCATGGGCCTAGCCGTGATGTCCATCACGGCCGTGACCTGTCACTGAACCAGACCCTCAACAGGCAGAACTGATCATGGCCTAGCCGTGATGACCATCACGGCCGTGACAGACCAAAAATTGAAGAAGCGCCCAAGGCAGAATCCATCACGGCCTGGCCGTGATGACCATCACGGTCGTGACGCGTGTTACTTGGATCAAAAGCAACTGATTTGGATCTAATTTGTGTTATATTGGGATTCAAACTTCCCAAATCTATAAATAAGGCATCTGATCAGAGGCAAAGGAGGACTTTTGGGGCTGCTACTCTTAGGCTATAATTTAGGATCTCTCTTCTTCTTCCTCCTCTCTTTTCTGATTTTTATTTTCATGTTGTTGTTAACCAAGCTTGTCATCACCATGACAAGGCTTGAGTAGTAGTTTAATTTCTAGGGATTGGGGCTATGCCCAAGGTTTGTTTATGGCAATGAATTGATGTTTTATCTTTGTTAATTGAGATTTTGCTTTAGATCTGATTTCTAGTGTTTTAATTACTTGTAAATGCAGTGCGCTTATTTGCATGTCGTAGACATTCTAAGGAGGAACCTAGCGGCGAACTTAGGTGTCGGATCTATAGAGTCGGACTTAGGACTGAAATCACGAGAGTTAGAAGCCATCCTTCGAGGATTAACGAATTGTCATGAAGCGCAAAGGATCCAATCTAAATTCGGCGCCACGAGAGTAGGGGTTGGTTTAATTGGGCACGGTTTTTGTAACCCGAGAGGGAGCTTAAACTATTTGAGGATAAATTCTCCTTCAAGGCATTCTCGATAATTAACAAGGGTTAATCAATTTAGTAACATAAACGATCTTGTTGGTCACCCAAATCCCTAGGAACCCATCTAGATCTGAAAAACCATAAATAGATTTACTTTCTGTTTACTTGATTCTGATTCTGATTTATCTCTTATTTCATATATCAAAACCTTTTCAAAAATATTTCTTTATAGTCCAGTTTTAATCTATTTGATAATTAGTTGTGATTCGAGATCACGGTCTCTGTGGGATCGATATCTTTTTATTACTTGGCGACAATCCGGTACACTTGCCGGATCGCACGATGTGCACTCGCACGACATCAAGTTTTTGGCACCGTTGCTGGGGACTGTGTTTCCTCGAATCTCAATTTAATTTTTAAATTGATTTTTCTGGACCTTTTCTTTGTTTCTTTTTAACTGATTTTTGTTATTATATATAAAAAAATTTCTTCTTTTCCTTCTATAGTGTCTATCTCTCTGTTTTTATGCAAAGATCCCTAAGTCTTGGAAACCTTGGTGAGGTCGATCCCGAAATCGAAAGGACCTTTCATTGACGTAGGAGACTACAAAGTGAGAGAGAAAGGTTGGTTCCCATTCCACTCATGGCGAATCTACCAGATACGAAACCATTGAAGGACTACACAGCCCCAAATGCTAGGGGTTTAAGAACTGGGATTGCTAGGCCAGAGATCGAGGAGGAGAATTACACTATACCGCCTATGCTCATTAACATGATTAGGCAGCATCAATTTGGACGATTGCCCTCGGAGGACCCGACTGATCACGTGGAGACATTCTTGGAGTTCACCGATGCAATTAGAATTCATGGTGCCCCGATTGATGCTATTCACTTGAGGTTATTCCCCTCATCTCTAACTGGAAAAGCAAAAGCTTGGCTGAAACAAGTGCCCGCTAACACCTTGTCGACTTGGGACCAACTGGAGCAGGCGTTCTTGGAGAAATTCTTCCCTCCTTCCAAGACGGCCTACATAAGAACCCAGATCACCGGCTTCTTCCAAAAGGACGGAGAATGCTTATCCGAAGCTTGGGATCGCTACAAGGGATTACTGGAGTCTTGCCCACATCATGGACTCGAGAAGTGGTTATTAGTGCACACCTTCTACAACGGATTGGATTACTCTTCGAAGGTATCACTTGATTCCGCAGCTGGTGGAGCCTTTATGAATAGGCCTTTGACTGAGGCATTCAACATCATTGAAAACGTGGCCACCAACTACCACCAATAGGGTTCATAAAGAGGTAATAACCTGAACAAGATTTCGGGGGGTAAGTTTGAAATAAATAGCACTAATCTTATAATGTCAAAAATAGACTTACTGAATAAATGTTTTGATCAGCTTGAACGGGCTAATGTGAGTGCAATAGGTGCTACTAACATTGTTTGTGAGATTTGTGGAATGCAGGGACATGACATAATGGAGTGCCCACGTGGTATTGCTCATGGATCCGACGCTTCGGGGGAACAAGTGAACTCTTGTCACAACTTCTACGACACGAACCTGAAGTTGCCCAATTATGCTCCCCCGAATCCTTACAACCAAGGAAGGAAGAACAACCCTTACCTCTCGTACGGGAACTACAGCAATACGCTGAACCATGAGTTCCAAGAAGGCCAAGGTAATAGGAAACCCGCAGTGGGGTATCCTCAGGTACAGAAGTCTAAACTCGAGTCTTTACTGGAAAGTTTTGTTGAAACTCAAACAAAACAAAATGAAGAGTTTAGACAACAAGGTAGGGCAGTAAACGAGGCAATAAAAGAGCTAGCATCTAAGGTAGATAACTTAGCCATTCATAACAAGATGCTAGAAACTCAGATTGCCCAACAGGCCAGCACATACTCTAGACCTAAGGGTATGTTCCCGGGCCAACCCGAAGCTAATCCCAACGAACATTGTAATGCCATATACTTGAGGGATGATGAGCTTGGGGTGGTTGAAAAAGATGTGGAACCAGAGGAGGACATGAGCAAAGAGGAAGAGACAGAGCCAAAATACGTGCCTCCACCACCATACCAACCCCCAATACCTTTCCCATAAAGGTTGGTCAAGAAAAAGCTAGTAGATATAGAAACTAGAATGCCTCCTAAGCTAAAAGACCCAGGTAGTTTCTCTATCGCTTGCTCAATTGAAAATGTACAAATAGACCAAGCCTTATGTGACTTAGGGGCTAGTGCGAGCTTGATGCCGCTCTCTGGAACCAAAGAGTTGAGTCCATTAAAATTCTCCTTACAATTTGCGGATGGCTCAACTAGAACTCCTCTAGGCATACTAGAGAATGTTCCTGTAAAGGTAGGGAAATTATTCATCCCTACCGATTTCCTGGTATTGGATATGAAAGTGAATTCTGAATTCTCCATCATTTTAGGAAGGCCATTCTTGGCCACCACTGGAGCAATAATAGACATAAGGAATGGCAAACTGTCTCTGAATGTAGAGGAAGGTAGGGTAAATTTTAAATTGACTAACTCATATAACAAACCTCCTTTTGTGAGTCATGTGTGCAGGATCGATATAACGTCTCCAGTGGTAAAGGAAGAGATCAACATGGAAGCAACCCCGAAGATTTGCATGGCGAATGATGCATCCAGTGGTGATGAAGCTGCTCATCATGTGGAAACAAAACTTCCGCAGGGAGGGAGTAAGGCCATGAAGCTTAAAATGAAAAGAGCGAAAGCAGGCGCAATTGGCCATATGAGCGGAATCGGCTCTTTGAAGGACTCCCACGGAAGAGAAGTGTTCCTGCACTTCTCACGCCAAGCCGACCCGGTTGATTGAAGGAAGTATGGTTAAGCTTAGGGACAGTAAATAAGCGCTTCTTGGGAGGCAACCCAAGTTTTCTTTCCCTTTTCCATTTGTTTTTGAATTTAACTCTTGAATAATTTGAGAAGATCAAGAGGAAAAAAAACATAAATTAATAGATTTGTCAAGTGTTTTCAGGTCAAGAAAGAAGGAAGAGCAAAAAGGGCAGGGACTAACAAAGTCAGAAGTCATCACGCCCAGGCCGTGACAGTGGTCACGGCCGTGATGAGCTAACTCAAGAAGTCAGAAAGGATCACGTCCTAGCCGTGGCATCCATCACGGGCATGATGAGAAGGACCATAAGATCAGAGAGTATCACGGCCAAGCCGTGATATAGGTCACGGCCGTGACAGGACAGCTCCTGAAGACCAGAATTGATCACGGCCTGCCCGTGATACACATCACGGTCGTGATACATTTTCCAACAGGTTTTTGACTGACATGTGAGCCAACATCCGCTACCACCTCAGTGAGTTGTTCCAATTTTTCTCCTCTCTCCGACTTGATTATTTACATTGGAGACAATGTAAATCTTTAAGCTTGGGGTAGGGGTATTTTTGAATTTTTGCATTTTTCATGTTGCATTCATATAGGCATAGTTTTACATGATCACGTGATTAGATTGCCCCCTTGCTTAGAGTTTGCATCCAATTGTGAGAACTTGGTGCCAAATAAATTGAGATATTGAATTTTTGAACCCAATTTTTTATTCTTGTGATAAGGCTAAAAATAAAAATTCTTGAGATGATCTTTCAATAGTTGATAATTAGCATGTGGTTATCTAGATTTGTGTTTCTCATTGATGTTAAACTACTAAATGTGAGATGGTGAGCCAGGGGTACTCACTAAATCTACCCCATTCTTTGTGATAGAGTGTTTTATTCCTCTTGGATTGTATTCTCTAGAACTTGACTTGAAACCGTTTTGAAACTTAGAAATTTTTGAAAACATATTTGAAAATGATTGAGGCACTAGGTATTTTTCCGGTTACCTGAGCTTTGATTGATTAAATGTTACCCCTTAGTTGCCCAATTTTGAGCCTAAAAAAAAGAGAATAAAATACTTTTCTTGGTACCTTGAATTACTTTGATAAATAATGCTTGGTATGGAACCTTTTAAAGTATTACAAAAAGGGTAAAAAGGTAGTTGAAAAAAATAAAAGGTATGGGATGAGAAAGTTAAAAAATATTCCTTCTGAACTGAAAATCTCCCTTTCTCCAAATAAAGTAAATAAAAAATAAACAAAAAAAAAGGAGAAGGGGATGACAAAAAGAAAGAGAGAAATAAAATAAAAAGAAGGAAAGAAAGGTGGAAAGTGAACAAAAGCCCAAAAAGGTATTTTAGAAGGTGTCATGGTTTGCAATGTTTGATATTTTGTTTAGCCTTCTTGAATTTCCTTTTCTTGATTTCCCCCACCTAACGATTAATCCCATGGCCCCATTACAACCAGAATAAAGACCTCTTGATTCTTTTGTGTTTTCATTAATAAAGTGGAGATTTGGTTAATAGTCAAGCCTATGGTAGAATACCTTCCTTGAGGAAATTGAGCGAATTGTCATATTCCCTTAAACACTTGAGTGAGGTGAGAGGAGTGACCGAATCAGTGAGAATATGAATTAAGGGACCTAAGCTTCTAATTGGACTTGAAATTGATTGTCTCTAGGTTTCTTATTTGAATAAGCCTGTTACTTGGATTAGCTACTCGGGTTCTTGGTTCACTATCCACGCTCTAATTATTTATATCTTCTAGCCTTGGTGATTGCTTGAGGACAAGCAAAATCTTAAGCTTGGGGTGATTTGATGAGTGTGATTATACCTCATATTTGTCTATCATTTTGCATGCATTTTCATGT
Organism: Sophora flavescens; assembly: GCA_030762895.1. Classification (NCBI taxonomy): domain Eukaryota; kingdom Viridiplantae; phylum Streptophyta; class Magnoliopsida; order Fabales; family Fabaceae; genus Sophora; species Sophora flavescens. The sequence continues at coordinate 146,016,201 of CM061064.1, forward strand.
AGTTTATGCATTTTTAATTTGATTTTTGTTAGCTTTTATCTTGGAACGGGTAAGGCGGTTTTGTGGTGTTGTTTTGCAGGAATTAAGGGTAAGATGCTCAGGATTGACCATGATGGAGCTTGGATGAAGATGGAGCTTTAAAAGTGAAGAAAATGAGCCAAACAGAGCCCATCACGACCTAGCCGTGATGACCATCACGGCCATGATCGAGCAAAACTGAAAGGAAAAGAAGGCAAAAGTCAGAACTGGTCACGGCCATGACCTGTCAACTGAACCAGACCCTCAACAGGCAGAAATGATCACGGCCTAGCCGTGATGAACATCACGGCCGTGACAGACCAAAAGTTGAAGAAGCGCCCAAGACAGAATTCATCACAGTCGATGCGTGTTACTTGGATCAGAAGCAATCGATTTGGATCTAATTTGTGTTATATTGGGATTCAAACTTCCCAAATCTATAAATAGGGCATCTGATCAGAGGCAAAGGAGGAATTTTGGGGCTGCTACTCTTAGGCTATAATTTAGGATCTCTCTTCTTCTTCCTCCTCTCTTTTCTGATTTTTATTTTCATGTTGTTGTTAACCAAGCTTGTCATCACCATGACAGGGCTTGAGTAGTAGTTTAATTTCTAGGGATTGGGGCTATGCCCAAGGTTTGTTTATGGAAATGAATTGATGTTTTATCTTTGTTAATTGCGATTTTGCTTTAGATTTGATTTCTAGTGTTTTAATTACTTGTAAATCTGGTGCGCGCTTATTTGCATGTCGTAGACATTCTAAGGAGGAACCTAGCGGTGAACTTAGGTGTCGGATCTATAGAGTCGGACTTAGGACTGAAATCACGAGAGTTAGAAGCCGTCCTTAGAGGATTAACGAATTGTCACGAAACTCAAAGGGTCCAATCTAAATTCGACTGCCACGAGAGTAGGGGTTGGTTTAATTGGGCACGGTTTTTGCAACCCGAGAGGGAGCTTAAACTATTTGAGGATAAATTCGCCTTCAAGGCATTCTCGATAATTAACAAGGGTTAATCAATTTAGTAACATAAACGATCATGTTGGTCACCCAAATCCCTAGGAACCCATCTAGATCTGAAAAACCATAAATAGATTTACTTTCTGTTTACTTGATTCTGATTTATCTCTTATTTCATATATCAAAACCTTTTCAAAAATCTTTCTTTATAGTCCAGTTTTAATCGATTTGATAATTAGTTGTGATTCGAGATCACGGTCTGTGGGATCGATATCTTTTTATTACTTTGCGACAATCCGGTACACTTGCCGGATCGCACGATGTGCACTCGCACGACATCAATAACCACATTCATGATGCCAATACGTCCACAATCTCATCTTGGTGCTCATACACCACAATCTCATAACTTTACTCTCAGTGTACTATCACGGTTTCAACTTAGGCTTCTAACACATCATAAACAACCATCTCTTTGACTATATATATATATATATATATATAACAACACAAATCAACATACTAAGCATACATATCACTGTCAAGCATAGCAACCAGTAAATCAAACACATCATCATGCTCATCAGTCAACCCCAATTAATGTTCGTCTAACCTAGGGTCTCGTCCTATCGTCAACAAACCTATAATGACTAAACCCTAACTGGTACCACCGAGAAGTTTCTGTTAAGTCTAAAGTTTTGACATCTCTAATTTTGATGAATCCAAACATTGGTGTTAAATGATTTTAATTTGAACTATTTGAAATCTACTATTAAGTGTATTAATTGTGAAAGAAAATAAATGTTTTAAATAGATAGCATTAAGTAAAACGAAGCGTCTGATATTAAATCATACGTATGAGTTTACTTATCAATGGGTCTGACTGGAAACTCAGCAACAACTCCTTACGCAAATGTGTCTGATCAATCAAAATATCTGGAAGCGCATATCTGTATCCTCATTTGGAGTCAAGCATATTCCTTCACATATTTAAATCTAAGAACGCTGACCCAAGTACAAAAAGCATAAATCATAAATCACCTGCTACAAATTCTTTTTGTTGCAACAAGCTAAGGCACTTTACGTGGCCATATACCAAGGTTGCACAAATAAGGAAAGCCGTGTTGCCCAAGCCTGAAAAGCAACTGCACCTACTTTGATATACGTTGTACTTTGATAAAGCAATGAAAAGAAGTACGTTCACCTTGTCTTGAAGCTCTCCAACGTTCATAAACATTAAATGGAGGAACAAAACAATTCTTTGGCATTTATGAATGAAAGAACAAAAACCTTATTCATCTGAAGAATGTCTCACAACGAATTTATAACTGATGACTACAAAATGAAGACTTTGAAGGATGTCTGAAAATAATTATTCAAAACAAATAACTGAAAGCATTCGATACTTGCCTCACATTCAAAGGTCTTAAATTCTTTCATTCTTCTATGAACACTTCTCTGCTCAATCATTTGTATATATTGAGAAGCAATTTATGCAATCATACCAACCTTATTTCATATTCACTCTTTGAGTGTTATCTCGGTTGACTTGCAAAGTTTTAAATCTTGAATCTGCTGCTTCATTAAATCTTATCTCTTGTACAGCCTGAAGAGGCTAGCATTAAAGAATACTTGTTTAGGAGTCTAGAGAGGCTAGGTGTGCAAACAATACTTGAAGGAGCCTGAAGAGTCTAGGTGTGTAAATTATACTTGTTTGTAACCTGATCAGTTATAGTGGAAACACTTGGTCAAACCAAGGACTGGACGTAGCCTAAGGTTTAGGGTGAACCAGTATAAATCTGTGTTAACCTTTCTTATCACTATCCTCTTTAAGTTTGATTTATATATTTTATTGTGATAACAAGGGTTAAAATTGTTAACCCTTAAGCAAATCTTTCTTTGTTATTCTGTCTCAAATGCTTCTAAGTGTCTGATACTTGTTCTTATGTTTTCGAAAAGTTTAAATAAAACACAATTCAACCCCCTTCTCGTGTTTTCATCTGTTCATTTCATTTTCGAATGGGGTTTAGTTATTATCTATTACTCGACTACTAGTAGGGTTTAGGGTACTCTACACACACAAAATAACACATTACACTACGCTTGCCACCCCAAAGATTGTGGTTACTTTCTCCCCATCTTATAGACTTGCGCGCACTTGCTCTAATCTCCAAAGACCACGTTCGCCTCCCAATACCTTGCTACCACTCACCCAAAGGGAGCTCCTCGATGCTCCAAAATTTTTCCTAACACAGAAACATCATGCATGCAATGTCATTAACCCTAATCTTGCTTGAAAACCACAATCGAAGCAATAAATTGTGAAAGAACGAGGGGAAAGGATGAAGAATGCTAATGTTGACATTATCGATGTGCCGACATGTTAGGGATCCAAGCTTACCTCAATTTAATCATGGAATCGAGCACATAAATTCGAAGTACTATTTGACCTTTTGACATGGGTTGATGACTTGGTGGACCAAAAATGGTCATCTGACTAGATGGCTTGACACCTGGTGTCAGCCTACCACGTCGATACTCTTTTTTCCAAAATGGTTTATTTCATTGAAACTTGTTCCTCATGGAATTATAATGAAATTTAGGATGCATGACCACTACGGAGTTTTAAAACCATTTGTCCACTAACGTAGGTAAAAGAGGTACTCTTGTCATAACTCGCATTACTTGTCTTCCTAGAGGGTTATTACTATCGACTGATTCCTTGGGGATGCATGAAACCATGCTCCCTTTGGATTAGGTATATAGCTAGGCCTTGGTTGAGGTGGATACCGAACTTATCGATGGTAGATGTTTCGACTACCAAATGAGTCATTCCTACCCCGAGCGCCATTCGACTAGGCCCGACTCTCCGGATGATATGACTTCGTTTGACTCTAAGGGTGATACCATGATGGAATCTCGTTCCTTTGCTTTCTACGCAACAACATCATCAAAGAATCCAGCACATCTTGGGAAAACTTTGACCCTACCATCAACATTCTTTCTTGCCAGGAAAGCTTCAAGTGACTCCCCTTGCTTCGGGTAAATGCCAAAGGAATTAGACGAATTCACTTTGACCTGTTGCTTTGCTTTTACATTGATCATGTCAATATTGAAAGGAATTTGGCCACCAACTTTATCTACTTCACCGCTAAATGGTTGTGTGTCAACCTTCATATCTGGCTTCTTTTTATCCGCAAACTTCAATATCCCTTCCATTAGCCCTTTCTGTATAATGTCCCTAAAATGCATACATTCATTTGTAACATGACCAAATGTATTATGAAACTTACAATATCTTCGATCTTTAATCCCACTAGGTTTCAAATGCACAAGGTATCAAGCTGTTTTCCAATTTTGGTGCATTGCCCTACTTCTGGCCTCAATTGGAATCTATCCATCTCCTCAGTTGGTTGAGGTCTAAGATCATGTGCATATGTTCTTAGATCTAGCTCCACCGAACTAACCGGAATATGCTTGTTTTCCTCTACAAATTCAGCCACCTCTTTCTTAACCTTACTGGGTTTTAGTTTACAGACTCAGACTATACGAATAACATTATCGGGCCAATTTCTGGTCGATTCGAATAGTAATTACCTCGCCAACCAGAGAAGGAAATTTCATCATTAAGTGCGGTGTTGAAATAATAGTAGCTAACTCATTTATAGAAGCGAGGCCTATAAGGATATCGTAAGATGTCACATCATTTACTATCACGTACCTTACTGAAATGGTTTTGGATGTTTTGCCATCTCCAAAAATAGCCAGCTGATCTACATATCCTCACGGTAAGCACCTGCTCTCCTGAGAATCCAACAAGTTTGTGGTCATGATTCTTCACTGCATCCTTCGGTATCCCCAACTTTTTGAAAGTCGAATGGTACATGATGGCTATTGAGCTTCCTTGATCTAGAAATGTTCATTTGATTGAGAAATTTGCGAGTTCCACGGTGATCATGGTCGTGTCATCTTGATTGAGATCCACTCCACGAAAATCCTCGTCGGTGAATGTTATCGGGGGAGAGTTCTTCAGGGGTGCTCCATTAACAGTGTTGACACTTCGGATGGCTTTAAGGTGTCTTCTTTGAGCCAAATTAGTGGTTCCACCTGTCGCAACCAAAAATTGCGGCAGGAACAACGATCAAAAGAGATTTTAAGAAAAATGTAGAGTTGCCACCAATTTTATTAATTTAGGAAAAATTGGAAAACCTTTAAAAATGGTCTTTGGACCCAAGTTGAGTTCGAGAGTCGGTTACGAGTAGGGAAGGTGTTAAGCACCCTACAACGCCCATTCTACGAATGATACCTTGAATTAATTGTGCAAAATTAATAACTTAAATTATATATTTTACCCCAAAGATTATTTATACGAATAAAGAGATTACTAATTTATATTTTCACTAAAAAAGTTGAACCTGACGCATAGTCCATAGGGTATCACTAAATAATACAATTCATTATTTTAATTATTTACAATAAAAAATTAAAAAGAACACAAAAATAAATGGAAAATTTAATTTTGGCTTGACGGGATGATTGATCCCGCTCCTACGTATTCCATGTTGCAATGGAAAACTCAAAGCCACACGATTCTTTAGAAAATATTTTATTTGTTGGTTGATTTTAATTTTTATGAAAAAGGTTTTATTTATTTTATTTAAAAAGGTTTTTGATATATTTCATTTTTTTGTTTTTTATTTTTATCGAAAACTCCTATGCGATATAGAACATGGTAGGTACGTCCATAGACCTATTCCTCGTCTAATGAATTGAGTGTGAAACCTCTCTCAAAACAATATTAAAATTAATTTTCAAATGTTTTTTTCTTTTAAATTCTATTTATTTACTTTAGATTTTCCAAAAAAAAAAATACAAATGCCCTTTTTATTCATTTATCAGCCCAAACCTATTTAAAATTTGGTGAAACCTTATTTGGTTCGGGCCAACCAGCTAACTTATGTACCTATTAGCAAACCAATTTAAACATAATAAAATAAACAAAATAAAATAAATAAAATAATAAATAAACAAAATAAAATAAAAGATTAAAGTGAACGACTACAACATCAGAAAACAAATGAAGAGTTACGATCAGAATGAGCAAAGACTAGAACCCTTCTTCTTCACCTGTACACGCGAGACCAGAGCGAGGAACAATGGCGGCGGCGACGGCAAGCTTGGACCAACAACGATGCGGCTGCAGAGGAGGCGGTGCACCAACGGAGCTCACAACAGAGACAGCAGTGGGGTGGCGGATCTGGATCTGTACGAGCGACTCAGGCCTGCGTCCTCCAAGGAAACGGTGGCAGAGATCGGAGTTAGTCATGCGGCCACTTGACACAGAACAACGGCGGGTCTGTGGCTTACGGTGGAGGTCGTGGTGACGAGTTCAAGACCGGAACAGGGATGGAGGCTCGCGGCTAATGGCGTCTCGAAGCGATGACACTATTCTGGGAGGACGGCTGTGTCGCGGTGGCTTGAAATGGACTGGGTGGTGGTTCATGGTGTTCACGAAGGAGTAGGAGCAGTAGCGCCTCCTTATCTCTGTGTTTGTTTATTTTTTTTCTTATCTTCTTTCTATTTGTCGTTCCGCTCTCTCGGTATTTCTGCTTCAGAGATATTTTTGAATTTTTTCTCTCAATGTTGTTCCTCTATATTCTGTAGCCTCTCTTGTGATTTTATAATATCAAATTCGCTCTGATTTTATCCTACAAATATGCAAGGATTAAAATTTTAATCTCTGATTTGAAATAGAATCCAAACTGGTGAGCCTCATCTGCAAAAATCAAGGGATTTGCCAACTGGATTCAAATTCAAAATAATGTTGGAGGGAAGAAAAGGGTGGCTGCTAGGGTTTGTTGGAGGAGGATGAATGAAGGAAATAGGTTTGAGTAATGGGTTTGGCTGGTTTGGCCCAATAACAAAAATAAACCTAACTGATTAACATAAAATTAAAATCTTTTAATTATTTTTGTCTGTCATAAATTTTTTTTTTTTGATTTTTGGATAAATCAAAATAATATGGCAAAAAAAATATATATTTTTGTATTTTTCTATTCTTTGAATTCTTTTTATTTTTTTGAAATTTTTAGTGAAAACTAAAAAGATCCGGTCAAAATAGGGTGTTCACAGTGGCCCCTCTTTACTTGTTCATTACTAGAATACATGAAGAATGAGCGATTTTTCATGTGATAGTAATAAGGAATTAGTAAAGAAAATGAAGTCGCATTTTGGCCGGGATAGGAAACAGGTTGGAGAAAATTCAGCATTAAGCTTGAGAGCTCGAAAAATAAAAATGACAGCGAGCCTTAGATCCCGAAAATAAAATTAGCAGTGAGCCTTAGCTCGAAAAATAAATTTGCAGTGGGTCTCAGATCCCAAAAATAAAATTAGCGGTGAGCCTCAGAGCTCGAAAAATAAATTTGCAGTGGGTCTCAGATCCCAAATATAAATTAGCAGTGAGCCTCAGAGCTCGAAAAATAAATTTGCAGCGGGCCTCAGATCCCAAAAATAAAAATACCAGTGATCGTCAGAGCTCGAAAAAATAAATTTTCAGCGGGCCTCAAGCCAGAACAAGTGATCCATGAGCCTTGAAAATAAACCATTGAGTCAGAAAAATTTTATGATTGGGCCATGACCCGAGAATTTCATGCAGTGGACCTTGAGTCAAAACAGGTGAGTCATGAGCCTTAAAAATAGACCATTGAGTCAGAAATTTTTTTATGATTGGGCCATCACCCGAGAATTTCATGTAGTGGACAAGTGAGCCATGAGCCTTGAAAATAGACCATTGAGTCAAAAATTTTATGATTGGGCCATGACCTGAGAATTTCATACAGTGGACCTTGAGTCAAAACAGGTGAGCCTGGAGCCAAAACAAGCAAGCCATATGTGGGCCTTAAAAGTGGACCATTGAGTTAGAAAATTTTTATGATTGGGTCATGACTTGTGAATGCAATGGACCTAGAGTCAAAACAAATAAGCCATGAGCTTTAAAAATAGACCTTTGAGTCAGAAAAATTTTATGATTGGGCCATGACCTGAGAATGCAATAGACCTTGAGTCAAAACAAGTAAGCCATGAGCTTTAAAAAAATAGACCTTTGACTCAAAAAAAAAATGATTGGGCCATGACCCGAGAATGCAATACACCTTGAGTCGAAACAAGTAAGCCATGAGCTTTAAAAATAGACCTTTGAGTCAAAAAAATTTCATGATTAGGTCATGACCAGAGAATTCCATTGGACCTTGAGTCAAAACAAGTAAGCCATGAGCTTTAAAAATAGACCTTTGAGTCAGAAAATTTTTATGATTGGGCCATGACCTGAGAATGCAATGGACCTTGAGTCGAAACAAGTGAACCATGAGCCTGAAAATAGAGCCTTGAGCCAGAAAAATCTTATGAGTTGGGTCATGACCCGAGACTTATTAGAAATGGGGCTTGAGCCAAAATGAGTGAGTAGAGCCATGAGCCAAAAACAAAAACTTTTTTAATTGAGCCTTTACCTAAGAATTTCATGTTATGGCCTTTGAGCCGTTTTTTTTTTTTTTGTGAATTAGGTATTGAGCCTAAAAACATTTTGAAGTAGACCTTGAGGCAACAAAAGATGAATATGGCCATGAGCCAAAAACTTTTTTAGTTGGCCTTGGAGCCTGGAAGAAATGAGTCTCGTCACAACTTTTCTTTCTATGTTTTTTCTTCCCTTTTTCTCTTTTTTTTTCTTCTCTTTTTTTCTTTTTTTTCTTTTTTCTGTTTTCTTTTTTCCTTAATTTTTTCAAAACATCCTGACTTGTAAACCAACAACACAAACTCACACAAGAGAAATTTAGGCATGAAGAGCACCTTGCAAATAAATTGAACCTGATGCTTCTTAACAAGTATCAACCAATCAAACTTGCCTTTGGACATTTCACGACTTCTTATCCACTTGGAGAGGCCTCATTCTTGTTGCCAATGTAGCATCTTAGACACCACTTGTATTCATATTCCCTTTATTTCAAAGCATCAAATTGAAAATCTAGCTGCCTCATAATCTCGATTGCGCCTTGAGAACATCATCTACCACCTCCACTCAAGATTTTTGAACTTTTTGTCACTTCAGTGGTTCCTCGAGAGATTGACATTAGATTGTTGAACCATATTGTTGGACCTATATTCAATTATCCTGAAGCATTACCTAATGAACATTCATGGATTGTCAAGTGTCTTAAGAAGAAAATTAATTAGAGAAATTCTTTGAGGATTTTGAAGGCTTGAGAGCAAGGAATAGAGAAGAACAAGAAAATCAAATGGGTGTTGCTCCAAGTCAGTTCCTTTGATGGTCCTGGATCAAGATTTACTTAGATGTGACACTTTGAGAGACAAAATAAAATTGCCCCAGTTTATGGTTGAATTAAGCAACAAGGAAAGAATTTACCCCAGTGTAGGGTTGAATAGAGCAACATTGAAATTTGTCCCAGTGTAGGGCAAACTCAAAAAATTTCCCCAGTTTGGGATTAAATTGAGGAACAAAGGGAATTTGCCCCGGTGTGAGGCTGAAATGATCAACGAGGAAAATTACCCCGGTGTGGAATTAAATTGAGGAACGAGGGGAATTTTTCCCCAGTGTAGGGGTGGATTGATCAACACAGAAACTTGCCCCAGTGTAGGGCCACACTCAACCAAAAGTTCCGCCTTAACATAAGATTGGGTAGAGAGTTATCCCTATGTAAACCCCTCTTAATTTTGCCCTAACTTTTGCTCAGACCGCCCTTACGGGTTTTCAGCCTAACAGGATTTTTCTTTTTCTTATTTTTTTTTATGGAGAAAAATACTTCAAAAGAACGTGCAAATTCCTTGTCTAAAGATTAAGATTTTATGAAAATATGAGCAACCCTTCATTGATCCGAATGGACTTTTGAAAGCTTGTAACGTGGCCATGGTTAAGGGTTAAGAAACAAAAGGTATAAAAGGCTCAATCAAATGTTTAAGGGTGAATGTGACCAAGGATCTTTGACTTTTTTTAAATAACCAAGAGCCTTTTGTTCTTTCCCTTTTTTTAATTCATTTTTCAATCTAACTATGTACTTTGCCAACATACCTCCTTTTTTTTTTTCCTTTTTTTTTGATTTATCATCATCTCCTTCACATTTTCTTCCTTTTCCTTCACTTATTGTTATTGCAAGTAACCTTCAATACAAGCCCATTGAAGGGATGATCATGGTCCAAGGTTATTAGGGAAAAAAAATTCAAGGCCCAAAAGGGGTAGCATGGGATAATGCATTTTTTATGAAGGATAGAGAAAGATGGTCAATCTTCATTTCAAATCTTGGTTACTCAATTATCATAAAGAATTAATCCTAAGACAAAACCAACCAATGGTGAAAACCACACCTTCGTTTATTTCCTCCCAATTTTTCATTTTTTTCTCTTTTTTTTTCTTTTTTCTTTGTTTTTTGATGAGGGGATTTATGAACTTCTACCCGTCATTGTACATATTTATCACAATACAAAGATCAACCAAGGGGTCTAAAATGAGTTATAAAACTTTTATTCTAGGATAAGGAAAACCATGCAGGTCCATTACAATAAAACTCCAAGATGAACCAAACATAGGAAACAGTATGATCAAACAATCTTTATGTGGCAATCATGTCTCAACAACATCCGTTCAATCTATTTGCTCAATGATTCTTTGCCACATGAGTGTTGGGTGGTGGATCATCGATTACAATTAGAACTCCATCGTCTTGAAGGAGTAGTCAACTGGCTATTAGCAACCAAGCTGGAAAGGGAGGTTCCGTTGAAAACCCAGACACCTTGAAATGGAGGTTCCCTTGAAAACCCATACACCTTTGCAATTAATTGTGATCTCCACAAAATCTCAAACAACTTGATATTAGGGATTGAGAGTCTCGGTCTCGGAAGAGGTAGTAGGCTTGAGCTTGGACAATGATGCTTTTTCCTTTGAGATCCGAGCCTTAGTCATGGTCTTCCATTTACCAAGATTTGATTGGTATCAACTTTTCTTGAAAGCACGAGGATTCAATTTATCCGTAAAGGGATAGTGACTTTTTTATATATAAAAAAACAAAATTGACATGCAAAGGCTTCACAATGAACAACTAAGGTCTCAACTAGGTTGACACCTTAGCTTTCATCAATCATTTGCAGCACACCAAAGATTTGAACTTTTTGAGGGGGAAAAAATTCACTTATCTTGTTTCTTCTTCTTTTTTCATTTCTCCTCTTTTTTTTTTCGAACTTAAAAAGTGTGAAAGAACATTTTACTACCTACTCAGATAATGACTCTTTTTTTTTTTACTTTTCAATTTATTATGCCAAGATAGGCATCAACTTGAAAGGAATTTTGTTTTTTTTAATTATTACCAAAGTTAAGAATGCATGAAATGAATGCCATTTTTTATTTATTTTTTTTTACATGCAAAGTAATGAGTCCTTTTTTTGGATTTTTTTTTTTGCATAACAAGTATAGAAAATCCTTTCAACTTGAAAAAAAAAATGCATGTTTAATTGTTTATGCATGAGGTGAGTCATTTGTTTTCATATTTTATGAATGCATGAGATGCAATTTTTTTTGCTAAGCAAATATATGAGATGCATGAAATGATTTTTTTTTTTGATTAACAGACAACAAAGATAATGCACAAGGTGCGAGCATATTCTTTATTTTTTAGAGGGAATGTACAAGGTGCACAAAAATTACATAAGATGCAAGGAGGAAAGAAGTTTTTTTTTAAGAAAGAAGTGAAACATAAAAAAAAAATTAATTTTTTTTTGAATGACAAGAAAAAAAATGCATAAGCTACAATAAGAAATAAGATTTTTTATTTTAAGAAAGATGCTCCCTAGTGTCCTAGAATGATCAAACCTAATGGTTGGATATACCTTAAGTCAAGGCTCTAACTTGGGAAGCCACTAAGATGAACTATTAGTGCGAATTTCAGGGTGGATCTAGAATTCTAAAGGTTGTGATCCCCAGATTGCCCCTGTCTCGAAAGGCAAGGACCCAGCTCAAGACCCTAGCCACAAGTAGGGATAAACCCTCATAGGATGACTAGTCCATGAAACCAGTAACAATCCGAGTGATGACTCAGCAAATATCAGAGTGGCACTAGGCCGTTCAATGACAATGCTGAGGCACCACCTAATCCTAAGTTATCCACAAACTCGGGTATAGAGCTAAAAAGTGTGTGCAACAAGTGACAATGCAGTGTGTGGAGGGAGCATCAAAACCTATACAGCCTTAAAAACTACGACATACCTTACCAGACAAAGCCAAATATATATAAACAAAATAGAGGTCATCTACCTTAGGGTTGAGGTATCAAACCAAGATATCATCAATGAAGTATATCAAATAACCAAATAAGGTAGAATATGAACATTAAGGGAAAATTAAAATGATATAAAGCAAACAAAACTAAGTTATTTTTACAAAATAGATGGAGTATTTTTCTCATATATTTTAATATTTTTTTAAAAAAAATAAAGGGGTAAAACAAATAAGTTAAAATTTACTAAAGTTTGAACAATTAATTATAAAAGGCTTGACTCTCTTAAAAAATGTCTCCAGTGGAGTCGCCATCTGTCGCAACCAAAAATTGCGGCAGGGACGACGATCAAAATAGATTTTAAGAAATATGTAGAGTCGCCACCAATTTTATATAATTTAGGAAAAATTGGAAAACCTTTAAAAATGGTCTTTTGACCCAAGTTGAGTTCGGGAGTCGGTTATGAGTAGGGAAGGTGTTAAGCACCCTACAACACCCATTCTACGAATGGTACCTTGAATTAATTGCGCAAAATTAATAACTTTTAAATTATTTATTTTACCCCAAACATTATTTATACGAATGAAGAGATTACTAATTTATATTTTCACTAAAAGGTTGAACATGATACATAAGTCCATAGGTTATTTCTAAATAACACAATTCATTATTTTACTTATTTACACTAACAAATTAAAAAGAACACAAAAATAAAGGGAAAAATTAATTTTGGCTTGACGGGATGATTGATCCCGTTCCTACGTATTCCTTGCTGCGATGGAAAACTCAAAGCCACGTAGTTCTTTAGAAAATATTTTATTTGTTGGTTGATTATAATTTTTATGAAAAAGGTTTTATTTATTTTATTTAAAAAAAGTTTTTGATATATTTCATTTTTTGTTTTTATTTTTTATCTTAAACTCCTGAGCGATATAGAACATGGCAGGTACGTCCATAGAGCTATCCCGCATCTGAGGAATTGAGTGTGAAACCTCTCACAAAACAATTCCAAAATTATTTTTCTAATGTTTTTTTCTTTTACATTCTATTTATTTACTTTAGATTTTCCCGAAAAAAAAAATTACAAATGCCCTTTTTATTCATTTATCTGGACAAACCCATTTAAAATTTGGTGAAACCTTATTTGGTTTGGGCCAACCAGCTAACTTATATACCCATTAGCAAACCAATTTAAACAAAATAAAATAAAACAAATAAAATAACAAATAAACAAAAAAAGAGAGTAAAGTAAACGACTACAACATCAGAAAACAAATGAAGAGTTACGATCATAATGAGCAAAGACTAGAATCCTTCTTCTTCACCTGTACGCGCGAGACCAGAGCGAGGAAAAACGGTGGCGGCGACGACAAGCTTGGGCCAACAACGACGCGGCTATAGAGGAGGCAGCACACCAGCGCAGCTCGCGGAAGAGACAGGAGTGGGGCGGTGGATCTGGATCTTTACGAGCGACTCAGGCCTGCGTCCTCCAAGGGAACGTTGGCGGAGATCCGAGTTAGTGACACGACGACTTGACACGGAACAACGACTGGTCTGTGGCTTACGGTGGAGGTCGTGGTGGCGAGTTGAAGACCGGAACAGGGATAGAGGCTCGCGGTTAATGGCGTCTCAAAGCGATGACACTATTCTGGGAGGACGGCGATGTCGCGGTGGCCTGAAATGGACTGGGTGGTGGCTCATGGTGGTCACCTAGGAGTAGGAGCAGTAGCGCCTCCCTATCTGTGTTTGTTTATTTTTTTTTTCTCTCTTCTTTCTATTTGTTGTTCTGCTCTCTCAGTATTTCTGCTTCAGAGACATTTTTGAATTTTTTCTCTCAATGTTGTTCCTTTTTTCCTCTGATTCGTTCCTTATTCTGTAGCCTCTCTTGTGATTTTATAATACCAAATTCGCTCTGATTTTGATCCGAAAAATATGCAAGGATTAAAATTTCTATCTCTGATTTGAAATAGAATTAAAATTGGTGAGCCTCATCTGCAAACATCAAGGGATTTACCAACTGGATTCAAATTCAAAATAATATTGGAGGGAAGAAAAGGGTAACTGCTAGGGTTTGTTGGAGGAGGATGACGGAAAAAAATGGGTTTGAGTAATAGGTTTGGTTGATTTGACCCAATAACAAAAATAAACCTAAGTATTTAATATAAAAATTAAAATCTTTTAATTATTTTTGTTTGTCATAATTTTTTTTTTGGATTTTTGGATAAATCAAAATAATATGGAACAATATATATTTTTTTTGTAATTTTCCTTTTTTTGAATTCTTTTTATTTTTTTAAATTTTTTAATGAAAACTAAAATGATCCGATCAAAATAGGTGTCCACACCACCTATTGCGAACCTACCTGCAATAGTATTGTTTACACCTTTGGCCTGATCATCTCCATCTCGATTGTTTTCTTTATTTCTTCTTTCTCGATCATTCTGTTGACCCCTTCCTCCTTCGTGGCCCCGACCTCTGCCTCGACCGTGACCTTGTTGATATTGCCGATTGGAACTGTTCCTCTGCACAAACTGTCCAAGGTGCCCAACCTATATCAACTCTTCAATTTTCTTCTTCAACGTCCAGTATTCCTCGGTTGTGTGGCCATAGATTCCATGACACTAACAATGTTTTCATTGGTCAACATTTTCTGGTGTATGACCGGATCGAGGTAATGGTAACAGCTCGGTATGGCAAATATCTTCGAACACCCTGGCTCTGTTCATGTTCAGTGGGGTGTAAACTCGTAATTTGGTCCTCTATGAGGTCTATCAATATTGGACTTCCCTTTATCAGCTACTTGCTTTCCCTTTTCTTTGTGATCGGTTCTCCATTTGATGTCGGGCCAAATTTTGTCTTGGTACTCCGACATTTACTCCATATGAATGTACCCAACATCCCTTGCTCTAAACTCGTCCATGTCTAATGGTAGATTTCGTCACAAATGATCAACGAAGGGTCCTGGCTTCAAAGCCATAAGCATAGAGTGCAAAGCAACTGCCGGATTGAGGTCTCTGATTTTTACGGATACTGCCGTAAATTTGTCCATGAAACTTCTGAGACTTACCAATGCTGTCGAGGTCATGTGATGTACTCGGCTGGTAGCAAATTGAGCACTAAACCTGGCAACTAAATCATCAAAGTTATCAAAAGACATGGGTGGCAGCAGAGTGTATCTGCTCAAGGTTCCCCCCTTTAAGGATGTAGGTAAAATCTTATACATAACATGATCATCATTTGTAACTATGTTTACCTTGGTGACGTAATCATCCAGATAATTATCTAGATCTGTGGTACCATCGTACTTTTCCAAGTTCAATGCTTTCCATCCGCGAGGAAGAGAAGTATTCACGGTCTGATCAGTAAGCGAACTTCTTCGGAGTCTTGGGTTCCCTTTTTGAGGTCTTGCAAATCAGAGGTCTTGTCTGTCCCACGCGTGGTTCCCTTTCCCATATGCTTCATGATCATGTGGTGCCTGTTGCTGTAAGCCCTAATGGCTGATCTGTAATTTTATTAGGTTTATATTTGTATCATGACTTTGGCTTATATATTTTATACACACACATAAGGCATTTAGTTTATTATGTTATTTATTTATTTATTTATTTTGATAGCACAGTAAAGTCCTTAGAATGTGAGTAGTTCATTCAATAAATCATTGAGTGCATGATTTAATCGTGAGACCTCATTGAATAATAGATTTTCATTCTTAAATATATGTAGTCAAGTATTATTGTTAATTAGGGTGACAATAACACGTACACACTATTGTGTGAGTAGACTGTTGACTACATCTCACGGGTCATAGATATGTGATATCATGTCGGCATAAAGTTATAAATATTAGGAGTAATATTTATATTGGGTTGAACCACTATAGTTTGTTAGTTTGTTTATCCGAGGATTTATTCTGGATTTGGTTATACCAGCTCTGTATATGACATCAAGGTTTGGGTTAGGTTTTCTTGTTATGTTATGCTTTCTTTAAAACCTATGTTATGTTTTTTATTTCCATGCTTGAGTTTTGTTACTATGTGGTATCCTTTACTCGTTGATTTTCTTTGATAATAAATGTTATGCATGTTTTTATATTCATCATATCTTTTTATCGCTTATATATGTATGCGGAGAGGGTGTCACATAAACTAACTCCTCCAATAGTTTGAATTTGACTTATTTACTTTAATATGAATTATTTTAATATTAAATTGTAATTTTATTTCCAATAACTCCCACTTATTGTTAATTTAGTCTAACTTGAATAAAGTTTGGCTAAATTACTCTTTTGGACCCTCGTTTGTTTTAAAATATTCAATTTGGTCCATCTATTTTAAAAATGTCCAAATTGGTCCCTCAATTGCCAAATGTTAAACAATTTGATCGTTAAGTTTGACTCTTGCTGGAAAACACCGTAGGAAACTGAAAAACTTCACCGGTGGTGTAATGAACATTTTGATACCTGTAAAATAGGTTAGTTTTGGTTTTCGTCCCTATGTATTTTGTTTGTTTTGCATTATGTATTTATAACCTTTTCAATTTTGCATTTGGTCAATACCGTCAAGTTTGACCGTTAACTGCTGAGGTGTCTAACGACACTCCAGGTCAGCTATGCCATGTGGCAAAAAATTAATATTTTAATTCCACGTGACATTTAAAAAAAATATATTTTTAATAAATTTTTTAATTTCAGTTTATTTATTTAAATTTAAAACTTTTATTTTTTAGGGTTACCCCTCTTCACCTCCCCTCCACCACCCACGCTTGTTTCATCTTCCCCACCCCCACCCCCACCCCACCAAGCCAACTCCTCCCATGCAGACAAGCTCCGAACAACACAACACAACACAGCTTCTTCTTCTTCTTTATTCTGTTCTACTTCGCCACTCCAAAATTGAAACTTGTAACTTCCAACATCTCCTATGAAGCTCTAATGTCCCAATCAATCAGTGACCACCATTCTGGTAGTAAGTACGACTACTATTTCACATTATTTCACTTCAACTCTATCAAAATAATATCTAAAAACATTATGGAAGCAACCTTGTTTTGTGTATTGGTTCTTCTGAAAATGCAATAAAACGAAAAAGAAAAGAAAACTTTGATTCCAATTTTACCGTTGGCTATTGACACCTCTAAGTTAACGAAACATCAAGTAATTCCCATGAATCTTTTCATCTCGTCTCTGTCTTAGGAGTGAGAATGAGTTGAATGCTTTTTGTTCCTTGGTAAACTTATGCTTTTCTTCTCAATTTTTCAATTTCTTCATCCCCAAGCTCCTTCAAGAGGAGCCGATGATGGAGCAGTGGTCGGAGCGATTGTGGAGTGGTGGTCGTTGCGGGCAAACGCTAGTGTAGCGATGGAGTTTCTGGTTATGGCTTCTGGATGATGGGGTTTGGGGAGATGTGACAGATCTGGATGGGAGGAGTTGGCATGGTGGGGGTGGGGAAGATGAAACTGGAGGGTGGTGGAGGGGACGGTGAATGAAGGAGGGTAACCCTACAAAATAAAAAATGTAATTTTTTTAAAAAGGTAAATGAAAATAAATATTTAAAATAGTATCCTGTGGTATTAGAATATTATTTTCTTGCCACGTCGCATAGCTTACTTGGAGCTCCGTTAGACACCTCTCAACAGCTAACGGTCAAATTTGGTCAAACTTGATGATAGGGACCAAATGTAAAGCTGAAAAAGTTAGAAATATATATTGCAAAACAAAAAAAATATAGGGACAAAAACAAAAAATAAACTATTTTACATGGACTGAAAAATTCATTAAGCAAAAAAGTATCCAACTAGTACACATTACGAACAACCAGTATGCATATTCATTAATTATCACATAGTCAAACATAAGTATAAATAAAAAATTTAAAGTTGCTAACCACAATGCAGATAGACCAAGACAGAGATTGAGGACGATAACCGGAGTTTGTGACTGGAGGTGTGGTGGCTGTGTAATCATAAACAACAATGATATATAAGCATTCCAATAAAAATGAAAATCATTTTCAAGAAAAAAACCAAAATATATAAATAGATGAATAGAGAGGGAGGTGGTCGGAAACCGCGGTGGTGACCGGTGGCCGATGGCCGATGTCTTTGCACGCAGATAGAGAGGAGGAATGTGAGAGGTGGCTAGAGAACGATCGTGTGATGGTGGTGGTTGTCGCTATAATAGAGATGAAAACCAAGGAGGAAGGGAGACTGAGAAACGTAGAACAGAGAGATGGAGGGAGGGAGGGAGGGGGAGGGAGGGACCAAGTTCACATGGGCGTGGGCGGCGGTGGTAAACGTGGTCGGTGGTCTTGCTTGGGTGTTCGTAGGGACGGTGCAAAGAAATGGAGAGGGAGTAGAGAAGTGGACTTATGTGAAACCGAGAGGAAGAGAAACAATTCATTTTGTATTAGAGGGGACTGACGGCCATTTTTAGAATATCGATGGCTCCACCCATCGGAAACAAATAAAGAATAATATCGATGATTTTTACGGTACTAACGATTCCACTAGTCGGGAATAAATGAGGAATGTTACCGATGGCCTACGCAGCACAAAGTAGAACATGTTGCACCATCGCATATATTATCGATCAATAGTACCCGTCGGAAAGTAATTCCTCTTTATCGATGACCTTGAGCCGTCGGAAACCTGACCCCAAAATTTCGCTTAAAAGTGCGAGAAGGTTACCGACAAAGTTCCGTCGAAAGTGTCATTTTCCCTTACCCACAACCGGGTCTGTAGGTAATGTTGCCAAAATTCCATATTGACTGTTACCTACCGCCATGTCAGTCAGAAATTGTATAACAACCGATGGCTCTAAGGCCATCACAAATAGGTTATCGGTAATCAGCAATATTCTTGTAGTGCTAGGGATATAATGGGTATTACACTAATTAAAAAACAAAAAAACAAAATGATACACATTCTCTTTCTTTATCTCATGTTCCTTGCACTACACCACTTGGAGACTCCATTTCCGACATGCTCAAAAAGCCAAAGCTCTCATCTTCATCATCATCCATCCCTCACTCAGAGTTCTCTCACTACGACCCTTCCGTTGCTCGTGTCAACAACGACAGCTTTGGATGCTGCCCGGCCACCGTCATCGCCGCCCATAAATGGTGGCAGCTCAAGTTTCTCTGGAAGCCCGCTCACTTTTACTTCAACAAGCTCAAAAAAGGTATCCACCTATCAAGAACCATAATCAAAGACCTTGTCAGAGCCGAACATGTAGGCGAGATCTTCATCATTGATAACGCCACCACCGCGGCAGCCACCATCGTCCTCTAAATATGATGTGGTACTTCCAAGAAGGAAGGTTCCACAAGGGTGATGGTGTGTTGATGATCCATTATGCTTATGGGTCACCGTTTTCGGCTACCGAGCTGTACTACCACGCCGCTGCGTCATTATGTAGCCATGTCGCTGTTTAAAACAATGAACCCAAATCCCGTTGTGCTATGTGTCGCCGTGCCAATATGCCAGTGTGTCGCCTCGTCACTGCGTCACTGCAATGGGAGATGGAGAGCAAGATGTTCTATGTATGAGGGGAAGGAAAGTGCAGGAAAGTGAGCAGAGAAATGAAACTATCAAGTTCATGGCTGTAGGAGTGAGAGTGTCTAAGTGATGATTGAACCATTCCTTTACTTTTTTGACCTTTTTAATTTAAGACATTGACTTATTTAAATAATGTATCAACAGTCCCTATTCTGCATGTTTCCATCTTCCACGATTTTTATGGATGATGTTAGCCAACCCCAATTTTGATGTCTGATCAAAATGATCAATTCGAGTCGATAAAAAGTGTAAAATGGATGACAACCTTTCAAACACATATCATTTTATGTTTATAGCATTCGATATGTTGTCGAAAACTTAGTGATGAAATTGAACAACAAAGAAGTGCGTAAATAAGTTAAAATGGGTACGTACAACAATTAAAAATAACAAAATTCTCAATTATATACATTAAATTTGTATAAATGCAAGAAGATTCATCGATGTATTACATTAAACCTCCATTTTTTTTTTTTTTGCATTTGTTATAATCATTACAGAGGAATAAAATTTGAACTTCCTAATTAATTTCATTTTAATGTAATATTTTTATAATATTTATTTTATATATCCATCTCCCAACTTCTCTTACTAATCTTTCAAATAATCTTTTATAGCCGGATACTCCTCAAGATTTAATTTACATCCTCCTGATGATTCCTGATGATTTTTCAAACATTGAAGTGTTAAATACTTTTTAACCTTTCAATATTCTAAATGGTTTTAAATATATATTTGATAAATTAATTGATTATAATAAGATGAGGAAAAGCTAAACACGAGGCACAAGATGTGCCCACGAATAGCACAAATCAGTCCCAACACAAAGGGTTGCATTTGCTTCATATTTTAGTTTCAGTGAAAGTGAAATCACTTGTGATTCCTGCTAAGAGATGTTTTGTTGAGGGTTGGACTTGCAAGTAGTGATTTACCAGGCCTCAAGCAGATGCAAGTGAAGTTTTTGAAGGAGTGGTCCTAAGGGCCTTAATATATTTGTATGGTTATGTATTTTTGGTGGGAAGTTGTTAATATATGGTTCCCCTTTTATGTCTCTTTTGAATTGTGTTTTGGGTAGTTTTGAAGATCTATTACCTAATAGATTCATTTGGGAATATTTGTAATTTTATGTTGGTATGAATGAATTATTTCAAAATTAAAATGGTTGCATTTTTTTTATCTCTTTTTTTTTAACGTCTTAAAAATTGTCCATATCATTTTCTCTTCCTTTCTCCTCTGATTTTTATTTTGTTTCCATACATTTTTGGAGAGTAAGATCTATTGAACATTTTGAGAGAAACTCAACCCCACTATACTTCAGCAACGATAGCTTTGGATGATGCCCGACCACCGTCATCACCGCCCAAAAACTATGGCAGCTCAGGTTTCTTCGGCAGCCCGATCACTTTTACTTCAAGGAGCTCAAAAAGGGTATCCGCCCATCAAGAACCATAATCAAAGACCTCATCAACATCGAACACATACACGAGATCTTCATCATCGATAACACCACCACCACCGCCATCATCATCCTCCAATCACGACGCGGTACTTCCAAGAAGGAAGGTTCCACAAGGGTGATGTTGTGGTGATACTCCACTACGCTTAAGGGACCGTGAAGAAGTAAATGTTGCAGTTTTCGGCTAGCTAGCTGTGCTTCCACACTGCTGCATCGCTATTTAGCCATGTCGCCATTTAAAACGATGAACCCAGACGCCACTGTGCTGATTTGTCACTGTTGATGTTTCGCAGCGTCACTGCATCATCGTTCAAAAGGATGAACCTAGACCTTCATATGCTAGAATGTGTACAACAATTAAAAATAACAAAATTCTTAATTTTATACATTATACTTGTATAAATGCAAGCAGATTCATTATTGTATTACATTAAATCTGCAATTTTTTTGCATTTGTTATAATCATTATAGAGGAATAAAATTTGAACTTCCTAATTAATTTCATTTTAAAGTAATATTTTTATAATATTTATTTTATATATCCATCTCCCAACTTCTCTTACTAATCTTTCAAATAATCTTTTATAGCTGGATACTCCTCAAGATTTAATTTACATCCTGCTGATGAATCCTGATGATTTTTCATACATTGAAGTGTTAAATACTTTTTAACCTTTCAATATACTAAATGATTTTAAATATATTTTTTGATAAATTAAATTATTATATTAAGATGAGGAAAAGCTATACATGAAGCACAAGATGTGCCCACTGTTAGAGTTAATTCAAAATTAGGTAGCTTAGTTTGAATAGATACACGGTTGTAATACACGGGCGTATCAATATGTACAACAGATGATGTTATTTCAACTTGCACAGGAGGAAGCTACCAAAGAAAAAGTGCTAGGGACATTCCTTGAAGATGGCTCTGCTAGGGTTTTTCTCTTTGCTTGTGCCTAGGTTTTGCATGATCATGGCTCACATCAACCCTATTGTTCCATGGCGTTTTCTTGCATTTGACCCAACTTCTTCTTCCTCCCCAACTTCTTCTTTTGCCCCCTCCCCACAAGAAGACTTTGGCTCAAGCTCTCAATAATGCTTGTGATATCCCTCTTAGTCAACTCCCGGTGCATGAAAGGTGATGCTCTTGTTGTTACCATTCCAGAAGAGGAGTACATTGCGGGTTTATAGGCATCAAAAACCAATCTCCATGGCCGCCTACTCCTGTCTAAGGGAGATCAACCTTTGAAAGTCATTGACTTGAGTAACAAGCTTTCTAAATTATTGAAGCCTCTATCACAGTGGAAGATGGTCCTGATAGGTAAGGATTATTTTGAATTTTCATTCTCATCCATTGAGGATATGCATCATGTTTTATCTGTGGGATCATGGAGTTTAAACCCGGGACCCTTGCGGCTATTTTCATGGTCTCAAGACTTTAATCCAATTCGGGTGAAACAAACAAATGTGCAATGTTGGGTAAGAATATTTGACCTTACCTCAAGAATATTAGAGGCCAAAAATCTTATTTGCTATTGCAAGAGGCATTGACATCCCTCTTTCTTTGGATGATGCCACAATAAACAAATCTCTTGGACAGTATGCTAGAGTCCTAGCTGACATAGATTTAAAAGGATTGATCAAGAATCAAATTATGGTAGAGAGGAAGGACTTTGCATTTCTGGTGAGGATTGAGTATGAGAGGCTACCTCTATTTTGCAATTCTTGAAAAGTTATTGGTCACTTGTTGGAATCTTGCAAGAACCAGAATGTTCAAGATTTAGATCAAGGGGTTGGTAAGGGGAGGCAATCAAACAAAGATTCGAAACCAAGGAAGGCTTATGTTCCAAAGGTTAAACCAAACCCTGCAGATACTGTTGTTGATAATTAGAGGAATGAGAATCATGAGGAAGATCTTGGTGATGGGAATCAGGATACTAATGATGGCAATCATGATAAAGGGACTAGTAAGCAGGATATAAATAGGGAGGTTCAGACTGAAAGTCCAAGGGCTGAAGTCAGACTTAATCAGGAGGACAACACTGGAAATCAGAATATTGATGGCAATCAGGACAATGATGTTCCTGATAAAGTGGACAAGACTGTTATCAGCATTGAAACTATTGTTATTCCCACTGAATGTCATCAAGGCATAAAGATTGTTCCTTATAATCAGGTTATCAATCCTCTTTTAGAAATTATACAAAATAACTTCTCTGAAGAGCAGCATATGGATTTGAATCCGAATATGCCTTTAGTGCACAGGGTAAATGCTGATGATATTTCTCATGAATCTCCATCTGCTCATTTGAGTGAGTCATCTCATGTCTCCCCTTCAGTGAACCTTTCAGGTGATATTCCTCACTCAGGTTCTTCTGGCCAAAGTTCTCAAGATCCATTTACCCCTCCTCCTATTAATGAGAACATTGAGCATGATTTAAGGGTGGTTAACAAGATCACTGGTAAATTTTGGGGTGATGAGGAGGATTATGTTTCCGACTAAGATCCTGCCGCTTTTGTCCAGAAGAATAATGCTCAGAATAGCTCCACAAGAGATGGCTCTTGATAGAGGCCAAGGGGGGGCAAGTCAATTTTGTAACAAGAATTATATGAGGACAATTGATGCAAATCAAGAATGATATTCAATCTCATGCCAAATTGATTTTTGATGAAAATCTTATTTTCATTAGTGATGAACCAATTGACTTGTTTTGGCTGTATCTTGAGCTATGGATCTCCGATTGATGCATTCTTTGGTGAGTTGGAAAGCTAAGGAAATTATCTATAAATCATATCTCGAGCCTCTTGACCTGATTCGGCTTCTATCATGGTGCAAAACGGACTGTAAGTTTAATATGAATATTTACACGAGTTTATTAGTCTTTTATGTATTTTGTTAACTATGGAGGGTTACACTTTTAATGTGAGAAGTAAGTGTGGCTGCTACATAATGGAATGGAGAGAGAATAATAAAATCACCATTTATTGACTGAGTTAATTTGAGAGTTAAGTTAGTCATTAGTTGTTGAATTATGTGAATCATTATTTGGTGGTTATGGAATATGGGGAATACAATGTAAATCAAAAGTGGGCAGCCATGTGCCTATATGTTTCATGCCTAACACATTAGAATAATAACTTTGGATGTTGAATTTTGGATTGAATCCATATTTGTGAGATTATTGTCTCCTTGGTTCTTGGTTGAGCGAAACTTGTTCTTATCAAGAATCCAAGATTCCTGTGGCGAACCTCATAGGCTTCTCAAACTACATGTTTGTGGTATCATCCATCTTCTTATCTTCTTCCATTTTGTTTCTTCTTCTTATTTTGGTTCCAAAATTGGTTTCATATTAACTTGTTAAGAATTCAACCAAAAAGATCATCAACAAGGCAACCTCACCATTTGGTTGTCATCAAGTGGTATCAGAGCTTAGGCTTTGGTTGAATTTTTGAGTTTTTGTTTTTCATTTTCTTCTTTGTTCTTCATCTTCTACCTTTCTTCTTTTCTACCCATCATCTTCTACCTTTCTTCTTTTCTACCCAGAAAAACCCAAAGCAAAAAAATTTATTTTCTTGTTTCTGTTTGAAGGGAATTATTGTGTTATTGTGTTCATGTTCTTGCTGCCCAAATTCAACAAAAAAAAAAAATCGAAAAAAAAAATACATTTGTGTTTCTCTTTACAAGCTTCTCTATAGTGTGTTGTATGAATTAAAAAAAAAATCGACAAAAAAGAGAGGAAAACAACACCTATAATTTCAAGAAAAAAAGAAGAGAAAAAGTTCTATTTGGGCAATTTGAGTCTTGAAAATATTTCCCTTCTTTCTTTTTTCATTATTCTCAAAGATTTTCCTTTCTAGCCTTTCCTTTTGTTTCCTTTGTTTTGATTGGTTTTGTGAAATTTTGTTACTTGAATTTTGGATTTTTTGTGTGGATTATTGTTTGACTCTTCTAAGAGCTAAAAGAGAACAATTGAGTGGAAAAAGGCAAGAGTGAAAATTACATCTTGTGTGGAAAAAGTCAATTGAGTAAAATACATTTGTGTGCACAAGTGATGGAGAGTAGTGAGGAATTTTTATAATTTCTTGTTATCTTTTGATATTGTGTGTTCAAGTGATGGCAGCCCAAGGAGATAGTCCACCACTTTCTCCAAGGTTCGCAACTCTTCATGCTAGAATGGCTACTCAAATACAAACCCTTCAAAGGAAAATGGAGCAAATGAGTGCAAATTATGATAGACAACTTGTCGCTCTCCAAAATTGAGAAGGGGTCATGATCAAAGTTCCTACCTTTCATGGGAAGAATGATCCCCAAGCCTATTTGAAATGGGAGATGAAGATAGAACAAGTGTTCAATTGTAACAATTACAATGAGAGAAAGAAAGTGAAGGTAGCATATCTTCAATTTAAGGACTATGCACTAGTTTGGTGGGATAAATTGCAAAAGGATAGAAGAATATATGAGGAGGAGCCTATTGAGACTTGGGTCGAAATGAGAAAAACCATGAGGAAAATATTTGTTCCATACCATTACCATAGAGTTCTTCACAACAAGTCCAAGAAGGAGGGCAACACTTCAACTTCTAAGGAGGCCGTGGCTAGTGCTCATGGATAGAAACCTATGGAAGCCTCTACTAATTTGAGAGAAAGTGAAAAGAAGAGTGAAAAGAATGAGGTAAAAGTTGAGAGTAAATTTGAAGAGAAAGAAAAGAAAGATGAGAGTAAGGAAAAGAATGAGAGAAAAGAAAAAGATAAGAGCAAAACAAAAGGTGAGGTGGAAAAAGAAAATGTTTGTTTTGATGTTTTTCCTAACTCTTTGTCTAGTTGTGTTGATTTTTTTTGGAAGGAAATCGAAGATGTTCCTCCAATGGAAGCTTGCAAGACTACCGATGTAATTGAAGAGATAATCCCAAGGGAAGTACCCCATGGTTTGGGAACTTAAATGGATTCCAAAACGTATGGATATCTTAACACAAGATTTGATAATATGCTTGGTAAATTGCATGGGTCTTGTTATTCTTCTACATTTGATAGGAATTAAAACTTGCTTGATGAATTGCATGATTCTTGCCATCTTCCTAAGATTGATTTGAGAACTATGAACCAAGACTTGAATGAGTTCCTTGATAAATGTGTTGTTGTGCTTTCTAATGTTCATTTGGTTCATCACAACAATTTTGAGGAATGTGTTGGATTACTTAGAGAAAGTTTGTTTGCTAACTTGCTCACATACTCTTTTGTTCAAAATAAAGTTAGCATTTTGAGGTTTGTTATGAGCTCAAAAGCTTTGCATGTGATAATAATTGATGGGTTAACTACTATTCACCTTCTTACTCTACCCATTCTTGCAAATTCTTTTAATATGGTGATGATCATTTGGTGATGATCATAAGATGGTGGATGATGCTCATATTAAGTTGGACTCCATTCAACTAGAGATTAGTTCAGTTGGATTTTCGAATGAGTTAAATGACCAGGAATTGATTGCTAAAAAAGAGTTGCAGTAAGCCTTGTTATATCAGAAAGATTTCTGGAGACAAAAAGCTAGAGTGAATTGATTTACTAGTGGAGACAGGAATACTTCATATTTTCACAAGCTGACCAAAATTAGACACTCCTCAAGGCAAATGACTATGCTGAAAAATGGAGAGGATATTCTGGGCAACCAATCAGACATCGAGTAGCATGTTTTAAGTTATTACTCATCCCTCTACGCCTCTCAAAATTGTTGTAATGATGCTGGTTTTGTCATCAAAGTCATACCTAATCTCCTCTCAAAATTTCTGTAATGATGCTGGTTTTGTCTTCAAAGTCATTCCTAATCTGGTCACAAGGGAAGACAATGCCATGCTAACTTCTTTGCCAATTATTCATGAGGTTAAGTCTGTTGTTTTCTCTATGAATGGCTCAGGTGCCCCTGGACCTGATGGCTTTAGTGGTAGTTTCTTCCAATCCTTTTGGGACATAGTTGGTGGTGATGTGTATAGTTTTGTACTCCAATTCTTCAAAACTGGTTGGATCCTTCCTAATATGAATTACAACATCATTGCCTTGATTCAAAAGTTCCCTAGTGCAGATAAGATTGAAGACTATAGACCAATTGCTTTGGCCAATGTTGTCATTTGCATACATGACATGATGTCATTTGCATACATGACATGAGTAAGAGCTGAAACTGATCTGGTGCCTGCCATTGATTTCAAGAGCACAACATTGGCAAGCAAAGTGATGTATGCAAATGACATCATGGTTTTTTGTAGAGGAACCAAGAAAAACTGTCCAACCTGATGAACCTTTTCAAGGATTATGAGCAAGCCTCATGTCAGGTTTTGAGCTTGAACAAATGCAGAATGTTTGCAGGGTCTATTTCTTCTTCTAGAGCTGCTCAGATTAATCATTTCCTTGGGGTTTCTCTTGGCAGATTACCCTTCAATTACCTTGGTGTTCCAATATTTCAAGGCAAGCCTAAGTCTTGTTATTTGCTGCCCATAGTGGATAGAATTAAGACTAAATTGGCAGCTTGGAAGGGTCATCCTTTGTCCATAATGGGAAGAGTAGAATTGGTCAAGTCCATTATTTATGGTATGGTCTCTTATAGCTTTCATGTATATGCTTGGCCAAAGTCTCTTCTCAAGTCTTTGGACACAAGTGGATTAGAAACTTCATTTGGTCCGGGGATATCAACACAAGAAAGCTAGTCACTGTCTCTTGGTCCAAGATGTGTTGTCCATATGATGAGGGTGGGATTGGTGTTAGGCCTCTTAGATCTGTCAATGAGGCTGCTTTACTGAAATTAGCTTGGGATGTGTTGAAATCAGATGAGCACTGGGCCAGGCTTCTTAAGTCTAGATTCTACAGTAATGGCATTCTTTTAGCTCACTATGATAAGTCTTCCATATGGACTTCTATTAGATGTCCTTTTGCTACTGTTTTAGAAGGTAGCAGGTGGTGTTTAGGGAAAGGCAGCAGGATCATGTTCTGGACTGACTGCTGGTTAGATGCTCCTATCTGTAAATTGCTTGACTTCCCTACTCCTCCTTCCTCAAAGGCTCGGGTTTCAGACTTTATCAGTCATGGTGTGTGGCAAATTCCTATTGTTTTTTTTTTCCAGAAAACTTCCCTGTCATAGCTTCCCAAATTCAGCAAATTGTGCTTCCTGCTGAAACTCATGTTGATCAGTTAGTCTGGAAGCAGAATGAATCAGGTTCCCTTACCTTCAAATTTGCTTTTAATCATATTAGACAGGTGGAGCAACTTGTTTCTTGGGGTAAGCAAATTTGGAAGCCAAACATCCCTCCGTCTAGATCATTTGTTGTGTGGATGCTGCGGCTTGACAAACTGCCTAGAGATGAGAAGTTGCAGCATAGAGGTTGCACTATTGTTTCTATGTGCAACCTTTGTGGCAGGGATTTGGAGACTTCCAACCATCTGTTTGTCTCTTGCTCTTTTGCCACCTCTCTCTAGAATTGGTTGGCAATCTTGTTGCAACAAAGCTTTGATCAGTCCTCTATCCTTACCATCATTTCAATTTGTGGTAATCAATGGAGTGCTCAGGTTAAAGATGTGATTATGTCCACTGCCATTCACATAGTGTGGTTTATGATCAGCATAGAATCATTCCAATGATCAAGGGTGCTGTTTTTCTGTCAGGTTCTCAATCAAAAGGTTGCTATTCTAACACTATGGTTGAGTTCAATATCCTGAAGCAGTTTAACATTCCCTGTCATGCTTCCAAAGCTCATTTGTTGATGTTATATGGTATAAGCCTCCTTGCTCTTGGATCAAATGTAACACTGATGGATCCTCTAAGGGTACGTAATCCAGGTTTGGTTGCGGCTGGTGGCATTTTTAGAGACTCCAGTGGTGCCTTTTTAGGTTGTTTCTCGGGTCACCTTGGGATCAAATCTTTTCTCTGCTGAATTGGTAGCAGCAATTTTAGCAATTGAACTGGCTTTTTGGAAAGGTTGACATGGTTTGTGGCTTGAATGTGACTCTTTGTTAGTATTGAAGGCTCTAAAGAATTATGACTTAGTTCCTTGGGCCATAGGGAATCGTTGGAAGAACTGTTTAGACTTGGTTAAGAGTATGCTATTTTACTCATCTCATATTTTTAGAGAATGGAATACTTGTGCGAATAGGCTAGCATCTTATGGAGTTACTTCTCTAGATTTTACTTGGTGGAATTCACCACCTAGATTTGTTATGCAGAACTTTAATTACAATAGATTTAGTCTTCCTTCTTTTAGATTCAGATAATCTCCTTTGGTTGGGTTTTGGCCTAGTCCCCCCAATTCATTTTTTGTATTCTTTTCTCTTTTTTAATAAATTTAGCGTGCTGCAAGCGATAGGTAAGGTCTAAGGTGCCAACCTAGTTGGGATGCCTTTGTACACTATTGTTGATTGAAAAAAAAATATGTACAACAGATGAAGTTAGATATCATACATAGGTGTAGCACACGAGTGTGTCAGTTAGACATAATACCTTTGTGTTTAGTACACAAGTGTTGTGCATAAGTGTATGTGTAAGAGATGTTTCTGTTAGGTTGTTAAAAAAACAACTACTTGTTGTTAGTGATTAGTTAGTTAGTTTGCTGTAACTGAATAGGTGAGTAATAGGAGATGTGAGACTCTATATAATGTACAGGGTGAAGTGAACAGAGTATAACAAGTTGTAAGTGATACAACAGTAGTGAAAGTAGTGTGCAAGTATATAATTAAAATTTCCATTCTTTCTTCCTTCTCTATACTCTTTCTATTTTCTCTGTGTGAACTACTCCGTATGTAATACTGTGAGTGTATGAGTGCTTGTGTTCCAACATGGTATCTAGAGCTACAAGATTAGGGACCTATGAGGGTCTTTCAATGGCTGTAGAAACTGAAGAGATCGTGAGTGAGGATCTTTCAATCCTTTTCCAGTTCTTGATAGCAAGAACTATGAACACTGGGTTGAGAAGATGAGAGTGATCCTTGATTTCCATGAAGTGCTGGAAACAGTGGAGGATGAGATCCAAGAAAAGAAGGAGAATGCCTCCTATAAGGAATCCAAGAAGAGAGATTACAAGGATCTTATCATTCTTCATCAATGTGTGGATGATGTGAATTTTGGGAGTATAGTTTCAGCCAAGACAGCTAAGGAAGTATGGGGTATGTTGGAAAAAGCTTATGGAGGTGCTGAAACAAGTGCCAAGAGCCGGAATAAGGGCTCAACCATGAGTGTCAAGAAGTTGCAGAGGCCAGAGCCAGAGTGCAAGAACACTGATCTTCCGAGTGAAATGGAGGATCATGTGATCAAGGGGGTGCCTCTGGGATCTGCTGCATAAAAGAGAAATCTCGCAAGTGAAGAGCCAAGAAAAATTCCAAAAGAGGTGAAGGTTGTAGTTGCAGAAGAAGAGGAACCAGAACTATGGTAACCAAAGATCTTGGAAACAGAGAATGTTCCAATGATTCCTTGTGAAAAGGTGTCCATTCTTGAGAAGTAAGGTTTTCCTTTGGTGATGGAGATGGTTAATCGAAATCACTCATGTCTATTGACAGCGAGAGGAAGCCATCCTCAATCTTGGTCAAGTCTTGGTGGTAGCGTAAAAGTGCACAGGGAGAAAGATCGGTACACAAGGGTTGAATAGGGGTTGAAGCGCCTTGCAATGGCCAAGAAACCATGGAGTTTGGGAAGTCCAGCAAGGACGTGGCTATGGCAGGAACGTTCGTGATGACAACCCAAATGGTGAGGTTGCCTTTGATGATCTTTTTGGTCGAATTTTTCAAGTTACAAAACCAAGTCAGAACTGTTTTGTAACATAAAAGGAAGAAAATATGAAAATGGGTGAAGATTAGAGATGGTATGGCGCCACAAACAAAAAGTTTGATAAGCCAAGGAAGTTCGCCACAAGAATCTTGGATTCTTGATAAGAACAATAGTTGGCTCAACCAAGAACCAAAGAGAACAAAGTCTCACAAATGGATTTCAATCCAAATTCAACATCCAAGTTATCATTCATGTGTTTAGGGGTGTAATACATATAGAGTGTGGTTGCCAACTTTGGCTCACACCTTGTCTTTTCAAGATTCCATAACCCCCTCACTAACTAAGCTTAAACATGCCACTAAATGGTGAGTTAATTTTCTCTTTCCACCATTATGTGGCTGTTACACATAAATCCCTTCTTTATTCAAATTAAAGTGTAACCCACCCCCCCCCCCCCCCACCCAATAAAACAAAACATGAAAAAGGCTAAAAACTTAAAGGAGTTACTATTGGTATGCAAACCAACAAGATTCCTCCCACTATGCAACCAAATTCGAATTTCTTCATAAAAACCAAGTTTATTGCACTTTATTTAATAGAAATAAACTATAAAATGATAATATGGGAAGTGGACGTCCAAGCCCATCATGGATCTTCAAGTTGGATGAGATAAGTAACCATTTTGTCCTCCACTCCATCAAGACTTGAACTTGGGCTTGTTTCCATCAAGGTTGACACTATTTGGTTTAGAACTTCCTGGGCTTTCTTGGATCTTGCTCTTGTCTTAGACCCACCAAGTCCTTTTAGTGCTCCTTGGTCCATGCTCCTTATTGGGCTCATATCAGTTCGTGCGACCCAAAACCCGTAACACTGTTGTGAGGAGTGGAACAAAGGAGTTCAAAGATGAGGAGCCTGAAGAGGAAGTTGGAAATCCTATGAGTGAAGAGGACGCTAAGAACGAAGTGGTGGATCTTCAGAATGATGATGAACTGAAGAATCAAGTTGGTGAATCGAAAACAAGAGGGACGAAGGTGACAAAGTCATCGTCGCTGGAACTGCCGTGCCGTGATCCTTATATGGTGGCTGATGGGGCATGTGCAGCTGAGGAAGGCAACAATGCATAAGGAGTGCCAAGAAGAATCAGTGCTGGACTGCCATTTCAGAAGGTGGGCCAAGTGAATGATCCAAGGTTCCAAAACCAAATCGTGAAGCAGGTGCAAGGGATTACCATTCCTTTGATAGCCAAGAAAATAGATTGGCAAGTTGGAGTTATTGTGAATGCTAGTGATAATAGCAAACTTCAGAAGAAAGTGATGAGTGTTGACTTCAATGGGGTGCTGGTGCTTAGGAACATGGTGGGTTCTAGTAAGATAGATGACGAGTTGAAAGACTTTCAACCAAGTGCTACTCAAACATCTATAAGTGTTTTAGTAGTTGTTCAATCCATATCAACAGAACCAGTTGTGATTCCAAAGTCATTAAATAATGGGATGAAGCACAACACATTGTGTGGTAAGAGTTAAGGAAGGCTGGCTAGAAATGATCAGCCATTGCTTTTTTCAGTGAGATTTGAAAAGGGTCAACAATGGGACCTTGGTGGCTACGTGTGTATTTCTATAGAGGCTGGATCTTCATGCTTCAAAATAAGGGATCCAGGAAAGCTACTATGTTTTTGGTAATTTCTGAATTAAGAGGGTGTGTTAGAGTTAATTCAGAATTAGGTAGCTTAGTTTGAATAGATACAAAAATGTAATACATGGGTGTATCAATATGTACAACAGATGAAGTTAGATATCGTATATAAATGTAGTACACGGGTGTGTCAGTTGGACATAATACATTGTGTTTAGTACATATGTGTTGTACATAGGTTGTTAGAAACAACCACTTGCTATTAGTGATCAGTTAGTTAGTTTGTTGTAACTGAATAAGTGAGTAATAGGAGATGTGAGACTCTATATAATGTACACGGTGAAGTGAACAGAGTAGAATAAGTTGTAGGTGATACAACAGTAGTGAAAGTAGTGAGCAAGTATAGAATTGAAATTTCCATTCTTTCTTCTTTCTCTATACTCTTTCTATTTTCTTTGTGTGAACTACTATGTGTAACACTGTGAGTGTATGAGTGCTTGGGTTCCAACACCCACAAATAGCACAAATCAGCCCAAACAAAAAGACTACAACAAACAACATGTACATCAACGAAAAGAAACATGAAAACTCCTACCAACACAAGGTATGTTTGCTTTATTTCCAGTTTTCTGTTTTCATTTTCTATTTTCAGAAATAATTAAAAAACTGTCACCATGTTTTCATTCTGTTTCATTTTTTCAAAAATTTGTAAAGGAAACACTAAAAACATTTTGTTTTTGTTTTTGTTGTTTTATGTACAAATATTTGAAAATAGGAAACAGAATGAAAACAAGGTGACAATTTCTAATTATTTTTGAAAACATGAAATGAAAACATGAATCTGAAAAAACAAAGCAAACAGGACCTAAGCTTCTGCTAAAACAAGATAAAAATCAAATAACACTTGCTAAGTGTAGAGTCAAATATATATCAGCAACCTCCATAAATCTGCCCCATGGAGGAGAAGCACCAGATTAAGTGAAAACCAATATTTTACTTGGAACATTTCTATTAAAGGTGCTTATTAAAAGAATATAAAATTATTCGTCAGGATTTATTTAAAATTTTCTTTTTTTAGTCAATTATTTAAAATTTTATGTTTTAAGTTATTTGGAGAATGTGTGGTAATTGTTTAGGGAGTTACGCTATATCCTTTTATAAAATTCTACTTACATCCTCATATATATAATCAATTAAAGCATAAAGCCTTAAATAAAAAATTAATTATATATATATATATATATTTCTCAATTATAATATTGTTTTTTATAATTAGGAAGATCTAAGAGGATTTGTTACCATGACAACAATGCTGTTATTATTATTATTTAGTATATTAACTATTTTGTATATATACCTTATTAATTATATATTAACTAATAATTTAATTTTTTTATATGTTAATTTTATAAAATAAATAAGTTTTAATTTTTTTTATATTATACCATAAGAGTAGAGTCCTTTCATATAGATCGGTATTAAATTTCTTCTAATCTTAAAGCACTCTCTTCACATAACTCATTATATATAAGAGAAATAACTCTCTCAAGTGATGACAAAAAAAAAAAAAAAATTAAGATTAAGAACAACCTTATATTGTTGAGATATGACGGTGCTCTGGGTAGTAAGGCAGCCCAGAAATCTATCTCCAAAATTCTCCAAAATTCTTCTCTAATACCATTGGCAATGGTTCTGTCATTTCATTATCAATATTTCTCAGGTCATCTCTCTCACCGCTTTAGTACTTTGAATCTACTTTCAATTTTGTATTCCTAATATTTGCTTTCTTAATTTCCAGCATTGAAGGAGGATTAATATTATTACACTTTGTAACAGTTTCACATAGACATGAATTCATGTTAGGATAATTTCACACAGCAGTTGGCGAGGGCTACAATTAATTGTTTTAAATTATAAGGTTGTACTCATTTTTTCTTCATTCATTCACATTGCAGTTGGTTGATATTAAATGCACTTTCATTTGTGCATATAACTAAAACCATGATCAAGGTTTTCTACAAGCCAAGGTTTGTAATGTTCTTGATTAGAATTGGTAGGATAATTGAATATCCGGAGGCATTCAACAATGATCAGTTTATAGTTAGCATGCGTTTCAAAATGAGATTTGAGGGAGAAGACTCAACTGAGAGAAGGTTTCCTTTGTTAACAGTTGTTGTAGTCATGAATCTCACTATTCTTGCAAGTTGGTCTTTAATTTCTGTATAATTATTTTGTTCAGGTTTTCTGGTACTATTATTGAGGTTGGGGATGTGTCTCCAGGATGGTCAAATTCTGAGTGGCGGTCATTGAAGGTTGAAATTTATTCTAAATAAATATAATACTCATATAAAGTATTTTTATTTCTTATTAATTATATGTTTTCCATTTGAGTATTTATAATATTTTGCTACTTAGGTTCAATGGGATGAACCAATCAGCGATTCCAAGACCAGAGAGAGTTTCTCCTTGGGAGATAGAGCCTTTAGTAGATTCTAAAGGCACTCGCGTGTTGTAAGTTCCTTTCTTGATATATTTATCTACTAGTTATTAACTTTAATTATGCATTAACTGGAGCTAGATATTTATTTCCAATTAATTTGCTTCAGGTTTCTGTCATCATTGGTCTTCCCAGGCTGATGAGTTGACACAATTAGGTGGTGCTAAAGAAGTCCAAGCAAATTGCATTCATTGCATTTACTTCATATTTTAGTTTCATGGAAAGTGAAATAACTCGTGATTCTTGCTAAGAGAAGTTTTGTTAAGGGTTGTGTAACACCCCGATTTTCACTGCTTTCTAATATCGGTAATAAATATATAAACATATATATTTTAATCCGAGACTCAAAAAGATTTTGGGTAAACCACTGTCATTTCTATATCTTGCTTTATATCATAGGGTTACGATGAAATTTTGGGTTGAAAATTCAGACGGAACCCGGTATGCGTTTTCATTGTCAGTAAAAGTTTACTGCTCAAAAAACCTAATTTTAATTCATGAACGAGATTAATAATGTTTTCATCATATTTACTACGATACCGGAAGTTTTGAAAAATTTAGCTTAAAAATATAATATTATATTTGCTGCGGGCGAGAACGTCGAGATATCTCTAGGAAAACCTGCGTCAGATGAACTAGGGAGTCAGCAACGGAGCTAAGATGACTGATGTGTCAATCATTTATGACGATCCTATCCGAGTCAT
This sequence comes from Sophora flavescens, assembly GCA_030762895.1. Classification (NCBI taxonomy): domain Eukaryota; kingdom Viridiplantae; phylum Streptophyta; class Magnoliopsida; order Fabales; family Fabaceae; genus Sophora; species Sophora flavescens. Next base: position 146,052,031 of record CM061064.1, read on the forward strand.
AATGGCCATAATGGCACATTTATGACAATTAGATATTTTGGCATGGAAAAGACAATTTTGCCCCTAGCTTCATATAATTTTCACAAGCTTTGCCATTGGGATTTTGGACCAAAATGCCCCAAAACCCATGGCTGCCCCTCTTTAGCAACACACTTGGGCAAATTGTATGTTATCTTCTTCATCTAACTTAGCATTCTCTACAAAAATTCATAAGAACTTCATAGGTGTTCATACTCGCCAGATTTTGCATAGAGGTTCTGACCATTTAATGTTATGAATCTCAGAAAACTTTCTACATGAAAGTTGTTCCTATTTCTCTCTTATTTCCAACGACATAAAGATAATAAAAAACGAATAAGTACATTGAGAGATATGTCCAAATTACCGAAACTGCTCTAAATTTTCATCATCTTCATCTTTCTTTCTAAACTTCTCAAGAACACTTAGAACACCAAAGCTTGATTTTGTGAAGCAAGTCCTTGGATCCTCACTTGTTTTTGATCTTCAAGAGGTGAATCCTATTCTCCTTACCTAATCATGTCTATGTTCTTCAATAAGTTTCATGATTCAAAGTCTATTTCATCTATGTTCATCACTTTTAAGTTTCTAGATCTAGAACTTTGAAAATTCATAACAAATTCTAGAAAAATCTTATGATGTTGAAATCACTTCCCATGTTCTTATAATCATGCATATTGTTTGTATCTAAGAGCATGTGATGATAAAAAATTTTCTTCCCTTGAAACCCATCTTGGCCGAATCCTAGAGGAAAGGATGGATGGAGTTTTTGTTCTTGCTTTTGATGTATGGTCATGTCTTTCATCATACATACTTGTATACTTGTTGAATCCTAGTTGGTTCATTAAACTAAAAACCCTAGCCTCATGGACATGTCTTGGACGAATCTACCATTTAGAGGATTAGGATGGTTTTGATTCTTAACTTTGTTGTTTAGCCTTAATCCATTTCCTTAAGTATATTAGGATAATTAATCCATGACCTAAGCAAGTTTGGAGATTTTGAGAGACAAAACCCTAAGGAGGCTGTGCCCTATTAGAGAGGATTATGTGTTTGTTTTACTTGTTTTGATTGGTTGTTTGGATGTGTTGTTGAAGGTTAATTGTTTTACGGCGTACGAGGGTTTCCGACAATCGACAGAGTTCTTTTAATTTCACTGAGGAGCTTCGAGAGGTAAAGGGGGCTTACCTGATGGATTTTTCTCAATAACCATTTACTTTTAGTGTAGTATGTATAATTTATATGTGGTTGTGGTTTTTTGTTTATGTTGTTTATGTTGTATTGTTTATCTGTGTATCGGTGATTGACCTGCTTTTAATTTATTTAATTATTTGCAGTTGTATATTATATTGCTATGATGCATGATCTGCCTGGTGATATAGTTCTGATGATGTTGTTGAATGTTGTGTGAGAAGCCTGACAGTGGTCAGTGCACAACCGATTAATCAGATAAAAACTTTAATAAGCTGTGTAAATTATATTCAATGTTTTATGTGATATGTTGGAATATAATAGTGGTGGAAAATATTGTTTTGGAAAAATAGTGGGTTTTGAGAAATATTATTATTTTAATGATTTAGTAATGAAAAAGTGAAATGTGGGTCACAGTGAGTGCGCAACCGCGAAATTATTTTTGTACTGCTAATTTTTCCATAAGAAATTCCGTAATGTTAATAAAATTTATTTTGCGAAATTAATTTTCGAAAATAACTTATTTATTATATAATAAAATTATTTTAGATGAAAGGTCAAAGTTTGACTTAAAAACGTTTTCTTTGAAAATGCTAAACGACGGCAAGTTTCGAAATTGTTTACGCCCGGAGTTTAAAAACAACAGTACTTATTTTGAGAAGAGATTTATTCCCAATTGATTTATGTTTTTAGATTTGAAGTTTCAGTGAAAGAGTTCTTGATGATTTGACGTTATTTAGGGAAAAATGATTTTCCAAAGGAAAATAGATTTTCTATGATTTGGCGTTTTACAAACGAATTTCAAGTAGAAAGGATTTTCTGAAAATGTGTTTTACTCAATGACGTATTCCGGTAACTTGGATAAGTTGCGGAGATCTTATTTTGGATTTGTTTTTCACAGAACGAAAATGACGTAAACGACAATATGGAACTTAGTAACCGAGATGTTAGGGTGCTAGTGTTCTTATAACGTTATAGACTTGGTGTTTAGTAGACGGTGTGTCTACTTCACGACGTAATAAACGACGGTAAAAGATTAATGATGTTTTCTAGTACCACGAACCTAAGACCGGTGCATCGGTCTAGGGGTTTCGTGATTGAGCACTCGGAGTTTGAGGTCCTGTGTTATTAATGAAAGTTTAATATGTTAAACTATGTTGGTCGCAAGCTTTGAGCTTCGGCAAAGGAAAGATTGAACACAAAGAAAAATGACGAGAACAAAGTGTTTACATGCATATTCGGCAGACATGCCTACCGAGTTAATCATGGTATCTTAATGATATTCATGTCTCGACGTATTGTTAATCATGGTATCTTAATGATATTCATGATATTCATGTCTCGACGTATTGTTAATCATGGTATCTTAATGATATTCATGTCTCGACGTATTTTTAATCATGGTATATTTATGATATTCATGTAATTGACGTATTCATTGTGCCTTTGGGCAATCGACGTACAATGAAAAACCATAAATCGACGTTCTCACTGTGCCGGACAGTGGGCTATGGTAAAATCGACGTGCCTCTTTTGGCAATCAAGCTTGATCAACTTATTTTAAATGACGTTGGGGATCTTCGGAGATTAAGTGTGAATGTTTAGATGATGTATTGAAGTGTTCATGCATAGTTTTCCAACGTTGATGTTTGGGGTGTGGAGCCCATTGATAAACTATATGTTATAATATGGATGCTTATGTTGTTATAAACATGTATATGTGTATGTGCCTTCTTTTGTGTCGCGTATTTAGTTATTGTGTTAAATCCATATATTGGCATCTCACCCTTACAAACATATCAGAGCTGTACAAGGGGTATGATCTCTACAAAAAGAAGAAGGCTGTCTAGTTCGGGGCATGCTATTGCTTCTTCTATCGGTTGTATCGTCTGTTAGTTACGATCAGCTTAAGTCCTATTGTGTTATATTATGTTTTGAGAATAAACTAAACTGATAATGATCTAGGTGTGAAAACATATGAGGTAGTATAGTTGTATGACTTATATACATTATGTGTTTAAGTATGATTTTATTACGTGTTTGTTGTTATGAAGTTAAAGAGAAGAAAACATTTTATCACCATATTTTGAAAAGATAAACGTTGAGAAAACATTATTTTCCGATAGCAACTATCAAATTAAGTTTTATTTCCGTAAACGGGTAACCATGTGATGACCCGAGTTAGGGTGTCACAGGTTGGACTTGCAAGTGGTGATTTACCATGCATCAAGCCGATGCAAGTGAAGCCCGAGAAGGAGTGGTCATAAGGCCTTAATATATTTGTATGGTAAAATCGACGTGCCTCTTTTGGCAATCAAGCTTGATCAGCTTATTTTAAATGACGTTGGGGATCTCCGGAGATTAAGTGTGAATGTTTAGATGATGTATTGAAGTGTTCATGCATAGTTTTCCGACGTTGATGTTTGGGGTGTGGAACCCATTGATAAACTATATGCTATAATATGGATGCTTATGTTGTTATAAACATGTATATGTGTATGTACCTCCTTTTGTGTCACGTATTTAGTTCTTGTGTTAAATCCATATATTGGCATCTCACCTTTACAAACATATCAGAGCCGCACAAGGGGTATGATCTCTACAAAAAGAAGAAGGCTGTCTAGTTCGGGGCATGTTGTTGCTGCTTCTATCGGTTGTAGTGTTTGTTAGTTACGACCAGCTTAGGTCCTGTTGTGTTATATTATGTTTTGAGAATAAACTAAACTGATAATGATCTAGGTGTAAAAACATATGAGGCATTATAGTTGTATGACTTATATACATTATGTATTTAAGTGTGATTTGATTACATTGTTGTTGTTATGAGGTTAAAAAGAAGAAAAAATTTTATCACCATATTTTGAAAAGATAAGAAAACATTATTTTCCGAAAGTAACCAGCAAATTAAGTTTTATTTTCGCAAACGAGTAACCATGTGATGACCCGAGTTAGGGTGTCACATTAGTGGTATCAGAGCTGGTCGAGTCTTTCGGGATCTTTGGGAAATAGGTCTGTTGTGTTGACGTTGTGTTTTCTGAGTTAAGTTTTGTTTGAATTACTTCTTAGAAGTAATGTGTGTTAATAAGTAAGGAATTCATTTCCTGGTGGTGGCCTAACTGATTTGGTCAAGTAGGACACATATCAAAGGAATGCAATGCGCCAAGGCGTGAATCGGCTGTCAATAACACAAATGCTGTTAAACCGAAGACTGCAGGGAGAGTTTATACTATGGTCAGAGTTGAGACTCCAAACCATGACGGTACTCTCTTAGCTATAATTTTCAAACTTGGGTACAATTCATACTTGTTTTGATGGATTGTGTGTGGATATGTTGAAATTATCTGTTTCTTTTAAACTTCATGGTGGAATTCTATATGTTTAGACTATCCTATTGTTGTTCGGGATAGACACTTTCTTGACAAAACTAGTTTCTCAATGAGACTTGCTCTAGTCACTTTTACTTTTGGTAGAAATTGATTCAGTCTGAATTCTTGTCGGACCATAGTTCTTTTAAATTGTTGGCAAGGAAATTCTTGTGAGAGAAGAAACTTTCTTAGATTCATGTTTGTAAAAATGTATCGATCGTGTATTTTTACACGCACGAACCTATTAAAGAATCTTTTTACATAATGGATATTTATGGGATTCCTTTCATAGTGACAATGTTTTTCTATATATTTTTCTTGTGAGAGTAACACCTTGGAATTAAGAAATCTTGTCTAGTTTTGAGTCACGAAATTTCGAGGACGAATATTTTTTTAGTGGGGTAGTAATGTAACACCCCAATTTTCACTGCTCTCTAATATCGGTAATAAATATATAAACATATATATTTTTATCCGAGACTCAAAATGATTTTGGGTAAACCACTGTCATTTCTATATCATGCTTTATATCATAGGGTTACGATGAAATTTTGGGTTGAAAATTCAGAAGGAACCTGGTCTGCGTTTTCACTGACAGTAAAAGTTTACTGCTCATAAAACCTAATTTTAATTCATGAATGAGATGAATAATGTTTTCATCATATTTACTACGATACTGGAAGTTTTGAAAAATTTAGCATAAAAATATAATATTTTATTTACTGTGGGCGAAAACGTCAAGATATCTCTAGGAAAACCTGCGTCATATGAATTAGGGAGTCAGCAACGGAGCTGAGATGACTGATGTGACAAGCATTTATTATGATCTTATTCGAGTCATAATGGCCATAATGGCACATTTTTGACAATTAGATATTTTGGCATGGAAAAGACAATTTTGCCCCTAGCTTCATATAATTTTCACAAGCTTTGCCATTGGGATTTTGGACCAAAATGCATCAAAACCCACGGCTGCCCCTCTTTAGCAACACACTTGGGTAAATTGTATGTTATCTTCTGCATCTAACTTGGCATTCTCTCCAAAAATTCATAAGAACTTCATAGGTGTTCATACTCACCAGATTTTTCATAGAGATTCTGACCATTTTATGTTATGACTCTCATAAAACTTTATGCATGAAAGTTGTTCCTATTTCTCTCTTCTTTCCAACGACATAAAGATCATAAAAAACAGATAAGTATATTGAGGGATATGTCCAAATTAGCGAAATAGCTCTAAATCTTCATCATCTTCATCTTTCTTTCTAAACTTCTCAAGAACACTTAGAACACCAAAGCTTGATTTTGTGAAGCAAGTCCTTGGATCTTCACCTGTTTTTGATCTTCAAGATGTGAATCCTATTCTCCTTCCCTAATCATGTCTATGTTCTTCAATAAGTTTCATGATTCAAACTCTATTTCATCTATGTTCCTCACTTATAAGTTTCTAGATCTAGAACTTTGAAAATTCACAACAAATTCTAGAAAAATATTATTATGTTGAAATCACTTCCCATGTTCTTATAATCATGTATATTGTTTGTATCTAAGAGCATGTGATGATAAAAAAATTTCTTCCCTTAAAACCCATCTTGGCCGAATCCTAGAGAAAGGATGGATGGAGTTTTTGTTCTTGCTTTTGATGTATGGTCATGTCTTTCATCATACATACTTGTATACTTGTTGAATCCTAGTTGGTTCATTAAACTAAAAACCCTAGCCTCATGGATATGTCTTGGCCGAATCTACCATTTAGAGGGTTAGGATGGTTTTGATTCTTAACTTTGTTGTTTAGCCTTAATCCATTTCCTTAAGTATATTAGGATCATTAATCCACGACCTAAGCAAGTTTGGAGATTTTGAGCCACAAAACCCTAAGGAGACTGTGACCTATTAGAGAGGATTATGTGTTTGTTTTGCTTGTTTTGATTGGTTGTTTGGATGTGTTGTTGAAGGTTAATTGCTTTACGGCGTACGAGGGTTTCTGACAATCGACAGAGTTCTTTTAATTTCACTGAGGACCTTCAAGAGGTAAAGGGAGCTTACCTGAGGGATTTTTCTCAATAACCATTTGCTTTTAGTGTAGTATGTATAATTTATATGTGGTTGTGGTTTTTTGTTTATGTTGTTTACGTTGTATTGTTTATCTGTGTATCGGTGATTGATCTGCTTTTAATTTATTTAATTATATGCAGTTGTATATTATATTGCTATGATGCATGATCTGCCTGGTGTTATAGTTCTGATGATGTTGTTGAATGTTGTGTGAGAAGCCTGACAGTGGTCAGTGCACAACCGATTAATCAGATAAAAGCTTTAATAAGCTGTGTAAATTATATTCAATGTTTTATGGGAAATGTTGGAATATAATAGGGGTGGAAAATATTGTTTTGGAAAAATAGTGGGTTTTGAGAAATATTATTATTTTAATGATTTAGTAATGAAAAAGTGAACTATGGGTCACAGTGAGTGCGCAACCACGAAATTATTTTTGTACTGCTAATTTTTCCATAAGAAATTCCGTAATGTTAATAAAATTTATTTTGCGAAATTAATTTTCGAAAATAACTTATTTATTATATAAGAAAATTATTTTAGATGAAAGGTCAAAGTTTGACTTAAAAATGTTTTCTTTGAAAATGCCAAACGACGGCAAGTTTCGAAATTATTTACGGCTGGAGTTTAAAAACAGCAGTACTTATTTTGAGAAGAGATTTAATCTCAATTGATTTATGTTTTTAGAGTTGAAGTTTCAGTGAAAGAGTTATTGATGATTTGACGTTATTTAGGGAAAAGTGAGTTTCCAAAGGAAAATAGATTTTCTATGATTTGACGTTTTACAAACGAATTTCAAGTAGAAAGGATTTTCTGTAAATGTGTTTTACTCAATGACGTATTTCCGGTAACTTGGATAAGTTACGGAGATCTTATTTTGGATTTTTTTCACAGAACGAAAATGACGTAAACGACAATATGGAACTTACTAACCGAAATGTCGGGGTGCTAGTATTCTTATAACGTTATAGACTTGGTGTTTAGTAGACGGTGTGTCTACTTCACGATGTAATAAACGACGGTAAAAGATTAATGATGTTTTCTAGTACCACGAACCTAAGACTGGTGCATCGGTCTAGGGGTTTCGAGATTGAGCACTCGGACTTTGAGGTCCTGATGAATGTTTTAAAATGTTAAAACTATGCTGATCGCAAGCTTTGAGCTTCGGCAAAGGAAAGATTGAACACAAAGAAAAATGACGAGAACAAAGTGTTTACATGCATATTCGGTAGACATGCCTACCAAGTTAATCATGGTATCTTAATGATTTTCATGTCTCGACGTATTGTTAATCATGGTATCTTAATGATATTCATGTCTCGACGTATTCATTATGCCTTTGGGCAATCGACGTACAATGAAAAACCATAAATCGACGTTCTCATTGTGCCGGACAGTGGGCTATGGTAAAATCGACGTGCCTCTTTTGGCAATCAAGCTTGATCATCTTCTTTTAAATGACGTTGGGGATATCCGGAGATTAAGTGTGAATATTTAGATGATGTATTGAAGTGTTCATGCATAGTTTTCCAACGTTGATGTTTGGGGTGTGGAACCCATTGATAAAACTATATGTTATAATATGGATGCTTATGTTGTTATAAACATGTATATGTGTATGTGCCTTATTTTGTGTCGCGTATTTAGTTATTGTGTTAAATCCATATATTGGCATCTCACCCTTACAAACATATCAGAGCTGTACAAGGGGTATGATCTCTACAAAAAGAAGAAGGCTGTCTAGTTCGGGGCATGCTGTTGCTGCTTCTATCGGCTGTAGCGTCTGTTAGTTACGACCAGCTTAGGTCCTATTTGTTATATTATGTTTTGAGAATAAACTAAACTGATAATGATCTAGGTGTGAAAACATATGAGGCAGTATAGTTGTATGACTTATATACATTATGTGTTTAAGTGTGATTTGATTACGTTGTTGTTGTTATGAAGTTAAAGAGAAGAAAACATTTTATCACCATATTTTGAAAATATAAACGTTGAGAAAACATTATTTTCCGAAAGCAACCATCAAATTAAGTTTTATTTCCGCAAACGGGTAACCATGTGATGACCCGAGTTAGGGTGTCACAGGTTGGACTTACAATTGGTGATTTACCATGCATCAAGCCGATGCAAGTGAAAACCGAGAAGGAGTGGTCATAAGGGCCTTAATATATTTGTATGGTTATGTATTTTTGGTGGGAAGTTTTTATTACATGGTTCCCATTTTATGTGACTTTTGAATTGTGTTTTGGGTAGTTTTGAAGATCTATTACCTAATAGATTCAATTTGGAAAATTTGTAATCTTATGTTGGTATGAATGAATGATTTTAAAATTAAAATGGTTGCATTTTTTTTTATTTCTTTTTTTTTGACGTCTTAAAAATTGTCAATATCGTTTTCTTCCTTTCTCCTCTGATTTTTTTTTTCCATACATTTAGAGAGTAATGTCTATTGAACATTTTGAGTGAAACTTAACCCCACTATAGTTCAACAACGACAGCTTTGGATGCTGCTTGGCCACCGTCATCGTCGGCCAAAAATGGTGGCAGCTCAGGTTACTTTGGTAGCCCAATCACTTTTACTTCAAGGAGCTCACAAAGGGTATCTGCCCATCAAGAACCATAATCAAAGACCTCGTCAACTCCGAACTCGTATACGAGATCTTCATCATTGATAAAGCCACCACCGCCGTCGTCATCGTCCTCCAATCATGACGTGGTACTTCCAAGATGGAAGGCTCCACAAGGGTGAGGTTGTAGTGATGCTCCACTCCGCTTATGGGGCTGTGATGAAGTAAATGTCGCTGTTTCGGCTAGCGTCATTGTATCATCGTTCAAAAGGATGAACCCAGACGTTCATATGCTAGAATGTGGAGAGGCATAGATTGTAGTGCGCGCGCGCGCGCGCACACACACACACAGAGCGCTACAACAGAAAAGGCTTTAGATAGCATTTCCGTGTGCCTTTTAATAGAGCTTTTAAGCGCTATCTATGCCACCACTATTAAAAGTAGTTAGTAAAGATAGAATTTAAGAAGCGCTATTAAAAGATGACCTTAGATAGCGTTTTCGCGTATTAACAAACGCTATCTTTAGTGTGTGTTTTCTAGCATCATTGGAAGGTCATCTGTGACTTTAGATAGCATTTGTTTATGTAAACGCTATCTATAGGCATGCCTTTAGATAGCGTTTGTTTATGTAAACGCTATCTAAAACATGCCTTTAGATAGCATTTGTTTTTGTAAATGCTATCTAAAAGCATGCCTTTAGATAGCGTTTGTTTTGTAAACGCTATCTAAAAGCTGCCTTTAGATAGCGTTTGCTTTACCAAACACTATCTAAAAGCATGCTTTTAGATAGCATTTTTTTACCAAATGCTATCTAAAAGCTGCCTTTAGATAGCATTTACAATAGAAACGCTATCTATTCCCTTATTTTTTTTTAGTTTACCTGTTTCTTAACTTTACCTCCATCATGCATGTTCATAAAAAATAGAAGGTTTACACAAATAACTGAAACACAATCCAAATTATAGGTAGCACACAAAACCCAGACACCTAAGTTACTTGTACCAAACCATGCATAACACAATACAAAGTTTAGACCATATATAACAAGTGTAATCAAATAAAATTTTCAACAATATAGCGAGACCAATCTTCCTTGACTTCAGATAGTTGAGCAGTGGAGTATGTGACGCATTTGAAGTCAGGGAAGTACTGCGACATAAAAATTAAATAAATTAAGTTACAATTGCTAAAACATTTGAACAGTCACATTTAAAAGCTAAGTAAACAACAAGCACTGGAACTACATACCGCCATTGGTATTTTAACTTGGTTCTGTAAGATAATTTCCTTCATGAAACGCATGACATAATACCCACAATCTGTATTGTTGGGTTGTTTTGGGCACTATAAAAAATAAAATAGTAAATCAATATAGTTTTTTTTTAACTAATTAATTGCTCATTAAGTTTTTGCAAATATACCTCTATCCGAATCCATTTAATGTTGGTTGTTTTAAACGAGGCACCTTAGCTCTGCTACGTGCGTGATAAACTTGAAAAGCACTAATCATAAAATCAAACAGACTTCATTAAGAAACATATTTTCAATCATCACAAACACACGCATGGATTTTCCAACAAAAATTCTCAATGGTAACATCTAAATACAAAATGAAGGTCCCGATTGCCTTTTTTATTTTGAACCACAACAGCCATAACCCATATATGCCAATTGAACACAGTTATTCTAATGTCAAAAATCAAAAGCACATTAGGACCATGTCAACTTGCAACATGTATCTACCATGGAAGCCATTCAACAGAATCATAGAAAATCAGAAAAATAAAAGCATGCTTATTGAACAAATTCTTTAATTTTGGGCGATTCCTAGGATCAACATGCAAGGAATCCAAATAGTAAACAATCTCTTCAACAGTATTTATCGCTAACAGCACCCAATGATTCCTACAAAAATGTTGAGATAACAAATCCTAAGCACCTTAACTTTTATATAATTCATTATTGTGAATTAAGTCCTATAGGATAAGTGACTCACCCAACATTACATGGCGCTAGAAACAAGGACTGATATTCTCTCTCTGTAATTGCAAAGCGGTCAGCTATATACTTTGTCTGTGAATCCCCCCCGAAGAAGCCGTATGTATCTGTTTGGTGTGGGGACAAGAACAGAAACCTCCTCGTTCTTTCCTTTGGAAGCAAAAATTCTTCATACAAATACCTTCAATTAAAATATAAAAATGGATTACACAAATGACATCAATATTTAAATGGAAAGACTAAAAAAATATTGTACACTTTAAGCCTGATTTAGTACCTGATATATACGGAAATAACGGAGGCAGATACCCATTCATGATTTAGAATTTCTCTGATATTTTTAGCATTAATTCTATCAATGATATGATCACCAAAAATATTTTGTTCTATCTCTATGTCCAATGGGTCATCATTTTTCATATTCTTTCGTTCATGTATTTTAAGAAAACTGAAATATTCCAGAGAAATGTTATTTGAACCAGCTGTAGGAGGGTTGGCATCAGATTTGCCTCCTTTCTTTATCGAGGTTGTAATTGACTCATTTGTATGTTCAGACACTCTGCCCCTGCCTTTAGATTTTGCAGGTGCCTAGAAATTTTGCATTTCAATATGCCAGTTAGTGATCAACTAATGTAATAAATATACGCTGTATATGACAAGGTGGAAAAATCCAATTACATACCATATTAATTACAACCACGAGATTAATTGGCCATGCCACATAAGTACCTATTGCATCTCTTATTGTCATTACATCTGCATCATCAATAGGTACCGACAATGGCGCATCCCCCTCAATTGCAACATCAACTCCAACTTTCACATGGTTAAGGGGTAGTGGTCCGGTGTGCAGTGTAACACCCGGCTCATTATATACTTTACCCATACCAACCATATGATGGGTTGGGGTTGATAAATATAGATGACATGAGTTGACGCCCTAAACCAATGATAGATGAATAAGCTGTGAATTAAGGCATCCAATTGAATGTATTTAACTGTGAATGCAATACTAGTAAAAAAAAAAGCATGCATTACCTCTGGAAGCTTGATGGTAGATGCTAGAGTGCAACTATCTTTGACGCTGGGGGCTGTGAAATTAGCCCGCCTCTCCTCATCCTCCTTTTTTTTCAGCTTATCTTCCAAATTGTTCAAGCTTTCTGAGAGTTGAGCCACCAATGTCTCCCACCTTTTCGTTTCACATTTATATTTTGCACGACCTTCAGGTGGGAAGTAGTCTATTTGAGAGACACCAAAACCCACACCCCTAACATGACCAGGGTTCTCTGGCACACCTAGGGCTTTAGCAAGAATATCTTGGCGACCATAATCTTGTATCTCTCCCTCTCATTGCGATCGTGTGACAGTTTCTCCTGATACATAGTTATTGGTGAAATGCAAATGTTAACATTATTATATATTGTCATAAGAAAATAAAAAATGAAAATGTAAACGTTATTCTACTTACACATTTATTCCACACGTTCTGCATATTTTTGTTGTCAATTACACCCGCCTTGTTCTCCCGGGCTTTCCTCCACACAATATGGCGTTTAATTTTTTTAACTTCTGGCCCTGCCTCCTGTATCTGTATATTGAGATAATGTATATTAAACAAACATTTTAAAAGTCATATTTACCACACAGTTAATTATATATATACATACCAATTCATCCTCAATGTCAGCATACCCCTTACGTGATGCTTTGTAAGGGCATGCAGGATCTAACGCTCTCTTGCGATTTTCATTGCTTAATTTCTATTCAGACACATATAAGTAATATTAATACATGGTTAATGTCATATGTATATATATAATTATACGGACTAACGTGATATTAAACATACCAGGAATCGTGCATCTCCTGTGCGTATTGCTACAAAATCTACCCACTCATCCCTTGATATGTGTGCATGTTGTGATGGAGGTTCCTCTTTGATACACCCGTTATCATCTCTTAGAAATTTTCTTGTCAGTCTAGTTCTGAATGACCGATGTAGGTTACCGGCTTCCTGAAGTACAAATTTTCGTCGAGATTCATCAACATTAAAAGACATATGCAAAACAATATAAACAACATGTCAAAGTAAGTATGTTTACATATATAGTTTACAATATAATTCACAAATTTTAATAATTACCTGTACATCTGCCCATATGTTCTCTTTGAAAGCATCCAAAGTTTCATCCTTCCAATTAGAACAGATAATTGGGACCGTTTGCTGAACAACGGCCCCAATGTAACTCTTCAATCTTTTTCCATTGGCACGAATTGGTTGGTCCAAATAATTCCATTAAACATAATAAAAACAATAAAGTAATTAAATCTAGATATCAAACAACATAATGAAATCCTTAGATTAGTAAGTAAATTACCTCAAATTTTTGTCCTTTACTCCTAGCGCGGATGACCGCCTTCATAACAGTTGGCCCACGTCGCGTCACTTTGGCAGCACTAGCATTACTGGAAGATGCCATTTACCTACAAAAAAGTTAGACACACAAGTAAAACATCATTGGACTTTAATATAATATTAATTGATGCAAAATATAAAACATCACTGAATAACAAAATCAACACTAGCATTATCGAAAGATGCTAATTATAATATAAATGGATCGGAAAGTTCATTTAAACACAAACACTACATACATGTTTAAGTCAACCTTTTTCTTTTCTTCATTGGATTGAGATTTGTTTGTCCTTTATTAGTACGAAATGGTGGATTGACCAAAAGGCCCTCATCATGATCATCTCTCATATACATACCATCATCCCTAGTTGGATCAATCTCAAGTGATTGTAATGTCCCGATGAAAGGATCATCTTCAATATCAACATATCCATGGTCTTTATCATCAATCTTAGTAATTATTTTGTTAGTCAAAAGAACAATGGTCCTTTTCATATCAGCTGGATCGGTGACATAGAACACTTGTTGAGCTTGAGATGCTAATATAAAAGGCTCATCTTTATACCCCACCCTGTTAAGATCCACCTGCATGAACCCTGACTCATCAATCTGAACACCATTATTATTGTCAACCCACTTACAACCAAACACACCAACCTTAAACTTTGTGTAATCCAACTCCTATATGCATTCAATGACCCTGAAGTATGGCATATTTGCATATATGAGGTTTCTGTCTTTGGCACTTGAGATATGCATAGACTGAGCTACAAGAGTCACACCACTATTTTGCATTGTACTCCAACCATCTTGTTCGTTTGTATAGAATGTGTACCCATTAATTTGATAACCGTGGTAAGAGAAGACATGCAAACTTGGACCTTTGGCTAACCATCTCAATCTTTTTGAAACTGAAGTAGCATTTTCAGTCAACTCTGCAAAAATGTGATCTCTTAGCCACGTTATAAAACAATGATTGTGTTCTCTAGTTAGCCAATTTTGATTCTTATTTGGATACAAACTCTTAAGCATGTCCTTGTGTTTTTCAACATATGGCTCAACCTCATCGGCATTGTGCAGAACATATAAGTGTGCTTGCTCCCATTCTGTCCTTGATATAGTCACTATTTCAGTTCCAGTAATTCCTTGCCCCATCATTCTCCCTGTGTGACGAGACTTTGGCAGCCCTATAGAATCAACATTGGATAGGTATTTGGTACATAATTCAACAGCTTCTTCGACAATATACCGTTCAACAATACAACCTTCTGGTCGTGATTGGTTTTTCACATACCCTTTTAATATCTTTATATAACGCTCAATCGGGTACATCCATCTCATATAAGTTGTCCCACACAATTGTGTCTCTCAAACAAGGTGAATGGTTAGATGAACCATTATGTCAAAGAATGAAGGTGGAAAGTACATCTCAAGCTCGCATAAAGTCACAACAATTTCTCTTTGCAATGATGGCAACTTCCCAGGGTCAATCACTTTGCTACAAATTACGTTGAAGAAGAAACAGAGTTTAGTTAAGGCCCCCCACACTTTGTTAGGTAAAATAGACCGTATACCAATTGGTATCAACTTCTCCATGAGAACATGACAATCGTGGGACTTTAGACCTTTTAACTTGAGATCTTTCATCGATACAAGGTTCCTAATGTTTGAAGAGTACCCTTCCGGAACCTTAACTCCGTCAAGAAACTTACAAAAAACAGTTTTTTCTTTTCTAGATAGAGTGTGAGAAGTTGGAGGAAGATATGTACTTTTACCCTTCTTCGTCGGTCCCAATTCTCTTCTTATTCCCATACTAACCAAGTCCAACCTTGAATTGATGCCATCTTTAGTCTTCCCTGGCACATTGAGTAACGTACCAATGACACTATCACAGATATTTTTTTCAACGTGCATCACATCGAGGAAATGTCTTACATATAATGATTTCCAATATGGAAACTCAAAGAAAATCGACCTTTTCTTCCACCCTCTTGTGACAAGATCTCTCGCAAAAGGTTTACCGAATTGGATATTCAAATCCTTTACCTTTTCAAAAAGTTGATCACCCATCAACGGTGAAGGAGCTCTACCTTCTTCCGAGTTCCCATTGAACGCCTTTCACCACCACCAGTAATGATGACTTGTATGCAAAAATCTACGATGCCCAAGAAAGACATTCTTCTTACAATGTTCTAACCGCATCCAATACGTACCCTCTTCACATATAGGGCATGCACACTGACCCTCGATGCTATATCCTGACAGATTATCATAGGCTGGAAAATAATTAATTGTGCCAAACAACATAGCTCTCAAATTGAAACTTTCTTCCTTATACCCATCATCCACCTCCACACCTGTCTCCTACATTTGTTTCAAGTCTTCAATCAAAGGAGTCAAATAGACGTCTATATCGTTTCCTGGTTGTTTGGGCCTAGAAATTAACATAGATAACATAATAAATTTGCGCTTCATGCATAGCCATGGAGGTAGGTTATAAATCACCAAAATCACAGGCCATGTACTGTAAGAGCTACTTTGAACACCATGCGGGTTAAATCCGTCAGTAGCCAATACAAGTCGTAGGTTTCTTGATTCTTGCCCAAAATCAGGATAATCATGATCAAATTTCTTCCATTGAGGAGAATCTGTCGGGTGACGCAGCTTGCCATCTTTGATCCTTTCATCCTCATGCCATGTCAAGTGCTTTGATTCTTCTAAACTACGGTACATGCGCCTAAATCTGGGTATTATGGGAAAGTACCACACAACCTTCTCTGGATCTGATTCTTTCTTCTTATATCGTGAGGCATTACATTTAGGACACATCTTTAATGATGCATATTCATTCCGAAATAAAATGCAATCGTTAGGACAAGCATGTATCCTCTCGTAGCTCATGCCAATAGAGTGTAACATTTGTTTAGCCTCATAGGAAGCACATTATCCTCAGAAAACATGTATTTCAATAGTGTGAGTAAGTCCGTAAAGCACTTATCAGTTCATCCATTGCCCGATTTCAAGTTATACAACTTTAACATCGCCGACAATCTTGTGAATTTAGTACAACCATCATACAACAGTTTCTCTGCATCACTTACCAACCTCCCAAACATTCGAGGACAATCCCGAAGGTCCTCTTCAATAGCATTTGCAATGTCTTCAAAACGATTGCCCTCATAAATATTTGTGTCGGTATCGTTTGATGAATATCTCACACGATTCCTCATTTCACTAGACTCATCTCTTGTCTCACCATGTTTTGTCCAACATGTATAACTTTGATTGATTCCATTACACACTAAATGTTCTTCCAACTCGGCTGCACTAATTCGCCTTGCATAACAACAATCTAAACAAGGACATATGATTGTACTAGGGTTTTCCGTATGCCGAACTGCAAACCTAATGAACTCTTTCACCCCATCCTCATACTCCTTCGTTAAACGATTGGCAGACATCCATTTCCAATCCATGCTTTCCCGATCTACACAAATATTTATTAAACATATTTACTTTGAGTTTAGAGTGGTTGATGTCTACATGCAATGTATACAGATTAAAATAAACATCCCTAATGCTACAACTAAAGGATTAAATAAAAACAAATACCTGGTAGAAGAAATCCTTTGTGGTTGGGGAATGATAGAAAGCAAAGTAGCAATGCCAAGCTAAAGCAAAACAACACTAGAAAATCTGCCAGAACGAAATTTCAAAGACATTAACACATACTCTACCATAGACATTATAGATTTACAAATGTATAGAAACCCATCCATCCATATAATGGCAGTGTACAGATTTGTGTATTCTGAGTCTGAGCTGCTATTGTAGGGATCATGACAAATTGGATGAAGCCCTGATCATTCATTGTAACCATTAAGTGGTACAGGGCCTGAGTAAGCATCTGTATCTTAAGGCCAGGTTGTGATTTACGGGAACAATAAATCGAACACTGCTTTGATTCTCAATTTATGTATTAATATATTATCAAAATATGCATGCCATCCCAGTTTGTGGTTGATTTTTTTGTTACTAGAAATATGTTGGGTGTCTAATCAAAACTAATGTCTTAGGTTGTGAATTGTGATTGGGCAAAAAAGAAGAAAAATCACAGAGTCTCCACAACAAATCACTTTTTGTAGAAACTGGTCCTCCATCCATGAAGAACTTGGATTCATGATACAAATGAAGAATCAATGAAATAAAAAGGGTCATTCGAGGACTAAAGAGAGCTAAACGTATAGCCTAAAAAATATTGTGGAAAAACGGCAAAGGTAAAGGAGCCAAAACGTGATGAAGCAGGCATGACTAAGTCAAATTATCAACTACAATTGGCAAGACCCGAGAGAACAAAGTAGCAAAACCAGAACAGAAACCACAAACTCTTGCATACCAACAAAAGCTCTATTGCAATACAAAAGGGAATATTTACCTGTTTCAATGAATTAGGATCCTAAAAATTGCTGGAGCTTCAACATGCCTTTTGAAAATCATTCAAAGTATCAGGCATAGAATCAATTATCAATTAAATGAATTAAATGTGTAAGGACGGTTCTAAAATATGTAATTTCAACTAACTCTAATTACTCACCAATATCAATGTCCCTTAATTGGTGTCCCTTGTAATCTAGCTTGGAACCTTGGAACCTAATAAATAAAATAGTTATGGCATACTTTCATTTAATAAAAAAAAGAATTAATCAATACATTCATAGAGATGTATCTACAAGTTCGTAAACTGAGTACTTATTTTCCATCCCTCTGTCACTTGTAGATATAAGAATCATATTTGAATCACTGTAACAAGCATGAACCCATGCCACAGTTTAGGAGATTAAAGAATTATGGTAAAAAAATAATTGATTGCAATATAATTATATAATCTGACTCAAATGAAGATAGCTAGCTGGTTTTACCTCCAAGTCTCTAAGAAGGTCTTCCTTGGTTTGTGAGGCAGATATGCAGATTCCCTGTAAAAGAGTGTAAAACATGAACCCATCTTCATCTCATCTCATCTCAAGAAATTCAAAATCATTATTTGTTTCCATGCAGCCATTTAAAGATACTTATTGTCTTATAACCTCAGACCAATCAATCGAATATTGATTAATACGTAATCGATCGAACACTACTTGAAAACGGCTATTCTGCTCAGAAATGAAATGTTCCACATATTCCTGGAAATTCTTGCTCCCATTGGACAATTTGTATCTATATGCATTAGGATCCCGATTCAAGGATCTCTCAGTTCGAGAAATCAAAATAAGAGGATCGAACCATTTACTACAGTACAATTTCTTGTTACTCTGTTCTCAGTAAAAGTTGAATTGCAACTCACGAAAAATGTGGGCCTTGGTAAATCAAATTATCTTGTCACTATGTGTGACCATATTTACTATAATACAAAATGCAATTATACTACAATACAAGTTAACTAATGCACTCTAGTTAATTATTCCAAAAAAGAAAACAAAAACACAGAAATAGCAATTACTTGTTGAAGCATATGCACATTAGAAACTCTTAGGAAATTTCTAGAACAAGAACTTTCATCACTTTTGTTATCATCACCCTTAGTATGCTTCTCCAAATGCTGGGAAATTCGTCAATTTCTGTTTCTCTGAATCTTCAAAAACAAAATAAAATAAAATTTATATACTAAAGAGAATATTGATCTAATTTAATTTCTATGTTTAGTTATTTAATTTTCAGTCAATTAGACGGGAAGGGAACAAACATGCCAAAGTTTATATATAGACATGTGAATATACAACATCATAGATTTTGAATAACCAATTTAAACGACATGTAAGCACGACAAACAATGATTAGGATATAAATATTGGGCAAAAGCAGAACAACAATACCCTAATAAGCCTTAGAAGCTATACCTATTACCATTACAACTACAATTTAAAGAACCAAAAACTCGTAAATGATGGAAGGATAAAATTATTAGGATGACTAGATTAGACATCTCTGTGGGCTCAATTAAATTCTTACAATCCATACTTTATTTGAAATACATGTTTATTTGCAAATAATGTATGTGATACAAGACAAGAAATCAGTTGCCTTGAAATACTTACATTGTATACCTTAAAAAGTAATAAATTTAAATCTTGCCTTTCCTGTAAGATGGGGATATTACCACAACAGGTGTATTGGTGGAGTTCAATTTTACCACATGAGGTAGATATAATTGGTTTAGTTATATGTCATGAACCATCTCTTTTGAAAAAAACAGTAAACAAAGTAATATCAATTGAAAAGGAAAATAGGAAAAAACCACTAGGCAATGTTTCTTACACTGACCAAGCCTTATCCCATGGAATTTGATAGAAGAAATCCAAATTTAAGTTCAACACGTAATCCATATAAAGTGTATGAAGGTAATAGTGTAGCCATGGCAAGCAAGTCAAATCCAATAATTTCCAGATCTTCCAATTTAAAATGTCGTATAATGTAGCTAATGAGTAAGAACAAGATACATACTGGGAGCAAAATGATTTGGTGGTTGATTCTCTTCTTCAGTCATGCAAAACCGCTTCGCTTGAGAGTTATCTAATCATTGTGGGGTTTGTAAGCTCTGATTCTCCTGTATGAAATCCAATAAAGTGAGATTTATAGACATTATTGCATTGGTAAACCAACTTGACCCATACCACAGTCAAATCAACTACAGAAGGAGTTCTCCATGCAGTGCAACTCACATTCGGTTGCAACATTCTCTGGAGCAGGCAAATTCAAAGGACCCTAACAACCACTCTAGTAAAAATATTGTCTTATGTTGTTTGTCATCTCAAATTAAATTTATTTTTCTGTTGATTTTGCAACCTATAACATCTTTTCTATCACAAATGATATATGAGTTAGGGTGAGAAAGCATAAATGAAAAAAGGACCTAGGATCCGAATGGACGCGCAACTGGAAGTGGAGCTGTCGGTGCCGCGAAGGTCGACACCGGTGGAGTCGCGTTCAAGCGGCGTTCGAAGGAATGGGTCGCGGTTTCAAATGGCGTTCAAGCAGTGGTTCCTTCTTGGTTGGGTAAGTTGCGCGGCTATGGAACTGACAGACGACTGAGGTACATCGGCGAGGAGGGCTCCGATGGCGACAAGGACCGGCGTCGGTGCGAGATGCAGTGGCGAGCTGTCAGACGCGAGTCAAGTGGAAGCTGTGAGAAGCATGAGCGGCAAGTGGAAGCGCGCGTGAACGGCGAGTGGAAGTGTGAGCAGTGGCCGACGAGTGAAAGCACGAGCAGCGGCCGGCGAGATAGAGAAAAGTGGAATGACGAGTCCGAGAAGTGGAACAAATTAGGGTAATCTGAGAATAAAAGAGTCTGAGAATACAGTGGGGGATGCGCGCGGGATGTGAAAAAAAAATCTGGGGGAAGTTATAAAATTAGAAAAGATAGTGTTTAACAAAATAAGTGCTATCTTAGCTATATGTTTTGATAGCGTTTTTGTAAACAAATGTTATTAAAGATCTCATTGATATTTTATCATTTTTTCAAAAGAGAAAAGATAGCGCTTCATAAATTAAACGCTATCTTAGGTGTACTCTTTAATAGCACTTATTTTAGGAAACACTATTAAAAGGGCACTACAATTTTTAATAGTAGTTCCGCTTTACAAATGCTATTAAATAACTACTATTATAAGTCATTTCTGTTATAGTGGAGAGAGAGAGAAAGAGAGACGGAGAGAGTGGAGGGAGATGGAGACCAAGATGTTCTCTATACGAGGAGAAGGAAATTGCAGGAAAGTGAGAAGAGGAAGGAAACTATCAAGTTCTTGGCGATAGGAGTGAGAGTGTGAGTGATGATTGAGCTGTTCCTTTACTTTTTTACCCTTTTTAATTTAAGACATTGATTTATTTAATATCATATCAACGGTCCCTATTCTGCATAATTCCAACCTCCATGATTTTTATGGATGATGTTAGCCAATGCCAATTTTGATGTCTGATCAATTCAGTCGATAAAAAGTATGAAATTGATGACAACCTCTCAAACACTTATTGTATCATGTTTATTGCATTTAGTATGTTGTCGAAAACTTTGTGAAAAAATTGTACAACAAAGACATGTGTAATTGGGTTAAAACTGGTACGTACAACAATTAAAAATAACAAAATTCTTAATTAGACATTAAATTTGTACAAACTCAAGCAGATTCATTGATGTATTACATTAAATCTGCATTTTTTTTGCATTTGTTATAATCATTATAGAGGAATAAAATCTGAACTTCCTAATTATTTTCATTTTAAAGTAAAATTTTTATAATATTTATTTTAAATGTCCATCTCCCAGATTCTCTTACTAATCTTTTAAATAATCTTTTATAGTCGGATACTCCTCAAGATTTAATTTACATCCTCCTGATGAATCCTGAAGATCTTTCAAACATTGAAGTGTTAAATGCTTTTTAACCTTTCAATATACTAAATGGTTTTAAATATATTTTTTGATAAATTAAATGATTATATTAAGATGAGGAAAAGCTAAACATGAAGCACACGACATACCCACGAGTAGCACAAATCAGTCCAAACATAAATGCTGCAACAAACAACATGTGGAGCAACGAAAAGAAACATGAAAACACCTACCATCACATGGCCTATTTACTTTATTTCCACTTTTCTGTTTTGAAAAATAATTTAAAAACTGCCACCATGTTTTCATTCTGTTTCCTATTTTCAAAAACTTGTGAAGGAATCACTGAAAACAACTTTTTTATGTTTTTGTTGTTTTCTTTACAAATCTTTGAAAACATGAAACAAAATGAAAACAAGGTGACAGTTTGTAATTATTTTTGTAGATAGGAAATGAAAACAAGAATATCAAAAAAAAAGCAAATAGGACCTAAGCTTCTGCTAAATACAAGGCAAAAATCAAATAACACTTGCTAAGTGTAGAGTCAAATATGTAAAACCCCATTTTTACAGTTTTTCAATATCGGTAGAATTTTAATTGTTTATATTTTATCTGAGACCTTGAAAATGATTTTGGATAAAACAAAATCATAATTATACTCTACCTTATGGTAGAAGGTTACGCTAAAAATTTAGGTTAGAAATGACTGATGTGACGAGTATTAAATGCACCTTATCAAGTCATGATGACAACCAAAATATCTAGATATTTATTTTAGGTGAAAAGTCCAAAATGCCCTTGAACTTTCATTCTAATCACAACTTTGTCCAACCATTTTGGGACCAAAATGATCGTCACACTACACGACCTCCTTCCAATGCAAGAACTTGGTCATTCATTTTCATTTCATTTCAGTTGTTCATTTTCTTTCCTAAAAACTCTAAGTTCATCATACAAATTTCCAAAGGAGCTCTAAGTTCTTGTTTGTTTCTTCAAATTCTAAAGGTATAGTCTTATGATTCATGATCATAATTCCACTTCTCTTCACAAGTTTTCTTCTTATTTCCATGTTTTCTTCAAGTTCCATTTTCAAGAGATTTCATGGTTTAAATCATGGAAAATTATAGAAATGGAATTTGTGAGTGATGGCAATTTTTCTATGCTATCTAAGACTCTAGGATCAAGTATCCAAGAGCTTGAAACAAATGGAAAACCCTAGCCCTTTGATCTTGTCTTGGCCGAACCTATGTCCAATGGGTTAAGTAGATGTTGATTGTTCATGGTTATGTTTTGTTTTGCAAAAGCGTGAGGCTCTAGGTAAAAAACACCATCCTATTACTTGACTTTCAAGTGATCAACAAAGGTATGGGGGAGATTACCATCATCCTACCTTAGGGTAGACATGTCGGTGGTTTATTTAGTGTATGTATGGTCTTGTAAATTACAAAGTATGAAAGCTGTGTATTTTGTTGCATATGTGTGATCCTCTTGGAGGATTTGATTTGATGCTTGGTTGTGGTTTTGGTTTCAATGATCTCAAGATTGGAACCTTGATTTTTGTTTACTTGATTTGTTATTTTTTTTGCCTAATATGTTATTATTGAGCCATTCAGCCATAACTTAATAAGTGGGTTCCATGTTGGTATAATTTGTTTGGATAATTTTTATAGGGATTGAATGAGTATATAAGAGTATAGAAATTGGTTTGGATTGATTTAGATATGTATTTGAAAAGATATGAATTTGAGTCTATAAGGACTAATATGCAAATTCTGAGAATTTCAGTGGTTGTACTGAAATTTATATTCTTATGTGTTTTGATTTTAGCCCTTGATGGTATAAGACCATAGAAATTGGTTTGGTGTTAATTGGATTAATACATAAAAAGATATAAGATTTTTAGTAAACAAGGACCTTTTTGCAAATATCGTAAAATATGGAGCAGAAATGTAATTTATGGAATTTTATGGTGACTGGAAAAATATTTCTATAGAAGTTGGTTTGGTGTGATTTGAAGTTATAGATAAAAAGTTATAAGGTTTTAAGTAAATAAGGATCTTTTTGCAATTAATGAAAGTTTAGGGATTAAACTGCATTTTTCAAAACTATATACAACTGGACAGTTAGCGACTGTTTTTAAAACCTAACTAAGTTTCCTAAGACTCCAAAATAATTTTCGGAACATTAGAGTTTAAAATCGTTGAAAAAGAAATTACGCGATTTTTGAACTTAATGACGTTCGGTCAAGTTTTTAGGAATTTCGTATAACTGGAAAGGGAGATGTAAAATCAGTGTTTCAACATTTTCATGAGTGTTATAACCTAGGAGAGTAATATGTTTGAGGTGAAGAACCATATTTTCAAAAGTATGGCTTTTGGGTCTAAATCCAGTAAAATGCAATGAAACCGTCGTTAATCGTTTTTTTAAGATTTTCGGGAAATGGTTTCGTGAAATTGATACTTATGTATCTTTTATGGAAATTGTTATTAAAAATTGATTTGATTTTATCTAAAGGTTTTGGTTTTAAGCCAAAAGTATTTTAGTTGTAACACCCTGTATTTCACTGTTTTAAATAACAGTAATACATATAAATATGTTTTTAAATTTATTTGAGTTTTAGAAAATTATCTTAAATACACGGAGTTTACTACTCAATCCTACTTGAATGTAGGAAGCTACTATTGAAAATTAGGTTGGAAAGTCAGGCGAAACCCGACCCGCGAATTCCATTGACAGTATATTAATACTGCTCAAAAGACCTAATTTTAATTCGTGAACGAAAGACTTAAGTTTAGTATTTTATTTCCTACAATTCTGTATTTTTAGAATGATTTCAGGAAAAAATAAAATAATTTACATTTAACGGGCGAAATGCGTAATCGGGTAGACAACGGAAGGGATTTCGGAGTTTCTAAGAGACGATAGAGGGTTTATCTTAGTATTTTGAGATGATTCAAGGGGATGAATCATATTTTTAAGTTTAGAAGGTTTTTAGGGTTAAATAGAAAATTTATGAATTTTACGTTTAAGCCCCTGAACTTTCTGTAAATTACCCTTTTGTCCCTAAATTAGTTTTTAAGTTTTTTTAAGTGGATTGGGCTAGAATTCTTTTTTCCAATCTCAAATGGTCGTGGCTTTGAAGCCCAAAATTTTCTAGTTAATGGTTTGATTCCATAAAGCCTATTTGAAACTATACAAGCTTCCTATCTTAAGCTTAATGCTTAAATCTTCAAGTGGGCCCCACAAAAATGAAACCAAGCCCAAATTGAGCAAGCCCATGCGTAAGCCCATGAGGATTGATGGCTGCCTCATTTGTTGGATGAATCAAGATTTTTCTAGAGTGTTCCACAATTTTCTACATCATTCTTGATTATTCTATATCATTCTTGATTTTTCTTCAACCTTCATGAATTGCCCTAAAATATCTTTGACACATAAATTCAGCCAACAAAGTCAATATAATCTTGCATTAAATGTGGCAAAATCATCATCATGACACTTTATTGACAATTTGCAAACTAGCCCTTCAACGTATGGAATCTTTGCAAATTGGTCCTTAGAGCTTAATTGCATTTGAATCCTTTAGCAAGACAACTCATCATCATCTAGATCCTTCCCAAGATGGCTCCACTATCTCTATAAATACCATACTCTCACTTTTCACTTAGTTTCTAATGCCTTTTTGTTCAAAACCCTAAGTTCATAAGTTCTTTAGTGATAAGTTTGTGAAGCAAGTTTCTTGGATTTCCTTTGTCTTTGATTTTCAAGAGGTAAATCCTAATCTTCTTCCTTAATCATGACTATGTTCTTTAGCAACTTTATTGATTCAAGGTTTATATTATAGTTGTTCATCACTTTAAAGTTTCTAACCCTAGAACTTTGAAAAGTCATAATAAATTCTAGAAAAATCTAATGATGATGAAACTACTTTCTATCTTCTTGATATCATGCATATTATCTAAATATAAGAGCATGATATAATCAAAAATTTCTTTCCTAAAAACCTAGCCTTGGCCGAATCTATCAAAGTAGGTTTGGTAGAGTTTTTGTTCATGGTTTTCATTAATGATCTTGTTAATCAAGCTATTAGTATGTATGCTTAATAAATCCAAGTTGGTTTATTAAACTAAGAACCCTAACCCTACAATCATGTTGAGGCCGAATCCTTGTATAAAAGAGTTAGGAAGTTTTGAGTTTCAACTTTAGTTGTTTAGTCACTAATCCATGATTTCGGTTAATCAAGGATCATTAATCTATGACTTAATCATGATTAGAAATTTTAAGGATTTTGAACCCTTAAAGTCAGCCCTTGACCGAAACCCTAACCCTAAAGGTTAGAGGATTTTGTTTCAAATTTTAGTATTGTAATAAGTAATCTATGTTAGTTAAGACTCTAGTAACTAGGATCCAAAAGATGACATTAAGAAGATAACCCTAAACCTATTTTCTAAGTCTTGGCCGAACCTAGCCCTAAAGTGTCATAGATGGTTGTTAGTTGATTAATTATAATTATGTTGTTTGGTTGAAGGTGGTTGTGTTAACTCGTGGCGGGATAACGAGGATCGTCGTGTACGTGTTTCCGTTGATAACTCAGGTGGGGAAAAGAATCAACCTATCGTCGGAATCGATAAGTAGTAGATTATATGATGATTGTGTAGGGCGACCTAAACCCTACTAGTAGTCGAGTAATCGACAAGACCAAAATCCCATTGGAAACCTTTTCTGTAAAACCAATGGTGATTCGGGGATTGTAGGTTTGTCGACATTAAGTTGATTTTAAGTATTTGAGGATGTTTGATTTTGCTATCGAATTTACTATGATACGCTGGTTGAGGTATTCCATCTGCATGTGACATATTATTTCGGTGTTTTAATATTTATGATATTGAGGTTGTTTGTTGTCTGTCACGGCCGTGATGGTTGTCATGGCTAGGCCGTGACAGGATCTGTGTTGTAGGATTCTTGTCTTTGTTGTCTGTCACGACCGTGATGGCTATCACGGCCAGGCCGTGACAGAGTCTAACTTTGTTATTTATTTGGTTTGATTATTATGAGTTGGTTGTGATAAATTGCCTTATATGATATTGAGATAATTGAATATTTTGTTGATTAATGTGTTATGCATGATCTGCCTGGTTGTTAATATTGTGCTTAGCTGATTTTTAAGTAAGGATATGTGTTGTTCGGGAGATAATTGTTTGGGTGAGAGAATAAAGGTGATTTAGAGGTGCCTAGCCTAATTAAGTGGTTTTATCTATGAGGAAAAAGGTGTTGAGACTTTGATGGAAGGTTGAGGCACTAGGTTGTCATTGATGTAATTTAGGGAGATTCATTTATAGATGTATTGTTATTCACAGCCGTGTGAGTGGAACACACGAGGTCAGGATATCCTATGTTGGGGATATCGGATATTGCGGGTGAGTGCCCTACGGATGTGGATGCCGAGGTAGACTACCGTAATACTCTTTAGTCTTGACGATTTCGCATGTTCTTGGCACTGGACCGTTCTAGATTGATACTCCTTTACACGTTCGTATGTTATTGGCATTGGACCATTATGGAATGATATTCCTTGACGAGTTCGTATGTTCTTGGCACTGGACCGTCTGGATTGATACTCCTTGACGAGTTCGTATGTTATTGGCACTGGACCGTTATGGAATGATATTCCTTGACGAGTTCGTATGTTATTGGTACTGGACCGTTCTGGACTACTGACTAATGTGACAGGAGTGAAGATGGCCACATCAGTATAAAGTTTTAGTTGCATGGGATGAGGGTAGAGGATGATATAGTGAATTGAGGATGATTGTTGATTTTGAGTGATGCGTGTCTGTGACAATTAGTATACGATATACTATGAATCTTTTCCACTTTTTGATGATAGAACTATTTCTTATTCCCTATATCTTTCTGTGTGTTGTATTTGATTTCTGATGTGATCGTACGAGAAGACCCGATGGAGGAACCAATTACGGAGGAGTTAGATGGAACTCCTTACGAACCAGATGCTGGAGGTCGAGCGGTGAATCATGGCGATTAGAGTATAGACATTATGGCCAGTGTGTCTAAGGAGTATTTATATTTCCGCTAAGTATGTCTGTAGTGAAGTTTATACCTGTGAGGAATCCTACTGAGAGGGTACCCTCAACAGTGTTTTGGTAATGTAATAAATAAACATGTGTGTAATTATATATTACAACTTTGGTGTGTTTTATATTTGTAGAAGTTATATGATTATTAATTAAGTTTTAATTTTTACGTATTTTCAACGATAAGCGCGCGATTAAGTAAATAAATATTAAGGTTTTAATGTAATAATACGATGGGGCACATCGGGGTGTCTCATTAGTCTTCAAAGACGAGCATTTACGGTAAAATGTAAAAACCTAAGTCATAAACGACTTAGTGAAAATGGATCACAATAATTTATGAAGTAGGGTGGAATAAGACCTTATGGCATAAAGTATGGATAATTCGCTATCCATATCTCCATAAGATTTAATGGACTAAGATTCATTTGTTTTCTTGGAAGCCAAGAAAAAGGCTCAACTAGAAAAGTGCAGAGAAATAGTTAATTGGACTTGTGATCCAATCTCATAATGTGTTAGGACTTTTAATCAAGTACATTAAGAAATATTTGCACAGAGATGAAAGGTTACTTGAGAACTTTATCTTGAAGTTAAGTACCGGTGATTCGGACTTAAGAACATCTAGCATTTGTACAGTACGTTGAAAGGATTCCGATGGAATCAAGATGTCATTCGGTGGATGGACGAGAAGAACGCATTTCCGGTAAATTTTACCTAAACACATAGTGAAACTATTCTGTAAGGTTGTTGTGCCTAGAAGATCGAGCTAACACTTTAATGCGGGTGCGAATTCCGTAGTGACGATCTGGTTGATGCTCGGGGATGTCGAGGTATGAAATACTCATATAGGCTCAGTTGGTTGCTTCTCTGTGGCATGGTGATCTTGCAATACACCGACATACTCGACTAGACGCTACGTGTTTTCTGGTAGTGTAGGATGTTCCCGAAAAAGCCTATGCGCACATTGCTGACTGTTGACGCATTTTTACCCAAGGCTGGTGGAATCATGAACAATCCTCCAAACCACTCTCTTTGACTATTTGTTAAAACAATAGTATAGGGAATTAGAGGTCATTCCTCGAGTCTTAGGCGTCTCCTATCTAGGAACAATGATGCCTTATGATTATGTTTCTGTGAAACATTATGATTTCTGTTATGAATGATAATATGACTGTATGTTGATAGTTGTACGTACCTATGTATCGTACCACTGCATATCTGCGTTATGTGAGACACCCCCTTGTTTTATTAGATTAAAAACCTTATTAATTATTTACTTAATCACGCACTTATCATGAAAATACATAAAAATTAAAACTTAAGTTAATAAGCATACAAACTACAATTAATTAAAACTTCATACCATAATTATATTGCGAATACAGACATATGTCTTATACATAATACAAAACACTGTTGAGGGTATCCTCTCAGTAGTATCCCTCACAGACATATACTTAAAAAAGTTATACTTAGCCGAAAAATATAAAAATGTCTCACGAGACGCACTGGCCATAACTATCTAGACCCGATCACCATGGGTCACAGCTCGTCCTCCTTCCTCTGGTTCATAAGGAGTTCCATCCAACTCCTCAGCAACATCAGTTTCATACAGAGTTCCGTCCAACTCCTCAGCAACATATTCCTCCATCGCGTGTTCTTACGTAAATAAAGTAGACATACACAAAAATACAGAAACATAGGGGATAAGAAACAATTCTACCATCAAAAGCGGAAAAGAATCATAGTATATCATACAATAAATGTCACAGACATATCATCACTCACAATCAACCATCATCCCTAAATCACTATATCAACCTCTACCCACACTCATGCAATCTAAAACTTTATGATGACGTGGCCACTACCAATTCCTTCACACATACCTCGTTGGGAATGTCAGCCAGTTTTTCAAACGACAGGTTCCAAATTCCCGGTGCACATTCTCTTCCATGGTGAGAATGATCACGCAAAGCAATGACACTATAGTTGTATAATTATCCCGGTGCACGCCCTGTCCACTCCCGAGGGTGCTCATGAAATTCAATGACACTATAGCTGCACAACCTATGTCTAAGGTGGAATGGTCTAGCGAGTACTCCTTACCTCGTGTATTCCAAATACACGGTTGTGAACAACAATACAAAACATATGAATCTCACCAACCCATATTAATAATAACCTAGTGCCCTAACTTTTCATCAAAGCCTCAACACATGTTCTATGTCACACCTCCACTTTGAAATAAATAATTTAGGTTAGGCACCTCTAAATCACCATTATCCTTTCACCCAAACAATTATCTTCCAAACCACATATATCTTTTCTTAAAATCCACTAAGCACCATATTAAAAAAAAACCAGGCAGATCATGCATAACACAATATCAAGAATATTTAAACACCACAAATAATACGTCACATCCAGTGGAATGCCTCAACTAGCGTATCACAATAAATTCAATAAACATAAATCCAGACATCATCAAATACTTAAAATCAACCTAATGTCGATAAACCTACAATCCCTGAATCACCATTGGTTTTATAGAAAAGGTTTCCAATGTGATTGTGGTCTTGTCGATTACTCGACTATTAGTAGGGTTTAGGTCGCCCTACAAAATTATTATATAATATACTACTTATCGATTTTGACGATAGAGTGATCCTTTCCCCCACCTAAGTTATCACCAGAATCCCAAATTCGACGTTCCTCGTTATCACACCACACGTGACCAATTTCACCTTCAAACAAACAACATTATCACAAATTAATCAACAAACTCACCCTTAACCTAAATAGTTAGGTTCGGCCTCCTAATTCAAAATAGGATTAGGGTTCTTTTCTCATTCCAAGCTTTTGGATACTAGTTCCTATAGTCTTAGATAGCTTGGATAAATTACCATAACTTGAAAATATGAACAAAATATTCCAACCTCATCTTAGTTAAGTTTCGGCCTTAAGTGAAAAAATAGGCTAGGGATTTTTAAACTTCTCAATCTTTTGGATTTAGGCTATTAAAACATTAGAGAGTATAAATCAAGAAATAGATTTTACAAATCAAACAAAAACTTCTCAACCCTTTTATGTTAGGGTTTCGACCCAAATTAAAAAATTAAGCTAGGGATTTATGTTGAACTTAAGCTCTTGGGTTTAGATCATAGAAGTATTAGAGAACTTAAATCAAGTACTAGATTTCAAAAAATGAAACAAAACATCAAACCCTTCCTCCTAGAGTGTTTCGGCCAAAAATAGTTATTAGGGAAGGAAATTGTTTTTGATTACATGCTCCTGGATAATGAAAGTAGAGATCATAACTAGGTCATAGAAATTAGTTTCACATTAAAATGATTTTTCTACAAATTTCTAGAAATATTTAAATTTCTAGATCTAGAAATGGAAAATCATGAAATAGTTTACAAATATGGAGATTGATGGATGATTAATGAAGCTAAGATGATTAGGAAGGGATTCCTCACCTTGGAATGAAGAAGTTTGATGAAGGAAATGAAGAAATTTGATCAAGATCACAAGTTCTCAAGTATATGTTCTTAAGTGTTCTTGGTGTTGTTTTGTGTTTGTCAAGAAAATATGAAGCAAAGTGCAACAAAATGATGAATAAGAGTGGGGAGGGGGACTGCAGCCAAATGAGAGATTAAAATAGAACCATAGTTAAGTTTATTTGACCAACGTTAAGTTAGAAAATAATATAATAACTTAACTATAGTTAATAATAACCTAACTATAGTTAATTAGTAATCATGGTTTTAATTTTGTGGTCTAGAATTCATGGAAGTGTGGCTGATTTAAGACCTTAAGAATTAACCTAACTTGCCTTAACCATGGTTAAAATCTAATTAGAATATGTTAGGTTAAACTTAGGGGTATTTTGGTCATTTCACTTGAAAACTCATGATTACAAGCATTTAATGCTTGTCCCTTTGTCCCCTTGGCTACATTAATTACTTCCATTACCTCAGCTCCATACTCGACTACATCATTTACCCGACTTAACTCCCGACCTAGGTTTTACACGTTCTCTTAAAGATTACGCCCGAATAAAATTATATAATTTCATTCCTAACGATTTTTTTTTTCAAAATACAGAAAATGGTTGGGAGCGAAATATAAAACCTAATTGTTTCGTTCACGAGTCAAAATTAGGGTTTCTTCTCAGTAAAATCTTATTGTCAGTGAAAACACAGACCAAGTTGAGTCTGAATTTTCAACCCAAACTTTCACCGTAACCTTCTACCATAAGATAGATTATGAATATGATTTTATTTTATTTAAAATCATTTTTCTTGATCTTAGATTAAAATATAAATAATTATATTTTAACTGGTTAAACAGCGTAATTAAAAATTAGGGACATGGACACAGTCTCGATGGCTTTAGTATAGTGTGCGTGAGGAGTATATTCATGGCGTGGCAGTGTATCATCCATGATTGTCATAGTTATGTGGGGATGACATTCCGTCATTGTTTTGTATTGACCAGCATGATCAGTCTTGTGTCGATGTTATATTTTGTGGAGCTGCGTCTCCAATACTGTTACTATTATTATAAACATATTTCCATTTTGTTGTTGATTTACTGGCATTGTTTTTCTGCCCTTTTTTTGGATATGTATATTTATTACTATTAGTACTTGGTGAATGATTTATAAATTATTTACGTATAAGTTTGATGATGTATGTTAAAGAATATGTATCATTTTATTTACGAAAAGAAAAAAAAAAGTAAACCCGTATTTTTGGTCGAAAATAATTATTTTCCGCTTTACTCGATCTTGTAAAATAGAAATGTCACAGACAATGTAGCGCCCAAGAAGAGTGTTACATTATTTGGTATCAGAGCTGGTCGAGTCCGTTAGGGTTTCTGGTTAAGGTATGTCTTTGTTTTTGCCGTGTGTTCTCCGTGTACTTTTGATATTTTTTCCGAAATAAATGATATTGCTTTGTGGTGAATTTATTGTAATCTGCATGACTAATTGATTTTGGTTTTGTAGGATTATAATGGCTCGTGGCGTAGGAATTATGGCTATGAATGTAGCTGTGCGAGCGATGACACAAATGACTGCCGCATTTGTGCGACGTGAAGAAATGGGAGCTGAAAGCAGAGGACTGGATGAATTCCTACGCAGAAATACGTCGGAATTCAAGGGGGAGTTTAAGCCTGGGTGAGCTGAGCTGTGGATTCAATCCTTAGAAAATATTTTTGTTGCGATGAGGTGTACTGATAATTATAAGGTTACTTATGCTGCCTACATGCTGATGGGCGATGCTGAGAATTGGTGGAGAGGAGCTCACCAATTGCTTGAGCATGATCAACAAGCGGTCAACTGGGATGCTTTTCATAGGAAGTTTCTAGAAAAAGTATTTTCCAGCAAGTGCAAGAGACGCTAAAGAAATGGAATTTCTGCAGCTGAAGCAAGGTAGTATGACTGTAGCTGAATACGACGCTAGATTTGAAAGCTTGTCGAAGTTTTCAGGGTATCTCATATGAAGATTGGAAGTGTCGCAGGTTTGAAGAAGGGTTGCGGTATGAGCTGAAGGAAGCAATAGTTCCAATGGAAATATCTATATTTCCGAAGCTAATGGACAAGTGTATACAGATAAAGGACTTGAAGGCGAGTCATGATACTAGTCAACAGGGTTTTGGACCATCTAGGTTCAAGAGGGGATACTATAACAATAACAACCGATTTTAACAGGCCACAAGGTCAGTAGCAGTTTCAACAATGATCTTTTGGTGGAAGCAGTGGAGGTTCTGGATCATCAAGGAATCTTCCACAAAAGTGCATGAAGTGTGGCATGGGTCACGCTACCAAAGACTGCAAGATTACGGGCATCATTTGCTTTAAGTGTGGACAACCTGGACATGTTGCTAGGAATTGTGGGAAATCCAAGATGGAACCTTCTGTGAGCAACATATGAGCTGCAAGGCCTAGAGTTGGAGGAAGAGTTTATACAATGAGCGGTGCTGAGACCTCTCACAATGAAGATCTGATTCAGGGACAATGTGTCATAGGAGGTAAATCTTTAACTGTACTGTTCGATTCGGGTGCGACTCATTCGTTCATTGCATATGACTGTGCAAAATTACTAGGACTACCTGTGTCTTCTTTACCTTTTGACTTGATTATATCTACTCCAACTGCTGAACTTGTTTTGACTACTACAGCTTGTTTGAATTGTGCTATCTTTGTAGAAGATAGGAAATTTTTGGTTAATTTGATATGTTTGATTCTTTCGCAAATAGATGTGATATTAGGGATGGATTGGTTATGTTCTAACCATATCCTGTTAGAGTGTGCAAATAAAGCCTTGATTTTCCCTAAGGATAAGATTTCTGGATTTTTGTCTGCCAACCAAGTAGAAGCTTCTTTGAGAAAGGAAGCTCAAGGATACATGTAACCGTTTTCCTTGGACGTCAAGAGTGAGATTGACTTACAGTCTAAACCTGTCATCAATGAGTTTCCTGATGTTTTTTCTGAAGATGTACCTGGACTACCACCTGTTCAAGACATTGAGTTTGCGATTGATCTGGTACTGGGCTCTGGACCAATATCCATGGCACCATACCATATGTCGTCATTAGAGCTAGAGGACTTGAAGAAGCAACCGGTGGAACTGATGAGGAAAGAATTCATTAGACCTAGTGTGTCACCCTGGGGAGCTCCATTTTTGCTTGTGAAGAAGAAGGATGGGACTTCTCGTTTATGTGTAGATTTCCATCAGTTAAACAAATGACGATCAAGAACAAGTATCCTCTTCCGAGGATAGATGATTTGATGGATCAATTACGTGGAGAAGCGGTTTTCTCAAAGATAGATCTACGATCTGGTTATCACCAGATCCGTGTGAAGGCGGAGGATATCCCAAAGACGGCGTTTCGAACACGCTACGGGCATTACGAGTACCTTGTGATGCCGTTCGGAGTGACGATTATTGCACCTGCTATATTCATGGATTACATGAACATGATTTTTCGTCCTTATCTAGATCAATTTGTCGTTGTCTTTATAGACGACATTCTAATCTATTCTCCTAATCCAGAGAAGCATGCTAAACATCTCAGTGTGGTTATCCAGATCTTAAAGGTGAAACATTTATATGTGAAACTCGAAAAGTGCGATTTTTGGTTAGATAAAGTTCAGTTTTTAGGACACGTTATCTCGAATGAAGGTATTGCAGTAGATTCGTCAAAATTTGAAGCTGTTCTACAATCGAAGAGACCAAAGAGTGACATAGCTAAGAGGGAAGGCAATCTCATTGGTTAAAGTGATATGGAATGCAACGTCGGGAAATGTTACATGGGATTTGGAGGACAAGATGAAGGAACAATATCCGCATTTGTTCTTTAATTTCACGGACGGAATTCTTTTTAGAGGGGTAGTGTTGTAACACCCCATTTTTTTTACTGTTTTTCAATATCGGTAGAATTTTAATTGTGTATATTTTATCGGAGACCTAGAAAATGATTTTGGATAAAACAAAATCATAATTATACTCTACCTTATGGTAGAAGATTATGGTAAAAATTTAGGTTGGAAATTCAGACGGAACCTGGTCTGCGTTTTCACTGTTAGTAAAAGTTTACTGATCAGAAACCTAATTTTGACTCGTGAACGAAATGTTTTAGGTTTATATAATATTTGCAACGATAATGGTTTTTTTTTAAAAAAAAATCGCGTAAAAATAAATACTATATTTTAGTCGGGCGAAATCTTCAAAGAAAACGCGTGAAAAACCTAAACCCGGTAAACGACGGATACGAATACGGATTTGAGGTGAGGGAAGTGACTGATGTGACGAGCATTAAATGCACCTTATCAAGTCATGATGACAACCAAAATATCTAGATATTTATTTAGGTGAAAAGTCGAAAATGCCCTTGAACTTTCATTATAATTACAACTTTGTCCAACCATTTTGGGACCAAATGACCCTCACACTACACGACCTCCTTCCAATACAAGCACTTGGTCATTCATTTTAATTTCACTTCCCTTGTCATTTTCTTTCCTAAAACTCTAAATTCATCATACAAATTTACAAAGGAACTCTAAGTTCTTGTTTGTTTCTTCAAATTCTAAAGGTATAGTCTTGTGATTCATGATCATAACTCCACTTCTCTTCACAAGTTTTCTTCATATTTCCATGTTTTCTTCAAGTTCCATTTTCATGGTTTAAATCATGGAAAATTATAGAAATGGAATTTGTGAGTGATGGTAATTTTTACATGCTATCTAAGACTCTAGGATCATGTATCCAAGAGCTTGAAAAAAATGGAAAACCCTAGCCCTTTGATCTTGTCTTGGTTTAACCTATGTCCAATGGGTTAAGTAGGTTTTTCTTTTCATCCTTTAACTTGTTTTCTTGTTGATTGTTAATGTCTAGATTTTGTTATACGAAACTGTAAGGCTCTAGGTAAACAACACCTTCCTATTAGTTGAATTTCCAAGTGATCAAAAAAGGTATGTGGGAGATTACCATCATTCTACCTTAGGGTAGATATGTTGGTGGTTTATTTAGTGTATATATGGTCTTGTAAATTCCTAAGTATGAAAGTTGTGTATTTTATTGCATATGTGTGTGATCCTCTTGGAGGATTTGATTTGATGCTTGGTTGTGTTTTGGTTTCAATGATCTCAAGATTGGAACCTTGATTGTTGTTTGCTTGATTTGTTAAAATAATTGCCGAATATGTTATTATTGAGCCATTCGGCCATAACTGAATAAGTGGGTTCCATGTTAGTTTAATTTGTTTGGATAATTTTTATAGGGATGGAATGAGTATATAAGAGTATAGAAATCGGTTTGGATCGATTTGGATATGTATGTGAAAAGATATGAATTTGAGTCTATAAGGACTAATTTGTAAATTCTGAGAGTTTCAATGGCTGTACTGAAATTTATATTTTTATGTGTTTTGATTGTAGCCCTTGATGGTATAAGACCATAGAAATTGGTTTGGTGTTAATTGGATTAATACATAAAAAGATATAAGCTTTTTAGTAAACAAGGACCTTTTTGCAAATATCGTAAAATATGGAGCAGAAATGTAATTTCTGGAATTTTATGGTGACTGGAAAAAATTTATATAGAAGTTTTTTTGGTGTGATTTGAAGTTATAGATAAAAAGTTATAAGGTTTTATGTAAATAAGGATCATTTTGCAATTAATGGAAGTTTAGGGACTAAACTGTAAAATTTGAAAATATATACAACCGGACAGTTAGAGACTGTTTTTCATACCTAACTAAGAGTCATAAGACTCCAAATTGAGTTTTGGACCATTAGAGTTTAAAATCGTTGAAAAAGAAATTACGCGATTTTTGAACTTAACGATTTTATCAAAAGTTTACCTAAACACACAGTGAAACTATGTTCTATAAGGCCGTTGTGCCTAGAA
The DNA here is from genome assembly GCA_030762895.1 of Sophora flavescens. Classification (NCBI taxonomy): domain Eukaryota; kingdom Viridiplantae; phylum Streptophyta; class Magnoliopsida; order Fabales; family Fabaceae; genus Sophora; species Sophora flavescens. The sequence goes on from CM061064.1 coordinate 146,089,541, forward strand.
GATTGAGCTAACACTTTAATGCGGGTGCGAATTCCATAGTGACGATCTGGTTGATGCTCGGGGATGTTGGGGTATGAAATACTCATATAGGCTCATTTGGTTGCTCCTATGTGGAATGGTGATCTTGTAATACACCGACATACTCGACTAGACGCTACGTGTTTTCTGGTAGAGTAGGATGTTCCTGAAAAAGCCTATGTGAATGTTGCTGACTATTGACCCATTTTTACCCGAGGCTGGTGGAATCCGGAACAATCCTCCGAACCACTGTCTCCAACTGTTTGTTAAAACCATGGTATAGGGAACCAGAGGTCATTCCTCGAGTCTTAGACGAATCCTATGTAGGAAAAATGTTGCCTTATGATTATGTTTCTGTGAAACATTATGATTTCTGTTATGAATGATAATATGATTGTATGTTGATAGTTGTATGTACCTGTGTGTTGTACCACAGCATATCTACGTTATGTGTATGGTGAATGGGGATTTCACCTCATTTATGTATTTTTTGGTTTTCTGTTCTATTTTACATTCGGCGAAGATGACGACAACACTGTTTTCTCCATCATACCCAGCTGGAGTTTGAGATGACGTGGGGACATGGACACAGTTTAGCTTTAGTATAGTGTACGTGAGGAGTATACTCATGGCGTGGCAGTGTATCATGCATGACTGTTATAGTTATGTGGGGATGACTTTCCGTCATTGTTTTGTATTGGCCAGCATGATCAGTTTTGTGTCGATGTTATATTTTGTGGAGCTGTGTCTCCAATACAGTTACTATTATTATAAAAGTATTTCAAGTTTGTTGTTGATTTACTGGCGTTGCTATTTCTGCCCTTTTATGGATATGTATGTTTACGACTGTTAGTACTTATTGAATGATTTATAAAATATTTACATATAAGTTTGATGATGTATGTTAAAGAATATGTATCGTTTTATTTGTGAAAATAAAAAAAAAGTAAACCCGTATTTTTGGTCGAAAATAATTATTTTTCGCTTTACTCGGTCTCATAAAATAAAAATGTCATAGACAATGTAGCGTCCGAGAAGGGTGTTACAAAATAGATATCACTAAACTCCATAAATCTGCCAACACAGAGAAGAAGCACCAGATTAAAAGAAAACCAATATTTTACTTGGAATTTTTCTATTAAAGGTGCTTATTAAAAGAATACAAAATTATTATTCGTCAAGATTTATTTAAAATTTTCTTTTTTTAGTAAATTATTTAAAATTTTATGTTTTTAGTTATTAGGAGAATGTGTGGTAATTGTTTAGGGAGTTACGCTATATCCTTTTAATAAAATTCTACTTACATCCTCATATAATCAATTAAAGCATAAAGCCTTAAATTTATATATATATATATATATATATATATATATATATATATATATATATATATATATATATATATATATATATATATATATATATATATCTCAATTTTTTTATAAAGCTAGGCATGCAAAGACATCACAATAGGAAATGACATCATTTGCAGCACACCCAAATATTATTAAAAAGAAAAAAAAAGGAATACAAAAAATACATGGGGACCAAACCAAAATCCATTATAGGAAATATATATTTCTCAAATATAATACTGTTTTTTAATAATTAGGAAGATCTAATAAGATTTGTTACCATGACAACAATGCTGTTATTATTATTATTTAGTATATTAACTATTACGTATATATCCCTTATTAATTATATATTAACTAATAATTTAATGTTGTATATGTTAATTTTATAAAATAAATAAGTTTTGTTTTTTTATTATACCATAAGACTAGAGTCCTTTCATATAAATCGGTAATAGATTTCTTATTATCTTAAAGCACTCTCTTCACATAACTTATTATATATAAGAGAAATAACTCTCCCAAGTGATAACGAAAAAAATCAAATTGAGGTCAAGAACAACCTTATATTGTTGAGATATGATGGTGCTTTGGGTAGTAAAGCAGCCCATAAAGCTATCTCCAAAATTCTTCTCTGATACCATTGGCAATGGTTCCTTTATTTAAATATCAATATTTCTTAGGTCCTCTCTCTCACCCCTTTAGTACTTTGAATATACTTTCAATTCTGTAATCCTAATATTTGTTTTCTTTCCAGCGTAGTACACTTTGTAAGAGTTTCACATAGACATGAATTCATGTTAGGATAATTTCACACAGCAGTTGGTGAGGACTATAATTAATTGTTTTAAATCTTAAGGACGAACTCATTTTTTATTCATTCTTTCACATTGTAGTTGGTTGATATTAAATGCACTTTCATTTGTGCATATAACTAAAACCATGATCAAGGTTTACTACAAGCCAAGGTTTGTAAAGTTCTTGAATAGAATTAGGAGGATAATTGAATATTTGGAGGCAGTCAACAATGATCAGTTTTTAGTTGGCATGCGTTTCAAGATGAGATTTGTGAGAGAGAACTCAACTGAGAGAAGGTTTCCTTTATTAACAGTTGTTGTAGTCATGAATCTCACCATTCTTGCAAGTTGGTCTTTAATTTTTGTGTAAATATTTTGTTTAGGTTTTCTGGTACTATTGTTGAGGTTGGGGATGTGTCTCCAGGATGGTCGAATTCTGAGTGGCGGTCATTGAAGGTTGAAATTTATTCTAAATAAATATAATACTCATATAAAAGTATTTTTATTTTTTATAAATTGTATGCTCTCTATTTGAGTATTTATAATATTTTGCTTCTTAGGTTAAATGGGATGAACCATCAGCGGTTCCAAGGCCAGAGAGAGTTTCTCCTTGGGAGATATAGCCTTTAGTAGATTCAAAGGCACTCGAATGTTGTAAGTTCCTTTCTTGATGTATTTATTGAATGGGCATTAACTTTAATTATGCATTATGGAGCTAGATATTTATTTCCAATTAATTTGCTTCAGGTTTCTGTCATCATGGGTCTTCCCAGGCTGATGAGCTTACACAATTAGGTAGTGCTAAAGAAGTCCAAGCAAATTTCTTTCATTGCATTTGCTTCATATTTTAGTTTCAGGGAAATCGAAATCACTTGTGATTCCTGCTAAGAGAAGTTTTGTTAAGGGTTGGACTTGCAAGTGGTGATTTACCATGCATCAAGCGGATGCAAGTGAAGCCCGAGAAGGAGTGGACCTAAGGGCCTTAATATATTTGTATTGATAAGTATTTTTGGTGGGAAGTTGTTAATACATGGTTCCCCTTTTATGTCTCTTTGGAATTGTGTTTTGGGTAGTTCTGATGATCTATTGCCAAATATATTCAATTGGGAAAATTTGTAATCTTATGTTGGTATGAATGAAATATTTTAAAATTAAAATGGTTTCAATTTTTTTATCTCTTTTTTTAGCGTCTTAAAATTGTCAATATTGTTTTCTTCCTTTATCCTCTGATTTTTTTTTTTGTTTCCATATATTTTTGGAGAGTAAGATCTATTGAACATTTTGAGGGAAACTCAACCCACTATACTTAAACAATGACAGCTTTGGATGCTGCCCGGCCACCGTCATCACCGCCCAAAACTGGAGGCAACTCAAGTTTCTTCGGCAGTCCGGTCACTTTTACTTCAAGGAGCTCAAAAAGTAGTGGTGTTAGCGGATCCAATCCGATATGCGAATCCGATGGATCCTAACCGATTTTGGCGAAATGGTTCGGATCATCGGATCAAATTTAAAAACCACTAATCCGAACAAGGTCAGTTCGGGTCTCGGATCCTACAAATCTAAACCGATCCGAACCAAACCGATCCGAACAATATAAATATTTATTTTTAAAATTATTTTATATACATATATAATGTTAATATATTATTATATATATTTAATATAATTAATAATTAAATATGAATATTTTATTTTAGTTTTCTGCTTTTTTCTATTTTTTTTTATTAATTTACAAAGTTTTAATAAAAATAATAATAATGGGTAATCCGACGGTCCGATCCGAACCAATCAAATTTGATTGGTTCGGATAATGAAACCCTCCAAATACGATCCAAACCGACCTGATTACAACTCTATCAAAAAGGGTATCCACCCATCAAGAACCATAATCAAAGACCTCATCAATGTCGAACACGTACACGAGATCTTCATCGATAACACCACCACCGCCGTCGTCATGGTTGTGACACCCTTTACCTCGAACATATAAATATAAATATATATATATATATATGTATATATATGTATATATATGTATATATATGTATAACGTTCATTTATTAAATAAAATCAAATATAAAACATAAGGTAGCAAGTACAACATGTATCAAAACATAACAAACGCATAAAAAGTAACATAACATAAAACATAAATAAGATCAAACATAAACTTAAACCCAATACCCTGATGTCACATAGCAGAGCTGGTAACCAAATCCGAAAATTACATCGGAAAAACTACTAACATAAAAGAAAATCCTAAACTACAAGCAATCGACCTCCTCAGAGTCACTCCTCAACAAGCTGCTCACCATCCTCTGCATAAACCAAGATTCATTAAAAAAAAAGCAAAAGATGGGGAGTAAGAAACTATACATATCACGTATAACAAATAGAAAAACATCATAGCAAGTATAACATCATTCAGAAAGCATATCACATAAAGCAACTGTATAATGCAATGTGACTTCACTACTCTGAATGCATGTGGATCCATCTATACCGGGAATATGACTTTGAAGCTACATATCCACATTGGCCAATAAGCACCAGCGCCGGCAGTCCACCAAACCATGGGTGAACCCCTAGGACAATGGATGCACCACCATGGGGCGCACGATTCACCTTACTCTCGGATGAATCACCGTGGATGACCAGATCGCCTTACTCTCCGTCGACGTCCCCTATCACCGTACCTCCCTTAATAACTTTGTGTATGAATGCATGCATACCAACAAACAATCAAACGTCATTCACCATCTCCATCAACACCGTTTATTTATAGTTTAACGTCTTTGGCCAATAAGAACCAAAGTTTAATATTATCTTTAATCTTTATTTAACAACTTTGGCAAATAAGAACCAAAGTCAACTTTGACCAATAAGCGTCAAAGTTTACCAACATCAACACCTTTACCAATAAGTATCAAGGCAACTTTGACCAATAAGCATCAAAGTTTGTCAACGTGCGGTAATTCATCATTACCTTCTTAACCATAATTAATATCTTTGTTAAAGCTTATCTCATTAATTATAGGTTAGGACTATTCCCCTTGTTATAACTTTGATTATTGTCTTATTTCATCATAAGGGAAAATCTGGGTGTAACCACCCAAATTCCACTTACGTCACATTTTGCTTGGGGATCATGGTTGTGCTGACCCCCAGTATGGGCATGCTAACATTGAGCACGGGCGTACTGCCCATGTGCATGACCGTGCTCACTGGAGCATGTCCGTACGAATCTGGCCAGAAGTTTAGGAACCCTTGCCAAACTTCATAGGACACTCATAGATCAATCCTATTGGTTTTGAACTACACCATTGAGTATAAATCTCACCTCTCTTTATTATTCTTCATGTCTTATGAGCAATTTTGCGAATTAAATCCTTAATCATTATTTCATTGTTAATATCCCTAAAACACTCATAGATCAATCCTAGGGTCTTGCTATATCATTGAACATTAACCTCGTCTCTCTTTACTATGATTCATGTATATCATTAGGGATTATCTTTAATTATCAGATTCATAACAACAACAGCATCAATAAATAACATTCATACCAAAACATGCCAATTATCAAGAGAGCAGCATCATTCACATATCAATGACTTTAATCATGTTATTAACAAACACAATTGGCAACATATATCAAACAAACATATAGTACACAATAGGGTCATGGATTAACCTTCATATTACACTACCCAAAAGCCTACATGTTCATACCAGCCCTTCTCCCCATACCTGGTATGAAAATATAGACTATTGCCAGACGTAAGTGAATCTATTCTTGGCTCCCGCGAACGGCTCGACGAATTCCTCAAGTCTTGGCCAAAACATCAAAAGGGAAAACATTAATCCCTAATTCAAGAAGAAGAAAGGAGATTAACAGAAAGGGGTGACAAGGTGCACGGATTCTACTTAGTTTAGAGATCCAAACAGCAAACACAATGAACATGTGTTCGCAGCGGTGTTCCCCAATTGAAGAACGGCGGTGAACGGAGAACGAAATGGTCCATATAGAGAATTTTTAGAGAAAAGTGATGAGAACTCAAAGAGAAAGGAAATGAGGCAATTTCTGAGTGTTGGAGTCATGTAAACTAGGGTTTAGTGTAACACTATGTCTTTTTCATATGTTTTATCTATTTTACTGTATCGGTAATTAAATATCTTTTTATATTTTTACCATTAATCAAGAAAATGATTTTTGGAAAAAAAAAAATCTAGAACCTAATATATTGTAGGAAGTTAGGGTTCAATTTTGGGTTTGAACCTCAGACGAAAACCGGTTTGCGTTTTCACGCACAACATAGTTATATACCGGCAGAAACCCTAATTTGACTCGTAACTGAGAAATTCTAGATTTTATCATAATCGGGTAAACGACGGAGCCGGATATGGAACTGCAGAGATACGTCGCAGGAGACAGAAAGATGAGTCATCCATGATGACTATTGAGAATGAGTCACCATGGTGAGTGTGACACCCTCTACCCCGCATGTATTCATAAAGCGTAAAAAATATAAAAGGAAAAGAGAACACATGCATATTGTATCATAGTAATAAAAAATCGGGCAGAGGCTGCCACATTGTAACATAACTTCAACCCGGAAAACTTAAACATGTTTATAAAAGAAAACGTAATATATCTGAAATATAAACGAAACTCAACCCCGATGTCACATTACAGAGCAGGTATAACCAATCTGATAAAACAACTCAGATAACAAACTAAAACTGAAACAAACTAAACTACGAGTTGCGGCTCCTCAGAGTCACTTCTCATCAAGCTGTTCACCGTCCTCTGCATATCCAAAACTATACATGCAAGCAGACAACAAAAGACAGGGAGTAAGAAACATATATATCAATATAACAGCATGGAAGCAGTTAGCAAGATGAACATGCATCATAAAAACATAGCATATCAAACATAACCATATCATCACATCAATATCATATATACATATATATAATTCCAAACAAGGTATGTTATGCGATGCAATGCTACTCCACTGCATGAATGAGCAACACAACGCACAACCAACAATCACCACCTCCGCTTGGACTACTCGGCTACCTAAGTTCATCATCATCATCAACATTATCTTTCATCATTAGTCTTTAATCTTTTATCACATAATATTTTCAGTTACACTCTGGCCAAAAAGCATCAGAGCTCAACACCTTGACCATTAAGCATCAAGGCCCCCTTGGCCACTCGGCTACCAAGGTTCAATATCTTTTAACAACACCTTGACAATATGCATCAAGGCCCCCCTGGCAACTCGACTACCAAGGTACAGAACAACAACACTCTGGCCAATAAGCACCAGAGCTCAACTCCTCGACCACTTGGCTATCGAGGCCTCCTTGGCCACTTGGCTACCAAGGTACATAACAACATCTTTTCACTTTAGTTATTAACACTATGGCCCATAGTCACCAGCGCTCAGCAACTTGATCATTAAGCATCAAGGCCCCCTTGGCCACTAGGCTACCAAGATACATTATTATCTTTAAGTTATCTAACTTGTCTTTACCTGGTTTGGTGTCTTCTTCTTTATTATAAGAGTTTGGGGTAAAACACCCCTTGTTGTTGTTCTGAGTTCTGCTCTGCATAGGGAAGCACGACCATGCTTCCCCCACACGGGCGTGCTGACTGTTAAGTCAAGCACGACCGTGCTCAATGGAGCGTGGTCGTACTGTTTCTGGGCAGAAGGGTTGAACAACCCTTACTAAGTTTCCTAGGACATTCAAAGATCAAACTTATTGGTTTAAACTACACCATCAATCATCAGTTTCATTATCTTTAATTGTTCCCACGTCTTTTACTTCCAACTTCATTACTAACGTCCCTAAAACACTCACTAATCAATTCTAGGGTCTATAGCTAAGCCCTATGAACATAACCTTGCCTCTCATGCTACATTCACGTCTTACGAACAAACTGGGAAGGCATCCTCTAACACTCTCTACCCCGCATATGATACATAGAATTAAATATATATAAGATAAAGATATATCATCATACATATTCGTTTAATTAACAAATGAAAGGTCCATGGATAGAAAGGTCCACATGAACAAGTTCAACAACGCAGAAATAAAACATAAGTTTTGAGGAAAATAAAAACATAAAACATGAAGCAATAACATAATGCCCAACCCCGATGTCACATTCAGAGCTGGTAATAAAGTTTCCGGATAAATCCACGGAGTACAAAACCACTAAACTTAACGACTAAAACTGATAAGCTAAACATCCAACTAAGTCGTGGCTCCTCGGAGTCACTCCTCAACAGGTTGCTCACCGTCCTCTGCAAAATGCCAATCAGGCCAAACAAGACGAACATAACAGGGGAGTAAGAAAACATATAATCACAACGGCATGGGAATAGGAAGCAAGATGATCATACATCATGTCATGACAATATAACCACTCACAATATATACATCATCATATAATATCATATCAGAATGTTAATCATTCACAATATGCTATGCGGTGCAATGTAACACTACTCTGCTACTCCATCAATGCATGTGGATCCAACTATCTCATGAAGTCAACTTCGGAGTTACATATTCGTATTGGCCATAAAGCACCAACACCGGTGATGCAAACCAAGAATGATGTCCAATTTTTATACTTTTATTTTTAATTTTCGCAATATTTTTAGGATGAATTTTCTAATTGAACCCGTATACTTGATTTGGTTATATCTTGAGCTACCAATCTCCGATTGATGTATTCTTTGGAGCATTGGAAAGCTTAGAGAATTATCTACAAATCGTATCTCAGGCCTCTTGACCGAATTCGGCTTTTATTATGGTGAAAAATGGGCTAGAAGTTTGGTACGAATATTTGGACGAGTTTGAGCTACAAAGGAGTGTGTCTTTTGGCTTGCATGCCTAAAGTAACTCCTTCTTTATTAGTTATGTTTCATTTTAAGTATTCTCTTAAGTTTGGTAATAACTCCAATTATTGGAGAGTTATGTTTAAATAGTCACCTAATGGTTTATTACACCAATTAGTGGTATAGTTATTAGGGGGTTATAGAATAATGGAATCTTATGAGGACTTTGTGTAAGCCAAGAGTTGGCAGCCCACTACTATTTGTACATGCCCCAAACATGATGAATAAACAACTTTGAGTTCATTTTGGATTGATTCCAATTGTGAGAGTGTTTTCTCTCTTGGGTTCTTCATTGAGCCAACCCTTGTTCTTATCAGGAATCCAAGATTCTTGTGGCGAACCCCTCATTGGCTTATCAAATCCCCTTGGATTTGTGGCGCCTACCTCCCATTTCTCATCTTATCCAATTTTGTATTTCATCTTCTTCTATAATTTTGCTTGGTCACTCAAGGATAGATCCGAATATATATATGTTCCTTGTTAGGATCATATCATTTGGTATCAGAGCCATCCTTCCTAGAGTGACTTATGATTTTGTTTTTTCAACTTTTTTCGGAAGTTTGAATTTTTCTTAGTGGGTTCTTCATGGAGTCACTAATGAAGAAAAATGATGCCAAGAAAATGGAGGATCTTTTCTATTCTAGATGCTATGTGAAGGACAAGATATGTAGCTTGGTCATTGATAGAAAGGGTTACATCAACCTAGCTAGTACCACCATGGTGCAAAAGTTGGGACTTCCTCTTCTAGAGCATCCACAACCGTATGTCATTTGGAGCATCCCGGAGTTTAGTGATTTTGGTGACTTGATGGTGAACAAACAAGTACGAGTGCCATTCCGGATTGGGAGATATGAAGATGACATTTTATGTGATGTGGTGCCCATGGAAACGAAGCACTTGTTACTTGGGCGTCCATGGAGGATTGGACGACAAGCAAGATATGATGCCGACAACAACAAGTACTCATTTGTATTCAATAATCGCAAAATTACTCTTGGACCATTGTCACCAAAACAAGTGTATGAAGATCAAATGTACTTGAAAGGAGAGAGTGAGAAAAAAAGAATGATTGAGAAAACAATAAAAGAAGAGTGTTCAGTGAATGAGGAAAGCAAGGAAGGAGAAGTAAGAAAAAAAGAAAGCCATGAGAAAAAGGTGGAGACTGCATTTTTTGAAGGGGAAAATAAAAAGAAAAAAATTGAGGCAAAGGTTGAAAGAAGAATTGAGAGTCTTCCTATAAAAGAAAATAAGGTGAAGGGAGCAATGTTGGCAAGGCAGCCTATATATATCTTTCTATGTAAAGATGCTTGTTTGACTACTAATGCAAACTCTTTGCCTAGAGGTGATGACTCTATTTTGAAGGAAGTTGAAGAAACAATTCCAAGAGAGGTGCCCCATGGATTCAAAATGGTTGTGTTTGAACCCGGAGGATAAAGAAGACTCCTTAAGGCAATAAATTCGAGGTCGAATTCTTTTCAAGAGGGAGGGAATGATGCAAACCAAGGATGATGTCCAATTTGAGGCCAAATTAATATTTTTGATGAAAATTTTATTTTCATTGTGGTGAACCCGTATGCTTGATTTGATCATATCTTGAGCTACGAATCTCCGATTGATGCATTCTTTGGTGCGTTGGAAAGCTTAGGGAATTATCTACAAATCATATCTCAGGCCTCTTGACCAAATTCGGCTTATATCATGGTGAAAAAGGGCTGCAAGTTTAATACGAATTCTTGGACCTTAAATGAGTTATATGTTAATTGGGCTACACTAAGCTTGATGAATGAGCAAGGCCCATTATGAATGGTGGCTGGCACGTTTTTGGAACTTACAAAGGAGAGCAACCTTTGGCTTGCATGCCTAGGTAACTCCTTTAGAAGTTATGGAACCACTTTTATTATTTTCTTAAGTAGGATAGTTATGTTCTTTTAATAACCACTTAGTGGAGAGTTATGTCTAGTTATTAGGAGTTTATGTCATCTTATGATGACCTTTGGTTTTTATTTCCCTATGCTATATGTACACACCTATTACATGATGAATGATAACTTTGAGTTCATTTTGGATTGATTCCAATTGTGAGAGTGTTTTCTCTCTTGGGTTCTTCATTGAGCCAACCCTTGTTCTTATCAGGAATCCAAGATTCTTGTGGCGAACCTCACTTGGCTTACCAAAACTCTTGTTTTGTGGCGCCATCATCATCTTCTTACTCATCCATTTTATTTATTTCTTCACTTTAATCTTGGTTACAAAGTGTTACACGAATTTGTGTCTAAAAATTCAACCAAAAAGATCATCAAAGGCAACCTCACCATTTGGTTGTCATCAAGAATGATGCAAACCAAGGATGATGTCCAATTTGAGGCCAAATTAATATTTTTGATGAAAATTTTATTTTCATTGTGGTGAACCCGTATGCTTGATTTGGTCATATCTTGAGCTACGAATCTCCGATTGATGCATTCTTTGGTGCGTTGGAAAGCTTAGGGAATTATCTACAAATCATATCTCAGGCCTCTTGACCAAATTCGGCTTATATCATGGTGAAAAAGGGCTGCAAGTTTAATACGAATTCTTGGACCTTAAATGAGTTATATGTTAATTGGGCTACACTAAGCTTGATGAATGAGCAAGGCCCATTATGAATGGTGGCTGGCACGTTTTTGGAACTTACAAAGGAGAGCAACCTTTGGCTTGCATGCCTAGGTAACTCCTTTAGAAGTTATGGAACCACTTTTATTATTTTCTTAAGTAGGATAGTTATGTTCTTTTAATAACTACTTAGTGGAGAGTTATGTCTAGTTATTAGGAGTTTATGTCATCTTATGATGACCTTTGGTTTTTATTTCCCTATGCTATATGTACACACCTATTACATGATGAATGATAACTTTGAGTTCATTTTGGATTGATTCCAATTGTGAGAGTGTTTTCTCTCTTGGGTTCTTCATTGAGCCAACCCTTGTTCTTATCAGGAATCCAAGATTCTTGTGGCGAACCTCACTTGGCTTATCAAAACTCTTGTTTTGTGGCACCATCATCATCTTCTTACTCATCCATTTTATTTATTTCTTCACTTTAATCTTGGTTACAAAGTGTTACACGAATTTGTGTCTAAAAATTCAACCAAAAAGATCATCAAAGGCAACCTCACCATTTGGTTGTCATCAAGTGGTATCAAAGCTTAGGCTTTGGTTGAATTTTGAGTTTTGTTCTTCAATTTTCTTCTTTGTTCCTCATCTTCTTTCTTTCATCTTTTCTCTCTTTTGTACCAAAACCCAAAACAAAAAAAATTGTTACCTTGTTTCTGTTTTGAAGGGAATTATTGTGTTTTTGTGTTCATTTTATTGCTACCCAACAACAAACAAACAAAAAAATTCCAAAAAAAAAATACATTTGTGTTTCTCTTTTCAAGTTCTTCTCTAGTGTGTTCATGAATTAAAAAAAATCAAAAAAAAGAAGGAAAAGCAGCACCTAGAACTTCAACAAAGGAGGAGAGAAAATCTTATTTGGGCAATTTGTGTTCTTGAAACAAAAAAAAAAAGAAAAATATTTCCCTTCTTCCTTGTTCTTATTTCCAAAGCTTTGCCTTTCTAGCCTTTCCTTTTGTTTCCTTTGTTTTGATAAGTTTTTTTGATTTTTGTTACTTGAATTTTTTGGATTTTTGTGTGGATTGTTGTTTGACTCCTCTTAGCCTAAAAGAGAACAATTAAGTGGAAAAAGGCAAGAGTGAAAATTAAATCTTGTGTGGAAAAAGCCAATTGAGTGAAATATACATTGTGCACACTTGGTGAGTGGATTGGTTCTTACATATATATTTTGTTATTTTCTAACTTGTATTCTTTGCTATGTTGCGATTTGAAAATTTCGACTATGTGCAAGAACATAGGAAAGAGGTTGAAGAGTGGATCCGGCAAATGCATGAGAGGCGTGACAAGAAGATGAGAGAGAACGAAAAAAAGAGGTTGAGAAAAGAGGAAAGAATGAAAAGACAAATAGAAAGTTTTGAAGACCATGTGAAGAAGTTGGTGGAAGAATCCAACAAGAAAGAGAATGAGAAGAAAGAGAGAGAGAAAGCAAAACAAGAGAATGAGGCAAAAGCAAAAGAGAGTGAAAGGAAAAGTGATGATCAAAAGGAGAAGGAAAGAGAAAGTGATAAGAAGAGCGATGATAAAGAGAAAAATAGTGAGAAAAATAGTGCGGAAATAATTGAGAAAAAAGAGAGTTATTTGGCAACAAAAAGTGAAGAGAAGAGGGTTTTTATTTCAAGGCAGCCCCAATGCATATTTTATTGCAAGAATTTTCATTTGGTTGCTAACACTTCTAATGATCTCTTTTTGCCAAGTGATATTGTAACTCTTTTGCAAAAATTTAGAAATCTCATCCAAAAGGAAGTACCCCATGGTTTGGAAACTTGCATGGATTCCAAAATGCTCAACCAACCACCCACTCTTGCTTTACCTCCTATTGAAATATATTTTGAACTTACGTCTGAAGCACCCAATGTGATTGTGAGGAATACTTTAGATGGACCACCAATATCTAATTTTGGTGATGAAGAAGATTGTTTCAATTCGAGGTCAAATTCACTCAAAGAAGGAGGGGATGATATGAGCCAAGGGGGGGCAAGTCAACTTGTCATCAAGAATGATATGAGCCCAATAAGGAGCATGGACCAAGGAGCACTAAAAGGACTTGGTGGGTCTAAGACAAGAGCAAGAGCCAAGAAAGCCCAAGAAGTTCTAAACCAAATAGTGTCAACCTTGATGGAAACAAGCCCAAGTTCAAGTCTTGATGGAGTGGAGGACAAAATGGTTACTTATCTCATCCAACTTGAAGACCCATGATGGGCTTGGATGTCCACTTCCCATATTATCATTTTCTAGTTTATTTCTATTAAATAAAGTGCAATAAACTTGGGTTTTATGAAGAATTTCGAATTTGGGTGCATAGTGGGAGGAATCTTGTTGGTTTGCATACCTTTAAGTTTTTAGCCTTTTTTATGTTTTGTTAATTATGTGGGAGTTACACTTTTAATTTGAGAAATAAGTGTGGCTGCTACATAATGATAGAGAGAGGGTAATAAGTCACTATTAAGTGGTTGAGTTAAGTGTGAGTTTAGTAAGTCATGAATAGGCTAGTTATGTGGGGGTTATGGAATCATTGGGAAGACAAAGGGTGAAGCCAAATGTTGGCAGCCACACCCCTATATGTAACATGCCTAAACACATGAATAGACAACTTGGATGTTGAATTTGGATTAAATCCATTAGTGAGGGAATTGTCTCTCTTTGGTTCTTGGTTGAGCCATCTTGTTCTTATCAAGAATCCACGATTCTTGTGACGAACCTCACTTGGCTTATCAAACTCTCTAGTTTGTGGCGCCATCATCATCTCTAATCTTCACCATTTTCATATTTTCTTCCTTTTATGATACAACTCAATTCTGAAAATGGTGAAGATTAGAGATGGTGATGGCGCCACAAACTAGAGAGTTTGATAAGCCAAGTGAGGTTCGCCACAAGAATCGTGGATTCTTGATAAGAACGAGATGGCTCAACCAAGGACCAAAGAGAGACAATTCCCTCACAAATGGATTTAATCCAAATTCAACATCCAAGTTACTATTCAACATGAAAATGGAGTGTACAAATAGAGTATTAGGCTGCCAACTTTTTGGCTTCCAAAAGAGATCATAACCCCCACAATAATTAGCCTAATCATGTCACTAAATGACTCACTAATTCCCTCCTTAACTCAACCTCTAATGGTGAGTTTATTATTCTCTCATAACCATCATTATGTGGCTGCCACACTTTACTTCTCATATTAAAAAGTGTAACTCCCACATAATTAACAAAACAATAAACAAACTAATAACTTATAGGAGTTACTATTGGCATGCAAACCAAAGATTCCTCCTACTAAGCTCCCAAATTCGTGTACAACATGGACTTAAGTGGGCTTGACCCATTTGCAACACTTAGCCAATTTGGACACACACACATAACCCATTACACTTATTGATTTAAAATAAAACAACTAAGTGGACTCATAACTAGAGCGCGCCCCATTTGAAAATGATCATGGGTCTTCTAGTTGAATGAGATAGGTCATCAATTGGGGCTCCATTCCATTTGGTCTCATTCTTGGGCTTGCTTCTATCAAGATAGCCCCCATGTAATTAAGAGCTTGTTGGGCTTTCTTGTGTCTAACTTTTGTCATGGGCCCACCAAGTCCTTGATTTGATTCTTGATCCATGGTCTTCATTGGGCTCATATCATTCTTGTTGGAAATTGGACTTGCCCCCCCATGGCTCATATCATACCCTCCTTCTTTAAGAAAATTCGTCCTCGAATTTATGACTTCAATCCCAAGCATGTCATCGAATCTTGTATTAAGATATCCATACTTTTGGATAACCATGCAAGTTCCCAAGCCATGGAGTACCTCCCTTGGGATGAACTCTTCCATTACATCGGTTGTATCAAACTTAAGTTCATAATATATTTCAATAGGAGGTAAAGCATGAGTAGGTGCTTTTTTGAGACTTTTGGAATCCTTGAAAGTTTCCCAACCATGGGGTACTTCCTTTGGGATGAAATCTCCAAATTTCTGCAAAAGAGTTACAACACCACTAGGCAAAGAGAGATCATTAGAAGCATTGGAAATTAAAAAAAAGTCCTTGCAATAAATTATGCATTGGGGCTGTCTTGAAATCAAAGCCCTCTTCTCCTCACTTTTTGTTGCCAAAGAACTCTCTTTTTTCTCACTATTTTTATCTTGCTCCTCATTCTTCTTTTCACTCTCTTTTGCTTTTGCCTCATTCTCTTGTTGTGCTTTCTCTCTCTCTTTCTTCTCATTCTCTTTCTTGTTGGAGTCTTCCACCAACTTCTTCACATGGTCTTCAAAACTTTCCATTTGTCTTTTCATTCTTTCCTCTTTTCTCAACCTCTTTTGTTCGTTCTCTCTCATCCTCTTGTCACGCCTCTCATGCATTTGCCGGATCCACTCTTCAACCTCTTTCCTATGTTCTTGCACATAGTCGAAATTTTCAAATCGCAACATAGCAAAAAGAAGAAAAGGAGAAAGGTAGAAGAAGAACAAAACTCAAAATTCAACCAAAGCCTAAGCTTTGATACCACTTGGTGACAACCAAATGATGAGGTTGCCTTTGATGATCTTTTTTGGTTGAATTTTAACAATTACAAATCCAAGTCAGAATTGAGTTGTAACATAAAAGGAAGAAAATATGAAAATGGTGAAGATTAGAGATGGTGATGGCGCCACAAACTAGAGAGTTTGATAAGCCAAGTGAGGTTCGCCACAAGAATCGTGGATTCTTGATAAGAACGAGATGACTCAACCAAGAACCAAAGAGAGACAATTCCCTCACAAATGGATTTAATCCAAATTCAACATCCAAGTTACTATTCAACATGAAAATGGAGTGTACAAATAGAGTATTAGGCTGCCAACTTTTTGGCTTCCAAAAGAGATCATAACCCCCACAATAATTAGCCTAATCATGTCACTAAATGACTCACTAATTCCCTCCTTAACTCAGCCTCTAATGGTGAGTTTATTATTCTCTCATAACCATCATTATGTGGCTGCCACACTTTACTTCTCATATTAAAAAGTGTAACTCCCACATAATTAACAAAACAATAAACAAACTAATAACTTATAGGAGTTACTATTGGCATGCAAACCAAAGATTCCTCCTACTAAGCTCCCAAATTCGTGTACAACATGGACTTAAGTGGGCTTGACCCATTTGCAACACTTAGCCAATTTGGACACACACACATAACCCATTACACTTATTGATTTAAAATAAAACAACTAAGTGGACTCATAACTAGAGCGCGCCCCATTTGAAAATGATCATGGGTCTTCTAGTTGAATGAGATAGGTCATCAATTGGGGCTCCATTCCATTTGGTCTCATTCTTGGGCTTGCTTCTATCAAGATAGCCCCCATGTAATTAAGAGCTTGTTGGGCTTTCTTGTGTCTAACTTTTGTCATGGGCCCACCAAGTCCTTGATTTGATTCTTGATCCATGGTCTTCATTGGGCTCATATCATTCTTGTTGGAAATTGGACTTGCCCCCCCATGGCTCATATCAACCGGCAGTTCCCCAAACCATGGAGGAACCCCTTGGATAACCGGCATATCATAACTGGTTATGCCACCTCGGGGGCGCACTGTTCACCAAACCATGAGTGAACCACCCGAGACTTGGTCCAGATAATCATAACTAGGACGACCCCCTATGTTGAACATCCCCCTCAACATCAACTATAATGTTATGTGCCAATGGCAGAACAACACACAAGGCAACCAACTCATAAGTGAAGCACAATCGTGCTTCTTATTATGCACGGGTCGTGCTTCAATGAATGGTCGTGCTTCTGCACTGCACGGCCGTGCTTAATGCGTGGCCTCCCAGAATTCAAAAGGGAAGCACAGGCGTGCTTCCTATTAAGAATGGCCGTGCTCCTGGAGTCAACCATGCTGTTCTGGGCAGAACAGAGCCTAAACTTGGGATTGAAACCCCCGAACATTCTTAAATCAAGCCTAAGGTGTTACACTAAACCAGTTATCATGGAACTCACACTTTACCAACAGTCTATAATTAATCAACATCCTTAGGTAATTATTGCCTAACTACTATGTTAATTAGGAGTCCTAAATTAATTAATTAGGGACTTATTAACATATTAACTCAACCAACATATATCAACCAAAACAGTCTCAATAACAACAACTTCAACCAACATATCATGGCATGTTATCAACCAACTCAATCAACACAATAGGTATAACATCATAACCATGAAATAAACATAACAAACTCATCATAGACATATTCAACATATTAATATAGCCAATAACATACAAATAAATTATCATAGCATCAATAAATATAATAAGCATATTAGAGACATGACATTCATCATACAACAACTCGATGAGGTCAAGGGAACCCCTAATCTTACACTACCCCTTGCCTAGAGACTATACTATCATTCTCCCCATACCTGGGACAAAGGTTTCCACTTGCTAAGAACCAACGGCAACCCGGGCACGTTCCTTTAAGCGGCTCAACAACCTCCAAGCCTTGGCCAAACCAAAAATGGTAACCAATTAGTTCCCAAATCAAGATCAAGAAAAGGGAACTAAAAAGGAACTATCTTTACCTTTAGGGAACTCCCGCACAACAGGCTCACTTCCAACTTCAGAAGGGCTCTCTACTTCCAAGGAAGCTAACATCACGTATACTTGGGCATCGTCTCTCATCGAAGCTTTAACTTGGTTGGCAGATAGAAAGGTCAGATCCTTAGACTTCGTAGGAGTGCCAAAAACTAAGGTCTTACCAAAACAGTTTAGAAGGACGTGGTTGGAAGATAACCAGTCCATACCAAGAATAACATCAAGATCTTTCAAGGGTAAACATACAAGATCAATAGTAAAGGTTCTACCATCAACAACAATATGGCAATTCTTGCATGCATGAGAAGTAAGAACGGGTTTATTGGTAGGTGTTGAACAATCATATCAAACTCAAGAAAGGTAACAGTCAAATTTAAACTCTTTACCCTATCATGTGATATAAACGAGTGAGTAGCAGCCGAATCATACAAAACAGTCAAAGGAGTCCCATTAATTAAGCACATACCTTAAATCATGTCATCGGACTCAGAGGCCTCAGCTCCACTAAGAGTGAAGACTCTCCCTGTGGTCTTCAGTCGGTTGGCATGAGACTGTTGACTTTTGCTGGCACTTGCGGGTTCTGGCTTTGATCCTCCACAATCTCGATTGATGTGGCCAGACTTGCCACACTTGAAGCAGATGACACTCGGTTTCTTACATTGGATGGTGAAGTGATCTGATGCTCGGCACTTGCCGCACTTCCTAGGTGTAAAGGCATGAGAATTCCCGCCTCTGGACCTATCATAAGAAATTTGTGGCTTCCCACCACTCTGTTTGAAATCCCGGCTGACTGGAGCGTAACGCTGCTTGCCCTTATCCTTGTCCTTCTGCTCGGTCTTCTTACTACCCTGGCTATCTGAACTCCTGTAGCTGGCGACTATGGACTTGTAGGAATCTTCAAAGATCCTACACTTACTCACCAAGGTTGGGAAGACTCTGATTTCCTGGTAACTAATCACCTGTTAATCTCTGGACGGAGGCCATCCTCAAACTTCACACACTTTGACCGATCATCCACCATGACCTGGTAAGGTGTGTAATACCTAGCTAGTTGCTCGAACTTTGCCGCATACTCGCCCACTCACCGATTCCCTTGCTTCAGTGCCAAAAATTCCATCTCTTTCTTGTCACGTACATCAGTAGGAAAGTACTTCTCCATGAATCTATCTCTGAATACAGCCCAAGAGACTGCTGTACCCTCGGCCAGTAACCACTGACGATAGTTCTCCCACCAGTGTTCAACTTCCTCAGCGAGCATGAACATGGCGAAGATAACCCGTTGCAGATCATTGCAGTCCATAGCTCTGAAGATCTTCTCGATCTCCCTCATCCATAACAAAGCTCCTTCGAGGTCATAATCTCCTCTGAAAGACGGCGGATTTTTCCACTGGAACTTGTCAAGACCCTGAAACTCATCTGGTCCTTTGTGGTTGTTGTTATGAACTTGGTCGATCACATTGGCAAGGAGTGCCAACGCGTCCGCGATTGCCTGATCATTTCTGCCTCATCTTCTTGCGATAAGTCCCTATAACGCCAAGACAACTTGTTAAACATAGAACTTAAGTAGGAAAAGCTAAGGCTTGCTAATTTAAAACATCATTCTCTATAACAAGTATAGACAATTCAAATAAGATACACAGAAGACTCGTGATAGACTCATACCAAATCCGGATGTGGCCGAATTGCTCTGATACCACCAAATGTGACACCCTTTACCCCGCATATGATATATAGCATTAAATATATATAAGATAAAGATATATCATCATGCAAATTCGTTTAATTAACAAATGAAAGGTCCATGGATATATAGGTCCACATGAACAAGTTCAACAACATGGAAATAAAACATAAGTTTTGAGGAAAATAAAAACATAAAACATAAAGCAATAACATAATGCCCAACCCCGATGTCACATTCAGAGCTGGTAATAAAGGTTTTGATAAATCCACGAAGTACAAAACCACTAAACTAAACGACTAAAACTGATAAGCTAAACATCCAACAAAGTCGTGGCTCCTCGGAGTCACTCCTCAACAGGATGCTCACCATCCTCTGCAAAATGCCAATCAAGCCAAACAAGACAAACATAAGAGGGGAGTCAGAAAACATATAATTACAACGGCATAGGAATAGGAAGCAAGATGATCATACATCATGGCATGGCAATATAACCACATACAATATATACATCATCATATAATATCATATTAGCATGTTAATCATTCAACATATGCTATGCGGTGCAATGCAACACTACTCCGCTACAACATCAATGCATGTGGATCCAACTAACTCAGGAAGTCAACTTCGGAGTTACATATTCGTATTGGCCATAAAGCACCAACACCGGCAGTTCCCCAAACCATGGAGGAACCCCTTGGATAGCCGACGTATCATAACTGGATATGCCCCCTCGGGGGCGCACGGTTCACCAAACCATATGTGAACCACCCGAGACTTGGGCCAGATCATCATAACTAGGACGACCGCCCCTATGTTGAACATCCCCCTCAACATCAACTCCAATGCTCTATGGAAATGGCACAACAACACACAAGGCAACCACCTCCTTTTCTTAGATCTAAAAGCACCCAAGACTTATCACCAACATTAACATCAACACCTTAGACCCAAACCATGGGGTCAAGGTCCCCCCTTGGTCGAAAAGAACCAAGGTCCAACATAACGACACCTCGACCATAAAGCATCGAGGCCACTTTGGGCAAACAGCACCAAAGCCCAACAGCTTGCGGTGACCCATTAGGCACCAGCTTAACCGATTATCATTGAAATTATCTTAATTGATCACTAACCAAGTTATCTAAGTTCCATTGTCCAGTTATTACATTATCACATTGCTATTGGGGATAAGTGGGGTCAAAACCCCTTAATTGCATTTAATTCAGTTTCTGCCAGCAGAGGAAGAACGGACGTGCTTATCCCTTGCACGGCCGTGCTTCCTCCTAAGTGAAGCACGATCGTGCCTCTTATTATGCACGGGCCGTGCTTCAATGAACGGTCGTGCTTCTGCATTGCACGACCGTGTTTAATGCACGACCTCCCAGAATTCAAAAGGGAAGCACATGCGTGCTTCCTATTAAGAACGATCGTGCTCCTGGAGTCAGCCATGCTGTTCTGGGCAGAACAAAGCCTAAACTTGGGATTAAAAACCCCTAACACTCTTAAATCAAGCATAAGGTTTTACACTAAACCAGTTATCATGGAAATCACACTTTATCAACAGTCTATAATTAATCAACATCCTTGGGTAATTATTCACTAATTACTATGTTAATTAGGAGTCCTAAATTAATTAGTTAGGGCCTTATTAACATATTACTCAACCAACATAAATCGACCAAAATAGTCTCAATAACAACAACTTCAACCAACATATCATGGCATGTTATCAACCAAATCAATCAACACAATAGGTACAACATCTTAACCATGACATAAACATAACAAACTCATCATAGACATATTCAACATATTAATATAGTCAATAACATACAAATAACTTATCATAGCATCAATAAATATAATAAGCATATTAGAGACATGGCATTCATCATACAACAACTCAATGGGACAAAGGTTTCCACTTGCTAAACACCAACGGCAACCCGGTCACGTTCCTTTAAGCGGCTTAACAACCTCCAATCCTTGGCTAAACCAAAAATGGTAACCAATTAGTTCCCAAATCAATAAAAAAAAGGGAACTAAAAAGGAACTATCTTTACCTTCAGGGAACTCCCACACAACAGACACACTTCCAACATCAGGAGGGCTCTCTACTTCCAGGGAAGCTAACATCACGTATACTTGGGCTTCGTCTCTTATCGAAGCTTTAACTTGGTTGGCAGATAGAAAAGTCGAATCCTTAGACTCTGTAGGAGGGCCAAAAACTAAGGTCTTATAAAAACAGTTTAGAAGGATGTGGTTGGAAGATAACCGGTCCATGCCAAGAATAACATCAAGATCTTTCAAGGGTAAACATACAAGATCAATATTAAAGGTTCTACTATCACTAACAATATGGCAATTCTTGCATGCATGAGAAGTAAGAACATGTTTATTGGTAGGTGTTGAAACAATCAGATCAAACTCAAGAAAGGTAACAGGCAAATTTAAACTCTTGACCCTATCATGTGATATAAACGAGTGAGTAGCAGCCGAATCATACAAAACAGTCAAATGAGTCCCATCAATTAAGCACAAACCTTGAATCAACTCATCGGACTCAAAGGCCTCAGCTCCACTAAGAGTGCAGACTCTCCCAGTGGTCTTCAGTCGGTTGACCTGAGACTGTTGACTTTTGCTGGTACTTGCGGGTTCTGGCTTTGATCATCCACAATCTTGACTGATCTGGCCAGTCTTGCCACACTTGAAGTAGATGACGCTCGGTTCCTTAAACTGGATGGTGAAGTGATTTGATGATCGGCACTTGCCGCACTTCCTAGGTCTAGAGTCATGAGAATTCCCGCCTCTGAACCTATCATAAGAAAATTGTGGCTTCCCACCACTATGTTTCAAATCCCAGCTGACTGGAGCGTAACGCTGCTTGCCCTTATCCTTGTCCTTCTACTTGATCTTCTTACTATCCTGGCTATCTGAACTCCTGTAGTTGACGACTCTGGACTTGTAGGCATCTTCAAAGAACCTACACTTGTTCACCAAGGTTGGGAAGACTCTGATTTCCTGGTAACTAATCACCTGCTAAATCTCTGGACAAAGGGCATCCTCAAACTTTATACACTTTGACTGCTCATCCACCATGACCTAGTAAGGTGTGTAATACCAAGATAGTTCCTCGAACTTTGCCGCATACTCGCCCACCGACAGATTCCCTTGCATCAGTGCCAAAAATTCCATCTCTTTCTTGTCACGTACATCAGCAGGAAGTACTTCTCCATGAATCTATCTCTGAATACAACCCAAGAGACTGTTGTACGCTCAGCCACTAACCTCTGACGATAGTTCTCCCACCAGTGTTCAACTTCCTCAGTGAGCATGAACGTGGCGAAGATAACCCGTTGCTGATCATTGCAGTCCATAGCTCTGAAGATCTTCTCGATCTCCCTCATCCATAACAGAGCTCCTTCGGCGTCATAAGCTCCTCTGGAAGAGGGCGGATTTTTCTGCTGGAACTTGTCAAGACCCTGAAACTCATTTGGTCCTCTGTGGTTGTTGTGCTGAACTTGGCCGATCGCATTGGCAAGGAGTGCCAATGCGTCAGCGATTGCCTGATCATTTCTGCCTCCTCCTCCTGCCATAAGTCCCTAAAACGCCAAGACAACTTGCAAAACACAGGGAACTTAAGCAGGAAAAGCTATGACTTGCTAATTTAAAAAATGGTCTAGAACTAGTATAGACAATTCAAACAAGACACACAAAAGACTCGCGATAGACTTCTACCACGTCCGGACAGGTCCGAACTGCTCTGATACCACTAAATGTGACACCCTCTACCTCGCATATGATATATAGCATTAAATATATATAAGATAAAGATATATCATCATGCATATTCGTTTAATTAACAAATGAAAGGTCCATGGATAGAAATGTCCACATGAACAAGTTCAACAACACGGAAATAAAACATAAGTTTTGAGGAAAATAAAAACATGAAACATGAAACAAAACTTAACGCCCAACCCTGATGTCACATTCAGAGCTGGTAATAAAGGTTCCATATAAATCCACGGAGTACAAAACCACTAAACTAAACGACTAAAACTGATATACGAAACAGCCAACTAAGTCGTGGCTCCTCGGAGTCACTTCTCAATAGGCTGCTCACCGTCCTCTGCAAAATGCCAATCAAGCCAAACCAGACGAACATAAGAGGGGAGTCAAAACATGTAATTACAACAGCATGGGAATAGGAAGCAAGATGATCATACATCATGGAATGGCAATATAACCACATACAATATATACATCATCATATAATATCATATCAGCATGTTAATCTTTCAACATATGCTATGCGGTGCAATGCAACACTACTCCGCTACTCCATCAATGCATGTGGATCCAACTAACTCAGGAAGTCAACTTCGGAGTTACATATCCGTATTGGCCATAAAGCACCAACACCGGTAGTTCCCCAAACCATGGAGGAACCCTTTGGATAGCCGACATATCATAACTGGATATGCCATCTCGAGGGCGCACGGTTCACCAAACCATGGGCGAACCACACGAGACTTGGGCCAGATCATCATAACTAGGACGACCCCCCCTATGTTAAACATCCTCATCAACATCAACTCCAATCCTCTATGCAAATGGCACAACAACACACTAGGCAACCACTTCCTTTGCTTGGGCATAAAAGCACCCAAGACTTATCACCAACATCAACATCAACACCTTAGACCCAAACCATGAGGTCAAGGCCCCCCTTGATCGAAAAGCACCAAGGTCCAACATAACAAAACCTCGACCATAAAGCATCGAGGCCACTTTGGTCAAACAACACCAAAGCCCAACAACCCGCGGTGGCCCATTAGGCACCGGCATAACCGATTATCATTGTAATTATCTTAATTGATCATTAATGAAGTTATCTAAGTTCCATTGTCCAGTTATTACATTATCACATCGCTATTGGGGATAAGTGGGGTCAAAACCCCTTAATTCCCTTTAATTCAGTTTCTGCCAGCAGGGGAAGAATGGGTGTGCTTGTCCTCTGCACGGCCGTACTGCCTCATAAGTGAAGCACGATCGTGCTTCAATGAACGGTCGGGTTTCTGCACTGCACGATCGTGCTTAATGCGCGGCCTCCCATAATTCAAAAGGGAAGCACGGGCGTGCTTCCTATTAAGAACGACCGTACTCTTGGATCTAGCCATGCTGTTCTGGGTAGAACAGAGCCTAAACTTGGGATTAAAACCCCCTAACACTCTTAAATCAAGCTTACGGTTTTACACTAAACTAGTTATCATGGAACTAACATGTTACCAACAGTCTATAATTAATCAACATCCTTGGGTAAATATTCCCTATTTACTATGTTAATTAGGAGTCCAAAATTAATTAATTAGGGCCTTATTAACATATTAACTCAACCAACATAAATCAACCAAAACAGTCTCAATAACAACAACTTCAACCAACATATCATGGCATGTTATCAACCAACTCAATCAACATAATAGGTACAACATCATAACCATGAAATAAACATAACAAACTCATCATAGACATATTCAATGAGACACCCCATTGTGCCCCGGTGTTTTATTAGCTTAAAACCTTATTAATTAATTCCTTAATCGGGTGCTTAGCGTGAAAAGTACGTAAAAATTAAAACTTTATTAAAACTATCATATAACTTCTGTAAATTAAACACACTAAGGTTGTAATATATATAAATACACACCTGTTTATTTATTACATTACCAAAACACTGTTGAGGGAATCCTCTCAGTAGGATCCCTCACAGGCATAAACTTAAAGTAAAAGCCATACTTAGCGGAAACATATAAAAATACTCATTCTTAGACACACTGGCCATACTATCTATACTCTACTCGCCATGGATCACAGCTCGACCTCCAGCGTCTGGTTCGTAAGGAGTTCCATCCAATTCCTTAGTAACCTACGTTTCATACAGAGCTCCGTCCAGCTCCTCAGCAACATAATCCTCCATCGGGTCTTCTAATGTAAGTAAAGTAACCCACAAGAATACAGAAACATAGGGGATAAGAAAACAGTTCTATCATCAAAAAGCGGAAAAGAGTTATAGTAAATCATACAGTAATTGTCACAGACAAACAACGCACATAACTAACAGATCACCCTCAAGTTAATATATCATTCTCTACCCCCAATCTCATGCTACTCAAATATACCATAGCCGCACACCTATTTCCTAAGGTGGAAGTGGTCTCGCGAGAACTCTTGATTTTTACGTGTATTATATTACCAATACACGGTGTATTATATTACCAATACAAAGAAGTGTTTTACGTGTATTATATTACCAATACACGGTGTATTATATTACCAATACATGTATTATATTACCAATACACGGTGTATTATATTACCAATACACAGAAGTATTTTACGTGTATTGTATTACCAATACACGGTGTATTATATTACCAATACACAGATGTCCTTGTGTATTATATTACCAATACACTTTTGTCTTTGTGTATTATATTACCAATACACTTTTGTCCTTCTGTATTATATTACCAATACACGGTTATGGACAACAACACCTATACTTGAATCTCACCAACCCGTTTTAACAACATCCTAGTGCCTTAACCTTCCATTAGAACTTGACACAAATTCTATGCCATAACACCTCTTTAACATACATCATCTAGGTTAGGCACTTCTAAATCATTATTATCCTCACACACAAAACAATCATCTCTTAGACAACAAATATATCTTTGCTTAAAAACCACTAAGCATAATAATACAAACTAGGCAGATCATGCATAACACAATATCAATCAAAATATTCCCATATCACCAATCATAGCACAAAATCCATTCAATAAAGGTAATAAAATCAAATCAACCATCAACAATATAAAATCAACCTAATATCGATAAACCTACAATCCCCGAATCGCCATTGGTTTTTCAGAAAAGGTTTCCAATGTGATTTTGGTCTTGTCAATTACTCGACTACTAGTAGGGTTTAGGTCGCCCTACACAATTATTATATAATCTACTACTTATCCATTCCGACGATAGGTTGGTTATTTCCCCCACTTGGGTTATCACCGAACTCCCGAACTCGAAGCTCCTCGTTGTCACACCACAAAATACTAACTCCACCTTCTGTGAAGGTAAGGAGATTAGATGCTCGAAGAGGTATACCATGAACGTCCTCCTTTCCTCCGCGATGGAAGTCTAAGGTTATGAACACAAAATCACAAGTTAAAATCAAACAAGAACACTAAACCACAAGGTATAGGTTCGGCCAAGACTAGTTCTTAGGGTTAGAGATTCCCTAAAATTATACAACTCATGGATTTATGATCCTTAATTGTTAGGAGTTCATAAACAATGATCACTTAACAAAGTTGAATTAAAATCCAACTAAGTTATAAACTTAGGGTATTCGGCCAAGGCTAGTAAAATAGGCTAGCACTCACTAAACTTTCCAATCTCTTAGGTTTAGCATCCATATGTATTAAGGATCTCAAAACCATGATCATTTTGGAAAAATAAGAACAAAGTATCGTAGGTCCATAACCTTCTAGGTTCGGCCTTCGTAGGATTTATAGGTTAGAAATATTTAAACTTTATTTCCAATCTCTTAGACTTAGCATCCAAATATCTTATGGAGCTCAAGTCAATGATCATTTTGGAAAACAATGGAAATTCAAACATTCCAATCTCTTAGACTTAGCATCCAAATATCTTACGGAGCTCAAGTTCATGATCATCTTGGAAAAATGAAAGTAATACATCCTAGCTTTAATAACATAGAATAAACAAGTTAGAAATCCTTAAACTTTCCAATCTCTTAGACTTGGCATCCAAATATCTTATGGAGCTCAAGTCCATGATGATTTTGGAAAACAATGGAAACTTAAACATTCCAATCTCTTAGACTTAGTATCCAAATATCTTATGGAGCTCAAGTCCATGATCATCTTGGAAAAATGAAAGTAATACATCCTAGCTTTAATAACATAGAATAAACAAGTTAGAAATCCTTAAACTTTCCAATCTCTTAGACTTAGCTTCCAAATTATTTATGGATCTTAAGTCCATGATCATTTTGGAAAAATAAAAACTGAAACATCCTAGTACCTAAACACTAAGTTTTGTCCATCATAGGATGATGAGGAAAAATATTCTTTGTTTAACAATAACTCTTAGGTTTAGAATCACAAGGTATTAGGAGTTCTAAATCCATGATCATACTTGGAAAGTTGAAACATAGTATCCTAGGCTTACTTATTCATATTTTCAGTCATCGTAGGAACAAACTATCAAAACTTCCAAGATTTATAGATTTAAGATCAATGGATAGTTAGAAACTCAATCACATGATCATATTCCAAAAGTCGAAACAAAAACTTCCTAGGTCACAAATGCAAGTATTCGGCCTTCGTTCGAAGAGATAGGTAGATATTTTTGTTTTACATAACCTCTTAGCATGTGAAAATATAAGTTAATACAAGACTATAGAAAGTGGTTTCAACTCAAAAGGAGTTTTCTACCATTTTAGAGAGATTTTAGAAGTTTAAAGCATATAAAGAACACATAAAGTAAACTAAGAAATAAAAGATGAAGCTTGAAAAAAGATTCATATGAGTGCATTACCCTTAGTATAAGGAAGAACTTTAATGAAGAACTTAAGTAGAAAAGATGAATAAAAACTAAAGCTTTAAGAGCTTGAACTTTTAGAAGAAAGAAGAAGATGAAGGTTTAATGGAGGTTGAAGGAGGAAGATGATGAAGTGAAAATGAAAGGGGTATATATAGAGAGGGGAGAGAGTGACACGAAATTGAGGAGAGAGGAATGAGCTTGGAGAGCAAGTTTTGACATTGTGCCTTGTTTGGTTGAAGAGGAAAGAGAAAAATAGGTTTTTAGAATATAATATGATATATTTCAAAGAGTCCATCATGACCACTTTTTAGGAGGTAGCTTAGGCCATACCTCTAGTGAGTCAACTCACTCCCTCATCTCACCTCAAGCCTTTTATGTCTCCTATTCTGCTCTATTTCGTACCCGATTGCATTTCCGATCGTAATTCTTCCGACGTTTTCGCCCGAATAAAATATTATATTTTATTTTTGAACGAAAATTTTCAAAATAATCAAAGTTGAAGGAAACATAATAAAAACACAAACTATCTCGTTCATGGGTCAAAATTAGGTTTTCTGCACATTAAACTTGTACCGGCAGTGAAAACGCAGACCGGCTTTCGTCTAAATTTTCAATCGAAAATTTTACCGTAACCCTCTACCATAAAGTATACTATGAATATGATTTTATTTTAATCAAAAACACTTTCTAACTCTCAAATTTAAAATATAATTTAATTATATTTTAACCGGTTGAACAACATAATTAAAATCAGGATGTTACATTCAACAAAGTAATATAGCCAATAACATACAAATAACTTATCATAGCATCAATAAATATAATAAGCATATTAGAGACATGGCATTCATCATACAACAACTCGATGGGGTCATGAGAACCTCTCATCTTACACTACCCCTTGCCTAGAGACTATACTATCCTTCTCCCCATACCTGGGACGAAGGTTTCCACTTGCTAAATACCAACGGCAACCCGGTCACGTTCCTCTAAGCGGCTCAACAACCTCCAAGCCTGGCCAAACTAAAAATGGTAACCTCAACAGTTTTGGTTTTCGTCCGTATGTTTTTTTTTTTTTTTTGCATTGTGTATTTCTAACTTTTTCAGTTTTACATTTGGTCTTTACCGTCAAGTTTGACCGTTAACTGCTGAGGTGTCTAACGTCACTCCAGGTCAGCTATGCCACGTGGCAAAAAATTAATATTTCAATTCCACGTGGCATTTTTTTAAAAAATATTTTTAATAATTTTTTTAAATTTTCGTTTATTTATTTAAATTTAAAACTTTTATTTTTTAGGGTTACCCCTCTCCACCTCCCCTCCACCTCCCATGCCTGTTTCATCTTCCCCACCCCCATCCCACCAAGCCAACTCCTCCCATCCAGACAAGCTCCGAAAAACACAACACAAGACAACTTCTTCTTCTTTATTCTATTCTACTTCGCCCCTCCAAAATTGAAACTTGAAGCTTCCAACATCTCCTATGAAGCTCTAACGTCCCAATCAATCAGTGCCTACCATTCTGGTAGTAAGTACCACTACTATTTCACATTATTTCACTTCAACTCTATCAAAATAATATTTAAAAACATTATGGAAGCAACCTTGTTTTGTGTATTGGTTCTTCTGAAAGTGCATTAAAAAGAAAAAGAAAAGAAAACTTTGATTCCAATTTTACAGTTGGCTATTGACACCAACAAGTTAACGAAACATCAAGTAATTCCCATGAATCTTTTCATCTTGTCTCTGTCTTAGGAGTGAGAATGAGGTGAATGCTTTTTGTTCCTTGGTAAACTTATGCTTTTCTTCTCAACTTTCCAATTTCTTCATCCCCAAGCTCCTTCAAGAGGAGCCGATGATGGAGCAGTGGTCGGAGCGGTTGTGGAGTGCTGGTCGTTGCGGCAAAACGCTACTGTAGTGATGGAGCTTCTGGTTATGGCTTATGGATGATGGGGTTTGGGGAGATGTGACAGATCTGGATGGGAGGAGTTGCCATAGTGGGGGAGGGCACGGTGAAGGAAGGTAGGGGAGGTGAGGAGGGTAACCCTAAAAATAAAAAATGTAATTTTTTTAAAAAAAGTAAACGAAAATAAATATTTTAAAAAATGCCATATGGTATTAAAATATTATTCTTTTTCCACTTCGCATAGCTTACCTGGAGCCCCGTTAGACACCTCAGCAGTTAATGGTCAAATTTGGTCAAACCTGACGGTAGGGACCAAATGCAAAACTGAAAAAGTTAGAAATACACATTGCAAAACAAAAACAAAAAAAGATAGGGAAGAAAACCAAAAGTGACCTATTTTACATGGACCAAAAAGATCATTAAGCCAAAAAGTATCCAACTAGTACACATTACGAAAAACCAGTATGCATTTTCATTAAATATCACATAGTCAAGCATAAGTATAAATACAATATTTAAAGTTGTTAACCACAATGCAGATAGACCAAGACAGAGACCGAGGACGATCACCAGAGTTTGTGGCTGGAGGTGTGGTGACTGTGTAATCATAAACAACAATGATATATAAGCATTCCAATAAAAATAAAAATCAATTTTCAAGAAAAAAACCAAAATAAATACCTGAATAGAGAGGGAGGTGGTCGGAAGCTGCGGTGGTGGCCGACGGCCGACGGCTGATGTCTTTGCACACAGATAGAGAGGCGGAATATGAGAGGTGGCTAGAGAACGATTGTGTGATGGTGGTGGTTGTCGCTATAACAGAGATGAAAACCAGGGAGGAAGGGAGACGGAGAAACGTAGAACATAGAGATGGAGGGAGGGGGAGGGACCAAGTTCACATGGGCGTGGGCGGCGGTGGTAAACGTGGTCAGCGGTCTTGCTTGGGTGTTCGTAGGGACGGTGCAAAGAAATGGAGATGGAGTAGAGAAGTGGACTTATGTGAAACTGAGAGGAAGAGAAACAATTCATTTTGTATTAGAGGGGACTGACGACCATTTTCAGAATACCGATGGCTCCACCCATCGGAAACAAATAAAGAATAATACAGTCGATTTTTACGGTAACGACGATTCAACTAGTCGGGAATAAATGAGCAATGTTGCCAATGGCCTACGGAGCATAAATAGAAGAACATGTTGCACCATCGCATATATTACCGACCAATAGTACCCGTTGGAAAGTAATTCCTCTTTATCGACAGCCTTGTGCCGTCGGAAACCTGACCCCAAAATTTCTCTTAAAAGCGCGAGAAGGTCACCGACCAAAGTTCCCGTCGAAAGTGTCATTTTCCCTTACTGACAACCGGGTTTGTAGGTAATGTTACCAGAATTCCATATTGACTGTTACCTACCGCTATGTCAGTCAGAAATTGTACAATTATCGACGGCTCTGAGGCCATCACAAATAGGTCATCGGTAATCAGCAATATTCTTGTAGTGCCAGGGATATAATGGGTATTACACTAATTAAAAAATAATAAAACAAAATGATACACATTCTCTTTCTTTATCTCATGTTCCTCGCACTACACCACTCGGAGACTCCATTTCCGACATGCTCAAAAAGCTAAAGCTCTCATCCTCATCATCATCCATCCCTCACTCAGAGTTCTCTCACTACGACCCTCCCGTCGCTCGTGTCAACAACGATAGCTTTGGATGCTGCCCGACCACCGTCATTGCTGCCCATAAATGGTGGCAGGTCAAGTTTCTCTGGAAGCCCGCTCACTTTTACTTCAACGAGCTCAAAAAAGGTATCCACCTATCAAGAACCATAATCAAAGACCTCATCAAAGCCGAACATGTAGGCAAGATCTTCATCATTGATAATGCCACCACCATCGCCACCACCATCGTCCTCTAAATACGACGTGGTACTTCCAAGAAGGAAGGTTCCATAAGGGTGATGGTGTGTTGATGCTCTATTATGCTTATAGGGCTGTGAAGAAGTAAATGTCGCCGTTTTCGGCAACCAACCTGTGCTACCACACCGCTGCATCACTATGTAGCCATGTCGCTGTTTAAAACAATGAACCCATATCATGCTGTGCTATGTGTCATCGTGTCGATGTGCCAGTGTGTCGCCTCGTCACTGTGTCACTACAATGGGAGATGGAGAGCAAGATGCTCTATGTATGAGGGGAAGGAAATTGCAGGAAAGTGAGCAGAGAGATTAAACTATCAAGTTCATGGCTGTAGGAGTGAGAGTGTTTGAGTGATGATTGAACCGTTCCTTTACTTTTTTGGCCTTTTTAATTTAAGACATTCATTTATTTAAATAATGTATCAATAGTCCCTATTCTCCATGTTTCCATCTTCCACGATTTTTATGGATGACGTTAGCCAGCCCCAATTTTGATGTTTGATCAATATGATTAATTCGAGTCGATAAAAAGTGTAAAATGGATGACAACCTCTCAAACACATATCATATCATGTTTGTAGCATTCAATATGTAGTCGAAAACTTAGTGATGAAATTGAACAACAAAGAAGTGCGTCAATAAGTTAAAATGGGTACGTACAACAATTAAAAATAACAAAATTCTCAATTTTGTACATTAAATTTGTATAAATGCAAGAAGATTCATCGATGTATTACATTAAATCTCCATTTTTCAAACATTGAAGTGTTAAATACCTTTTATCCTTTCAATATTCTAAATGGTTTTAAATATATATTTGATAAATTAAATTATTATAATAAGATGAGGAAAAACTAAACACGAGGCACAAGATGTACCCACGAATAGCACAAATCAGTCGCAACATAAAGGGTTGCATTTGCTTCATATTTTAGTTTCAGTGAAAGTGAAATCACTTATGATTCCCGCTAAGAGAAGTTTTGTTAAGGGTTGGACTTGGAAGTAGTGATTTACCATGCATCAAGCAGATCCAAGTGAAGCCTGAGAAGGAGTGGTCCTAAGGGCCTTAATATATTTGTACGGTTATGTATTTTTCGTGGGAAGTTGTTAATACATGGTTCCCCTTTTATGTCTCTTTTGAATTGTGTTTTGGGTATTTTTGAAGATCTATTACCTAATAGATTCAATTGGGAATATTTGTAATTTTATGTTGGTATGAATGAATGATTTTAAAATAAAAATGGCTGCATTTTTTATCTCTTTTTTTAACGTCTTAAAAATTGTCCATATCGTTTTCTTCCTTTCTTCTCTGATTTTTTTTTTGTTTCCATATATTTTTGGATAGTAAGATCTATAGAACAGTTTGAGAGAAACTCGACCCCACTATACTTCAACAACGATAGCTTTGGATGATGCCCGACCACCGTTATCGTCGCCCAAAAACTGTGGCAGCTCAGGTTTCTTCGGCAGCCCGATCACTTTTACTTAAAGGAGCTCAAAAAGGGTATCTTCCCATCAAGAACCATAATCAAAGACCTCGTCAACACCGAACACATGCATGATATCTTCATCATCAATAATGCCACCACCACCGCCGTCATCGTCCTCCAATCACGACGCAGTACTTCAAAGAAGGAAGGTTCCATAAGGGTGATGTTGTGGTGATGCTGCACTACGCTTATGGGGATGTGAAGAAGTAAATGTTGCAGTTTTCGGCTAGCTAGCTATGCTTCCACACTGCTGCATCACTATTTAGCGAAGTCGCCATCTAAAACGATGAACCCAGACGCCACTGTGCTGATTTGTCACTGTTGATGTTTCATCGCGTCACTGCATCATCGTTCAAAAGGATGAACCCAGACCTTCATATGCTAGAATGTGTAGAGACATAGATTGTGTGTGTGTGTGTGTGTGTATATATATATATATATATATATATATATATATATATATATATATATATATATAGAGAGAGAGAGAGAGAGAGAGAGTGTGGAGGGAGATGGAGAGCAAGATTTTCTCTATATGAGGAGAAGAAAATTGCAGGAAAGTGAGAAGTGGAAGTAAACTATCAAGTTCTTGGCGATGGGAGTGAGAGTGTGAGTGATAATTGAACTGTTTCTTTACTTTTTTGCCTTTTATAATTTAAGACATTGATTTATTTAAATATTATATCAACAGTCCCTATTCTGCATGTTTCCATCGTCCACGATTTTTATGGATGATGTTAGCCAACACCAATTTTGATGTCTGATCAATTTGATCAATTCAGCGTATAAAAAGTATGAAATGGATGACAACCTCTCAAACACATACCGTATCATGTTTATTGTATTTACTATGTTGTTGAAAACTTTGTAATGAAATAGTACAACAAAGTCATGTGTAATTGGGTTAAAAATGGTACGTACAACAATTAAAAATAACAAAATTCTTAATTTTATACATTAAAATTGTATAAATGCAAGCAGATTCATTATGGTATTACATTAAATCTGATTTTTTTTTTTTTTTTGCATTTGTTATAATCATTATAGAGGAATAAAATTTGAACTTCCTAATTAATTTCATTTTAAAGTAATATTTTATAATATTTATTTTATATATCCATCTCCCAACTTGTCTTACTAATCTTTCAAATAATCTTTTATAGCCAGGTACTCCTCAAGATTTAATTTACATCCTCCTGATGAATCCTGATGATTTTTCAAACATTGAAGTGTTAAATAATTTTTAACCTTTCAATATACTAAATGGTTTTAAATATATTTTTTGGTAAATTAAATTATTATATTAAGATGAGGAAAAGCTATGCTTGAAGCACAAGATGTGCCCACTGTTAGAGTTAATTCAGAATTAGGTAGCTTAGTTTGAATAGATACACAGTTGTAATACATGGGTATATCAATATGTACAACAGATGATGTTATTTCAACTTGCACAGGAGGAAACTGCCAAAGAAAAAGTTCTATGGACATTCCTTGAAGATGGCTCTGCTAGGGTTTTTCTCTTTGCAAGTGCCTAGGGTTTGCATGATCATGGCTCACGTCAACCCTATTGTTCCATGGTGTTTTCTTGCCTTTGACTCACCTTCTTCTTCCTCCCCATCTTCTTCTCCTTCGCCCCCTCCCCACAAGAAGACTTTGGCTAAGGCTCTCAATAATGCTTGTGATATCCCTCTTAGTCAACTCCCGGTGCATGAAAGGTGATGCTCTTGTTGTTACCATTCCAGAAGAGGAGTACATTGCGGGTTTAGAGGCAGCAAAAACCAATCTCCATGGCCGCCTGCTCCTGTCTAAGGGAGATCAACCTTTGAAAGTCACTGACTTGGGTAACAAGCTTTATAAATTATGGAAGCGTTTATCACTGTGACACCCTAAAACCCGGCATCACATGGTTACCCGTTGCGGAAAAGAAACCTATTTAAAACACTGGTCGCTTTCGGAAATATAACCTTTTATATAGGGTAACTAAAAAAGGGTACTCAATTTTTTTTTGTTAAAAGAAGTTCAGAAAAGGTGAAAAACACTCGGAACATGAAAATAAACATCATTCATATAAATATAATTGTCCCACTTGGGATCTTAGGTTTGATTACAAAACAAGCCTTGTGGAACCGGCCAACATACACTAAAACAGTTACTGAATAAATAGGTAAAAAAAAAGAAACATCAAACCGGGGATAGGGAACTGGGTACAAGACTCAAAAGATGGCTCTATAGACCTAGGGACTATCGGGACAACTCCAAAAGCCGACGAGCGATCTACCAATGCCTTCTGCATGCAGAGTGACCACAGACGCTATCCCCAGATGAGATATCAGATGCCGGATCGATAACGTCATCGCCATTGTCGATAGGGATGTCGTCATCTCCAGGATCATGCGGATGGTACTCCGTCTCCTCCTCCTCCTCCTCCTCGTCGACCTCTATCAGCTCAAGAGGCTCTTCCTCGGGATCCTCTTCTGGATCCTCCTCCACTGGATCCTCCGCAAACGGTTCAACTGGATCAAAATGCTCATGAAGGATACCGGTGACTTGTAACGTATGAAGGTAATACCATGGAGGTGGAAGCACCACAGTCCTCGTCTCGACGGTATGAACCCTTCGTACGGGCACTCCGTTAGTATTCATCTCGGTAGTCGTGACTGATCCTCGATACGTCGCGGTTGTCGCACACTAATGTATAGTCCATTTCTCTGCCATCCCAGCATGATCAAACACTTCGCTCCTCGAGCTCGACTGTGCCAAGGGAACGTTCAGATCCATCTAAAAGCACACGCATACCCTGTACAAGAAGAAAAGAACAGAACATACAGATGTGCAAGAGTGAGATACCGTCATAAGATATATCCCACAACAACCATATACATGATACATACATCACATAATCATATAAGCAGTTAAATCATGCATATACATAACATAACAGTGTTATATCAAAGTGTCTCAAACCCGCACAGTCAACCTTTGAAAATATGCATGGCACTTCAATATCAGGCACTGACTTAATCTCATGAGATATCAACATCGTTTTCCACTAGAAAAGAATTAGAGTTGGTCAATCTCTAGCCCACCGGGCAGTTGCCTCCATACCCTCATGCATTTAAGGTCTCAGGACGAGCAACGTCACATGTGCCTCTAAACCGGTCACATGGACAGACTCCCAGATACCACCTTGTATCTGATATGTAAGAAAGCACGCCTGCATGGGGAAATGCACATGAGAAAATATTTTATTCAAAAGGTTTTCTTTGTGTTCATTTTTTTTGCTGTCGCAGCTCAAAGCTAACGACTTAATCATTATTTCCCCATCACTTGAAAATTTAGAAACATAGGACACACAGTCCAAATACTCAATCACAACGCCCGAGACCGATGCTGCAGTCAAGGGTTGATAAATCACTTATGCTTTTATTCATGTTTTGAACTTAACATGATAAGGACAATAGCCCACAACAACGAAATCAGAATGCACTATCCTCGATTTAGAGAATTGGACTCTCAGTCCAGAACATCATGAATAGGACTCATGGCCTCGAATTAACACTGATCCGAGATCACGTGCGTATAACTGAATACTAGAGGCGACGTCTCACGTACTAGATTATCTTTCTTAAGTACTTATTTTTCATTCAGTGAAAATCAAA
Source organism: Sophora flavescens (assembly GCA_030762895.1). Lineage (NCBI taxonomy): Eukaryota > Viridiplantae > Streptophyta > Magnoliopsida > Fabales > Fabaceae > Sophora > Sophora flavescens. Next base: position 146,127,160 of record CM061064.1, read on the forward strand.
TTCAAAACCGAATCCTCGATAACCTATCCAGGCTATCGGAAAGTTTCTAAAACATTTAGGAGAAAACATTTTCTTTGAAAATCTTTTATAAAGCTTCTTTGAAATACTTTTATCTTTGAAAATCCCCAATAGGATATTGCCAAATAATCTTGAAAGTTTTCACTTGATGACACATAGTTCGAAAAAGATTTTTCTCTTGTATAACAATAGTTTACCAAAACCATTTCAACATTTAAAAAAAGTACTTTAAGTTAATGAGCTTTTGGAAAAGAACACCAATCCTTTCATCTTCAAAGCTTATTAAGGTTTTTAATCCTTATAACAATTGAGCACAGACACAAGTCTGGCTTAGCAAACTTTCAATCAACAGCAGTATATATTCTCAGTTCAATGCTAATATCACAGTTGAAAACAGTTCATCACAGATATGCATTATAACATTTAGAACAAGCACAATTCAACATCAGATAATAGCATAACAGTTCAAGTACATTAGATAACCAAGTAAGCTCAATCAACATATAAATATCCAGTTAAATACATACACACATGCATACAGTTATTGAATATCTTTAGGAAATCCCCTCTTACCTCATATCAGAGTTAAGAGTTTTGGATTTGAAAAGAAGGTTCACGAACGTCCTCGCTTCTACGGCAATGGAAGTCTAAGGTTATCAACATAAAATCATGAGTTAAAAAAACCATTCGAGAACACTAACTACAAGGTATAGGTTCTGTTCTTACAATAAACTAGGATTAGGGGTTTTCGAAATTTATGCGACTCTTGGATTTATGATCCTTAAGTTCAAGAAGTTCATAAAAAAAATATTTTAACAAATTTGAATTAAAAATCCCACTAAGTACTTGACTTAGGGTTTCGTCCAAGCATAAGTAAATAGGCTAGGAATTTCTAAACTTTCCAATCTCTTTAGGTTAGCTTCCATACATAGTAAGGAGCTTGAAACCATGATTATTTCGGAAAATGAAAAAAATCAAATGTCTTAGACCATGAACTCTTAGGTTCGGCCTTAACAATTTTGTGGGGTTAGGGATCTTTAAATCATCCAATCTTTTGGACATAGCATCCTTTAACATGAAGGAGCTTTAATCCATAATCATCTTGGAAAACAAAATAAAATAACACATCCTAGGTCAAATGTTACATTCGGCCATCATAGGAAAATAAAGCAAGAAAATATTTTAAACTTTCCAATCACTTAGACATAGTATCCTTTAACATAAGGAGCTTTTTAGTCCATGATCACTTTAGAAAACAAAACTCAACATCTTTGCCATAACCATTTAAGGTTTCGGCCTTTTCAAGAAATAGGGGTTAGAAATCTTCAAACTTTCCAATCTCTTGGACTTAGCATCCTTCTATATCAAGGAGTCTTAATCCATGATCATTTTGGAAAACAAAGCTTAAACACCATTGCCTTAAAACTCATTGGTTTTGGTCTTTACATAAAAATAGGGTAAAAATCTTTAAACTTTCCAATCACTTAGACATAGCATCCTTTAACATAAGGGAGCCTTGGTCCATGATCATCTCGGAAATGAAACTCAAATACAAACTCATACATGTAAAAGTGTAAACAAGATTCACCTAAACCATATACATGGTTTCGGCCTCCTTATGAAGAAGAGGTTAGGAAACTTTGTTTTATACAAACTTTTAGTATGTGAAAGTATGAGTAAATACAAGAATATAGAAAGTGGTTTCAACTCAAAAGGAGTTTTCTACCATTTTTTAGAGGTTTTAAAAGTTAAAAGCACATAAAGGACATATGAAGAAAACTTTGAAATAAAAGATGAAACTTTGAAAAAGAACTACATAGAAGTATTACCCTTAACAAGATGAACAACTTTGATGAAGAACTCTAAGAGAAAAGCTTGATAAAAATGTAAACTTTGTAAGAGAGAAGAAGAAGAAGAAATGTAGTAAAGTGTAAATGTGAGAAATGGAGCAAAGTGATGAAGTGTGGAAATGAAGAGTGTTTATAGAGAGTGAGAGGAGAGGGTCACAGTTTTGGGAGAGGAAGAAATAAAAGAAGAAAGAAGGTGGGTTACTTGTAGAGATGATAAGGAGTTAAGGTGATGTGATGTGATTGGAGAGAGAAAGATGAAAAAGTGAGATTTTTGAAAAAAAATCATGATTCACCTTTTGAGGTGTGTCATAACCTTCACATCAAGTCACTTCATGTCACTTCATCCTCTTGATGCTCTGCTCCATTGCGTATTAGATGACTTCCCCGATCGTATTTCCCGACGATTTCACCCGGGAAATCCCTAAGATTTGGCCCCGAACAAGATTTTTCGAAAAAATCCAAACCCACACAAAACATCATAAAAACATTAACCGTCTTGTTCATGAATTAAAATTTGGTCTCTAGCTCAGCAAACTTGTACTGGCAGTGAGAACCTAGACCGGTCTTCGTCTGAATTTTTGACCGAAAATTTTACTGTGACTTCGTACGGTAAAACAACACAAGAAAATGATTTTATTTTAAATAAAATCATCCTCTGGATTTTATCAAAAATAAACACATTAAAGCATGTATTTACTGATAAAGAAGCATACGAAAAACATGGTGTTACAATCACAGTGGAAGATGGTCCTGATAGGTAAGGATTATTTTGAATTTTCATTCTCATCCATTGAGGATATGCATCATGTTTTATCTGTGGGATCATGGAGTTTAGACCCAGGAACATTGCGACTCTTTTCATGGTATCAAGACTTTAATCCAAATCGGGTGAAACAAACAAATGTGCAATGTTGGGTAATAATATTTGACCTTCCTCAAGAATATTGGAGGTCACAAATCTTATTTGCTATTGCAAGAGGCATTGGCATCCCTCTTTCTTTGGATGATGCGCCACAATAAACAAATCTCTTGGACACTATGCTAGAGTCCTATTTGACATAGATTTAAAAGGATTGATCAAGAATCAAATTATGGAAGAGAGGAAGGACTTTGCGTTTCTGGTGAGGATTGAGTATGAGAGGCTACCTCTATTTTGTAATTCTTGCAAAGTTATTGGTCACTTGTTGGAATCTTGCAAGAACCAGAATGCTCAAGATTTAGATCAAGGGGCTGGTAGGGGGAGGCAATCAAACAATGATTCAAAACAAAGGAAGTCTAATGTTCCAAAGGTTAAACCAAACCCTACAGATACTGTTGTTCATAATCAGAGGAATGAGAATCATGACGAAGATCTTGGTGATGGGAATCAGGATACTAATGATGGTAATCATGATAAAGGGACTAGTAAGCAGGATATAAATAGGGAGGTTCAGACTGAAAGTCCAAGGGATGAAGTCATACTTAATCAGGAGGACAACACTGGAAATCGGAATATTGATGGCAATCCGGACAATGTTGTTCCTGATAAAGTGGACAAGACTGTTATTAGCATTGAAACTATTGTTATTCCCACTGAATGTCATCATGGCACAAAGATTGTTCCTTCTAATCAAGTTATCAATCCTCTTTTAGAAATTATACAAGATAACTTCTCTGAAGAGTAGCATATGGATTTGAATCTGAATATGCCTTTAGTGTACAGGGTAAATGCTGATGATATTTCTCATGTATCTCCATCTGCTCATTTGAGTGAGTCATCTCATGTCTCCCCTTCAGTGAACCTTTCAGGTGATGTTCCTCACCCAGGTTCTTTTGGCCAACTTCTCAAGATCCAGTTTCCCCTCCTCCTATTAATGAGAACATTGAGCATGATTTAAGGGTGGTTAACAAGATCACTAGTAAATTTTGGGGTGATGAGGAGGATTATGTTTCCGACTCAGATCCTGTCTCTTTTGTCCAGAAGAATAATGCTCAGAATAGCTCCACAGGAGATGGCTCTTTTACAAAATTTCTTTCAAAATCTCAAAAAAAAAAAACAAAAAAAGAAATTGGGCAAAAGAAGAAAGTTGTTGTTAGAACTGAATACAATACCAGACAAAGAGCTGGTTCTCAATGTGTAACCTTTTAATGAAGATCCTTTATTGGAATGTTAGAGGATTTGAAAATACGGATTCAAAGCTTATGGTTAAAAACTTGTGTATTAAGCATAAGGCATATTTGTTATTTTTAACTAAGCCTTGGATAGATTTAGATCAAGTTTACAACTCTTTATAGTCTAGCCTCAAGTTAAAGCACGTTGCCTCAAACAATAGAGGTGCTCAGACTCCCAATCTTTGGGCTTTTTGTGCTGAACGCTTAGATCCTGCTATTTTACAATCTTCCAGACAACATATAACTCTTTAAATGGTTTGGGACCAACAGCTCATCTATGTATCTGGTATATATGCTGTAACTAATCATGTGTTGAGGAGATACCTTTGGTATGAGCCGACCTCTCTCATTCATCATAATACTGGTCCTTGGTTCTTAAGTGGTGATTATAACTCAGTTCTTGGTGCTCATGAGCAGAGGGGTGGAAGAGGCCCTTTACAAATATCATGTGATGAATTCAAGGTTGAGGTCTGACACCTGTTGTCTCACTCATCTTCCAACAAAAGGAGCTGAGTATACTTGGTCAAATAATAGAAGAAGAGGAGCTCACACTGAGAAAAGGCTTGATAGGGCCCTTGGTAATGATGCTTGGTTGTCTTTCTGGTCTTCCTCATCATGCTGTACTCTTACTAGAAACAAATCAGATCACTTTCCTTTTATCTCAGTAATACAAAGAGGTAATTTTCAGTTCCTTACTTCATTTAAATATATGAGCATGTGGTCTCAACATAAGGATTGCAAGAAGCTGGTTCGGGAGGTGTGGAACAAGGATTTTGTGGGTTGTCCAATGTTTGTCCTTAGCTAGAAATTGAAAGCTATGAAGCAGGCTTTTAAAAGTTGGAATAAGGAATCATTTGGTGATGTTCATAATATGGTGGATGATGCTCAGATTAAGTTGGACTCCATTCAACTAGAGATTAGTTCAGTTGGATTTTCGGATGAGTTAAATGACCAGGAATTGATTGCTAAAAAAGAGTTACAGCAAGCCTTGTCATATCAGAAAGATTTATGGAGACAAAAAGCTAGAATGAATTGGTTTACTAGTGGAGACAGGAATACTTCATATTTTGACAAGCTGGCCAAAATTAGACACTCCTCAAGGCAAATGACTATGTTGAAAAATGGAGAGGATATTCTGGGCAACCAATCAGACATTGAGCAACATGTTTTAAGTTATTACACATCCCTCTACGCCGCTCAAATTTGTTGTAATGATGCTGGTTTTGTCATCAAAGTCATTCCTAATCACCTCTCAAAATTGCTGTAATGATGCTGGTTTTGTCTTCAAAGTCATTCCTAATCTGGTCACAAGGGAAGACAATGCCATGCTAACTTCTTTGCCAATTATTAATGAGGTTAAGTCTGCTGTTTTCTCTTTGAATGGCTCAGGTGCCCCTGGACCTGATGGCTTCGGTGGTAGTTTATTCCAATCCTTTTGGGACATAGTTGGTGGTGATGTGTATAGTTTTGTGCTCCAATTCTCCAAAACTGGTTGGATCCTTCCTAATATGAATTCCATCATCATTGCCTTGATTCCAAAGTTCCCTAATGCAGATAAGATTGAAGACTACAAACCAATTGCTTTGGCCAATTTTTAGTTTAAGGTGATTACCAAGGTTTTGGTAGACAGACTTGCTATGATTGCTCCTAAGGTGATTTCTGAGCAGCATAGAGGGTTTATCCGGGGTAGACATATATCTGAATGTATTTGTATTACTTCTGAGGCAATAAACATGCTAGATCATAAGGCTTTGGGAGGAAATGTAGCTTTAAAGTTGGACGTCAGGAAGGCATTTGACACAATGGACTGGGATTTTTTGATTTCTTTTTTAGATTCTTTTGGTTTCGGTCAAACTTTCAGTAGCTGGATAAGGACAATTCTCAACTCAGCTAAGCTTTCTATCTCAGTTAATGGCCATTTAGCTGGTTTTTCAGCTGCAAAAGAGGGGGTTAGACAGGGAGGTTCACTATCTCCTCTTCTTTTTTGCTTAGCTAAAGATGCCTTAAGTAGAGGTATCACTTTGCCTGCCAATGCTGGCCTCTTGAAATCAATGGCAGGCACCAGATCAGTTTCAACTCTTACTCATGTCATGTATGCAGATGACATCATGGTTTTTTTTGTAGAGGAACCAAGAAAAACTGTCCAACGTGATGAACCTTTTCAAGGATTATGAGCAAGCCTCAGGCCAGGTTTTGAGCTTGAACAAATGCAGAATGCTTGCAGGGTCTATTTCTGCTTCTAGAGCTGCTCAGATTAGTCATTTCCTTGGGGTTTCTCTTGGCAGATTACCCTTCAATTACCTTGGTGTTCCAATATTTCAAGGCAAGCCTAAGTTTGGTTATTTGCTGCCCATAGTGGATAGAATTAAGAGCAAATTGGTAGATTGGAAGGGTCATTCTTTGTCCATAATGGGAATAGTAGAATTGGTCAAGTCCATTATTTATGGTATGGTATCTTATAGCTTTCATGTATATGCTTGGCCAAAGTCTCTTCTCAAGTATTTAGACACAAGTGGATTAGAAACTTCATTTGGTTCGGGGATATCAACACAAGAAAGCTAGTCACTTTCTCTTGGTCCAAGATGTGTTGTCCATATTATGAAGGTGGGATTGGTGTTAGGCCTCTTAGATATGTCAATGAGGCTGCTTTACTGAAATTAGCTTGGGATGTGTTGAAATCAGATGAGCACTGGGCTCGGCTTCTTAAGTCTAGATTCTACATGAATGGCATTCTTTCAGCTCACTATGATAAGTATTCCATATGGACTTCTATCAGATGTCCTTTTGCTATTGTTTTAAAAGGTAGCAGGTGGTGTTTAGGGAAAGGCAGCAGGATCATGTTCTGGACCGACTGCTGGTTAGATGCTCCTATCTAAAATTTTCTTGACTTCCCTACTCCTCCTTCCTTAAAGACTCGGGTTTAAGACTTTATCAGTCATGGTGTGTGGCAAATTCCTACTATTTTTTTTTTTTCAGAAAACTTCCCTGTCATAGCTTCTCAAATTCAGTAAATTGTGCTTCCTGCTGAAATTCATGTTGACCAGTTAGTCTGGAAGCAGAATGAATCAGGTTCCCTTACCTTCAAAGAGGCTTTTAATCATATTAGACAGGTTGAACAACCTGTTTCTTGGGGTAAGCAAATTTGGAAGCCAAACATCCTTCCCTCTAGATCATTTGTTGTGTGGAGGCTGCTGCTTGACAGACTGCCTACAGATGAGAAGTTGCAGCATAGAGGTTGCACTGTTGTCTCTATGTACAGCCTTTGTGGCAGGGATTTGGAGACTTCCAACCATCTGTTTCTCTCTTTCTCATTTTCCACCTCTCTCTGGAATTGGTTGGCAATCTTGTTGCAGCAAAGCTTTGATAAGTCCTCTATCCTTACCATCATTTCAGTTTGTGGTAATTAGTGGAGTGCTCAGGTTAAAGATGTAATTATGTCCACTATTATTCACATAGTGTGGTTTATCTGGTTTACCAGGAATCCTGAAGCAGTTTAACATTCCTTGTCATGCTTCCAAAGCTCTGGCATTTATTGAAGTTATATGGTATAAGCCTCCTTGCTCTTGGATCAAATGTAACACTGATGGATCCTCTAAGGGTAATCCAGGTTTGACTGCGGCTGGTGGCATTTTTAGAGACTCAAGTGGTGCCTTTTTAGGTTGTTTCTCGGGTCACCTTGGGATCAAATCTTCTCTCCGTGCTGAATTGGTAGATGCAACTTTAGCAATTGAACTGGCTTTTGGGAAAGGTTGACATAGTTTATGGCTTGAATGTGACTCTTTGTTAGTATTGAAGGCTCTAAAGCATCATGACTTAGTTCCTTGGGCCATAGGGAATCATTGGAAGAACTGTTTATACTTGATTAAGAGCATGCAATTTTACTCATATCATATTTTTAGAGAAGGGAATACTAGTGCGAATAGGCTAGCATCTTATGGAGTTACTTCTCTAGATTTTACTTGGTGGAATTCACCACCATGATTTGTTATGGAGGACTTTAATTGCAATAGATTTAGTCTTCCTTCTTTTAGATTCAGATAATCTCCTTTGGTTGGGTTTTGTCCTAGTCCCCCCAACTCATTTTTTGTATTCTTTTCTCTTTTTTAATAAAGTTAGTGTGCTGCAAGTGATAGGTAAGGTCTAAGGTGCCAACCTAGTTGGGATGCCTTTGCACACTATTGTTGATTGAAAAAAAATATATGTACAACAGATGAAGTTAGATATCGTAGATAGGTGTAGCACACAAGTGTTGTACATATGTGTATGTGTAAGAGATGTTTCCGTTAGGTTGTTAAAAAACAGCTACTTGCTATTAGTGATCAGTTAGTTAGTTTGTTGTAACTGAATAGGTGAGTAATACGAGATGTGAGACTCTATATAATGTACACGGTGAAGTGAACTCAGTATAACAAGTTGTAAGTAATACAACAGTAGTGAAAGTAGTGTGCAAGTATAGAATTAAAATTTCCATTCTTTCTTCCTTCTCTATACTCTTTCTATTTTCTGTGTGAACTACTCTGTATGCAACACTGTGAGTGTATGAATGCTTGTGTTCCAACATGGTATCCAGAGCTACAAGATTTGGGACCTATCAAGGTCTTTCCATGGCTGTAGAAACTGAAGAGATCGTGAGTGAGGATCTTTCAATGCTTTTTCTAGTTCTTGATAGCAAGAACTATGAGCATTGGGTTGAGAAGATGAGAGTGATCCTTGATTTCAATGAAGTAATGGAAACAGTGGAGGATGGGATCCAAGAAGAGAGGGAGAATGCCTCATACAAGGAATCCAAGAAGAGAGATTACAAGGCTCTTATCATTCTTCATCAATGTGTGGATGATGTGAATTTTGGGAGTATAGTTTTAGCCAAGACAGCTAAGGAAGCATGGGATATGTTGGAAAAAGTTTATGGAGGTGCTGAAACAAGTGCCAAGAGCTGGAAGAAGGGCTCAACCATGAGTGCCAAGAAGTTGAAGAGGCCAGAGCTAGAGTGCAAGAACACTAATCTTCCGAGTGAAATGGAGGATGATGTGATAAAGGGGGTACCTCTGGGATCTGCTGCATAAAAGAAAAATCTCACAAGTGAAGAGCCAAGAAAAATTCCAAAAGAGGTGAAGGTTGTAGTTCCAGAAGAAGAGGAACCAGAACAATGGTAACCAAAGATCTTGGAAACAGAGAATGTTCCAATGATTGCTTGTGAAAAGGTGTCCATTCATGAGAAGTAAGGTTTTCCTTTGGGGATTGAGATGGTTAATCGAAATCACTCATGTCTATTGACAGCGAGAGGAAGCCATCCTCAATCTTGGTCAAGTCTTGGTGGTAGAGTAAAAGTGCACAGGGAGAAAGATCGTTACACAAGGGTTGAACAGGGGTTGAAGCGCCTTGCAATGGCCAAGAAACCATGGAGTTTGGGAAGTCCAGCAAGGACGTGGCTATGGCAAGAACGTTCGTGGCAGAATCTGGATGTGCGACCCAAAACCTGTAACACTGTTGTGAAGAGTGGAACAAAGGAGTTCAAAAATGAGGAGCCTAAAGGGGAAGTTGGAAATCCTATGAGTGAAGAGGACGCTAAGAATGAAGTGGTGGATCTTCAGAGTGATGACGAACTGAAGAATCAAGTTGGTGAATCGAAAACAAGAGGGACGAAGGCGACAGTGCCGTCATCACTGGAACTGTCGTGCCATGATCTTTGTATGGTGGCTAATGGGACATGTGCAGCTGAGGAAGGCAACAATGCATAAGGAGTGCCAAGAAGAATCAGTGCTGGACTGGCATTTCAGAAGGTGGGTCAAGTGAATGATCCAAGGTTCCAAAACCAAATCGAGAAGCAGGTGCAAGGGATTAACATTCCTTTGATAGACAAGAAAATAGATTGGCAAGTTGGAATTATTGCGAATGCTAGTGATAATAGCAAGCTTTGTAAGAAAGTGAATAGTGTTGACTTCAATGGGGTACTGGTGCTTAGGAGCATGGTGGGTTCTAGTGAGATAGATGATGAGTTGAAATGCTTTCAACCAAGTGCTACTCAAACACCTGTAAGTATTTTAGTAATTGTTCAATCCAAATCAACTGAACCAGTTGTGATTCCAAAGTCGTTAAACAATGGGATGAAGCACAACACATTGTGTGGGAAGAGTTAAGGAAGGCTGGCTAGAAATGATCAGCCATGGCTTTTTTCAGTGAGCTTTGAAAAGGGTCAACAATGGGACCCTGGTGGATACGTGTGTATTTCTATGTAGGCTGGACCTTCATGCTTCAAAATAAGGGATCCAGGAAAGCTACTAAATTTTTTGTTAGTTCTGAATTAAGAGGGTGTGTTAAAGTTAGTTCAGAATTAGGTAGCTCAGTTTGAATAGATACACAGATGTAATACATGGGTGTATCAATATGTACAACAGATGAAGTTAGATATCGTACATAGGTGTATTACATGGGTGTGTCAGTTGAATAGAATACACTGTGTTTAGTACATAGGTGTTGTACATAGGTGTATGCGTCAGAGATGTTGCTATTAGGTTGTTAGAAACAACTACTTCCTGTTAGTAATCAGTTAGTTAGTTTGTTGTAACTGAATTAGTGAGTAATAGGAGATGTGAGACTCTATATAATGTACATGGTGAAGTGAACAGAGCAGAATAAGTTGTAAGTGATACAACAGTAGTGAAAGTAGTGAGCAAGTATAGAATTAAAATTTCCATTCTTTCTTCTTTCTCTATACTCTTTCTATTTTCTTTGTGTGAACTACTATGTGTGCAACACTGTGAGTGTATGAGTGCTTGGGTTCCAACACCCACGAATAGCACAAATCAGTCCAAACAAAAAGGCTGCAACAAACAACATGTACAACAACGAAAAGAAACCTGAAAACTCCTACCAACATAGGGCCTGTTTGCTTTATTTCCATTTTTCTGTTTTCATTTTCTATTTTCAGAAATAATTAAAAAACTGTCACCATGTTTTCATTCTGTTTCCTATTTTCAAATATTTGTAAAGGAAACAATGAAAACATTTTGTTTTGTTTTTTTATTTTCTATACAAATCTTTGAAAAAGGAAACATAATGAAAACAAGGTGACAATTTGTAATTATTTTTGAAAACAGGAAATGAAAACATGAATCTGAAAAAACAAAGCAAACAGGACCTAAGCTTCTGCTAAATACAAGATAAAAATCAAATAACACTTGCTAACTGTAGAGTCAAATATATATCAGTAACCTCCATAAATCTGCCCCATAGAGAAGCACCAGATTAAAAGAAAACCGATATTTTACTTGGAACTTTTCTATTAAAGGTGCTTATTAAAAGAATATAAAATTATTCGTTAGGATTTATTTAAAATTTTCTTTTTTTGGTCAATTATTTAAAATTTTATGTTTTAAGTTATTAGGAGAATGTGTGGTAATTTTTTAGGGAGTTATGCTATATCCTTTTATAAAATTCTACTTACATCCTCATATAATCAATTAAAGCATAAAGCCTTAAATAAAAAATTTAATTTATATATATGTGTATATTTATATATATTTCTCAATTATAATACTGTTTTTTTACAATTAGGAAGATTTAAATAAGAGGATTTGTTACCATGACAACAATGTTGTTATTATTATTATTTAGTATATTAAATATTTTGAATATATACCTTACTAATTATATATTAACTAATAATTTAATTTTTTATATGTTAATTTTATAAAATAAATAAGTTTTGTTTTTTTATATTATACCATAAGAGTAGAGTCCTTTCATATAGATCGGTATTAAATTTTTTCTAATCTTAAAGAACTATCTTCACATAACTCATTATATATAAGAGAAATAACTCTCTCAAGTGATGACAAAAAAAAAAAAAACAAATTAAGATTAAGAACAACCTTATATTGTTGACATATGATGGTGCTTTGGGTAGTAAGGCAGCTCAGAGAGCTATCTCCAAAATTCTTCTCTAATACCATTGGCAATGGTTCCGTCATTTCATTATCAATATTTCTGAGGTCATCTCTCTCACTGCTTTAGTACTTCGAATCTACTTTCAATTTTGTATTCCTAATATTTGCTTTCTTAATTTCCAGCGTTGAAGGTGGATTAATATTAGTACACTTTGTAACAGTTTCACATAGACATGAATTCATGTTAGGATAATTTTACACAGTAGTTGGCAAGGGCTACAATTAATTGTTTTAAATTATAAGGATGTACTCATTTTTTTCTTCATTCTTTCACATTGCAGTTGGTTGATATTAAATGCACTTTCATTTGTGCAAAAATAACTAAAACCATGATCAAGGTTTTCTACAAGCCAAGGTTTGTAATGTTCTGGATTAGAATTGATAGGATAATTGAATATCCGGAGGCAGTCAACAATGATCGGCTTATAGTTAGCATGCGTTTCAAGATGAGATTTGAGGGAGAGGACTCAACTGAGAGAAGGTTTCCTTGTTAACAGTTGTTGTAGTCATGAATCTCACCATTCTTGCAAGTTGGCCGTTAATTTCTATATAATTATTTTGTTCAAGTTTTCTGGTACTATTATTGAGGTTGGGGATGTGTCTCCAGGATGGTCGAACTTTGAGTGGCGGTCATTGAAGGTTGAAATTTATTCTAAATAAATATAATACTCATATAAAGTATTTTTATTTCCTATTAATTATATGTTTTCCATTTGAGTATTTATAATATTTTGCTACTTAGGTTCAATGGGAAGAACCAATCAGCAATTCCAAGGCCAAAGAGAGTTTCTCCTTGGGAGATAGAGCCTTTAGTAGATTCTAAAGGCACTCAAGTGTTGTAAGTTCCTTTCTTAATATATTTATCTACTAGTTATTAACTTTAATTATGCATTAACTGGAGCTAGATATTTATTTCCAATTAATCTGCTTTAGGTTTCTGTCATCATTGGTCTTCCCAGAATGATGAGCTGACACAATTAGGTGGTGCTAAAGAAGTCCAAGCAAATTGCATTCATTACATTTGCTTCATATTTTAGTTTCAGGGAAAGTGAAATCACTCTAGATTCCTGCTAAGAGAAGTTTTGTTAAGGTTTGGACTTACAAGTGGTGATTTACCATGCATCAAGCCGATGCAAGTGAAGCCTGGACTTACAAGGGCCTTAATATATTTGTATGGTTAAGTATTTTTGGTGGGAAGTTGTTAATACATGGTTTCCCTTTTATGCGACTTTTGAATTGTGTTTTGGGTAGTTTTTAAGATCTATTACCTAATAGATTCAACTGGGAAAATTTGTACTCTTATGTTGGTATGAATGAATTATTTTAAAATTAAAATGGTTGCATTTTTTTTATTTCTTTTTTTTAACGTCTAAAACTTGTCAATATCGTTTTCTTCTTTTCTCCTCTGATTTTTTTTTGTTTCCATATATATTTTTAGAGAGTAATATCTATTGAACATTTTGAGGGAAACTTAACCCCACTATAGTTCAACAATGACAGCTCAGGTTACTTTGGTAGCCCGATCACTTTTACTTCAAGGAGCTCAAAAAGGGTATCTGCCACATCAATAACCATAATCAAAGACCTCATCAACTCCGAACACGTATACGAGATATTCATCATCAATAAAGCCACCTCCACTGTCGTCATCGTCCTCCAATCACGACGTGGTACTTCCAAGAAGGAAGGCTCCACAACTGTGCTTCCACATCGTTGTTTCAGCTAGCGTCACTGCATCATCATTCAAAAGGATGAACCCAGACCTTCATATGCTAGAATGTTGAGAGACATAGATTGTAGTGCATATATATATATATATATATATATATATATATATATATATATATATATATAGAGAGAGAGAGAGAGAGAGAGAGAGAGAGAGAGTGGAGGGAGATGGAGACCAAGATGGTCTCTATATGAGGAGAAGGAAATTACAGGAAAGTGAGAAGAGGAAGGAAACTATCAAGTTATTGGTGATGGGAGTGAGAGTGTCAGTGATGATTGAACTGTTCCTTTACTTTTTTGCCCTTCTTAATTTAAGACATTGATTTATTTAATATTATATCAACGGTCCCTATTTTGCATATTTCCAACCTTCATGATCTTTATGGATGATGTTAACCAATGACAATTTTGATGTCTGATCAATCTGATCATTTCAGTCGATAAAAAGTACGAAATGGATGACAACCTCTCAAACACATATTGTATTAAGTTTATTGCATTTAGTATGTTGTCGAAAACTTTGTGAAGAAATTGTACAACAAAGTCATGTGTAATTGGGTTATAACTGGTACTTTCAACAATTAAAAATAACAAAATTCTTAATTAGACATTAAAGTTGTACAAACGCAAGTAGATTCATTGATGTATTACATTAAATCTGCATTATTTTTTTGCATTTGTTATAATCATTACAGAGGAATAAAATTTGAACTTCCTAATTAATTTCATTTTAAAGTAATATTTTTATAATATTTATTTTATATATCCATCTCCGAACTTCTCTTACTAATCTTTCAAATAATCTTTTCTAGTCGGATACTCCTCAAGATTTAATTTACATCCTCCTGATGAATCCTGAAGATCTTTCAAACATTGAAGTGTTAAATGATTTTTAACCTTTCAATATACTAAATGGTTTTAAATATATTTTTTGATAAATTAAATGATTATATTAAGATGAGGAAAAGCTAAACATGAAGCACAAGATGTTCCCACGAATAGCACAAATCAGTCTAAACATAAAGGCTGCAACAAACAACATGTGGAGCAACGAAAAGAAACATGAAAACACCTACCAACACAGGGCATGTTTGCTTTATTTTCACTTTTCTGTTTTCATTTTTTGTTTTCATAAATAGTTAAAAAACTGCCACCATATTTTCATTTTGTTTCCTATTTTCAAAAATTTGTGAAGGAATCACTGAAAATAACTTTTTCTGTTTTTGTTGTTTTCTTTATAAATCTTGGAAAACATGAAACAAAATGAAAACAAGGTGACAATTTGTAATTATTTTTTTAGACAGGAAATGAAAACAAGAATATGAAAACAAAGCAAATAGGACCTAAGCTTCTGCTAAATACAAGACAAAAATCAAATAACACTTGCCAAGTGTAGAGTCAAATATTTAAAACCCCAATTTTACAGTTTTTCAATGTCGGTAGAATTTTAATTGTTTATATTTTATCCGAGACCTTGAAGATGATTTTGGATAAAACAAAATCATAATTATACTCTACCTTACGGTAAAAATTTAGGTTGGAAATTCAGACGGAACCCGGTCTGCGTTTTCACAGACATTAAAAGTTTACTGATCAGAAAACCTAATTTTGACTCATGAACAAAACGATTTAAGTTTATATCGTATTTGTAACGATATTGGTTTCTTTTTTAAAAAAATCGCGCTAAAATAAAATAGTATATTTTAGTAAGGCGAAATCTTCAAAGAAAATGCGCGAAAAACATAAATCGGGTAAACAACAGAGCCGGATACGGAGCTGAGGTGATGGAAGTGACTGATGTGACGAGCATTAAATGCACCTTATCAAGTCATGATGACAACCAAAATATGTAGATATTTATTTTATGTGAAAAGTCCAAAATGCCCTTGAACTTTCATTCTAATTACAACTTTGTCCAACCATTTTGGGACCAAAATGATCCTCACACTACACGGCCTCCTTCAAATACAAGCACTTGGTCATTCATTTTCATTTCACTTCACTTGTTCATTTTCTTTCCTAAAAACTCTAAGTTCATCATACAAATTTACAAAGGAACTTTAAGTTCTTGTTTGTTTTTTCAAATTCTAAAGGTATAGTCGTATGATTCATGATCATAACTCCACTTCTCTTCACAAGTTTTCTTCTTATTTCCATGTTTCCTTCAAGTTCCATTTTCAAGAGATTTCATGGTTTAAATCATGGAAAATTATAGAAATGGAATTTGTGAGTGATGGCAATTTTTCTATGCTATCTAAGACTCTAGGATCATGTATCCAAGAGCTTGAAACAAATGGAAAACCCTAGCCCTTTGATCTTCTCTTAGCCGAACCTATGTCCAATGGGTTAAGTAGGTTGTTGATTGTTCATGGCTAGGTTTTGTTGTGCAAAATCGTGAGGCTCTAGGTAAACAACACCATCCTATTACTTGACTTTCAAGTGATCAACAAAGGTATGGGGGAGATTACCATCATCCTACCTTAGGGTAGATATGTTGGTGGTTTATTTAGTGTGAATATGGTCTTGTAAATTCCTAAGTATGAATGTTGTGTATTTTATTGCATATGTGTGTGATCCTCTTGGAGGATTTGATTTGATGCATGGTTGTGGTTTTGGTTTCAATGATCTCAAGATTGGAACCTTGATTATTGTTTGCTTGATTTGTTAAAAATATTTGCCTAATATGTTATTATTGAGCCATTTGGCCATAACTGAATAAGTGGGTTCCATGTTGGTTTAATTTGTTTGGATAATTTTTATAGGGATTGAATGAGTATATAAGAGTATAGAAATTGGTTTGGATTGATTTGGATATGTATGTGAAAAGATATGAATTTGAGTCTATATGGAATAATATGCAAATTCTGATAATTTCAGTGGCTTTTCTGAAATTTATATTCTTATGTGTTTTGATTGTATCCCTTGATGGTATAAGACCATAGAAACTAGTTTGGTGTTAATTGGATTAATACATAAAAAGATATAAGCTTTTTAGTAAACAAGGACCTTTTTGCAAATATCGTAAAATATGGGGCAGAAATGTAATTTCTGGAATTTTTATGGTGACTGGAAAAATATTTCTATAGAAATTGGTTGGTGTGATTTGAAGTTATAGATAAAAAGTTATAAGGTTTTAAGTAAATAAGGATCTTTTTGCAATTAATGAAAGTTTAGGGATTAAACTGCAATTTTTGCAAATATATACAACTGGACAGTTAGCGACTGTTTTTAATACCTAACTAAGTGTCCTAAGACTCCAAAATTATTTTTGGACCATTAGAGTTTAAAATCGTTGAAAAAGAAATGACGCGATTTTTGAACTTAACGACGTTCGATCAAGTTTTTAGTAATTTCGTATAACTGGAAAGGAAAATGTAAAATCAGTGTTTCAACATTTTCATATGAGTATTATAACCTAGGAGAGTAATATGTTTGAGGAGAAGAACCATATTTTCAAAAGTATGGTTTTTGGGTCTAAATCCGGTAAAAAGCAGTGAAACCGTCGTTAAGCGTTTTTTTAATATTTTCGAGAAAAAGTTTAGATAAATTGATACTTGTGTATATTTGATGGAAATTGTTATTAAAAAATTATTTGATTTTATCTAAAGGTTTTGGTTTTAAGCCAAAACGATTTTAGTCTTCAAAGACGAGCATTTACGGTAAAATGCAAAAACCTAAGTCATAAACGACTTAGTGAAAATGGATCATAATAATTTATGAAGTAGGTTGGAACAAGACCTTATGTCATAAAGTATGGATAATTCAGTATCCATATCTCCATAAGATTTAATGGACTAAGATTCATTTGTTTTCTTGGAAGCCAAGAAAAAGGCTCAACTAGAAAAGTGCAGAGAAATAGTTAATTGGACTTGTGATCCAATATCATAATGTGTTAGGACTTTTAATCAAGTACATTAAGAAATATTTGCACAAAGATGAAAGGTTACTTAAGAACTTTAGCTTGATGTTAAGTACCAGTGATTTGGACTTAAGAGCATCTAGCATCTGTACAGTATGTTGAAAGGATTCCGATGGAATCAAGATGTCATCCGGTGGATGGACGAGAAGAACGCATTTTCGGCAAATTTTACCTAAATACATAGTGAAACTGTGTTCTGTAAGGTCGTTGTGCCTAGAAGATTGAGCTAACACTTTAATGCGGGTGCGAATTCTGTAGTGACGATCTGGTTGATGCTCAGGGATGTCGGGGTATGAAATACTCATATAGGCTCAGTTGGTTGCTCCTTTGTGGCATGGTGATCTTGCAATACACTGAAATACTTGACTAGACGCTACATGTTTTCTGGTAGTGTAGGATGTTCCCGAAAAAGGCTATGTGCACAATGCTGACTGTTGACGCATTTTTACCCAAGGCTGGTGGAATCCGGAACAATCCTTCGAACCACTCTCTCCGACTGTTTGTTAAAACCATAGTATAGGGAATTAGAGGTCATTCCTCGAGTCTTAGACGTCTCCTATCTAGAAAAAATGTTACCTTATGATTATGTTTCTGTGAAACATTATGATTTCTGTTATGAATGATAATATGACTGTATGTTGATAGTTGTACGTACCCGTGTGTCATACCACTGCATATCTGTGTTATGTGAGACACCCCTTGTTTTATTAGATTAAAAACCTTATTAATTATTTACTTAATCGTGTGCTTATCGTGAAAATATGTAAAAATTAAAACTTAAGTTAATAAGCATACAAACTACAATTAATTAAAACTTCATACCCTAATTATATTGCGAATACAGACATATGTCTTATACATAATACAAAACACTGTTGAGGGTATCCTCTCTGTAGGATCCCTCACAGGCATATACTTAAAAAGTTATACTTAGCGGAAAAACATAAAAATGTCTCACAAGACGCACTGGCCATAACTATCTGGACCCGATCACCATGGGTCACAGCTCGTACTCCTGCCTCTGGTTCATAAGGAGTTCCGTCCAACTCCTCAGCAACATCCGTTTCATACAGAGTTGCCTCCAACTCCTCAGCAACATATTCCTCCATCGGGTCTTCTAACGTAAATAAAGTAGACATACACAAAAATACATAAACATAGGGGATAAGAAACAGTTCTACCATCAAAAGCAGAAAAGAATCATAGTATATCATACAATAAATGTCACAGACATATCATCACTCATAATCAACCATCATCCCTAAATCACTATATCAACCCCAACCCACACTCATGCAATCTAACACTTTATGCTGATGTGGCCACTACCAATTCCTTCACACATCCCTCGTTGGGAATGTCAGTCAGTTTTTCAAACGACTGGTTCCAAATTCCCGGTGTACATTCTCTTCCAGGGTGAGAATGCTCACGCAAAACAATGACACTATAGCTGCACGACTATCCCGGTGCACACCCTGTCCACTCTCGAGGGTGCTCGTGAAATTCAATGACACTATAGCTGCACAACCTATATCTAAGGTGGAACGGTCTAGCGAGAGCTCCTGACCTCGTGTATTCCAAATACATGGTTGTGAACAACAATACAAAACATATGAATCTCACCAACCCATATTAATAACAACCTAGTGCCCTAACTTTCCATCAAAGCCTCAATACATGTTCTATGTCACACATCCACTTTGAAATAAATAATTTAGGTTAGGCACCTCTAAATCACCATTATCCTCTCACCCAAACAATTATCTTCCAAACCGCATATATCTTTGCTTAAAAACCACTAAGCACCATATTAAAAAAAAAACCAGGCAGATCATGCATAACACAATATCAAGAATATTCAAATACCACAAATAATAAGTCACATGCAGTGGAATAACTCAACCAGCGTATCACAATAAATTCAATAAACATAAAGTCAGACATCATCAAATACTTAAAATCAACCTAATGTTGATAAACCTACAATCCCCGAGTCACCATTGGTTTTACAGAAAAGGTTTCCAATGTGATTTTGGTCTTGTCGATTACTCGACTATTAGTAGGGTTTAGGTCACCCTACACAATTATTATATAATATACTACTTATCGATTCCGACGATAGAGTGATCATTTCCCCCACCTAAGTTATCACCAGAATCCAGAATTCGACGTTCCTCGTTATCACACCACACGTTACCAATTTTACCTTCAACCAAACAACATTATCACAAATTAATCAACAAACTCACCCTTAACCTAAATAGTTAGGTTCGACCTCCTAATTCAAAATAGGATTAGGGTTCTATTCTCATTCCAAGCTATTGGATACTAGTTCCTATAGTCTTAGATAGCTTGGATAAATTACCATACCTTGAAAATATGAACAAAATATTCCAACCTCGTCTTAGTGAAGTTTCGGCCTTAAGTGGAAAAATAGGCTAGGGATTTTTAAACTTCTCAATCTTTTGGATTTAGGCTATTAAAACATTAGAGAGTATAAATCAAGCAATATATTTTACAAATCAAACAAAAACTTCTCCACCCTTTTATGTTAGGGTTTCGACCTAAATTAGAAAATTAAGCTAGGGATTTTTGTTGAACTTAAGCTCTTGGGTTTAGATCATAGAAGTATTAGAGAACTTAAATCAAGTACTAGATTTAAAAAAAAAAGAAACAAAACATCAAACCCTTCCTCCTAGAGGGTTTCAGCCAAAAATAGTTATTAGGGAAGTAAATTGTTTTTGATTACATGCTCTTGGATAATGAAAGTAGAGATCATAACTAGATAATAGAAATTAATTTCACATTAAAATGATTTTTCTACAATTCTCTAGAAATATTTAAAGTCTAGATCTAGAAATGGAAAATCATGAAATAGTTGATAAACATGGATATTGATGGATGATTAATGAAGCTAAGATGATTAGGAAGGGATTCCTAACCATGGAATGAAGAAGTTTGATGAAGGAAATGAAGAAATTTGATCAAAATCACAAGTTCTCAAGTATGTGTTCTTAAGTGTTCTTGGTGTTGTTTTGTGTTTGTGAAGAAAAGATGAAGCAAAGTGCAACAAAATGATGCCTAAGAGTGGGGAGGGTGCTGCGGCCAAATGAGAGGTTAAAATAGAACCATAGTTAAGTTTATTTGAACAAGGTTAAGTTAGAAAATAATATAATAACTTAACTATGTTAATAATAACCTAACTATAGTTAATTAGTAATCATGGTTAGAATTTTGTGGTCCAGAATTCATGGAAGGTGTGGCTGATTTTAGACCACAAGAATTAACTTAACTTGCCTTAACCATGGTTAAAATCTAAATAGAATAGGTTAGGTTAAACATAGGGGTATTTTGGTCATTTCACTTGAAAACTCATGATTACAAGCATTTAATGCTTGTCCCTTTGTCCCCTTGGCTACATTAATTACTTCCATTACCTCAGCTCCATACTCAACTCCATCATTACCCAACTTATCTCCCGACCTAGGTTTTACACGTTTTCTTAAAGATTACGCCCAAATAAAATTATATAATTTCATCCCTAACGAATTTTTTTCAAAATATAGAAAATCGTTGGGAGTGAAATATAAAACCTAATCATTTCATTCATGAATCGAAATTAGGGTTTCTACTAAGAAAAATCATACTATCAATGAAAACACAGACCGGGTTCCCTCTGAATTTTCAACCCAAACTTTCACCATAACCTTCTACCCTAAGATAGACTATGAATCTGATTTTATTTTATTTAAAATCATTTTTCTTTATCTCAGATTTAAATATAAATAATTATATTTTAACCGGTTAATTAACATAATTAAAAATCAGACTGTTACATTATGTGTATGATGAATGGGGATCTCACCTCATTTCTGTATTTTCTAGTTTTCTGTTCTATTTTACATTCGACGAAGATGAAGACAACACTGTTTCTCCATCACACCCAGCTGGAGTTTGAGATGACGTAGGGACATGGACACAGTCTCAATGACTTTAGTATAGTGTACGTGAGGAGTATACTCATGGTGTGGCGATGTATCATCCATGATTGTTATAGTTATGTGGGGATGACATTCAGTCATTGTTTTGTATTGGCCAGGATGATCAGTCTTGTGTCGATGTTATATTTTATGGAGCTGCGTCTCCAATACTGTTACTATTATTATAAACATATTTCCATTTTGTTGTTGATTTACTGGCGTTGTTTTTCTGCCCTTTTCTGGATATGTATATTTATGACTATTAGTACTTGGTGAATAATTTATAAAATATTTACGTATAAGTTTGATGATGTATGTTAAAGAATATGTATCATTTTATTTGCGAAAAGAAAAAAAAAGTAAACCCTTATTTTTGGTCGAATATAATTATTTTTCACTTTACTCGATCTTGTAAAATAGAAATGTCACAGACAATGTAGTGCTCGAGAAGGGTGTTACATTATTTGGTATCAGAGCTGGTCGAGTCTATTAGGGTTTGTGGTTAAGGTCTGTCTTTGTTTGTGCCGTGTGTTCTCTGTGTACTTTTGATATTATTTCCGAAATAAATGATATTGTTTTGTGGTGAGTTTATTGTAATCTGCATGACTAATTGATTTTGGTCTTGTAGGATTATAATGGCTCATGGCGGAGGAAATATGGCTATGAATGTATCTATACGAGTGATGACACAAATGACTGCCGCGTTTGTGCGACGTGATGAAATGGGAGCTAAAAGCATAGGACTGGATGAATTCCTACGTAGAAATCCATCGGAATTCAAGGGAGAGTTTATGCGTGGGCGAGCTGAGCTATGGATTCAATCCTTAGAAAAGATTTTTGCTGCGATGAGGTGTACTAATAATGATAAGGTTACTTATGCTGCCTACATGCTGATGGGCGATGCTGAGAATTGGTGGAGAGGAGCTCGCCAATTGCTTGAGGATGATCAACAAACGGTTAACTGGGAAGCTTTTCGCAGGAAGTTTCTAGAGAAGTATTTTCCAGCAAGTGCAAGAGACGCTAAAGAAATGGAATTTCTGCAACTGAAGCAAGGTAGTATGACTGTACCTGAATACGGTGCTAGATTTGAAAGCTTGTCGAAGTTTTCAGGGTATCTGTGTGATAATCCCCATGAAGATTGGAAGTGTTGCAGGTTTGAAGGAGGGTTGCGGTATGAGCTGAAGGAAGCAATACTTCCAATGGAAATATCTATATTTCCGAAGCTAATGGCCTAGTGTAGACATATAAAGGACTTGAAGGCGAGTCGTGATACTAGTCAACAGGGTTTTGGACCGTCTAGGTTCAAGAGGGGATACTATAACAATAACAACCGATTTCAGAGGAAGTCATACAACAGGCTACAAGGTCAGTAGCAGTTTCAACAACGATCTTTTGGTGGAAGAAGTGGAGGTTCTGAACCATCAAGGAATCTTCCACATAAGTGCATGAAATGTGGACATCATTACGTGCATCATTTGCTTTAACTGTGGACAATCGGGACATGTTGCTAGGAATTGTGGTCAATCCAAGATGGAACCTTCTATGAGCAACATGTGAGTTGTAAGGCCTAGAGTTGGAGGAAGAGTTTATATAATGAGCGGTGCTGAGGCCTCTCACAATGAAGATCTGATTCGGGGATAGTGTGTCATAGGAGGTAAATCTTTCACTGTACTGTTCGATTCGAGTGCGACTCATTCGTTCATTACATATGACTGTGCTAAATTACTAGGACTATATGTGTCTTATTTACCTTTTGACTTGATTATATCTACTCATACTACTGAACCTGTTTGGACTACTACAGCTTGTTTGAATTGTGCTATGTTTGTAGAAGATAGGAAATTTTTGGTTAATTTAATCTGTTTGATTCTTTCACAAATAGATGTGATATTAGGAATGGATTAGTTATGTTCTAACCATATCCTGTTAGGCTGTGAAAATAAAGCCTTGATTTTCCCTAAGGGTAAGATTTCTGGATTTTTGTCTGCCAACCAAGTAGAAGCTTCTTTGAGAGAGGGAGCTCAAGGATACATGATACCGTTTTCCTTGGACGTCAAGAGTGAGATTGACTTACAGTCCATACCTGTCGTCAATGAGTTTCCTGAATTTTTTCCTGAAGATGTACATGGACTACTGCTTGTTCAAGACACTGAGTTTGCGATTGATCTGGTACTGGGCTCTAGACCGATATCCATGGCACCATACCATATGTTGTCATCAGAGCTAGAGGACTTGAAGAAGCAACTGGTGGAACTGATGAGGAAATAATTCATTAGACCTAGTGTGTCATTCTGGGGAGCTCCAGTTTTACTTGTGAAGAAGAAGGATGGGACTTCTTGTTTATGTGTAGATTTCCATCAGTTAAACAAATGACTATCAAGAACAAGTATCCTCTTCAGAGGATAGATGATTTGATGGATCAGTTACGTGGAGCAGCGGTTTTCTCAAAGATAGATCTACGATCGGGTTATCACCATATTCGTGTGAAGGTGGAGGATATCCCAAAGATAGCATTTCGAACACGCTATGGGCATTACGAGTACCTTGTGATGCTGTTCGGAGTGATGAATGCACCTGATATATTCATGGATTACATGAACATGATTTTTTGTCCTTATTTAGATCAATTTGTCGTTGTCTTTATAGACGACATTTTAATCTATTCTCCTAATCCAGAGAAGCATGCTGAACATCTCAGTGTGGTTATCCAGATCTTAAAGGAGAAACAGTTATACGCGAAACTCGAAAAGTGTGAGTTTTGGTTAGATAAAGTTCGGTTTTTAGGACACATTATCTCGAATGAAGGTATTGCAATGGATCCGCCAAAAGTTGAAGCTGTTCTACAATGGGAGAGACCAAAGAGTGAAACAGCTAAGAGGGATGGCAATCTCATTGGTTAAAGTGATCTGGTTTTGTTTTCTATTTTACGTTCGGTGAAGATGACGATACCACTGTTTTCTCCATCATACCTAGCCGGAGTTTGAGATGACGTAGGGACATGGACACGGTCTCGATGGCTTTAATATAGTGTACATGAGGAGTATACTCATGGTGTGGCGGTGTATCGTCCATGACTGTTATAGTTATATGGGGATGACATTCCATCATTGTTTTGTATTGGCCAGCATGATCAATCTTGTGTCGATGTTATATTTTGTGGAGCTGCGTCTCCAATATAGTTACTATTATTATAAAAGTATTTCAAGTTTGTTGTTGATTTACTGTTGTTGTTATTTTCCGCCCTTTTCTGGATATGTATGTTTTTGACTATTAGTAATTGGTGAATGATTTATAAAATATTTACATATAAGTTTGATGATGTATGTTAAAGAATATGTATCGTTTTATTTGTGAAAAGGAAAAAAAAAAGTTAACCCATATTTTTGGTCGAAAATAATTATTTTTCGCTTTACTCGGTCTCATAAAATAAAAATGTCACAGACAATGTAGCGTCCGAGAAGGGTGTTACAAAATATATATCACTAAACTCCATAAATCTGCCAACACAGAGGAGAAGCACCAGATTAAAAGAAAACCAATATCTTACTTGGAAATGTAAAATTTTATTTTTTAGTAAATTATTTAAAATTTTATGTTTTAAGTTATTAGGAGAATGTGTGGTAATTGTTTAGGGAATTACGCTATATCCTGTTATAAAATTCTACTTACATCCTCATATAATCAATTAAAGGATAAAGCCATAAATTATATATATATATATATATATATATATATATATATATATATATATATATATTTGTCAATTTTTTTTATAAAGCTAGGCATGCAAAGACATCACAATAGGAAATGACATCATTTGCAGCACACCCAAATATTATTAAAAAGAAAAAAAAAAGGAATACAAAAAAGTCATGGGGACCAAACCAAAACCCATTATAGGAAATATATATTTCTCAAATATAATACTGTTTTTTATAATTAGGAAGATCTAATAAGATTTGTTACCATGACAACAATGCTGTTATTATTATTATTTAGTGTATTAAGTATTCCGTATATATCCCTTATTAATTATATATTAACTAATAATTTAATGTTGTATATGTTAATTTTATAAAATAAATAAGTTTAGTTTTTTTTTTAATTATACCATAAGAGTAGAGTCCTTTCATATAAATCGGTAATAGATTTCTTCTTATCTTAAAGCACTCTCTTCACATAACTCATTAATTATAAGAGAAATAACTCTCCCAAGTGATGACGATAAAAATCAAATTAAGGTTAAGAACAACCTTATATTGTTGAGATATGACGGTGCCTTGGGTAGTAAAGCAACCCATAAAGCTATCTCCAAAATTCTTCTCTAATACCATTGGCAATGGTTCCGTCATTTAAATGTCAATACTTCTCAGGTCCTCTCTCTCACCCCTTTAGTACTTCGAATATACTTTCAATTATGTAATCCTAATATTTGTTTTCTTTTCGGCATAATACACTTTGTTAAGACTTTCACATAGACATGAATTCATGTTAGGATAATTTCAAACAGCAGTTGGTGAGGGCTACAATTAATTGTTTTCAATCTTAAGGACGAACTAATTTTTTCTTCATTCTTTCACATTTCAGTTGGTTGATATTAATCACTTCCATTTGTGCATATAACTAAAACCATGATCACGATTTACTACAAGCCAATGTTTGTAAAGTTCTTGAATATAATTTGTAGGATAATTGAATATCTGGAGGCAGTCAACAAAGATCAGTTTTTAGTTGGCATACGTTTCAAGATGAGATTTGTAAGAGAGAACTCAACTGAGAGAAGGTTTCCTTTGTTAACATTTGTTGTAGTCATGAATCTCACCATTCTTGCAAGTTGGTTTTTAATTTTTGTGTAATTATTTTGTTTAGGTTTTCTGGTACTATTGTTGAGGTTGGGGATGTGTCTCCAGGATGGTCAAATTCTGAGTGACGGTCATTGAAGGTTGAAATTTATTCTAAATAAATATAATACTCATATAAAAGTATTTTTATTTTCTATTAATTGTATGCTCTCCATTTGAGTATTTATAATATTTTGCTACTTAGGTTCAATGGGATGAACCATCAGCGATTCCAAGGCCAGAGAGAGTTTCTCCTTAGGAGATATAGCCTTTAGTAGATTCTAAAGGAACTCGAGTGTTGTAAGTTCCTTTCTTGATATATTTATTGAATGGGAATTAATTTTTATTATGCATTATGGAGCTAGATATTTATTTCCAAATAATCTGCTTAAGGTTTCTGTCATCATGGGTCTTCCCAGGCT
Source organism: Sophora flavescens (assembly GCA_030762895.1). Lineage (NCBI taxonomy): Eukaryota > Viridiplantae > Streptophyta > Magnoliopsida > Fabales > Fabaceae > Sophora > Sophora flavescens. The sequence continues at coordinate 146,154,015 of CM061064.1, forward strand.
GATGAGCTTACACAATTAGGTGGTACTAAAGAAGTCCAAGCAAATTGCTTTCATTGCATTTACTTCATATTTTATTTTCAGGGAAAGCCAAATCACTCGTGATTCCTGCTAGGAGAAGTTTTGTTAAGGGTTGGACTTGCAAGTGGTGATTTACCATGCATCAAGCTGATGCAAGTGAACCCAAGAAGGAGTGGACCTAAGGGCCTTAATATATTTGTATTGTTATGTATTTTTGGTGGGAAGTTGTTAATACATGGTTCCCCTTTTATGTCTTTTTGGAATTGTGTTTTGGGTAGTTCTGATGATCTATTACCAAATAGATTCAATTGGGAAAATTTGTAATCTTATGTTGGTATGAATGAAATATTTTAAAATTAAATTGGTTTCAATTTTTTTATCTCTTTTTTTAGCGTCTTAAAATTGTCAATATCGTTTTCTTTCTTTCTCCTCTGATTTTTTTTTGTTTCCATATATTTTTGGAGAGTAAGATCTATTGAACATTTTGAGGGAAACTCAACCCACTATACTTAAACAATGACAGCTTTGGATGCTGCCCGGTCACCGTCATCGTCGCCCAAAACTGGTGGCAGCTCAGGTTTCTTCGGCAGTCCGATCACTTTTACTTCAAGGAGCTCAAAAAGTAGGGGTGTAAGTGGATCCAATCTGATCCATGAATCCGATGGATCCGAGCTGATTTTGGCGGAATGGTTCGGATCATCGGATCAGATTTAAAAACCACTAATCCGAACAAGGTCGGTTTGGGTTTTGGATCCTACAAATCTAATTCGATCCGAACCGAACCTATCCAAACACTATATATATTTATTTTTAAAATTATTTTATATACATACATAATGTTAATATATTATTATATATATTTAATATAATTAATAATTAAATATGTATATTTTATTTTACTTTTCTATTTTTTTATTAATTTACGAAGTTTTAATAAAAATAATACTAACGGGTAATCCGATTATCCGATACGAACCTATCAAATTTGATCGGTTCGGATGATGAAACCCTCCAAATCAGATCCAAACCGACCCGACTACACCCCTATCAAAAAGGGTATCGCCCATCAAGAACCATAATCAAAGACTTCATCAACACCGAACACGCATACCGAGATCTTCATCATCGATAATGCCACCACCGTCGTCGTCATGGTTGTGACACCCTCTACCTCAAACATATAAATATATATGTATAACGTTCATTTATTAAATAAAATCAAATATAAAACATAAGGTAGAGAGTACAACATGTATCAAAACATAACAAACACAGAAAAAGAAACATAACATAAAACATAAATAAGATCAAACATAAACTTAAACCTAATACCTTGATGTTACATAGTAGAGCTGGTAACCAAATCCGAAAATTACATCAGAAAAACTACTAACATAAAATAAAATCCTAAACTACGAGCAAGCGATCTCCTCAGATTCACTCCTCAACAAGCTGCTCACCATCCTCTGCATAAACCAAGATTCATTCAAAAAAAAAAAGATGGGGAGTAAGAAACTATACATATCAAATATAACAAATAGAAAACATCATAGCAAGTATAACATACATCATTCAGAAAGCATATCACGTAAATCAACTGTATAATGCAATGTGACTTCACTACTCTGAATGCATGTGGATCCATCTATACCGGGAATATGACTTTGGAGTTACATATCCACATTGTCCAATATGCACCAACACCGGCAATCCACCAAACCATGGGTGAACCCCTAGGATAACCGATGCACCACCATGGGGCGCACCTTTCAACTAACTCCCGGCTGAATCACCGTGGATGACCAAATCGCCTTACTCTCGGGTGACGTCTCCTATCATCATACCTCCCCTAATAACTTTGTGCATGAATGCATGCATACCAACAAACAATCGAACATTATTCACCACCTCCATCAACACCATTTATTTATGGTTTAACGTCTTTGGCCAATAAGAACCAAAGTTTAACATTATCTTTAATCTTTATTTAACAACTTTGGCAAATAAGAACCAAAGTCAACTTTGACCAATAAGCATCAAAGTTTACCAACATCAACACCTTTACCAATAAGTATCAAGGCAACTTTGACCAATAAGCATCAAAGTTTGTCAACGTGCGATAATTCATCATTACCTTCTTAACCATAATTAATATCTTTGTTAAAGCTTATCTCATTAATTATAGGTTAGGACTATTTCTCTTGTTATAACTTTGATTATTGTCTTACTTCATCATAAGGGAAAATCTAGGTGAAACCACCCAAATTCCACTTACATCACATTCTGCTTGGGGAGCATGGTTGTGCTGACCCCCAGTATGGGCATGCTAACATTGAGCACGGGCGTGCTATCCATGTGCATGGTCGTGCTGACTGGAGTATGGCCATACGAATCTGGGCAGAAGTTTAGGAACCCTTTCCAAACATCCTAGGGCACTCATAGATCAATCCTATTGGTTTTAAACTACACCATTGAGTATAAATCTCACCTCTCTTTATTATTCTTCATGTCTTATGAGCAATTTTGGGAATTAAATCCTTAATCATTATTTCATTGTTAATATCCCTAAAAAACTCATAGATCAATCCTATGGTATTGCTATATCACTGAACATTAACCTTGTCTCTCTTTACTACGATTCATGTATATCATTGGGGATAATCTTTAATTATCAGATTCATAACAACAACAACATCAATAAATAACATTCATACCAAAAGATGCCAATTATCAAGAGAGCATCATCATTCACATATCAATGACTTTAATCATGTTATTAACAAACACAATTGGCAACATACATCAAACATGCATATAGCACACAATAGGGTCATGGATTAACCTTCATATTACACTACCCAAAAGCCTAAATGTTCATACTAGCCCTTCTCCCCATACCGGTATGAAGATCTAGACTATTGCTAAACGTAAGTGAATCTATTTTTGGCTCTCATGAACGGCTCTCGACTAATTCCTCAAGTCTTGGACAAAACATCAAAAGGGAAAACATTAATCCATAATTCAAGAAGAAGAAAGGAGATTAACAAAAAGGGGTGACAAGCTGCACGGATTCTACTTGGTTTAGAGATCCAAACAGCAAACACAATGAACACGTGTTCGCAACGGTGTTCCCCAATTGAAGAACGGCGGAGAACGGTGAACGAAATGGTCCCTATAGAGAATTTTTAGAGAAAAGTGATGACAACTCAAAGAGAAAGGAAATGAGGGAATTTCTGAGTGTTGGAGTCGCGTAAACTAGGGTTTAGTGTAACACTGTCTTTTTCCTACATTTTATCTATTTTACTGTATCGGTAATTAAATATCTGTTTATATTTTTACCAGTAATCAAGAAAATGATTTTTGGAAAAAAAATTATATCTAGAACCTACTATATTGTAGGAAGTTAGGGTTCAATTTTGGGTTTGAACCTCAGACGAAAACCGGTTTGCGTTTTCACTGGCAGTATAGTTATATACCGGCAGAAACCCTAATTTGACCCGAAACTGAGAAATTATAGAATTTATCATAATTTCGTTGATAAATTCTACTTCTACAATTGTTGCAAAAAAATAAAATATTATATTTTATTAGGGGGAATTAATATTTTATTAGGGGGAATTTTGAAGGGAAAACGCGCGAAAACTTTAATCGGGTAAACGACGGAGCCGTATACGGAAATGTAGAGATACGTCGCAGGAGACAGAAAGATCAGTCATCCATGATGACTATTGAGAATGAGTCACCATGGTGAGTGTGACACCTTCTACCCCACATGTATTCGTAAAGCATAAAAGATATAAAAGGAAAAGAGAACACTTGCATATTATATCATAGTAATAAAAACCGGGCAGAGGCTGTCGGATTGTAACATAACTTCAACGCGATAAACTTAAACATGTTTATAAACAAAACGTAACTTATCTGAAATATAAACGTAACCCAAACCCGATGTCACATCACAGAGCAGGTATAACCAATCCGATAAAACAACTCAGATAACAAACTAAAACTGGAACAAACTAAACTACGAGTAGCGGCTCCTCAGAGTCACTCCTCAGCAATCTGCTCACCGTCCTCTGCATATCCAAAATGATACATGCAAGCAGACAACAAAAGACGGGGAGTAAGAAACATATATATCAATATAACAACATGGAAGCAGTTAGCAAGATGAACATACATCATAAAAACATAGCATATCCAACATAACCATACCATCACATCAATATCATATATATATATATATATATATATATATATATATATATATTTATATATATATATATATATATATATATATCATTCCAAACAAGGTATGTTATGCGATGCAACGCCACTCCACTACTCCACTGCATGAATGAGCAACACAACGCACAACCAACAATCACCACCTCCGCTTGGGCCACTTGGCTACCCAAGTTCATCATCATCATCAATGTTATCTTTCATCTTTAGTCTTTAATCTTTTATCACATAATCTTTTCACTTACACTCTGGCCAAAAAGCATTAGAGCTCAACACCTTGACCATTAAGCATCAAGGCCCCCTTGGCCACTCGGCTACCAAGGTTCAATATCTTTTAAAAATACCTTGACATTATGCATCAAGGCCCCCCTAGCAACTCGACTACCAAGGTACAGAACAACAACACTCTGGCCAATAAGCACCAGAGCTCAACACCTCGACCACTCGGCTATCGATTCCTCCTTGGCCACTCAACTACCAAGGTACAGAACAACATCTTTTCACTTTAGTTATTAACACTATGGCCCATAGGCACCAGAGCTCAACACCTTGATCATTAAGCATCAAGGCCCCCTTGGCCACTCGACTACCAAGGTAAATTATTATCTTTAAGTTATCTAACTTGTCTTTACTTGGTGTGGTGTCTTCTTCTTTATTATAAGAGTTTGGGGTAAAACACTCCTTGTTTCTGTTCTGCGTTCTGCTCCGCACACGGAAGCACGACCGTGCTTCCCCCAGCACGGCCGTGCTAACTGTTAAGTCAAGCACGACCGTGCTCAATAGAGTGTGGCCGTACTGTTTCTAGGCAAAAGGGTTGAACAACCCTTACTAAGTTTCCTAGCACATTCAAAGATCAAACTTATTGGTTTAAACTACACCATCAATCATCAGTTTCATTATCTTTAATTGTTCCCATGTCTTTTACTTCCAGCTTCATTACTAACGTCCCTAAAACACTCACTAATCAATCCTAGGGTCTTTAACTAAGCCCTATGAACATAACCTTGCCTCTCATGCTACATTCACCTCTTATGAACAAACTGGGAAGGCGTCCTGTGACACTTTCTACCCCGCATATGATATATAGCATTAAATATATATATAAGATAAAGATATATCATCATGAATATTCGTTAAATTAACAAATGAAAGGTCCAAGGGTAGAAAGGTCCACAGGAACAAGTTCAACAACACGAAAATAAAACATAAGTTTTGAGGAAAATAAAAACATAAAACATAAAGCAATAACATAATGCCCAACCCCGATGTCACATTCAGAGCTGGAAATAAAGGTTCCGAATAAATCCACAGAGTACAAAACCACTAAACTAAACGACTAAAACTGATAAGCTAAACATCTAACTAAGTCGTGGCACCTCGGAGTCACTCCTCAACAGGCTTTTCACCTTCCTCTGTAAAATGCCAATCAAGCCAAACAAGACGAACATAAGAGGGGAGTCAGAAAACATATAATTACAAAAACGTGGGAATAGGAAGCAAGATGATCATACATCATGGCATGGCAATATAACCACATACAATATATACATCATCATATAATATCATATCAGCATGTTAATCATTCAACAAATGCTATGCGGTGCAATGCAACACTACTCCGCTACTCCATCAATGCATGTGGATTCAACTAGCTCAGGAAGTCAACTTTGTTGTTACATATCCGTATTGTCCATAAAGCACCAACACTGGCAGTTCCCCAAACCATGGAGGAACCCCTTGGATAGCCGGCATATCATAACTGGATATGCCACCTCGGGGGCTCACGGTTCACCAAACCATGGGTGAACAACCCGAGACTTGGGCCAGATCATCATCACTTGGATGACCCCCCATATGTTGAACATCCCCCTCAACATCAACTCCAATGTTCTATGCAAATGGCACAACAACATACAAGGCAACCACCTCCTTTGCTTGGGACTAAAAGCACCCAAGACTTATCACCAACATCAACATCAACATCAACACCTTAGACCCAAACCATGGGGTCAAGGTCCCCCCTTGGTCGAAAAGCACCAAGGTTGGCATAACAACACCTCGACCATAGAGCATCGAGGCCACTTTGGCCAAACAGCACCAAAGCCCAACAGCTTGTGGTGACCCATTAGGCACGAAGCTTAACCGATTATCATTGTAATTACCTTAATTGATCATTAACCAAGTTATCTAAGTTCCATTTTCCAGTTATTACTTTATCACATCGCTATTGGGGATAAGTGGGGTCAAAACCCCTTATTTACCTTTAATTCGGTTTCTACCGGGAGGGGAAGCACGGGCGTCTTTGGTCCCCCGCACGACCGTGCTGCCCCCATAAGTGAAGTACGATCGTGATTCTGCACCGCACGGTCATGCTTAATGCGCGGCCTCCAAGAATTCAAAAGGGAAGCATGGGCGTGCTTCCTATTAAGCACGGCCGTGCACACTGAGTCGACCATACTGCTCAGGCGAACAGAGTCTAAACTTGGGATTAAAACCCCCCTAACACTCTTAAATCAAGCCTAAGGCTTTACACTAAACAAGTTATCATGGAACTCACACTTTACCAACAGTCTATAATTAATCAACATCCTTGGGTAATTATTCCATAATTACTATGTTAATTAGGAGTCCTAAATTAATTATTTAGGGCTTTATTAACATATTGACTCAACCAACATAAATCAACCAAAACAGTCTCAATAACAACTACTTCAACCAATATATCATGGCATGTTATCAACCAACTCAATCAACACAATAGGTACAACATCATAACCATGAAATAAACATAACAAACTCATCATAGACATATTCAACATATTAGTATAGCCAATAACATACAAATAACTTATCATAGCATCAATAAATATAATAAGCATATTAGAGACATGGCATTCATCATACAACAACTCGAGGGGTCATGGGAACCCCTCATCTTACACTACCCCTTACCTAGAGACTATACTATCCTTCTCCCCATACCTGGGATGAAGGTTTCCACTTGCTAAACACCAACAGCAACTCGGTCACGTTCCTTTAAGCGGCTCAACAACCTCCAAGCCTTGGCCAAACCAAAAATGGTAACCAATTAGTTCCCAAATCAAGAACAAGAAAAGGGGACTAAAAAGGAACTATCTTTACCTTCAGGGAACTCCCGCATAACAGGCACACTTCCAACATCAGGAGGGATCTCTACTTCCAGGGAAACTAACATCACGTATACTTGGGCTTCGTCTCTCATCGACGCTTTGACTTGGTTGGCAGATAGAAAGGTCGGATCCTTATACTCCGTAGGAGTGCCAAAAACTAAAGTCTTATCAAAACAGTTTAGAAGGATGTGGTTGGAAGATAACCAGTCCATGCCAAGAATAACATCAAGATCTTTCAAGGGTAAACATACAAGATCAATAGTAAAGGTTCTACCATCAATAACAATATGACAATTCGTGCATGCAAGAGAAGTAAGAACTGGTTTATTGGTAGGAGTTGAAACAGTCAGATCAAACTCAAGAAAGGTAACAGGAAAATTTAAACTCTTGACCCTATCATGTGATATAAACGAGTGAGTAGAAGCCGAATCATACAAAGCAGTCAAATGAGTCCCATCAATTAAGCACATACCTTGAATCAAGTTATCAGACTCAGAGGCCTTAACTCCACTAAGAGTGAAGACTCTCCCAGTGGCCTTCAGTCGGTTGGCCTGAGCCTGTTGACTTTTGTTGGCACTTGCGGGTTCTGGCTTTGATCCTCCACAATCTCGACTGGTGTGGCCAGACTTGCCACACTTGAAGCAGACGAGGCTCGGTTCCTTAGTCTGGATGGTGAAGTGATCTGGTGCTCCGCACTTGTCGCACTTCCTAAGTCTAGAGGCATGAGAATTCCCACCTCTTGACCTATCATAAGAAAACCATGGTTTCCCGCAACTCTGTTTGAAATTACGGCTAACTGGAGTGTAACACTGCTTTCTCTTATCCTTGTCCTTCTGCTCTGTCTTCTTACTACCCTGATTATCTGAACTCATGTAGCTGGCGACTCTGGACTGGTAGGCATCTTCAAAGATCCTAAACTTGTTCACCAAGGTTGGGATGACTCTGATTTCCTGGTAACTAATCGCCTGCTTAATCACTGGATGAAGGCCATCCTCAAACTTCCCACACTTTGACCGATCATCCACCATGAACTGGTAAATTGTGCAATACCTAGCTAGTTCCTCGAACTTTGCCGCATACTCGCCCACTGACAAATTCCCTTACTTCAGTGCCAAAAATTCCATCTCTTTCTTGTCACGTACATCAGCAGGAAAGTACTTCTTCATGAATCTAACTCTGAATAAAGCCCAAGAGACTGCTGTACTCTCAGCCACTAACCTTTGACGATAGTTCTCCCACCAGTGTTCAGCTTCCTCAGTGAGCATGAACATGGCGAAGATAACCTGTTGCTGATCATTGCAGTCCATAGCTCTGAAGATCTTCTCGATCCCCCTCATCCATAACAAAGCTCATTCGGGGTCATAAGCTCCTCAGAAAGACGGCGGATTGTTCCTCTAGAACTTGTCGAGATCCAGAAACTCAGCTGGTCCACTATGGTTGCTGTTCTGAACTTGACCGATCGCATTGGCAAGGAGTGCCAATGCGTTAGCGATTGCCAGATCATTTCTGCCTCCTCTTCCTGCCATAAGTCCTTATAACGCCAAGACAACTTCTTAAACACAGGGAACTTAAGCAAGAAAAGCTACGGCTGACTAATTTAAAACATCATTGTATATAACTAGTATAGACAATTCAAACAAGACACACTAAAAACTCGCGACAGACTCATATCACATCTGGACAAGGCCGACCTGCTCTGATACCAATAAATGTGACACCCTCTACCCCGCATATGATATATAGCATTAAATATATATATATAAGATAAAGATATATCATCATGCATATTCTTTTAATTAACAAATGAAAGGTCCATGTTTAGAAAGGTCCACATGAACAAGTTGATCAACAACACTGAAATAAAACATAAGTTTTGAGGAAAATAAAAACATAAAACATAAAGCAATAACATAACGCCCAACCTCGATGTCACATCAGAGCTGGTAATAAAGGTTCCGGATAAATCCACGGAGTACAAAACCACTAAACTAAAATGCTAAAACTGATAAGCTAAACATCCAACTAAGTCGTGGCTCCTCAGAGTCACTCCTCAACAGGCTATTCACCGTCCTTTGCAAAATGCCAATCAAGCCAAACAAGACTAACATAAGAGGGGAGTAAGAAAACATATAATCCCAACGGCATAGGAATAGGAAGCAAGATGATCATACATCATGGCATCGCAATATAACCACATACAATATATACATCATCATATAATATCATATCAGCATGTTAATCATTCAACATATGCTATACGGTGCAATGCAACACTACTCCGCTACTCCATCAATGCATGTGGATCCAACTAACTCATGAAGTCAACTTTGGAGTTACATACCCGTATTGGCCATAAAGCACCAACACCGACAGTTCCCCAAACCATGGAAGAACCCCATGGAAAGCCGGCATATCATAACTGAATATGCCACCTCGGGGGCGCACGGTTCACCAAACCATGGGTGAACCACCCGAGACTTGGGCCAGACCATCATAACTAGGACGACCCCCATATGTTGAACATCCCCCTCAACATCAACTCCAATGCTCTATGCAAATGCACAACAACACACAAGGCAACCACCTCCTTTGCTTGGGCCAAAAAGCACCCAATTATTGTCACTAACATCAACATCAACACCTTAGACCCAAACCATGGGGTCAAGGTCCCCCCTTGATCGAAACGCACCAAGGTCCAACATAACAACACCTCGACCATAAAGAATCGAGGCCACTTTGGCCAAGCAGCACCAAAGCCCAACAGCTTGCGGTGGCCCATTAGGCACCGACTTAACCGATTATCATTGTAATTATCTTAATTGATCATTAACCAAGTTATCTATGTTCCATTGTACAATTATTACATTATCACATTGCTATTGAGGATAAGTGGGGTCAAAACCCCTTAATTGCCTTTAATTGAGTTTTTGCCAGTATGGGAAGAACGGGCATGCTTTTCCCCTGCACGACCGTGCTGCCTCGTAAGTGAAGCACGGTCGTGCTTCAATGAAAGGTCGTGCTACTACACTACACGACCGTGCTTAACGTACAGCCTCCCAGAATTAAAAAGGGAAGCACAGGCGTGCTTCCAATTAAGAACAATCGTGCTCCTGGAGCGAACCATGTTGTTCTTGGTAGAACAGAGCCTAAACATGGGATTAAAACCCCCCCTAACAGTCTTAAATCAAGCCTAAGGTTTTACACTAAACCGGTTATCATGGAACTCACACTTTACCAACAGTATATAATTAATCAACATCCTTGGGTAATTATTCCCAAATTACTATGTTAATTAGGAGTCCTAAATTAATTAATTAGGACCTTATTAACATATTAACTCAACCACCATAAATCAACTAAAACAGTCTCAATAACAACAACTTCAACCAACATATCATTGCATGTTATCAACCAACTCAATCAACACAATAGGTACAACATCATAACCATGAAATAAACATAAAAAACTCATCATAGACATATTCAACATATTAATATAGCCAATAACATACAAATAACTTATCATAGCAACAATAAATATAATAAGCATATTAGAGATTAGGAATTCATCATACAACAACTCGATGGGGTCATAGGAACCCCTCATCTTACACTACCCCTTGTTTAGAGACTATTCTATCCTTCTCCCCATACCTGGGATGAAGGTTTCCACTTGCTAAACACCAATGGCAATCCAGTCACGTTCCTTTAAGTGACTCAACAACCTCCATGCCTTGGCCAAACCAAAAATGGTAACCAATTACTTACCAAATCAAGAACAAGAAAAGGGAACTAAAAAGGAACTGTCTTTACCTTTTCTAGGATGAACAACACTAACTAAACCTTCCCAAATAGTCTCCAAACTCCAACAAAGCAAGGTCTTTAGAGAAAATAAGGAAGAAATTCGTAGTAAGGTGGCTGCTAGGTTAGAAATAGGGTACCAAAGTGAACCCTCGGTTACTTTGCCTATTTACAGACAGTCACCACGAAGCACGGTCGTGCTGGACTTAGCGTCAGCGAGACGCGGTCTGTACATTGAGCACGAGCGTGCTCAACTAAAAGACTGAAACACGCTTCAGTCTTTTAGCACGGGTGTGCTGGATAATTAGAACGGGGGTGCTCATGCACCAGAAAGGGACTTTTGAACCAAAAATCCCACTAAGCCCTCAACCAACCAAACAACTTATAAAAAGCACTTAACAAGGGTGTTACACATCCCTTAATTCTCTTTCATTATTGTTAACATCTTTTTACGTCTTAACATCATTAATAAGCCCTATTGGTTAGTTAGAGTCTTATTAACATCATTGTTGGCATTAAGACATCCTCAACAATCAACACTCATTCAGAGCACAACATCTTCATCATCATCATCATCATCATCATCATCATCATCATCATCATCATCATAACAGCATTCATCATCATCATCATCATAACAGCAGCATCATTATCATAACATCATCATTAAACATCATGAACACTCATGGCATCATTAAACGTCATACAGAATTAGGAATACCAATAACATTCACTCATACATCATCAATATTAACATCAAATAGTACAATAATTAAAGCATGCCATTAACATTGGAATTACATTATACATATATCAATTGACATTAAAAAGAGAAACAACATATGACAGGGTCATGGGTTAACCCTTCATCTTACTCTACCCCCAACACCTACATGTTAATACTATTCCTTCTCCTCATACCTGGTATGAAGATCAAACCCCTTAGCTAAGCATAAACGAAACTGGTGTCGTTCCCTCGAGCAGCTCGACGAACTCTTGAAGCATTCGTCAAACACAAAAAATTATCCAATTAATCTGCAATTAACTTAAAGAGAAAAGGAGATTAACGAGGGAAGACTACGCTACCTTTTGATGAAACTAGCACTTGACTTTTCTACCCAAAAAAGAGCAAGAACACCAAGAACTTGGTTGGGTTTAAAGGAAGGGAAACGGGAAAGGTTTCTTTCGCATTAGGATTGCCTAAAGTGCCAATTTGCGAGTTGTAACTTGTAACCCACCTAACTCACTTATGTATAATGCCAGGCAATATTGTCTTTCGGAATTAGACACAGTTGTGTCTCCCTGGTCAGATTTACGTTTATGAGTACTAGATACAGCTGCGTCCCTGACCAGAACAACGATTTTGGGAATTCGACACAGCTGTGTCTATCAGGAGACACAGCTGTCTCGGGCAGAACGACATTTTCGAGAATTAGACATTGTTGTCTATCAGGAGACACAGCTGTATCCCGGCCAAAACAAAGTTTACCAGAATTAGACACAGCTGTGTCTATCAGGAGACACTTGATAGACACAGATGTGTCCCGGACCAGAACAACATTTTAGAGAGTTAGACACAGCTGTGCCTATCGGGAGACACAACTATGTCAAGCTTCAGGAGAGAGAAACATATGCATTAGAAAGGGATTTTTTTACTAGAAAATCCCACTTAGCCCCATTTTTAATCCCCTTAAGAACTTTTTAATAATCTAGCACAACATACAACTATATATAACACATAAAAATATATATACGAAAAATGGGGTGTTACAGTGAGTCATGGTGATGACTCCACCATCATGATTACTAATTGAAAAATATCTAAGTTTGCATGTATTTATGCCAAATTTTCCCTAAGTTCTCATGGATTTCCCACATTGTCCCAAAGTGTTTTAGACCCCTCACTCACACTCACCACACGGCTACTCGCCCCTCCAAGTCACAAAAACACTTAACTTCATCACTTCGCTTCATTCCTAGCATAAATGCCCATTTCTTCTTAAGTGAGTTTTAGAAGACTTTTGATTTCTTCATCAATCGTCCATCCTTTCCTTCATCTTATAGAGGTATTAACTCATGATCAATTATCATACCTTCATCTATCTTCATGATTCCATTTCATTCAAGGACTTTGCACAAATTCCATTTTCATGATTTAAAAATCTAGAAAATTGCACAAATGGAATTTGTGAGTTATGAAAATTTTTATCTTCTATCTAAAACCCTAGGATCACGTATCCAAGATCTTGAAAAAAAAAAACCTAGCTACCATTTTTATCTCTTGGTCGTGAACCCTAGCTTAGTGGGTCATGAAATTCTTTTGTTGTTTTAACTTGCTTTCATGTTGTTTGTTGAAGGTTGAAGTTGTAACTAGTTGTAGTGGTTAGTGTGTGGTGAAAGAAGAACAAATCTCTGAGGGTTGGAACCAAAGAAAAGTTTTTTCTTCAAGAGAAATGGAGGAGATTACCACTATCCTAACTTAATGTAGATATGTGTGCGGTTTAAAGAATTTGTATATTGTCTTGCAAACCCTAAGTGTGAGGGTTATGTATTTATGTGTATATGTGTGTGATCCTCTTGGAGGAATTGATTTGGTGCTTAGTTGTGGTATGGTTATGATTAATATGCTTATTTGATGCATGCTTACTTGAGAAAAATTATAAATTGCACACTTAATCATATATCACAAAGTATGTCTAATATGTTAAAAGTTCATGTCATGAATTAATACCTTTATACATGACTATGTATGTGTGTTTGTGGGCTTGATTTATGAAGAGAAAATCTTCATTTTCAGTAGTCTTGGATTTGGCCATGATGAGGAAAATGGTTATGAAAATCTTAAGGCCTAAAATCATGATATCCTATATGAGTACTTAAGGTTTTTAAATAGTAACAAAACCAAGGAAAAGTACTACTTTTACAAAACTATTTTTAAGTTAGCTAATATAATCTGCCTTGCCCTGTTTTAAAGATCCTAAATTGGGTTTAATTTGAGTTTAGGAGTTAAGTGAACAAAAATCATGTTTTAGCGGACTTAAAAAAACAGAATTTTCACAAAATCGAACACGTAAAATGAATAAAGGTTCTAATTTCGAGCAAAACTGTTTTTGACAGTTTGAAACTGTTTTTGAAGTATATTTAAATTTCCTAAGACTCCAAAATGAGTTTTCGACCATTAGGTTTAAAAATCGTTGAAAAATGACTTACACGATTTTCAAATTTAGCAACGTTTGGTCAAGTTTTAGGATTTTTGTACAAACTGTAGAATGAGGCTCGAAATTAGTATTTAAATACTTTAACATAGGTATTTGAAGTTTATAAAGCGAAGGATTTTAGAAAAATGATTATATTTTCGAAAATAATTTATGTTGAAATATAGTAAAAAGCGGCAAAACCGTGTTTTAAGTATTTCAATGTTTTCGAGAAATTGTTTTTGAGGAATTTGGTACTTATGTACTTTTGGTGGAATTTGGCTTCAAAATGATTGATTTTATCCAAATATTTTTGTTTTAAATAAAAGAATGGATTCTAGTCCGTAAGGACGAGTCTTTACAGTAAAATGCAAAAAACCTAAGTCATGAACGACTTAGTGAAAATATGAACTTAATAAGTTTCGGTGGAAACTATTATGCTTAAGTGATTGTTGATGATTTCTCAAGATTTACATGGACATTGTTTTTAGTTCATAAAAGTGATGCATTCCATGCTTTCAAGAAGCTTGCTAAAGTGATTCAAAATGAAAAAGATTTGAAAATAGCATGCATTAGAAGTGATCATGGTGGGGAATTTGAAACCATGAATTTAAATGTTTTTGTGATAAACATGGAATTGAACATAACTTTTCGGCTCCAACGACCCCTCAACAAAATGGAGTTGTTGAGGGGAAGAATAGGTCCTTAGAGGAGTTGACAAGAACCAAGTTAAATGAATCTAGTCTACCTAAGTATTTTTGGGCGGATGCGGTTAACACCACTTGCTATGTGTCTAATAGAGTTCTTATTAAACCTATCTTGTTGAAAACCCCTTATTAGTTGTATAAAGGTAGAAAACCAAATATATCATATTTACATGTCTTTGGATGCAAATGCTATGTTTTGAATAATGGAAAAGACAATCTTGATAAGTTTGATGTCAAAGCGGATCAAGCAATCTTTCTTGGTTACTCATCAACAAGTAGAGCATATACAGTTTTTGATAAAAGAACCAAGACTATAGAAGAATCTATTCATGTATCATTTGAAGAGACTAACCCCCAAGAAATTGGGAAAGTGCGCAATGATGATATCGTAGATACAAGAATGGATTCGAAAGAAGAGCAAGCAAAGGACAATGAACAAGAATGAAGATTGGAGCCTCAAGATCAACAACAAAGAGATGTGGAACTTCCTAAGGAGTGGAGAATTACTAAATACCACGCAATTGATAAGGTGATAGGTGACATCACCAAAGGGGTAACTACTCGTTCTTCTATAAGGAATGTATGTCATTTTATGTCTTTTGTGTCTCAAGTTCAACCTAAGACAATTGATAAGGCTATCATAGATGAACATTGGGTAATTGCTATGCAAGATGAGTTAAATCAATTTACAAGAAATGATATTGTTTGGGAACTTGTACCTAAACCTAGTAATAAACAAGTAATTGGAACTAAATGGGTTTTTAGGAACAAGTTAGATGAGAATGGTATAATTGTTAGAAACAAACCTAGATTAGTAGCCAAAGGTTATAATCAAGATGAAGGCATAGATTATGAGGAAACTTATGCACCCGTTGCTAGGTTAGAAGCTATTAGATTGCTTCTTGCTTTTGCATGTCTTATCGATTTTAAGCTCTATCAAATGGATGTCAAAAGTGTTTTTCTTAATGGTTTAATTCAAGAAGAAGTTTATGTAGATCAACCACCTGATTTTGAAAACTTTGAAAAACCAAATTTTGTTTTTAAACTTAAAAAGGCTCTCTATGGTTTGAAACAAGCTCCAAGAGCTTGGTATGAGAGACTTAACAAATTTCTTTTGCAAAAAGATTTTCAAAGAGGAAAGGTTGACACTACTCTTTTCATTAAAAATAAAAAGCATGATATTTTGATTGTACAAGTATATGTTGATGACGTTATTTTTGGAGCCACTAATGAACCTATGTGCAAGGAATTCTCTAAGCAAATGCAAGGTGAATTCGAGATGTCTGTGATGGGTGAACTCACTTTCTTCTTGGGGCTACAAATCAAACAAGTGCCTAGTGGAACTTTCATCAACGAAGCCAAGTATTGCAAATAACTACTCAAAAGATTTGGCATGGACAAGGCAAAAGAGGCTTCCACACCAATGGGCACATCCTCCTATCTTGACAAAGATGAACATGGTAATCAGGTAGATGTAACTAAGTATAGATGTATAATTGGCTCTCTACTTTATCTTACCGCTACTAGACCAAATACTATATGTAGTGTATGCATGTGTGCCCATTGTAACAGCCTGATTTTCATTATACTGTTTAATCAATTAAAATATAAGTAATTATATTTTAATATGAAAGTAGAAAATATTTTGTTTTAATAAAATAAAATCATATTCCTAATCCACCTTATCATATGAAGTCACAGTAAAATTTTTGGTTGAAAATTCAGACGAAAGTCGGTCTGCGTTTTCACTGCCAGTATAAGTTTACCGAGCAGAAAACCTAATTTTGACCCGTGAACGAGACGGTTAGTGTTTTTATCATGTTTCCTTCAACTTTGGTTATTTTAAAAATTTTCGTTCAAAAATAAAATAAAATAAAATATTTTATTCGGGTGAACACGTCGGGAATATACGATCGGAATCAGATGGCAAGGTACGAAATGGAGCAGACTAGGGGACACAAAAGAGATGAGGTGACTTGTTAGGGAAAGGAGACATGATTGTAGAAGCTTTATGTCACATCCATAAAAGTACCATCATTACTTTTTTTTTTTCAAAATTTACTATTTTATAATCAATTAAGTCATTCCTTTCAACTTTTACCAACCAAACATGACATAACTCAAAACTTGGCCTCCAAGCACTCATTTCTCTCCCTCAAAACCGTGGCCCTCTCTCTCTCCCTATATATCACACTTTCATTTTCTTCAACTCACTTTTTCTTCTCCAAAAACAATATTTCTTCATCTTCTTCCTTTCTCTTCAAACTTCATACTCATAAAGCTTGCATTTTTATTCATCTTTTCAACTCAAGTTCTTCACAAAAGTTGATCCTTGTATCAAGGGTAATACTCTTATGTCAATCTTTTTGCAAGTTTCTTCTTTTACCTTATGGTTTACTCTACTTTTTCTTTAAGTGTTTTTAATGGGTTTTCAACTTCTAAAATCTCTAGAAAATTGTAGAAAAATAATTTTGAGTTGAAACCACTTTATATAGTCTTGTATTAACTTATATTTTCACATACTAAGAGTTTGTATAAAACAAAAATTTCTACCTCTTATTTCCAAGGATGGCCGAAACCTATACATGGTGGCCTAGGAAGTTTTGTTTCAACTTTTTGAAAGATGATCATGTATTTGAGCTTCTAGATCCCTATTGATCTTAAATCTAAAGTCTTGAAAGGTTTGAAAATCTCTAGCTTATTTATCCAAGGATGGCCAAACCTATATGGTTTTGGACCTAGGATGCTTGAGTTCAACTTTCTAACTATGATCATGGATTTAGACCTCTTAATACTTTGTGATGCCAAACCTAAGAGTTTTCATCAAACAAAAGGCTTTTCCTCATTCTCCTAGGCTAGGCCAAATTCAATGTTTTGGAGCTAGGATGTTTGAGTTTTCATTTTCCAAAATAATCATGGACTTGAAGATCCTTAAGACATTAGGATGCTAAGTCTAAAAGATTGGAAAGTTTAGAGATGTCTAACCTAGTTATCTTATGATGGCTGAACCTATGAGGTTTATGGACCTAGGATATTTTGTTTTATTTTATTTTCAATATGATCATGGATTTAAGCTCCTAAATACATTGGGATGCAAAATCTAAGAGATTGGAAGGTTTAAAGTTTTCTAACCTATTTTACTATACAAGGCCGAAACCTAACCTAAGAGTGTGGATGATTTTATTCAATATTTTCAAGTTATAACAAATTATCTAAGTCACCTAGAACCTAAGAGTTAAGTATCTAAAATCTTAGAGTGTGAAATGAAACCTAACTCTCATTAGATTTAAATGGCCGAACCTACATAATGAGAACATAGATGAGTTTATTTGATTTAGTTGTTTTTATGTTGTTTGGTTGAAGGTGGTGTTAACACCTCGTGGTCGAATAACGAGGAGCTGGGAATTCGAGCTTTCGGTGATAACTCAGGTGGGGGAAAGAATCAACCTATCGTCAGAATCGATAAGTAGTAGATTATGTAGTAATTATGTAGGGCGACCTAAACCTTACTAGAATTCGAATAATCGACAAGACCAGAATCGCTTTAAATTGCTTTTATAAAACATCCATGGTGATTCGAGGATTGTAGGTTGATCGATATTAGGTTGATGTTTATACTGTTGATGGTTGATTTGAGTTTTATTACCTTTATTGAACTGATTTAGTGCTATGTTGATGTTTTGAAATATCTTTGATTGACTTGATGTTATGCATGATATGTGTGGTATTTACTTTATGCTTAGTGGATTAAGAGAAAATATATATGTGGTATAAGAGATGAGTTGTTTTGGGCGTGAGGATCATGATGATTTTTAGAGGTGCCTAACCTACATGAAATATGTTAAAGAGGTGTTGTGACATAGAGCATGTGTTGAGGTCTTGATGAGAGGTTAAGGCACTAGGTTATGACCATAGGAGTCTGCGAGGTTCATAATTTGTGTTGTTTCTATAACCGTATATGGGACACATACAAGACCCGAAGTCCTTGTGGGACCGTCCAAAGGGTAAACTTAACTTGTGTAGCTACGAGTGTCATTGCTTTGCATGAGCACCTCTGGGAGTGGACGAGGTGTGCACCGGGATCATCGTCCAGTTGTAGTGTCACGCTTTGCATGAGCATTTTTACCATGGTGAAGGTGTGCACCAGGATAATCGTGCAGCTATAGTGTCATTGCTTTGCATGAGCACCCACGGTCCGGGGTGTGCACCGGGTTTAATGTGCAGCTATAGTGTCATTGCTTTGCATGAGCATTCTCACCATGACCAAGGATGTGCATCGGGAATGGGACGTGTCGCTTGGACTACTGACCGATAACCATAACTATGATAGGGAAACCATAGCCATTTTCAGTATCAAGTTTTAGTTGCAGGAGTGAGGGTAGGATGGATATAAGAATTTTATGGAAGATGGATGACTTGACTGATGTTGTGTCTGTGATAATTACTGTATAGTTTACTATGACACTTTTCCGCTTTTGATGACAGAACTGTTTCTTATCCCATGTATATTTCTATATGTTGTATTTTGTCTCCTTGTGGAACCATACGAGAAGACCCTGTGGATGAACGTAACCAGGAGGAGTTGGATGGAACTCCCTACGAACCAGATGCCGGAGGACGAGCTGTGACCCATGATGATTAGGGTCTAGTTAGTTATGGCCAGTGCGTCTGTGTCATGAAGCCTTATCTTTCCGCTTATGTTTTGTATAACTATGCACCAGTTCGGGATCCTATTGATGTGATACCCTGAAACAGTGTTTTGATAACTCTAATACTTTAAGTACTTTTAATATATTTATGTTTTCATATTCTGTTCTATATGAATCTATTTGCTTAAGAAATTAAGTTTCAATTTTTACGAAATTTTCACGTTAAGCGTGCGATTAAGTAATTAAATAATGAGGTTTTAAACTAAATGACATAAAGGGACACAACGGGGTGTCTCACCCATTATCAATCAAGTCCTAAAGAATCTCACCTAACTGCCGAAAAAATAATAATGAAATATTTGTTAGGTACAACTAATGTAGGACTTTGGTATCCTAAAGGATCAAGTTGCAGTCTAGTTGGATATTCGGATTCGGATTTTGCTGGATTCAAACTTGATAGGAAGAGTACTAGTGGCACATGTCATATTTTTGGTAATTGCTTAATTTCATGGTTTAGTAAAAAGCAAGTTAGTGTTACTTTATCAACCGTCGAAGCAGAATACGTTGTGGCCGGTAGTTGTTGTGCCCAAATTCTTTGGATGAAACAACAATTGTTAGACTATGGAATAGGATTGGACCAAGTTCCAATTAGATGTGATAATATAAGTGCCATCAATCTATCCAAGAATACTATCCAACACTCTAGGACTAAACATATTGAGATAAGGCACCATTTCTTAAGAGATCATGTTCAAAAAGGAGATATTGTTACAGACTTTGTAGAATCAAATAAACAATTAGCCGATATCTTTACCAAACCTTTGCCTAGAGAAAACTTCTTTTATATAAGAAGAGAAATAAGGATCATAGATGAAACATGTATTGATTGATCTTATATGCTATGATTGTTTGGATGCATGTTTGTTTAATTCATATCTTGTATATATTGATCTTTAATCTTATATGAATGCATGGATGAGCAATACATATGAATATAGTAATCCAAACAGTAGATCATGTGTCTTTATATATGCATGAAACATTGGTATGCAAATTAAAGATGATGATGAGAAATGAGTTTCTAGATTAAAAGGTTATTGCAATTCACATGAAATGCAATTGGTATTTTTCTTTGATATATCCTGGACCTCTGTAATATTACTATATGACCTTGTGTGATGTTACTTTTATGACTCATGTTTTATACATGTCAAATGACTATAATTGGTGTATACCGACAGAGGATGAGTTTATGTGTGTACATTATACTTTGATAGACTTATATGTGTATACGAACTTGACTCTGATACACTAGACTATGCTATTATGGATGTTAGCATGCATGCTTTGAACTTACTTGATATATTTTTTGATTGTGCATGTATGACATCTATTACATATATATTTTTTAATATTGTGTCTTTTCTCTTCACATATACTGTGCTTTTTGATAATGCCAAAGGGGGATAAAAGGTGTGCTTTTGTGTTTATTTTGCAGGACTAACTAAGTCTACTCACATGGGAGTTCAGCAAAATAATGATACACCTTATTCACAAGTCATCAAAACCATATGATACAAAAGCAAAGCAAGATTCAAGTTTCATCAAACGATCAAAGAGTTCTCTTCATATCAAAAGACTTGTCATCATTAAAAAGGGGGAGATTGTATATGATGAGATACAAGTCTCAAGTGTGCACCCGTGAAGAATATCTCAAGAATGAAGATATGAAATGTGTTTTGATGATGATCATTTTGATTGAAAATGTTGTAATTGTTTTGATGTTTTATGTTTCCTTTTCTAGGGTTTTGATGTAAATCATAAGTAACTTAGTTTGATTAGATGGCTTAACAATACTAAGAAGATAATAATGCTAAACCTAAAATAGAAATCAATTAGAGCTATTATCAAATGCCAAATGTTGAAAAATGTTTTTAAGGTGTAAGTAATCCCATTCTGTTAAGTTTGTTTGGTTCTATTACAGGGAGTATTCGAATACCTTGTATGAGTATTCGAATACTCACCCTAAAATTCAGCAAAACTTCAGTTTTTCAGCTCCAATTGAAGTCTAAATAAAGGGTATGTGTTTAATAGTTTTCGCAACCAAATCAAATGAAAAAAATATACTTTTATAATGCCAAAATAGCAAGCCATCTACTCAACCTTTGGTACAAGTGATCTAGAAGCTTACAAGCTTTGATGCACAAGTGTTTGTGCTAGGATTTTCTCTTCTACTCCATTTGTTTTCTGAGTTTTGTATTGGGAGTGTGGATCCCAAGGTTCTCAAGGGTGAGGTATCTCTTGAGGGGCATAAACCTTTGTTTGTGAGGTATCCTTCAAAGTGGCCATTGGAGAAAAATCTTTGTTGGTGAGGTATCCTTCAAAGTAAGGATGAGGCATCCCTTTTTTGGCAAGAGTGTGGTATCTCTTGTGGTTATGGTTGGTGTGGTATCCAACAAGGTGCAAGAGTGTGGTATCTCTTGTGTGTTAGTTGTTGGTGAGGTATCCAACAAGTTTTCAAGAGTGATGTATCTATTGAGAGTGTGGTTCTAGTGGGTGAGGTATCCTACTAGAGGATAGCGACTTTTGTAAGGAGTGTGGTATCTCTTGTACAAACTTTGTCATAGTGAATTTCTCCAAGAGGATTCTTGGGGACTGGACGTAGGCCACTCATGTTGTGGGTTGATGAGTGTGATTACACCTCATATTTCTTTATCATATTGCATGCATTTTCATGTAGTTTAGGCATTTTTAATTTGATTTTTGTTAGTTTTTACCTTGGAACGGGTAAGGTGGTTTTGTGGTGTTTGTGTGCAGGAATTGAGGATTAAAATGTTCAAGATCAACCATGATGGAGCTTGCATGAAGATGGAGCTTGAAAAGTAAGAAAAATGAGCCAAACAGAGCCCATCACGGACTAGCCGTGACAGCCATCACGGCCATGATCGAGCAAGGCTGAAAATAAAAGTACACAAAAGTCAGAACCTGTCATGGCCAGGCCGTGATGGCCATTACGGCCGTGATAGGCCATCAGTGCCAAGTTTTTCAAGTAAGAATTCATCACGGCCTGGCCGTGACAGCCATCACGATCGTGACGCGCAATATCTGGATTTTTAAAAGCTAATTTGATCTGATTTTGTAATTGCTTGGGATGCAAGTTACCCTACCTTATAAATAGGACCTAGAGGCTCGAAAATAGGATCACTTTTTGGGCTGCTACCTTAGGCAAAGTTAGGATTTCTCTTCTTCTTCTTCTTCTCTTCTCTTAGGTTTTTTTCCTTTATGCTTTTGTTAATCAAGCTTGCTATGAACATGGCAATGCTTGAGTAGTAGTCTTATTTCTAGGAACTGGGGATATACCCAAGATTTGTTTATGGTGACGAATTGACGTTTGGTCTCTTGTTAATTTCGATTTTGCTTTCGATTTGATTCTTATTGCTTTAATTGCTCGTAAATTCGGTGGCCACTTATTTACTTGTCGTAGATACTATAAGGAGGAACCTAGCGGTGAACTTAGGTATCGGATCTATAGGAATCAAACTTAGGACTTAAATCACAAGAGTTAGAAGCGGTCCTTCGAGGGTTCACGAATTGTCACAGAACTTAAAGGGTTCAATTTAAATTCAATTACCACGAGAGTAGGGGTTGGTTTAATTGGACACGGTTTTTGTAACCCGAGAGGGAGCATTAACTTACTAAGGATAAATTCGCCCTTCAAAGCAATTTTGATAATTAACAAGGGGTAGTCAATTTGGTAACATGAACAATCTTGTTGGTAACCCAATTCCTAGGAATCTCTTTTGATTTGAAAAACCGCTAATTGATTTACTTTCCTATTTTAATTGATTGCGTTCTTAAATATCTGATTTTCTAGTTAATTCTTATTATGAAAATCAAATCTTTTCAAAATCCTCTTTTTATATAGTACAGTTTAAGTGATTTAATAATTAATTGTTATTTGAGATCACGGTCTCTGTGGGATCGATCTTTTTATAACTTGACGACGAATCCAGTACACTTTCCAGAGTCCCACCAAGTTTTTGGCGCCGTTGCCGGGGACTGTGCTTTCTTGAATCTCAATTTAAATTTCAAATTGATTTTTCTGGACCTTTTTTATTATTATTTTAAATTTTCTCTTTTTTCATTTATCTCTTTTTCTTTTTTTTCTAGTATCCATCTCTCTTTACAGGTATTTTTATGCGAAGATCCCGAAGTCTTGGAAATCTCATTGAAGTTGACCCCGAGATCGAAAGGACCTTTCATAGACGTGGGAGACTACAAAGACAAATAGAGAGGGAGAGGTTGATTCCCATTCCACTCATGGCGAATCTACCGGATACCAAACCACTGAAGGACTACGCAGCCCCAAATGCTAGGGGTTTGCGAACTGGGATTGCCATGCCAGAAATTGAGGCGGAGAACTACACCATCCCGCCTATGTTAATTAGCATGATTAGGCAACATCAATTTGGAGGATTACCCTCGGAGGACCCGACTGATCATGTGGAGACATTCTTGGAGTTCACCGATGCAATAAGAATTCATGGTGCCCCGATTGATGCTATTCGCCTGAGGTTGTTCCCCTCCTCTCTGACTGGAAAGACAAAAGCTTGGTTGAAGCAAGTTCCCGCTAATACCTTGTCAACTTGGGACAAACTGGAGCAGGCATTCCTGGAAAAATTCTTCCCTCCATCCAAGACTGCTTACCTACGAACTCAGATCACCGACTTCTTCCAAAAGGACGGATAATGCTTATCCTAAGCTTGGGATCGTTACAAAGGATTGCTAGAGTCTTGACCACATCATAGACTCGAGAGGTGGTTGTTAGTGCATACCTTCTGCAACGGATTGGATTACTCTTCGAAGGTGTCACTTGACTCCGCAGCTGGAGGAACGTTTATAAATAGACCTCTGACTGAAGCATTCAATATCATTGAAAACGTAGCCACCAACTATCACCAATGGGGTTCGGAAAGAGGTAATAACCCGAAAAATATTTCGGGGGGTAAGTTTGAAATGAATAGCACTGATCTAATTATATATAAAATTGACTCATTGAATAAACACTTTGATAAGATTGAAAAGACTAATGTGAGTTCAATAGGTGCTACTAATGTTGTTTCTGAGATTTGTGGAATGCTGGGACATGATATAATGGAGTGCCCACATGGTATTGCCCCTGGATCCGGTGCTTCGGGGGAACAAGTGAACTCTTGTCACAATTTCTATGACACGAACCCGAAGTTGCCAAACTATGTTCCCCCAAATTCTTACAACCAAGGAAGGAATAATAGCCCTTATCTCTCCTATGGGAAATACAACAACACGTTGAACCACGAATTCCAGGAAGGCCAAGGTAATAGGAAACCCGCATCGGGATATCCTCAGGTACAAAAGTCTAAACTTGAGTCTCTTTTGGAAAATTTTGTTGAAACTCAAACAAAGCAAAATGAAGAGTTTAGGCAACAAGGTAGGGTAGTCAATGAGGCAATAAAAGAGTTAACATCTAAGGTAGATAACTTAGCCATCCATAATAATATGTTAGAAACTCAGATTGCCCAACAAGCTAGTACATATTCTAGAACTAAGGGTACATTCCCAGGACAACCCGAAGTTAATACCAATGAGTACTGTAATGCTATATACTTTAGGGATGATAAGCTTGGGGTAGTTGAAAAGAACATGGAATGTGAGGAGGACATGAGTGAACATGAAGAGACAGAGCCAAAGTATGTCCCTCCACCACCTTACCAACCCCCAATACCTTTCCCACAAAGGTTGGTCAAGAAAATGCAAGTAGAAAAAGAAACTAAGAGCTTAATTGAGGAGCGTAATGCCGTGATAAAAACTAATATGCCTCCTAAACTAAAAGATCCAGGAAGTTTCTCTATTTCTTGCTCAATTGGAGAATTAAAAATAGACCAAGCCTTATGTGACTTAGGGGCTAGTGCGAGTTTGATGCAGCTTACTATCTTTGAGAGGTTAGGAACCAAGGAATTGAGTCCATCCAAGTCCTCTTTACAATTTGCGAATGGATCAACTAAAACTCCTCTAGGCATACTAGAGAATGTTCCCATAAAGGTAGGGAAATTTTTCATTCCTACCGATTTCATGGTGTTGGACATGAACGGAAATTCTAAATTCCCTATCATTCTTGGAAGGCCATTCTTGGCCACAGCTGGAGCGATAATAGATGTAAAAAAATGGTAAGCTCTCCTTGAATGTAGAGGAAGGTAGGGTGGATTTTGATTTGACTAACTCATGTAACAACCCTCCTTTTGAGAGTCATGTGTGCAGGATTGAGATAATGCCCCCAAAGGTGAAGGAAGAGCTTAACATGGAAGCAACTCCCAAACTTTGCATGACAAATGATGCACCAAATAAAGATGAACCAGGAGTTGCTCAACATGTGGAGTTAAAACTTCCCCCGGAAGGAAGTAAGGCCATGAAACTCAGTGAAAAGAGCAAAGCGAAAGCGCAATTGGCCATACAAACAAAATAGGCTCTTTGAAGGACTTCCATGGAAGAGAGTTGTTCTTTCACACCCAAGCCCAGCTGATCCCGGTTGATCCAAGGGAGTATGGTCAAGCTTAAGACCGTAAATAAGCTCTTCTTGGGAGGCAACCCAAGATTTCTTTCCCTTTTCAATTTGTTTTTGAATTTTGTCTTTGAATAATTTGAGAAGATTAAGAGAAGAAATATCACTAATTGATGGTTTTGCCAAATATTTTCAGGTTATGCAGGCAGGAAGAGCAAAAAGGCATGGAAAAATAAAGTCAGAATTGATCACGCCCAGGCCGTGATGGGGGTCACGGTCGTGATTAGCCAATAGCTGAAGATCAAAAAGGAACACGGCCCAGCCGTGACATCCCTTACGGGCGTGATGAGGAGGACCCAGAAGATCAGAATGTATCATGGCCTAGTCGTGATGGAATTCATGGCCGTGAGAGGCCAGCTCCTACAGACCCGAACTGATCACGGCCTGCCCGTGATGAACATCACGGCCGCGACACATCTTCCAGTAGCTCTTTGACTGGAATTTGAGCTAGCACCCTCCACCACCTCGGTGAGTTGTTCCATTTTTCTCCTCTCTCCAACTTGACTATTTACATTGGGGACAATGTAAGTTTTTAAGCTTGGGGTAAGGGTATTTTTACATTTTTTGCATTTTTGCATTTTTCATGTTGCATTCATATAGGCATAATTTTGAATAATCACATGATTAGATTGCCCCTTGCTTAGAGTCTACATCCAATTGTGAGAACCTTGCGCCAAATGAATTGAGACAGTGATATTTTTGAACCCAATTTTTGTATTCTTATGATAGGCTAAAAATAAAAATGCTTGAGATGATCTTTTGATAGTTGATAATTAGCATGTGGTTCCTTAGATTTGTGTTTCTCATTGATTTTAAACTACTAAATGTGAGATTTTTGAGCCAAAAAGGGGTATTCACTAAATCTACCACATTCTTTGTGATTGAGTGTTTTATTCCTCTTGGATTGTGTTCTCTAGAACTTGACTTGAAACCATTTTGAAACTTAAAAATTTTTGAAAACATATTTGAAAATGATTGAGGCACTAGGTATTTTTCCGACCTTCTGAGCTTTGACTGATTAAATGCTACCCCTTAGTTGCCCAGTTTTGAGCCGAAAAGAATAAAATACTTTTCTTGGTACCTTGATTTATTTTGATGAATGATGCTTGGTATGACACCTTTTAAAGTATTTCAAAAAGGGCAAAAAGGTTGTTTGAAAAATAAAATTGCGGGATGAAAAAAAAAGGGGGTTAGAAAAATATTTCTCTTAAGTTGGAAGTCTCCCCCTCTCCAAATAAAAAAAATAAATAATAAAAAAATACACAAAAAAATGGAGAAGGGGGTGAGAAAAAGAAAGTAGAAATAAAATAAAAAAATAAAATAAAATGGAAGAAAGAAATAAAGGTGGAAGAGTGAACTAAAGCTCAAAAAGGTATTTTAGAAGGCTGTCATGCTTTGCATTGTTTGATATTTTGTTTAGCCTTATTCAATTTTCCTTTTCTTGATTTCCCCACCTAACAATTAATCCCATGGCCCCATTACAACCAAAATAAAAGACCTCTTGATTCTTATTTGTTTTCATTAATAAAGTAAAGATTTGGTTAATAGCCAAGCTTATGGTAAGGTACCTTCCTTGAGGAAATTGAGCGAATTGTCATATACCCTTAAACATATGAGTGAGGTGAGAAGAGTGCCCTAATTAGTGAGAGATGTGAATTTAAGGAACCTAAGCTTCTAATTGGACTTAAAATTGATTGTCTCTTGGTTTCTTATTGAATATGCCTGTTACTTGGATTTATTACTCGGGTTCTTGGTTCACTGTCCACGCTCTGATTATTTATCTTGTCTGGCCTTGGTTATTGCTTGAGGACAAGCAAAATATTAAGCTTGGGGTAGTTTTATGAGTGTGATTACACCTCATACTTCTTTATCATATTGCATGCATTTTCATGTAGTTCAGGCATTTTTAATTTGATTTTTGTTAGTTTTTACCTTGGAACGGGTAAGGCGGTTTTGTGGTGTTTGTGTGCAGGAATTGAGAATTAAAATGTTCAAGATCAACCATGATGGATCTTGCATGAAGATGGATCTTGAAAAGTAAGAAAAATGAGCCAAACAGAGCCCATCACAGCCTAGCCGTGACAGCCATCACGGCCATGATCGAGCAAGGCTGAAAATAAAAGTACACAAAAGTCAGAACCTGTCATGGACAGGCCGTGATGGCCATCACAGCCATGATGGCCATCAGGGCCAGGCCGTGATGGCCATCACGGCCGTGATAGGCCATCAGTGCCAAGTTTTTCAAGTCAGAATTCATCACGACCTGACCGTGACAGCTATCACGGCCGTGACGCGCAATATCTGGAATTTTAAAAGATAATTTGATCTGATTTTGTAATTGCTTGGGATGCAAGTTACCCTACCTTATAAATAGGACCTAGAGGCTCGAAAATAGGATCACTTTTTGGGCTGCTACCTTAGGCAAAGTTAGGATTTCTCTTCTTCTTCTTCTCTTCTCTTAGGTTTTTTTCTTTTATGCTTTTGTTAATCAAGCTTGCTATGAACATGGCAATGCTTGAGTAGTAGTCTTATTTCTAGGAATTGGGGATATGACCAAGATTTGTTTATGGTGATGAATTGACCTTTGGTCTCTTGTTAATTTCGATTTTGCTTTCGATTTGATTCTTATTGCTTTAATTACTCGTAAATTCGGTGGCCACTTATTTGCTTGTCGTAGATACTCTAAGGAGGAACCTAGCGGTGAACTTAGGTATCGGATCTATAGGAATCAAACTTAATACTTAAATCACGAGAGTTAGAAGCGGTCCTTCGAGGGTTCACGAATTGTCACAGAACTTAAAGGGTTCAATTTAAATTCAATTACCACGAGAGTAGGGGTTGGTTTAATTGGGCATGGTTTTTGTAACCCGAGAGGGAGCATTAACTTATTAAGGATAAATTCGGCTTCAAATCAATTTTGATAATTAACAAGGGGTAGTCAATTTGGTAACATGAACAATCTTGTTGGTAACCCAATTCCTAGTAATATCTTTTGATTTGAAAACCCCCTAATTGATTTACTTTCCCATTTTAATTGATTGCGTTCTTAAATATTTGATTTTCGTATTCTTATTACGAAAATCAAATCTTTTCCAAATCCTTTTTTTATATAGTCCAGTTTAACTGATTTAATAATTAATTGTTATTTGAGATCACGGTCTTTGTGGGATCGATCTTTTTATTACTCGACGACGAATCCGGTAGACTTGCCGGTGTCCCACCATGGGCCGAACCAGTAAAATACTTGTGTCACTTTCTCTATCCCTACTCTCTTTACTTTCTTGCAATCGTTATTATCGTATGAATGCTTATTAAAAGTCTTTTCTTATAGACAACATGAAAACTATCAAGGCCCTCGTACTAAACTTTTTAAAACATACATCCTCAAACACAAACCTAAGCTGGTCGTTCTACAAGACACTCACTAATAAGACCCCGTGATCATCTCTATGATCACACCTCTTCCCGCAATCCGGACTTAAGTCTCCAAGTGACTTAAGGAACTCCTCTGCAACATCTGTACTAGTGTACCAAGGTACAACATCAAGACAGAAGAACAAGTATATGCAAGGGTGAGAACCAATATATGGATTTTAAAACGATAACTACATGCGCGACACACAAACATCATATAACATGTATAGTTATAACAACATCAATGTTCAGAAATAAACAAATAGTTTATCAAAGGGTTTCATACCCAACAGTCATCGTCATTTTTAAAAACAAATGACACTTCAATATTCACCATCTAAACTTTTAAACTTAATCTCCGGAGATATCCCAACGTTGTATCAATAACATCAATTATTTGTCCCGTTAAGGTTCCGAGTTCCAACTATTTAAGTAAGTAACTCGGTAGGATACGAGCTCCAACCATCATTGTACGTAGTTCACAAGACCATCCAACGATAATCGTACTTAACTTGGCCTATAAAATATCACTAATATCCGAGCTCCAGAAATAGTCGTAAGTAGCCCAACCTTTATTAGACCCCCCTTTTATTCCACCCAAAGGTGAAATGTACACCATAACATGAATACCTGCCAGGGTATCATGCATAAAACCTTTAGGCACGTCTGCCGCATAATGCATGTAAAACATTGTGTTCACGTTATTTTCTTTGTGTTCATTCTTTCCTTGTCGAAGCTCAAACGCTCACAACCAACAAAATTTTTAAATTCGTCTTTTGCCATTAACAAAAGGACTCCAAGCCCAAAAGTGCAAATCACAAAGTCTAGACCGATGCAACAGTCTTAGATTCGTAGATTTTAGCGCACAAAATCAAAACATCTTTTATAGTACACGTCATTCACCTTTAGGACATACTATCCACATCATAGAACACTAGAATCCCGACGTCTCGGCCACTAGGTCCTTATTTCGTCTTTAAAATCATTTTCGTTCTGTGAAACACAAATCCAAAGCAAAACATCACAACTTATCCATGTTGTTGGAAATAACATCATTGTACAAAACTAATTTGCAGAAAATCCCTTTTAAGTTGTAAAATCACCACATCTCTTAAAACTCATTTTCTTCCAAAAATCTTTGTTTTGAACCTTAGTTCCAATAAAAATGTTGATTTGAGACTAACTCTCGGTTCTGGTAAATATTGCTGTTTAAAAATGCTTTCCGTAAATATTTTCGAAATTAACCGTCGTTTGGCATTTTAAAACGTTTTAAGTTTAAATTTGACTTTTCTAGTAAATTAATTTTGTCAACACCATAATAAAACCATTTTTGAAACTTATTTTCTTATAATCATGTTTTCTAATATTTGGTAATTTCTTGCATAAAAATTAGCAGTACTAAAATATTTTCACGGTTACGCCCTCACTATGACTCATAAAACACTCTTACGCCGTTAAGTCATTAAAATAATAGTAATTTTAACTATTCTACATTTTTAACCAATCAAAACATTAAGTAATATACATTACTATATTCCATCAACTAAAATTCGATATTTCTTAAAAAGCTTATTAACGCTTTTATCTTCTTAATTAATTGAGCACTGACCACTGTTAGGATTCTCAATTAACAACCAACATACATAACATTTCCACATCCACAATGTAGCATATAAAATAGTTTATAACACGAATTAAATGCTATAACACATAATTACATATAAACAATTAAAAGCAGATAATAACAGCAAATAAATTAACTACGCAAGATAATTTAAAAATATCACAAACACACTCAAATAACTTATACAGACCACAACTAATAGCATATAGCTATCGAAAAAATCCTTCAGGTACTCCCCTTACCTCTTGGGGATTTTTCTTTCGGAATTAAAATTCCGTCAAACGTCCGGTTTCCGTAAACTCGTACACGATTCACACAAAATCACCCTTCAATAGACCACAACCAAATCATTAATCAACAAACAATTATATGTACCTAACCTCACATGAAGGTTTCGGTCATGCCTAATAAAAATGGTTAGGAATTTCTAAAATTCACATGCTTTTAGATTTGTGATCCTTAAGTATTAGA
Organism: Sophora flavescens; assembly: GCA_030762895.1. NCBI lineage: Eukaryota > Viridiplantae > Streptophyta > Magnoliopsida > Fabales > Fabaceae > Sophora > Sophora flavescens. The sequence continues at coordinate 146,185,885 of CM061064.1, forward strand.
GATGACATAATCAATGATCATGGCTTGAAATTGAAACAAAATCCTCTAACACCAAGGTTAGGGTGTGTTCGGCCTTAGGTCATAAAATAGGTTAGAGGTTTTCAAAATATCCAAGCTTCTAAATTTAATGACAATAGGTATTGAATAGATAAAATCAAGTATCACATGATGTAAAATGAAACAAAATCATCCAAGCTCCCAAGAACTTGAATTCGACCTTCATCAAATAATTTGGCTAGGGATGCAAAAATTATACAAACTATTAGATTAATAATCTTAGAGTAGTATAGAGTTAAAAAAAACAATGATCATAAGTCAAGAACTTGAAGAAAATCCATCTAACTCACATGAGTTAGGTTTCAGTCTTGACACAAAAATTGGCCTAGAAATTGATTTGAGTTTTCAATCTGGATTCAATAAGACTAGGTACTATAGATAGATGATAACAAGTGTTATATGAAACAACAATAAAATCAAAACCCATTTTCCCCAAATTTTTGGAGTTTCGGCCCACTCTAGAAATATAGGAAGGAAATTTTGTTTTTATTCATGCTCTTGAATGATAAATATAGGGATGATTACAAGATCATAGAAATTGGTTTCATGATAATAGGATTTTTCTATGATTTTCTAGAGATTTTCAAACTTCTAGATCTAAGAATAGAAAATGATGATCGTGGCCTTGAATCATAAAAATGAATGAAGAACCTATAGCTTATTGATGATGGGGAGTAAGGTATACCTCTTGGAATTTGAAAATGAGCAAAGTATCTACTAGTTGCTTCACACTTTTTGGCTATGGAAACTTAAGAGTTTTTGAGAGAAAAATGCAAGGAAGAAGATGAAGTTTGATGGAATGAGAGTGAGAGGCCTCATTTCATGATTTGGGCTGTGGGAATAGAGGGTTAAAGGGTCCAAATGATGTTAATTTAAGGATAAAGAAGTAATTTCACTTAGGGTCAATTTTGGCATTTAAAACCAACTTAAGGGCATAATAGTCATTACACTTCTAATGTCATCATGACAAACATGTGGTGAGGATTGGTTGGAAGTGTGTCTGATTTTTTACCACAAAAACAAGAGGAAGAAGTCAATTTGAACTTGTCTTGCCTTAACCATGGTTAATGTTTAACTAGGATACGTTAGGTTAGGGGTATTTTGGTCTTTTCACACATAAATCTATCATCACATGACTTAGATGCTAGGTGAGTCATCCCTATGACTCACCACCCTAGGTGACAATATGTCTCCTCATCCGATGTCGGGTTTTGTCTCTGCACGTCCGTTCTCGACTCCGTCGATTACCCGATTTAGATTTTAGGCCCGAATCAAGTATAATAACCTATTTATTTTGAAAATTTTCAAAATAACCTATATCGTTGGAAATCGATGAAAACCCTAATGGTTTCATTCACGAGTCAAAATTAGGGTTTCTTATCAATAAAATCTTACTGTCAGTGAAAACGCAGACCTGGTTCCTTCTTAATTTTCAACCCAAAAATTAACCGTAACACTCTACCATAAAGTAGAGTATAAATATGACTTTGGTTTATCCAAAATCATTTTCTAAGTTTCAGATAAAAATATAAACGTTTATTTATATTAATACTGATCTTAGAAAGTAGAAAAATCGGGGTGTTACAATCCTAGCCTTATGTATTTTTCTCTACTCTTAAAATTATGTAGAAACTTCTCAATTTGTAGTAGCTCTGAAGTTTTCCCCACTACTTTATTTCTCTTTTCTTGCTTATTCTTCCTTTTAATGGGAAGTTTCTGAGCCTTTGGAGTGATATAATTTTATGATCTTTCTATCTTACGTCTTGAAGAAGAGGCTCGAGTTGAAGAATGAGGTGGAGTTGAAGTGGGCATTGAATAGGAATATGAGGATGAAGGATTAGGTTTACTAGGTCCTGTTTTCTTGACACGAGCCATTAAAGATTGAAGGAAAATGACAAAAAATGAGCTCTGCTAGGGTTTAGGTTCAAGAAGATGAAGAATTTTGGAGATTTGAAGTGTGAAACCTCATAGGAAAAAGTATTAAATGCATATTAAATACTTTTAAGATATTAAATGCATTTTTTTCTCAAATATAATACTGATTTTTACAATTAGGAAGATCTAAGAGGACTCGTGACCATGACAACATTGTTGTTATTATATTAGCCATTTATTTTTGCATGTACAATGATTACAAAATAGTATAAATTTAACATGGTGATTTTAAATTTTTAATTAATTTTAAATATTAATTACTATATTTATGTATTTGTTATCTATTATAAAAGAAGTATATATTATTATTTCCTATAATAACTATTGTGTATATATTCCTCATTAATTATAATCCAACCATGAATAATGAATTATTGAAAGATACATTCAAATATTATAATAAAATTTAATTTGTTATATATATTAACTAATATTTTAATTTTTTACATTTTAATTTTAGAAATAAATAATTTTGTATTTTTTTTATTATACCATAAGAGTAGAGTCCTTTCATACAAATTTATAATAAATTTCTTCTTATCTCAAATAATTGTCTTCAAATCACTCATTATATATAAGAGAAATAACTCTCCCAAGTGATAACAAAACATTCAAATTAAGGTTAAGATCAGTCTTATATTGCTGAGACATGGTGATGCTTTAGGTAGTAAAGCAGCCTATAAAGCTAGTTGATTTGAAAATCTTCTCTAATACCATTGTCAATGGTTGTCTAATAAAGTTGTCATTTCATTATCAATATTTCTTTGGTCCTCTCTTTCACATGGTCGTCGAAAACCTGGTGCCAAAATTGTTCTTAAAAGCACGAGAAAGTTACCGACAACAAATGTCTGTCAGAAATTACACAATTACCGACAGCTCTGCGGCCATCACATGTTGGTTTTCGTTTATAATCAATATTCTTGTAGTGCCAGGGATATAATGGGTATTACAATAATTAGAAAACAAAATGATACACATTCTCTTTCTTTCTCTCATGTTCCTGGTGCTGCACCACTCGGAGACTCCATTTCCAACATGCTCAAAAAGCCATTGCTCGTATCAACAACGAAAACTTTGGATGTTGTTCGGCCACCGTCATCGCCGCCCATAAATGGTGGCAGCTCATGTTTTTCTGGCAGTCCGATCACTTTTGCTTCAACAAGCTCAAAAAAGTTATCCGCCCATCAAGAACCATAATCAAAGACCTCGTCAACGCCCAACAAGTAGACGAGATCTTCATCATCGACATTTATTTATTTAAATATTATATAAACAGTCCTTATTCTGCATGTTTCCATCTTCCATGATTTTATGGATGATGTTAGCCAATGCCAATTTTGATGTCTGATCAATCTAATCAATTTGAGTCGATAAAAAGTACAAAATGGATGACAACCTATCAAACACATATCGTATCATGTTTATTTCATTCATTATGTTGTCTAAAACTTTGTGAAGAAATTGAACAACAAAGACACGCGTAAATAAGTTAAAACAGGTATGTACAACAATTAAAAATAACAAAATTCTTATTTTTTTATCAAGTAAATTGGCATGCAAAAGCATCAAAAAAGGAAGAGGAATCTCAACTAGGTTGGCACCCTAAGACCTACCAATCATCTGCAGCACACCAAAATAAATTATTAAAAAAGAAAATAAAGAATACAAAATAATCAAGGGGTGACATTAACCAAAACCCATGAAAAGAAACTAATTATGTCAATCTAAAATTAGGAAGACCAAACCTATTTCTGAAAAAATCTACACAAATAAAACTAGGTATAAGGTCCCACCAAGTGTTACTTGTGGAAGTGACAAAATTGTATAAATGCAAACAGATTCATTGATGTATTACATTAAATCTCCATATATTTTTTTTGCATTAGTTAATCATTATAGAAGAATAAAATTTGAACTTCCTAATTAATTTATTTTTGAAGTAATATTTTTATAATATTTATTTTATATATCCATCTCCCAACTTCTCTTACTAATCTTTCACATAATCATTTATAGCCAGATTCTCCTCAAGATTTAATTTACATCCTCTTGATGATTTTCCAAACATTGAAGTGTAAATACTTTTTAAAATTTCAATATACTAAATGGTTTTAAATATATTTTTTGATAAATTAAATTATTATATTAAGATGAGGAAAAGCTAAACATGAAGCACAATATGTGCCCACAAATAGCACAAATTAGTCCAAACATAATGGCTGCAACAAACAACAAGTGTAGCAACAAAAAGAAACATGAAAACACCTACCGACATAGGGTCTATCTGCTTTATTTCTAGTTTTCTATTTTCATTTTCTATTTTCAGAAATAATTAAAAAATTCCACCATGTTTTCATTATGTTTCCTATTTTCAAAAATTTGTAGAAGAAACACTAAAAAAGCTTTTTTCTATTTTTGCTGTTTTCTGTACAAATCTTTGAAAACAGTAAACAGAATGAAAACATGGTGACAATTTGTAATTATTTTTGAAAACAGGAAATGAAAACAAGAATCTTAAAGCAAAGCAAACAGGACCTAAGCTTCTTCTAAATACAAGACAAAAATCAAATAACACTTGCTAAGTGTGGAGTCAAATATATATCAACAACCTCCATAAATCTGCCAACCCAGAGGAGAAGCACCAGATTAAAAGAAAACCAATATCTTACTTGGAACTTTTCTATTAAAGGTGCTTATTAAAAGATTATAAAATTATTCGTTAGGATTTATTTAAATTTTTTTTTTAGTAAATTATTTAAAATGTTATGTTTAAAGTTATTAGGAGAATGTATTATTGGTGCCAATCTAACATTTGGAATTGGCCGAGTTCTATTATTGGTGCCAATATAGATACCTGATCATTTTCTAGTATTATTGGTCCTCTCAAGCACGGGATGTGATTCTCGCAGCTGTCATTCATGTCATATGGGCCATATGGACTTGCAGAAACATGCTTAGATTCGATAATCAGAAGATTCTTTTGCAATCAGCCCTTAACATGATAATTGCTAGTGTCTCTATATCAGTGAATAACAGCAATGGTCATGTCTCGGGTTTAATACAGGAGTTTATGATTTTAAAGGCCTCTGTTGTAACATCAAAGCCCGATAAAGCTCCCATCATCAAAGAAATCATTTGGGTTCCATCTCCTTGCTATTGGATCAAATGTAATACGGATGGGGAGGCAAGAGGTTATCCATGTATTTTCGGAGATAAGAGTGGAGCAACTCTGGGTTGTTTTGTGCTTAATCTTGGAATTACTTATGCTTTGCACGCAGAGATCATTGGTGCTATGGATGCTATTGAGCTGGCCTTTAAAAATGGTTGACTTAATTTTTGGTTAGAATGTGACTCCAAATTGGTCACCATTGCTTTCAAGAATATCATGATTGTTCCTTGGCAATTGAGAAATAGGTGGAAAAATTGTTAACAATTAACTAATAAAATGAGATTCATGAATTCTCATATTTTTCGCAAGGGCAACAACTGTACAGATAAATTGGCCTCTCATGGAATCTCTTTACAGGGTTTTCACTGGTGGAACACTATTCCTAATTTCATTAGTGATGATTTTTTAGGAATATAGTAGGTTTGCTGTAACATCCATGTTTTAAGACCTTAATTATGTACCTAATATGCATATTGCCTTACCATCCCACATTTCTAAACTTCATGACGTCTTTCATGTCTCTCGGTTGAGGAAGTATTACCCATATCCTTCACATGTACTTGAGCCTGAGTCTATACAACTCCGAGAGAATCTAGAGTATAAGGCTTTACCTAGTAGGACCGCTGATAGAAAGATTAAGGAGCTTCACGGTAAACATATTCCTTTGGTCAAGGTCATTTGGGATGAGACTACAGGTGATGCTACTTGAAGCGTGAGGCGGACATACATCAACAGTACCCGTATCTTTTCTGAGGTATGTAAATTCCGAGGACATAATTTCTTTTAAGGGGGGTAGTAATGTAACATCCAAGTTTTAAGACTTTAATTATGTACCTAATATGCATGTTTAAGTATATGGAACCTTGTTTGGAAAGTATGCGACCAGTCGACTTCGAATCGGACAAGAACATGAAATTAGGGTTTTGGACCAAGAAGGAACACTCGAGCATGCAGGGGGGCACGCTCTACCCCGTATGTACTTATAAAGCCTAAACATAAAAGAAAATATTTAAAAAGAATAAACACATGCATATCATTTATTTAAAATGAAAGCCAACGGGTAGAGAATACCACATTGTAAACAAAACATCATAACACAAATAAATAACTGAAAACAAAACCTAACCCCGATGTCACATTACAGAGCTGGTAACTAACAATCCGGAAACATCACGGATAAACAAAGTAAAAAAACTCTAAACTAAATCCTAAATACGAGCAAGCGGCTCCTTGGAGTCACTCCTCAAATGGTTGCCCACCATCCTCTACATAAAGACAAGGTACATACAAACAACAACAGAAAGATGGGGAGTAAGAAACATGTATTAAACATAATAGCAAAGGAAGCAGTTAGTAAGACGAACATGCATCATATAAATATAGCATATCAACATCATAACATTTCGACATATTAACATCATTCATAAACATGTATGCTATGCGATGCAGTGCTACTCCACTACTTCGTTATGCACTTGGATCCAATCTACCTCAAGAAGTCAACTTCAGAGTTACATACCCACATTGGCCAATAAGCACCATCACCGACAGTTCACCAAACAATGGGTGAACCCCTTAGATAGCCGACGCACCATACTCTAGGATGCGCCACCACGGGTGTACATGATTCATCTAAATCACCGCGGACAGCCAGATCTCCGTACTATAGGACGACCTCCCCTATACCCACTAACAACTCCGATACATGAATGTGTGAGGAACATCAACACACAAACAAAAAATGTCACCTCCGCTTGGGTCGCTTGGCTACCCAAGTTTTATCACCATCAACACCTCAACCCCTTGTCTATCGAGGCCACCTTAGCTACTAGGCTACTAGGTTCAATGTTATCTTTTAATTAGCACTCTACCAATAAGCACCAGAGCTCAACACCTTAACCAATAAGCATCAAGACCCCCTTGGCCATTCAGCTACAAAGGTACAACATTATCTTCACACTTGCATTTAGTTATACTTGTTAAGTCTTCATTGATTTATCTAACTTGTCATTATTGTATTTGGTGTCTTATTGTTATAGTTGGAACAATTAAGGTAAAACACCCCTGTTCTGCTTCTGCGTTTTTGTTCTGGACAGGTGAGCATGGCCGTGCTCACCCTTAGCATGGGCATACTGAACTTCAAGTTGAGCACGACCGTGCTTGTAACAGCATGGCTGTACTCTTCTGGGTAGAAAGGGTTTAGGAACCCTTACTATGTTTCCTAGATCATTCAAAGATCAAACCTATTGGCTTAAACTACATCACCAAGTTTCAGTTACATTATTCTTATTTAATTCCATTTCTTACTCTTATTGGGGATTTAACCCTTTGATCACAGCTTCGTTATAAAGTCCCTAATGAAGTTGACACAGGGAAACACAAGAAGGGGGTTGAATTGTGTTTCTTAACTGTTTTTCCAAAAAGCCTTTTCTTAAAACCTTTTTGCAAGCAAGACAAAATAAGTACATACAAACAAAATAACCTTTCTAAAGAGTTAACAAGCTCAGATCCAAAACCCCAAAGTTAGTATAAACAAAGACTGTAAAAGATAAGGGAAAGAAGATTCACACAAGAGATTTATCCTGGTTCACTCTCTTCCAACCAAGAGCTATGTCCAGTCCCTTCTACCTGAAGGTTTTCTCCACTATAATCCTATAGCTTTACAAGTATTCAACACCTCTTCAGTCTTACAAGTATTCTTTCTCTAACAAGCATCTTCAGGCTCTTACTCTCACAAAGAGATTTAAATTATGATCTTACAAGCTTTTTATATGTGAGAGTATGAAAGTTTAAGATCAGTTATGATTACAAATGAATTTGTTCAAGAGAACTTTGAGCAAAGTTTTGGCACTTTGAATATCAGAGTTTGGATCTATCTTCTTTATTGGGGTCGTCCAGTATTTATAGATAAAGTGCTTCTCTAACTTTATCTTCTTTAATGGTCTTCAACTTGTATTCGTTTAGACATAGCATTTAATGCTAGGATCCATTGAGACTTATAACTTGATATGTTTTCTGGAGAAGTGCTCTTGGTTATCAGAAATGAGCTCAAAGTACTACTATCATTTCTCTGTTGTACCAAAGGTTGCTTTCTGACTTTCGTTCTTCGTACTTGGTTTAACTTTACAACAATATAAGTTTCAGAGTACAAAGTTTTGTGTTTCCGATGGTACTATGTTTCTAATATCAAGAAACGAAGGTTAAACAATTCAAATAATGCAAGGAAGGAACACAAATTCCTTCTTATTAAATAACAATCATTTGAAATAAATTCACTTTGACTAGACGGGTTCAGTTTCAGTGACCTGTGGATGCGCAAATATTTGGACGTGCAATTTTAACTATGTATAGAAACAGGTTGGATTAATGATTCTGCGTCTAGATGACTTCTCGACTAGTTATAAGTTTTTGGACTTGCTTTTTTTTTTGTGAGTTATTAATTTGCTTCGTCTACTACTTATATTACACATAGACTTAGACACTCGTCTAGTGTTATTCAATTTAGTCTGTTTTTAGTACCTCGTCTAGCGATAACCTTATAGACTCAGAATTGTACCATCTTTTTGAAGGTGTTGAAATAATAGGCAGACGGCTCATCTAGCGAGTAAAGTTTTAGACCCGATACTATTTCTTATCAAAAACTAAGAAACTCAAGATAAGTTTCCTCATTTAGCGATATTTAAATAATCCTGCACGCTAGAATAAACAGTTAGATCTTTTGCACAACTTTGCCATACAAATTTAACATTTTTTGTTAACATCAAAACTTAAGAGATTATATAACCAAAACCTCTTTGGTTCCAACAATCTCCCCCTTTTTGATGATGACAAAAAATAATTAAATTTGAGTGAGCAAAGTTTAAGAGAGCTATAGAGCACCCCCTAAGACAAAGTCTACGGAAACTGAAAGAATTCTAACATCAGGAAAATAAGCATGGCGAGTTAAGTATTAGAGCAGAGAGCAATTCAAAACAGTATCAGAGCATGTGTAGCAGAGTGACAAATATCAAAGAAACAAATATCATAGCAAGGACATAAACATGCATCATAGCACATATATGCAAGTATGCTTATGCAAATGAAGACTTAGACATTCAAAAGACTTCTTTATAAATTTAATTCTCTATCCTTTCTCCCTCTTTTTTGTCATCAGACAAAAAGGTGAATAAGGTTAACCGTCATTGTCAGATATAAACAGAGAGAAAAAAGAGAATAAAGTAAATAAAGACTAAGGATTAGAGGGTGGAGGAGGAGGAGGTTGGTTTTGATTTTGAGGAGGCGGAGGAGGTGGAACATGTTGACCTTGGGTCTGTTGGAAGTCGGAGAGCAACTGAAGCATTTGATTGAGTAGAGCATTGGTAGGATTCAGAGACTTCTCTACCTGAGATTCAACCTTCTTTGTGATGATCTCATCCAGATCAGGTGACAAGGAAGTTCTTGAGCTTTCAGCAGTAGTAGTCATGTGGCCTTGTTCTTGCATTATGCTCAGAGCTTGCGAGTGTTGAGGTTGTGCTTCACGATGAACAACTGCCAGAGCTAGAGGTTGAGATGAATGTTTGTCAGGAGTGCCTTGTCTGCTAACAGATTCAGTAACTTCTTCATTAATAGCCTCAGTCTGCACAACTTTCTCAGTCAAGTCAGGTCCTTCAACAACAATCTCCTCCATTTCCTCAAAGGATTCAGCAGATGCTTGTACAGATGGTTCAGGTGTGGGCACATATGGAACCCAGTGTACTTCATCTTCTTCATAGACAAGACTCCTTAGAGGTATACCGAGAGTATCCTCATGTATTTAAAATCTTACAGAGGAGAAACCATATCTGCCTCTAATAGTAGGAGTGGTTTTCTTGTCATCTTCACTAAGTCATGAGGAGGAGGCTTCTTTATTGCAAGTCTTGATGTGACTAGCCCAAAAACCTCTGACATATTCAATTGTCCTCTTTTCCTCATCTTCAGATAGCAAAAAGTTGATGAATTCTTGGTCAGCTCGAGGGTCTGTACTTGGCTCAAGAATGCAGGAATTAAGTGCAGGCATAGTGTGAGTATTCAGTCTCTTCTTTGCATCCTTGTCCTTGTTCATGTCAATCATTGGTAATCTGAGACAAATCATTGGAGGTTGCATGCCAACCTTTGTGTTCTTAGATGAGTGAAACAGCCAAGTTGGTGGGACGGAATTGGCAGCCCTGATATATCTTGGCAGCTCAAATTCTGCCTTGAGATGAGCATATATGATGTGATCAATCACATCACCAGCACTCCCATATTCTCGGGGATGCACATATTTCTTCCACTTGACATTCTTGTCCAAGATGAATCTGTGGTAGCCATAGGTTCTTGACCTTTGAAGAGGTCTTTTATCTACCTCTAAAGCCTTTAATGGCACAGTCCACCAGAGAGGGATAATATCTCTATCAACACCATCAGTATGGGGTTTGAAAGGTGGAAGTTTGATGAGGTTAGGGTAGATTTTCTTTGGTGGGAATTTTTTTTGTGGCAGGTGAGTGAGAAGGGGTCCATTGGCATTGTACGGAGCAAATGAAAGACGACCATCTCCTTCATATGGAATGGGTACATGCCATGGATAGTATGTGGGTTCATAATCATACTCATACTTTGGTAAGAGATAGAAGGGTCTGGTTGATTCTGGTTCAGGTTGGTGAGTATGATATAAGATTCTCCAATCTTTTTTTTACTTTGGCCCAACTTTCAGCTTTGCCAACATACAGAGTGGAGGAGTCAGTGTATGGAAATGTGATTTTGGGTAGTTTTGGAAATGGAGGACCTGGATTGATCTCAACATCATCTTGTTGATTAAACTAGGGATCATCAGAGGGAATGATGGGTTGAAATTGAGGTATGATTGGTGAAGTTTGAATGGGTGAGAGGCAGAGATAAAGAGCAAATTTACGGTTTCAATCCCGACCAATCTGTTCGTCGTATCGATATTTCAAACACATCATCATACTCGTGGCGACATCATCTTCTTAACCATATCATTTGTTCCTTGCTTAGGATAAGGTAAGACAATGTCCTTTTTATGCCGACATGCCGTCGATGACAGTATTAAGGTTTTCTCCTTACTCGGCTATCGGTTTCAAGTTCCATTTTTCGATTAGGGTTACCTGTGACATGTGCTTCGTATTGATGTATTCAGGTGAATTATCGGAGGCCCTGAGGCACTAGAACTCAGCGTGGCAGCAATCTAAGGAATATGGGGAGCTTGGTTTTGTGGTCCCGGTTGTAGCTACACTTATCTCAGGTGGGAGAAAGCCACCTATCATCGGGAATGGCTAAGTTGTATATTTTACAATAATGGCGTAGGGCGACCTAAATTGTACTAGTGAGCGAGTAATCGACAATGTCAATATCACGTTGGCGACTACCTCGTGGTACCAGTGATGATATGGGGATTGTAGGTTTATCACTATCAGTTTAAATTTGTGATATTTGAGGTTATATGATTTTACCGGTTGAGTTGCTTGCTAATGTGATGTTTGTGTTAATATGCTTAGTATGCTAATCTGTGACATAAGAGTATTTTATTATTATTTTATTATTGATAACATGCTATGTGACAACATGCGATATTTGCTAGTACGCGCTTAGTTGGGGTTCAAGGCATTGATATATGAGGTTTTAGACAGATGCATGTTATGGAGCATACAACGTAAGACTTAGTTGTGCCTAACCTCATTAAATAATATTTTATTCATGATGAGTTTATATGGGTGACTTCAGACATGATATGAGTTAGTGATGAAAGGTTGGGGCACTAGGTTATGACCCGATACGAGTCGGTGAGACTTATATAGATGCATGGTGTTGTTCACAGTCGTGTGAGTGGAACACACGAGGTCAGAGTATCCGATTATGGATACCGGATATCACGGGTTAGTTCCCTAACGAGAATGGGAGAAACTACTGTGATATTCATATATTCCTTCCCGATCCGTCTCGTATCCTAACGGGAATGGGGATACTTTCATATTGTGCAGCTATTCCCTAACGAGAATGGGGGAATATTGTCATTCTTTTAATGAACGCCCTAACGAGAATGGGGGTGTGCATCGGTGTTTATGGACCAGCCGCTTGGACGACTGACTCATATCCCTAACCAGACGAGGGATGCGTGACAGGATTGTGTAGTGGCCACATCAGCATCAGGATCAGTTGCATGAACGCGAAGGGTAGAGGAAGATGACAAGTCTCAGGGATGATTGTTATTTATATGCGTTTATTCTGTGATGCATGTCTGTGTGCTATTATTGTATATATGCTATGCATTCTTTTCCGCTTATGATGATAGCTAGTTTCTTATCTCCCTATCTCTTTCTATGTATGTTTCTTCTCGATTCGCGAAACATATACGACTTATCAGGATGCCACACCTGGACCATCCATGGATGACGGGTCCGGCAGCATTCCCACTGACCCAGCTACCCATTTCACTGTATATACGGGTCTTGTTTCAGCTTATGTAAGATTCGGAGATGGACTTCATTTTGGGTTCGTCAAGACTTTCCATCTTGGACAAACTCTTCCACGTCCAGTATTTGGGTATCCTCCGCCCTAGCCACCGTCAAATCCTTAGGAAGCTCCTGATTCAGAGTTGATGGATTCAATACCAGCGATCCCCCGAGGTCATGTTCGCCATAATGCTCATTATCGGTGACGATTCCAGCGTCCTCGTCGTACGGGAGTATATCTGGTAGTAGCGAGGCAGCAGCATCTGGACCATCCAAACCACGATAGTGGATGTACAAACATGCATGCGGGGAGAGTCAGGGTAGCAGTCATCTACGCTAGGGTTAGTAGAGGCCAATGGGTGCGATGTACATAGGTGGTGAGTGTGACCGAATTTTTGTTGTACTTTTGAGAGGGGCTGGGGATATGGAGACAGTACTGAGGTTTGAGTCCTTTTCTTTTGGATCTTTTTTTTTTCTTTATATCATGGTTTGTACTATCGGGATCCTACTGATGGGGTTCCCTCTACAGTATATCATGTGACACCCTCTACCCTGCACGTATTTATAAAGCGATAACATAGAAGGAAATAATTTAATTTTTCGGAATAAGATAAACACATGCTTATTCTTTATAAAAGAAAACCAACGGGTAAAGGATACCACATTGTAACAAGGTCTCAATGCAGAAAAACTAAAACGTTGTTTAAAAGAAACATAACAGGAAACATATAACAAATGAAAAATAAAACGAACCCAACCCCGATGTCACATTATAGAGCTAGTATAACCAATCCGATAAACAACTTGGATAAACAACTAAACTAAACATAAACTAAACTACGAGTAGTGGCTCCTCAAAGTCACTCCTCAGCAAGCTGTTCACCGTCTTCTGCATACCTAAAAGATACATGCAAAGAAAACAACGAAAGACTGGGAGTAAGAACCATATATATAAACATAAGTGCAACGTGATAATTGGCAAGATGAACATACAACACATAGCAACCATAACATAGTCATCACACCAACACAACAAGCATATCACAATATAACATCAATCATACGGTGCAATGTGAAACACTGCTTCCAATGTATATGGATCCATCTACAACAGGTGTACGACTCCAGAGTTACATCTCCACATTGGCCAATAAGAACCAACGTCGGGGCAGTTCACCTTACCATTGGTGGACGCCCTAGGATAGCCGACGCACGTTATTCTCAGATATGGCATCATGAGTGTACATGATCCCCTTAGTCTCGGATGAATCACAATGGATGGCCAGATCGTCTTACACGCGGAGGACCTCCCCTTAACTATCGTACCTCCCCCTAAAACTCCATGCATGATGCATGTACACAACAAACAACCGTTATCCACCACCTCCATCAACACAATTTATTATGGCTTAACTTCTTTGGCCAACAAGCACCAAAGGTAACATCATCTTTATTCTTTTAGATTTAAACAACACTTTGACCGAAAAGCACCAGAGCCTCAACACCTTGACCATCAAGCATCAAGGCCCCCTTGGCCACTAGGCTACCAAGGTACAACATCAACAACACCTTGACCATTAAACATCAAGGTTCAACATCATATTTTCACTTGTCTTTGGTCTTCATGTTTCGTTGGTAGTATTTATTAAGTCTTTTAAGCGTTTGGGGTGAAAACCCCTATTTCAGCATTTCTGCTTCTGTTTTGGTCAGGTGAGCACGGGCATGCTCACCCTCAGCATGGGTGTGTTGGACCTGCAGGCAAGCACGACCGTGCTCAAATGCGTGCCCTGCTATGTGTTTCAAACTAGAGCACGAGCATGCTCCTTGTTAAGCACGACCGTGCTCAATGGAGCGTGGCCGTACTAATCTGGGCAGAAATGGTCAGAAACCCTTTCCCAAATCCTTGGGACAGTTCACAGATTCAACTTATTGACTTTTACTATTCCATTGATCATCAACTTCATTAATCTTATTGTTCTTCATTAATATTCAGGTGTTATCATTATGGGGAATCCTTTAATCATAGCTTCATTATTAACGTTCCTAGAACACTCACTAATCAATCCTAGGGTCTTTAACTAAGCCCTATGAACATAACCTTACCTTTCACACTATGTTCATGTCTTATGAATGATTGGAAAAACATCCCTTAAATATCATTTATCATTGTTATCATATTTTAACATCTTAACATCATTGTTGGCATTAACATCCTCAACAATCAACAGTCAAGAAGAGCACAACATCAAACAACAGCCAATAACCAGTATAACTCATTACAACATGGCATCAACATTCAACATGTTCATAACAGACAACATTCAATTACAAGAACATTCATACCAACATAAATCAATTAATAACAGTCATGCCAATATCATCATCACAACAATTAACATCATATAACAATTAGACATAGAGCATATAAACATGTTATCATACAAACAGTCATATAGGCATTTAATCAAACACCGGGGTCATTGGTTAACCCTTCATCTTACGCTACCCCATAGCCTACATGTTCATACCAACCCTTCTCCCCATACCTGGTATGAAGATTCCCAAAACGATAACGTTGGCAAACTTGACACGTTCCCTTGAGCGGCTTCTCTCCCAAACGGACTCATAAACTCCAAGAACTTCAAGGGGTTCAAGGTAAAACTAAGAAAGATGAAGATAGGCAGCTATTCTGAGGTTAACAATGTGAGAAATAAGTTTTAAGTCGAGTCTTATGGTATAAATACAAGTTAGGGCATAACGGGTTCCTATTTCAGCCAAAACTGTATACAAATCGGTATTTTGACCATAACTTGAGCTACAAGTTTCCGATTGAGGTGTTCTTGGTGTCTTTATAAAGCTCAGAGAAATATATATAAATTAAGGTCTGATGATCAACCTAAATCGGACTCTAAGACGGTCAAAAGTTCGATGGAAGTTCAGTGATAGATTTGGTAGTTATTCCTAGATAGGATCCTTAGGAGATTATGATAAGATCTTATGAGATAATCAAAAAGAGGATGATTAATTGAGGGACTAAAACCTAGTAGATGCACTATCTTGATTTAAATACTAAATCACATGATATCTCATAATATCTTTCTTAATCACTTATTATTAATAAAAACACATATTATATATTAACATATAAAATCACATACAAAATCATATATCCATATAAGATCACACATTAAGGGACACAATCTCATATTAATGTAAATAGAAATATATTAAAATACAAAATATCCTAATTAATTTATATATATATATATATATATATATATATATATATATATATATATATATATATATGTATGTATGTGTATGAAAAAACTACAACACTAATAACAATTACATTATCAATTATATAAATAACAACACTAACTTCATTAATAATAATAACAACAACAACAACAACAACAACTAGGCATCCATAGTAACATAATCCTTTATTCGAAAATTGGGGTGTACATATCCGTACAGTATGTTTGTATTTATGTGTGTGTGTGTGTGTGTGTGTGTGTGGTGTTTATATCTCTGTTGTTTATATTTAAAATTTTTATATATTTGCCGTTTTTCGTATATATGACGCCTAATGTTATATCGCGGTTAGGTTTTAGTTAATTAAGTTGTTCTTTAATGGGACATCGGAGTGTCTCATTTGCCTAACTATAGATTTCAATAATTGTTTTACAAGGGTTTTGATTCATGTCCACCCTTGTCTCTTTGTATTTTTTCAATTTATTGAATAAATTTTTTGCTTGCTGTAAATGATTGGTGATTCTGGAGTGCTAGCCTAGCTAGCATGTCAGACATCACAGTGATGCTTATGCTATATCCTTTTATAAATTTCTACTTACTTCCTCATATAATCAATTAAAGCATAAAGCCATAAATAAAAAAATTAAATTTATATATATATATATATATATATATATATATATATATATATTTCTCAATTATAATACTGCTTTTTACAATTAGGAAGATCTAAGAGGATTTGTTACCATGACAACAATGCTGTTATTATTATTATTTAGTATATTAACTATTTTGTATATATCCCTTATTAATTATATATTAACTAATAATTTATTTTTATATGTTAATTTTATAAAATAAATAAGTTTTGTTTTTTTATTATACCATAAGAGTAGAGTCCTTTCATATAATTAAATTTATTCTTATCTCAAAATACTCTCTTCACATAACTCATTATATATAAGAGAAACAACTCTCCCAAGTGATGACAAAAAAATCAAATTAAGTTTAATAATAGCCTTATATTGTTGAGATATGACCGTGTTTTGGGTAGTAAAGCAGACCAGAAAGCTATCTCCAAATTTCTTCTCTAATACTATTGGCAATGGTTTTGTCATTTCATTATCAATATTTCTCAGGTCCTCTCTCTCACCATTTTAGTACTTTGAATCTACTTTCAATTTTGTATTCCTAATATTTGCTTTCTTTCTAGAGTTGAAGGAGGATTAATATTAGTACACTTTGTAAGAGTTTCACATAGACATGATTTCATGTTAGGATAATT
The DNA here is from genome assembly GCA_030762895.1 of Sophora flavescens. Lineage (NCBI taxonomy): Eukaryota > Viridiplantae > Streptophyta > Magnoliopsida > Fabales > Fabaceae > Sophora > Sophora flavescens. Next base: position 146,203,055 of record CM061064.1, read on the forward strand.
TCACACAGCAGTTGGTGAGGGCTACAATTAATTGTTTTAAATCTTAAGGGTGTACTCATTTTTTTTTTCAATCTTTCACATTGCAGTTGGTTGATATTAAATGCACTTTCATCTGTGCATTTACCTAAAACCATGATCAAGGTTTACTACAAGCCAAGGTTTGTAGAGATCTTGACTAGAATTGGTAGGATAATTGAATATCTGGAGGCAGTCAACGAAGGTCAGTTTATAGTTGACATGCGTTTCAAGATGAGATTTGAGGGAGAGGACTCAACTGAGAGAAGGTTTCCTTTGTTAACAGTTGTTGTAGTCATGAATCTCACCATTCTTGCAAGTTGGTCTTTATTCTGCTTAATTATTTTGTTCAGGTTTTCTAGTACTATTGTTGAGGTCGGGGATGTGTTTCCACGATGGTCGAATTTTGAGTGGCGGTCATTGAAGGTTGAAATTTATTCTAAATAAATATAATACTCATATAAAGTATTTTTATTTCCTATTAATTATATGTTTTCCATTTGAGTATTTATAATATTTTTCTACTTAGGTTCAATGGGATGAACCAATCAGCGATTCCAAGGCCAGAGAGAGTTTCTCCTTGGGAGATAGAGCCATTAGTAGATTCTAAAGGCACTCGAGTGTTGTAAGTTCCTTTATTGATATATTTATTGACAGGGCATTAACTTTAATCATGCATTAACTGGAGCTAGATATTTATTTCCAATTAATCTGCTTCAGGCTTCTGTCATCATGGTTCTTCCCAGGATGATGAGCTGACCCAATTAGGTGGTGCTAAAGAATTCCAAGCAAATTGCTTGCATTGCATTTGCTTCATATTTTAGTTTCAGGGAAAGTGAAATCACTCGTGATTCCTGCTAAGAGAAGTTTTGTTAAGGGTTGGACTTGCAAGTGGTGATTTACCATGCATAAAGCTGATGCAAGTGAAGCCTGAGAAGGAGTGGTCCTAAGGGCCTTAATATATTTGTATGGTTATGTATTTTTGGTGGGAAGTAATTAATACATGGTTCCCCTTTTAAGTCTCTTTTGAATTGTGTTTTGGGTAGTTCTGAAGATATATTACCTAATAGATTCAATTGGGAAAATTTGTAATCTTATGTTGGTATGAATGAATGATTTTAAAATTAAAATGGTTGCATTTTTTTATCTCTTTTTTTTAACGTCTTAAAATTGTCAATATCGTTTTCTTCATTTCTCCTCCGATTTTTCTTTGTTTCCATATATTTTTGGAGAGTAAGATCTATTGAACATCTTGAGGGAAACTCAACCCTACTATACTTAAACAATGACAGCTTTGGATGCTACCCGACCACCGCCATCGCCGCCCAAAACTGGTGGCTGCTCAGGTTTCTTCGGCAGCCCGATCACTTTTACTTCAAGGAGCTCAAAAAGGGTATCCGCCCATCAAGAACTATAATCAACGACCTCAACAATGCCGAACATGTACACGAGATCTTCATCATCGATAACGCCACCAACACTGCCGTCATCGACCTCCAATCACGACGTGGCACTTCCAAGAAGGAAGGTTCCACAAGGGCGATGTTGTGGTGATGCTCCACTACGCTTATGGGGCTATGAAGAGGTAAATGTCGCAGTTTTCGACTATCTAGCTGTGCTGCCACACCTTTGCTTCACTAATTAGCCATGTCACAATTTAAAACAATGAACCCAAATGGCGCTGCGCTGATTTATCATTGTCGATGTTTCACCGCGTCACCGTATCACTACATAATCATTCAAAAGGATGAACCCAGACCTTCGTATGCTAGAATGTGGAGAGAGATAGATTGTGTGCATATATATATATATATGTATATATATATATATATTTATATGTATATATATATATATATATGTATATATATATTTATATGTATATATATATATATATCTGTATATATATATATGTATATATATATAGGGGGAGATGGTAAGCAAGATGTTCTCTATATGAGGGGAACAAAATTGCAGGAAAGTGAGAAGAGGAAGGAAACTATCAAGTTGTTGGCGATGGGAGTGAGAGTGAGTGATGATTGAATAGTTTCTTTACTTTTTTGCCCTTTTTTAATTTAAGACATTGATTTATTTAAATATTATATCAACGGTCCCTATTCTGTATGTTTCCAATCTCCACGATTTTTATAGATGATGTTAGCCAACGCCAATTTTGATTTCTAACCAATCTGATCAATTCAGTCGATAAAAAGTACAAAATGGATGACAACTTCTCAAACAAAAATCTGGGCTATCTGAGCTCCTGTAGCTGGCGACTCTGGACTTGTAGGCATCTTCAAAGATCCTACACTTGTTCACCAAGGTGTGGAAGACTCTGATTTCCTGGTAACTAATCGCCTGCTTAATCTATGGACGAAGGCCATCCTCAAACTTCACACACTTTGGCCGATCATGCACCCTAACCTGGTAAGGTGTGTAATACCTAGATAGTTCCTCGAACTTTGCCGCATACTCGCCCACTGACAGATTCCCTTGCTTCAGTGCAAAAAATTCCATCTCTTTTTGTCATGTACATCAGCAGGAACTGTTGTACCCTCAGCCACTAACCTCTAACGATAGTTCTCCCACCAGTGTTCTCCCACCAGTGTTCAGCTTCCTCAGTGAGCATGAACGTGGCGAAGATAACCCGTTGCTGATCATCGCAGCCCATAGCTCCAAAGATCTTCTCGATCTCCCTCACCCATAACAAAACTCCTTCGGGTTCATAAGCTCCTCTGAAAGACGACGGATTGTTCCGCTGGAACTTGTCAAGACCCTGAAACTCAGCTGGTCCTCTGTGGTTGTTGTTTTGAACTTGGCCGATCGCATTGGCAAGGAGTGCCAACGCGTCAGCGATTACCTGATCGTTTCTGCCTCCTCTTCCTGCCATAAGTCCCTATAATGCCAAGATAACTTGTTAAACACAGGGAACTTAAGCAGGAAAAGCTACTGTAACATCCCTGGCTGCTCTATGGATTGATGACTGTCCCCACAAACCAACACGAGTCTTTTTAGCATGCTTTGTCCTCGCTTACACGCTTCCCGGGAAAACTTCCCAGGAGGTCACCCATCCCAGAATTGCTCCGAGTCAAGCACGCTTAACTGTGGAGTTCTTAAGTGATGGGTTATCGAAAAGAAGATGCATCTTGTTAGTATAGGTAGTACCAATCAATCCATATAAGCCTTCCTCAACTGTATAGTCCCATACCTACACAGTCTTAGGATCCCTCTCATTCGGGTGTGTTATCGGTTCATTCATGTATCCCTCCGCCTAAAAGCCTGCCAGGAGCCGCTCCTTGTCCGTGCCTTCTTGCACCGGCGACCACTCCCCGCCCTCGTCGGCACCCGGGTGTTACATGCCCACCAGCTTCTTCTTGGTTCATCCCTGGACCACACCGTACTGGGAGAGGTGCCGCTCTGATACCACTAAATGAGACGCCCCGACGTCCCATTAAAGAAAACCCAAAATATTAAGACCTAATTTCGTTATTGTCGTTAAGCGAGTATATTAAAACAACGGAAAATTAAAAACTTAACATACATACATAACATATACACCTCAAGTCCTGATACAGTACAGTTGAGGGAATCCCATCAGTCGGATCCCAAAATGTACAAAATGATAATCAAACAGAAAATAAAAAACATCCTAAAGAGACAAGACGCGCTGGCCATAGACTTTGTACTCAACTATGAGGATCCACTGCTCATTCTCCAACATTTGGCTCATACGAGGTCCTATCAAGCCACCCCAATTAGGTTTCATGTAACACCCGGGTGCCGACGAGGGCGGGGAGGGGTCGCCGGTGCAAGAAGGCACGAACAAGGAGCGGCTCCTGGCAGACTTCTAGGAGGAGTTGCACATGAATGCACCGATTACACACCCGAATGAGAGGGATCCTAAGACTGTGCAGGCATGGGACTATACAGTTGAGGATGACTTATAATAATTGATTGGTACTACTCATATCAACAAGATGCATCTTCTTTTCGGTAGCCCATCACTTAAGAACTCCACAGTTAAGCGAGCTTGACTTGGAGAGATTCTGGGATGGGTGACCTCCTGGGAAGTTTTCCCGGGAAGCGTGTGAGTGAGGACAAAGCACGCTGAAAAGACTTGTGTTGGTTTGTGGGGACAGACGTCAATCCATAAAGCAGTCAGGGATGTTACGGCTATGGCTTGCTAATTTAAAACATCATTGTCTATAACTAGTATAGACAATTCAAACAAGACACACAGAAGACTCGCGATAGACTCACACCACGTCCGGGCAGGGCCGAACTGCTCTGATATCCACGGAGTACAAAACCACTAAACAAAACGACTAAAACTGATAAGCTAAACATCCAACTAAGTCGTGGCTCCTCGGAGTCACTCCTCAATAGGCTGTTCATTGTCCTCTGTAAAATGCCAATCAAGCCAAACTAGACGAACATAAAAAAGGAGTAATAAAATATATAATCACAACGGCATGGGAATAGGGAGCAAGATGATCATAAATCATGGCATGGCAATATATCAACATACAATATATACATCATCATATAATATCATATCAGCATGTTAATCATTCAACATATGCTATGCGGTGCAATGCAACACTACTCCGCTACTCCAATGCATGTGGATCCAACTAACTGAGGAAGTCAAATTCGGAGTTACATATCCGTATTAGCCATAAAGCACCAACACCGGCAGTTCCCCAAACCATGGAGGAACCCCTCGGATAGCCGGCATATCATAACTGGATATGCCACCTCGGGGGTGCATGGTTCACCAAACCATGGGTGAACCACCCGAGACTTGGGCCAGATCATCATAACTAGGACGACCCCCTATGTTGAACATCCCCCTCAATATCAACTCCAATGCTCTATGCAAATGGCACAACAACACACAAGCCAACCACCTCCTTTGCTTGGGCCTAAAAGCACCCAAGACTTATCACCAACATCAACATCAACACCTTAGACCCAAACCATGGGGTCAAAAAACACCAAGGTCCAACATAACAACACCTCGACCATAAAGCATCGAGGCCACTTTGGCCAAACACCACCAAAACCCAACAGCTTGCGGTGACCCATTAGGCACCGGCTTAACCGATTATCATTGTAATTATCTTAATTGATCATTAACCAAGTTATCTAAGTTCCATTGTCCAGTTATTACCTTATCGCATCGCTATTGGGGATAAGTGGAGTCAAAACCCCTTAATTGCCTTTAATTCAGTTTCTTCCAGCAGGGGAAGCACGGGCGTGCTTGTCATCTGCACGGCCGTGCTGCCTCATAGTTGAAGCATGGACGTGCTTCTTATTATGCACGGTCGTGCTTCAATGAACGGTCGTGCTTCTGCACTGCATGGCAGTGCTTAATGCACGACCTCCCAGAATTCAAAAGGGAAGCACGGGCGTGCTTCCTATTAAGCACGACCGTGATCCTGGAGCCAGCCATGCTGTTCTGGGCAGAACAGAGCCTAAACTTGGGATTAAAACCCCCCTAACACTCTTAAATCAAACCTAATTTTTTACACTAAACCGGTTATCATGGAACTCACACTTTACCAACAGTCTATAATTAATCAACATCCTTGGGTAATTATTCCCTAATTACTATGTTAATTGGGAGTCCCAAATTAATTAATTAGGTCCTTATTAACATATTAACTCAACCAACATAAATCAACCAAAACAGTCTCAATAACAACAACTTCAACCAACATATCATGGCATGCTATCAACAAACTCAATCAACACAATAGGTACAACATCATAACCATGAAATAAACATAACAAACTCATCATAGACATATTCAACATATTAATATACCCAATAACATACAAATAACTTATCATAGCATTAATAAATATAATAAGCATATTAGAGACATGGCATTCATCATATAACAACTCGTTGGGGTCATGGGAACCCCTCATCTTACACTACCCCTTGCCTAGAGACTATACTATCCTTCTCCCCATACCTGGGACGAAGGTTTCCACTTGCTAAACACCAACGGCAACCCGGTCACATTCCTTTAAGCGGGTCAACAACCTCCAAGCCTTGGCCAAACCAAAAATGGTAACCAATTAGTTCCCAAATCAAGAACAAGAAAAGGGAACTAAAAATTAACTATCTTTACCTTTTCTAGGATGAACAACACTAACTAAACCTTCCCAAATAGTCTCCAAACTCGAACAAAGCAAGGACTTTAGAGAAAATAAGGAAGAAATTCATAGTAGGGTGGCTACTAGGTTAGAAATAGGGTTCCAAAGTGAACCCTAGGTTAATGTGCCTATTTACAGGTTGTCACCATGAAGCACGGTCCCCGCTGGACTTAGCGTCGCCGAGACACGGTCCGCACATTGAGCACCAGCGTGCTCAAATAAAAGACTGAAACACGCTTTAGCATTTTAGCACGGGCGTGCAGGCTAATGAGCACGGGCATGCTCATGCACTAGAAAGGTACTTTTGAACCAAAAATCCCACTAAGCCCTTAACCAACCAAACAACTTATAAAAAGCACTTAACAAAAAGGCAGGGTGTTACATATCCCTTAATTCTCTTTCATCATTGTTAACATCTTTTATCATCTTAACATCATTAATAAGCCCTATTGGTTAGTTAGAGTCTTATTAACATCATTGTTGGCATTAACATCCTCAACAATCAACACTCATTCAGAGCACAACATCATCATCATCATCATCATCATCATCATCATCATCATCATCATCATCATCATCATCATCATCGTCATAACAACATTCATCATCATCATAACAGCATCATCATTATCATAACATCATCATTAAGCATCATGAACACTCATGGCATCATTAAACATCATACGCAATTAGGAATACCAATAACATTCACTCATACATCATCAATATTAGCATCAAATAGTACAATAATTAAACCATGCCATTAACATTGGAATTACATTATACATATATCAATTGACATTCAAGAGACAAACACCATACGACAGGGTCATGGGTTAACCCTTCATCTTACGCTACCCCCAATGCCTACATGTTAATACTATTCCTTCTCCCCATACATGGTATGAAGATTAAATCCCTTAGCTAAGCGTAAATGAAACTGGTGTCATTCCCTCGAGCAGCTCGACGAACTTTTCAAGCCTTGGCCAAACACAAACAATTGTCCAATTAATCTCCAATTAACTTAAAGAGAAAAGGAGATTAATGAGGGAAGACTACATTATCTTTCGATGACACTAGCGTGTGACTTTTCTACCCAAAAAAGAGCAAGAACACCAAGAACTTGGTTGGGTTCAAAGGAAGGGAAAGGGGAAAGGTTTCTGTCCCATTAGGATTTCCTAAAGTGCCAATTTACGAGTTGTAACATGTAACCCTCCTAACTCACTTATTTATATTGCCAGGCAATATTGTCTTTGGGAATTAGACACAGTTGTGTCTCCCTAGTCAGATTTGCGTTTTTAAGTACTAGACACAGCTGCGTCCCTGACCAAAACGACGATTTTGGGATTTCGACACAGCCGTGTCTATCAGGAGACACAGCTGTGTCTCGGCCAGAATAGCGTTTTCGAGAATTTGACACAGCTGTGTCTATCAGGAGACACAGCTGTGTCCCGGCCAAAACAAAGTTTATGAGAATTAGACACAGTTGTGTCTATCAGGAGACACAGCTGTGTCCCGGGCCATAACATCATTTTAGAGAGTTAGACACAGCTGTGTCTATTGGGAGACACAACTATGTCAAGCTTCAGAAGAGAGAAACATATGCGTTATAAAGGGATTTTTTACCAGAAAATCATACTTAACCCCATTTTAAATTCCCTAAAGAACTTTTTAATAATCTATCACAACATACAACTATATACAACACATAAAAACATATATACTAAAAATGGGGTGTTACAGTGAGTCATTGTAATGACTCACCACCATCATGATTACTAATTAAAAATATCTAAGTTTGCATGTGCTTTGGCCAAATTGTCCCTAAGTTCTCATAGATTTCCCACATTGTCCCAAAGTGTTTTAGACCCCTCACTCACACTCACAACACGGCTACTCGCCCCTCCAACTCACAAAAACACTTAACTTCATCACTTCGCTTCATTCCTAGCAAAAATGCCCATTTATTATTAAGTGAGTTTTAGAAGACTTTTGATTTCGTCGTCAATCCTCCATCCTTTCCTTCATCTTCTAGAGGTATCATCTCATGATCAATTATCATACCTTCATCTATCTTCATGATTCCATTTCATTCAAGCACTTTGCACAAATTCCATTTTCATGATTTAAAAATCTAGAAAATTGCACAAATGGAATTTGTGAGTTATGACAATTTTTATCTTCTATCTAAGGCCCTAGGATCATGTATCCAAGAGCTTGAAAAAAAAAACCCTAGCTACCATTTTTATCTCTTGGCCGTGAACCCTAGCCTAGTGGGTGATGAAATTCTTTTGTTGTTTTAACTTGCTTTCATGTTGTTTGTTGATGGTTGAAGTTGTAACTAGTTGTAGTGGTTAGTGTGTGCTGAACGAAGAACAAAGCTTTGAGGGTTGGAACTAAAGAAAAGTTTTTTCTTCGAGAGATATGGAGGGGATTACCACCATCCTACCTTAATGTAGATATGTGTGTGGTTTAAAGTATTTGTATATTGTCTTGCAAACCCTAAGTGTGAGGGTTATGTATTTATGTGTATATGTGTGTGATCCTCTTGGAGGAATTGATTTGGTGCTTAGTTGTGGTATGGTTATGATTAATATGCTTATTTGATGCATGCTTACTTGAGAAAAATTATAAATTGCACACTTAATCATATATCACAAAGTATGTCTAATATGTTAAAAGTTCATGTCATGAATTTATACCTTTATACATGAATATGTATGTGTGTTTGTGAGCTTGATTGATGAAGAGAAAATCTTCATTTTTGGTAGTCTTGGTTTCGGTCATGATGAAGAAAATGGTTATGAAAATCTTAAGGCTTAAAATCATGAAATCCTATATGAGTACTTAAGGTTTTTAAATAGTAACAAAACCAAGAAAAAGTACTACTTTTACAAAACTATTTTTAAGGTAGCTAATATAATCTGATTTGCCCTGTTTTAAAGATCTTAAATTGGGTTTAATTTTAGTTTAGGAGTTAAGAGAACAAAAATCATGTTTTCGCAAACTTAAAAAAACAAAATTTTCACAAAATCGAAAACGTAAAATGAATAAAGGTTCTAATTTCGACCAAAACTGTTTTTGACAGTTTGAAACTGTTTTTGAAGTCTATTTAAATTTCCTAAGACTCCAAAATGAGTTTCGGACCATTAGGTTTAAAAATCGTTGAAAAATGACTGACACGATTTTTGTACAAACTGTAGAATGAGGCTTGAAATTAGTATTTAAATACTTTAACATAGGTATTTGAAGTTTAACGGACTAAGAGTTATTTGTTTTTCCTTGGAAGCCAAGAAAAAGGCTCAACTGGAAAAGTGCAGAGAAATAAATAATTGGACTTGCAATCCAATTTGATAATGAGTTAGGATTTGTAATCAAGTTCTTTAATATACTTTTGCACAAAGATGAAAGGTTACTTGAGAACTTTAGCTCGATGTTAAGGGCCGGTGATTCGAAAATGATAACATCTAGCCTCTGAGAAAGCACGTCGAAAGGATTCCACTGGAATCAAGAGGTCATCCAATAGATAGACAAGAAGAACGCATTTCCGAAAATTTTGCACAAACACATAGTGAAACTATGTTCTGTGAGGCTGTTTTGCCTAGGAGATTGCGCTGACACTTTAATGCAGGTGTGAATTCTGTAGAGACGATCTGGCTGATACTTGGGGATGTCGGTGTATGAAATAATCATATAGGCCTAGTTGGTAGCTCCTCTGTGGTGTGGTGATCTTGCAATACACTAACATACTCGACTAGATACTACGTGTGTTCTAGAAGTGTAGGATGTTCCCGAAAAAGCCTCTGTGCACGTTGCTGACTGTTGATGCATTTTAACCAAGGCTGGTGTAATCCGAAACAATCATCCAGACCACTCTCTCCGACTATTCGTTAAAACCATGGTATAGGAATCAGAGGTCTTTCCTTGAGTCTTAGATGTCTCCTATCTAAGTGAATGTTGCCCCGTGATATTGTTTCTGTGAAACATTATGATTCTAATATGAGTGATGATATAACTGTATATTGATAGTTGAAGGACCTATGGGTCGTACCATTGCATATATGCGTTATGTGTATGATGAATGGGGATCTCACCTCATTTTCTGTATTTGTTTGGTTTTCTTCTTTGTTTTATGTTCTTCGAAGATGACGACAACATTGTTTCGCCACCATACCCAGCTGGAGTTTGAGATGACATGGATACATGGACACAGTCTCAATGGCTTTTGTATAGTGAATGTGAGGAGTATACCCACGGCTTGACGATGTATCATCCTTGAATGTTACAGTTGTGCGGGGATGACATTTCATCATTGTTTTGTATTGGCCAGCATGATGAGTCTTGTGTCTATGTTTATATTTTTTGGAGTTGCATCTCCAATCCAATTATTATTATTATTTTAAACATATTTCTAGTATGTTGTTAATTTACTGGCGTTGGTACTTCCGCCCTTTTTTGGATGTTTTTGCTTATGACTGTCAGTACCTGGAGAATGGTTTGTAAAATATTTATGCATAAGTTTGATGATGTATGTTAAATACTATTTATCGTACTATTTGAAAAAAGAAAAAAAAAAGTACACCCGTATTTTTGGTCGAAAATATTTATTTTTTGGTTTACTCGGTCTTATAGAACGTAAGTGTCACGGACAATTTAGTGCCCTAGAAGGGTGTTACATTCAGGGCGTGATTTAGAGGTTTAAGACGAATTAGGTGTAGATGATGATGAGATACAAGTCTCAAGTATGCTTCCGTGAAGAATATCTCCACCCATGCTCAAGAATGAAGATATGATATGTGTTTTGATGATGATCATGTTGTAATCGTTTTGATGTTTTATGTTTGCTTTTCTAGGGTTTTGATGTAAGTCATAAGTAACTTAGTTTTATTAGATGCATGGCTTAACGAAATTAAGAAGATAATAATGCTAAACCTAAAATTAGAAATCAATTAGAGCTATTATCAAATGCCAAATGTTGAAAAATGTTTTTAAGGTATAAGTAATCACATACATAGTTGTATATTGGTCTACTTTAAGGAAAACTCGAAATTCCTTCTAGAGTATTCAAATACCAACTCATGTATGCCATTACAAATGAAATTTGGCAATTTTTGAAGGGAGTAGTTGAATACCCCTGTGAGTATTCGAATACTACCCATTCTGTTAAGTTTGTTGGGTTCTGTTACAGGGACTATTCGAATACCCTGTATGAGTATTCGAATACTCACCCTAAAATTCAGTAAAGCTTCAGTTTTTCAGCTCCAATTGAAGTCTATATAAAGGGTATGTGTTTAATAGTTTTAACAATGAAATCATATCCAAAATATACTGTTATAATGCCAAAATAGCAAGTCATCTACTCAACCTTTGGTACAAGTAATCTAGAAGCTTACAAGCTTTGATGCACAAATGTTTGTGCTAGGATTTTCTCTTCTACTCAATTTGTTTTTTGAGTTTTGTATTGGGAGTGTGGATCCCAAGGTTCTCAAGGGTGAGGTATCTCTTAAGGGACATAAACCTTTGTTGGTGAGGTATCCTTCAAAGTGGCCATTGGAGAAAAATCTTTGTTGGTGAGGTATCCTTCAAATTAAGTAAGGGTGAGGCATCCCTTTTTTGGCTAGAGTGTGGTATCTCTTGTGGTGATGGTTGGGGTGGTATCCAACAAGGTGCAAGAGTGTGGTATCACTTGTGTGTTAGTTGTTGGTGAGGTATCCAACAAGTTTTCAAGAGTGATGTATCTATTGAGAGTGTGGTTCTAGTGGGTGAGGTATCCTACTAGAGGAGAGTGACTTTTGTAAGGAGTGTGGTATCTCTTGTACAAACTTTGTCATAGTGAATTTCTCCAAGAGATTCTTAGGGACTGGACGTAGGCCACTCAGGTTGTGGGCCGAACCAGTAAAATACTTGTGTCACTTTCTCTATCAGTACTCTCTTTACTTTCTTGCAATCGTTATTATCGTATGCATGATTCTTTATGTTCTATGCTTATGATACTATAGTGCATGATTGTTGTATGATACTATCTCTTAGCTTATACAATTGAATATCTTTTGTTAAGTGAATTCTTGAATTGGTATTGCAATTGTTTCTTGCTTAAACTTCAAGGAAAGTTTACTATCTTGCTACTCCATTTGAAAAAAGGGAACTTAAACATTTGTTTTTCGAAATGTTTTAAAAAGGTCAATTCACCCCCCTCTTGACTAAGAACCGTTTCCACATCTTACAATTGGTATATAGAGCGGGTTTTTGAATAAGGTTGATCACCTTTCAAGTCTCGTGGAAATGACTTCTCAATCAAATGGGACAAGTGATTATGTTTCTATTTCTAAACCCCCTATTTTCAATGGTGAAGGTTATCCTTATGTGAAAGCAAGGATGAAAATTTTCATTGAGGCAATTGATGTTAATATATGGGATACGGTTTTGAATGGTCCTTTTATGCCTAAACATGTTGTTAATGAAGAGGAAAAAGATAAACCTAGATCTTTATGGACCGATGATGATAAGAAGAAGGTCCAATTAGATAAGAAGGCTAAGAACATCATTACTACGGGAGTTAGTATTGATGAGTTCTTTAAAATCTCTACTTGTAATTCTGGAAAGGAAATGTGGGATACACTTGAGGAAGCCCATGAGGGCACAAGTGAAGTATGAAGATCTAGGATGAACACTTTAACCTATGAGTATGAATTGTTTATAATGATGCATGGTGAATCTATATATGTGATATACAAAAAGTTTTACATATATTGTTAACCTCTTGGTAAAGCGTTTGATAATGAGGATCTTATTAACAAAGTTCTATGATGTTTGAATTGGTCTTGGCAACCAAAGGTAGTGGCTATTGCTGGGGAATCAAGGAATCTTTCTACAATGTCACTTCCTACACTCTTTGGCAAGCTTCAAGAGCATGAACTTAAGCTATCGAGATTAAATGAGAGTGAAGATCAAGACAAGAGGAAGAAAGGCATAGCCTTGGTTACATCTTCAAAAAGGAAGACCTAAGTGATAGTGATGATTCAAGTGAGGAATCTCAAGAGGAGCACATCAATTTGTTTGTGAGGAAGTTTGGAAAGTTTCTCAAGAGAAGAGGCAACTTCAACAACAAGAAGTTCCCAAAGAAGGAGAGTACTTCCAACCCAACTTGCTATGAATGTGAAAAGCCCTGTCACATTAAATATGATTGCCCCAACTACAAGAAGAAGAATAGTAAAGATGAGAAGAAGGGTAAGAAAGACAAGAAGGGTAAGAAAGCATACATAGCATGGGATGAAAATGAGATGTCATCCTCAAGTGATGAAGATAGTCAAAATGAAGAGGCCAATCTATGTTTAACGACTTCACATCAAAGTGAAGATGAGGTATCAGATGTTGAACTCTCTCTCTCTTTTACTTATGATGAGTTGCATGATGCTTTTGAAGAATTGCATAAAGAGTCTCTTGATTTGACCAAACTAGTTGGGAAACAAAAGAATTTGATGAATCAACTTGAAAAAGAAAATTTTGTTTTGAAAAATAAAGTTGAGGATCAAAAGCTAGACATTGAGACTATGCAAAAGATTTGTAAAAATTCTTCAAAATGGAAAATAAAAAGAATGGTGCACCACCACTTGTGAAAATTGCAAGAATTTGGAAAGTGAAAACATTTATTTGAAAAAGTCGCTTGCAAGGTTCACAAATGGGAGTAACAATCTTAATGTTTTACTTGGTAAACAAACTATGAGTTTTGTTAAGGCCGGATTGGGATACACTCCATTTGATGCCAAAGTCTCCAACAAGACTCAATTTATTCCATCAAGCAAACAAAAGAAATCAACTATGCAATGCTATTTTTGTTGCAAGCATGGACACCATATTTCAAAATGTTATATCAAAAGAAAAGGTGGTGAGAATTGTAACTTGATGCGGGTCTTTAAAGGGAGTAAGCCCAAGTCTAACATACAAGGACCCAATCCAAATTGGGTACCAAAGAATTGATCTCTTTTGTAGAGGTATGCTTGAAGCCACTATGAAGGGAGTGGTACTTGGATAGTGGATGCTCTAAACATCTGACCAGAGACATCTCCAAGTTTTCCCATCTATCTCCAAGGAAAAGTGGTCATGTCACATATGGAGATAACAACAAGGGTAAAATTCTAGGAGTGGGTAAGGTTGGTAAGAATTATGATACCACGATTGATAATGTGCTATTGGTTGAAGGTCTTAAGTATAACTTGTTAAGCATTAGTCAACTATGCGATAAAGGCTTTAAAGTTGTTTTTGATGAAAAATGTTGCTTAGTTGAAAGTATGCATGATAAACTAGTTAGGTTTACAGGCAAGAGAATCAATAACATATATATACTTGATTTGAATGAAATATCATCTTCCATACAATGCTTGATTAGTAAAGATGATGATGCATGGCTATGGCATAGAAGAATTGCACACATTCACATGGGTCACCTTAACAAACTTATCTCCAAGGATTTAGTGATTGGTTTGACTAAGACAAAATTTATCAAAGAAGGTTTATGTGATGCATGCCAAAAGGGTAAACAAACTAGAGTTAGTTTTAAACCCAAGGATGTTGTTTCTACTTCTAGACCTTTGCAATTGCTTCATATGGATTTATTTGGTCCTTCAAGGACAATGAGTTTGGGTGGAAACTATTATGCTTCAATGATTGTTGATGATTTCTCAAGATTTACATGGACATTGTTTTTAGTTCATAAAAGTGATGCATTCTATGCTTTCAAGAAACTTGCTAAAGTGATTCAAAATGAAAAATATTTGAAAATAGCATGCATTAGAAGTGATCATGGTGGGGAATTTGAAAACCATGAATTTAAATGTTTTTGTGATAAACATGGAATTGAACATAATTTTTAGGCTCCAAGGACCCCTCAACAAAATGGAGTTGTTGAGAGTAAGAATAGGTCCTTAGAGGAGTTGGCAAGATCTATGTTAAATGAATCTAGTCTACCTAAGTATTTTTGGGCAGATGCGGTTAACACCGCTTGCTATGTGTCTAATAGAGTGCTTATTAAACCTATCTTGTTGAAAACCCCTTATGAGTTGTATAAAGGTAGAAAAACAAATATATCATATTTACATGTCTTTGGATGCAAATGCTATGTTTTGAATAATGGAAAAGGCAATCTTGGTAAGTTTGATGCCAAAGCGGATCAAGCAATCTTTTTTGGTTACTCATCATCAAGTAAAGCATATAGAGTTTTTGATAAAAGAACCAAGACTATAGAATAATATATTCATGTATCATTTGATGAGGCTAACCCCCAAGAAATTGGGAAAGTTCATAATGATGATATCGTAGATACAAGAATGGATTCTCAAGACGAGCGAGCAAAGGACAATGAACAAGAATCAAGATTGGAGCCTCAAGATCAACAACAAAGAGATGTGGAACTTCATAAGGAGTGGAGAATGACTAAATACCACCCAATTGATAAGGTGATAGGTGACATCACCAAAGGTGTAACTACTCGTTCTTCTCTTAGGAATGTATGTCATTTTATGTCTTTTGTGTATCAAGTTGAACCTAAGATAATTGATAAGGCTATCATCGATAAACATTGGGTAATTGCTATGCAAGATGAGTTAAATCAATTTACAATAAATGATGTATGGGAACTTGTACCTAAACCTAGTAATAAACAAGTAATTGTAACTAAATGGATTTTTAGGAACAAGTTAGATGAGAATGGTATAATTGTTAGAAACAAAGCTAGATTAGTAGACGAAGGTTATAATCAAGAAGAAGGCATATATTATGAGGAAACTTATGCACCCATTGCAAGGTTAGAAGCTATTAGATTGCTTCTTGCTTTTGCATGTCTTATGGATTTTAAGCTCTATCAAATGGATGTCAAAAGTACTTTTCTTAATGGTTTAATTCAAGAAGAAGTTTATGTAGATCAACCACCCGGTTTTGAAAAATTTGAAAAACCAAATTTTGTTTTTAAACTTAAAAAGGCTCTCTATGGTTTGAAACAAACTCCAAGAGCTTGGTATGAGAGACTTAGCAAATTTCTTTTGAAAAAAGATTTTCGAAGAGGAAAGGTTGACACTACTATTTTCATTAAAAATAAAAAGCATGATATTTTGATTGTACAAGTATATGTTTATGACATTATTTTTGGAGCCATTAATGAATCTATGTGCAAGGAATTATCTAAGAAAATGCAAGGTGAATTCGAGATGTCTATGATGGGTGAACTCACTTTCTTCTTGGGGCTACAAATCAAACAAGTGCCTAGTGGAACTTTCATCAACCAACAAGTATTGCAAATAACTACTCAAAAGATTTGGCGTGGACAAGGCAAAAGAGGCATCCACACCAATGGGCACATCCTCCTATCTTGACAAAGATGAACATGGTAATCCGATAGATTTAACTAAGTATAAAGGTATAATTGGCTCTCTACTTTATCTTACCGCTACTAGACCGGATACTATGTGTAGTGTATGCATGTGTGCCCATTATCAATCAAGTCCTAAAGAATCTCACCTAACCGCCGAAAAAATAATAATGAAATATTTGTTAGGTACAACTAATGTAGGACTTTGGTATCCTAAAGGATCAAGTTGTAGTCCAGTTGGATATCTGGATTCGGATTTTGCCGGATGCAAACTTGATAGGAAGAGTACTAGTGGCACATGTCATATTTTTGGGAATTGCTTAATTTCATGGTTTAGTAAAAAGCAAGTTAGTGTTGCTTTATCAACCGCCGAAGTGGAATACGTTGCGGCCGGTAGTTGTTGTACCCAAATTCTTTGGATGAAACAACAATTGTTAGACTATGGAATAGAATTGAACCAAGTTCCAATTAGATGTGATAATACAAGTGCCATCAATCTATCCAATAATCCTATCCAACTAACCATATTGAGATAAGGCAGCATTTCACAAGAGATCATGTTCAAAAAGGAGATATTGTTCTAGACTTTGTAGAATCAAATAAACAATTAGCCGATATCTTTACCAAACCCTTTCCTAGAGAAAACTTCTTTTATATAAGAAGAGAACTAGGGATCATAGATGAAACATGTATTGATTGATCTTATATGCTATGACTGTTTGGATGCATGTTTGTTTAATTCATATATTGTATATATTGATCTTTGATCTTATATGAATGTATGGATGAGCAATACATATGAATACAGCAATCCAAACAGTAGATCATGTGTCTTTATATATGCATGAAACATTGGTATGCAAATTAAAGGTGATGAGGAGAAATGAGATTCTAGATTAAAAGGTCATTGCAATTTACATGAAATGCAATTGGTATTTTTCTTTGATATATCCTGGACCTCTGTAATATTACTATATGACCTTGTGTGATGTTACTTTTATGACTCATGTTTTATACATGTCAAATGACTCTAATTGATGTATACCAACAGAGGATGAGTATATGTGTGTACATTATACTTTGATAGACTTATATGTGTATACGAACTTGACTCTGATACACTAGACTATGCTATTATGGATGTTAGCATGCATGCTTTGAACTTACTTGATATATTTTTTGATTTTGCATGTATGACATCTATTACATATATATTTTTTGAATATTGTGTCTTTTCTCTCCACATATACTATGCTTTTTGATAATGCCAAAGAGGGAGAAAAGGTGTGTTTTTGTGTTTGTTTTGCAGGACTCTCTAAGTCTACTCAGAAGGAGTGGTCACATATTCAGGGGGAGTTCAGAAAAATAATGATACACCTTATTCACAAGTCATCAAAACATTATGATACAAAAGCAAAGCAAGATTCAAGTTTCATCAAACGATCAAAGAGTTGTCTTCATATCAAAAGAGTTGTCATCATCAAAATGGGGGGAGATTGTAGATGATGACGAGATACAAGTCTCAAGTATGGTTCCTTGAAGAATATCTCCACCCATGCTCAAGAATGAAGGTATGAAATGTGTTTTGATGATGATCATGTTGATTGAAAATGTTGTAATCGTTTTGATGTTTTATGTTTCCTTTTCTAGGGTTTTGATGTAAGTCATAAGTAACTTAGTTTGATTAGATGACTTAACAAAACTAAGAAGATAATAATGCTAAAACTAAAAATAGAAATCAATTAGAGCTATTATCAAATGCCAAATGTTGAAAAATGTTTTTAAGGTATAAGTAATCACATACATAGTTGTATATTGGTCTACTTTAAGGAAAACTCGAAATTCCTTCTAGAGTATTCAAATACCAACTTATGTATGCCATTACAAATGCAATTTGGCAATTTTTGAAGGGGTTATTCGAATACCCCTGTGAGTATTCGAATACTACCCATTCTGTTAAGTTTGTTGGGTTCTGTTACAGGGGGTATTCGAATACCCTAAATGAGTATTCGAATACTCACCCTAAAATTCAGCAAAACTTCAGTTTTTCAGCTCCAATTGAAGTCTAAATAAAGGGTATGTGTTTAGTAGTTTTGGCAACGAAATCATATGCAAAAATATACTGTTATAATGCCAAAATAGCAAGCCATCTACTCAACCTTTGGCACAAGTGATCTAGAAGCTTACAAGCTTTGATGCACAAGTGTTTGTGCTAGGATTTTCTCTTCGACTCAATTTGTTTTCTGAGTTTTGTATTGGGAGTGTGGATCCCAAGGTTCTCAAGGGTGAGTTATCTCTTGAGGGGCATAAACTTTTGTTGGTGAGGTATCCTTCAAAGTAAGGGTGAGGCATCCCTTTTTTGGCAAGAGTGTGGTATCTCTTGTGGTGATTGTTGGTGTGGTATCCAACAAGGTTCAAGAGTGTGGTACCTCTTGTGTATGAGTTGTTGGTGAGGTATCCAACAAGTTTTCAAGAGTGAGGTATCACTTGAGAGTGTGGTTCTAGTCGGCGCGGTATCCTACTAGAGGAGAGTGACTTTTGTAAGGAGTGTGGTATCTATTGTACAAACTTTGTCATAGTGAATTTCTCCAAGAGGATTCTTGGGGACTGGAAGTAGGCCACTCAGGTTGTGGGCCGAAGTAGTAAAATACTTGTGTCACTTTCTCTATCCCTACTCTCTTTACTTTCTTGCAATCTTTATTATCGTATGCGTGATTCTTTATGTTCTATGCTTATGATACTATAGTGCATGATTGTTGTATGATACTATCTCTTAGCTTATACAATTGAGTATCTTTCTTTAAGTGCATTCTTGAACTGTTATTGCAATTGTTTCCTGCTTAAGCTTCAAGGAAAGTTTACTATAATGCTACTCCATTTGAAAAAGGGAACTTAACCATTTGTTTTTCGAAAAGTTTTAAAAAGGTCAATTCACCCCCCCCCCCCCCCCCCCGACTAAGAACCATTTCCACATGTTACATTAGGGTGCAACTAGGCTGAAACAAAAGCCCCAAAATGAATTGTTGTCAACTTCGTTAGGCCGGGCTAAAAAAACTTAGGCCAGGCACAGACTCTTAGGATAGGATGGGTACAAAAAACTTAGACCGGGCTAATTCTGCAGAAATTCAGAACGTGAATTTCTCTGCTCTTTGCGTCGGGCTCAGAAAACACAGGTCGGGCGCAGACTTTTATGACGAGCTTAGAAAATTAGGCCGGGCGGATCCTGGCACACCAAAATTCACTATTAAGACCCTCCCAAAGGTTAAACTACCTCTAACATACACATATTCATAAAGATCCAACATATCAAATATATAACGATATATATATGTCAAAACTAACACATATATCAACTTAGGCTGAAATTCAGGGTGTTACAAATGTTCTCCAATCACGACGTGGTACTTCCAAGAAAGAAGGTTCCACAAGGGTGATGTTGTGGTGATGCTCCACTACGCTTATAGGCCTGTGAACAAGTAAATGTCGCTGTTTTTGGCTAGCTAGTTGTGCTTCCACACAGCTGCATCACTATTTAGCCATGTCACCATTTAAAACCATGAACCTAGACCTTCATATGCTAGAATGTGGAGAGACATAGATTGTGTTCACATGCACACACATATATATATATATATATATATATATATATATATATATATATATATATATATAGAGAGAGAGAGAGAGAGAGAGTGGGGGGAGATGGAGAGCAAGATGTTCTCTATATGAGGGGAAAGAAATTGTAGGAAAGTGAGAAGAGGAAGGAAACTATCAAGTTCTTGGCGATGGGAAGGAGTGTGAGTGATGATTGAACTGTTGCTTTACTTTTTTGCCCTTTTAAATTTAAGACATTGATTTACTTAATTATTATATCAACGATCTCTATTCTGCATGTTTCCATCCTCCACGATTTTTAAGGATGATGTTAGCCAACGGTAATTTTGATGTCTGATCAATCTGATCAATTCAGTCGATAAAAAGTAAAAAAATGGATGACAACCTCTCAAACACATACTGTATCATGTTTATTGCATTCAGTATGTTGTCGAAAACTTTGTGAAGAAATTGTACAACAAAGTCATATGTAATTGGGTTAAAGCCGGCACGTACAACAATTAAAAATAACAAAATTCTTAATTGTATACATTAATATTGTATAAATGCAAGCAAATTCATTTATGTATTACATTAAATCTCCATTTTTTTTTTTTGCAATTGTTATAATGATTATAGAGGAATAAAATTTGAACTTCCTAATTAATTTAATTTTAAAGTAATCTTTTTATAATATTTATTTTATATATCAGTCTCCCAACTTCCCTTACTAATCTTTCAAATAATCTTTTTATAGTTGGATATTCCTCAAGATTTAATTTACCTCCTGATGAATCCTGGTGATTTTTCAAACATTAAGTGTTAACTACTTTTTAACCTTTAAATATACTAAATGGTTTTTTTTTTATAAATAAAATGATTACATTAATATGAGAAAAAGCTAAACATGAAGCACAAGATGTGCCCACAAATAGCATAGATCAGTGCAAAATAAAGGCTACAACAACCAATATGTGCAGCAATGATAAAAAACATGAAAACATGCACCTACCACTGTTTGCTTTATTTCCACTTTTCTGTTTTCATTTTCTATTTTCAAAAATAATTACGAAACTCACACCATATTTCCATTCTATTTCCTGTTTTTAAAAATTTGTACAGGAACTGAAAACAACTTTTTCTGTTTTTGCTGTTTCATGTTCAAATCTTTGAAAACAGGAAATATAATAATAACAAGGTGGTAATTTTATAATTATTTTTGAAAACAGGAAATGAAAACAAGAATTTGAAAACAAAGCAAACATCTAAATACAAGACAAAAATCAAATAACCTTTGCTAACTGTGCATTCAAATATATATCACCAACCTTCATAAATCTGCCAACCCATAGGAGAAGTATCGAATTAAAAGAAAACCAATATTTTACTTGGAACTTTTCTCTATTAAAGGTGCTTATTGAAAGAATATAAAATTATTCGTCACGATTTATTTAAAATTTTCTTTATTTTGGTAAATTATTTAAAATTTTCTATTTTAAGTTATCAGGAGAATGTGTGGTAATTGTTTAGGGAGTAATGATATATCCTTTTTAAAAAATTCTTCCTCCATCCTCATATAATCAATTAAAGCATAAAGTATATATATATATATATATATATATATATATATATATATATATATATATATATATATATATATATATATATATTGAATTTAAAATTTAAAGATATTAATGAATATTTTTCCTGATTAAAATATTATTTTTTACAATTAGGAAGATCTAAGAGGATTTGTTATCATGAAAACATTGTTGTTATTATATTAGTCATTTATTTTTGCATTTACAAAGATCACAAAAATAGTATAAATTTAACATTGTGATTTTATATTTTAAAATAATTTTTAATATTATTCTATATTCCTGTATTTTTTATCTACTATAAAATAAGTTTCTATTATTATTTAGTATATTAACTATTATAATAAAACTTAATATGGTATGTTTATTAACTAATAATTTAATTTTTTATATGTTAATTTTATAAAATAAATAAGTTTTGTATTTTTATATTATACCATAAGAGTAGAGTCCTTTTATATAAATCGGTATTGAATTTCTTCTTATCTCTAAACACTCTCTTCACATAACTCGTTATATATAAGAGAAATAATTCTCCCAAGTGATTACAAAATTTCAAATTTACATTAATAACAGTCTTATATTATTAAGATATATATGACAGTGCTTTGAATAGTGAAGCAACACAAAAAGCTATCTCCAACATTCTTTATAGTACAATTACCAATGGTTCCGTCATTTCATTATCAATATTTCTCATGTCCTCTCTCTCACCATTTTAGTATTTTGAATCTACTTTATTATGCATGTATTCTTAATATTTGCTTTCATTACAACGTTGAAGTAGAATTAATATTAGTCCACTTTGTTATAGTTTCACATTGACGTACGCTGTTTTGTCCTCATTGGCAGATCCACATATATAAGTGAGGGTGTGCATGAACGCTGTTTTGTCCTCATTGGCAGATCCACATATAAGTATTTTTTATTTATAATTTTTTATATTTATTTCTTTTGCTCCCAATAGTTTTGAAAAGTTGCACCCAATGCCACTAGACCTGTAGCCACTCCTTCTCTTTTGTCCCTTGTGCCACTGCCACACGTATGCACCTCCCTCTCTCTTGTTACAATATTACTGTTCTTCAATTAATCTTCTTATTGTAAGTTATGGTTCCTTGTGCCTATGATAAATAATTTGAAATGTTGATATGTTAGGGTTAAAATTGTTAAATTTTGAATTTTTTCCCCATACAAATTTTATTTATTTTTAGTTCTACATTTAATAAAAGTAGTGTATTTTTAGTCCCTCACCATGGATTAAAAACATAATTTTTGTATTTTTAGGAACTAAAAATGAATAATTTTTTTACAAGAACTAAAATCAGATTTTAAAATTTTTATAAGGATAAAAAACATATTTAACCCTGATAATTATTATTTTTTATTTTTTAAAATAAATCGTCCCCGCTAAGTAGAGGTCCTAGATCCGCCACTGTTTGTCCTGATACCTCACTAATCATGGAGAGGGCAAGAAGAGGCAGCATGTCGAGAGAAGTTGGGGCTTCTCACTTGACTTGATGCTTTATGATGATCCATGGAAGATCAATAAATACTTCAAGAAAGTGATATTGGCAACATGTGTAGGCTCTTTTTTGGAAAGGAGTTGGCAGAAAACTTGTTGCTGCCTGTGTTGGATGTTGATGCCCAAAGGGATGCTGAGAGTGCTAGAGGAACTGACGTGAGGATTTGGAATGTTGACACAACTCCATGCATGTGACATGAGCTTTTTTTTTTCCTTCATTTTTTACTACAATATTTTTCACTTTAGGCAACACTAATATTGACAACGGTTGAAAATTGTTCCTAAAACATGGAATAGGCAACAATTTTGTGTCTATAGCTAATATTATGTATATTTTACGGTTCTTTTAAAAATATAATATAAAACCGTTGCTGGTCTATATTATACAACACTTTTAAAACTGTAGATACATTATAGGGGGTTATATTTATGTTTACGGTACTATTGCTTCTTTTTTGCGGGATTTTGCTTTATCATATTTTTTAGATAATTAGATAATAATTCCCGCTAACATATTTTGACGGGTTTTTGCTTTATCATTTTTTTAAACAAAATTTGCACTTTGAACCCGTGAAGAACCTCTCACAGACACCTTTTGCAAATCCCGAACTCCTTTGTCTCCATCGTAACCCTGCAACTTCATGAGCATGATTTCTTCAATATTTTCTTAATTCCTTCGTAATATTCTTACTTATTCATTCTTCCCTCCATTTCTTCACAGAAACTCTAATAATTTCTTCGAGCCTCTCTTACGCAGAAACCAGGTATGAATTGAAGTTTTTCTTCTTCTTTTTTGTTGGCAATAATAAGAATTGAAGTTTTTCTTCTTATTTTTTCATTGTAATGATAAGACACTTCCAATTTCGTCACTCCGACGAGAATCTCACTTCCAATCTCGTCGGAGAGTGAGGTAGAACACGCCGGACAACAAGAGTACTGGATGATCCCAATATGGAGTTTCTCTTTGGGCTGGATATGCTCTGAAAGCACCAGGTACCATCCTTAGTTGCAATCTGTGATGTCATTCTCCAGTAATTTTATTAAGATGCTTTTCATATAGATGTCGCTCATATCTGCAATGTATAATTGATTTAAGAGAAAATGTTTTGCGACCTGGTGGAGGAGAAGTTTCTGTGCCATTTTTGCAAGGTTGGTTTTCTAATATGCATATTTGTATTAATGACCATTTTTTCTCCTTTTGTTTGCATTGCTCTAATTTCAACTCGATCCTGTTGTCGATTTCATATATTGTTAACCTTGTTATATGTCATGTTCAGAGAATGACATACCAGCTCAGTTTCTGGATAACGGATGGTATAAGGATGCTTCAAGCTCGGGTGGCCTGGTGAGTATACTTGTAATTATAAATCTACTTCCAGATATGGAATGCCGTCATTGTTCTTGGTTTTTTGATAGTTCTAAAATA
The DNA here is from genome assembly GCA_030762895.1 of Sophora flavescens. Taxonomy (NCBI): domain Eukaryota; kingdom Viridiplantae; phylum Streptophyta; class Magnoliopsida; order Fabales; family Fabaceae; genus Sophora; species Sophora flavescens. The sequence continues at coordinate 146,227,738 of CM061064.1, forward strand.
GATGGGTTTCATATCATATAAGAAGAAATGAAAATGTCCCATCACAGATAATTTTTTGTTCATTTTTTATCATGGTTTCCAGACCAAAGTCTTTTTGGGTGTTCAGAAGTATTAGGCATACAAAAGGAGAGAAATGTTCAATCAGTAGGATGTGGCCTTTGTTATCATTTTCCTTTGCATATGGGCAATTAAGGTCACTTTGTAAGTTGAGTAGTTGAAAGCAGGACATATTTCCTTGCACGCGTTTATCCTAATTTGATCTCCAATTGATTGTGTCTATTTGACTTTCACTTTTGATTGTTACTTGGTGATAGATCTATGGTAGTTAAGTGCAGATTTCGTGTTTGTGAAAATGGAATGTATGTTCTTATTATCTTAAGCCTTGCATACAAAGGGATGTGATGCCAGGTCATGCTATTGAGAATGTGAACTGAAGACACTATCATGAGTTAGAAGTTCAAACCTTAAGAATGTGCTCCTTTTATTTTCTTCATTTCTTTACACATTGCTGTTGGTTGATATGAAATGCACTTTCATTCTAAAACCATGATCATGGTTTACTACAAGCGAAGGTTTGTAAACATCTTGAATTGGATTGTTGGGGTGATTGAATATTTGGAGGCAGTCAACAAGATCAGTTTATAATTTTTTGCTACTTAGGTTTAATGGGATGAACCAGAAGCGATTCCAAGGCAAGAAGATTCTCCTTGGGAGATAGAGCCTTTGTAGATTCTAAAGGCACTCAAGACTATGTAAGTTCCCTTCATGATATATTTATTGATTGGGCATTAACTTCAATTATGAATTATCCCGAGCTAGATATTTATTTCCAATTCATTTGATTTTCAGGTTGATGAGCTGACCCAATTAGGTGGTGCTGAAGAAGTCCAAACAAATTGCTTTCATTGCATTTGCTTCATATTTCAGTTTCGGGGAACGTGAAATCAGTAATGATTCCTGCTAAGAGAAGTTTTGTTAAGGGTTGGACTTGCAAGTGGTGATTTACCATGCTTCAAGCTGATGCAAGTGAAGCCTGAGAAGGAGTGATCCTAAGGGCCTTAATATATTTGTGTGGTTATGTATTTTTGGTGGGAAATTGTTAATACATGGTTCCTCTTTTATGTCTCTTTTGAATTGTGTTTTGGGTAGTTATGAAGATATATTACCTAATAGATTCAATTGGGAAAATTTGTAATCTTATGTTGGTATGAATGATTTTAAAATTTAAATGGTTGCATTTTTTTTTACCTCGTTTTGTTTTAACGTCTTAAAAATTGTCAATATCGTTTTCTTCCTTTCTTCACTGATTTTTTTTTGTTTCCATATATTTTTGGAGAGTATAAGATCTATTGAATATTTTGAGGGAAACTCAACCCCACTGTACTTCATATTGGGAATTTAAATATTAGATGGGAATTTTACGTTCAGTTGCTCTAAAAAAGTAACTAAATGAAGAAAAAAAAAGAATCTTAAAATCCTAATATATAGTAAAAGATATGAATGTTTGGATTGTGCATAAAACTATCTTTAAATTTTTTAAATAACGTAGGAAAAAAATCTTGATATCCATAATTACAAGTCTTCACATAGTGAGAAGGGTATATTCTTAACTTATAAGCCCATAATTGTATTGATTGTTACTAAACTTATTATTTCATTCAACTCTTCATCTTACTCATTATTAGAAATTATTCAAAATACGAAAGTCCACTATCCTTGTAACACCCCCTTGGGCATTACTTCGTGAATGGGTGTGGAAATAAATTAAAAAGAAATTTGCTAGTTGCTTTCGGAAATTGATTTACTTTAAGCCAGAAAATCTGGGTGTAAAATTTTTTCTTCTTACCACTTTGGAAGAATGTGAAGCACACGACAAAAACAGTACATTTATACTATACTTGACAACACACATATCCCAATTTTATTTATAAACAAACCTTCCACAACGTACAATTTTTTCTTAAAAGTATTTTCTTATAGACGACATGAAAACTATCCAGACCCACGTACTAAACTTTTTAAAACATACATCGATCCTCAAACACAAACATAAGCTGGTCGTTCTACAAGACACTCACTGATAAGACTCCGTGATCATCTCTATGATCACACCTCTTCCTGCAATTCAGACTTAAGTCTCCAAGTGACTTAAGGAGCTCCTCTGCAACATTTGTACTCGTGTACTAAGGTACAACAGCAAGCCAGAAGAACAAGTATATGCAAGGGTGAGAACCAATATATGGATTTTAAAACGATAACTACATGTGCGACACACAAACATCATATAACATGTATAGTTATAACAACATCAATGTTTAGAAATAAACAAATAGTTTATCAAAGGGTTTCATTCCCAACAGTCATCGTCATTTTTAAAAACAAATCATGACACTTCAATATTCACCATCTAAACTTTTAAACTTAATCTCCGGAGATATCCCAACGTCGTATCAATAACATCAATTATTTGGCCCGTCAAGGTTCCGAGTTCCAACTATTTAAGTAACTCGATAGGATACGAGCTCCAACCATCATTGTACGTAGTTCACAAGAACATCCAACGATAATCGTACTTAACTTGGCCTATAAAATATCACTAATATCCGAGCTCTACAAATAGTCGTAAAATGTCATTCACCTTTAGGACATACTGTCCACATCATAGAACGCTAGAATCCCGACGTCTCGGCCACTAGGTCCGTATTTCGTCTTTAAAATCATTTTCGTTCTGTGAAACACAAATCCAAAACAAAACTCCACAGCTTATCCAAGTTGTTGGAAATAACATCATTGTACAAAACTAATTTGTAGAAAATCCCTTTTACATTGGAAATTCATTTGTAAAATCATCAAATCTCTTAAAACTCATTTTCTTCCAAAAATATTTGTTTTGAACCTTAGTTCCAAGAAAAATGTTGATTTGAGATTAACTCTCGGTTCTGACAAATATTGCTGTTTAAAAATGCTTTCCATAAATATTTTCGGAATTAACCGCCGTTTGGCATTTTAAAACGTTTTAAGTCAAAATTTGACTTTTCTAGTAAAATAATTTTGTCAACACCATAATAAAATCATTTTTGAAACTTATTTTCTTATAATCATGTTTTCTAATATTTGGTAATTTCTTGCATAAAAATTAACAGTACTAAAATATTTTCACGGTTACGCCCTCACCGTGACTCATAAAACACTCTTACGTCGTTAAATCATTAAAATAATAGTATTTTTAACTATTCCACATTTTTAACCAATCAAAACATTAAGTAATATTATGTTACTATATTCCATCAATTAAACTTCGATATTTCTTAAAAATCGTTTTAACTCTTTTATCTTCTTAATTAATTGAGCACTGACCACTGTCAATCAACAACCAACATACATGACATTTCCACATCCACAATGTAGCATATAAAACAGTTTCTAACAAGAGTTAAATGCTATAACACATAATTGCAGATAAACAATTAAAAGCAGATAATAACAGTAAATAAATTAACTACGCAAGATAATTTAAAAATACCACAAACACACACAAATAACTTATACAGACCACAACTAATAGCATATAGCTATCGGAAAAATCCCGCAGGTACTTCCCTTACCTCTTGGAGATTTTTCTTTCTGAATTAAAATTCCGTCAAACGTCCGGTTTCCGTAAACTCGTACATGATTCACACAAAATCACCCTTCAACAAACCACAACCAAATCATTAATCAACAAACAATTGTATGTACCTAACCCCACATGAAGGTTTCGGCCATGACTAATAAAAATGGTTAGGAATTTCTAAAATTCACATGCTTTTAGATTTGTGATCCTTAAGCATTAGAGATGACATAATCAATGATAATGACTTGAAATTGAAACAAAATCCTCTAACACCAAGGTTAGGGTTTGTTCGACCTTAGGTCATAAAATAGGTTAGAGGTTTCAAAATTTCCAAGCTTCTAAATTTAATGACAATAGGTATTGAATAGATAAAATCAAGTATCACATGATGTAAAATGAAACAAAATCATCGAAGCTCCCAAGAACTTGAATTCGACCTTCATCAAATAATTTGGCTAGGGATGCTAAAATTATACAAACTCTTAGATTAATAATCTTAGAGTTGTATAGAGTTAAAAAAAAACAATGGTCATAAGTCAAGAACTTGAAGAAAAACCATCTAACTCACACGAGTTAGGTTTCGGCCTTGACACAAAAATTGGCCTAGAAATTGATTTGATTTTTCAATCTGGATTCAATAAGACTAGGTACTAGATAGATGATGACAAGTGTTATATGAAACAACAATAAAATCAAAACCCATTTTCCCCAAATTTTTGGAGTTTCCGCCCACTCTAGAAATATAGGAAGGAAATTTTATTTTCATTCACGCTCTTGAATGATAAATATAGGGATGGTTACAAGATCATAGAAATTGGTTTCGTGATCATAGGATTTTTCTATGATTTTCTAGAGATTTTCAAACTTCTAGATCTAAGAATAGAAAATGATGATCATGGCCTTGAATCATAAAAATGAATGAAGAACCTATAGCTTATTGATGATGAGGAGTAAGGTATACCTCTTGGAATTTAAAAATGAGCAAAGAATCTACTAGTTGCTTCACACTTTTTGGCTATGTAAACTTAAAGAGTTTTTGAGAGAAAAATGCAAGGAAGAAGATGAAGTTTGATGGAATGAGAGTGAGAGGCCTCATTTGATGATTTGGGCCGTGGGAATAGAGGGTTAAAAGGTCCAAATGATGTTAATTTAAGGATAAAGAAGTAATTTCACTTAGGGGCAATTTTGGCATTTAAAACCAACTCAAGGGCATAATAGTCATTACACTTCCAATGTCATCATGACAAACATGTGGTGAGGATTGGTTGGAAGTGTGACTGATTTGTGACCACAAAAACAAGAGGAAGAAGTCAATTTGAACTTGTCTTGCCTTAACCATGGTTAATGTTTAACTAGGATAGGTTAGGTTAGGGGTATTTTGATCTTTTCACACATAAACCTATCATCACATGACTTAGATGCTAGGTGAGTCACCCCTATGTCTCACCACCCTAGGTGACAAGATGTATCCTCATCCGATGTCAGGTTTTGTCTCTGCACGTCCGTTCTCGACTCCGTCGATTACCCGATTTAGATTTTAGGCCTGAATCAAGTATAATAACCTATTTATTTTGAAAATTTTCAAAATAACCTATATCATTTGAAAATCGATGAAAACCATAATGGTTTCTTTCAAGAGTCAAAATTAGGTTTTCTAATCAGTAAAGTCTTACTGTCAGTGAAAACGCAGACCCGGTTCCGTCTGAATTTTCAACCCAAAAATTAACCGAAACACTCTACCATAAAGTAGAGTATAAATATGACTTTGGTTTATCCAAAATTATTTTCTAAGTTTTAGATCAAAATATAAATGTTTATTTATATTTATACCGATCTTAGAAAGTAGAAAAATCAGGGTGTTACAATCCTAGCCTTATGTATTTCTGTCTACTCTTAAAATTATGTAGAAACTTCTCAATTTGTAGTAGCTCTGAAGTTTTCCCCACTACTTTATTTCTCTTATCTTGCTTATTCTTCCTTTTAATGGGAAGTTTCTGAGCCTTTGGAGTGATATAATTTTATGATCTTTTTATCTTACATCTTGAAGAAGAGGCTCGAGTTGAAGAATGAGGTGGAGTTGAAGTGGGCATTGAATAGGAAGGCGAGGATGAAGGATTAGGTTTACTAGGTCATGTTTTCTTGACACGAGCCATTAAAGATTGAAGGAAAATGACAAAAAATGAGCTCGGCTAGGGTTTAGGTACAAGAAGATGGAGAATTTTGGAGAAGGGCGAGAAGGTTACCGACAGCAAATGTCTGTCAGAAATTACACAATTACCGACAGCTCTGAGGCCATCACAAATAGGTTTTCGTTTATAATCAATATTCTTGTAGTGTCAGGGATATAATGGGTATTACACTAATTAAAAAACAAAATGATACACATTCTCTTTCTTTCTCTCATGTTCCTGGCGCTGCACCACTCGAAGACTCCATTTCCAACATGCTCAAAAAGCCAAAGCTCTGATCTTCATCATCATCCATCCCTCACTCCAAGTTCTCTCATTACGACCCTTCCATCGCTCGTATCAACAATGACAGCTTTGGATGTTGTTCGGCCACCATCATCGCCGCCCATAAATAGTGGCACCTCATGTTTTTCTGGCAGCCCGATCACTTTTGCTTCAACAAGCTCAAAAAAGTTATCCGCCCATCAAGAACCATAATCAAAGACCTCGTCAACGCCCAACACGTAGACGAGATCTCTTCATCATCGACATTTATTTATTTAAATATTATATAAACAATTCTTATTCGGCATGTTTCCATCTTCCATGATTTTATGGATGATGTTAGCCAATGCCAATTTTGATGTCTGATCAATCTAATCAATCTGAGTTGATAAAAAGTACAAAATGGATGACAACATATCAAACACATATCGTATCATGTTTATTTCATTCATTATGTTGTCTAAAACTTTGTGAAGAAATTGAACAACAAAGACACGCATAAATAAGTTAAAACGGGTATGTGCAACAATTAAAAATAACAAAATTCTTAATTTTTTTTATCAAGCAAATTGGCATGCAAAAGCATCACAATAGGAAGAGGAATCTCAACTAGGTTGGCACCCTAAGACCTACCAATCATCTGCAGCACACCAAAATATATTATTAAAAACGAAAATAAAGAATACAAAATAATCAAGGGGGGGACTTTAACCAAAACCCATGAAAAGAAACTAATTATGTCAATCTAAAATTAAGAAGACCAAACCTATTTCTGAAAAAATCTACACAAATAAAACTAGGTATAAGTTCCCACCAAGTGTTAAAATGCAAACAGATTCATTGATGTATTACATTAAATCTCCATATTTTTTTTTTGCATTCGTTAATCATTGTAGTAGAATAAAATTTGAACTTCCTAATTAATTTCTTTTTAAAGTAATATTTTTATAATATTTATTTTATATATCCATCTCCCAACTTCTCTTACCAATCTTTCGCATAATCTTTTATAGTCGGATTCTCCTCAAGATTTAATTTACATCCTCCTGATGATTTTTCAAGGATTGAAGTGTAAATACTTTTTAACCTTTCAATATACTAAATGGTTATATTAAGATGAGGAAAAGCTAAACATGAAGCACAAGATGTGCCCATGAATAGCACAAATCAGTCCAAACATAATGGCTGCAACAAACAACATGTGCAGCAACAAAAAGAAACATGAAAACACCTACCAACACGGGCCCTATTTGCTTTATTTCTAGTTTTCTATTTTCATTTTCTATTTTCAGAAATAATTAAAAAATGTCACCGTGTTTTCATTATGTTTCCTATTTTCAAAAATTTGTAGAAGAAACACCAAAAAAACTTTTTTCTGTTTTTGCTGTTATCTATACAAATATCTTTCAAAACAGGAAACATAATTAAAACATGGTGACAATTTGTAATTATTTTTGAAAACATGAAATGAAAACAAGAATCTGAAAACAAAGCAAACAAGACCTAAGCTTCTGCTAAATACAAGACAAAAATCAAATAACACTTGCTAAGTGTAGAGTCAATATATCAACAACCTCCATAAATCTGCCAACCCAGAAGAGAAGCACCAGATTAAAAGAAAACCAATATTTTACTTGGAACTTTTCTATTAAAGGTACTTATTAAAGATTATAAAATTATTCGTTAGGATTTATTTAAATTTTTTTTAGTAAATTATTTAAAATTTTATGTTCAAATTTATTAGGAGAATGTATTATTGGTGCCAATCTAACATTTGGAATTGGCTGAGTTCTATTATTGGTACCAATATAGATACCTCATCATTTTCTAGTATTGTTGGTCATCTCAAGCACGAGATGTGATTCTCGTAGCTGTCATTCATGTCATATGGCCCATATGGACTTGCAGAAACATGCTTAGATTCGATAATCAGAAGATTCTTTTACAATTAGCCCTTAACATGATAATTGCTAGTGTCTCTATATCAGTGAACAACAGCAAGGGTCATGTCTCGGGTTTAATACAGGAGTTTATGATTTTAAAGGCCTCTGTTGTAACATCAAAGCCCAAAAAAGCTCCCACCATCAAAGAAATCATTTGGGTTCCATCTCCTTGCTATCTGGGTTGTTTTGTGCTTAATCTTGGAATTACTTATGCTTTGCACGTAGAGATCATTGGTGCTATGAATGATATTGAGCTGGCCTTTAAAAATGGTTGGCTTAATTTTTGGTTAGAATGTGACTCCAAATTGGTCACCATTGCTTTCAAGAATATCATAATTGTTCCTTGGCAATTGAGAAATAGGTGGAAAAATTGTTAACAATTAACTAATAAAATGAGATTCATGATTTCTCATATTTTTCGCAAGGGCAACAACTGTACAGATAAATTGGCCTCTCATGGAATCTCTTTACAGGGTTTTCACTGGTGGAACACTATTCCTAATTTCATTAGTGATGATGTTTTGGGAATAGAGTAGGTTTGCTGTAACATCCATGTTTTAAGACCTTAATTATGTACCTAATATGCATATTGCTTTACTATCCCACCTTTCTAATCTTCATGACGTCTTTCATGTCTCTCAGTTGATGAAGTATTACCCTGATCCTTCACATGTACTGGAGCCTGAGTCTATACAACTCAAAGAGAATCTAGAGTATAAGGCTTTACCTAGTAGGACCGCTGATAGAAAGATCAAGGAGCTTCACGGTAAACAGATTCCTTTGGTCAAGGTCATTTGGGATGAGACTACAGGAGATGCTACTTGAAGCATGAGGCAGACATACATCAGCAGTACCCATATCTTTTCTGAGGTATGTAAATTCCGAGGACATAATTTCTTTTAAGGGGGGTAGTAATGTAACATCCATGTTTTAAGACTTTAATTATACACCTAATATGCATGTTTAAGTATATGGAACCTTGTTTGGAAAGTATGCGACCAATCAGCTTCAAATTGGACGAGAACATGAAATTAGGGTTTTGGACCAAGAAGGAACACTCGAGCATGCAAGGGGGCACGCTACAGCACCCAGGGGAGGCAGGTCAAGTGTCAAGAGGTGGCAGACGTAGAGAACACGTGTCACAAAGACTTCGTGTGACACCCTCTACCCCGCATGTATTTATAAAGCCTAAACATAAAAGAAAATATTTAGAAAGAATAAACACATGTATATCATTTATTTAAAATGAAAGCCAACTGGTAGAGAATACCACATTGTAACCAAAACGTCATAACATGGAAATAAATAACTGAAAACAAAACCCAACCCCGATGTCACATTACAGAGCTGGTAACCAACAATCCGGAAACATCACGGATAAACAAACAAAAACAAACTCGAAACTAAATCCTAACTACGAGCAAGCGGCTCCTCGGAGTCACTCCTCAACTGGTTGCCCACCATCCTTTGAATAAATACAAGGTACCTACAAACAACAACAGAAAGATGGGAAGTAAGAAACATGTATTAAACTGTTGTGACTCCGGCAAGTGTACCGGGTCGTCGCAAGTAATAAAAATACACGGTAAGTAATTACCGAGGTCGAACTCAGGGATTGGGCTACCAATTCGACTAATCCGCGGGAAATCGGATACGTTCGGTCAAGTTACGGAAAGTGGTTGAGAGAGAAGAGAGAATAGGATCGAAATTCAATTAACAATCTAATTAAATAATTAACTAAAAATATGAAAATTAAAATATCCAAGGTCACAAATCCACCTACCCAACATGTATACCCAAGTGATGATAAATTCCTCCCTAGGTTCAATTACAATGTCAACCGGGACCCCTAAATTCTCCTAAATTCACTCTCGTGCTCATTAGGACGTATTCGACGATTGGATTAATTACTTACTAGGTCTCATAATCCTAATCTCGAATTATGTTAATTCTTGTTCCCTATAAGGTCGCACCGATCTCCTACTCACTCTCGTGCAATATTCGATTGATGATCCTAATTCAAGTTCTAAACGTGAATCGCTGACTAAGCCTCATCAAAGTTAACAAGTCAATCACGCAACACATATGATCAACACAATCAAGTCAGAATTAGAAAACATTTATGATCCCGATTCAAGTTCTGAAACGCGAATCGCCGTTAGGCCTCAAACACGTTTAACTGATTAATCACGCAAAACATATGATCAAACATTCAAATCAGAATCGGGAAACAAGAATTGAATTAAAGGAGAAAGACATACATCATATTGGATTTACATAGCCATGGGTGGCTTCATCGTTCCCTCGGACGAAGGGGATTAGTTCCTCATGCTCATAGACAAACACTTGGACATAATCACCATCGTAAAAATAAAAAGAAAAGAGAAAAGGAGACGCAGCTCCAAGGAGAAATAAGGATTCGTAGCTACTGCCCTAACCTAAGTGGAAAACCTCCTCCTCAAGTTGGATCCCCATTCTGATCTGAACAGCCATTAAATAAGGATTCCTGATCTGCGCTCGCTCGCGAGGCGAGAATTAAAATTGGCGCGCATTCAATTTGAACTCTCGCATAGCGAAAGTGTGTTCGCGGGGCGAGTCTTCAATTTCAGGCTGTGACCTTCATCACGGCTGGGCCGTGATGGCCTCTGACTTCCAAGTCTTCATTCTCTAGCGAGGCGAGATGTCTCTCGCGGGGCGAGTCTTCAAATCTTAAACTGCCACGGGCGTGGTCTTCATCACGGCTTGGCCGTGATGGTCTCTGTCTTGCAGGTCTTCATGATTCGCGGGGCGAGACACCTCTCGCGTGGCGAGACTGAAGTGATGACTTTTGCTGCTTTGTTGACTTTCAGTCTCGCGAGGCGAGCATACACTCGCGGGGCGAGTGTCTCCAGACTTGCAATTTCCACTGCTTTTCGACTTTCCTTGACTCCCGGAGCTTCACTTATTTAACCTGAAACAACAAAAGCACCCACAAGCGTAATTCTATTCAAAATAACCTAAAAACTACACAAAATACACAAAATGAGTGAAAGTCCAACTTAGGAACAAAACAAGGTAAATTTGGGCGAAAACGAGAGTGAACTCGAATAAATAGGCACATGAACCCTAGTTCATCTAGTCATAAAACTAGATAAGCCAGAGGCTTATCAAAATACCCCAAAATTAAACCTTGCTTGTCCCCAAGCAAGCTTAAAACTCAAAAAGGACTCAAGACTTGGCAAGCCTAAAGGAATCAATCGATTTCGCACAAATTTAATGCAACTTTACAAAACAGTTTTTCTCCTATGATCTCCCCCCTACATCAATGTAATCCCCACATTCATTTACTTTAAACCATTGAGAACTTCATCATTCATGCAATCATTAGTCTAAGTTGAGGATCAGGGTCACACACAAAAGGAAGATCACCAATTTCAAACAATTGCCTTCCTCACAAGGGTATGTAAAATTTCACTCATTCGCTCAATTCGTCAAGGCTTTCAACTTTTTCACTCAATTTCACTTATCAAGAGCACTTCCCATGAATTTGATTTTCATCTCAAAAATGGTCCCCACGTAAACATGTATGCAACATCAGAAGGTCTTTTAAAGGTTGTAATGGGGCCTGGGTGAGGGTTGGATAGTCAAGGATACTAGGTTTAAGTCCCTAGGAACTAAGAGAGCATGAGCATTAAACACATTTTCCACTCAAATTCCTTTTTTCATTTTTCTTTTCTTTTTGTCTCGGGTGACTACAACTTTTTTCCTTGCTCATCTTTTGATTTGCCCCTTTTCTTTTGGCAAAATTTTTCTCTTTTTTTTTTCAACCTTTATTTTTCTTTTTCTCACCCCAAAATGTCATACCTCCTTGTAGCCACCCCAAACTTAGTTTCTCACAACCTTTCTCTTGCTCATTTCCATGCTCTCCTAATCCTAAGATTGGGTTAACATGGTTTTTCGGATTTTGGCTCGTAATGTAGGGTCATCAAGAAACAATAGGTCAATTGGGCTCAATTTGGCTAACTAGGGAACATGCATTAGGGATGGTTCATTTCAGGCCAAGTAGTTATTCAAAGAACATTGCCTAAATCATTTGATGCAACACATAAACATGCAAACCATATAGGGATTCAAGCAAATTCGGGAAAGTGCAACTTAACAGTGATTCACACATTCAAAAACAGAGTTGGAGGCTCAAATCCTCACCTGGACATTTTGCAAATTGTTTGACCGAGATACGATTCCTAGTGTGTGCACTCCCCTCACCCCAAACTTATCATAAATCAAGTAATCACAACAAGGTTCTCAAAGTTCAGTTTTCAATTTTTAAGTGGGGATAAACTTTTCTAATTCCAGAATTTAGGGGAAATCATCAATGGTCAAATAATTCATGCAATCAATCTACGCTCAATCTAATTAAAATCCAACAAGCTTGCCGACATTTCATACAAAAACTCTTGATCTTCTCAAATTATTCAAGAGCGACAACAAAAACAAGGACACAACAAAACAAAACAGAAGTTAGGAAAAGAGCGGGATACCTAGCTTGGGTTGCCTCCCAAGAAGCGCTTGTTTAACGTCCCGAGCTTGACTTATTAAGAAGCATCCACCTGGATCCCATAGTCTGTGGTACAGAGGCCAAGGGACGCTCATCATATCAAATCCTCCACCCGGATCAAATGGTTTGTGAAGTGGCCCTTGCAGGAGCAATACCACTCTATTCATTATTCCACCCGGCCTTTGTGTGAAAACCCCATTGACCTCTATAATTATGAACTCACTTCCTCTTAGGTCAGATGGTGCCTTCACGAGGAAGTGTGCCAGACGAGTGGGAGGGTCTATCTTACCGGTGTCCACACATGCATGCAAGCCGACATATTTATTTAACGCATCAAAATCAGGTTGCTTGGCAAGCATGGTGAAATCCTCTGCCACTTTATCTTCATTTTGCTCTCTACCCTCTTGCTCCGGTGCCTTGTCCCTTGCCAACTCATCTTCCTTAGGTTGCTCTTTCTCAACATGTGGTTGTTCCTGGGCCTTGTCGCTTGTCAATTCCTTTTCCTCCGGTTGTTCTTCCTCAACATGTGGTAGTTCTTCCTCAACTCCCTGAAAACTAGTTACACCCCAGTCATATCCCAACACCCCACTGCTTCTAGTTGTTGTGGCATTGCATTGGTTCTTAGGGTCGTTCTCGGTATCAACTGGGAGAGTCTCTGGGGGACACTCATTTAGTTGTTTTGTGAGATGGGCAATCTGCATCTCTAGATTCTGAAGTGCCACCCCTGTCTGAGTTGCCAACTTATCAATTGTTGCATTCATCTTCTCAAAAGATGTGCCTGTAACAGTTGACAACTTCTCAAGAGCCAACTCCCAAGGTTGTGGTTGCCAATTCTGTTGAGGTTGCTGTTGCCAATTTTGTTGAGGTTGTGGTTGCCAGGCTAGACCATCATCAGCATTACTCCAAGCGACATCCGGATGGTCTCTACTCATATCACCCCAATACTGATTCTGACTCTGATATTTGTTCTGGGGCACGCTGTCATTATGCCATGGTACCACATATACTTGAGGGAAGTAGAACGGACAACTCCAAGTGTCATGGTTCCCATCACAATATTCGCAACCCGGAAGCATTCCTTCGTGTACCTCGCATACAAAACAAGGCAAGACCAAGTGGAATCAAAGAAGTAGAGAGATAATGGTAAATAAAAATAAAATTAAAAATAAAAGAAAAATAACTTAACCAAATAATCAAACTTCCCTAAAATCAGAAAAATTGGTTGTGCCAATCCCCGGCAACAGCGCCAAAAACTTGTTGTCACTCCGGCAAGTGTACCGGGTCGTCGCAAGTAATAAAAATACACGGTAAGTAATTACCGAGGTCGAACTCAGGGATTGGGCTACCAATTCGACTAATCCGCGGGAAATCGGATACATTCGGTCAAGTTACGGAAAGTGGTTGAGAGAGAAGAGAGAATAGGATCGAAATTCAATTAACAATCTAATTAAATAATTAACTAAAAATATGAAAATTAAAATATCCAAGGTCACAAATCCACCTACCCAACATGTATACCCAAGTGATGATGAATTCCTCCCTAGGTTCAATTACAATGTCAACCGGGACCCCTAAATTCTCCTAAATTCACTCTCGTGCTCATTAGGACGTATTCGACGATTGGATTAATTACTTACTAGGTCTCATAATCCTAATCTCGAATTCTGTTAATTCTTGTTCCCTATAAGGTCGCACCGATCTCCTACTCACTCTCGTACAATATTCGATCGATGATCCTAATTCAAGTTCTAAACATGAATCGCTGACTAAGCCTCATCAACGTTAACAAGTCAATCACGCAACACATATGATCAACACAATCAAGTCAGAATTAGAAAACATTTATGATCCCGATTCAAGTTCTGAAACGCGAATCGCCGTTAGGCCTCAAACACGTTTAACTGATTAATCACGCAAAACATATGATCAAACATTCAAATCAGAATCGGGAAACAAGAATTGAATTAAAGGAGAAAGACATACATCATATCGGATTTACATAGCCATGGGTGGCTTCATCGTTCCCTCGGACGAAGGGGATTAGTTCCTCATGCTCATAGACAAACACTTGGACATAATCACCATCGTAAAAATAAAAAGAAAAGAGAAAAGGAGACGCAGCTCCAAGGAGAAATAAGGATTCATAGCTACTGCCCTAACCTAAGTGGAAAACCTCCTCCTCAAGTTGGATCCCCATTCTGATCTGAACAGCCATTAAATAAGGATTCCTGATCTGCGCTCGCTCGCGAGGCGAGCAGCCTTTCGCGAGGCGAGAATTAAAATTGGCGCGCATTCAATTTGAACTCTCGCATGGCGAAAGTGTGTTCGCGGGGCGAGTCTTCAATTTCAGGCTGTGACCTTCATCACAGCTGGGCCGTGATGGCCTCTGACTTCCAAGTCTTCATTCTCTCGCGAGGCGAGATGTCTCTCGCGGGGCGAGTCTTCAAATCTTAAACTGCCACGGGCGTGGTCTTCATCACGGCTTGGCCGTGATGGTCTCTGTCTTGCAGGTCTTCATGATTCGCGGGGCGAGACACCTCTCGCGTGGCGAGACTGAAGTGATGACTTTTGCTGCTTTGTTGACTTTCAGTCTCGCGAGGCGAGCATACACTCACGGGGCGAGTGTCTCCAGACTTGCAATTTCCACTGCTTTTCGACTTTCCTTGACTCCCGGAGCTTCACTTATTTAACCTGAAACAACAAAAGCACCCACAAGCGTAATTCTATTCAAAATAACCTAAAAACTACACAAAATACGCAAAACAAGTCAAAGTCCAACTCAGGAACGAAATGAGGCAAATTTGGGCGAAAACGAGAGTGAACTCGAATAAATAGGCACACGAACCCTAGTTTATCTAGTCATAAAACTAGATAAGCCAGAGGCTTATCATAAACATAATAGCAAAAGATGCAGTTAGTAAGACGAACATGCATCATAAAAATATAGCATATCAACATCATAACATTTCAACATATTAACAACATTCATAAACATGTATGGTATGCAATGCAGCGCTACTCCACTACTCTGTTATGCACTTGGATCCAATCTACCTCAGGAAGTCAACTTCGGAGTTACATATCCATATTGGCCAATAAGCACCATCGCCGGAAGTTCACCAAACCATGGGTGAACCCCTTGGATTGCCGACGCACCGTACTCTAGGATGCGCCACCACGGGTGTACATGATTCATCTGAATCACCACGGACGTCCAGATCTCCGTACTCTAGGACGACCTCCCCTATACCCCACTAACAACTCTGATGCATGAATGTGTGAGGAACATCAACACACAAACAAAAATCATCACCTCCACTTGGGTCGCTTGGCTACCCAAGTTTTATCACCATCAACACCTAGACCCCTTGGCTATCGAGGCCCCCTTGGCCACTAGGCTATTAGGTTCAATGTTATCTTTTAATTAACACTCTGCCAATAAGTATCAGAGCTCAACACCTTGACCAATAAGCATCAAGACTCCCTTGGCCACTCAGCTACAAAGGTACAACATTATCTTCACATTTGCATTTAGTTATACTTGTTAAGTCTTCATTGAGTTATATAACTTGTCATTACTGCATTTGGTGTCTTATTATTATAGTTGGAACAATTAGGGTGAAACACCCCTGTTCTCGCTTCTCGCATTTCTCGGTCCGGACAGTGAGCATGGGTGTGCTCACCCTCAGCACAGGCTTACTAAACTTTAAGTTGAGCACGAGCGTGCTGCCTATTTAGCACGGTCGTGCTCGTAAGAGCATCGTTGTACTCTTCTGGGCAGAAAGGGTTTAGGAATCCTTACTATGTTTCCTAGGGCATTCAAAGATCAAACCTATTGGCTTAAACTACATCACCAAGTTTCAGTTACATTATTCTTATTTGATTCCATGTCTTACTCTTATTGGGGATCTAACCCTTTAATCACAGCTTCATTATAAAGTCCCTAATGAAGTTGATACAGGGAAACACAAGAAGGGGGTTGAATTGTGTTTCTTAACAGTTTTTCCAAAAAGCCTTTTCTTAAAACCTTTTTGTAAGAAAGACAAAAAAAGTACATACAAACAAAATAATCTTTCTAAAGAGTTAACAAACTCAGATCCAAAACCCCAAAGTTAGTATAAACAAAGATTGTAAAAGATAAGGGAAAGAACATTCACACAAGAGATTTATCTTGGTTTACTCTCTTCCAACCAAGAGCTACGTCCAGTCCCTTATACCTGAAGGTTTTCTCCATTATAATCCAATAGCTTTAAAAGTATCCAACACCTCTTCAGGCTTACAAGTATTCTTTCTCTACCAAGCCTCTTCAGGCTCTTACTCTAACAAAAAGATTTAAAGTATAATCTTACAAGCTCACTATGTGTGAGAGTATGAAAGTTTAAGATCATTTATGATTACAAATGAATTTGTTCAAGAGAACTTTGAGCAGAGTTTTGGCACGTTGAATATCAGAGTTTGGATCTATCTTCTTTATTGGGGTCGTCTAGTATTTATAGATGAAGAGCTTCTCTAACTTGATCTTCTTCAACGGTCTTCAACTTGTATTCGTTTATTCATAGCATTTAATGCTAGGATCCATTGAAAGTGATAACTTGATATGTTTTCTGGAGAAGTGCTCTTGGTTATCAGAAGTGAGCTCAAAGTAGTGCTATCATTTCTCTGTTGTACCAAAGGTTGCTTTCTGACTTTCGTTCTTCGTACTTGGTTTAACTTTACAGCAATATAAGTGTCAGAGTACAAAGGTTTGTGTTTTCGATGGTACTATGTTTCTAATATCAAGAAATGAAGGTTAAACAATTCAAATAACATAAGGAAGGAACACAAATTCCTTCGTATTAAATAACAATCATTTGAAATAAATTAACTTTGACTAGACGGGTTCAGTTTCAGTGACCCGTGGACGTGCAAATCTTTGGATGTGTAATTTTAACTATGTATAGAAACAGGTTGGATTAATGATTCTGCGTCTAGATGACTTCTCGACTAGTTATAAGTTTTTGGACTTGCTTTTATTCTGAGAGTTATTAATTTGCTTCGTCTACTTCTTATATTACACATAGACTTAGACACTCGTCTAGTATTATTCAACTTAGTCAATTTTTAGTACCTCGTCTAGCGATAACCTTATAGACTCAGAATTGTACAATGTTTTTAAATAATCCCCGCATGCTAGAATAAACAATTAGATATTTTGGACAACTTTGTCATACAAATTTAACCTTTTTGTTAACATCAAAACTTAAGAGATTATATAACCAAAACCTCTTTAGTTCCAACAATCTCCCCCTTTTTGATGATGACAAAAACTAATTAAATTTGAGTGAGCAAAGTCTAAGAGAGCTACAGAGCATCCCCTAAGAAAAAGTCTACGAAAACTTAATGAATTCTAACATCAGGAAAATAAGCACAGCGAGTTAAGTATTAGAGCAGAGAGCAATTCAAAACAGTATCAGAGCATGTGTAGCAGAGTGACAAATATCAAAGAAACAAAATATCATAGCAAGGATATAAACATGTATCATAGCACATATATTCAAGTATGATTATGAAGATTAAGACTTAGACATTCAAAAGACTTCTTTATAAATTTAATTCTCTATCCTTTCTCCCCTATTTTTGTCATCAGACAAAAAGGTGAATAAGGTTAATGATGAGCCTCTGTTTGACTGGTTTTATAACTGGTAAAGACCTTGGCTTTGTGCTAATTTTATATCATTTTTACCCAAATTAGACTTGATTGTCCTTAAGTAGTATTTTGAGTCTATAAAGTATTTTTAGGTTAATTTAGTTGATTTAGAGTTAAATAAAATACTTATTCTATTTTATGTTTTCAGGTAAATAAAAAGGAATAATTCTGGAGTTTCTCGCCCCGCAAGAAGGATGTTCGCCTCGCGAACCAGAAGGTGACTGTTCTAGAAATTGCCAACCATTCTGTCTCGCCCCGCGAAGACTTGATTCGCCCCGCGAGCCTGAAAAGTCAGAGACGATCACGGTTTACCCGTGTGAAAGGTCACGGGCGTTACAGTTTGGAATTTGAAGAGTTCGCCTCGCGAATCCAATCCTCGCCTCGCGAGAGTGAAGCCCAGAAGTCATGACCTTTCCATTCCTCGCCACGCGAGTCGTGCTTCGCCCCGCGAGAATACCAAAAGTTGAAGATTCGCCTCGTGAGTAATCATTCGCCTCGCGAGTCAGCGTAGTCCAGAAGTTGTATATAAGCCTGTCTTAGGCGTAATCGAAGGAGAGTCGAGTTAGCTGATTTTGGCTAGTCTTTGATAGATAGTAGTAGTAGTTTCCAGTAGTTTAATTCTTGTCTTTTGTTTTTCCTTTGTAATGGAGAACTAGTCTCCTAGATTAATCTACTGGGATTGGTTTCCATTATTACACTTGAGGTTTTGTATTTCCTATTTGTATTGCTATTCCTTTTCTGTTCTGTTCTTTATGTTTGTGTTTGCTTAATTCAGATATGTATAGGATTAGTATTGATTTATTTCGATGATTGTATGTTCCTATATATAATCGCGTTTGCTTAATTCGCGTGTGTTCAATCATGTTCGCTTAGTTCATGAGTGCCTCACCCCGTTTGCTTAATTCGGGAATAGGAATATATGTCTCGTAGTATTGATTTCGCTTGTAAATTGATGCTACAACCGGAAAGGGTTTAGAATCTGCTTAGGGCTTGGATTTATATGAACCAATGATAGTGGGAAACCAAGAACAGTAGGTTAATCGTCTTTAGTTTATTTGCTATTCTCTTTAACTGCTTTGTTTTCATTGTTTTGTTTTCTTTATTTTATTTCAATCCAAACAACCCCCCCCAAAATTAATTTTCTGTTAATAATAACAACACCTAGGAGTCCTTGAGAGACGATACTCGAGTTGTCGCTCTATACTACATTATTTTAATAATCGCTCGTTCTTTTTGGCGCGTGGCGACAGCGCGGTCAAAAATTGGCGCCGTTGCCGGGGACTCTGGTTTGTTGTTATTAGCAGAAAATAAAATTTAAAAAAAAAAATTCTCTTTGCTAATTAGTTTTGTCTGTTTGTCTGGTTGTGAATTTTAGCACCCCCCATGGATAATTATATGCGAAATTACATGCCTAATGCTTACTATGAGCAACCACGCATATATTTTCCTGATTTTCTTGGTTTATCACACTGGTTGCCAAGGTTTAGTGGTTTTGCAGGTGAAAATCCGCAGGAGCATCTGAGGGAATTCCAGATTGCCTGTTCTATAATGCTGAGACCTGCAGGAATAACAGAAGATCACATTCAGATGGAAGCTTTCCAATTCTCACTTGAAGGTGCTGCAAGAGATTGGTTGTATTGTCTTGATGAGAATTCCATCTCAAGCTGGTTTGATTTGAAGGAAGCCTTCCTGTTTAGATACTATCATGCCTTCAGAGCTGCACCTTCCGAACCTTCCCTAGAGGACCTGTGCAAACAGATGACTGCACAGATAAATGCACAAATGGAAGCAAACTTTCTCGAAATTCAACAGATGATGGAGGCGAGCAATCTTGAATTCCAACAGAAGATGGAGGCTGAATACCAGAGGAGCCAAGCTGAATCTCAGAAGTTGTCCGCTCTAATTGATCAAGTTACCGCCAACTCGGCTGCAATGCTAACTCCATAGCCCCTTGAAGAACATAAAGATTCACAGATGGTTATTCTTGAAAATAATTCTGAGGATGATTTTGATGATGATACTTCTGTTGAGGAACTGTGTGTTGAATCCCCTGATTCTAATGCATGTGATGATTGTTATTGTGATGGCACTGCTTTGTGTGTAGAATGTTATTTTGAAAGGTATGTTAAGCAAAGCATCCATATGGAATAGGAGACAGATGAGGTTGAGGGCCATGTTCATATAGGAAATGAGCATCAGGAGGATCAGGAGAACATTCGCTCCACCGTGCTTGAGGATAAAGAAGAATCTTTGGTTTTAGATGCATGTGTTGAGAGTAATGGGGTGGATGATGAATTAATTGCAGAAAGTCCAGACAATAAGACCTTTACTAACTCAGTTTCTTTTACTACATGTACTGACTGTACTGACACTAACCCGTGTGCTGTTTATGGCCAGTTTCTTGATTCTATTTTGCAGGATGATAATGAGAGTGAAGCTGCCTGTTCGGTCGAAGTTCCAACTATACCATCCATTGAGCAGCCACCCTCCCCAGTTTCTTGTAATATATCTATTGACTGTACTAACTCTAACCTTTCTGTGGTGTGTCATGAAATTTCTGCAGGTTTAACAAGTGATGAATCCGATAGTGCAGTGGATGAAGACCTTGCAGAAGTTGAAGCAGCACCAGTAACCCCAGCTAACTGTTTGCCACTTCCCCCTGTGGAACCACCGGTGATGGAGTTCCAGCCTTTGGATTTGTCACTGTGGCCATTTCAAGAGGTTGAACCCCACTTCTATTGGGAGGATTTTATTGCCAAGGATGATAAAGAGGTCAGCTGTGACCTGAAGGGGAGTGAGAAGTCCGCCGCACTGGGCGAGGTCACCGTAATTGTCAAGTGCTCACTCCCACATCAAGGCTGCAAGTTAGGGAAGCATGGAATGAGCTTCCATCATTTGGCTACCATGTGGGACTTATGTTACAGACAGTGGGATCCTGGCGGAACCGCCCTCCAATGAGTTTTCCTTTCCCTCACTCTGATTTTATTGTTATGTTGTTTCATTGGGGACAATGTATGATTTAAGTGTGGGGGAGGGAACTAGTTGTAGTTTTTGTTTGGTCTTGTTTTTGATTTTCCTTTTCTTTGAATAAAGCTCCTGAATAATTTGAGAAGCTCAGGAGTATTTGTGTGTTAAGTCTGGTATTGGCAAGTTTGATGGATTTGGTTGATTTTGCATAGATTGATTGCATGTTATGTATTGACTGTTTTCCCCCTAGGATTTGAAAATTTTTTGAAAATTGATCCCCATGTGATTGAAAACTGAACTTTGAGATTTTATTATGATGGCATGATTTATGATAAGTTTGGGGTGATAGGAAGCACACACTAGGGATAGAATCTCTGTCAAGCAATTTGCAAAATAATGTCCAGGTGAGGTTTTGAGCCTCCAACATGTTTTAAATTGTGTGAAAATCACTTTTTAAGTTGCACTTTCCTGAATTTGCTTGAATCTCTTTATGGTTTGCATGATTATGTGTTTGCTTCAAATGATTTAGGCATTTTTCTTTATAAATAGCTACTTAGCCTAAAATAACCAAATCCTAATGCATGTTCCTTAGTTAGCCCCATTGAGCCTATTAGCCTGTTAATTCTTGATAACCTCATGTTACAAGCCTAAAAATCTGAAAAACCATGTGAACCCGATCTTAGGATTAGGAGAGCATGGAAGCTTAGCAAGAGATTGGTTGTAAGAAATTAAGTTTGGGGTGGCTACAGTAATGTGTTGTTTGGGATTGAAAAAAAAAAGAAAAAAATGAAAAGAAAAAGAAAAAAAGAAAAAAAGAAAAAAAAGAAAAAAAAATTAAAAGTGGAAAAATGCCAAAAAGAAATAAAAAGGTTGTAGTCACCCAAGGCATAAAGAAAAATGAGAAAAGGAACTTGAGTGGAATTTCAAAGTGTAAATAATGTTCATGCTCTCTTAGTTCTTAGGGTCTTCAGCCTAGTACCTTTGTATATCCTACCCTTAGCCAGGCCCCATTACAACCCATAAAAGTCCTTTTGATGTTGCTTGCATGTTTTCTGTGGGGACCATTTTGAGATGAAAATCAAATTTATGGGAAGTGCTCTTAAAAGTTAAATTGAGTGAATGTTGTTAGCCTGACAAACTGAGCGATTGAGTGAAACACAAATTTCCCTTGTGAGGAAGGCAGTTGTTTGAATTTGGTGATCTCCCTCTTGTGTGTAACTTGGATCCCCTGCTTAGATTAATGATTGTTTGAATGATGAAATTCTCAATTGTTTAGAATAAATGATTATGGGGATTACTTTGTTTGAAAGGGGGGAACAATGAAAGAAAAATTGTTTTGTTAAATTGCTTGAAATCTGTGTAAAGTTGATTGAATCCTTAAGCTTGCCATGTTTTGCCAGGTCTTGAGTTTTTTTTTAAGTTTTTAAGTTTTAGTTTGCTTGGGGACAAGCAAAGTTTAAGTTTGGGGTATTTTGATGAGCCTCTGTTTGACTGGTTTTATAACTGGTAAAGACCTTGGCTTTGTGCTAATTTTATATCATTTTTACCCAAATTAGACTTGATTGTCCTTAAGTAGTATTTTGAGTCTATAAAGTATTTTTAGGTTAATTTAGTTGATTTAGAGTTAAATAAAATACTTATTCTATTTTCTGTTTTCAGGTAAATAAAAAGGAATAATTCTGGAGTTTCTCGCCCCGCGAGAAGGATGTTCGCCTCGCGAACCAGAAGGTGACTGTTCCAGAAATTGCCAACCATTCTGTCTCGCCCCGCGAAGACTTGATTCGCCCCGCGAGCCTGAAAAGTCAGAGACGACCACGGTTTACCCGTGTGAAAGGTCACGGGCGTTACAGTTTGGAATTTGAAGAGTTCGCCTCGCGAATCCAATCCTCGCCTCGCGAGAGTGAAGCCCAGAAGTCATGACCTTTCCATTCCTCGCCACGCGAGTCGTGCTTCGCCCCGCGAGAATACCAAAAGTTGAAGATTCGCCTCGCGAGTCATCATTCGCCTCGCGAGTCAGCGTAGTCCAGAAGTTGTATATAAGCCTGTCTTAGGCAGAACTGAAGGAGAGTCAGAGTTAGCCAGTTTTGGCTAGTCTTTGATAGATAGTAGTAGTAGTTTCCAGTAGTTTAATTCTTGTCTTTTGTTTTTCCTTTGTAATGGAGAACTAGTCTCCTAGATTAATCTACTGGGATTGGTTTCCATTATTACACTTGAGGTTTTGTATTTCCTATTTGAATTGCTATTCCTTTTCAGTACTGTTCTATATGTTTCTGTTTGCTTAATTCAGATATGTATAGGATTAGTATTGATTTATTTCGATGATTGTATGTTCCTATATATAATCGCGTTTGCTTAATTCGCGTGTGTTCAATCATGTTCGCTTAGTTCATGAGTGCCTCACCCCGTTTGCTTAATTCGGGAATAGGAATATATGTCTCGTAGTATTGATTTCGCTTGTAAATTGATGCTACAATCGGAAAGGGTTTAGAATCTGCTTAGGGCTTGGATTTATATGAACCAATGATAGTGGGAAACCAAGAACAGTAGGTTAATCGTCTTTAGTTTATTTGCTATTCTCTTTAACTGCTTTGTTTTCATTGTTTTGTTTTCTTTATTTTATTTCAATCCAAACAACCCCCCCAAAATTAATTTTCTGTTAATAATAACAACACCTAGGAGTCCTTGAGAGACGATACTCGAGTTGTCGCTCTATACTACATTATTTTAGTAATCGCTCGTTCTTTTTGGCGCGTGGCGACAGCGCGGTCAGTTAACCATCATTGTCAGATATAAACAGAGAGAAAAAGAGAATAAATTAAATAAATACTAAGGATTAGAGGGTGGAGGAGGAGGAGGTTGGTTTTGATTTTAAGGAGGTGGAACATGTTGACCTTGGGTCTGTTGGAAGTGGGAGAGCAACTGAAGCATTTGATTGAGTAGAGCATTGGTAGGCTTCAGAGACTTCTCTACCTAAGCTTCAAACTTCTTTGTGATGATCTAATCCAGATCAAGTGACAAGGAAGTTCTTGAGCTTTCAGTAGTAGTTGTCATGTGGCCTTGTTCTTGTATTATGCTCAGAGCTTGCGAGTGTTAAGGTTGTGCTTCACGATGAACAACTTCCAGAGCTAGAGGTTGAGATGAATGTTTGTCACGAGTGCCTTGTCTGCTGACAGATTCAGTAACTTCTTCATTAATAGCCTCAGTCTGTACAACTTTCTCAGTCAAGTCAGGTCCTTCAACAACAATCTCCACCATTTCCTCAGAGGATTCAGCAGATGCTTGTACAGATGGTTCAGGTGTGGGAACATATGGAACCCAGTGTACTTCATCTTCTTCATAGATAAGACTCCTTAGAGGTATACCGAGAGTATCCTCATGTATTTAAAATCTTACAGAGGAGAAACAATATCTGCCTCTAATAGTAGGAGTGGTTTTCTTGACATCTTCACTAAGTCCTTAGGATGAGGCTTCTTTATTGCAAGTCTTGATGTGACTAGCCCAAAAACCTCTGACATCTTCAATTGTCCTCTTTTCCTCATCTTCAGATAGCAAAAAATTGATGAATTCTTGGTCAGCTCGAGGGTCTGTACTTGGCTCAAGAATGCAGGAATTAAGTGCAGGCATAGTGTGAGTATTCAGTCTCTTCTTTGTATCCTTGTCCTTGTTCATGTCAATCATTGGTAATCTGAGACAAATCATTGGAGGTTACATGCCAACCTTTGTGTTCTTAGATGAGTGAAATAGCCAAGTTGGTGGGACGGAATTGGCAGCCCTGATATATCTTGGCAGCTCAAATTCTGCCTTGAGATGAGCATATATGATGTGATCAATCACATCACCAGCACTCCCATATTCTCTCGGATGCACAAATTTCTTCCACTTGACATTCTTGTCCAAGATGAATCTGTGGTAGCCATAGGTTCTTGACCTTTGAAGAGGCCTTTTATCTACCTCTAAAGCCTGTAATGGCACAGTCCACCAGACAGGGATAATATCGCTGTCAACACCATCAGTATGGGGTTTGAAAGGTGGAAGTTTGATGAGGTTAGGGTAGATTTTCTTTGGTGGGAATTTTTGTTGTGGCAGGTGAGTGAGAAGGGGTCCATTGGCATTGTACAGAGTAGATGAAAGACGACCATCTCCTTCATATTGAATGGGTACATGCCATGGATAGCATGTGGGTTCATAATCATACTCATACTCTGGTAAGGGATGGAAAGGTCTGGTTGATTCTGGTTCAAGTTGGTGAGTATGATACAGGATTCTCCAATATTTTTTTTTTACTCTGGCCCAACTTTCAGCTTTGCCAACATACAGAGTGGAGGAGTCAGTGTATGGAAATGTGATTTTGGGTAGTTTTGGAAATGGTGCACCTGGATTGATCCCAACATCACCTTGTTGATTAAACCAGGGATCATCAGAGGGAATGATGGGTTGAAAATGAGGTCTGATTGGTGAAGTTTTAATGGGTGAGAGGCAGAGACAAAGAGAAATTTTCCGGTTTCGATCCCGACCAATCTGTTCATCCTATCGAGATTTCAAATACATCAACATACTCGTGGCGACATCATCTTCTTAACCCTATCTTTCGTTCCTTTCTTAGACTAAGGTAAGCCTATGTCCTTTTTATGCTGACATTCCGTTTTTCGATTAGGGTTACCTGTGACATGTGCTTCGTATTAATGTATTCAGGTGAATTTTGTGAGGCCTTGAGGCACTGGAACTCAGCGTGGCAGCAATCTAAGGAATATGGGGAGCTTGGTTTCGTGGTCCTGGTTGTAGCTACACTTATCTCAGGTGGGAGAAAGAAGCCACCTATCGTCGGGAATGGCTAAGTTGTATATTTTACATTAATGGCGTAGGGCGACCTAAACCATACTAGTGAGCGAGTAATCGACAATGTCAATATCACGTTGGCGACTACCTCGTGGTACCAGTAATGATATGGGGATTGTAGATTTATCGCTATCAGGTTAAATTTGTGATATTTGAGGTTGTATGATTTTACCGGTTGAGTTGCTTGCTAATGTGATGTTTGTGTTAATATGCTTAGTATGCTAATTTGTGACATAAGAGTATTTTATTATTTTTTATTATTGATAACATGCTCTATGACAACATGCGATATTTGCTAGTATGCGCTTAGTTGGGCTTCAAGGCATTGATATATGAGGTTTTAGACAAATGCATGTTGTGGAGCGTACAACGTACGACTTAGTTGTGCCTAACCTCATTAAGTAATATTTTATTCATGATGAGTTTATATGGGTGACGTCATACATGATCTGAGTTAAAGATGAAAGGTTGAGTCACTAGGTTATGACCCGATACGAGTCGGTGAGACTCATATAGATGCATGGTGTTGTTCACAGTCATGTGAGTGGAACACACGAGGTCAGAGTATCCGATTATGGATACCGGATATCACGGGTTAGTTCCCTAACGAGAATTGGGGGAAACTACTATGATATTCATGTATTCCTTCCCGAGTCGTCCCATATCCTAATGGGAATGGGGATACTTTCATATTGTGCAACTATTTCCTAACGAGAATGGGGGAATATTGTCATTCTTTTAATGAATGCCCTAACGAGAATGGGGGCGTGAATCGGCGTTTATGGACGAGCTGCTTGTATGACTGACTCATATCCCTAACCAGACGAGGGATGCATGACGGGATTGTGTGGTGGCCACATCAGCATCAGGATCAGTTGCATGAATGCGAAGGGTAGAGGATGATGACAGGTCTCAGGGATGATTGTTATTTATATGTGTTTATTTTGTGATGCATGTCTGTGTGCTATTATTGTATATATGCTATGCATTCTTTTCCGCTAATGATGATAGCTAGTTTCTTATCTCCCTATCTCTTTCTATGTATGTTTCTTCTCGATTCGCGAAATAGATACGACTTATCAGGATGCCAAACCTGGACCATCCATGGATGACGGGTCCGACAGCATTCCCACTGACCCAGCTACCCATTTCTCTATATATACGGGTCTTGTTTCAGCTTATGTAAGATTCAGAGATGGACTTCATTTTGGGTTCGTCAAGACTTTCCGTCTTGGACAAACTCTTCCACGTCCAAAGATTTTGGTATCCTCCGCCCTTGCCACCATCAAATCCTTAGGAAGCTCCTGATTCAGAGTTGATGGCTTCAGTACCAGCGATCCCCCGAGGTCATGTTCGCCATAATGCTCATTATTGGCAACGATTCCAACGTCCTCGTCACACGAGAGTATATTTGGAAGTAGCGAGGCAGCAGAATCCGGACCATCCAGACCATGATAGTGGATGTACAGACATGCAAGCGGGGAGAGTCAGGGTAGCTCTAGTCGTCCACGCTAGGGTTAGTAGAGGCCAATGGGTGCGATGTACATAGGTGGTGAGTGTGACCCAATTTTTGTTGTACTTTTGAGAGGGGCTGGGGATGTGGAGACAGTACTGAGGTTTGTGTCCTTTTCTTTTGGATCTTTTTTGTATTTTCTTTATATCATGGTTTGTACTATCGGGACCCTACTGATGGAGTACCCTCTACAGTATATCCTGTGACACCCTCTACAACGCATGTATTTATAAAGCGATAACATAGAAGGAAATAATTGAATTTTTTGAAATAAGATAAACACATGCTTATTCTTTATAAAATAAAACCAACGAGTAAAGGATACCACATTGTAACAAGGTCTCAATGCAAAAAAACTCAAACATTGTTTAAAAGAAACATAACAGGAAACATATAACATAAATGAAAAATAAAAACGAACCCAACCCCAATGTCACATTACAGAGCTGGTATAACCAATCCGATAAATAACTTGGATAAACAACTAAACTAAACATAAACTATACTACGAGTAGCGGCTCCTCAAAGTCACTCCTCAGCAAGCTGCTCACCGTCTTCTGCATACCCAAAAGATACATGCAAAGAAAACAACGAAAGACAGGGAGTAAGAACCATATATATAAACATAAAGGCAACAGGATAATTGGCAAGATGAACATACAACACATAGCAACCATAACATGTCATCATACCAACTCAACAAGCATATCACAATATAACATCAATCATACGGTGCAATGTGAAACACTACTTCCAATGCATATGGATCCATCTACACCAGGTGTACGACTCCAGAGTTACATCTCCACATTGGCCAATAAGCACCAACGTCGAGGCATTTCACCTTACCATGGGTGGACACCCTAGGATAGCTGACGCACATTATTCTCAGATGCGCCATCATGAGTGTACATGATCCCCTTTGTCTCGGATGAATCACAATGGATGGCCAGATCGTCTTACACGCGGAGGACCTCCCCTTAACTATCGTACCTCCGCCTAAAACTCTATGCATGATGCATGCACACAACAAACAACCGTTATCCACCACCTCCATCAACACAATTTATTATGGCTTAACCTCTTTGGCCAACAAGCACCAAAGGTAACATCATCTTTATTCTTTTAGATATAAACAACACTCTGACCGAAAAGGACCAGAGTCTCAAACTCCTTGACCATCAAGCATCAAGGTCCCCTTGGCCACTAGGCTACCAAGGTACAACATCAACAACACCTTGACCATTAAGCATCAAGGTTCAACCTCATCTCATCTTTTAAGCGTTTGGGGTGAAAACCCCTATTTCAGCATTTCTGCTTCTGTTCTGGTCAGGTGAGCACGGGCGTGCTCACCTTCAGCATGGGTGTGCTGGACCTGCAGGCAAGCACGACCGTGCTCAAATGCGCGCCCTGCTCTAGGTTTAAAACTAGAGCACGGGCGTGCTCCTTGTTAAGCACGGCCGTTCTCAATGGAGCGTGGCCGTACTAATCTGGGCAGAAAGGGTCAGAAACCTTTTCCTAAATCCTTGGGACAGTTCACAGATTCAACCTATTGACTTTTACTATTCCATTGATCATCAACTTCATTAATCTTAATTGTTCTTCATTAATATTCATGTCTTATCATTATGGGGAATTAATGCTTTAATCATAGCTTCATTATTAACGTTCCTAGAACACTCACTAATCAATCCTAGGGTCTTTAACTAAGCCCTATGAACATAACCTTACCTTTCATACTATGTTCATGTCTTATGAACGATTGTAAAAACATCCCTTAAATCTCATTTATCATTGTTATCATATTTGAACATCTTAACATCATTGTTGGCATTAACATCCTCAACAATCAACAGTCAAGAAGAGCACAACATCAAACAACAGCCAATAACCAGTATAACTCATTACAACATGGCATCAACATTCAACATGTTCATAACAGACAAGATTCAATAACAAGAACATTCATATCAACATAAATCAATTAATAACAGTCATGGCAATATCATCATCACAACAATTAACATCATATAACAATTAGACATAGAGGTATATAAACATGTTATCATACAAACAGTCATATAGGCATTTAATCAAACACCAGGGTCATGGGTTAACCCTTCATCTTAGGCTACCCCATAGCCTACATGTTCATATCAGCCCTTCTCCCCATACCTGGTATGAAGATTCCCAAAACGATAACCTTGGCAAACTTGACACGTTCCCTCGAGCGGCTTCTCTCCCAAACGGACTCATAAACTCCAAGAAGTTCAAGGGGTTCAAGGGAAAACTAAGAAAGATGAAGAGAGGCAGCTATTCTGAGGTGAACAATGTGAGAAATAAGGTTTAAGTTTAGTCTTATGATATAAATACAAGTTAGGGTATAACGGGTTCCTATTTCAGCCAAAAGTGTATACAGATCGGTATTTTGACCATAACTTGAGTTACAAGTTTCCGATTGAGGCGTTCTTGGTGTCTTTATAAAGCTCAGAGAAACATATACAAATTAAGTTATGACGATCGAACCCTAAATCGGACTCTAAATGGTCAAAAGTTCGATGGAAGTTTAGCGACAGATTTAGTAGTTATTCCTAGATAGGATCCTTAGGAGATTATGATAAGATCTTACGAGATAATCAAAAAGAGGATGATTAATTGAGGGACTAAAACCTAGTAAATATGCTATCTCGATTTAAATACTAAATCACACGATATCTCATAATATCTTTCTTAATCACTTATTATTAATAAAAGCACATATTATATATTAACATATAAAATCACATATAAAATCATATATCCATATAAGATCACACATTAAGGGACACAATCTCATATTAATGCAAATATTCATATATTAAAATACATATTATCCTATTTAATTATATATATATATATGTGTGTGTATGAAAATACTACAACACTAATAACAATTACATTATCAATTATATAAATAACAATACTAACTTCATTAATAATAATAATAATAACAACAACAACAACAACTAGGCATCCATAGTAACATAATCCCTTATACGAAAATTAGGGTGTTACATATCCGTACAGTATGTTTGTATATGTGTGTGTGTGTGTGTGTGTGTGCTGTGCTGTGCTGTTTATATCTCTATTGTTTATATTTAAGATTTTTATATATTCGCTATTTTTCGTATATATGACGCCAAATGTTATATCGTGGTTAGGTTTTAGTTAATTAAGTTGTTCTTTAATGGGACATCGGGGTGTCTCATTTGCCTAATTATAGATTTCAATAATTGTTTTACAAGGGTTTTGGTTCATGTCCACCCTTGTCTTTTTGTATTTTTTCAATTTATTGAATAAATTTTTTGCTTGCTGTAAATGATTGGTGATTCTGGGGTACTAGCCTAGCTAGCATGTCAGACATCACAATGATGCTTTTTCAAGCCAATTTTGATTAAAAAAAAGTTATTAGGAGAATGTGTGGTAGTTGTTTAGGGAGTTATGCTATATCCTTTTATAAAATTCTACTTACTTCCTCATATAATCAATTAAAGCATAAAACCATAAATAAAAAATTAAATATATATATATATATATATATATATATATATATATATATATATATATATATCAATTATAATACTGATTTTTACAATTAGGAAGATCTAAGAGGATTTGTTACCATGACAACAATGCTGTTATTATTATTATTTAGTATATTAACTATTTTGTATATATCCCTTACTAATTATATATTAACTAATAATTTATTTTTATATGTTACTTTTATAAAATAAATAAGTTTTGTTTTTTTTATTATACCATAAGAGTAGAGTCCTTTCATATAAATCGGTATTAAATTTATTCTTATCTCAAAGCACTCTCTTCACATAACTCATTATATATAAGAGAAACAACTCTCCCAAGTGATGACAAAAAAATCAAATTAAGGTCAAGAATAGCCTTATATTGTTGAGATATGACCGTGCTTTGGGTAGTAAAGCAGACCAGAAAGCTATCTCCAAATTTCTTCTCCAATACTATTATTGGCAATGGTTCCGTCATTTCATTATCAATATTTCTCAGGTCCTCTCTCTCACCCTTTTAGTACTTTGAATCTACTTTCAATTATGGATTCCTAATATTTGCTTTCTTTCCAGCGTTGAAGGAGGATTAATATTAGTACACTTTGTAAGAGTTTCACATAGACATGATTTCATGTTAGGATAATTTCACACAGCAGTTGGTGAGGGCTACAATTAATTATTTTAAATCTTAAGGATGTACTCATTTTTTCTACATTCTTTCACATTGCAGTTGGTTGGATATTAAATGCACTTTCATTTGTGCATTTACCTAAAACCATGATCAAGGTTTACTACAAGCCAAGGTTTGTAGAGATCTTGACTAGAATTGGTAGGATAAATGAATATCTGGAAGCAGTCAACAAAGGTCAGTTTATAGTTGACATGCGTTTCAAGATGAGATTTGAGGGAGAGGACTCAACAGAGAGAAGGTTTTCGTTGTTAACAGTTGTTGTAGACAAGAATCTCACCATTCTTGCAAGTTGGTCTTTATTCCATGTAATTATTTTTTTCAGGTTTTCTGGTACTATTGTTGAGGTTAGGGATGTGTCTCCAGGATGGTCGAATTTTGAGTGATGGTCATTGAAGGTTGAAATTTATTCTAAATAAATATAATACTCATATAAAGTATTTTTATTTCCTATTAATTATATGTTTTCCATTTGAGTGTTTATAATATTTTGCTACTTAGGTTCAATGGGATGAACCAATCAGTGATTCCAAGGCCAGAGAGAGTTTCTGTAACACCCCGACTTTTCGCCGTTTTCTAATATCATAAATTTATATAATTATGTTTATATTTTTATCTGAGACTTAGAAAATTATTTTAAATAAACGGAGTTTACCACTCAATTCTACTTAAATGTAGGAAGCTACGATTAAAATTTAGGTTGGATAGTCAGGCGAAACCCGGCCCGCGAATTCCATTGACAGTATAATAATACTGCTCAAAAGACCTAATTTTAATTCGTGAACGAAAGACTTAATATTATTATTTTATTTTCTACAATTCTGTATTTTTAGAATTTATTTCAGAAAAAAATAAAATAATTTACGTTTTACGAGCGGAATACACAATCGAGTAGACGACGGAAGGGATTTCGGAGTTTCTAAGAGCCGATAAAGAGTTTTCTTAGGATTTTGAGATGATTCATGGGGATGAATCATATTTTTAAGTCTAGAAGGTTCTACGGGGTTAAAGTGAAAATTTATGAATTTTACGCTTAAGCCCCTGAACTTTCTGTTAATTACCATTTTGTCCCTAAGTTAGTTTCTAAGTTTTTTCAAGTAAGTTGGGCCAAAATCCTTGTTTCCGATCTCTTAATGGACGTGGCCATGAAGCCCAAATTTTCCTAGTTCATGGATTGATTCCATAAAGCCTATTTGAAACTATACAAGTTTCCTATGTTATGCTTAATGCTTAAATCATTGAGTGGGCCCCACAAAAATGAATCCAAGCCCAAATATGCTAGGCCCATGTGCAAGTCCATGAGGGAGAAGGGGCTGCCCTCATAAAATTTTGGATGAGCCAAGAATGTTCTAGAATGTTCTACATTCTTCTACATGATTCTACATTATTCTACTACCTTCTAAAGTGTTCTAAACTCTTCTAGGTTTTCTTAAAATATTTTATGGAGAAAAATCAGCAAAAGTTAGTCAAGATAAGCTCACATTAAATGTGGCAAAAAGTCATCATTACAATTTATTGGCAATTTGCAAAATAGTCCTTATACTTTTGGAATCTTTGTAAAATGGTCCCTATGAGTTAATTTCACTTAAATCCTTAGAAAAATCACCTCCTTTATATTTGATCCTCAAAAGTGGCGCAGCCACATGCCTATAAATACCCTTCCTCACCTTTCACTTAGTTTCTATTGCCTTTTTGTTCAAAAACCTAAAGTTCATAAGTCTTTGAGTGTCAAGTTTGTGAAGCAAGTTCTTGGATCTTCACTTGTTTTTGATCTCCAAGAGGTGCATCCTATTCTTCTTCTCTAATCATGTCTATGTTATTCAATCAATTTCTTGATTCAAAGTTTATTTCATAGTTGTTCATCACTTTTAAGTTTCTAGATCTAGAACTTTGAAAATTCATAACTAATTCTAGAAAAATCCTTTTGACATGAAACCAATTGCTATGATCTTTATAATCATCTCTATTTTCATCATCTAGAAGCATAAGATCATGAGAAATTTATTTCCCTAATTTCTGGACTGGGCCGAACCTAGGTCAATATCATGTTCATGGATTTTGTTTCATCTTCATGTCTTGATTCATGATTCAATCTTCAAGTACCTTGATAGTTCTTGTATGTAAGTACATAGAAGATCAAAAATCAAACTCTAACCTATTTGTTTCATAAAGGCCGAACCCTAGGTGGATTAGATTTGATGAGTTTTGGTTCAAAGTTTTCATAAATGATCTTATAAATCAAGCTATTAGTAAGTATGCTTAATAAATCCAAGTTGGTTTATTAAACTAAAAACCCTAGCCCTATGATCATGTCAAGGCCGAATCTAGGTATATGAGGGTTAGGAAGTTTTGAGTTTAAAATTTAGTTGTTTAGCCACTAATCCATGATCTTGGTCGATTAGGACCATTAATCCATGACTTAATCATGATTAGAAATTTTAGAGATTTCTAACACCAAAACTCAGCCCTTGG
Source organism: Sophora flavescens (assembly GCA_030762895.1). Lineage (NCBI taxonomy): Eukaryota > Viridiplantae > Streptophyta > Magnoliopsida > Fabales > Fabaceae > Sophora > Sophora flavescens. Next base: position 146,262,012 of record CM061064.1, read on the forward strand.
CCGAAACCAACATGTAGGATTTTAGGCTTGTTTTAGTTGTTAGTTTGTTGATTGAGTGTTATGTTTGATGAAGGATAAACTAGATTATCGTGTACGTGCGTTGACGGTTCCCAGATTCACGACAAAGTTTTGAATCGGAAAGCTAAGTTCTTCAAGAGGAAAGGGGAGCTTACCTAAGGGATTTTCTCCATAACTATTTGCTTTCAGTGTGGTTTATATGATTTATATGTGGTTGTGATTATTTGTTTTTGTTGTTTACGTTGTGTTGTTTATCTGTGTATCGGTGTTTGATCTGCTTTTAATTTATCTAATTATCTGTAGTTGTATATTATATTGCTGTGATGCATGATCTGCCTGGGGATATAATTCGTATAATTGTTGTTGAATGTTATTTGTCAGTGTTGTTTGAGAAGCCTGACAGTGGTCAGTGCACAACCGATTAATCATATAAAAGCTTTAATAAGCTGTGAAAATTATATTCAATGTTTTATTGGAAATGTTGGGAGATAATAGTGGTGGAAAATATTATTTTGGAGAAATATTGAGTTTTGAGAAATATTATTATTTTAATGATTTGTTAGAGTAAAAGTAATTTGTGAGTCACAATGAGAGCGAAACCGTGAAAATATTTTTACACTGTTAATTTTTACGTAAGAAATTCTGGAATATTTTAAAATATTCTTTTATGAGATTAATTGGTGAAAATAAGTTAATTATGATTTTAGAAAATTAATTAAGTGGAAAAAGTTAAATTTTGCTTAAAAAGCCTTAAAAATAATATTTGATGACAAATTTGGAAAAGTGTAGACGGCAAGTATTTTGAAACGGCGGTGCCTATTTTGAAGAAGTTAAATCCTCAAGTGACTCATTGGTTTGTGAAAAACTAAGTTTTATTATGTAAAGATTTTATTAATGAATTTCCAATTTGAAAAGAATTTCTGAAAACCAAAAATTAATTCAACAGTGTTGAAAATGGTGTGGAACTCAGTAACCGAGACGTCGGGTGATAAGCCTCTGGCTCATCTAGTTTTATAGCTAGTATGACCAGGGTTTTGTGCAAATTATATCGTATTTTCACCCAAATTAGATTAGATTGTCCTCAAGCAAGGTTTTGAGTCTCTAGAGTAGTTTTAAGTTAATTTAGCTAGTTTTAAGTCAAAATAATACACTTATGGTTATTTCCTTTTTTTCAGGTTAAGTAGAAGCTGAGAAAATAAAGAACAGAGGTCTCGCCACGCGAAGGACACGCTCGCCACGCGACCCAGAAGCCTGACTGTTCCAAGAAATTGCTAAGTCTCTGGTTCGCCTCACGAAGAAGGTCTCGCCCCGCGAGTCTTGCAAACCTGAAAAAGTCAGAGACGATCACGGCTTGCCCGTGATGAAGGTCATGGCCGTGGCAGTTTTGAAGCTGAAGAGTCTCGCCTCGCGAGAATCCCTTCGCCTCGCGAATCTGGAAGTCAGAGAGCATCACGGTTAGGCCCTGATGGCCATAACGGGCGTAAGGAGAAAACTCTTCATATCCTCGCCTCGCGAGCAAGTATTTCGCCTCGCGAGAATGCCAAAGGTTGCTGACTCTGCATGAAATTCGCCTCGCGAATGTTGTTCGCCTCGCGAGCCATCTGAATTCTGAATTTGTATAAAAGGTTGTTCTGAACATTTTGTAAAGACTTTTGCTTCTCCAACTTTCTGATATACATTTTTCTCTGTGATTTCGTTTTTGCCATGGAACACTAAGTCCTAGGATTAGTCTACTGTTTGAGGATCCTATATACTTGAGGTTATGTAATCCCTATTTTAATTGCTTTTCCCTTTTCAATACCATATTTCATATTTCTGTTTGTTATTTCAGGAGTGTGTAATATTGTATTGATTTGTTTCAGTGATGTTAATTTCCTATACATAATCGCGTTTGTTAATTCGCGTGTGTTCATTCATGATCGTTTGATCATGAGCGCTTAATCCCGTTTGTTATTTCGGGAATAGGAATTTGCATCCATAGTAGCAATTACGTTGTTAGTTGTTACTTCAGAATCGAAAGGGGATTAGAATCTGCTTAGGGCTTGGGTTTACATTAACCAAGGATAGTTGGGAATTCTTGACAGTAGATTAATCGTTGTTTGATAATTGATAATCTCTTTTCAACTGCCTTGTTTTTGATTGCTCTGTTTTGTTTGTTTCTTATTTTGCACTCCAATCCAAACCCCCCCCCCCCCAAACTGATTTTTGTGAAAGGTAATATTCTCGTAGTCCTTGAGAGACGACATCCGAGTTGTCGCACTAGACTACAGTTTTTAAACCCGCTCGTCCTTTTTTGGCGCGTGCCTGACGATATGACCAAAAAATTGGCGCCGTTGCCGGGGACTCTGAGTTGTTATTTTTCGTAATTTGTTTTATTTTATTTTCTTTTCTTTCTTTTATTTTCTGTTCTGTTTTGAATTGGTCTGGCTACTAGGTCTCATTGCCCTAAACTGTGTGATTTTGACCCGGAAATTGAAAGAACATTGCACACACTCCATAGGGAATTTTGGGCTAGCACTAGTAGTAATTCCAATTTTAAAACTGCTTTTGAAAACATGGGAGACCAGAGGACATTAAGGCAGCTTGCTGCCCCTGATGTCAACTATAATGGATTATGTATTTCTTATCCTGGTGCTGACACTCCTTTTGAACTGAAATCTAGTTTTATTCACCTGTTGCCCAAGTTTAATGGTCTTGCAGGTGAGGATCCACACAAGCACTTGAAAGAATTCCAAGTTGTATGCTCCACAACCTCGAGAGCAGAGGGAGTCACTGAGGACAGTATCAAGCTAAAGGCTTTTCCATTTTCACTCCAAGGAGCTGCAAAGGATTGGCTACTGTACCTTGAGCCTAACTCCATCACCACTTGGAATGATTTGAAGAGGGTGTTCCTAGAAAGGTATTTTCCTGCTTCAAGAGCTGCTTCAATAAGGAAAGAGATATGTGGCATAAGGCAAGGAACGAGTCACTAGTCGAATACTGGGAAAGGTTCAAACATTTGGTATCTAGTTGCCCCCAAAGATCAAATATCCGAACAACTCCCGATCCAATACTTTTATGAAGGATTGTTGCCTATGGATAGGAATCGTTGGATGTTGCTAGTGGGGAGCATTAGTTGATAAGACCCCAAATGCCGCTAAGCAACTTATTGAGAACATGTCGTTGAATTCCCAGCAGTTTTCTACAAGAAGAAATTCAGTTGAGCCAAGAGGTGTGCATGAGATTCATAGTTCATCTTCTAACCAAGCCGCCCTTGAGAATAGATTGGATGAGCTGACTTCCTTTGTAAGACAATTGGCAATAGACAAGGTTCAGCCGGCAAAGTTATGTAGCATGTGCAATGCACCTGAGCATCCATTTGATCCATGCCCAATCCAGAGAGAAGAGTTTGTCAGTGAAGTACCTCAGGCTTATGCAAAGTGAACCCCTATAATCAAGGAGGCAGTCAGAATCGGACAAAGCATTCCAGACCTCTCTACTAATAGGTACCATCCTAGCTGGAGAAATCACCCTAATCTGCGGTATGGGAACTCTTCCCAACAACAGCCGATGGCACCTCAGAATCATCCTCCAGTGACCACTTCTGCACCTTCTGGACCATCATTAGAAGACTTGGTAAAGCAAATGGCTGCATCTAGTGTACAGTTTCAGCAGAGGACAGATGCTAGTATTCAAGATTTGAGGACACAGATTGGACAGTTGGCCACATCCATGAATAGCATACAACAAGGTCAAGGGACAAACCAGCTGCCTGCACAGCCAGTGATAAATCCTAATGCCTCCAACCCTAATGTGAGTGTCATCTCTCTGAGATCTGGAAAGGTTGTTGAGGCCACTTCTGGAAAGGATGAAGAAACTGTTAAGGCTACTCCTGAGCCTACTGTTGAGGCTACTCCTGAGCCTGTGGTTGAAGTTGAAACTGAGAGAGTGTATAGACCACCCATTCCATTCCCACATAGAATTCAGAAAAATTTGAAGATTGGTGGTGAAAATAAAGAGAAGGAGATTCTTGATGTTTTCAGAAAAGTAGCTGTTAATATTCCACTGTTGGATGTGATCAAGAAAGTGCCCAGATATGCTAAATTTCTGAAGGACCTATGCACTAACAAGAGGAAGATGAAGACTAATGAGAGGGTTGAGTTGGGAATGAATGTCTCAGCGCTTATCCAGTCAAAGATAGAAAGAGTTGCTTCTATAGCCCCTAATCAAGTACTGCCACAAAAGTGCAAGGATCCAGGCACTTTCACTATCCCATGCACTATTGGGGACAAGAAGTTTGAGAACTGCATGTTGGACTTGGGAGCATCAATCAATGTCATGCCTACCTCCATCTTTAATAACCTTGATCTGGGGCCATTGCAGTATACAGGTCTTACCATTCAGTTGGCTAACAGGACCAGTGCCCGACCCATGGGGATGGTAGAGGATGTCCTAGTGCAAGTTGATGATTTGATATTCCCTGCAGACTTCTATATCCTAGATATGGCAGGAGAGACTCGACCCAAAGAGATCACCCATAATCTTGGGGAGACCATTCATGATGACATCCAAGACCAAGATTGATGTTTATGATGGGACTATGTCTATGGAGTTTGGTGGTATTGTGGCCAAATTCAAGATTTTTGATGCTATGAAGCACCAAAGAGAGGAGCACTCGTATTTCACTTAGAGTTGCTGTCTCGAGCTCATTGAGGACACTCATGATGAACTTATTTCTGATTTTCCTGTTATTTCTGGTTTTGATGATGTATATACTTGTACTAACTGCACTAACACTAACCCATGTTCTGTTTGTTCTGAGTTTTTGGATTTAACCTTGTAGGGTGAGGATGATAGTGAAAGTGATAGTGAGAGTGAAGTCATTTACTCAAAGAAAAGTCCTTGACCCTATGGCTGCTCCCAATGCACCATCCGTTGAGCAACCACCTTCTTTGGAACTCAAACCACTTCCCGAGAACCTAAAGTATGCCTACTTGGGGAGGGATGCAACATTGCCGATCATCATTTCCTCCAGCCTCACTTCGATCGGGAAGCCAAGCTTTTAGAAGTTCCGAGGAAGAACAAGAAGGCCATTGGGTGGACATTGGCCGATATTCCAGAATTAGCCCCTCCGGATGCATGCACAGAATTTTACTGGAGGATGGGGCTAAGCCAGTCAGACAGGCCCAAAGGCGACTTAACCCACTGATTCTGGATGTGGTAAAGAAAGAGGTGACTAAGCTTCTACAGGCAGGTATTATCTATCCCATATCTGATAGTTCTTGGGTAAGTCCGGTTCAAGTTGTACCGAAGAAATCTGGTCTAACAGTAGTTAGGAATGAGAATAATGAACTTGTGTCTACTAGAGTCCAGAATAGCTGGAGAGTTTGTATAGACTATAGGAAGCTAAACCAGGCCACCCGAAAGGATCATTTTTCTTTGCCGTTCATAGATCAGATGCTAGATCAGCTGGCTGGTCAGTCCCATTATTGTTTTCTAGATGGCTTTTCCGGGTATTTCCAGATTCATATTGCCCCTGAGGATCAGGAAAAGACCACCTTCACGTGCCCCTTCGGTACGTTTGCTTATAGGAGGATGCCATTTGGCCTCTGTAATGCTCCTGGCACCTTTCAAAGATGCATGCTTAGTATTTTCTCTGATTTTATTGAGAATTGCATAGAGGTGTTTATGGATGATTTTACTGTGTATGGCTCCTCTTTTGATGCTTGTTTGCATAGTCTAAATCTAGTTCTTCAAAGATGCATTGATACTGATTTGATTCTGAATTATGAGAAATGTCATTTCATGGTAGAACAGGGGATAGTATTGGGTCATGTAATTTCCAAAGAGGGTATTTCTGTGGATCCAGCAAAAATAAATGTAATTGCTTCATTGCCTTACCCATCTTGCGTACGCGAGATCCGTTCCTTTCTTGGACATGCAGGTTTCTACAGGCGCTTTATAAAGGACTTCAGCAAGATAGCACTACCATTGTCAAATCTGCTGAAAAATGATGCCCTGTTCCAGTTTGATGAAAAGTGCAAAGAGTCATTTGACTATCTGAAGAAGGCGTTGACTTCTACCCCTGTCATCCAGCCCCCAGACTGGACACTCCCGTTTGAACTGATGTGTGATGCTTCAAATTTTGCTGTGGGGGCAGTTCTGGCACAAAGGGTGGGCAAAGTTGCCCATGTAATTCACTATGCTTCTAGGACCCTAGATGCCGCACAGGCAAATTACACAACCACTGAGAAAGAGCTGCTAGCTATTGTATTTGCACTTGACAAGTTTAGGTCTTATTTGCTAGGTTCTAGGGTAACTGTTTTACTGACCATGCAGCTTTGAAATATCATTGAAGAAGCCGTGAAGCTAAGCCAAGACTGATCCGGTGGATGCTCTTGCTCCAGGAATTCAATGTGGAGATAAAGGATAAAAGTGGAGCTGAAAATTTGGTAGCAGATCATTTGAGTTGGATAGCAAGGGATGAGGATACTTTGCCCATCCAAGATGATTTCCCTGATGAGGGATTGTTACATATGTATGGGGTAACCCCCTGGTTTGCTGACATTGTAAATTTTCTAGTTGCTGGTGTTGTTCCTGCAGGTACAAGTAGATAAAAGTTCCACAAGCTGAAGAGCGATGCAAAGTATTATGTGTGGGATGACCCCTATCTGTGGAAGTTTTGCAGTGACCAAGTCATTCGGAGGTGTGTACCCGATCATGAGACGGAGTCCATCCTGCATTTCTCACATACCTCTCCAGTTGGAGGACACTTTGGACCTGAGAGGACAGCAAGAAAGGTCCTGGATTCTGGATTTTATTGGCCCACACTTTTTAGGGATTCATATGAGGTATATAAGAGTTGTAAAAAATGTCAAATAACAGGCCCGGCAATCACTCGTAGGAGTGAGATGCCCCAACAGCCCATGCTCTTTTGTGAAGTTTTTAATGTGTGGGGGATGGACTTCATGGGTCCCTGGTCGCGCTGTCACGCACGCGCCAAAAAGGACGAGCGGGTTTAAAAGTGTAGTATAGTGCGACAACTCGGATGTCGTCTCTCAAGGACTCTGAGAATATTACCTTTCACAAAAATCAGTTTTGGGGGGGGTTTGGATTGGAGTGCAAAATAAGAAACAAACAAAACAGAGCAATCAAAAACAAGGCAGTTGAAAAGAGATTATCAATTATCAAACAACGATTAATCTACTGTCAAGAATTCCCAACTATCCTTGGTTAATGTAAACCCAAGCCCTAAGCAGATTCTAATCCCCTTTCAGTTACAGTAACAACTAACAACGTAATTGCTACTATGGATGCAAATTCCTATTCCCGAAATAACAAACGGGATTAAGCGCTCATGATCAAACGATCATGAATGAACACACGCGAATTAACAAACGCGATTATGTATAGGAAATTAACATCACTGAAACAAATCAATACAATATTACACACTCCTGAAATAACAAACAGAAATATGAAATATGGTATTGAAAAGGGAAAAGCAATTAAAATAGGGATTACATAACCTCAAGTATATAGGATCCTCAAACAGTAGACTAATCCTAGGACTTAGTGCTCCATGGCAAAAACGAAATCACAGAGAAAAATGTATATCAGAAAGTTAGAGAAGCAAAAGTTTTTACAAAATGTTCAGAACAGCCTTTTATACACAATCAGAATTCAGATGGCACGCGAGGCGAGCACACATTCGCGAGGCGAATTTCATGAACAGTCAGCAACCTTTGGCATTCTCACGAGGCGAAGTGCTTGCTCGCGAGGCGAGGATATGAAGAGTTTCTCCTTACACCCGTTATGGCCATCAGGGCCTAACCGTGATGCTCTCTGACTTCCAGATCCGCGAGGCGAAGGGATGCTCGCGAGGCGAGACTCTTCAGCTTCAAAACTGCCACGGCCATGACCTTCAACACGGGCAAGCCGTGATCGTCTCTGACTTTTTCAGGTTTGCAAGATTCGCGGGGCGAGACCTTCTTCGCGAGGCGAACCAGAGACTTAGCAATTTCTTGGAATAGTCAGGCTTCTGGGTCGCGTGGCGAGCCCTCTGTTCTTTATTTTCTCAGCTTCTACTTAACCTGAAAACAAGGAAATAACCATAAGTGTATTATTTTGGCTTAAAACTAGCTAAATTAACTTAAAACTACTCTAGAGACTCAAAACCTTGCTTGAGGACAATCCAATCTAATTTGGGTGAAAATACGATATAATTTGCACAAAACCCTGGTCATACTAGCTATAAAACTAGATGAGCCAGAGGCTTATCAAAATACCCCAAACTTAAACTTTGCTTGTCCCCAAGCAAACTAAGACTCAAAAAACAAAAAGACTCAAGACCTGGCAAGCTCAAAAGATTCAATCAACATTGCACACATTCAAGCAATACATCAAAAACAGTTTTTCTTCATTGTTTCCCCCTTTTCAAACAGAGCAATCCCCACATTCATTTATTCTAAACATTTGGGAGTTTCATCATGAAAACAATCAGAAATCTAAGCAGGGGATCTAAGTCACACACAAGAGGGAGATCACCAAATCCAAACAACTGCCTTCCTCACAAGGGCATTATTTGTTCACTCAGTCATTCAGTTTATGTCAGGCTAACAACTTGCACTCAGTTTCACTTTTCAAGTACACTTCCCAAAAATTTGCTTTTCATCTCAAAATGGTTCCCACAGAAAACATGCAAGCAACATCAGAAGGTCTTTATTGGGTTGTAATGGGGCCTGGCTAAGGGTAGGATATACAAAAGGAACTAAGCTGAAGACCCTAGGAACTAAGAGAGCATGAGCTATATTTACACCTTGAAATTCACTCAAGTTCCTTTCTTTATTTATTTTTTTTCTTTACACTTCTGGGTGGCTACAGCTCTTTTTATTTTATTTTCTTTTCTTTTTTTTTTTGGCATTTTTGCACTTTTTATTTTATTTTATTTTTTTCACAAACATTTGTACACTTTTTCTTTCACAAGCTTTTGGCTTCAACTTTTTTTTTTTCTCTTTTTCTTTTTTTTTTTCTTTTTTTCTTTCCCAACAACATATTACACCTTGCAGCCACCCCAAACTTAGTTTCTTGCACCCAGTCTAAGATTACATGCTCTCCTAATCCTAAGATCGGGTTAACATGGTTTTCCAGATTTTTGGGCTTATAACATTAGGTTATCAAGAACTAACAGGCTAATAGGCTCAAAAGGGCTAACTAGGGAACATGCATTAGGAATTGGTTTATTCAGGCCAAGTAGCTATTTACAAGGAAAATGCCTAAATCATTTGCTACACACATATAATCATGCAAACCAAAAAGAGATTCAATCAAATCCAGGGAAGTGCAACTTGAAAGCGATTTTCACACAGTTTAAAACATGCTGGAGGCTCAAAACCTCACCTGGACATTCATGCAAATTGTTTGAAAGAGATACTATCCCTAGTGTGTGCTCCCTATCACCCCAAACTTATCATTCATCATGCTATCATAACAAAATCCCAAAGTTCAGTTTTCAATTTCACACGGGAATCACTTTTCAAAAACAAAAATTTTTCAGCCTAGGGGGAATCATCACATATCAATCATGCAAGCAATCTGTGCAACATCAATCAAAATCTAGCAAACTTGCCAACAAAAGACTCAACACACAAGTGCTCCTGAGCTTCTCAAATTATTCAGGAGCTTTATTCAAAGAAAAGAAAACTTTATTCAAAGAAAAGAAAAACTACACTAGTTCCCTCCCCCACACTTAAAACATGCATTGTCCCCAATGAACAACAACATACTTTACAATCAGAGTGAGGGAAAGGAAAAGAAACTCCCTGATCAAGCATCAGTGTAGGTTGGAGCATCCAAAGATAGCTCCTCAACATTGGCATCCATAGGAACAACAGCATCCACACCATGGAATGGCTTCAACCTCTGCCCATTAACCTTGAAAGGCTTGTGTGTACCTGCACGTGTAATCTCTACTGCACCATAAGGAAACACATTAGTAATGACAAAGGGGCCATCCCATTAGGACCTAAGTTTCACAGCCATCAGTTTCAGGCGGGAGTAAAACAATAATACTAGCTGTCCCACAAAATATTCTTTACTAACAATCATTCTTTAATGAAATTGTTTTGTCTTTTCTTTATAAATCTTGGAGCTTTCATAGGCTTCAAGCCTAATCTGCTCAAGTTTCTGCAACTTCAGCTTTCTTTCAACACCGGATTTATTCATGTCCATATTACAACACTTTACCGCCCAATATGCTCTATGCTCAACCTCCACCGGGAGGTGACATGCCTTACCAAAAACTAGCCGAAATGGGGACATTCCTATAGGGGTCTTGAAAGCAATCCTTTGTGCCCACAAGGTCGTCTTCCAGACGGCGGCTCCATTCCTTTCTATTAGGTCTGTACCATCTTCTCCGTAATTTGCTTGATCTCTCTGTTGGATATTTCAGCTTGGCCATTGGTTTGGGGATGGTAAGCAGAGACACTCTATGTACAACCCCATATTTTCTCGAGTAAGGCCTCCAAGGTTCATTTGCAAAAATGTGTGCCCCGGTCATCGATGATTGCCTTGGGTATGCCAAACCTGCAAAAAATGTTGGACCTAACAAATTTTGAAACAATCTGAGCATCGTTAGTCCTAGTGGGGATTGCTTCCACCCACTTTGAAACATAATCTACAGCCAACAAAATATATACAAAACCAAACGAAGGAGGGAAGGGACCCATGAAGTCCATCCCCCACACATCAAAAACTTCACAAAAGAGCATGGGCTGTTGGGGCATCTCACTCCTACGAGTGATTGTCGGGCCTGTTATTTGACATTCTTTACAACTCTTATATACCTCATATGAATCCCTAAAAAGTGTGGGCCAATAAAATCCAGAATCCAGGACTTTTCTTGCTGTCCTCTGAGGTCCAAAGTGTCCTCCAACTGGAGAGGCATGTGAGAAATGCAGGATGGACTCCGTCTCATGATCGGGTACACACCTCCGAATGACTTGGTCACTGCAAAACTTCCACAGATAGGGGTCATCCCACACATAATACTTTGCATCGCTCTTCAGCTTGTGGAACTTTTGTCTACTTGTACCTGCGCAGAACAACACCAAAGAACTAGAAAATTTACAATGTCAAGAAACCAGGGGTTACCCCATACATATGTAACAATCTCTCATCAGGGAAATCATCTTGGATGGGCAAAGTATCCTCATCCCTTGCTATCCTACTCAAATGATCTGCTACCAAATTTTCAGCTCCACTTTTATCCTTTATCTCCACATTGAATTCCTGGAGCAAGAGCATCCACCGAATCAGTCTTGGCTTAGCTTCTGGCTTCTTCAAAAGATATTTCAAAGCTGCATGGTCAGTAAAAACAGTCACCCTAGAACCTAGCAAATAAGACCTAAACTTATCAAGTGCAAATACAATAGCTAGCAGCTCTTTCTCTGTGGTGGTGTAATTTGCCTGTGCGGCATCTAGGGTCCTAGAAGCATAGTGAATTACATGGGCTACTTTGCCCACCCTTTGTGCCAGAACTGCCCCCACAGCAAAATTTGAAGCATCACACATCAGTTCAAACGGGAGTGTCCAGTCTGGGGGCTGGATGACAGGGGTAGAAGTCAACGCCTTCTTCAGATAGTCAAATGACTCTTTACACTTTTCATCAAACTGGAACAGGGCATCATTTTTCAGCAGATTTGACAATGGTAGTGCTATCTTGCTGAAGTCCTTTATAAAGCGCCTGTAGAAACCTGCATGTCCAAGAAAGGAACGGATCTCGCGTACGCAAGATGGGTAAGGCAATGAAGCAATTACATTTATTTTTGCAGGATCCACAGAAATACCCTCTTTGGAAATTACATGACCCAATACTATCCCCTGTTCTACCATGAAATGACATTTCTCATAATTCAGAATCAAATCAGTATCAATGCATCTTTGGAGAACTAGATCTAGACTATGCAAACAAGCATCAAAAGAGGAGCCATACACAGTAAAATCATCCATAAACACCTCTATGCAATTTTCAATAAAATCAGAGAAAATACTAAGCATGCATCTTTGAAAGGTGCCAGGAGCATTACAGAGGCCAAATGGCATCCTCCTATAAGCAAACGTACCGAAGGGGCACGTGAAGGTGGTCTTTTCCTGATCCTCAGGGGCAATATGAATCTGGAAATACCTGGAAAAGCCATCTAGAAAACAATAATGGGACTGACCAGCCAGCCGATCTAGCATCTGATCTATGAACGGCAAAGGAAAATGATCCTTTCGGGTGGCCTGGTTTAGCTTCCTATAGTCTATACAAACTCTCCAGCTATTCTGGACTCTAGTAGGCACAAGTTCATTATTCTCATTCCTAACTACTGTTAGACCAGACTTCTTTGGTACAACTTGAATCGGACTTACCCAAGAACTATCAGAGATGGGATAGATAATACCTGCCTGTAGAAGCTTGGTCACCTCTTTCTTTACCACATCCAGCATCAGTGGGTTAAGTCGCCTTTGGGCCTGTCTGACTGGCTTAGCCCCATCCTCTAGTAAAATTCTGTGCATGCATCTGGAGGGGCTAATTCCTGGAATATCGGCCAATGTCCACCCAATGGCCTTCTTGTTCTTCCTCAGAACTTCTAAAAGCTTGTCTTCCTGATCCGAGTTGAGGATGGAGGAAATGATGACTGGCAATGTTGCATCCCTCCCCAAGTAGGCATACTTTAAGTTCTCAGGAAATGGTTTGAGTTCCAAAGGAGGTGGCTGCTCAACAGATGGTGCATTGGGAGCAGCCATAGGGTCAAGGACTTTTGCTGAGTAAACAGCTTCAGTCTCACTATCACTTTCACTATCATCCTCACCCTGCAAGGTTAAATCCAAAAACTCAGAACAAACAGAACATGGGTTAGTGTTAGTGCAGTTAGTACAAGTATATACATCATCAAAACCAGAAATAACAGGAAAATCAGAAATAAGGTCATCATGAGTGTCCTCAATGAGCTCAGACAGCAACTCTAAGTGGAATACAGAGTGCTCCTCTACTGGGTGCTTCATAGCATCAAAAATCTTGAATTTGGCCACAATACCACCAAACTCCATAGACATAGTCCCATCATAAACATCAATCTTGGTCTTAGATGTCATCATGAATGGTCTCCCCAAAATTATGGGTGATCTACTGGACTGAGTCTCTCCTGCCATATCTAGGATATAGAAGTCTGCAGGGAATATCAAATCATCAACTTGCACTAGGACATCCTCTACCATCCCCATGGGTCGGGCACTGGTCCTGTTAGCCAACTGAATGGTAAGACCAGATACCGCAATGGCCCCAGATCAAGGTTATTAAAGATGGAGGTAGGCATGACATTGATTGATGCTCCCAAGTCCAACATGCAGTTCTCAAACTTCTTGTCCCCAATAGTGCATGGGATAGTGAAGGTGCCTGGATCCTTGCACTTCTGTGGTAGTGCTTGAGTAGGGGCTATAGAAGCAACTCTCTCTATCTTTGACTGGATAAGCGCTGAGACATTCATTCCCAAGTCAACCCTCTCATTAGTCTTCATCTTCCTCTTGTTAGTGCATAGGTCCTTCAGAAATTTAGCATATCTGGGCACTTGCTTGATCACATCCAACAGTGGAATATTAACAGCTACTTTTCTGAAAACATCAAGAATCTCCTTCTCTTTATTTTCACCACCAATCTTCAAATTTTTCTGAATTCTATGTGGGAATGGAATGGGTGGTCTATACACTCTCTCAGTTTCAACTTCAACCACAGGTTCAGGAGTAGCCTCAATAGTAGGCTCAGGAGTAGCCTCAACAGTATCTTCATCCTTTCCAGAAGTGGCCTCAACAACCTTTCCAGATCTCAGAGAGATGACACTCACATTAGGGTTGGAGGCATTAGGATTTATCACTGGCTGTGCAGGCAGCTGGTTTGTCCCTTGACCTTGTTGTATACTATTCATGGATGTGGCCAACTGTCCAATCTGTGTCCTCAAATCTTGAATACTAGCATCTGTCCTCTGCTGAAACTGTACACTAGATGCAGCCATTTGCTTCACCAAGTCTTCTAATGATGGTCTAGAAGGTGCAGAAGTAGTCACTGGAGGATGATTCTGAGGTGCCATCGGCTGTTGTTGGGAAGAATTCCCATACCGCAGATTAGGGTGATTTCTCCAGCTAGGATGGTACCTATTAGTCGAGAGGTCTGGAATGTTGTACCAATTCTAACTGCCTCCTTGATTATAGGGGTTCACTGCATAAGCCTGAGGTACTTCACTGACAAACTCTTCTCTCTGGATCGGGCATGGATCAAACGGATGCTCAGGTGCATTGCACATGCTACATAACTTTGCCGGCTGAACCTTGTCTATTGCCAATTGTCTTACAAAGGAAGTCAGCTCATCCAATCTATTCTCAAGGGCGGCCTGGTTAGAAGATGAACTATGAATCTCATGCACACCTCTTGGCTCAACTGAATTTCTTCTTGTAGAAAACTGCTGGGAATTCAACGACATATTCTCAATAAGTTGCTTAGCAGCAGCTGGGGTTTTATCAACTAATGCTCCCCCACTAGCAAAGATCCAATGATTCCTATCCATAGGCAACAATCCTTCATAAAAGTATTGGATCAGGAGTTGTTCGGATATTTGATGTCGGGGCAACTAGATACCAAATGTTTAAACCTTTCCCAAGACTCGACTAGTGACTCGTTCCCTTGCCTTATGCCACATATCTCTTTCCTTATTGAAGCAGCTCTTGAAGCAGGAAAATACCTTTCTAGAAACACCCTCTTCAAATCATTCCAAGTTGTGATGGAGTTAGGCTCAAGGTACAATAGCCAATCCTTTGCAGCTCCTTGGAGTGAAAATGGAAAAGCCTTTAGCTTGATACTGTCCTCAGTGACTCCCTCTGGTCTCGAGGTTGTTGAGCATACAACTTGGAATTCTTTCAAGTGCTTGTGTGGATCCTCACCTGCAAGACTATTAAACTTGGGCAACAGGTGAATAAAACCAGATTTCAGTTCAAAAGGAGTGTCAGCACCAGGATAAGAAATACATAATCCATTATAGTTGACATCAGGGGCAGCAAGTTGCCTTAATGTCCTCTGGTCTCCCATGTTTTCAAAAGCAGTTTTAAAATTGGAATTACTACTAGTGCTAGCCCGAAATTCCCTACGGAGTGTGTGCAATGTTCTTTCAATTTCCGGGTCAAAATCACACAGTTCAGGGCAATGAGACCTAGTAGCCAGACCAATTCAAAACAGAACAGAAAATAAAAGAAAGAAAATAAAATAAAATAAAATAAAATGCGAAAAATAACAACTCAGAGTCCCCGGCAACGGCGCCAATTTTTGGTCACTGTTTGTCAGCAAGACGCGCCAAAAAGGACGAGCGGGTTTAAAAGTGTAGTATAGTGCGACAACTCGGATGTCGCCTCTCAAGGACTCTGAGAATATTACCTTTCACAAAAATCAGTTTTGGGGGGGGGGGGGGGGGTTTGGATTGGAGTGCAAAATAAGAAACAAACAAAACAGAGCAATCAAAAACAAGGCAGTTGAAAAGAGATTATCAATTATCAAACAACGATTAATCTACTGTCAAGAATTCCCAACTATCCTTGGTTAATGTAAACCCAAGCCCTAAGTAGATTCTAATCCCTTTCGATTAAAGAACAACTAACAACGTAATTGCTATTATGGATGCAAATTCCTATTCCCGAAATAACAAACGGGATTAAGCGCTCATGATCAAACGATCATGAATGAACACACGCGAATTAACAAACGCGATTATGTATAGGAAATTAACATCACTGAAACAAATCAATACAATATTACACACTCCTGAAATAACAAACAGAAATATGAAATATGGTATTGAAAAGGGAAAAGCAATTAAAATAGGGATTACATAACCTCAAGTATATAGGATCCTCAAACAGTAGACTAATCCTAGGACTTAGCGCTCCATGGCAAAAACGAAATCACAGAGAAAAATGTATATCAGAAAGTTGGAGAAGCAAAAGTTTTTACAAAATGTTCAGAACAGCCTTTTATACACAATCAGAATTCAGATGGCTCGCGAGGCGAGCACACATTCGCGAGGCGAATTTCATGAACAGTCAGCAACCTTTGGCATTCTCGCGAGGCGAAGTGCTTGCTCGCGAGGCGAGGATATGAAGAGTTTCTCCTTACGCCCGTTATGGCCATCAGGGCCTAACCGTGATGCTCTCTGACTTCCAGATCCGCGAGGCGAGACTCTTCAGCTTCAAAACTGCCACGGCCATGACCTTCAACACGGGCAAGCCGTGATCGTCTCTGACTTTTTCAGGTTTGCAAGACTCGCGGGGCGAGACCTTCTTCGCGAGGCGAACCAGAGACTTAGCAATTTCTTGGAACAGTCAGGCTTCTGGGTCGCGTGGCGAACGTGACCTTCGCGTGGCGAGACCTCTGTTCTTTATTTTCTCAGCTTCTACTTAACCTGAAAACAAGGAAATAACCATAAGTGTATTATTTTGGCTTAAAACTAGCTAAATTAACTTAAAACTACTCTAGAGACTCAAAACCTTGCTTGAGGACAATCCAATCTAATTTGGGTGAAAATACGATATAATTTGCACAAAACCCTGGTCATACTAGCTATAAAACTAGATGAGCCAGAGGCTTATCAGTCCCTTCCCTCCTTCTTTTGGTTTTGTATATATTTTGTTGGCTGTAGATTATGTTTCAAAGTGGGTGGAAGCAATCCCCACTAGGACTAACGATGCTCAGATTGTTTCAAAATTTGTTAGGTCCAACATTTTTTGCAGGTTTGGCATACCCAAGGCAATCATCAGTGACCAGGGCACACATTTTTGCAACAGAACCTTGGAGGCCTTACTCAGAAAATATGGGGTTGTACATAGAGTGTCTACTGCTTATCATCCCCAAACCAATGGCCAAGCTGAAATATCCAACAGAGAGATCAAGCAAATTCTGGAGAAGATGGTGCAGCCTAATAGAAAGGAATGGAGCCGCCGTCTGGAAGACGCACTGTGGGCACAAAGGACTGCTTTCAAGACCCCTATAGGAATGTCCCCATTTCGGCTAGTTTTTGGTAAGGCATGTCACCTCCCGGTGGAGGTTGAGCATAGAGCATATTGGGCAGTAAAGTGTTGTAATATGGACGTGAATAAATCTGGTGTTGAAAGAAAGCTGCAGTTGCAGCAACTTGAGGAGCTTAGGCTTGAAGCCTATGAAAGCTCCAAGATTTATAAAGAAAAGACAAAACAATTTCATGATAGAATGATTGTTAGGAAAGAATTTTTTGTGGGCCAGCTAGTATTATTGTTTAACTCCCGCCTGAAACTGATGGCTGGGAAACTTAGGTCCAAATGGGATGGCCCCTTTGTCATTACTAATGTGTTTCCTTATGGTGCAGTAGAGATTACACGTGCAGGTACACACAAGCCTTTCAAGGTTAATGGGCAGAGGTTGAAGCCATTCCATGGTGTGGATGCTGTTGTTCCTATGGATGCCAATGTTGAGGAGCTATCTTTGGATGCTCCAACCTACACTGATGCTTGATCAGGGAGTTTCTTTTCCTTTCCCTCACTCTGATTGTAAAGTCTGTTGTTGTTCATTGGGGACAATGCATGTTTTAAGTGTGGGGGAGGGAACTAGTTGTAGTTTTTCTTTTCTTTGAATAAAGTTTTCTTTTCTTTGAATAAAGCTCCTGAATAATTTGAGAAGCTCAGGAGCATTTGTGTGTTAAGTTTTTAGTTGGCAAGTTTGCTAGATTTTGATTGATGTTGCACAGATTGCTTGCATGATTGATATGTAATGATTCCCCCTAGCTGAATTTTTTTTTTTTTTTTGAAAAGTGATTCCCATGTGAAATTGAAAACTGAACTTTGGGATTTTGTTATGATGGCATGATGAATGATAAGTTTGGGGTGATAGGAAGCACACACTAGGGATAGTATCTCTTTCAAACAATTTGCATGAATGTCCAGGTGAGGTTTTGAACCTCCAACATGTTTTAAACTGTGTGAAAATCGCTTTCAAGTTGCACTTCCCTGGATTTGATTGAATCTCTTTTTGGTTTGCATGATTATATGTGTGTAGCAAATGATTTAGGCAGTTTCTTTATAAATAGCTACTTGGCCTGAATAAACTAATTCCTATTGCATATTCCCTAGTTAGCCCTTTTGAGCCTATTAGCCTGTTAGTTCTTGATAACCTAATGTTATAAGCCCAAAAATCTAGAAAACCATGTTAACCCGATCTTAGGATTAGGAGAGCATGTAATATTAGAATGGGTGCAAGAACTAAAGTTTGGGGTGGCTGCAAGGTGTAATGTGTTGCTTGGGATTGAGAGAAAAAAAAAAGAGAGAGAAGAAAAGAGAAAAGCAGAAATTAAAAAAAAAAGTGCAAAAATGCCAAAAAGAAATAAAAAGAGCTGTAGCCACCCAGAAGTGTAAAGAAAAAAAAATAAAGAAAGGAACTTGAGTGAATTTCAAGGTGTAAATATAGTTCATGCTCTCTTAGTTCCTAGGGTCTTCTGCTTAGTTCCTTTGTATATCCTACCCTTAGCCAGGCCCCATTACAACCCATAAAAGACCTTCTGATGTTGCTTGCATGTTTTCTGTGGGAGCCATTTTGAGATGAAAAGCAAATTTTTGGGAAGTGTACTTGAAAAGTGAAACTGAGTGCAAGTTGTTAGCCTGACATAAACTGAGTGGATCGAGTGAACAAATAATGCCCTTGTGAGGAAGGCAGTTGTTTGGATTTGGTGATCTCCTCTCTGTGTGTGACTTAGATCCCCGCTTAGATTTCTGATTGTTTTCATGATGAAACTCTCAAATGTTTAGAATAAATGAATGTGGGGATTGCTCTGTTTGAAAAGGGGGAAACAATGAAGAAAAACTGTTTTTGATGTATTGCTTGAATGTGTGCAATGTTGATTGAATCTTTTGAGCTTGCCAGGTCTTGAGTCTTTTTGATTTTTGAGTCTTAGTTTGCTTGGGGACAAGCAAAGTTTAAGTTTGGGGTATTTTGATAAGCCTCTGGCTCATCTAGTTTTATAGCTAGTATGACCAGGGTTTTGTGCAAATTATATCGTATTTTCACTCAAATTAGATTAGATTGTCCTCAAGCAAGGTTTTGAGTCTCTAGAGTAGTTTTAAGTTAATTTAGCTAGTTTTAAGTCAAAATAATACACTTATGGTTATTTCCTTGTTTTCAGGTTAAGTAGAAGCTGAGAAAATAAAGAACAGAGGTCTCGCCACGCTGAAGGACACGCCGCCACGCGACCCTTAAGCCTCGACTGTTCCAAGAAATTGCTAAGTCTCTGGTTCGCCTCGACGAAGAAGGTCTCGCCCGCGAGTCTTGCAAACCTGAAAAAGTCGAGACGATCACGGCTTGCCCGTGATGAAGGTCATGGCCGTGGCAGTTTTGAAGTCAAGAGTCTCACCTCGCGAGAATCCCTTCGCCTCGCGAATCCGGGAAGTCGAGAGCATCACGGTTAGGCCCTGATGGCCATAACGAGCGTAAGGAGAAAACTCTTCATATCCTCGCCTCGCGAGCAAGTATTTCGCCTCGCGAGAATGCCAAAGGTTGCTGACTCTGCATGAAATTCGCCTCGCGAATGTTTGTTCGCCTCGCGAGCCATCTGAATTCTGAATTTGTATAAAAGGCTGTTCTGAACATTTTGTAAAGACTTTTGCTTCTCCAACTTTCTGATATACATTTTTCTCTGTGATTTCGTTTTTGCCATGGAACACTAAGTCCTAGGATTAGTCTACTGTTTGAGGATCCTATATACTTGAGGTTATGTAATCCCTATTTTAATTGCTTTTCCCTTTTCAATACAATATTTCATATTTCTGTTTGTTATTTCAGGAGTGTGTAATATTGTATTGATTTGTTTCAGTGATGTTAATTTCCTATACATAATCGCGTTTGTTAATTCGCGTGTGTTCATTCATGATCGTTTGATCATGAGCGCTTAATCCCGTTTGTTATTTCGGGAATAGGAATTTGCATTCATAGTAGCAATTACGTTGTTAGTTGTTACTGTAACTGAAAGGGGATTAGAATCTGCTTAGGGCTTGGGTTTACATTAACCAAGGATAGTTGGGAATTCTTGACAGTAGATTAATCGTTGTTTGATAATTGATAATCTCTTTTCAACTGCCTTGTTTTTGATTGCTCTGTTTTGTTTGTTTCTTATTTTGCACTCCAATCCAAACCCCCCCCCCCCCCCCCCAAACTGATTTTTGTGAAAGGTAATATTCTCAGAGTCCTTGAGAGACGACATCCGAGTTGTCGCACTAGACTACATTTTTTAAACCCGCTCGTCCTTTTTGGCGCGTGCGCGACAGCGCGACCATCGGGGTACTAAGGTTCTGTGTTGTGATGGACTCGGGGTCATTTGGACTTTGAGGTCCTATGCCGTATACATGGTGTATACCGTAATTAAACATTGAAGATGTTTTCTATTACCACGAACCTCTGACTGGTGCATCGGTCGAGAGGTGTCGTGATTGAGCACTCGGACTGTGAGGTCCTGTGTTATAATGAAAGTTTTAAAGATTGTTAAAACTGTGGGAGTCGTAAGCCATTTTGAGCTTCGACAAAGAAAGATCGAACAAACAGAAAAGTGTAAAGAATAGAGTGTTTTTGCATGCATTTGGCAGACGTGCCTGTATTCTGGCTGTGGGCCTGTATTCTGGCTGCGGTCCTGTATTCTGGCTGTGGGCTTGTATTCTGGCTGTGGGCCTGTATTCTGACTGCGTGCCTGGAGTCTGATCAACTCATTTCTGGTTGGGATATCTCATGAGATTAAGTGTGAATGTTTAGGTGATGTATAGAAGTGTTCATGCATAGTTTTCCAATGTTGATGTTTGGGGTGTGAAACCCACTGATAAACTGTATGCTATAATTGAGATGTTTATGTATATGTGTATGTGTCTTCTTTTGTGTGAGCATTTAGTTATCGTGTTAAATCCATATATTGGCGTCTCACCCTTACAAACATATCAGAGTCGCACAAGGGGTATGACCTCTACAAGAAGAAGGAGAAGGTTGTCTAGTTCGGGGCATGCTGTGCTGCTCCGGTTGGCGGTAGTGTCTGTTAATTATGACCAGCTTAGGTCCTGTTTTGATATATTGTGTTTAGGAGAATAAAACTGATAATGATCTAGGTGTGAAGACATATGAGGCAGTATAGTTGTATACCTTATATACATTATGTATTTAAGTGTGGTTTGATTTCGTTGTTGTTGTTTGGAGGTTAAAAAGAGAAAAAAATTTATCACCATATTTTGAAAAGATGAGCGTTGAGAAAACATTATTTTCCGAAAGTAACCAGCAAATTAAGTTTTATTTCCGAAAACGGGTAGCAATGTGATGACCCGAGTTAGGGTGTCACAGTTTCTCCTTGGGAGATAGAGCCATTAGTAGATTCTAAAGGCACTCAAGTGTTGTAAGTTCCTTTCTTGATATATTTATTGACAGGGCATTAACTTTAATCATGCATTAACTGGAGCTAGATATTTATTTCCAATTAATCGGCTTCGTGCTTCTGTCATCATGGTTCTTCCCAGGATGATGAGCTGACCCAATTAGGTGGTGCTAAAGAAGTCCAAGCAAATTGCTTTCATTGCATTTGCTTCATATTTTAGTTCCAGGGAAAGTGAAATCACTCGTGATTCCTGCTAAGAGAAGTTTTGTTAAGGGTTGGACTTGCAAGTGGTGATTTACCATGCATAAAGCTGATGCAAGTGAAGCCAAGGAGTGGTCCTAAGGGCCTTAATATATTTGTATGGTTATGTATTTTTGGTGGGAAGTAATTAATACATGGTTCCCCTTTTAAGTCTCTTTTGAATTGTGTTTTGGGTAGTTCTGAAGATCTATTACCTAATAGATTCAATTGGGAAAATTTGTAATCTTATGTTGGTATGAATGAATGATTTTAAAATTAAAATGGTTGCATTTTTTTATCTCTTTTTTTAACGTCTTAAAATTGTCAATATCGTTTTCTTCTTTTCTCCTCGGATTTTTCTTTGTTTCCAGTTTTGGTGCACCACCACTTGTGAAAATTGCAAGAATTTGGAAAGTGAAAACATTTATTTGAAAAAGTCGCTTGCAAGGTTCACAAATGGGAGTAACAATCTTAATGTTTTACTTGGTAAACAAACTATGAGTTTTGTTAAGACCGGATCGGGTACACTCCATTTGATGATAAAGCCTCCAACAAGACTCAATTTATTCCATCAAGCAAACAAAAGAAATCAACTATACAATGCTATTTTTGTTGCAAGCATGGACACCATATTTCAAAATGTTATATCAAAAGAAAAGGTGTTGAGAATTGTAACTTGATGCGGGTCTTTAAAGGGAGTAAGCCCAAGACTAACATACAAGGACCCAATCCAAATTGGGTACCTAAGAATTGATCTCTTTTGTAGAGGTATGCTTGAAGACACTATGCAAGGAGTGGTACTTGGATAGTGGATGCTCTAAACATATGACCGGAGACATATCCAAGTTTTCCCATCTATCTCCAAGGAAAAGTGTTCATGTCACATATGGAGATAATAACAAGGGTAAAATTCTTGGAGTGGTAAGGTTGGTAAGAATTATGATACCACGATTGATAATGTGCTATTGATTGAAGGCCTTAAGTATAACTTGTTAAGCATTAGTCAACTATGTGATAAAGGCTTTAAAGTTGTTTTTGATGAAAAATGTTGCTTAGTTGAAAGTATGCATGATAAACTAGTTAGGTTTATAGGCAAGAGAATCAATAACATATATATACTTGATTTGAATGAAATATCATCTTCCATACAATGCTTGATTAGTAAAGATGATGATGCATGGCTATGGCATATAAGAATTGCACACATTCACATGGATCACCTTAACAAACTTATCTCCAAGGATTTAGTGATTGGTTTGCCTAAGATAAAATTTATCAAAGAAGGTTTATGTGATGCACGCCAAAAGGGTAAACAAACTAGAGTTAGTTTTAAACCCAAGAATGTTGTTTCTACTTCTAGACCTTTGCAATTTCTTCATATGGATTTATTTGATCCTTCAAGGACAATGAGTTTTGGTGGAAACTATTATGCTTCAGTGATTGTTGATGATTTCTCAATATTTACATGGACTTTGTTTTTAGTTCATAAAAGTGATGCATTCCATGATTTCAAGAAACTTGCTAAAGTGATTCAAAATGAAAAAGGTTTGAAAATTGCATGCATTAGAAGTGATCATGGTGGGCAATTTGAAAACCATGAATTTAAATGTTTTTGTGATAAACATGGAATTGAACATAATTTTTCGGCTTCAAGGACCCCTCAACAAAATGGAGTTGTTGAGAGGAAGAATAGGTCCTTAGAGGACTTGGCAAGAACCATGTTAAATGAATCTAGTCTACCTAAGTATTTTTGGGCGGATGCGGTTAACACTGCTTGCTATGTGTCTAATAGAGTGCTTATTAAACCTATCTTGTTGAAAACCCCTTATGAGTTGTATAAAGGTAGAAAACCAAATATATCATATTTACACGTCTTTGGATACAAATGCTATGTTTTGAATAATGGAAAAGACAATCTTGGTAAGTTTGATGCCAAAGCGGATCAAGCAATCTTTCTTGGTTACTCATTATCAAGTAAAGCATATAGAGTTTTTGATAAAAGAACCAAGACAATAGAAGAATCTATTCATGTATCATTTGATGAGACTAACCCCCAAGAAATTGGGAAAGTTCATAATGATGATATCATAGATACAAGAATGGATTCTCAAGAAGAGCAAGCAAAGGACAATGAACAAGAATCAAGATTGGAGCCTCAAGATCAACAACAAAGAGATGTGGAACTTCCTAAGGAGTGGAGAATGACTAGACACCACCCAATTGATAAGGTGATAGGTGACATCACCAAAGGGGTAACTACTCATTCTTCTCTTAGGAATGTATGTCATTTTCTGTCTTTTGTGTCTCAAGTTGAACCTAAGACAATTGATAAGGCTATCATAGATGAACATTGGGTAATTGCTATGCAAGATGAGTTAAATCAATTTACAAGAAATGATGTATGGGAACTTGTACCAAAACCTAGTAATAACCAAGTAATTGTAACTAAATGGGTTTTTAGGAACAAGTTATATGAGAATGTATAATTGTTAGAAAGAAAGCTAGATTAGTAGCCAAAGGTTATAATCAAGAAGAAGGCATATATTATGAGGAAACTTATGCACCCGTTGCTAGGTTAGAAGCTATTAGATTGCTTCTTGCTTTTGCATGTGTAATGGATTTTAAGCTCTATCAAATGGATGTCAAAAGTGCTTTTCTTAATGGTTTAATTCAAGAAGTTTATGTAGATCAACCACTCGATTTTGAAAACTTTGAAAAACCAAAATTTTTTTTGGACATAAAAAGGCTCTCTATGGTTTGAAACAAGCTCCAAGAGCTTGGTATGAGAGACTTAGCAAATTTCTTTTGCAAAAAGATTTTTGAAGAGGAAAGGTTGACACTACTCTTTTCATTAAAAAATAAAAAGCATGATATTTTGATTGTACAACTATATGTTTATGACATTATTTTTGGAGCCACTAATGAATCTATGTGCAAGGAATTCTCTAAGCAAATGCAAGGCGAATTCGAGATGTCTATGATGGGTGAACTCACTTTCTTCTTGGGGCTACAAATCAAACAAGTGCCTAGTGGAACTTTCATCAACCAAGCCAAGTATTGCAAATAACTACTCAAAAGATTTGGCATGGACAAGGAAAAAGAGGCTTCCACACCAATAGGCACATCCTCCTATCTTGACAAAGATGAACATGGTAATCCGATAGATGTAACTAAGTATAGAGGTATAATTGGCTCTCTACTTTATCTTACCGCTACTAGACCGGATACTATGTGTAGTGTATGCATGTGTGCTCATTATCAATCATGTCCAAAAGAATCTCACCTAACCACCGGAAAAATAATAATGAAATATTTGTTAGGTACAACTAATGTAGGACTTTGGTATCCTAAAGGATCAAGTTGTAGTCTAGTTGGATATTCGGATTCGGATTTTGCCGGATGAAAACTTGATAGGAAGAGTACTAGTGGCACATGTCATATTTTTGGTAATTGCTTAACTTCATGGTTTAGTAAAAATCAAGTTAGCGTTGCTTTATCAACCGCCGAAGCGGAATACGTTGCGGCCGGTAGTTGTTGTACCCAAATTCTTTGGATGAAACAACAATTGTTAGACTATGGAATATAATTGGACCAAGTTCCAATTAGATGTGATAATACAAGTGCCATCAATCTATCCAAGAATCCTATCCAACACTCTAGGACTAAACATATTGAGATAAGGCACCATTTCATAAGAGATCATGTTCAAAAAGAAGATATTGTTCTAGACTTTGTAGAATCAAATAAACAATTAGCCAATATCTTTACCAAACATTTGCCTAGAGAAAACTTCTTCTATATAAGAAGAGAACTAGGGATCATAGATGAAACATGTATTGATTGATCTTATATGCTAAGATTGTTTGGATGCATGTTTGTTTAATTCATATCTTGTATATATTGATCTTTGATCTTATATGAATATATGGATGAGCAATACATATGAATACAGCAATCCAAACAGTAGATCATGTGTCTTTATATATACATGAAACATTGGTATGCAAATTAAAGGTGATGAGGAGAAATGAGTTTCTAGATTAAAAAGTCATTGCAATTTACATGAAATGCAATTGGTATTTTTTTTTGATATATCCCGGACCTCTGTAATATTACTATATGACCTTGTGTGATGTTACTTTTTATGTCTCATGTTTTATACAAATCAAATGACTGTAATTGATGTATACCAACAGAGGATGAGTATATGTGTGTACATTATACTTTGATAGACTTATATGTGTATACGAACTTGACTCTGATACACTAGACTATGCTATTATGGATGTTAGCATGCATGCTTTGAACTTACTTGATATATTTTTTGATTGTGCATGTATGACATCTATTACATATATATTTTTTGAATATTGTGTCTTTTCTCTCCACATATACTATGCTTTTTGATAATGCCAAAGGGGGAGAAAATGTGTGCTTTTGTGTTTATTTTGCAGGACTCTCTAAGTCTACTCAAAAGGAGTGTTCACATATTCAGGGGGAGTTCAGCAAAATAATGATACACCTTATTGACAAGTCATCAAAACCATATGATACAAAAGCAAAGCAAGATCCAAGTTTTATCAAACGATCAAAGAGTTGTCGTCATCAAAAAGGGGGAGATTGTAGATGATGATGAGATACAAGTCTCAAGTATGCTTCCGTGAAGAATATCTCCACCCATGCTCAATAATGAAGATATGAAATGTGTTTTGATGGTGATCATGTTGATTGAAAATGTTGTAATCGTTTTGATGTTTTATGTTTCCTTTTCTAGGGTTTTGATGTAAGTCATAAGTAACTTAGTTTGATTAGATGGCTTAATGATAGTGTGATTTTACATGATACTTTCTGTACACTTTTGCATGCATTTTTCATATAGATTAGGCATTCTTTGTTTGATTTTAGTTAGTTTTTCCCTTGGAACGGGTGAAGCGGTTTCTTGGTGTTGTTTTGCAGGAATTCAAGGAAAAATGCTCAAGAATAGCCATGATGGAGCTTGGATGAAATAAAGCCTGAAAAGAGAAGAAATTGAGCCAAGCAGAATTCTGGAGATTCACCCCGCGAGACTGGATTCGCCTCGTGACCCTGGAAGATGACTGTGCCAGAAAATGCAAACCTTTCTGGTTCGCCTCGCGAACCTTGTCTCGCCTCGCGAACCTTGTCTCGCCTCGCGAGTATGGAAACCAGAAGCCATCACGCCCATGCCCTGATGCTCCTCACGGGGATATTTGAGAAGCACTTTACTGTTTCGCGTCACGAGCAACTCTCGCCTCGCGAGAGTTCAATTCTCTGAAACATCAAATTTTTAACATTCGCCTCGCGAGACATGTCTTGCCTCGCGAACGCACGCAGAACTGATTAGTATAAGTTGCTGTTTTAGGGCAGAAAAGTGGGAGTTTTTGGAGTTCTTGGAGGGGGAAGCACTTGGAGGCTGCGGCTGGGCTAGGGTTCCAACCCTAAAAGGGAGCTGAGTTAGGGGGTTGCTGTGACGACAGTGGGGAGCTTCAATGGAGTTCTCCCTTTCCTCCTTTCTCTACTGCTTTTCTGGTTTGGCTTTCTTTGTAATTATGAGTAACTAAACCCTGTTTGTTGGGATTAGATGTAATCAAACTTATTATTATGTATTTATCTTGACTGGTTATTCTGTGTTCATGTCTTCATATTAGTGATTAATTTTCTATGCTTAATGCTTGTTGTGGCTAGCACCCCCATGACTTGATTTGTGTTTTGGTATGCAATTGGGAAATTCGTATCAGAACCGGAACTGAATTTAATCACCTAGTAACCCTTTCATCTAGGAATGGAGCTAGGTTTACTAGTAATCGCGTAATCCCTAATCTTAATGCAAATTCATTAATCTAGGCCACCTAAGGAATTAGGGTCTATTAGTGGATTTAGGCTCTTGCCATCCGAGGAATCGGGGTTTGAGTAATTTAGTGGATTGATTTTAATATCTGAAGCATGAATGGGAGGTATCTAGTCCTGATAATACATGAGTTAGAGGTTTGGTGAAGTCTAGTCCCAACATATCCTTTCTGCACTCCAAGTGTTTGTCAAAAGTCCCCAAAAAGACCAAAAACATTTTATTGCTTTTATTTCTTTTGTTTTGATTTCTCTTGATTTATAGTTTAGTCTAGATAGTTGCTGAGTTTGTGAATTGGTAATTGACATCCAATCCCCGTGGATACGATAAACCGGTCTCACCACCGTATTACTTGCACGACTGGGTATACTTGCCCAGATTCGTCAACACTTAACAAAACTAAGAAGATAATAATGCTAAACCTAAAAATAGAAATCAATTAGAGCTATTATCAAATGCCAAATGTTGAAAAATGTTTTTAAGGTATAAGTAATCACATACATAGTTGTATATTGGTCTACTTTAAGGAAAACTCGAAATTCCTTCTAGAGTATTCAAATACCAACTCATGTATGCCATTACAAATGCAATTTGGCAATTTTTGAAGGGGTTATTCGAATACCCCTGTGAGTATTCGAATACTACCCATTCTGTTAAGTTTGTTGGGTTCTGTTACAGGGGGTATTCGAATACCCTGTATGAGTATTCGAATACTCACCCTAAAATTCAGCAAAACTTCAGTTTTCAGCTCCAATTGAAGTCTAAATAAAGGGTATGTGTTTAATAGTTTTGGAAACGAAATCATATGTAAAAATATACTGTTATAATGCCAAAATAGCAAGCCATCTACTCAACCTTTGGTACAAGTGATCTAGAAGCTTACAAGCTTTGATGCATAAGTGTTTGTGCTAGGATTTTCTCTTCTACTCAATTTGTTTTCTGAGTTTTGTATTGGGAGTGTGGATCCCAAGGTTCTCAAGGGTGAGGTATCTCTTGAGGGGCATAAACCTTTGTTGGTGAGGTATCCTTCAAAGTAAGGGTAAGGCATCCCTTTTTGGCAAGAGTGTGGTATCTCTTATGGTGATTGTTGGTGTGGTATCCAACAAGGTTCAAGAGTGTGGTATCTCTTGTGTGTGAGTTGTTGGTGAGGTATCCAACAAGTTTTCAAGAGTGAGGTATCTCTTGAGAGTGTGGTTCTAGTCGGTGCGGTATCCTACTAGAGGAGGGTGACTTTTGTAAGGAGTGTGGTATCTCTTGTACAAACTTTGTCATAGTGAATTTCTCCAAGAGGATTCTTGGGGACTGGACGTAGTACTCCATTTGAAAAATGGAACCTATACATTTGTTTTTCGAAAAGTTTTAAAAAGGTCAATTCACCCCCCCCCCCCCCCCCTCCCTCTTGACTAAGAACCGTTTCCACATGTTACATTAGGGTGCAACTGGGCTGAAACAGAAGCCCCAAAATGAATTGTTGTCAACTTTGTTAGGTCGGGCTCAAAAAACTTAGGCCGGGCACAGACTCTTAGGTTGGGTACAAAAAACTTAGACAGGACTAATTTTTTAGAAATTCAGAACGTGAATTTCTCTGCGCTTTGCGTCGGGCTCAGAAAACACAGGCCGGGCGCAGACTTTTATGCCGAGCTCAGAAAAATTAGGCCGGGCGGATCCGAGCACACCAGAATTCACTATTAAGACCCTCCCAAAGGTTAAACTACCTCTAACATACACATATTCATAAAGATCCAACATATCAAATATATAACTATATATATATATATATATATATATATATATATATATATATATATATATATATATATATATATATATATATATATCAAAACTAACACATATACACATATATCAACTTAGGCTGAAATTCAGGGTATTACAAACGTTCTCCAATCACGACGTGGTACTTCCAAGAAAGAAGGTTCCACAAGGGTGATGTTGTGGTGATGCTCCACTACGCTTATGGGTCTATGAACAAGTAAATGTTGTTGTTTTCGGCTAGCTAGCTGTGCTTCCACACAGCTGCATCACTATTTAGCCATGTCACCATTTAAAACCATGAACCTAGACCTTCATATGCTAGAATGTGGAGAGACATAGATTGTGTTCACACACACACACACACATAACACACACACACACACACACACACACACACACACACACACACACACACACACACACACACACACACACACACACACACACACATATATATATATAGAGAGGGTGAAGGGAGATGGAGATCTAGAGCAAGATGTTCTCTATATGAGGGGAAGGAAATTGTAGGAAAGTGAGAAGAGGAAGGAAACTATCATGTTCTTGGCGATGGGAGGGAGTGTGAGTGATGATTGAACTGTTCCTTTACTTTTTTTTCCCTTTTTAAATTACACTTTACATTTCTGTCACATGTTAGAATTCAATTCTGTTAGAATTCGGTTAGCACTTTACATTTCTGTCACATGTTAGAATTCAATTCTGTTAGAATTCGGTTAGAGGTAGTTAGCTTGGTAGTTAGTTGATGAGCTGGTTCACCCGATTCAGAGCTCTTAGCTATGCTGCAAGCTCCTCTAGCTCAGCTATAAATACTTGAGTTGTATCATTGAATAATCAAGAGGAATCATTTGCTAAATTCCCAGCTCTGTTTCTTCTTCACACTTCATATATTCTCTAAGTTTTTGTTCTAGTTTTATGGTATCAAAGCTCCTTGTGAGCTTCATTGCTTGTGTTCGTGTTCAATCATGGTGAGGAACAGTGGAAATGGTATGAATCATGGAGGAGGAGGTAACGTAGCTCATGCGAATCTTGTTGCAGATCCTACTCAAAATCCTGCAAGTCCTTATTATGTTCATGCTGGTGAAAATACCAACGTTTCTTTGGTAAATCCATTGCTGAACAAAAGAAATTATCACACTTGGGCAAAGATGATGAAGCGTGCGCTGATTGCAAAGAACAAGTGGAAATTTCTCAATGGATCCATGCCTATGCCAGATCCATTCGATCCTAGTTTTGATGCATGGGAGAGATGCAACAATTTGATCCATTCTTGGATTGTTAGTTCGGTTTCACCTTCCATCGCTCCAAGCATTGTTCATATGGAACTTGCGACAAAAGTCTGGAACAATTTGAAGGAACGCTTTTCTCAAGGAGAACTGCATGGATCTCGATTTACAAGTAGATTTGTATGCATTTAAACAAGGTAACCTCTGAATGATTCTTTGGAACTTACTTGTATTGGGAGGAAAAACTAGAGCAAGAAAATATAGAGATGAGGACTATTGATTTTTAAAATATATTCTTAGATTCTTATGATGATTCCTTCCTCATAGTGTGTTCTCTATGTTTGCAACATGAGAGACAACTTGGACTTGGATTAGATGAGATTGATATAGCTTGTATAATTAATTGATAGTAAAATATTACAAAGGAAAGAATTCGGTGAAACGTATTCTTGACACTTGTTTTAGAAAACACGATTTTCCTCCAGGATACAAGAAAGGAAGTGGAGGATATATCAACAACATATGGAGATGACTGATGAAAGGATCAAAAAAAAAAAAATCAAGATAATAAAGAATTAATAGTTTAGACTAACAAATGATGATGACTTTGATTGGTTTGTTATTAAAACCGAATTGAATGAATGTTATTCTGTTAGTGAAAACTCAGTAATAAATACTTATGATGATTCCTTTACTACCGCTAACTAGTATGATCTCAATGGAATTTTGCAATAAACTAATTAAGAAAACTAAAATGTCCAAGGTCACATCCATTAGATGAGATGATGAATTCCTCCCAGTTCAATTGCAATAATTAATCCTAAATCCACTCGTGCTATAAGACATATTACAATGAAATAATCTTCTCGTGGAACGATATCCTAATTCAAGTTCTAAATGAATCGGCGACAAGCCTCATCAACGTTAACAAGTCAATCACGCAACACATATGATCAACACAATCAAGAATTCGACAACCAAATCCTCAACCGTTTACACGAAACATACATCAACCAAACACGGAAAAATGACAAACACTCATCATATCGGTTTACATCGCCATGGGTGGCTTCATCGTTCCCTCGGACGATGGGATACCCACAAGAAAGCTCCAAGAGAAAACACATACACCATCCTTTTTTTTTTTCAACATAACTAGTAATCGAATGCGCTCGATGCAAGGAATTAAAATCGCCTCAATTTGAACAACAAATAGTCTTCAAGATAATCAAGAATTAATAGTTTCAGGAGTCTCAAACAAATATGAATGTAGGACTTTGATTGGTCTGTTGCGAGCTAAAACCAGTGATGACTTTGCCGCTTTGTTGACTTTCAGGCTCGCGGGCGAACACGCGAGGCGAGTGTATCCAGACTTGCAATTTCCATCGCGACTTTCCTTGACTCCCTGAGCTTCACTTATTTAACCGAAACAACAAAAGCACCCAGGTATATCCAAAATAAGCTAAAAACCAAAAGACACAAAAGGCAAAGCCCAAGTGGAAAGAAAAACAAGGAGAAAACCCACCCCTCCAAAGCTTGTGTTGGAAAAGGAAGCACAAGTGGAAAGAAAAACAAATTCGAGGACATGTGTTTTCTTGTAGAATTGTTAAAAATGATCAAATATGGATAGTGGACTCAGGAGCCACTGATCATATTTGTACATCCATGTTCTGGTTCGATAGCTATCATGCCATTGATCCTGTTCCAGTTAGTCTGCCTAATGGTAATGTTGTAATGGCACAATTATGTGGAGATGTTAGGATTTCAGATGGACTTGTACTTAAGAATGCTCTATTCTTACCAGAGTTCAACATTAACTTGCTGTCCATCTCTAAACTGACTAAGACAACTCAATGCACATTCAGTTTTACTGATGGAAATTGTTTGATTCAGGACTTGTCATTGAGGAGGATTGGTTTGGCTAAACTACAGAATGGACTCTATTTTTTACAAGTTTCTGACAAGAATATAGCTGCCATCAGTAATGTAGTTTCACATGACTGCAATCCAGTTGCAACTAGTCTACCTAATATTCCTAAAAATGCCTTATGGCATTTTAGATTTGGCCATGTTTCTCCTGAAAAATTGACTATGCTTTGTAAGGACTTTCCTATGATAGATGTAAATAAAGATGAGGTTTGTGATATTTGCCATTTTGCAAAACAGAAAAGACTACCATATAGTGTTAGCACAAACAGATCTCCTGTTTCCTTTGAAATGCTGCACATGGATATTTGGGGGCCCTATTCTGTTTCATCAATTCACAAGCATAGATATTTCCTCACTATAGTGGATGATCATAGCAGATATACTTGGGTTAGTTTACTAAAGGGCAAATTTCAAGTGCAAACTCTGGTTCAACAGTTCATTTCATTTATAGAAAGACAGTACAAAGCCATAGTTAAGATAATAAGGACAGACAATGGACCTGAATTTGCTCTTCATACTTTCTATAATGAAAAAGGCATTGTGCATCAAACTAGCTGTGTAGAAACACCTCAACAAAATGCACGAGTGGAAAGAAAGCATCAATTCATTTTGAATATTGCTAGAGCACTTATGAGACAATCCTCTTTGCCAAAGTATCTATGGAATTAGGCTGTTCAACATGCAGTGTTCTTGATAAATCGGGTACCTTCTAAGGTTCTAGGAGGTAAGTCACCTTATCAAATTCTGCATGGTCTCCTACCCGACATTACCATGATCAAGGTGTTTGGATCCCTGTGCTTTGCCTCCACACTCACTAATCACAGAAGTAAACTTGATGATAGAGCAAAGAAATGTGCATTCTTGGGATATAAGGCTGGAACAAAAGGGTATGTAGCATATGATCTTCATTCCAAAGAAATTCTGATATCTAGGAACATGGTTTTCTATGAACATGTGTTTCCTTGCTTCTCACAACACAACACAGCAACTAAAGCTCCTTGGCAATATTTAACTACTAGTACAGAAGCTCCTACTACTTCCAATTTCAATCCTGGGATTGGTGTTACACATGATAGTTCCAGTTCTGAAATCACAACTTCTGTTGGCAGCAGCCCTGCATTCCCAAATTTCAGCATTCTTGATGACAACACAAATGTTGATAGTCCTGCATCATTCATACCAAATACTACTTCTGCTCATACTGATGCACCATTGGAACCTGGATCATCATCTCCACCTAAATCTGCAGCACCTGTGCCTCAATCTGCAGAACCTGTGCCACCAGCAGTAAGAAAATCTGACAGAATAAGAAAAGCTCCTGGTTATTTGAAGCAATATCACTGCATGCACCTCACTAAAGGTTCTAACACACCTACAGTAGATGACTCAAAATGTTTCTATCCTCTCAGCTCTTATATCTCCTATGATTCGTTATCACCACAGCACAAAAGCTATGCCTACTCAATGTCCAGTATGATAAAACCTACTTCTTACAAAGAAGCAGCTAAAGAGAGTTATTGGATTGATGCTATGAACACTGAATTGAAGGCCTTGGAAGCCAATAGAACCTGGACAATTGTTGATCAACCTTCAGGAGTTAACCCCATTGGCAACAAATGGGTTTATAAAATCAAAAGAAAGTCTGATGGTACAATAGAAAGATACAAGGCTCGTCTAGTGGCAAAAGGATACACTCAAACAGAGGGAGTAGATTTCTTTGACACATTCTCTCCAGTGGCCAAATTAACCATTGTTAGACTCCTTTTGGTAGTAGCTTCCACTCAAAACTGGTTAGTTCATCAGCTGGATGTGAACAATGCTTTCTTACATGGGGAACTTCAAGAAGATGTCTATATGCAAGTACCTAAGGGAGTTGTTTGCCTAGGAAACAACAAGGTCTGCAAGCTTCAAAAATCACTGTACGGGCTCAAACAAGCTAGTAGGAAATGGTATGAAAAACTGTCCAATCTCCTTGTTCAAATTGGATACACACAAGCTGCTGCAGATTATTCATTATTCACCAAGTCTACAACTCAGTCTTTCACAGCTCTTCTCATATACGTTGATGATATTGTGCTGGTTGGCAATTCTCTAGATGAAATCAATTCTATCAAGTTAAATCTGGATCAACAATTTGGCATCAAAGATTTAGGTGTGCTGAAGTATTTCTTAGGAGTTGAGGCTGCACATTCCACCAAGGGAATTTCCTTATGTCAAAGACAATATTGTCTTGACTTCATTGGGCTGATTCGAGAATCTCGGGAGTAAACCTATTTCCACTCCAATTGATCCGCATTCCAGTTGCACCAGGATGCGGGGGCAGCATATGATGATGTTGTAGGTTATAGGAGGCTTGTTGGGAGGCTTCTATATCTTACCACAACTCGCCCCCGATATTACTTATGCAAGACAAGAACTAAGTCGGTTCCTAGCACAACCTACTCAATTGCATTTTCAAGCTGCTCAAAGGGTGTTGAAATACCTCAAAAGCTGCCCTGGAAAAGGATTGTTCTTCCCTCGGTCTTCATCTCTTCAGTTGCTCGGATTTGTGGATGCTGATTGGGGTGGATGTCCGGATACTAGGAGATCAGTGAGTGGATATTGTTTCTTCCTTGGTGACTCTTTGATATGCTGGAGATCAAAGATGCAACTCACGGTTGCAAAGTCATCAAGTGAGGCCGAGTATAGAGCCTTAGGTTCAAAGAACTTCGTGAATTGCAAAGTGGTTACACTATCTTTCGAAGGATTTACATGTTGAATGTACTCGACAGTCACATTATCTCTGTGATAATCGAGTGCTCTTCATATTGCAAAGCAAACCCCGTGTTTCATGAGCGCACTAAACACTTGGAAATTGATTGTCACATTGTTAGGGAGAAGTGTTTTATTTGGTTTAATGAGGTTGCTGCCCATCACTTCTCATAGTCGGGACACAGATGTATTCACCAAGGGATTACATCCTTCACACTTTCAAAAGCTCATCTTCAAGCTAGGATTGTTGGATATCTACCATCCTTAGCTTGCAGGGGGGTATTACACTTTACATTTCTGTCACATGTTAGAATTCAATTCTGTTAGAATTTGGTTAGCACTTTACATTTCTGTCACATGTTAGAATTCAATTATGTTAGAATTCGGTTAGAGGTAGTTAGCTTGGTAGTTAGTTGATGAGCTGGTTCACCCGATTCAGAGCTCTTAGCTATGCTGCAAGCTCCTCTAGCTCAGCTATAAATACTTGAGTTGTATCATTGAATAATCAAGAGGAATCATTAGCTAAATTCCCAGCTCTGTTTCTTCTTCACACTTCATATATTCTCTAAGTTTATGTTCTAGTTTTAAAGACATTGATTTATTTAATTATTATATCAACGATCCCTATTCTGCATGTTTCCATCCTCCACGATTTTTAAGGATGATGTTAGCCAACGGCAATTTTGATGTCTGATCAATCTGATCAATTCAGTCGATAAAAAGTAAAAAATGGACGACAACCTCTCAAGCACATACTGTATCATGTTTATTGCATTCAATATGTTGTCGAAAACGTTGTGAAGAAATTGTACAACAAAGTCATGTGTAATTGGGTTAAAACTGGTACGTACAACAATTAAAAATAACAAAATTCTTAATTCTATACATTAATATTGTATAAATGCAAGCAAATTCATTTATGTATTACATTAAATCTCCATTTTTTTTACAATTGTTATAATGATTATAGAGGAATAAAATTTGAACTTCCTAATTAATTTCATTTTAAAGTAATCCTTTTATAATATTTATTTTATATATCAGTCTCCCAACTTCCCTTACTAATCTTTCAAATAATCTTTTTATAGTTGGATACTCCTCAAGATTTAATTTACCTCCTCCTGATGAATCCTGGTGATTTTTCAAACATTAAGTGTTATCTACTTTTTAACCTTTAAATATACTAAATGGTTTTAATTTTTTTTTTTTTTTGATAAATCAAATGATTACATTAATATGAGAAAAAGCTAAACATGAAGCACAAGATGTGCCCACAAATAGCATAGACCAGTGCAAAATAAAGGCTGCAACAACCAATATGTGCAGCAATGAAAGGAAACATGAAAACATGCACCTACCACTAAGGGCTTGTTTGCTTTATTTCCACTTTTCTGTTTTCATTTTCTATTTTAAAAAATAATTACAAAACTCGCACCATATTTCCATTCCATTTCCTGTTTTTAAAAATTTGTATAGGAAACACTGAAAACAACTTTTTCTGTTTTCGATGTTTCATGTACAAATCTTCGAAAATAGGAAATATAATGAAAACAATGTGGCAATTCTATAATTATTTTTGAAAACAGGAAATGAAAATACGAATTTGAAAACAAAGCAAACATGCCTTAAGCTTCTGCTAAACACAAGACAAAAATCAAATAACATTTACTAACTGTGCATTCAAATATATATCACCAACCTCCATAAATCTGCCAATCCAGAGGAGAAGTATCGAATTAAAAGAAAACCAATATTTTACTTGGAACTTTTCTCTATTAAAGGTTCTTATTGAAAGACTATAAAATTATTCGTCAGGATTTATTTAAAATTTTCTTTATTTTGGTTTTAAAATTTTCTATTTGAAGTTATGAGGAGAATGTGTGGTAATTGTTTAGGGAGTAATGATATATCTTTTAAAATAATTCTTCCTCCATCCTCATATAATCAATTAAAGCATAAAGTATTAGATAAAAAAGTGTTATATATATATATATATATATATATATATTGAATTTAAAATTTAAAGATATTAATGAATATTTTTCCTGATTATAATTTTTTTTTTACAACTAGGAAGATCTAAGAGGATTTGTTATCATGACAACATTGTTGTTATTATATTAGTCATTTATTTTTGCATTTACAAAGATCACAAAAATAGTATAAATTTAACATTGTGATTTTATATTTTAAATTAATTTTTAATATTATTCTATATTCATGTATTTTCTATCTACTATAAAATAAGTTTCTATTATTATTTAGAATATTAACTATTGTGTATATATCCCATATTAATTATATACCAACCATCAATATTGAATTATGGGAAGATACGTTCAAATATTATAACAAAATTTAATATGGTATGTTTATTAACTAATAATTTAATTTTTTATATGTTAATTTTATAAAATAAATAAGTTTTGTATTTTTATATTATACCATAACACTAGAGTCCTTTTATATAAATCGGTATTGAATTTCTTTTTATCTCCAAGCACTCTCTTCACATAACTCATTATATATAAGAGAAATAACTCTCCCAAGTGATTACAAAAATTCAAATTAACCTTAAGAACAGTCTTATATTGTTAAGATATGACAGTGCTTTGGGTAGTAAAGTAGCCCAGGTAGCTATCTCCAAATTCTTCTATAGTACAATTACCAATAGTTCCGTCATTTCATTATCAATATTTCTCAGGTCTTCTCTCTCACCATTTTAGTACTTTGAATCTACTTTCAATTATGTATTATTAATATTTGCTTTCATTACAACGTTGAAGTAGAATAAATATTAGTCCACTTTGTGATAGTTTTACATTGACGGATGTTGTTTTGTCCTCATTGGCAGATCCACATATAAGTGAGGGTGTGTACATGCACACCCTCAATTTTGATTTTTTATTTATAATTTTTTATATTTATTTCTTTTGCTCCCAATAGTTTGAAAAGTTGCACCCAATGCCACTAGACATGTAGACCACTCCTTCTCTTTTGTCCCTTGTGCCACTGCCACACATATGCGCACCTCCCTCTCTCTTATTACAATATTACTGTTCTCCAATTAATCTTCTTCTTGTTTCACGACACAACACAATAAGTTATGGTTCCTTGTGCCTATGATAAATAATTTGAAATGTTGATAGGTTATGGTTACAATTGTTAAATTTTGAATTTTTTCCCCATAAATTTTTTATGTATTTTTAGTTCTATATTTAATAAAGGTAGTGTATTTTTAGTCCCTCGCCATGGATTAAAAACATAATTTGCGTATTTTTAGGATATAAAAATGAATAATTTTTTACAAGAACTAAAATCAGATTTTGCCATTTTTATAGGGATAAAAAACATATTTATCCCTGATAATTTTTTTTTTTTAAATAAATCGTCCCCACTGAGTAGAGGTCCTAGATCCGCCACCGTTTGTCCTGAAACCTCACCGATGATGGAGAAGGCAAGAAGAGGTAGCATGTAGAGAGAAGTTGGGGCTTCTCACTTGACTTGATGCTTTATGATGTTCCATGGAAGATCAATAAATACTTCAAGAAAGTGATATTGGCAATATGTGCAGGCTCCTTTTTGGAAAGGAGTTGGCAGAAAACTTGCTGCTGCCTGTGTTGGATGTTGATGCCCAAAGGGATGCTGAGAGTTCTAGAGGAACTGACGTGAGGATTTGGGATGTTGACACCAACTCCATGCATGTGACATGAGCTCTTTTTTTTTCTTCGTTTTTTACTACAACATTTTTCACTTTAGACAACACTAATATTGACAAAGGTTTAAAATTGTTCCTAAAACATGGAATAAGCAACAATTTTGTGTCTATAGCTAATATTATGTATATTTTACAGTTCTCTTAAAAATATAATATAAAACGGTTGCTGGTCTATATTAGACAACACTTTTAAAACTGTAGATACATTATAGGGAGTTATATTTACGTTTACGGTACTATTGCTTCTTTTTTGCGGGATTTTGCTTTATCATATTTTTTAGATAATTAGATAATAATTCCCGCTGACATATTTTGACGGGTTTTTGCTTTATCATTTTTTTAAACAAAATTTGCGCTTTGAACCCGCGAAGAACCTCTCACAGACACGTTTCCAAATCCCGAACTCCTTTGTCTCCATCGTAACCTTGCAATTTCATGAGCATGATTGCTTCAATATTTTCTTAATTCCTTCATAATATTCTTACTTATTCATTCTTTCCTCCATTTCTTCACAGAAACTCTGTAATAATTTCTTTGAGCCTCTCTTACGCAGAAATCAGGTAAGAATTGAAGTTTTTCTTCTTCTTTTTTGTTGGCAATGATAAGAATTGAAGTTTTTCTTCTTATTTTTTCATTGCAATGATAAGACACTTCCAATTTTGTCACTCCGACGAGAATCTCACTTCCAATTTCGTCGAAGAGTGAGGTAGATATGCTCTGAAAGCACCAGGTACCATCGTTAGTTGCAATCTGTGATGTCATCGTCCAGTAATTATACTAAGATGCTTTTCTTATAGATGTCGCTCATGTCTGCAGTGTATAATTGATTTAAGAGAAAATGTTTTGCGACCTGGTGGAGGAGAAGTTTCTGTGCCATTTTTGCAAGGTTGGTTTTCTAATATGCATATTTGTATTAATGACCATTTTTTCTCCTTTTGTTTGCATTGCTCTAATTTCAACTCTATCCTGTTGTCGATTTCATATATTGTTAACCTTGTTATATGTCATGTTCAGAGAATGACATACCAGCTCAGTTTCTGGATAACGGATGGTATAAGGATGCTTCAAGCTCGGGTGGCCTGGTGAGTATACTTGTAATTATAAATCTACTTCCAGATATGGAATGCCGTCATTGTGGTTTTTTGATAGTTCTAAAATAGATGGGTTTCATATCATATAAGAAGAAATGAAAATGTCCCATCACAGATAATTTTTTGTTCATTTTTTATCATGGTTTCCAGACCAAAGTCTTTTTGGGTGTTCAGAAGTATTAGGCATACAAAAGGAGAGAAATGTTCAATCAGTAGGATGTGGCCTTTGTTATCATTTTCCTTTGCATATGGGCAATTAAGGTCACTTTGTAAGTTGAGTAGTTGAAAGCAGGACATATTTCCTTGCACGCGTTTATCCTAATTTGATCTCCAATTGATTGTGTCTATTTGACTTTTTTTTTTTTTTACTTGGTGATAGATCTATGGTAGTTAAGTGCAGATTTCGTGTTTGTGAAAATGGAATGTATGTTCTTATTATCTTAAGCCTTGCATACAAAGGGATGTGATGCCAGGTCATGCTATTGAGAATGTGAACTGAAGACACTATCATGAGTTAGAAGTTCAAACCTTAAGAATGTGCTCCTTTTATTTTCTTCATTTCTTTACACATTGCTGTTGGTTGATATGAAATGCACTTTCATTCTAAAACCATGATCATGGTTTACTACAAGCGAAGGTTTGTAAACATCTTGAATTGGATTGTTGGGGTGATTGAATATTTGGAGGCAGTCAACAAGATCAGTTTATAATTTTTTGCTACTTAGGTTTAATGGGATGAACCAGCAGCGATTCCAAGGCAAGAAGATTCTCCTTGGGAGATAGAGCCTTTTGTAGATTCTAAAGGCACTCAAGACTATGTAAGTTCCCTTCATGATATATTTATTGATTGGGCATTAACTTCAATTATGAATTATCCCGAGCTAGATATTTATTTCCAATTCATTTGATTTTCAGGTTGATGAGCTGACCCAATTAGGTGGTGCTGAAGAAGTCCAAACAAATTGCTTTCATTGCATTTGCTTCATATTTCAGTTTCGGGGAACGTGAAATCAGTAATGATTCCTGCTAAGAGAAGTTTTGTTAAGGGTTGGACTTGCAAGTGGTGATTTACCATGCTTCAAGCTGATGCAAGTGAAGCCTGAGAAGGAGTGATCCTAAGGGCCATAATATATTTGTGTGGTTATGTATTTTTGGTGGGAAATTGTTAATACATGGTTCCTCTTTTATGTCTCTTTTGAATTGTGTTTTGGGTAGTTATGAAGATATATTACCTAATAGATTCAATTGGGAAAATTTGTAATCTTATGTTGGTATGAACGATTTTAAAATTTAAATGGTTGCATTTTTTTTACCTCGTTTTGTTTTAACGTCTTAAAAATTGTCAATATCGTTTTCTTCCTTTCTTCACTGATTTTTTTTGTTTCCATATATTTTTGGAGAGTATAAGATCTATTGAATATTTTGAGGGAAACTCAACTCCACTGTACTTCATATTGGGAATTTAAATAGTAGATGGGAATTTGACGTTCAGTTGCTCTAAAAAAGTAACTAAATGAAGAAAAAAAAGAATCTTAAAATCCTAATATATAGTAAAAGATATGAATATTTGGATTGTGCATAAAACTATCTTTAAATTTTTTAAATAACGTAGGAAAAAAATCTTGATATCCATAATTACAAGTCTTCACAGAGTGAGAAGGGTATATTCTTAACTTATAAGCCCATAATTGTATTGATTGTTACTAAACTTATTATTTCATTCAACTCTTCATCTTACTCATTGTTAGAAATTATTCAAAATATGAAAGTCCACTATCCTTGTAACACCCCCTTGGGCATTACTTCGTGAATATGTGTGGAAATAAATTAAAAAGAAATTTGTTAGTTGCTTTCGGAAATTGATTTACTTTAAGCTAGAAAATCTGGGTGTAAAATTTTTTCTTCTTACCACTTTGGAAGAATGTGAAGCACACGACAAAAACAGTACATTTATACTGTACTTGACAACACACATATCCCAATTTTATTTATAAACAAACCTTCCACAACGTACAATTTTTTCTTAAAAGTATTTTCTTATAGACGACATGAAAACTATCCAGACCCACGTACTAAACT
Source organism: Sophora flavescens (assembly GCA_030762895.1). Lineage (NCBI taxonomy): Eukaryota > Viridiplantae > Streptophyta > Magnoliopsida > Fabales > Fabaceae > Sophora > Sophora flavescens. The sequence continues at coordinate 146,304,140 of CM061064.1, forward strand.
TTTTAAAACATACATCCTCAAACACAAACCTAAGCTGGTCGTTCTACAAGACACTCACTGATAAGACTCCGTGATCATCTCTATGATCACACCTCTTCCCGCAATTCAGACTTAAGTCTCCAAGTGACTTAAGGAACTCCTCTGCAACATTTGTACTCGTGTACTAAGGTACAACAGCAAGCCAGAAGAACAAGTATATGCAAGGGTGAGAACCAATATATGGATTTTAAAACGATAACTACATGTGTGACACACAAACATCATATAACATGTATAGTTATAACAACATCAATGTTTAGAAATAAACAAATAGTTTATCAAAGGGTTTCATTCCCAACAGTCATCGCGTCATTTTTAAAAACAAATGACACTTCAATATTCACCATCTAAACTTTTAAACTTAATCTCCGGAGATATCCCAACGTCGTATCAATAACATCAATTATTTGGCCCGTCAAGGTTCCGAGTTCCAACTATTTAAGTAACTCGATAGGATACGAGCTCCAACCATCATTGTACGTAGTTCACAAGAACATCCAACGATAATCGTACTTAACTCGGCCTATAAAATATCACTAATATCCGAGCTCTACAAATAGTCGTAAGTAGCACAAAATCAATACATCTTTTATAGTACATGTCATTCACCTTTAGGACATACTGTCCACATCATAGAACGCTAGAATCCCGACGTCTCGGCCACTAGGTCCGTATTTCGTCTTTAAAATCATTTTCGTTATGTGAAACACAAATCCAAAACAAAACTCCACAACTTATCCAAGTTGTTGGAAATAACATCATTGTACAAAACTAATTTGTAGAAAATCCCTTTTACATTGGAAATTCATTTGTAAAATCATCAAATCTCTTAAAACTCATTTTCTTCCAAAAATATTTGTTTTGAACCTTAGTTCCAAGAAAAATGTTGATTTGAGATTAACTCTCGGTTCTGACAAATATTGCTGTTTAAAAATGCTTTCCATAAATATTTTCGGAATTAACCGTCGTTTGGCATTTTAAAACGTTTTAAGTCAAAATTTGACTTTTCTAGTAAAATAATTTTGTCAACACCATAATAAAATCATTTTTGAAACTTATTTTCTTATAATCATGTTTTCTAATATTTGGTAATTTCTTGCATAAAAATTAACAGTACTAAAATATTTTCACGGTTACGCCCTCACCGTGACTCATAAAACACTCTTACGTCGTTAAATCATTAAAATAATAGTATTTTTAACTATTCCACATTTTTAACCAATCAAAACATTAAGTAATATTATGTTACTATATTCCATCAATTAAACTTCGATATTTCTTAAAAATCTTTTTAACTCTTTTATCTTCTTAATTAATTGAGCACTGACCACTGTCAGGATTCTCAATCAACAACCAACATACATGACATTTCCACATCCACAATGTAGCATATAAAATAGTTTCTAACAAGAGTTAAATGCTATAACACATAATTGCAGATAATAACAGTAAATAAATTAACTACGCAAGATAATTTAAAAATACCACAAACACACACAAATAACTTATACATACCACAACTAATAGCATATAGCTATCGGAAAAATCCCTCAGGTACTTCCCTTACCTCTTGGAGATTTTTCTTTCTGAATTAAAATTCCGTCAAACGTCCGGTTTCCGTAAACTCGTACACGATTCACACAAAATCACCCTTCAACAAACCACAACCAAATCATTAATCAACAAACAATTGTATGTACCTAACCCCACATGAAGGTTTTGGCCATGACTAATAAAAATGGTTAGGAATTTCTAAAATTCACATGATTTTAGATTTGTGATCCTTAAGCATTAGAGATGACATAATCAATGATAATGACTTGAAATTGAAACAAAATCCTCTAACACCAAGGTTAGGGTTTGTTCGACCTTAGGTCATAAAATAGGTTAGAGGTTTCAAAATTTCCAAGCTTCTAAATTTAATGAGAATAGGTATTGAATAGATAAAATCAAGTATCACATGATGTAAAATGAAACAAAATCATCGAAGCTCCCAAGAACTTGAATTCGACCTTCATCAAATAATTTGGCTAGGGATGCTAAAATTATACAAACTCTTAGATTAATAATCTTAGAGTTGTATAGAGTTAAAAAAAAAAACAATGGTCATAAGTCAAGAACTTGAAGAAAAACCATCTAACTCACACGAGTTAGGTTTCGGCCTTGACACAAAAATTGGCCTAGAAATTGATATGATTTTTCAATCTGGATTCAATAAGACTAGGTACTAGATAGATGATGACAAGTGTTATATGAAACAACAATAAAATCAAAACCCATTTTCCCCAAATTTTTGGAGTTTCCGCCCACTCTAGAAATATAGGAAGGAAATTTTATTTTTATTCACGCTCTTGAATGATAAATATAGGGATGGTTACAAGATCATAGAAATTGGTTTCGTGATCATAGGATTTTTCTATGATTTTCTAGAGATTTTCAAACTTCTAGATCTAAGAATAGAAAATGATGATCATGGCCTTGAATCATAAAAATGAATGAAGAACCTATAGCTTATTGATGATGAGGAGTAAGGTATACCTCTTGGAATTTAAAAATGAGCAAAGAATCTACTAGTTGCTTCACACTTTTTGGCTATGTAAACTTAAAGAGTTTTTGAGAGAAAAATGCAAGGAAGAAGATGAAGTTTGATGGAATGAGAGTGAGAGGCCTCATTTGATGATTTGGGCCGTGGGAATAGAGGGTTAAAGGGTCCAAATGATGTTAATTTAAGGATAAAGAAGTAATTTCACTTAGGGGCAATTTTGGCGTTTAAAACCAACTCAAGGGCACAATAGTCATTACACTTCTAATGTCATCATGACAAACATGTGGTGAGGATTGGTTGGAAGTGTGACTGATTTGTGACCACAAAAACAAGAGGAAGAAGTCAATTTGAACTTGTCTTGCCTTAACCATGGTTAATGTTTAACTAGGATAGGTTAGGTTAGGGGTATTTTGATCTTTTCACACATAAACCTATCATCACATGACTTAGATGCTAGGTGAGTCACCCCTATGTCTCACCACCCTAGGTGACAAGATGTATCCTCATCCGATGTCAGGTTTTGTCTCTGCACGTCCGTTCTCGACTCCGTCGATTACCCGATTTAGATTTTTGGCCTGAATCAAGTATAATAACCTATTTATTTTGAAAATTTTCAAAATAACCTATATTGTTTGAAAATCGATGAAAACCATAATGGTTTCGTTCAAGAGTCAAAATTAGGTTTTCTAATCGGTAAAATCTTACTGTCAGTGAAAATGCAGACAGGCCCGTCTCGAATTTTCAACCCAAAAATTAATCCGAAACACTCTACCATAAAGTAGAGTATAAATATGACTTTGGTTTATCTAAAATTATTTTCTAAGTTTTAGATCAAAATATAAATGTTTATTTATATTTATACCGATCTTAGAAAGTAGAAAAATCGAGGTGTTACAATCTTAGCCTTATGTATTTTTGTCTACTCTTAAAATTATGTAGAAACTTCTCAATTTGTAGTAGCTCAAGTTTTCCCCACTACTTTATTTCTCTTATCTTGCTTATTCTTCCTTTTAATGGGAAGTTTCTGAGCCTTTGGAGTGATATAATTTTATGATCTTTTTATCTTACATCTTGAAGAAGAGGCTCGAGTTGAAGAATGAGGTGGAGTTGAAGTGGGCATTGAATAGGAAGGCGAGGATGAAGGATTAGGTTTACTAGGTCATGTTTTCTTGACACGAGCCATTAAAGATTGAAGGAAAATGACAAAAAATGAGCTCGGCTAGGGTTTAGGTACAAGAAGATGGAGAATTTTGGAGAAAGGCGAGAAGGTTACCGACAGCAAATGTCTGTCAGAAATTACACAATTACCGACAGCTCTGAGGCCATCACAAATAGGTTTTCGTTTATAATCAATATTCTTGTAGTGTCAGGGATATAATGGGTATTACACTAATTAAAAAACAAAATGATACACATCCTCTTTCTTTCTCTCATGTTCCTGGCGCTGCACCACTCGAAGACTTCATTTCCAACATGCTCAAAAAGCCAAAGCTCTGATCTTCATCATCATCCATCCCTCACTCCAAGTTCTCTCATTACGACCCTTACATCGTTCGTATCAACAATGACAGCTTTGGATGTTGTTCGGCCACCATCATCGCCGCCCATAAATAGTGGCACCTCATGTTTTTCTGGCAGCCCGATCACTTTTGCTTCAACAAGCTCAAAAAAGTTATCCGCCCATCAAGAACCATAATCAAAGACCTCGTCAACGCCCAACACGTAGACGAGATCTTCATCATCGACATTTATTTATTTTAATATTATATAAACAATTCTTATTCTGCATGTTTCCATCTTCCATGATTTTATGGATGATGTTAGCCAATGCCAATTTTGATGTCTGATCAATCTAATCAATCTGAGTTGATAAAAAGTACAAAATGGATGACAACCTATCAAACACATATCGTATCATGTTTATTTCATTCATTATGTTGTCTAAAACTTTGTGAAGAAATTGAACAGCAAAGACACGCATAAATAAGTTAAAACGGGTATGTGCAACAATTAAAAATAACAAAATTCTTAATTTTTTTTATCAAGCAAATTGGCATGCAAAAGCATCACAATAGGAAGAGGAATCTCAACTAGGTTGGCACCCTAAGACCTACCAATCATCTGCAGCACACCAAAATATATTATTAAAAACGAAAATAAAGAATACAAAATAATCAAGGGGGGGACTTTAACCAAAAGCCATGAAAAGAAACTAATTATGTCAATCTAAAATTAAGAAGACCAAACCTATTTCTGAAAAAATCTACACAAATAAAACTAGGTATAAGTTCCCACCAAGTGTTAAAATGCAAACAGATTCATTGATGTATTACATTAAATCTCCATATTTTTTTTTTGCATTCGTTAATCATTGTAGTAGAATAAAATTTGAACTTCCAAATTAATTTCTTTTTAAAGTAATATTTTTATAATATTTATTTTATATATCCATCTCCCAACTTCTCTTACCAATCTTTCGCATAATCTTTTATAGTCGGATTCTCCTCAAGATTTAATTTACATCCTCCTGATGATTTTTCAAGGATTGAAGTGTAAATACTTTTTAACCTTTCAATATACTAAATGGTTATATTAAGATGAGGAAAAGCTAAACATGAAGCACAAGATGTGCCCATGAATAGCACAAATCAGTCCAAACATAATGGCTGCAACAAACAACATGTGCAGCAACAAAAAGAAACATGAAAACACCTACCAACACGGGCCCTATTTGCTTTATTTCTAGTTTTTTATTTTCATTTTCTATTTTCAGAAATAATTAAAAAATGTCACCGTGTTTTCATTATGTTTCCTATTTTCAAAAATTTGTGGAAGAAACACCAAAAAAACTTTTTTCTGTTTTTGCTGTTATCTATACAAATATCTTTCAAAACAGGAAACAGAATTAAAACATGGTGACAATTTGTAATTATTTTTGAAAACGGGAAATGAAAACAAGAATCTGAAAACAAAGCAAACAGGACCTAAGCTTCTGCTAAATACAAGACAAAAATCAAATAACACTTGCTAAGTGTAGAGTCAATATATCAACAACCTCCATAAATCTGCCAACCCAGAAGAGAAGCACCAGATTAAAAGAAAACCAATATTTTACTTGGAACTTTTCTATTAAAGGTACTTATTAATGATTATAAAATTATTCGTTAGGATTTATTTAAATTTTTTTTAGTAAATTATTTAAAATTTTATGTTCAAATTTATTAGGAGAATGTATTATTGGTGCCAATCTAACATTTGGAATTGGCTGAGTTCTATTATTGGTACCAATATAGATACCTCATCATTTTCTAGTATTGTTGGTCATCTCAAGCACGAGATGTGATTCTCGTAGCTGTCATTCATGTCATATGGCCCATATGGACTTGCAGAAACATGCTTAGATTCGATAATCAGAAGATTCTTTTGCAATTAGCCCTTAACATGATAATTGCTAGTGTCTCTATATCAGTGAACAACATCAAGGGTCATGTCTCGGGTTTAATACAGGAGTTTATGATTTTAAAGGCCTCTGTTGTAACATCAAAGCCCAAAAAAGCTTCCACCATCAAAGAAATCATTTGGGTTCCATCTCCTTGCTATCTGTTTTGTGCTTAATCTTGGAATTACTTATGCTTTGCACGTAGAGATCATTGGTGCTATGAATGATATTGAGCTGGCCTTTAAAAATGGTTGGCTTAATTTTTGGTTAGAATGTGACTCCAAATTGGTCACCATTGCTTTCAAGAATATCATAATTGTTCCTTGGCAATTGAGAAATAGGTGGAAAAAATGTTAATAGTTAACTAATAAAATGAGATTCATGGTTTCTCATATTTTTCATGAGGGCAACAACTGTGCAGATAATTTGGCCTCTCATGGAATCTCTTTACAGGGTTTTCACTGGTGGAACACTATTCCTAATTTCATTAGTGATGATGTTTTAGGAATAGAGTAGGTTTGCTGTAACATCCATGTTTTAAGACCTTAATTATGTACCTAATATGCATATTGCTTTACTATCCCACCTTTCTAATCTTCATGACGTCTTTCATGTCTCGAGTTGATGAAGTATTACCCCGATCCTTCACATGTCTTTGGAGCCCGAGTCTATACAACTCAAAGAGAATCTAGAGTATAAGGCTTTACCTAGTAGGACCGCCGATAGAAAGATCAAGGAGCTTCACGGTAAAATGATTCCTTTGGTCAAGGTCATTTGGGATGAGACTACAGGAGATGCTACTTGAAGCATGAGGCAGACATACATCAGCAGTACCCATATCTTTTCTGAGGTATGTAAATTCCGAGGACATAATTTCTTTTAAGGGGGGTAGTAATGTAACATCCATGTTTTAAGACTTTAATTATACACCTAATATGCATGTTTAAGTATATGGAACCTTGTTTGGAAAGTATGCGACCAATCAGCTTCAAATTGGACGAGAACATGAAATTAGGGTTTTGGACCAAGAAGGAACACTCGAGCATGCAGGGGGGCACGCTTCAGCGCCCAGGGGAGGCAGGTCAAGTGTCAAGAGGTGGCAGACGTAGAGAACACGTGTCACAAAGACTTCGTGTGACACCCTCTACCCCGCATGTATTTATAAAGCCTAAACATAAAAGAAAATATTTAAAAAGAATAAACACATGTATATCATTTATTTAAAATGAAAGCCAACTGGTAGAGAATACCACATTGTAACCAAAACGTCATAACATGGAAATAAATAACTGAAAACAAAACCCAACCCCGATGTCACATTATAGAGCTGGTAACCAACAATCCGGAAACATCACGGATAAACAAACTAAAACAAACTCGAAACTAAATCCTAACTACGAGCAAGCGGCACCTCGGAGTCACTCCTCAACTGGTTGCCCACCATCCTTTGAATAAATACAAGGTACCTACAAACAACAACAGAAAGATGGGGAGTAAGAAACATGTATTAAACATAATAGCAAAAGAAGCAGTTAGTAAGACGAACATGCATCATAAAAATATAGCATATCAACATCATAACATTTCAACATATTAACAACATTCATAAACATGTATGCTATGCAATGCAGCGCTACTCCACTACTCCGTTATGCACTTGGATCCAATCTACCTCAGGAAGTCAACTTCGAAGTTACATATCCATATTGGCCAATAAGCACCATCGCCGGAAGTTCACCAAACCATGGGTGAACCCCTTGGATTGCCGACGCACCGTACTCTAGGATGCACCACCACGGGTGTACATGATTCATCTGAATCACCACGGACGGCCAGATCTCCGTACTCTAGGACGATCTCCCCTATACCCCACTAACAACTCTGATGCATGAATGTGTGAGGAACATCAACACACAAACAAAAATCATCACCTCCACTTGGGTCGCTTGGCTACCCAAGTTTTATCACCATCAACACCTAGACCCCTTGGCTATCGAGGCCCCCTTGGCAACTAGGCTATTAGGTTCAATGTTATCTTTTAATTAACACTCTGCCAATAAGTATCAGAGCTCAACACCTTGACCAATAAGCATCAAGACCCCCTTGGCCACTCAGCTACAAAGGTACAACATTATCTTCACATTTGCATTTAGTTATACTTGTTAAGTCTTCATTGAGTTATATAACTTGTCATTACTGCATTTGGTGTCTTATTATTATAGTTGGAACAATTAGGGTGAAACACCCCTGTTCTGCTTCTGCATTTCTGGTCTGGACAGGTGAGCATGGGTGTGCTCACCCTCAGCACAGGCTTACTAAACTTTAAGTTGAGAACGAGCGTGCTGCCTATTGAGCACGGTCGTGCTCGTAAGAGCATCGTTGTACTCTTCTGGGCAGAAAGGGTTTTGGAATCCTTACTATGTTTCCTAGGGCATTCAAAGATCAAACCTATTGGCTTAAACTACATCACCAAGTTTCAGTTACATTATTCTTATTTGATTCCATGTCTTACTCTTATTAGGGATCTAACCCTTTAATCACAGCTTCATTATAAAGTCCCTAATGAAGTTGATATAGGGAAACACAAGAAGGGGGGTTGAATTGTGTTTCTTAACAGTTTTTCCAAAAAGCCTTTTCTTAAAACCTTTTTGTAAGAAAGACAAAAAAAGTACATACAAACAAAATAACCTTTCTAAAGAGTTAACAAACTCAGATCCAAAACCCCAAAGTTAGTATAAACAAAGATTGTAAAAGATAAGCGAAAGAACATTCACACAAGAGATTTATCTTGGTTTACTCTCTTCCAACCAAGAGCTACGTCCAGTCCCTTCTACCTGAAGGTTTTCTCCATTATAATCCAATAGCTTTAAAAGTATCCAACACCTCTTCAGGCTTACAAGTATTCTTTCTCTACCAAGCCTCTTCAGGCTCTTACTCTAACAAAGAGATTTAAAGTATAATCTTACAAGCTCACTATGTGTGAGAGTATGAAAGTTTAAGATCATTTATGATTACAAATGAATTTGTTCAAGAGAACTTTGAGTAGAGTTTTGGCACGTTGAATATCAGAGTTTGGATCTATCTTCTTTATTGGGGTCGTCTAGTATTTATAGATGAAGAGCTTCTCTAACTTGATCTTCTTCAACGGTCTTCAACTTGTATTCATTTATTCATAGCATTTAATGCTAGGATCCATTGAGAGTGATAACTTGATATGTTTTCTGGAGAAGTGCTCTTGGTTATCAGAAGTGAGCTCAAAGTAGTGCTATCATTTCTCTGTTGTACCAAAGGTTGCTTTCTGACTTTCGTTCTTCGTACTTGGTTTAACTTTACAGCAATATAAGTGTCAGAGTACAAAGGTTTGTGTTTTCGATGGTACTATGTTTCTAATATCAAGAAATGAAGGTTAAACAATTCAAATAACATAAGGAAGGAACACAAATTCCTTCGTATTAAATAACAATCATTTGAAATAAATTAACTTTGACTAGACGGGTTCAGTTTCAGTGACCCGTGGACGTGCAAATCTTTGGATGTGTAATTTTAACTATGTATAGAAACAGGTTGGATTAATGATTATGCGTCTAGATGACTTCTCGACTAGTTATAAGTTTTTGGACTTGCTTTTATTCTGAGAGTTATTAATTTGATTCGTCTACTTCTTATATTACACATAGACTTAGACACTCGTCTAGTATTATTCAACTTAGTCAATTTTTAGTACCTCGTCTAGCGATAACCTTATAGACTCAGAATTGTACAATGTTTTTAAATAATCCTGCACGCTAGAATAAACAATTAGATATTTTGGACAACTTTGTCATACAAATTTAACCTTTTTGTTAACATCAAAACTTAAGAGATTATATAACCAAAACCTCTTTAGTTCCAACAATCTCCCCCTTTTTGATGATGACAAAAATTAATTAAATTTGAGTGAGCAAAGTCTAAGAGAGCTACAGAGCATCCCCTAAGAAAAAGTCTACGAAAACTTAATGAATTCTAACATCAGGAAAATAAGCACAGCGAGTTAAGTATTAGAGCAGAGAGCAATTCAAAACAGTATCAGAGCATGTGTAGCAGAGTGACAAATATCAAAGAAACAAAATATCATAGGAAGGATATAAACATGTATCATAGCACATATATTCAAGTATGATTATGAAGATTAAGACTTAGACATTCAAAAGACTTCTTTATAAATTTAATTCTCTATCCTTTCTCCCCTATTTTTGTCATCAGACAAAAAGGTGAATAAGGTTAACCATCATTGTCAGATATAAACAGAGAGAAAAAGAGAATAAATTAAATAAATACTAAGGATTAGAGGGTGGAGGAGGAGGAGGTTGGTTTTGATTTTAAGGATGTGGAACATGTTGACCTTGGGTCTGTTGGTAGTGGGAGAGCAACTGAAGCATTTGATTGAGTAGAGCATTGGTAGGCTTCAGAGACTTCTCTACCTAAGCTTCAACCTTCTTTGTGATGATCTCATCCAGATCAAGTGACAAGGAAGTTCTTGAGCTTTCAGTAGTAGTTGTCATGTGGCCTTGTTCTTGTATTATGCTCAGAGCTTGCGAGTGTTGAGGTTGTGCTTCACGATGAATAACTGCCAGAGCTAGAGGTTGAGATGAATGTTTGTCACGAGTGCCTTGTCTGCTGACAGATTCAGTAACTTCTTCATTAATAGCCCCAGTCTGTACAACTTTCTCAGTCAAGTCAGGTCCTTCAACAACAATCTCCACCATTTCCTCAGAGGATTCAGCAGATGCTTGTACAGATGGTTCAGGTGTGGGAACATATGGACCCAGTGTACTTCATCTTCTTCATAGACAAGACTCCTTAGAGGTATACCGAGAGTATCCTCATGTATTTAAAATCTTACAGAGGAGAAACAATATCTGCCTCTAATAGTAGGAGTGGTTTTCTTGACATCTTCACTAAGTCCTTAGGATGAGGCTTCTTTATTGCAAGTCTTGATGTGACTAGCCCAAAAACCTCTGACATCTTCAATTGTCCTCTTTTCCTCATCTTCAGATAGAAAAAATTTGATGAATTATTGGTCAGCTCGAGGGTCTGTACTTGGCTCAAGAATGCAGGAATTAAGTGCAGGCATAGTGTGAGTATTCAGTCTCTTCTTTGTATCCTTGTCCTTGTTCATGTCAATCATTGGTAATCTGAGACAAATCATTGGAGGTTACATGCCAACCTTTGTGTTCTTAGATGAGTGAAATAGCCAAGTTGGTGGGACGGAATTGGCAGCCCTGATATATCTTGGCAGCTCAAATTCTGCCTTGAGATGAGCATATATGATGTGATCAATCACATCAGCAGCATTCCCATATTCTCTCGGATGCACAAATTTCTTCCACTTGACATTCTTGTCCAAGATGAATCTGTGGTAGCCATAGGTTCTTTACCTTTGAAGAGGCCTTTTATCTACCTCTAAAGCCTGTAATGGCACAGTCCACCAGACAGGGATAATATCTCTGTCAACACCATCAGTATGGGGTTTGAAAGGTGGAAGTTTGATGAGGTTAGGGTAGATTTTCTTTGGTGGGAATTTTTGTTGTGGCAGGTGAGTGAGAAGGGGTCCATTGGCATTGTACAGAGTAGATGAAAGACGACCATCTCCTTCATATTGAATGGGTACATGCCATGGATAGCATGTGGGTTCATAATCATACTCATACTCTGGTAAGGGATAGAAAGGTCTGGTTGATTCTGGTTCAGGTTGGTGAGTATGATACAGGATTCTCCAATATTTTTTTTTACTCTGGCCCAACTTTCAGCTTTGCCAACATACAGAGTGGAGGAGTCAGTGTATGGAAATGTGATTTTGGGTAGTTTTGGAAATGGTGCACCTGGATTGATCCCAACATCACCTTGTTGATTAAACCAGGGATCATCAGAGGGAATGATGGGTTGAAAATGAGGTCTGATTGGTGAAGTTTTAATGGGTGAGAGGCAGAGACAAAGAAATTTTCCGGTTTCGATCCCGACCAATCTGTTCATCCTATCGAGATTTCAAATACATCATCATACTCGTGGCGACATCATCTTCTTAACCCTATCTTTCGTTCCTTTCTTAGACTAAGGTAAGCCTATGTCCTTTTTATGCTGACATTCCGTTTTCGATGGTATTAGGGTCTTACCTATGACATTCGTTTCGATTCTACTGTATTGATGTATTCAGGTGAATTTTGTGAGGCCTTGAGGCACTAGAACTCAGCGTGGCAGCAATCTAAGGAATATGGGGAGGTGGGTTTCGTGGTCCTGGTTGTAGCTACACTTATCTCAGGTGGGAGAAAGAAGCCACCTATCGTCGGGAATGGCTAAGTTGTATATTTTACATTAATGGCGTAGGGCGACCTAAACCGTACTAGTGAGCGAGTAATCGACAATGTCAATATCACGTTGGCGACTACCTCGTGGTACCAGTTATGATATGGGGATTGTAGATTTATCGCTATCAGGTTAAATTTGTGATATTTGAGGTTGTATGATTTTACCGGTTGAGTTGTTTGCTAATGTGATGTTTGTGTTAATATGCTTAGTATGCTAATTTGTGACATAAGAGTATTTTATTATTTTTTATTATTGATAACATGCTCTATGACAACATGCGATATTTGCTAGTATGCGCTTAGTTGGGCTTCAAGGCATTGATATATGAGGTTTTAGACAAATGCATGTTGTGGAGCGTACAACGTACGACTTAGTTGTGCCTAACCTCATTAAGTAATATTTTATTCATGATGAGTTTATATGGGTGACGTCATACATGATCTGAGTTAGAGATGAAAGGTTGAGTCACTAGGTTATGACCCGATACGAGTCGGTGAGACTCATATAGATGCATGGTGTTGTTCACAGTCGTGTGAGTGGAACACACGAGGTCAGAGTATCCGATTATGGATACCGGATATCACGGGTTAGTTCCCTAACGAGAATTGGGGGAAACTACTATGATATTCATGTATTCCTTCCCGAGTCGTCCCATATCCTAATGGGAATGGGGATACTTTCATATTGTGCAACTATTTCCTAACGAGAATGGGGGAATATTGTCATTCTTTTAATGAATGCCCTAACGAGAATGGGGGTGTGAATCGGCGTATATGGACAAGCCGCTTGTATGACTGACTCATATCCCTAACCAGACGAGGGATGCGTGACGGGATTGTGTGGTGGCCACATCAGCATCAGGATCAGTTGCATGAATGCGAAGGGTAGAGGATGATGACAGGTCTCAGGGATGATTGTTATTTATATGTGTTTATTCTGTGATGCATGTCTGTGTGCTATTATTGTATATATGCTATGCATTCTTTTCCGCTAATGATGATAGCTAGTTTCTTATCTCCTTATCTCTTTCTATGTATGTTTCTTCTCGATTCGCGAAATAGATACGACTTATCAGGATGCCAAACCTGGACCATCCATGGATGACGGGTCCGACAGCATTCCCACTGACCCAGCTACCCATTTCGCTATATATACGGGTCTTGTTTCAGCTTATGTAAGATTCAGAGATGGACTTCATTTTGGGTTCGTCAAGACTTTCCGTCTTGGACAAACTCTTCCACGTCCAGCATTTTGGTATCCTCCGCCCTTGCCACCATCAAATCCTTAGGAAGCTCCTGATTCAGAGTTGATGGCTTCAGTACCAGCGATCCCCCGAGGTCATGTTCGCCATAATGCTCATTATTGGCAACGATTCCAGCGTCCTCGTCACACGGGAGTATATTTGGAAGTAGCGAGGCAGCAGAATCTGGACCATCCAGACCATGATAGTGGATGTACAGACATGCAAGCGGGGAGAGTCAGGGTAGCTCTAGTCGTCCACGCTAGGGTTAGTAGAGGCCAATGGGTGCGATGTACATAGGTGGTGAGTGTGACCCAATTTTTGTTGTACTTTTGAGAGGGGCTGGGGATGTGGAGACAGTACTGAGGTTTGTGTCCTTTTCTTTTGGATCTTTTTTGTATTTTCTTTATATCATGGTTTGTACTATCGGGACCCCTACCGATGGAGTACCCTACAAGTATATCCTGTGACACCCTCTACCCCGCATGTATTTATAAAGCGATAACATAGAAGGAAATAATTGAATTTTTTGAAATAAGATAAACACATGCTTATTCTTTATAAAATAAAACCAACGAGTAAAGGATACCACATTGTAACAAGGTCTCAATGCAAAAAAACTCAAACATTGTTTAAAAGAAACATAACAGGAAACATATAACATAAATGAAAAATAAAAACGAACCCAACCCCGATGTCACATTACAGAGCTGGTATAACCAATCCGATAAATAACTTGGATAAACAACTAAACTAAACATAAAATAAACTACGAGTAGCGGCTCCTCAAAGTCACTCCTCAGCAAGCTGCTCACCGTCTTCTGCATACCCAAAAGATACATGCAAAGAAAACAACGAAAGACAGGGAGTAAGAACCATATATATAAACATAAAGGCAACAGGATAATTGGCAAGATGAACATACAACACATAGCAACCATAACATGTCATCATACCAACACAACAAGCATATCACAATATAACATCAATCATACGGTGCAATGTGAAACACTACTTCCAATGCATTTGGATCCATCTACACCAGGTGTATGACTCCAGAGTTACATCTCCACATTGGCCAATAAGCACCAACGTCGAGGCATTTCACCTTACCATGGGTGGACACCCTAGGATAGCTGACGCACATTATTCTCAGATGCGCCATCATGAGTGTACATGATACCCTTTGTCTCGGATGAATCACAATGGATGGACAGATCGTCTTACACGCGGAGGACCCCCCTTAACTATCGTACCTCCGCCTAAAACTCTATGCATGATGCATGCACACAACAAACAACCGTTATCCACCACCTCCATCAACACAATTTATTATGGCTTAACCTATTTGGCCAACAAGCACCAAAGGTAACATCATCTTTATTCTTTTAGATATAAACAACACTCTGACCGAAAAGGACCAGAGTCTCAAACTCCTTGACCATCAAGCATCAAGGTCCCCTTGGCCACTAGGCTACCAAGGTACAACATCAACAACACCTTGACCATTAAGCATCAAGGTTCAACCTCATCTCATCTTTTAAGCGTTTGGGGTGAAAACCCCTATTTTAGCATTTCTGCTTCTGTTCTGGTCAGGTGAGCACGGGCGTGCTCACCTTCAGCATGGGTGTGCTGGACCTGCAGGCAAGCACGACCGTGCTCAAATGCGCGCCCTGCTCTGGGTTTAAAACTAGAGCACGGGCGTGCTCCTTGTTAAGCACGGGCGTGCTCAATGGAGCGTGGCCGTACTAATCTGGGCAGAAAGGGTCAGAAACCCTTTCCTAAATCCTTGGGACAGTTCACAGATTCAACCTATTGACTTTTACTATTCCATTGATCATCAACTTCATTAATCTTAATTGTTCTTCATTAATATTCATGTCTTATCATTATGGGAAATTAATGCTTTAATCATAGCTTCATTATTAACGTTCCTAGAACACTTCTAATCAATCCTAGGGTCTTTAACTAAGCCCTATGAACATAACCTTACCTTTCATACTATGTTCATGTCTTATGAATGATTGTAAAAACATCCCTTAAATATCATTTATCATTGTTATCATATTTTAACATCTTAACATCATTGTTGGCATTAACATCCTCAACAATCAACAGTCAAGAAGAGCACAACATCAAACAACAGCCAATAACCAGTATAACTCATTACAACATGGCATCAACATTCAACATGTTCATAACAGACAACATTCAATAACAAGAACATTCATATCAACATAAATCAATTAATAACAGTCATGGCAATATCATCATCACAACAATTAACATCATATAACAATTAGACATAGAGGTATATAAACATGTTATCATACAAACAGTCATATAGGCATTTAATCAAACACCAGGGTCATGGGTTAACCCTTCATCTTACGCTACCCCATAGCCTACATGTTCATATCAGCCCTTCTCCCCATACCTGGTATGAAGATTCCCAAAACGATAACGTTGGCAAACTTGACACGTTCCCTCGAGCGGCTTCTCTCCCAAACGGACTCATAAACTCCATGAAATTCAAGGGGTTCAAGGGAAAACTAAGAAAGATGAAGAGAGGCGGCTATTCTGAGGTTAACAATGTGAGAAATAAGGTTTAAGTCTAGTCTTATGATATAAATACAAGTTAGGGTATAACGGGTTCCTATTTCAGCCAAAAGTGTATACAGATCGGTATTTTGACCATAACTTGAGTTACAAGTTTCCGATTGAGGCGTTCTTGGTGTCTTTATAAAGCTCAGAGAAACATATACAAATTAAGTTATGACGATCGAACCCTAAATTGGACTCTAAATGGTCAAAAGTTCGATGGAAGTTTAGCGACAGATTTAGTAGTTATTCCTAGATAGGATCCTTAGGAGATTATGATAAGATCTTACGAGATAATCAAAAAGAGGATGATTAATTTAGGGACTAAAACCTAGTAAATACGCTATCTCGATTTAAATACTAAATCACACGATATCTCATAATATCTTTCTTAATCACTTATTATTAATAAAAGCACATATTATATATTAACATATAAAATCACATATAAAATCATATATCCATATAAGATCACACATTAAGGGACACAATCTCATATTAATGCAAATATTCATATATTAAAATACATATTATCCTATTTAATTATATATATATGTGTGTGTATGAAAATACTACAACACTAATAACAATTACATTATCAATTATATAAATAACAATACTAACTTCATTAATAATAATAATAATAATAATAACAACAACAACAACTAGGCATCCATAGTAACATAATCCCTTATACGAAAATTAGGGTGTTACATATCTGTACAGTATGTTTGTATATATGTGTGTGTGTATGTGTGTGTGTGTGTGTGTGGTGTGTTGTTTATATCTCTATTGTTTATATTTAAGATTTTTATATATTCGCTATTTTTCGTATATATGACGCCTAATGTTATATCGTGGTTAGGTTTTAGTTAATTAAGTTGTTCTTTAATGGGACATCGGGGTGTCTCATTTGCCTAATTATAGATTTCAATAATTGTTTTACAAGGGTTTTGGTTCATGTCCACCCTTGTCTTTTTGTATTTTTTCAATTTATTGAATAAATTTTTTGCTTGCTGTAAATGATTGGTGATTCTGGGGTACTAGCCTAGCTAGCATGTCAGACATCACAGTGATGCTTTTTCAAGCCAATTTTGATTAAAAAAAAGTTATTAGGAGAATGTGTGGTAGTTGTTTAGGGAGTTATGCTATATCCTTTTATAAAATTCTACTTGCTTCCTCATATAATCAATTAAAGCATAAAGCCATAAATAAAAAATTAAATTTATATATATATATATATATATATATATATATATCAATTATAATACTGCTTTTTACAATTAGGAAGATCTAGGAGGATTTGTTACCATGACAACAATGCTGTTATTATTATTATTTAGTATATTAACTATTTTCTATATATCCCTTACTAATTATATATTAACTAATAATTTATTTTTATATGTTACTTTTATAAAATAATTAAGTTTTGTTTTTTTTATTATACCATAAGAGTAGAGTCCTTTCATATAAATCGGTATTAAATTTATTCTTATCTCAAAGCACTCTCTTCACATAACTCATTATATATAAGAGAAACAACTCTCCCAAGTGATGACAAAAAAATCAAATTAAGGTCAAGAATAGCCTTATATTGTTGAGATATGACCGTGCTTTGGGTAGTAAAGCAGACCAGAAAGCTATCTCCAAATTTCTTCTCCAATACTATTGGCAATGGTTCCGTCATTTCATTATCAATATTTCTCAGGTCCTCTCTCTCACCCTTTTAGTACTTTGAATCTACTTTCAATTATGTATTCCTAATATTTGCTTTCTTTCCAGCGTTGAAGGAGGATTAATATTAGTACACTTTGTAAGAGTTTCACATAGACATGATTTCATGTTAGGATAATTTCACACAGCAGTTGGTGAGGGCTACAATTAATTGTTTTAAATCTTAAGGATGTACTCATTTTTTCTACATTCTTTCACATTGCAGTTGGTTGGATATTAAATGCACTTTCATTTGTGCATTTACCTAAAACCATGATCAAGGTTTACTACAAGCCAAGGTTTGTAGAGATCTTGACTAGAATTGGTAGGATAAATGAATATCTGGAAGCAGTCAACAAAGGTCAGTTTATAGTTGACATGCGTTTCAAGATGAGATTTGAGGGAGAGGACTCAACAGAGAGAAGGTTTTCGTTGTTAACAGTTGTTGTAGACAAGAATCTCACCATTCTTGCAAGTTGGTCTTTATTCCATGTAATTATTTTTTTCAGGTTTTCTGGTACTATTGTTGAGGTTAGGGATGTGTCTCCAGGATGGTCGAATTTTGAGTGGTGGTCATTGAAGGTTGAAATTTATTCTAAATAAATATAATACTCATATAAAGTATTTTTATTTCCTATTAATTATATGTTTTCCATTTGAGTGTTTATAATATTTTGCTACTTAGGTTCAATGGGATGAACCAATCAGTGATTCCAAGGCCAGAGAGAGTTTCTGTAACACCCCGACTTTTCGCCGTTTTCTAATATCATAAATTTATATAATTATGTTTATATTTTTATCTGAGACTTAGAAAATTATTTTAAATAAACAGAGTTTACCACTCAATTCTACTTAAATGTAGGAAGCTACGATTAAAATTTAGGTTGGATAGTCAGTGAAACCCTACATGAATTCCATTGACAGTATAATAATACTGCTCAAAAGACCTAATTTTAATTCGTGAACGAAAGACTTAAGATTATTATTTTATTTTCTACAATTCTGTATTTTTAGAATTTATTTCAGAAAAAAATAAAATAATTTACGTTTTACGAGCAAAATACGCAATCGAGTAGACGACGGAAGGGATTTCGGAGTTTCTAAGAGCCGATTAAGAGTTTTCTTAGGATTTTGAGATGATTCATGGGGATGAATCATATTTTTAAGTCTAGAAGGTTCTACGGGGTTAAAGTGAAAATATATGAATTTTACGCTTAAGCCCCTGAACTTTCTGTTAATTACCATTTTGTCCCTAAGTTAGTTTCTAAGTTTTTTCAAGTAAGTTGGGCCAAAATCCTTGTTTCCGATCTCTTAATGGACGTGGCCATGAAGCCCAAATTTTCCTAGTTCATGGATTGATTCCATAAAGCCTATTTGAAACTATACAAGTTTCCTATGTTATGCTTAATGCTTAAATCTTTGAGTGGGCCCCACAAAAATGAATCCAAGCCCAAATATGCTAGGCCCATGTGCAAGTCCATGAGGGACAAGGGGCTGCCCTCATAAAATTTTGGATGAGCCAAGAATGTTCTACAATGTTCTACATTCTTCTACATGATTCTACATTATTCTACTACCTTCTAAAGTGTTCTAAACTCTTCTAGGTTTTCTTAAAATATTTTATGGAGAAAAATCAGCAAAAGTTAGTCAAGATAAGCTCACATTAAATGTGGCAAAAAGTCATCATTACAATTTATTGGCAATTTGCAAAATAGTCCTTATACTTTTGGAATCTTTGCAAAATGGTCCCTATGAGTTAATTTCACTTAAATCCTTAGAAAAATCACCTCCTTTATATTTGATCCTCAAAAGTGGTGCATCCACATGCCTATAAATACCCTTCCTCACCTTTCACTTAGTTTCTATTGCCTTTTTGTTCAAAAACCTAAAGTTCATAAGTCTTTGAGTGTCAAGTTTGTGAAGCAAGTTCTTGGATCTTCACTTGTTTTTGATCTCCAAGAGGTGCATCCTATTCTTCTTCTCTAATCATGTCTATGTTATTCAATCAATTTCTTGATTCAAAGTTTATTTCATAGTTGTTCATCACTTTTAAGTTTCTAGATCTAGAACTTTGAAAATTCATAACTAATTCTAGAAAAATCCTTTTGACATGAAACCAATTGCTATGATCTTTATAATCATCTCTATTTTCATCATCTATAAGCATAAGATCATGAGAAATTTCTTTCCCTAATTTCTGGACTGGGCCGAACCTAGGTCAATATCATGTTCATGGATTTTGTTTCATCTTCATGTCTTGATTCATGATTCAATCTTCAAGTACCTTGATAGTTCTTGTATGTAAGTACATAGAAGATCAAAAATCAAACTCTAACCTATTTGTTTCATAAAGTCCGAACCCTAGGTGGATTAGATTTGATGAGTTTTGGTTCAAAGTTTTCATAAATGATCTTAGAAATCAAGCTATTAGTAAGTATGCTTAATAAATCCAAGTTGGTTTATTAAACTAAAAACCCTAGCCCTATGATCATGTCAAGGCCGAATCTAGGTATATGAGGGTTAGGAAGTTTTGAGTTTAAAATTTAGTTGTTTAGCCACTAATCCATGATCTTGGTCGATTAGGACCATTAATCCATGACTTAATCATGATTAGAAATTTTAGAGATTTCTAACCCCAAAACTCAGCCCTTGGCCGAAACCAACATGTAGGATTTTAGGCTTGTTTTAGTTGTTAGTTTGTTGATTGAGTGTTATGTTTGATGAAGGATAAACTAGATTATCGTGTACGTGCGTTGACGGTTCCCAGATTCACGACAAAGTTTTGAATCGGAAAGCTAAGTTCTTCAAGAGGAAAGGGAAGCTTACCTAAGGGATTTTCTCAATAACTATTTGCTTTCAGTGTGGTTTATATGATTTATATGTGGTTGTGATTATTTGTTTTTGTTGTTTACGTTGTGTTGTTTATCTGTGTATCGGTGTTTGATCTGCTTTTAATTTATCTAATTATCTGCAGTTGTATATTATATTGATGTGATGCATGATCTGCCTGGGGATATAATTCGTATAATTGTTGTTGAATGTTATTTGTCAGTGTTGTTTGAGAAGCCTGACAGTGGTCAGTGCACAACCGATTAATCAGATAAAAGTTTTAATAAGCTGTGAAAATTATATTCAATGTTTTATTGGAAATGTTGGGAGATAATAGTGGTGGAAAATATTATTTTGGAGAAATATTGAGTTTTGAGAAATATTATTATTTTAATGATTTGTTAGAGTAAAAGTAATTTATGAGTCACAATGAGAGCGAAACCGTGAAAATATTTTTACACTGTTAATTTTTACGTAAGAAATTCCGGAATATTATAAAATATTCTTTTATGAGATTAATTGGTGAAAATAAGTTAATTATGATTTTAGAAAATTAATTAAGTGGAAAAAGTTAAATTTTGCTTAAAAAGCCTTAAAAATAATATTTGACGGCAAATTTGGAAAAGTGTAGACGGCAAGTATTTTGAAACGGCAGTGCCTATTTTGAAGAAGTTAAATCCTCAAGTGACTCATTGGTTTGTGAAAAACTAAGTTTTATTATGTAAAGATTTTATTAATGAATTTCCAATTTGAAAAGAATTTCTGAAAACCAAAAATTAATTCAACAGTGTTGAAAATGGAGTGGAACTTAGTAACCGAGATGTCGGGGTACTAAGGTTCTGTGTTGTGATGGACTCGGGGTCATTTGGACTTTGAGGTCCTATACCGTATACATGGTGTATACCGTAATTAAACATTGAAGATGTTTTCTATTACCACGAACCTCTGACTGGTGCATCGGTCGAGAGGTGTCGTGATTGAGCACTCAGACTGTGAGGTCCTGTGTTATAATGAAAGTTTTAAAGATTGTTAAAACTGTGGGAGTCGTAAGCCATTTTGAGCTTCGACAAAGAAAGATCGAACAAACAGAAAAGTGTAAAGAATAGAGTGTTTTTGCATGCATTTGGCAGACGTGCCTGTATTCTGGCTGTGGGCCTGTATTCAGTTTGGGCCCGTATCAGCCGCGTGGGCTTGTATTCGGTTTGTGGGCTTGTATTCTGGCTATGGGCCTGTATTCTGACTGCGTGCCTGGAGTCTGATCAACTCATTTCTGGTTGGGATATCTCATGAGATTAAGTGTGAATGTTTAGGTGATGTATAGAAGTGTTCATGCATAGTTTTCCAATGTTGATGTTTGGGGTGTGAAACCCACTGATAAACTGTATGCTATAATTGAGATGTTTATGTATATGTGTATGTGTCTTCTTTTGTGTGAGCATTTAGTTATCGTGTTAAATCCATATATTGGCGTCTCACCCTTACAAACATATCAGAGTCGCACAAGGGGTATGACCTCTACAAGAAGAAGGAGAAGGTTGTCTAGTTCGGGGCATCTTTGTCTTTGCTCAGGTTTGGAGTAGTGTTCATTAATTATGACCAGCTTAGGTCCTGTTTTGATATATTGTGTTTAGGAGAATAAAACTGATAATGATCTAGGTGTGAAGACATATGAGGCAGTATAGTTGTATACCTTATATACATTATGTATTTAAGTGTGGTTTGATTTCGTTGTTGTTGTTTGGAGGTTAAAAAGAGAAAAAAATTTATCACCATATTTTGAAAAGATGAGCGTTGAGAAAACATTATTCCCCGAAAGTAACCAGCAAATTAAGTTTTATTTCCGAAAACGGGTAGCAATGTGATGACCCGAGTTAGGGTGTCACAGTTTCTCCTTGGGAGATAGAGCCATTAGTAGATTCTAAAGGCACTCAAGTGTTGTAAGTTCCTTTCTTGATATATTTATTGACAGGGCATTAACTTTAATCATGCATTAACTGGAGCTAGATATTTATTTCCAATTAATCGGCTTCAGGCTTCTGTCATCATGGTTCTTCCCAGGATGATGAGCTGACCCAATTAGGTGGTGCTAAAGAAGTCCAAGCAAATTGCTTTCATTGCATTTGCTTCATATTTTAGTTCCAGGGAAAGTGAAATCACTCGTGATTCCTGCTAAGAGAAGTTTTGTTAAGGGTTGGACTTGCAAGTGGTGATTTACCATGCATAAAGCTGATGCAAGTGAAGCCAAGGAGTGGTCCTAAGGGCCTTAATATATTTGTATGGTTATGTATTTTTGGTGGGAAGTAATTAATACATGGTTCCCCTTTTAAGTCTCTTTTGAATTGTGTTTTGGGTAGTTCTGAAGATCTATTACCTAATAGATTCAATTGGGAAAATTTGTAATCTTATGTTGGTATGAATGAATGATTTTAAAATTAAAATGGTTGCATTTTTTTATCTCTTTTTTTAACGTCTTAAAATTGTCAATATCGTTTTCTTCTTTTCAACTTGGATTTTTCTTTGTTTCCAGTTTTGGTGCACCACCACTTGTGAAAATTGCAAGAATTTGGAAAGTGAAAACATTTATTTGAAAAAGTCGCTTGCAAGGTTCACAAATGGAGTAACAATCTTAATTTTTTACTTGGTAAACAAACTATGAGTTTTGTTAAGGCCGGATCGGGGTACACTCCATTTGATGATAAAGCCTCCAACAAGACTCAATTTATTCCATCAAGCAAACAAAAGAAATCAACTATACAATGCTATTTTTGTTGCAAGCATGGACACCATATTTCAAAATGTTATATCAAAAGAAAAGGTGTTGAGAATTGTAACTTGATGCGGGTCTTTAAAGGGAGTAAGCCCAAGACTAACATACAAGGACCCAATCCAAATTGGGTACCTAAGAATTGATCTCTTTTGTAGAGGTATGCTTGAAGACACTATGCAAGGAGTGGTACTTGGATAGTGGATGCTCTAAACATATGACCGGAGACATATCCAAGTTTTCCCATCTATCTCCAAGGAAAAGTGTTCATGTCACATATGGAGATAATAACAAGGGTAAAATTCTTGGAGTGGTAAGGTTGGTAAGAATTATGATACCAAGATTGATAATGTGCTATTGATTGAAGGCCTTAAGTATAACTTGTTAAGCATTAGTCAACTATGTGATAAAGGCTTTAAAGTTGTTTTTGATGAAAAATGTTGCTTAGTTGAAAGTATGCATGATAAACTAGTTAGGTTTATAGGCAAGAGAATCAATAACATATATATACTTGATTTGAATGAAATATCATCTTCCATACAATGCTTGATTAGTAAAGATGATGATGCATGGCTATGGCATATAAGAATTGCACACATTCACATGGATCACCTTAACAAACTTATCTCCAAGGATTTAGTGATTGGTTTGCCTAAGATAAAATTTATCAAAGAAGGTTTATGTGATGCACGCCAAAAGGGTAAACAAACTAGAGTTTGTTTTAAACCCAAGAATGTTGTTTCTACTTCTAGACCTTTGCAATTTCTTCATATGGATTTATTTGATCCTTCAAGGACAATGAGTTTTGGTGGAAACTATTATGCTTCAGTGATTGTTGATGATTTCTCAATATTTACATGGACTTTGTTTTTAGTTCATAAAAGTGATGCATTCCATGATTTCAAGAAACTTGCTAAAGTGATTCAAAATGAAAAAGATTTGAAAATTGCATGCATTAGAAGTGATCATGGTGGGCAATTTGAAAACCATGAATTTAAATGTTTTTGTGATAAACATGGAATTGAACATAATTTTTCGGCTTCAAGGACCCCTCAACAAAATGGAGTTGTTGAGAGGAAGAATAGGTCCTTAGAGGAGTTGGCAAGAACCATGTTAAATGAAGCTAGTCTACCTAAGTATTTTTGGGCGGATGCGGTTAACACTGCTTGCTATGTGTCTAATAGAGTGCTTATTAAACCTATCTTGTTGAAAACCCCTTATGAGTTGTATAAAGGTAGAAAACCAAATATATCATATTTACACGTCTTTGGATACAAATGCTATGTTTTGAATAATGGAAAAGACAATCTTGGTAAGTTTGATGCCAAAGAGGATCAAGCAATCTTTCTTGGTTACTCATCATCAAGTAAAGCATATAGAGTTTTTGATAAAAGAACCAAGACAATAGAAGAATCTATTCATGTATCATTTGATGAGACTAACCCCCTAGAAATTGGGAAAGTTCATAATGATGATATCATAGATACAAGAATGGATTCTCAAGAAGAGCAAGCAAAGGACAATGAACAGGAATCAAGATTGGAGCCTCAAGATCAACAACAAAGAGATGTGGAACTTCCTAAGGAGTGGAGAATGACTAGACACCACCCAATTGATAAGGTGATAGGTGACATCACCAAAGGGGTAACTACTCGTTCTTCTCTTAGGAATGTATGTCATTTTCTGTCTTTTGTGTCTCAAGTTGAACCTAAGACAATTGATAAGGCTATCATAGATGAACATTGGGTAATTGCTATGCAAGATGAGTTAAATCAATTTACAAGAAATGATGTATGGGAACTTGTACCTAAACCTAGTAATAAACAAGTAATTGTAACTAAATGGGTTTTTAGGAACAAGTTATATGAGAATGTATAATTGTTAGAAAGAAAGCTAGATTAGTAGCCAAAGGTTATAATCAAGAAGAAGGCATATATTATGAGGAAACTTATGCACCCGTTGCTAGGTTAGAAGCTATTAGATTGCTTCTTGCTTTTGCATGTGTAATGGATTTTAAGCTCTATCAAATGGATGTCAAAAGTGCTTTTCTTAATGGTTTAATTCAAGAAGTTTATGTAGATCAACCACTCGATTTTGAAAACTTTGAAAAACCAAAATTTTTTTTGGACATAAAAAGGCTCTCTATGGTTTGAAACAAGCTCCAAGAGCTTGGTATGAGAGACTTAGCAAATTTCTTTTGCAAAAAGATTTTTGAAGAGGAAAGGTTGACACTACTCTTTTCATTAAAAAATAAAAAGCATGATATTTTGATTGTACAACTATATGTTTATGACATTATTTTTGGAGCCACTAATGAATCTATGTGCAAGGAATTCTCTAAGCAAATGCAAGGCGAATTCGAGATGTCTATGATGGGTGAACTCACTTTCTTCTTGGGGCTACAAATCAAACAAGTGCCTAGTGGAACTTTCATCAACCAAGCCAAGTATTGCAAATAACTACTCAAAAGATTTGGCATGGACAAGGAAAAAGAGGCTTCCACACCAATAGGCACATCCTCCTATCTTGACAAAGATGAACATGGTAATCCGATAGATGTAACTAAGTATAGAGGTATAATTGGCTCTCTACTTTATCTTACCGCTACTAGACCGGATACTATGTGTAGTGTATGCATGTGTGCCCATTATCAATCATGTCCTAAAGAATCTCATCTAACCACCGGAAAAATAATAATGAAATATTTGTTAGGTACAACTAATGTAGTACTTTGGTATCCTAAAGGATCAAGTTGTAGTCTAGTTGGATATTCGGATTCGGATTTTGCCGGATGAAAACTTGATAGGAAGAGTACTAGCGGCACATGTCATATTTTTGGTAATTGCTTAACTTCATGGTTTAGTAAAAATCAAGTTAGCGTTGCTTTATCAACCGCCGAAGCGGAATACATTGCGGCTGGTAGTTGTTGTACCCAAATTCTTTGGATGAAACAACAATTGTTAGACTATGGAATATAATTGGACCAAGTTCCAATTAGATGTGATAATACAAGTGCCATCAATCTATCCAAGAATCCTATCCAACACTCTAGGACAAAACATATTGAGATAAGGCACCATTTCATAAGAGATCATGTTCAAAAAGAAGATATTGTTCTAGACTTTGTAGAATCAAATAAACAATTAGCCAATATCTTTACCAAACATTTGCCTAGAGAAAACTTCTTCTATATAAGAAGAGAACTAGGGATCATAGATGAAACATGTATTGATTGATCTTATATGCTAAGATTGTTTGGATGCATGTTTGTTTAATTCATATCTTGTATATATTGATCTTTGATCTTATATGAATATATGGATGAGCAATACATATGAATACAGCAATCCAAACAGTAGATCATGTGTCTTTATATATACATGAAACATTGGTATGCAAATTAAAGGTGATGAGGAGAAATGAGTTTCTAGATTAAAAAGTCATTGCAATTTACATGAAATGCAATTGGTATTTTTTTTTGATATATCCCGGACCTCTGTAATATTACTATATGACCTTGTGTGATGTTACTTTTTATGTCTCATGTTTTATACAAATCAAATGACTGTAATTGATGTATACCAACAGAGGATGAGTATATGTGTGTACATTATACTTTGATAGACTTATATGTGTATACGAACTTGACTCTGATACACTAGACTATGCTATTATGGATGTTAGCATGCATGCTTTGAACTTACTTGATATATTTTTTGATTGTGCATGTATGACATCTATTACATATATATTTTTTGAATATTGTGTCTTTTCTCTCCACATATACTATGCTTTTTGATAATGCCAAAGGGGGAGAAAATGTGTGCTTTTGTGTTTATTTTGGAGGACTCTCTAAGTCTACTCAAAAGGAGTGTTCACATATTCAGGGGGAGTTCAGCAAAATAATGATACACCTTATTGACAAGTCATCAAAACCATATGATACAAAAGCAAAGCAAGATTCAAGTTTTATCAAACGATCAAAGAGTTGTCATCATCAAAAAGGGGGAGATTGTAGATGATGATGAGATACAAGTCTCAAGTATGCTTCCGTGAAGAATATCTCCACCCATGCTCAATAATGAAGATATGAAATGTGTTTTGATGGTGATCATGTTGATTGAAAATGTTGTAATCGTTTTGATGTTTTATGTTTCCTTTTCTAGGGTTTTGATGTAAGTCATAAGTAACTTAGTTTGATTAGATGGCTTAATGATAGTGTGATTTTACATGATACTTTCTGTACACTTTTGCATGCATTTTTCATATAGATTAGGCATTCTTTGTTTGATTTTAGTTAGTTTTTCCCTTGGAACGGGTGAAGCGGTTTCTTGGTGTTGTTTTGTAGGAATTCAAGGAAAAATGCTCAAGAATAGCCATGATGGAGCTTGGATGAAATAGAGCCTGAAAAGAGAAGAAATTGAGCCAAGCAGAATTCTGGAGATTCGCCCCGCGAGACTGGATTCGCCTCGCGACCCTGGAAGATGACTGTGCCAGAAAATGCAAACCTTTCTGGTTTGCCTTGCGAACTTTGTCTCGCCTCGCGAACCTTGTATCGCCTCGCGAGTATGGAAACCAGAAGCCATCACGCCCAGGCCCTGATGCTCCTCACGGGCATATTTGAGAAGCACTTTACTGTTTCGCATCGCGAGCAACTCTCGCCTCGCGAGAGTTCAATTCTCTGAAACAGCAAATTTTTAACATTCGCCTCGCGAGACATGTCTTGCCTCGCGAACGCGCGCAGAACTGATTGGTATAAGTTGCTGTTTTAGGGCAGAAAAGTGGGAGTTTTTGGAGTTCTTGGTGGGGGAAGCACTTGGAGGCTGCGGCTGGGCTAGGGTTCCAACCCTAAAAGGGAGCTGAGTTAGGGGGTTGCTGTGACGACAGTGGGGAGCTTCAATGGAGTTCTCCCTTTCCTCCTTTCTCTACTGCTTTTCTGGTTTGGATTTCTTTGTAATTATGAGTAACTAAACCCTGTTTGTTGGGATTAGATGTAATCAAACTTATTATTATGTATTTATCTTGACTGATTATTCTGTGTTCATGTCTTCATATTAGTGATTAATTTTCTATGCTTAATGCTTGTTCTGCTAGCACCCCCATGACTTGATTTGTGTTTTGGTATGCAATTGGGAAATTCGTATCAGAACCGGAACTGAATTTAATCACCTAGTAACCCTTTCATCTAGGAATGGAGTTAGGTTTACTAGTAATCGCGTAATCCCTAATCTTAATGCAAATTCATTAATCTAGGCCACCTAAGGAATTAGGGTCTATTAGTGGATTTAGGCTCTTGCCATCCGAGGAATCGGGGTTTGAGTAATTTAGTGGATTGATTTTAATATCTGAAGCATGAATGGGAGGTATCTAGTCCTGATAATACATGAGTTAGAGGTTTGGTGAAGTCTAGTCCCAACATATCCTTTCTGCACTCCAAGTGTTTGTCAAAAGTCCCCAAAAAGACCAAAAACATTTTATTGCTTTTATTTCTTTTGTTTTAATTTCTCTTGATTTATAGGTTAGTCTAGATAGTTGCTGAGTTTGTGAATTGGTAATTGACATCCAATCCCCGTGGATACGATAAACCGGTCTCACCACCGTATTACTTGCACGACTGGGTATACTTGCCCAGATTCGTCAACACTTAACAAAACTAAGAAGATAATAATGCTAAACCTAAAAATAGAAATCAATTAGAGCTATTATCAAATGCCAAATGTCGAAAAATGTTTTTAAGGTATAAGTAATCACATACATAGTTGTATATTGGTCTACTTTAAGGAAAACTCGAAATTCCTTCTAGAGTATTCAAATACCAACTCATGTATGCCATTACAAATGCAATTTGGCAATTTTTGAAGGGGTTATTTGAATACCCCTATGAGTATTCGAATACTACCCATTCTGTTAAGTTTGTTGGGTTTTGTTACAGGGGGTATTCGAATACCCTGTATGAGTATTCGAATACTCACCCTAAAATTCAGCAAAACTTCAGTTTTTCAGCTCCAATTGAAGTCTAAATAAAGGGTATGTGTTTAATAATTTTGGAAACGAAATCATATGTAAAAATATACTGTTATAATGCCAAAATAGCAAGCCATCTACTCAACCTTTGGTACAAGTGATCTAGAAGCTTACAAGCTTTGATGCATAAGTGTTTGTGCTAGGATTTTCTCTTCTACTCAATTTGTTTTCTGAGTTTTGTATTGGGAGTGTGGATCCCAAGGTTCTCAAGGGTGAGGTATCTCTTGAGGGGCATAAACCTTTGTTGGTGAGGTATCCTTCAAAGTGGCCATTGGAGGTATCCTTCAAAGTAAGGGTAAGGCATCCCTTTTTGGCAAGAGTGTGGTATCTCTTATGGTGATTGTTGGTGTGGTATCCAACAAGGTTCAAGAGTGTGGTATCTCTTGTGTGTGAGTTGTTGGTGAGGTATCCAACAAGTTTTCAAGAGTGAGGTATCTCTTGAGAGTGTGGTTCTAGTCGGTGCGGTATCCTACTAGAGGAGAGCGACTTTTGTAAGGAGTGTGGTATCTCTTGTACAAACTTTGTCATAGTGAATTTCTCCAAGAGGATTCTTGGGGACTGGACGTAGTACTCCATTTGAAAAAGGGAACCTATACATTTGTTCTTCGAAAAGTTTTAAAAAGGTCAATTCACCCCCCCCCCCCCCCCCCCACCCTCTTGACTAAGAACCGTTTCCACATGTTACATTAGGGTGCAAATCGGGTCAAAACAAGCCCCAAAATGAATTGTTGTCAACTTTGTTAGGTCGGGCTCAAAAACTTAGGCCAGGCATGACTCTTAGGTTGGGTACAAAAACTTAGACAGGACTAATTTTTTAGAAATTCGGAAAGTGAATTTCTCTCGCTCTTTGCGTCGGGCTTAGAAAACACACAGTAGGGGCGCAGACTTTTATGCCGAGCTCGAAATATTAGGCCGGGCGGATCCGAGCACACCAGAATTCACTATTAAGACCCTCCCAAAGGTTAAACTACCTCTATCATACACATATTCATAAAGATCCAACATATCAAATATATAACAATATATATATATATATATATATATATATATATATATATATATATATATATATATATATATATATATATATATATATATCAAAACTAACACATATACACATATATCAACTTAGGCTGAAATTCAGGGTATTACAAACGTTCTCCAATCACGACGTGGTACTTCCAAGAAAGAAGGTTCCACAAGGGTGATGTTGTGGTGATGCTCCACTACGCTTATGGGTCTGTGAACAAGTAAATGTTGCTGTTTTCGGCTAGCTAGCTGTGCTTCCACACAGCTGCATCACTATTTAGCCATGTCACCATTTAAAACCATGAACCTAGACCTTCATATGCTAGAATGTGGAGAGACATAGATTGTGTTCACACACACACATAACACACACACACACACACACATATATATATAGAGAGAGAGAGAGTGAAGGGAGATGGAGATCTAGAGCAAGATGTTCTCTATATGAAGGGAAGGAAATTGTAGGAAAGTGAGAAGAGGAAGGAAACTATCATGTTCTTGGCGATGGGAGGGAGTGTGAGTGATGATTGAACTGTTCCTTTACTTTTTTTTTCCCTTTTTAACTTGAGACATTGATTTATTTAATTATTATATCAACGATCCCTATTCTGCATGTTTCCATCCTCCACGATTTTTAAGGATGATGTTAGCCAACGGCAATTTTGATGTCTGATCAATCTGATCAATTCAGTCGATAAAAAGTAAAAAATGGACGACAACCTCTCAAGCACATACTGTATCATGTTTATTGCATTCAATATGTTGTCGAAAACGTTGTGAAGAAAGTGTACAACAAAGTCATGTGTAATTGGGTTAAAACTGGTACGTACAACAATTAAAAATAACAAAATTCTTAATTCTATACATTAATATTGTATAAATGCAAGCAAATTCATTTATGTATTACATTAAATCTCCATTTTTTTTACAATTGTTATAATGATTATAGAGGAATAAAATTTGAACTTCCTAATTAATTTCATTTTAAAGTAATCCTTTTATAATATTTATTTTATATATCAGTCTCCCAACTTCCCTTACTAATCTTTCAAATAATCTTTTTATAGTTGGATACTCCTCAAGATTTAATTTACCTCCTCCTGATGAATCCTGGTGATTTTTCAAACATTAAGTGTTATCTACTTTTTAACCTTTAAATATACTAAATGGTTTAAAAAATTTTTTTTTTGATAAATCAAATGATTACATTAATATGAGAAAAAGCTAAACATGAAGCACAAGATGTGCCCACAAATAGCATAGACCAGTGCAAAATAAAGGCTGCAACAACCAATATGTGCAGCAATGAAAGGAAACATGAAAACATGCACCTACCACTAAGGGCTTGTTTGCTTTATTTCCACTTTTCTGTTTTCATTTTCTATTTTCAAAAATAATTACAAAACTCGCACCATATTTCCATTTCATTTCCTGTTTTTAAAAATTTGTATAGGAAACACTGAAAACAACTTTTTCTGTTTTCGATGTTTCATGTACAAATCTTCGAAAACAGGAAATATAATGAAAACAATGTGGCAATTCTATAATTATTTTTGAAAACAGGAAATGAAAATACGAATTTGAAAACAAAGCAAACATGCCTTAAGCTTCTGCTAAACACAAGACAAAAATCAAATAACATTTACTAACTGTGCATTCAAATATATATCACCAACCTCCATAAATCTGCCAACCCAGAGGAGAAGTATCGAATTAAAAGAAAACCAATATTTTACTTGGAACTTTTCTCTATTAAAGGTTCTTATTGAAAGAATATAAAATTGCTCGTCAGGATTTATTTAAAATTTTCTTTATTTTGGTTTTAAAATTTTCTATTTTAAGTTATGAGGAGAATGTGTGGTAATTGTTTAGGGAGTAATGATATATCTTTTAAAATAATTCTTCCTCCATCCTCATATAATCAATTAAAGCATAAAGTATTAGATAAAAAAGTGTTATATATATATATATATATATATATATATATATATATATATATTGAATTTAAAATTTAAAGATATTAATGAATATTTTTCCTGATTATAAATTTTTTTTTTACAACTAGGAAGATCTAAGAGGATTTGTTATCATGACAACATTGTTGTTATTATATTAGTCATTTATTTTTGCATTTACAAAGATCACAAAAATAGTATAAATTTAACATTGTGATTTTATATTTTAAATTAATTTTTAATATTATTCTATATTCATGTATTTTCTATCTACTATAAAATAAGTTTCTATTATTATTTAGAATATTAACTATTGTGTATATATCCCATATTAATTATATACCAACCATCAATATTGAATTATGGGAAGATACGTTCAAATATTATAATAAAATTTAATATGGTATGTTTATTAACTAATAATTTAATTTTTTATATGTTAATTTTATAAAATAAATAAGTTTTGTATTTTTATATTATACCATAACAGTAGAGTCCTTTTATATAAATCGGTATTGAATTTCTTTTTATCTCCAAGCACTCTCTTCACATAACTCATTATATATAAGAGAAATAACTCTCCCAAGTGATTACAAAAATTCGAATTAACCTTAAGAACAGTCATATATTGTTAAGATATGACAGTGCTTTGGGTAGTAAAGCAGCCCAGATCGATAGCTATCTCCAAATTCTTCTATAGTACAATTACCAATAGTTCCGTCATTTCATTATCAATATTTCTCAGGTCTTCTCTCTCACCATTTTAGTACTTTGAATCTACTTTCAATTATGTATTATTAATATTTGCTTTCATTACAACGTTGAAGTAGAATAAATATTAGTCCACTTTGTGATAGTTTTACATTGACGGATGTTGTTTTGTCCTCATTGGCAGATCCACATATAAGTGAGGGTGTGTACATGCACACCCTCAATTTTGATTTTTTATTTATAATTTTTTATATTTATTTCTTTTGCTCCCAATAGTTTGAAAAGTTGCACCCAATGCCACTAGACATGTAGACCACTCCTTCTCTTTTGTCCCTTGTGCCACTGCCACACATATGCGCACCTCCCTCTCTCTTATTACAATATTACTGTTCTCCAATTAATCTTCTTCTTGTTTCACGACACAACACAATAAGTTATGGTTCCTTGTGCCTATGCTAAATAATTTGAAATGTTGATAGGTTATGGTTACAATTGTTAAATTTTGAATTTTTTCCCCATAAAATTTTTATGTAATTTTAGTTCTATATTTAATAAAGGTAGTGTATTTTTAGTCCCTCGTCATGGATTAAAAACATAATTTGCATATTTTTAGGATATAAAAATGAATAATTTTTTTACAAGAACTAAAATCAGATTTTGCCATTTTTATAGGGATAAAAAACATATTTATCCCTGATAATTATTATTATTATTATTTAAAAATAAATCGTCCCCACTGAGTAGAGGTCCTAGATCCGCCACCGTTTGTCCTGAAACCTCACCGATCATGGAGAAGGCAAGAAGAGGTAGCATATGCATGTAGAGAGAAGTTGGGGCTTCTCACTTGACTTGATGCTTTATGATGATCCATGGAAGATCAATAAATACTTCAAGAAAGTGATATTGGCAACATGTGCAGGCTCCGTTTTGGAAAGGAGTTGGCAGAAAACTTGCTGCTGCCTGTGTTGGATGTTGATGCCCAAAGGGATGCTGAGAGTTCTAGAGGAACTGACATGAGAATTTGGGATGTTGACACCAACTCCATGCATGTGACATGAGCTCTTTTTTTTTCTTCATTTTTTACTACAACATTTTTCACTTTAGGCAACACTAATATTGACAAAGGTTGAAAATTGTTCCTAAAACATGGAATAAGCAACAATTTTGTGTCTATAGCTAATATTATGTATATTTTACAGTTCTCTTAAAAATATAATATAAAACGGTTGCTGGTCTATATTAGACAACACTTTTAAAACTGTGGATACATTATAGGGAGTTATATTTACGTTTACGGTACTATTGCTTCTTTTTTGCGGGATTTTGCTTTATCATATTTTTTAGATAATTAGATAATAATTCCCGCTGACATATTTTGACGGGTTTTTGCTTTATCATTTTTTTAAACAAAATTTGCGCTTTGAACCCACGAAGAACCTCTCACAGACACGTTTCCAAATCCCGAACTCCTTTGTCTCCATCGTAACCTTGCAATTTCATGAGCATGATTGCTTCAATATTTTCTTAATTCCTTCATAATATTCTTACTTATTCATTCTTTCCTCCATTTCTTCACAGAAACTCTGTAATAATTTCTTTGAGCCTCTCTTACGCAGAAATCAGGTAAGAATTGAAGTTTTTCTTCTTCTTTTTGTTGGCAATGATAAGAATTGAAGTTTTTCTTCTTATTTTTCCATTGCAATGATAAGACACTTCCAATTTTGTCACTCCGACGAGAATCTCACTTCCAATTTCGTCGAAGAGTGAGGTAGATATGCTCTGAAAGCACCAGGTACCATCCTTAGTTGCAATCTGTGATGTCATCGTCCAGTAATTATACTAAGATGCTTTTCTTATAGATGTTGCTCATGTCTGCAGTGTATAATTGATTTAAGAGAAAATGTTTTGCGACCTGGTGGAGGAGAAGTTTCTGTGCCATTTTTGCAAGGTTGGTTTTCTAATATGCATATTTGTATTAATGACCATTTTTTCTCCTTTTGTTTGCATTGCTCTAATTTCAACTCTATCCTGTTGTCGATTTCATATATTGTTAACCTTGTTATATGTCATGTTCAGAGAATGACATACCAGCTCAGTTTCTGGATAACGGATGGTATAAGGATGCTTCAAGCTCGGGTGGCCTGGTGAGTATACTTGTAATTATAAATCTACTTCCAGATATGGAATGCCGTCATTGTTCTTGGTTTTTTGATAGTTCTAAAATAGATGGGTTTCATATCATATAAGAAGAAATGAAAATGTCCCATCACAGATAATTTTTTGTGCATTTTTTATCATGGTTTCCAGACCAAAGTCTTTTTGGGTGTTCAGAAGTATTAGGCATACAAAAGGAGAGAAATGTTCAATCAGTAGGATGTGGCCTTTGTTATCCTTTTCCTTTGCATATGGGCAATTAAGGTCACTTTGTATGTTGAGTAGTTGAAAGCAGGACATATTTCCTTGCACGCGTTTATCCTAATTTGATCTCCAATTGACTGTGTCTATTTGACTTTCACTTTTGATTGTTACTTGGTGATAGATCTATGGTAGTTAAGTGCAGATTTCGTGTTTGTGAAAATGGAATGCATGTTCTTATTATCTTAAGCCTTGCATACAAAGGGATGTGATGCCAGGTCATGCTATTGAGAATGTGAACTGAGGACACTGTCATGAGTTAGAAGTTCAAACCTTAAGAATGTGCTCTCTTTTTTTCTTCATTTCTTTTCACATTGCTGTTGGTTGATATGAAATGCACTTTCATTCTAAAACCATGATCATGGTTTACTACAAGCGAAGGTTTGTAAACATCTTGAATTGGATTGTTGGGGTGATTGAATATTTGGAGGCAGTCAACAAGATCAGTTTATAATTTTTTGCTACTTAGGTTTAATGGGATGAACCATCAGCGATTCCAAGGCAAGAAGTTTCTCCTTGGGAGATAGAGCCTTTTGTAGATTCTAGAGGCACTCAAGACTATTGTAAGCTCCCTTCCTAATATATTTATTGATTGGGCATTAACTTCAATTATGCATTATCCAGAGCTAGATATTTATTTCCAATTCATTTGCTTTTCAGGTTGATGAGCTGACACAATTAATTAGGTGGTGCTGAAGAAGTCCAAACAAATTGCTTTCATTGCATTTGCTTCATATTTCAGTTTCAGGGAACGTGAAATCAGTAATGATTCCTGCTAAGAGAAGTTTGTTAAGGGTTGGACTTGCAAGTGGTGATTTACCATGCTTCAAGCTGATGCAAGTGAAGCCTGAGAAGGAGTGATCCTAAGGGCCTTAATATATTTGTGTGGTTATGTATTTTTGGTGGGAAATTGTTAATACATGGTTCCTCTTTTATGTCTCTTTTGAATTGTGTTTTGGGTAGTTCTGAAGATATATTACCAAATAGATTCAATTGGGAAAATTTGTAATCTTATGTTGGTATGAACGATTTTAAAATTAAAATGGTTGCATTTTTTTTACCTCATTTTGTTTTAACGTCTTAAAAATTGTCAATATCGTTTTCTTCCTTTCTTCACTGATTTTTTTTTGTTTCCATATATTTTTGGAGAGTATAAGATCTATTGAATATTTTGAGGGAAACTCAACCCCACTGTACTTCATATTGGGAATTTAAATATTAGATGGGAATTTGATGTTCAGTTGCTCTAAAAAAGTAACTAAATGAAGAAAAAAAAAGAATCTTAAAATCCTAATGTATAGTAAAAGATATGAATATTTGGATTGTGCATAAAACTATCTTTAAATTTTTTAAAGAACGTAGAAAAAAAATCTTGATATCCATAATTACAAGTCTTCACAGAGTGGGAAGGGTATATTCTTAACTTATAAGCCCACAATTGTATTGATTGTTACTAAACTTATTACTTCATTCAACTCTTTATCTTACTCATTGTTAGAAATTATTCAAAATATGAAAGTCCACTATCCTTGTAACACCCCCTTGGGCATTACTTCGTGAATATGTGTGGAAATAAATTAAAAAGAAATTTGTTGGTTGCTTTCAGAAATTGATTTACTTTAAGCCAGAAAATATGGGTGTAAAATTTTTTCTTCTTACCACTTTGGAAGAATGTGAAGCACACGGCAAAAACAGTACATTTATACTATACTTGACAACACACATATCCCAATTTTATTTATAAACAAACCTTCCACAACATACAAATTTTTCTTAAAAGTCTTTTCTTATAGACGACATGAAAACTATCAAGACCCACATACTAAACATTTTAAAACATACATCCTCAAACACAAACCTAAACTGGTCATTCTACAAGACACTCACTGATAAGACCCCGTGATCATCTCTATGATCACACCTCTTCCCGCAATCCGGACTTAAGTCTCCAAGTGACTTAAGGAACTCCTCTGCAACATCTGTACTAGTGTACCAAGGTACAACAGCAAGCCAGAAGAACAAGTATATGCAAGGGTGAGAACCAATATATGGATTTTCAAACAATAACTACATGCGCGACACACAAACATCATATAACCTGTATAGTTATAACAACATCAATGTTCAGAAATAAACAAATAGTTTATCAAAGGGTTTAATACCCGACAGTCATCGTCATTTTTAAAAACAAATGACACTTCAATATTCACCATCTAAACTTTTAAACTTAATCTCCGGAAATATCCCAACGTCGTATCAATAACATCAATTATTTGGCCCGTCAAGGTTCCGAGTTCCAACTATTTAAGTAAGTAACTCGATAGGATAGGAGCTCCAACCATCATTGTACGTAGTTCACAAGAACATCCAACGATAATCGTACTTAAATCGGCCTATAAAATATCACTAATATCCGAGCTCCAGATATAGCCGTAAGTAGCCCGGCCTTTCCTAGACCCCCCTTTTATTCCACCCAAAGGTGAAATGTACACCATAACATGAATACCCGCCAAGGTATCATGCATAAAACCTTTAGGCACGCTCGACGCATAATGCATGTAAAACATTTTGTTCACGTCATTTTATTTGTGTTCATTCTTTCCTTGTCGAAGCTCAAACACTTATGACCAACCAAATTTTTAAATTCGTCTTTTGTCATTAACAAAAGGACTCCAAGCCCAAAAGTTCAAATCACAAAGTCTAGAGCGATGCACCAATCTTAGATTCGTAGATTTTAGCGCACAAAATCAATACATCTTTTATAGCACACGTCATTCACCTTTAGGACATACTGTCCACATCATAGAACACTAGAATCCCGACGTCTCAGCCACTAGGTCCGTATTTTGTCTTTAAAATCATTTTCGTTCTGTGATACAGAAATCCAAAACTAAACTCCACAACTTATCCAAGTTGTTGGAAATAACATCATTGTACAAAACTAATTTGCAGAAAATCCCTTTTACGTTGGAAATTCATTTGCAAAATCATCAAATCTCTTAAAACTCATTTTCTTCCAAAAATCTTTGTTTAGAACCTTAGTTCCAAGAAAAATGTTGATTTGAGATTAACTCTCGGTTCTGACAAATATTGTTGTTTAAAAATGCTTTCCGTAAATATTTTCGGAATTAACCGTCGTTTGGCATTTTAAAACGTTTTAAGTTAAAATTTGACTTTTCTAGTAAAATAATTTTGTCAACACCATAATAAAATCAGTTTTGAAACTCATTTTCTTATAATCATGTTTTCTAATATTTGGTAATTTCTTGCATAAAAATTAGCAGTACTAAAATATTTTCACGGTTACGCCCTCATTGTGACTCATAAAACACTCTTATGTCGTTAAATCATTAAAATAATAGTATTTTTAACTATTCCACATTTTTAAACAATCAAAACATTAAGTAATATTATATTACTATATTCCATCAATTAAAATTCGATATTTATTAAAAAGGTTTTTAACAATTTTATCTTCTTAATTAATTGAGCACTGACCACTGTCAGGATTCTCAATCAACAACCAACATACATAACATTTCCACATCCACAATGTAGCATATAAAACAGTTTCTAACATGAATTAAATGCTATAACACATAATTGCAGATAAACAATTAAAAGCAGATAATAACAACAAATAATTTAACTAAGCAAGATAATTTAAAAATACCACAAACACACACAAATAACTTATACAGACCATAACTAATAACATATAGCTATCGGAAAAATCCCTCAGGTACTCCCCTTACCTCTTGGAGATTTTTCTTTCCGAATTAAAATTCCGACAAACGTCCGGTTTCTGTAAACTCGTACACGATTCACACAAAATCACCCTTCAACAAACCACAACCAAATCATTAATCAACAAACAATTATATGTACCTAACCCCACATGAAGGTTTCGGCCATGCCTAATAAAAATGGTTAGGAATTTCTAAAATTCGCATGCTTTTAGATTTGTGATCCTTAAGCATTAGAGATGACATAATCAATGATCGTGACTTGAAATTGAAACAAAATCCTCTAATACCAAGGTTAGGGTTTGTTCGGCTTTAGGTCATAAAATAGGTTAGAGGTTTCAAAATTTCCAAGCTTCTAAATTTAATGACAATAGGTATTGAATAGATAAAATCAAGTATCACATGATGTAAAATGAAACAAAATCATCCAAGCTCCCAAGAACTTGAATTCGACCTTCATCAAATAATTTGGCTAGGGATGCTAAAATTATACAAACTCTTAGATTAATAATCTTAGAGTAGTATAGGGTTAAAAAAACAATGATCATATGTCAAGAACTTGAAGAAAATCCATCTAAGTCACATGAGTTAGGTTTCGGCCTTGAAACAAAAATTGGCCTAGAAATTGATTTGATTTTTCAATCTGGATTCAATAAGACTAGGTACTAGATAGATGATAACAAGTGGTACATGAAAAAACAATAAAATCAAAACCCATTTTCCCTAAATTTTTGGAGTTTCGCCCACTCTAGAAATATAGGAAGGAAATTTTATTTTTATTCATGCTCTTGAATGATAAATATTGGGATGGTTACAAGATCATAGGAATTGGTTTCATGATCATAGGATTTTTCTATGATTTTCTAGAGATTTTCAAACTTCTAGATCTAATAATAGAAAATGATGATCATGGCATTGAATCATCAAAAAGAATGAAGAACCTATAGCTTATTGATGATGAGGAGTAAGGTATACCTCTTGGAATTTGAAAATGAGCAAAGAATCTACTAGTTGCTTCACACTTTTTGGCTATGGAAACTTAAGAGTTTTTGAGAGAAAAATGCAAGGAAGAAGATGAAGTTTGATGGAATGAGAGTGAGAGGCCTCATTTGATGATTTGGGCAATGGGAATAGAGGGTTAAAGGGTCCAAATGATGTTAATTTAGGGATAAAGAAGTAATTTCACTTAGGGGCAATTTTGGCATTTAAAACCAACTCAAGGGCATAATAGTCATTACACTTCTAATGTCATCATGACAAACATGTGGTGAGGATTGGTTGGAAGTGTGACTGATTTGTGACCACAAAAACAAGATGAAGAAGTCAATTTGAACTTGTCTTGCCTTAACCATGGTTAATGTTTAACTATGATAGGTTAGGTTAGGGGTATTTTGATCTTTTCACACATAAACCTATCATCACATGACTTAGATGCTAGGTGAGTCACCCCTATTACTCACCACCCTAGGTGACAAGATGTCTCCTCATCCGATGTCGGGTTTTGTCTCTGCATGTCCGTTCTCGACTCCGTCGATTACCCGATTTAGATTTTAGGCCTGAATCAAGTATAATAACCTATTTATTTTGAAAATTTTCAAAATAACCTATATCGTTGGAAAATCGATGAAAACCATAATGGTTTCGTTCACGAGTCAAAATTAGCTTTTCTGATCAGTAAAATCTTACTGTCAGTGAAAACACAAACCGGATTCCGTCTGAATTTTCAACCCAAAAAATAACCATAACACTCTACCATAAAGTAGAGTATAGATATGCCTTTGGTTTATCCAAAATTATTTTCTAAGTTTCAGATAAAAATATAAACGTTTATTTATATTTATACCGATCTTGGAAAGTAGAAAAATCGGGGTGTTACAATCCTAGCCTTATGTATTTCTGTCTACTCTTAAAATTATGTAGAAACTTCTCAATTTGTAGTAGCTCTGAAGTTTTCCCCACTAGTTTATTTCTCTTATCTTGCTTATTCTTCCTTTTAATGGGAAGTTTCTGAGCCTTTGGAGTGATATAATTTTATGATCTTTTTATCTTACGTCTTGAAGAAGAGGCTCAAGTTGAAGAATGAGGTGGAGTTGAAGTGGGCATTGAATAGGAAGGCGAGGATGAAGGATTATGTGTACTAGGTCCTGTTTTCTTGACACGAACCATTAAAGATTGAAGGAAAATGACAAAAAATGAGCTCTGCTAGGGTTTAGGTACAAGAAGATGAAGAATTTTGGAGTTTGAAGTGTGAAATCTCATAGGAAAAGGTATTAAATGCATATTAAATACTTTTAAGATATTAAATTCATTTTTTTCTCAAATATAATACTGTTTTTTACAATTAGGAAGATCTAAGAGGACTCGTTACCATGACAACATTGTTGTTATTATATTAGCCATTTATTTTTGCATGTACAATAATTACAAAATAGTATACATTTAACATTGTGATTTTAAATTTTTAATTAATTTTAAATATTAATTACTATATTTCTGTATTTGTTATCTACTATAAAAGAAGTATCTAGTATTATTTTGTATAATAACTATTGTGTATATATTCCTTATTAATTATACTCCAACCATCAGTAATGAATTATTGAAAGATTCATTCAAATATTATAATAAAATTTAATATGTTATGTATATTAACTAATATTTTAATTTTTTACATTTTAATTTTAGAAATAAATAATTTTGTATTTTTTTATTATACCATAAGAGTAGAGTCCTTTCATATAAATTTATAATAAATTTCTTCTTATCTCAAAGCATTCTCTTCAAATCACTCATTATATATAAGAGAAATAACTCTCCCGAGTGATAACAAAAAATCCAGATTAAGGTTAAGATCAGTCTTATATTGCTGAGACATGGCGATGCTTTGGGTAGTAAAGCAGCCTATAAAGCTAGTTGATTTGAAAATCTTCTCTAATACCATTGTCAATGGTTGTCTAATAAACACTAGTGGAAAATATACATTAGACGGTAAAGGTTTACGTCAGTTAACCAAAAACTAGACGTTAAAAAGGGGGCGGTGGCAGTTTTGTAAATAATTAATTCACTGTTAACGTCAGTTGTTTTAAGGACTGACGTTAAAAGTGAGGCGGTGACAGTTTTGTAAATATAAAATCACTATTTGCGTCAGTTGTTTAATGAACTGACGTTAAAAGTGTTTTGGAAGAAATTATTAAAACTTTTAACGTCAGTTGTTTATAAACCTGACGTTATAAGTGTGATTTTTACTTCAGTTAAATAAATAACTGACGTAAATAATCAACTCATTCCTATCTTTCTTTCGTTGTCATCTCTGGGTTGTCACTCTTAACGCAGATCATCACTCCATATAGTGCAGTTTATTTCTAATCTTTTTTTTTTAAAAAGTTTATTTTTAATCTTAATTAATTAGCTTGAATTAGTAAATTAACAAATTCTTGTGCAAATTAAAATAAATAAACACTTAACATAAAACAAGTTATATATGTATAATCAAATCGTATCTCATTGAAGCGATTCATAAGTTACAATTACATGTTTAAAAGATAAAAAATTTCCGCAAGATATATAGCACTAAAATTAAAAAAGTTTCTGCTTCAACAACATTTTCTTCTCAGTCCTGTGCTGATCAGAATCTCCAACATTGATTCTTCTCATTAAAGCGATTCATAAGTTACAATTACATGTTTAAAAGATAAAAAATTTCCGCAAGATATATAGCACTAAAATATAAAAAAGTTTCTGCTTCAACATCATTTTCTTCTCAGTCCTGTGCTCAGAATCTCCAACATTGAATGCATCCCCTCCCTCATTTGAAGTCGATGCTCCATCTGAATCCACAGTCACTTTGGAGCCGTGGCAGAGTGAATGGTGCACTCGATCTGTTTCAGCAATATTCTTGGAACAACCACTTGGTTCCAAAGCCGAAGTTTTGGAACTGTAGCTGTTGATTCTCCAGAAGGACGATGGTGTGTGCAAATCACATTACGTGATTCACCCAACCTTACCATCCATGTTACGTGATTCACACAACCTCAGAAGTTGTTTTGACCATTAAGACAGAGACCTTTAAGTCTAGGTATAGGAAGAAAGAGTGATGAAGTTAATCTCCATGGAAGGGCCATATTGTGAAGCAGAAAAATTAAAGGAAGGAAGGAAGCTATTTATAGGAGTAGGGGATGAAGTTACTAGGCGTCGTAAGTTGCTAAAAAATTAAATTGATCATTAAGAGCATTAGGTTCCAAGGCGCATTGGGAGTTGGCCTGGCAGTCATATATTATAAACGTGCAGAAAAGAAAACGCAAGAAGGAATAGGAATATACACTTTTAACGTCAGTTGTTTATACAACCGACGTTAAAAGTGTGATTTTTACTTCAGTTAAATAAACAGCTGATGTAAATAATCCTATATCCCTATTTGAAATGCCCTGTTGTCACACAGGCCTGTTAACGTCAGTTGTTGAATAAAACTGAAGTTAAAAGTGTTTTTAAAATAAAAAATATTTATTTTTAACGTCTGTTGTTTATACAATTGACGTTAAAAGTGTGATTTTTACTTCAGTTAAATAAATAGCTGACGTAAATAATCCTATATCCCTAGCTATCTGAAATGCC
This sequence comes from Sophora flavescens, assembly GCA_030762895.1. Classification (NCBI taxonomy): domain Eukaryota; kingdom Viridiplantae; phylum Streptophyta; class Magnoliopsida; order Fabales; family Fabaceae; genus Sophora; species Sophora flavescens. The sequence goes on from CM061064.1 coordinate 146,348,152, forward strand.
CTATTGTCACTCAATTAACACAGGTCTCAGAGCCATTTTGTGAAGGAATAGAAATATAGAGGAAAAGAAGAGGCGATATATGATCACTGTTACAGAAGAATGTTACTTTATACAGACAACACTTTTAACGTCAGTTGTATTCAACAACTGACGTTAAAAGTGTTTTTTTAAAAAAATATTAATATTTAACGTCAGTTGTTAATAAAACTGACGTTAAAAAATTAATTTTAACGTCAGTTGTTTAATACAACTGACGTTAAATGTTGTTTTATGTTTACACCCGCGCGCCTTCTGCACTTCGCTCTGTACGTACGTCTCTTTTCTCTTTTCATCACGCTCAACCCTAAATCACTCTCAACCCTCACTCTCACCCATCACAGAACCCTAATCGCGAGCTCATCTCCACCGCAACCACCGCGAGGGCTTCTTCGCCACCACCGTGAGGTACACTATTAACCCTAACTCTGTCTTTCCATTCATTCTTTGCAATAACTTGACGTACATCTCTCTTTCCCCTTCCCGCGCACTAACTCTCCTTGTCCCTCTGCTCTCAGTAACCACATCGAACGTTGGCCACCACTCGAGCTCCCCTCCCCACCACCACGCGAGCACCTATTTCTGGTGAGTATTTAGGGCACATTTTTGTATTTTTGGTTTTGAGTGTATGTTGAAACTGTAGTCTCGGTAGTTGAAACTTGAAACCGTGAGTTTGATTTGTTTGGAATGTACGTCTCTGTTTTAGGTTTTGAGTACATGTTGCTCTGCTGGTTGATCTGTCACGGCCGTGATGCTAATCACGGCTAGGCCGTGATCAGTTCTGCCTGTGATGGCATGGTCTGTTCAGTTGGCACGTTACGGCCGTGATGGACATCACTGCCAGGCCGTGACCAGTTCTTGGCAATTAATCTTTAAAAACTATAGTTTTCAATCTCTCGTATTGTCCTTATATTGGATATATATATATATATATATATGTTTTGTTTTGTATATCTACAGGACCTATCTAGTTATGGATCGTAGTTGGATGGTTTGTAAGCGTACTAGTGCTGAGTATTTGAAGGGGGTGGGAGAATTTATAGAATTTGCTCAAAGGAATGTTCCTAATAGTAATGGAATATTCTGTTGTCCTTGTGTCAAGTGTTTGAATACGAGGAAATGTACGGTGAATGATATATGTACTCATTTGATTTGTGAAGGGATTTGCTTGAGTTATACAAGATGGATATGGCATGGTGATATGTTGTTGAGTAGTAATACGGCGAGTGTCTCCCAAAGTGAGGACGTTGACGTAGATATGGAGGATGATCGAGTAGAGGACATGATCCGTGATATTGGACAAGAATCTTTTCATCGAGCGCATGTGTATGATAGGTTGTGTGGTGATGCGGATAAGCCTTTATATCCAGGGTGTACTACTCATACACGGTTGTCGGCGGTGCTAAAATTGGTTTGTGTGAAGGCGAGAAATGGTTGGAGTGATAAAAGCTTCACGGAATTGCTTGAAGTGTTGAAAGACTTGCTTCCGGAGGACAACACATTGCCTGACCGTAACTATGAGGCCAAGAAGGTATTGTGTCCTATGGGTATGGAGTATAAGAAGATACACGCATGTCCCAATGATTGCATATTGTACATCGGTGTTCATGAAGACAAACACGATTGCCCCAAATGTGGGTTATCACGATACAAAGTGAAGGGTGGTGATGATGATGATGATGTTGATGATGTGAGAAAAAAGGGTCCTCCTGCGAAGGTGTTGTGGTATCTTCCAATAATTCCAAGGTTCAAGCGATTGTTTGCCAATGGGAAAGATGCGAAGAATCTTAGATGGCATAATGATGAGAGGAAACGTGATGGAAAGGTTCGTCATCCTGCTGATTCTATTCAATGGAAGAATATCGATACTATGTTTTCGGATTTCGCCGATGAGCCAAGAAACCTAAGGCTTGGACTTGCTACGTATGGAATGAATCCTTATGGTAACATGAGTAGTATTCATAGTTCATGGCCTGTTCTGTTGGTGATTTACAACATGCCCCCTTGGTTGTGCATGAAACGCAAATACATGATGTTGTCTATGATGATTTCGGGCCCAAAGCAACCGGGAAATGACTTAGATGTTTATCTAGGTCCCTTGATTGAAGACTTGAAAACATTGTGGGTGGAAGGTGTTGATGTAGTTGATGGGTATTCTCATGAGACTTTCAAGCTTCGTGCCATGTTATTGTGCACCATCAACGACTTTCCAGCATACGGTAACTTGTCCGGGTACAGTGTCAAGGGGCATAAAGCATGCCCTATATGTGAAGAAGGCACATGCTACACTCAATTGCATCATGGAAAGAAGACGGTTTACCTTGGGCATCGGAGATTTCTTAGACGTGATCACCCATATCGTAAGATGATAATGGATGCCAAGAGACAGAAGAAGCGCCGGCGACCTTAATTGGAGAGCAGGTTTATCAGAGGGTAAAGGACATCGATGTTATATTCGGCAAGTCCCAAAAGAAAGGTAAAGCTGTTGAGAAAAACATATGGAAGAAGAGGTCGATATTCTTTGATCTTCCATACTGGCGCAAGCTTGATGTCAGACACTGCATTGATGTGATGCATGTGGAGAAAAATGTGTGTGATAGTGTGATCGGGACGCTTCTCAACATTCAGGGCAAGACAAAGGATGGTGTGAATGCTCGTCTCGACCTCGTTGCTATGGGTATACGAGAGCAGTTAGCTCCAGTTGTTGAGGATGGTAAGCGGACTTATTTGCCGCCAGCATGTCATACTTTGTCAAAAAAAGAGAGACAAAGTTTCTGCGGGTGTCTTCAGGGCATCAAAGTTCCACATGGTTACTCTTCAAATATGAAGAGGCTTGTCTCTAGTGATCTTAAATTGGTTGGCTTGAAGTCTCATGATTGTCACATCTTAATGCAACAACTTCTGCCCGTTGCTATTCGTGGTATTGCTACAAAAAATGTGAGACATGCCATTACTCGGTTGTGCTCATTCTTCAATTCTATATGTAGCAAAGTCGTTGACCCCCGTATGTTGGATGACTTGGAAGTTGAGGCTGCTACAATCTTGTGCCAATTGGAGATGTATTTTCCTCCTTCCTTTTTCGACATAATGGTTCACTTAATTGTTCATTTGGTGAGGGAGATTAGATTATGTGGGCCGGTTTTTCTGAGATGGATGTACCCAGTTGAGCGCTACATGAAGATCTTGAAAGGGTACGTGAAGAATCCTCATCGTCCGGAAGCATCTATTGTTCAAAGGTATGTTGCAGAAGAAGCTATTGAGTTTTGTTCGGACTACCTTCATAACACGGATCCTATAGGGGTTCCTAAGCCTCGGCATGATGAGATCAGATGTCAAGGTAAGGGTACACATGGCTTAAGAATTAATAGGAAGGATCGGGAGGAAGTGCTTCAAGAACATTTGTATGTATTGAACAACATCGAATGTGTTCAGCCTTTCTTATTTGAACATAAAAGAAAAGTCAATCAAGAAAACCCTCGAATGAGCGAAAGGTGGTTGTTGAACAAGCATAACAAGACTTTCTTACCATGGTTCAAGGAAGAAATGCTTAAGGATGGTAGTACTGCTTCTGATGACGTAAAATGGCTAGCACGTGGGCCTAACTTCAACGTCATATGTTGGAGCGGATACGACATAAATAACTTTTCCTTTTATACAAAGGAACAAGATAACAAGAGTACCATGCAAAATAGTGAGGTTATGATCGTGGCCGAAGCAATGCACTTCTCTAGTGCAAAGGACACAAAACCCGTTACAGCACCGACACCTTACTTTGGATATATTGAAGATATTTGGGTGCTCGATTACACTAAGCTTACGGTGCCGGTATTTAAATGTAAGTGGGTTGATAGTAACGGTAGTGTACAAACCGACGAATTGGGGTTCACATTGGTAGACCTCAACAAGTTAGGTCATATAAATGAGCCTTTCATAATGGCTTCACAAGCAAAACAAGTGTTTTACATCACTGATCCTTCTAACAAAAGGTTGTCCGTGGTTCTCCAAGGAAAAAGCATGTATAATGGTAGTGATGAAAATGAAGATTCAAATCTTGATATTCCCGAGACTCCTTCTTTTTCAACAAACATGCCTACTATAATCGAGGAGACACAGGTGGACGATGTACATGCCACTCGTGATGATCATCACGAAGGGATATTGATATAGGTAGTTTAAACTTAGTATACATTTATAACCTATGTTAATAAATTAATATATATTGTTTTGAACAGGCATACATTATATGGATCATTGTTCCATTTTTCCTTTGCAATTCTGTAATGTGTGTGATATTCGTATTCTTTGGGATATTTCTTGAATGCGAGGGATGCCTTAGTGGAGTGATATTTTAAAACTGAATTTTAAAAACAAAATACTATTAACGTCAGTTGTATCATAAAACTGACGTTAAAAGTATTTTATAAAAATATACAGTACACTATTAACGTCAGTTGTTTACTACAACTGACGTTAAAATTAAGACCTTTAACGTCAGTTCTTTATAACAAATGACGTTAGTTTTAACAAAATTTACGTCGGTTATGTTAAAGAACTGACGTTAATTTTGACAAAATTAACATCAGTTGTGTTAAAGAACCGACGTTAATAGTGTTATATTTAACGTCAGTTCTCAACTGACGTTAAAAGTGTAACTTTTAACGTCAGCTGTATTTACGTCAGTCAGTATTCTGACGTAAAAAATCAATTTTAACTGACGTAAAAAGCACTTATTGCACCAGTGAAAGTTCTATCATTTCATTATCAATATTTCTCTGGTCCTCTCTTTCACATGGTCGTCGAAAACCTGGTGCCAAAATTTTTCTTAAAAGGGTGAGAAGGTTACCGACAGTAAATATCTGTCAAAAATTACACAATTACCGACAGCTCTGAGGCCATCACAAATAGGTTTTCGTTTATAATCAATATTTTTGTAGTGTCAGGGATATAATGGGTATTACACTAATTAAAAAACAAAATGATACACATTCTCTTTCTTTCTCTCATGTTCCTGGCACTGCACCACTCGAAGACACCATTTCCAACATGCTCAAAAAGCCAAAGCTCTCATCTTCATCATCATCCATCCCTCACTCCAAGTTCTCTCATTACGACCCTTGCATCGCTCGTATCAACAACGACAGCTTTGGATGCTGTTCGTCCACCGTCATCGCCGCCCATAAATAGTGGCAGCTCATGTTTTTCTGGAAGCCCAATAACTTTTGCTTCAACAAGCTCAAAAAAGTTATCCGCCCATCAAGAACCATAATCAAAGACCTCGTCAACGCCCAACACGTAGACGAGATCTTCAAAATCAACATTTATTTATTTAAATATTATATAAACAGTCCTTATTCTGCATGTTTCCATCTTCCATGATTTTATGGATGATGTTAGCCAATGCCAATTTTGATGTCTGATCAATCTAATCAATTTGAGTCGATAAAAAGTACAAAATGGACGACAACCTATCAAACACATATCGTATCATGTTTATTTCATTCATTATGTTGTCTAAAACTTTGTGAAGAAATCGAACAACAAAGACACACGTAAATAAGTTAAAACGGGTATGTGCAACAATTAAAAATAACAAAATTCTTAAATTTTTTTATCAAGCAAATTGGCATGCAAAAGCTTCACAATAGGAAGAGGAATCTCAACTAGGTTGGCACCCTAAGACCTACCAATCATCTGCAGCACACCAAAATATATTATTAAAAAAAGAAAATAAAGAATACAAAATAATCAAGGGGGGACATTAACCAAAACCCATGAAAAGAAACTAATTATGTCAATCTAAAATTAGGAAGACCAAACCTATTTCTGAAAAAATCTACACAAATAAAACTTGGTATAAGTTCCCATCAAGTGTTACTTCTGGAAGTGACAAAATTGTATAAATGCAAAGAGATTCATTGATGTATTACATTAAATCTCCATATTTTTTTTTGCATTAGTTAATCATTATAGTAGAATAAAATTTGAACTTCCTAATTAATTTCTTTTTAAAGTAATATTTTTATAATAATTATTTTATATATCCATCTCCCAACTTCTCTTACCAATCTTTCACATAATCTTTTATAGCCGGATTCTCCTCAAGATTTAATTTACATCCTCCTGATGATTTTTCAAACATTGAAGTGTAAATACTTTTTAACCTTTCAATATACTAAATGGTTTTAAATCTATTTTTTGATAAATTAAATGATTATATTAAGATGAGGAAAAGCTAAACATGAAGCACAAGATGTGCCCACGAATAGCACAAATCAGTCCAAACATAATGGCTGTAGCAAACAACATGTGCAGCAACAAAAAGAAACATGAAAACACCTACCAACACAGGCCCTATTTGCTTTATTTCTAGTTTTCTATTTTTCAGAAATAATTAAAAAATGCCACCGTGTTTTCATTATGTTTCCTATTTTCAAAAATTTGTAGAAGAAACACTAAACAAACTTTTTTCTGTTTTTGATGTTTTCTGTACAAATCTTTGAAATCAGGAAACAGAATTAAAACATGGTGACAATTTGTAATTATTTTTGAAAACAGGAAATGAAAACAAGAATCTGGAAACAAAGAAAATAGGACCTAAGCTTCTGCTAAATACAAGACAAAAAACAAATAACACTTGCTAAGTGTAGAGTCAATATATCAACAACCTCCATAAATCTGCCAACCCAGAGGAGAAGCACCAGATTAAAAGAAAACCAATATTTTACTTGGAACTTTTCTATTAAAGGTGCTTATTAAAAGATTATAAAATTATTAGTTAGGATTTGTTTAAATTTTTTTTAGTAAACTATTTGATGGCTAAAGAACCTATTGTTCCATGGAGCTTCCTTGCTCTACAATCTTCTCCTCCGAATGCTCCTGCTTCTTCTCTAAAAAAGTCCTTCGCACAAGCTGTTTCTAACTCCTTTGATATCCCTATTAATCAACTACCCAAACCTTGTTTGAAGGGTGATAAATGGGCGATCAAGATAACTGAATCTGAATACCAGGCTGGTGTACAAGAATGCCAAAATCTTATTCATGGTCGTCTCATTCTGTCCATGGGAGATTCCCCGATAAAACTGGATGACTTGCGATCCAAGCTTCTCAAGATTTGGAAACCTATTGCTTCTTGGTCTGTGGTATCTCTAGGAAAGGGTTTCTACGAGTTCAACTTCTCCTCCCTAGATGACCAACGTAGGATCAGATCTGCTGGTGCTTGGAATTTAAGTCCAGGTGTGCTCAGATTATCTTCTTGGATTCCGGATTTTAATCCAAATACCATACGTCAAACCCATGCACAATGTTGGGTTAGGTTCCATGGATTTCCTAGAGAGTATTGGCGGCCAAAGATCTTGTTTGAGATTGGTGGTGGTATTGGTGTTCCAATTGCATTAGATGAAACAACTATGAAGAGATATTTCGGCCACTTTGCTAGAATTCTCATTGAGATTGATCTTACTAAGGAACTGCGTGACAGAATCCTTGTGGAAAGAGAAGACTTTACTTTCTTTGTTAACATAGAGTATGAGAGACTTCCATCCTTCTGCTCTTCTTGTAAGTTAATTGGCCATTCAAGTTCTAATTGCAAAAAGAATCAAACTGGAGAAACTTTAGCTCCAAAAGGTTTGAATGTTGTCCAGAAAGAACCTCGTAAAAAGATTTTGCAGTATGTTCCAAAAACTAATAAAGAAAATATTGCAACTTTGAAGGAAACAAAAATAAGTGCTGTGGATAAAGGCAAAGGTAATGCCTTTGAAGAACCTATTCTTGAACCAAATTTGGTTCAGGAGGAAGGCACTAGCAATTCTAAATTAATCTCTGTGGAGACAATTATTGACCCGAAATACTTTTTGGGAGTTAACAATGTCCCACACAGTGATCCCAAGCTCAAGCTTCCATTAATCCTCTTCTTGGATTTGTTCAGCCCTCCAGTTCCCTGAATGTTGTAGAGATTCTATCTCCTATTTGTGGGGTTATGCAACATTCTCCTACAGAGAGTGATTTCCTCTCTCCAGTCCAACACTCTGTCTCCAGTAATGGGACTTTTGTAGTAGACACTCTTGTGGATTGCTCACCTGCACAACATAATGCTCATATCTTAAATGCAGGCAAAGAGATTTCTCTATCTCATCAAGGTAATTTACATCTCCAAGGTAATTCTCTACCCAAGGAGAATGTTGTTCCAACTCTTTTAGGAATGAGCACTATTAGTGTCACTCCAGACAGCGATATAAGGAATCAAATTGTTGCCTCTGACTTACAAATTGTCAGTCCTTTTGGGGGTCATGAGAATGATAAGCTAGATGATGACAATGGGGAGAATCAGTCCTCTCCAATTGCAATGGTAGATCCGAGTAAATATCTTCTGAGCAGCTCTCAAGGAGATGATTTTTCAACTGTGCTATCTAAATCTAAGAAGAAAAAATTAAGGCAAAAGGCTGCTAAGGTAGCACAGCAAGAAAAGAATTTTGCCCGTTTAAGGGGTGGTCCTCAACAGTTTGCTTAATGAAAATCATATATTGGAATTGTAGAGGATTTGGTAATCCTAGTACAAGGTTAGTCTTCAAGAATTTGTGTTGCTAACAAACCAGAATTTGTCTTCATCTCAGAACCTTGGATCAATGTAACTGATGTTCCAGATTCCTTTTGGAGGCAGCTGAATTTAAATTTTTTTTGTCTAAATGATAGAGGTAGTCGTATTCCTAATCTATGGGGGTTATGCAGTAGCCATTTATCTCCAAACTCCCTGTCTATCTCATCTCACCAGTGTTCATTTCATATAAACAAAGATGGACAAGATCTTTATGTTGCAGCTATTTATGCTAGTACCTCTCGTCTCTTGAGAAGATCTCTTTGGTCAGAATTAATTAATCTGCAAGTTAACAATCCAAGTCCTTGGTGCATGCTAGGTGATTTCAATTCTGTTTTGGGATCCCATGAAGTTAGAAGCTCTTCCTTACCTCTCAAGGCAGCTTGTGAAGATTTTAAGAACTTCACTGATATAGCCAACCTGATTCATCTCCCTACAAGAGGAGCCAATTTTACTTGGAGTAATAGGAGAAGAGGATCAGCTCACACTGAAAAAAGACTGGACAAAACCCTATGCAATGAAGCTTGGCTAGAAATTTGGAATTCCACTTCTTGCTGTACTTTGATTAGGTCTCAGTCTGACCACTTTCCTATCATGGTAAATTGTTCTAAGTTGGTTCAATCCTTCCCTTCTGCTTTTAAATTTCATAAAATGTGGATTGGCCATCCGGATTGTCATAGACTCATTAAGGAAGTGTGGAGCAAACCTGTTTACGGTTGTCCAATGTATGTCCTTTCTTAGAAGCTGAAGTGCTTAAAAATTGAACTAAAAAGTTGGAACAAGCTGGTTTTTGGGAATTTGCATCAGAGATTTGAATCTGCCATGGCTGCTGTGGATTCTGTTCAGCAACTCATTAACTCTAGTGGTGTGACTGATGATCTTATGGAACAAGAGGTTCTAGCACAAACTGAATTACAGCAAGCTTTATTGTTTGAAAAGGAGTTTTGGAGAGAAAAATCTAGGATAAATTGGCATTGCCAAGGGGATAGAAACACTGCATTTTTCCATAGGATTACAAAAACTAGGTATGCTGCAAAGTCTATGAGTATGCTTAAATGTGGAGATGTTATTATTGATGATGCAGGGGCCTTGGCTCACCATGTCATTGAATTCTTCTCAAATCTGTATGCAGTCCCTAATGATTGTCAAGTAAATGATCTCATAAACAGAGTTGTCCCTAATTCTGTTACAGCTGAAGAGAATAACTTGCTAACAATGCTGCCATCTAATGAGGAAATAAGGAAAGCAGTCTTTGCAATGAACAGTGAGGGTGCCCCTGGACCAGATGGTTTTGGAGGGTGCTTTTACCAATCCTATTGGGATATTATTGGAACTGAGGTGTGCATGGCAGTTAATCAGTTCTTTGCTCAAAATTGGTTCTTGCCTAATATGAACTCCAATCTAGTAGTTTTGATTCCAAAAATACCAAATGCTGATAGAATTGAAGACTATAGACCTATTGCTTTAGCCAACTTTCAGCTCAAAATCATTACTAAGGTGTTAGCTGACAGACTAGCAAATATTGAAGCTAGAATCATTTCTCCTCAGCAAAGAGGCTTTGTCAAAGGTAGAAATATCAAGGAGTGCATTTGTATTGCTTCAGAGGCTTGTAATTTGTTGGACTATAAGGCCTTTGGTGGAAATCTGGCTCTAAAGCTTGATATCAAAAAAGCTTTTGATACATTGGACTGGAACTTTCTCATTTCTGTTTTGAAAGCTTTTGGTTTTAATCTCACTTTCTGTAACTGGATTCAAACAATCCCTCACTATGCTAAGTTATCCTTTTTTATCAATGGAAAACTAGAAGGATTTTTTGCTTGTAAAAGAGGAGTTAGGCAAGGTGACCCTCTATCACCTCTGCTTTTTTGTCTAGCTGAAGATGCCTTGAGTAGAGGGATTTCTAGCCTTGTCGCTTCCGGGAGTGTTACAAACTATATCTGGCCCAAAGAATCTAGCATCTCCTAGCCATGTTTTGTATGCAGATGATGTGCTAGTCCTCTGTAAGGGTAGCAAGAGGGGTCTTGAAGCCCTGATGAATCTTTTTGCTGAATATGGAGCAGCTTCAGGCCAATGTCTTAGTCTCAATAAGTGCAAATTCTATTCGGCAAAGTATTTCCTCCAACAAACCATCCAGAGTTGCTAATATACTTGGATTTCCTGCTGGATCCTTTCCTTTTAACTACCTTGGACTCCCAATTTTCAAGGGCAAGCCAAGAAGGATTCACTTGCAGCCTTTAGCAGATAGGATCCTCTCCAAACTTGCCTCGTGGAAAGGTAGCCTCCTATCCATCATGGGCAAGGTTGAACTTGTCATGTCTGTGATCAATAGTATGATGCTCCATAACTTTCATGTCTACTGCTGGCCTTCATCAGTTCTTAAGGATTTAGACAAATCCATTAGGAATTTTATTTGGTCTGGAGATCCTAATGTCAAGAAAATCTGCACTGTTGCTTGGAAGAAACTATGCAGGCCTGTTCTGGAAGGAGGGCTGGACATTAAGTCCTTGTTAGCTCTTAATGAAGCTGCTCTTTTGAAGTTATCTTTTGAAATGGCTTCCTCTTGTGCTGAATGGGCTACCTTTCTTAGGAAAAGGTTCTTTCAATATTGCAAGCCTGTCCCCACCTATGTCAAGTCATCCATATGGCCAGGAATTAAAACTCATATGCAGTCTGTTTTTAACAATTCAGTTTGGCAGATTGGAGATGGGTCCTCAATTAATTTCTGGACTGACAAATGGCTCTCAATGCCTTTGGTTGATCTGTTACAAGTTCCTCACAATTTACAGCATAGACTGAAAGCCAAGGTTGCTGATTTTATCAGGGAAGGCAGCTGGAATATCCCTGCATCTCTGTTTGATAACCTCCCAATTTTTGGTCAGGAGCTGCCCCTTTTGGATATTCTTGTTTTCCCTGCAGCGGATACCCTCATTTGGCAGCACTCATCCTCGGGTGCTTTATCATTCAAAGAAGTTTTCCATTTCTTAAATCTTAGTCATTTTATTTGTGATTGGTCTAATATGATTTGGAATAGGGCAATTCCTCCCTCTAAGTCCTTTGTTACTTGGAGACTTATTCACAACAAGTTGCCTACTGAAGACCAACTTCAAAAGAGGGGTTGCTGCACTGTTTCGATCTGCAGTCTTTGTTATTCTGCAGCAGAGAGTGCAGACCATATTTTCTTAGCTTGTTCCTTTGCAAAACACATTTGGCAGTGGATTGGCTCGATTTTTTATTTGCAGGTGGACACTGTTGGGAATTTGCGTATAAAACAAAATAACGCAGCAGAAAAAAATTCCCATCGAAGGATCCTTGCGAATGGTCATGATTAATGGTTAGAAGATTTACCTCTTGAAGCGATGAGAATTGATTGAAATCGTCTATCACCAACACCGCACGAACGGTGTCTCTAAGGTATCCACACGAGCAGATCCCATGAACGTCCTACGTCACGAACACGAAGCGTCTCTACCTCACAGTGCTAGCTTCGAAAACCGAGACCTGCTGCTCACTGTCACTCTCTATGTGCGGATAGGGTAAAAACCGTGTGGGCACAATAGCTTAAGTGGTCTACTTATAGTAGCACCTCCTTAAGTGAGTTAGTGAGCAGCGTTTGACCTAAGCCCCATGTACTATGCGCTAGGCCCAATAGAAGAGTCCAACTCTCCTTTTAATGCTTCTTTTGATCTGCTCTTATGTGTGTGACCCTATAGGTTCCCAAAACGTTAGTAGTAATATTAAATCCCATTTAATATTACAAACAGATGTTTGGTATCTAGCAATACATCACTGCCACCTAAGTAGTGAGAAAGTCAGTGATTTGACGAAACCTTTCTATGACAAATATTCATGTGCATTATTATCCCTTTGTCCATATATCTATATTGAACAAAAGACATAGAATGTGTCACCCTTGTATGGTTCAATATCATGTTCCCTGATACCCGAGTAGACTTAACAACAAATGAGGTCAATATCTCATATTGACTCATTTCAGTACGGCCATACATTTTACAGTCTCACTCTATCAGGGTGACCAAATATATTACTCCAGCTATTTAGGAGGGACAAATTCCATCTAGGTCACTCACATCCCTCTGCATGGCTCGTGGTATGCCCAATGACCGTCTTTATAATCATCCTATTACAGATGACGTTTGACGATATTAAAGCACACGACTTCTCATGTAAGGATTGTAGCGATTTCAGGTCGAATGATTGCATACACCATTGTCGCTATGAGAACTACTTATGACACTCACATAACGCTCCATGTAGTGTTCTCATGGTGGGTCAATCCAGTACATCAATACTCTAATGTGTACCTATGTGGCGACTCGATATCTCATATCCATGACCCGTGAGATATGGTCATCAGTCTGCACACATAATAGTCTCAATGTATTATTATTGTCCTTATTAATAAAATACTTGACTATGGATATTTAAGAATAGGATTTCATTGTTCAATAGTGTCTCACGATCAAGTCATGTACTTGATATTCTATTAAACTGAAATTTCTATTCTAAGGACTTTATTATGTTTAAACAAGTAACACAATAAACTGGAATGCCTCATATCACATATATATATATATATATAATGGCAAGATACAAATGTAAGTCTAAGAAATACACTGGCCTCTAGGGCTTACACCAACAGACACTTCCTCTATCTTATCTATTCTTTCCCTTTGCAACAAGCAATGGAGCTTGCAAATGAAAGACATTCTAGCTGCAACTATTATAAACTCTTTTTGGATCATTTGGTTCTCAAGGAATAAATTGAAGTTTGAAGATAAAAGAATCTCAATGAGGGCAGCTACTAGCATAATCAAAGCTTCCATTTCACTATCTGGCAACGTGCCTACAAACAAAATGTTTCCTTCTGCTGAGGAAATAATAATTTTGGAGCTGTTGGGGATCAATGGACATCCGGGAACCTCTCCTAAAATTATCCAAGTTGATTGGACTCCGCCTAACCCAGGTTGGATCAAAGTAAACACTGATGGTGCTTCTAAAGGCTCTCCAGGCCAAGCAGGTGGTGGTTCAATCTTTAGGGACAGTAGTGGAGCTACTCTTGGCTGCTTTGCTGAATTCTATGGGACTCAAGATTCTTTCTCTGCTGAGTTGCATGCTGCCATGACAGCAATTCAGGTAGCATTTGAGAAGGGTTGGTCTAGACTATGGATGGAATGTGACGCTTCTCTTGTGGTTCTTGCTTACTCTAATCCGGACATAGTTCCTTGGAAAATTAGAACTAAATGGAGAAATTGTATTGATTTGACTTCCAATTTTGCTTTTTTGATTTATCATGTTTTTAGAGAGGCTAACCATTGTGCTGATAAGCTAGCTAATTTTGGAGTCATTTCAAAATGCTTTACTTGGTGGAACTTGATTCCAAATTTTATTAGGCATGATTTCTTCTGTAATAGATGGGGTCTGCCTAATTTTAGATTCAAGTAATTTCTCCTCTTTTCATGGGTAAGGTTTTATGTCCCCCCATGTTTCCTTGCATTTCTTTTCCTTTTTTAATAATATATTGGGTGCTGCAGATGATTGGTAGTGGTTTTGGTGCCAACCTAGTTGGGATGATTTCCACTACAGTGATGCTTTTGCATGCCTTTTTGCTTAAAAAAATTAAAAATTATATGTTTAAAGTTATTAGGAAAATGTATTATTAGTGCCAATCTAACATTTGGAATTGGCTGAGTTCTATTATTGGTGCCAATATAGATACCTCATCGTTTTCTAGTATTGTTGGTCCTCTCAAGCACGAGATGTGATTCTCGTAGCTGTCATTCATGTCATATGGGCCATATGGACTTGCAGAAACAAGCTTAGATTCGATAATCAGAAGATTCTTTTGCAATCAGCCCTTAACATGATAATTGCTAGTGTCTCTATATCAGTGAATAACAGCAAGGGTCATGTCTCGGGTTTAATACATGAGTTTATGATTTTAAAGGCCTCTTTTGTAACATCAAAGCCCAATAAAGCTCCCATCATCAAAGAAATCATTTGGGTTCCATCTCCTTGCTATTGGATCAAATGTAATACGGATGGGGCGGCAAGAGGTTATCCATGTATTTTCAGAGATAAGAGTGGAGCAACTCTGGGTTGTTTTGTGCTTAATCTTGGAATTACTTATGCTTTGCACGCAGAGATCATTGGTGCTATGAATGCTATTGAGCTGGCCTTTAAAAATGGTTGGCATAATTTTTGGTTAGAATGTGACTCCAAATTGGTCACCATTGCTTTCAAGAATATCATAATTGTCCCTTGGCAATTGAGAAATAGGTGGAAAAATTGTTAACAGTTAACTAATAAAATGAGATTCATGGTTTCTCATATTTTTCATGAGGGCAACAACTGTGCAGATAAATTGGCCTCTCGTGGAATCTCTTTACAGGGTTTTCACTGGTGGAACACTATTCCTAATTTCATTAGTGATGATATTTTAGGAATAGAGTAGGTTTGTTGTAACATCCATGTTTTAAGACCTTAATTATGTACCTAATATGCATATTGCCTTACCATCCCACCTTTCTAATCTTCATGACATCTTTCATGTCTCTCAGTTGAGGAAGTATTACCCCGATCCTTCACATGTACTTGAGCCCGAGTCTATACAACTCCGAGAGAATCTAGAGTATAAGGCTTTACCTAGTAGGACCGCTGATAGAAAGATTAAGGTGCTTCACGTTAAACAGATTCCTTTGGTCAAGGTCATTTGGGATGAGACTACAGGAGATGCTACTTGAAGCGTGAGGCGGACATACATCAGCAGTAGCCATATCTTTTCTGAGGTATGTAAATTCCGAGGACATAATTTCTTTTAAGGGGGGTAGTAATGTAACATCCATGTTTTAAGACTTTAATTATGTACCTAATATGCATGTTTAAGTATATGGAACCTTGTTTGGAAACTATGCGACCAATCGACTTCGAATTGGACGAGAACATGAAATTAGGGTTTTGGACCAAGAAGGAACACTCGAGCATGCAGGGGGCATGCTTGAGCACCCAGGGGAGGTAGGTCAAGTGTCAAGAGGTGCCAGACGTAGAGAACACGTGTCACAAAGACTTCGTGTGACACCCTCTACCCCGCATGTATTTATAAAGCCTAAACATAAAAGAAAATATTTAAAAAGAATAAACACATGTATATCATTTATTTAAAATGAAAGCCAACGGGTAGAGAATACCACATTGTAACCAAAACGTCATAACACGAAAATAAATAACTGAAAACAAAACCCAACCCCGATGTCACATTACAGAGTTGGTAACCAATAATCCGGAAACATCACGGATAAACAAACTAAAACAAACTTAAAACTAAATCCTAACTACGAGCAAGCGGCTCCTCGGAGTCACTCCTCAACTGGTTGCCCACCATCCTTTGCATAAAGACAAGGTACATACAAACAACAACAGAAAGATAGGGAGTAAGAAACATGTATTAAACATAATAGCAAAGGAAGCAATTAGTAAGACGAACATGCATCATATAAATATAGCATATCAACATCATAACATTTCAACATATTAACAACATTCATAAACATGTATGCTATGCAATGCAGTGCTACTCCACTACTCCGTTATGAACTTGGATCTAATCTACCTCAGGAAGTCAACTTCAGAGTTACATATCCACATTGGCCAATAAGCACCATTGTCGGCAGTTCACCAAACCATGGGTGAACCCCTTGGATTGCCGACACACCGTACTCTAGGATGCGCCACCACGGGTGTACATGATTCATCTGAATCACCGCGGAGGGCCAGATTTTCGTACTCTAGGACGACCTCCCCTATACCCCACTAACAAATCCGATGCATGAATGTGTAAGGAACATCAACACTCAAACAAAAAACACCACCTCCACCTGGGCAGCTTGGCTACCCAAGTTTTATCACCATCAACAGCTCGACCCCTTGGCTATCGAGGCCCCCCTGGCCACTAGGCTACTATGTTCATTGTTATCTTTTAATTAACACTCTGCCAATAGGTACCAGAGCTCAACACCTTGACCAATAAGCATCAAGATCCCCTTGGCCACTCAAATACAAAGGTACAACATTATCTTCACATTTACATTTAGTTATACTTGTTAAGTCTTCATTGAGTTATCTAACTTGTCATTACTGCATTTGGTGTCTTATTATTATAGTTGGAACAATTAGCGTGAAACACCCCTGTTCTGCTTTTGCATTTCTGGTCTGGACAGGTGACCATGGGTGTGCTCACCCTCAGCACGGGCGTACTAAACTTTAAGTTGAGCGCGAGCGTGCTGCCTATTGAGCACGGTCGTGCTCGTAAGAGCATGGTTGTACTCTTCTGGGTAGAAAGGGTTTAGGAACCCCTACTATGTTTCCTAGGGCATTCAAAGATCAAACCTATTGGCTTAAACTACATCACCAAGTTTCAGTTACATTATTCTTATTTAATTCCATGTCTTACTCTTATTGGGGATCTAACCCTTTAATCACAGCTTCATTATAAAGTCCTTAATGAAGTTGACACAGGGAAACACAAGAAGGGGGGGGTTGAATTGTGATTCTTAACCATTTTTCCAAAAAGCTTTTTCTTAAAACCTTTTTGCAAGCAAGACAAAATAAGTACATACAAACAAAATAACCTTTCTAAAAAGTTAACAAACTCAGATCCAAAACCCCAAAGTTAGTATAAACAAATATTGTAAAATATAAGGGAAAGAAAATTCACACAAGAGATTTATCTTGGTTCACTCTCTTCCAACCAAGATCTACGTCCAGTCCTTTCTACCTGAAGGTTTTCTCCACTATAATCCAATAGCTTTACAAGTATTCAACACCTCTTCATGCTTACAAGTATTCTTTCTCTACAAAGTCTCTTCAGGCTCTTACTCTAACAAAGAGATTTAAAGTATGATCTTACAAGCTCACTATGTGTGAGAGTATTAAAGTTTAAGATCAGTTATGATTACAAATGAATTTGTTCAAGAGAACTTTGAGCAGAGTTTTGGCACTTTGAATATCAGAGTTCGGATCTATCTTCTTTATTGGGGTCGTCCAGTATTTATAGATGAAGAGCTTCTCTAACTTGATCTTCTTCAACGGTCTTCAACTTGTATTCGTTTAGACATAGCATTTAATGCTAGGATCCGTTGAGATTGATAACTTGATATGTTTTCTGGAGAAGTGCTCTTGGTTATCAAAAGTGAGCTCAAAGTAGTGCTGTCATTTCTCTGTTGTACCAAAGGTTGCTTTCTGACTTCCGTTCTTCGTACTTGGTTTAACTTTATAGCAATATAAGTGTCAGAGTACAAAGGTTTGTGTTTTCGGTGGTACTATGTTTCTAATATCAAGAAACGAAGGTTAAACAATTCAAATAACGTAAGGAAGGAACATAAATTCCTTTGTATTAAATAACAATCATTTGAAATAAATTCACTTTGACTAGACGGGTTCAGTTTCAGTGACCTGTGGACATGCAAATCTTTGGACGTGGAATTTTAACTATGTATAGAAATAGTTTGGATTAATGATTCTGCGTCTAGATGACTTCTCGACTATTTATAAGTTTTTGGACTTGCTTTTATTCTGAGAGTTATTAATTTGCTTCGTCTATTTCTTATCTTACACATAGACTTAGACACTCGTCTAGTATTATTCAACTTAGTAAATTTTTAGTACCTCGTCTAGCGATAACCTTATAGACTCAGAACTGTACCATGTTTTTGAAGGTGTTGAAATAATAGGCAGAAGGCTCGTCTAGCGAGTAAAGTTTTAGACCCGATACTATTTCTTAGCAAAAACTAAGAAACTCAAGAAAAGTTTCCACATCTAGCGATATTTAAATAATCCTGCACGCTAGAATAAACAATTAGATCTTTTTCACAACATTTCCATACAAATTTAACCTTTTTGTTAACATCAAAACTTAAGAGATTATATAACCAAAACCTCTTTGGTTCCAACAATCTCCCCCTTTTTGATGATGACAAAAACTAATTAAATTTGAGTGAGCAAAGTCTAAGAGAGCTACAAAGAATCCCCTAAGACAAAGTCTACGAAAACTTAATGAATTCTAACATCAGGAAAATAAGCATAGCGAGTTAAGTATTAGAGCAGAGAGCAATTCAAAACAGTATCAGAGCATGTGTAGCAGAGTGACAAATATCAAAGAAACAAAATATCATAGTAAGGACATAAACATGCATCATAGCACATATATGCAAGTATGCTTATGAAGATTAAGCCTTAGACATTCAAAAGACTTCTTTATAAATTTAATTCTCTATCCTTTCTCCCCTTTTTTTGTCATTAGACAAAAAGGTGAATAAGGTTAACCATCATTGTCAGATATAAACAGAGAGAAAAAGAGAATAAAGTAAATAAAGACTAAGGATTAGAGGGTGGAAATGTTGACCTTGGGTCTGTTGGAAGTTGGAGAGAAACTGAAGCATTTGATTGAGTATAACATTGGTAGGCTTTAGAGACTTCTCTACCCGAGCTTCAACCTTCTTTGTGATGATCTCATCCAGATCAGGTGACAAGGAAGTTCTTGAGCTTTCAGCAGTAGTAGTCATATGGCCTTGTTCTTGCATTATGCTCAGAGCTTGCGAGTGTTGAGATTTTGCTTCATGATGAACAACTGCCAGAGCTAGAGGTTGATATGAATGTTTGTCAGGAGTGCCTTGTTTACTGACAAATTCAGTAACTTCTTCATTAACAGCCTCAGTCTGCATAACTTTCTCGGTCAAGTCAGGTTCTTCAACAACAATCTCCTCCATTTCCTCGGAGGATTCAGCAGATGCTTGTACAGATGGTTCAGGTGTGGGCACATATGGAACCCAGTGTACTTCATCTTCTTCATAGACAGGACTCCTTAGAGGTATACCGAGAGTATCCTCATGTATTTAAAATCTTACAAAGGAGAAACCATATCTACCTCTAACAGTAGGAGTGGTTTTCTTGTCATCTTCACTAAGTCATGAGGAGGAGGCTTCTTTATTGCAAGTCTTGATGTGACTACCCCAAAAACCTCTGACATCTTCAATTGTCCTCTTTTCCTCATCTTCAGATAGCAAAAAGTTGATGAATTCTTAGTCAGCTCGAGGGTCTGTACTTGGCTCAAGAATGCAGGAATTAAGTTCAACCATAGTGTGAGTATTCAGTCTCTTTCTTTGCATCCTTGTCCTTGTTCAAGTCAATCATTGGTAATCTGAGACAAAATATTGGAGGTTTCATGCCAACCTTTATGTTCTTAGATGAGTGAAACAGCCAAGTTGGTGGGACGAAATTGGCAGCCTTGATATATCTTGGCAGCTCAAATTCTTCCTTGAGATGAGCATATATGATTTGATCAATCACATCAGCAGCACTCCCATATTCTCTAGGATGCACAAATTTCTTCCACTTCACATTCTTGTCCAAGATGAATCTGTGGTAGCCATAGGTTCTTGACCTTTGAAGAGGTCTTTTATCTACCTCTAAAGCCTTTAATGGCACAGTCCACCATACAGGAATAATATCTCTATCAACACCATCAGTATGGGGTTTGAAAGGTGGAAGTTTGATGAGGTTAGGGTAGATTTTCTTTGGTGGGAATTTTCGTTGTGGCAGGTGAGTGAGAAGGGGTCCATTGGCATTGTACAGAGCAGATGGAAGACAACCATCTCCTTCATATGGAATGGGTACATGCCATAGATAATATGTGGGTTCAGAATCATACTCATACTCTGGTAAGGGATAGAAGGGTTTGGTTGATTCTGGTTCAGGTTGGTGAGTATGATACAAGATTCTCCAATCATTTTTTTTACATTGGCTCAACTTTCAGCTTTGCCAACATACAGAGTGGAGGAGTCAGTGTATGGAAATGTGATTTTGGGTAGTTTTGGAAATGGTGCACCTGGATTGATCCCAACATCATCTGGTTGATTAAACCAGGGATCATCAGAAGGAATGATGGTTTCTTAACCCTATCTTTCGTTCCTTTCTTAGGCTAAGGTAAGCCTATGTCCTTTTTATGCCGACATGCCGTCGGTGACGGTATTAAGGTTTTCTCCTTACTCGGCTATCAGTTTCAAGATTCGTTTTCTGATTATGGTTACGTGTGACGTTTGCTTCGTATTGATGTATTCAGGTGAATTTTAGGAGTCCCTGAGGCCCTAGAACTCAGCATGGCAACAATCTAAGGAATAGGTGGAGCTTCGTTTCGTGGTCCCAATTGTAGCTACACTTATCTCAGGTGGGAGAAAGAAGCCACCTATCGTCGGGAATGGCTAAGTTGTATATTTTACAATAATGGCGTAGGGCAACCTAAACCGTACTAGTGAGCGAGTAATCGACAATGTCAATATCACGTTGTCGACTACATCGTGGTACCAGTGAGGATATGGGGATTGTAGGTTTACCGCTATTAGGTTAAATTTGTGATATTTGAGGTTGTATGATTTTACCCGTTGAGTTGCTTGCTAATGTGATGTTTGTGTTAATATGCTTAGTATGCTAATTTGTGACATAAGAGTATTTTATTATTATTTTATTATTGATAACATGCTATGTGACAACATGCGATATTTGCTAGTATGCGCTTAGTTGGGCTTCAAGGCATTGATATATGAGGTTTTAGACAGATGCATGTTGTGGAGCGTACAACATAAGACTTAGTTGTGCCTAACCTCATTAAATAATATTTTATTCATGATGAGTTTATATGGGTGACTTCAGACAAGATATAAGTTAGTGATGATAGGTTGAGGCACTAGGTTATGACCCGATACGAGTCGGTGAGACTCATTTAGATGCATGGTGTTGTTCACAGTCGTATGAGTGGAACACACGAGGTCAGAGTATCTGATTATGGATACCGGATATCACGGGTTAGTTCCCTAACGAGAATGGGGAAAACTACTATGATATTCATGTATTCCTTCCCGAGTCGTCCCGTATCTTAATGGGAATGGGGATACTTCCATATTGTGCAGCTATTCCCTAACGAGAATGGGGGAATAGTGTCATTCTTTTAATGAGTGCCCTAACGAGAATGGGGGTGTGCATCCGCGTTTATGGATGAGCCGCTTGGACGACTGACTCATTTCCCTATCCAGACGAGGGATGTGTGACAGGATTGTGTGGTGGCCACATCAACATCAGGATCAGTTGCATGAACGCGAAGGATAGAGGATGATGCTAGGTCTCGTGGATGATTGTTATTTATATGTGTTTATTCTGTGATGCATGTCTGTGTGCTATTATTGTATATATGCTATGCATCCTTTTCCGATTATGATGATAGCTAGTTTCTTATCTCCCTATCTCTTTCTATGTATGTTTCTTCTCGATTCGCGAAACAGATACGACTTATCAGGATGCCACTCCTGGACCATCCGTCGATGATAGGTCCGGCAGCATTCCCACTGATGGGAACTCTTGAGCTAGAGTATCATGATGACATAGGGTAGCTAGTTGACCCAGCTACCCATTTCTCTATATATACGGGTCTTGTTTCAGCTTATGTAAGATTCGGAGATAGACTTCATTTTGGGTTCGTCTGGACTTTCTATCTTGGACAAACTCTTCCACGTCCAGCATTTTGGTATCCTCCGCCCTAGCCACGTCCATATCCTTAGGAAGATCCTGATTCATAGTTGATGGTTTCAGCACCAGCGATCCCCCGAGGTCATGTTTGCCATAATGCTCCTTATCGGCGACGATTCCAGCGTCCTCGTCGCACGGGAGTATATCTGGTAGTAGTGAGGCAGAAGCATCTGGACCATCCAGACCACAATAGTGGATGTACAGACATGAATGCGGGGAGAGTCAGGGTAGCTCTAGTCGTCCACGCTAGGGTTAGTAGAGGCCAATGGGTGCGATGTACATAGGTGGCAAGTGTGACACAATTTTTGTTGTACTTTTGAGAGAGGCTGGGGATGTGGAGACAATACTGAGGTTTTGGGTCCTTTTCTTTTGGATCTTTTTTGTATTTTCTTTATATCATGGTTTGTACTATCGGGACCCTACTGATGGGGTACCCTCTACAGTATATCCTTTGACACCCTCTACCTCGCATGTATTTATAAAGCGATAACATAGAAGGAAATAATTTAATTTTTCGAAATAAGATAAACACATGCTTATTCTTTATAAAAGAAAACCAACGGGTAAAGGATACCACATTGTAACAAGGTCTTGACGCAGAAAAACTAAAACATTGTTTAAAAGAAATATAACAGGAAACATATAACATAAACGAAAAATAAAGACGAACCAACCGCGATGTCACATTACAGAGCTGGTATAACCAATCCGATAAACAACTAAACTAAACATAAACTAAACTACGAGTAGCGACTCCTCAAAATACTCATCAGCAAGCTGCTCACCGTCTTCTGCATACCCAAAAGATACATGCAATGAAAACAACGAAAGACCGGGAGTAAGAAGCATATATATATAAACATAAAGGCAACAGGATAATTGGGAAGATGAACATACAACACATAGCAACCATGACATAGTCATCATACCAACACAACAAGCATATCACAATATAACATCAATCATACGATGCAATGAGAAACACTACTTCCAATGCATGTCACTAGTGCAATAAGTGTTTTTTACGTCAGTTAAAATTGATTTTTTACGTCAGAATACTTACTGACGTAAATACAACTGACGTTAATAGTTAATATTTTAACGTCAGTTGAGAACTGACGTTAAATATAACACTATTAACGTCAGTTCCTTAACAAAACCGACGTTAATTTTGTAAAAATTAACGTCGGTTTTTTAAACAACGGACGTTAAACTAAAACTATTAACGTCAGTTCTTTAATACAACGGACGTTGATTTTGTTAAAACTAACGTCAGTTGTTATAAAGAACTGACGTTAAAGGTTTAATTTTAACGTCAGTTGTAATAAACAACTGACGTTAATAGTGTACTGTATATTTTATAAAATACTATTAACGTCAGTTGTTTGATACAACTGACGTTAATAGTTTTTTTTTTTTAAATTCAGTTTTAAAATATCACTCCCCTCAGCTATCCCTACATTCAGTCCCAGTAACATAGAATATCACACACATTACAGAATTGCAAAGGAAAATTGAACAATGGGGGGACTTAAAACCAAAACCCATGTATATATATAAATAAATTTTAGTTCCAATGTCTAAAAAACAAAACTATCTAAGGATATATATATACATGTTATTAATTAGTTTCTAAAGTCTAACAAAAAAACTATTTATCTAAGTAGTGCGGAGGTATGTTGTCAATTCCTTTTTCAGCTGCATACTTGAAGAAGAATTCAGCGAAGCGCATCCTCAAGTCTCTTAACTCATCTTCTTGAATAGGCGATTGGTCGATAAATGCCTAGACACGTTCAAATAATAACAATAACATCAATGCAAGTCATCTTCAAAACTATAATATATAATTTAACAAGTTGTTTAAATATTACCTTCTTCCGTCCATCCGTAATAGATGCGGAGACTATGTTCAGCATATGAAGCATCACATAATAGCCGCACGACCAACTGTTAGTTTGAAATCGAGACTACCAACAAAATTAATTTCAACGTCAGTTGAATATACACATAAATTAGTAATTATAATATTAATTATTTGATAAATAAACTACCAAACCTTGAGGATGTTCCATACAGGATTTGCTTTAGCCTTAGAAGTCCTACTTCTCCCGTTGGCGCAACTTATGCTACTCGCCTTCAGCGCGCTATCATAAACAAATAATCATGTCGATCAATTAACAAACTCATATATCATGTGTGTAATAAACTAAAAACAACTGATATTAAAACTTAAATTAAATTTAAGATTAGTTACTTACATATTTACAGCTTCCACCACCTTCAGTGGCGGATCATGGTGGAGAGAGCAGAAGAATATGACAGTATGCCTAGACGGGTGAAGTACGAACAACTGCCAATGGCGATCCATACAGTAGGGAGCCATATATAATTCTTTCTGATTGTCTCCCAACAAGTTCCCTAAGTATTTACTCAATGCATCGCCAGCAAAGAACTCGGGCAGAAGGATTGACGGATCTAAGAAACCGTAAACTGATGCAACACCCTTATCAAGATGAAGATGATGGAGATACCTAAGATATGAAAAGGGTGTGGATGTTAATTACATAATATATATATTGAAATTAAAATAAATTATTAAATGAAAAAATACCAAAAATAAATAAGTTATAAAATTAAAATTAACTTACGTGCACCAGAGACTGATGACATTGCTGTTCATCCTGACGTTATTTCTGCAGGCGTTCCCGAGATCGTCACCAACGAAGGAAAATATCCTCTGTTGATCTGGGCGTGCCACCCATCCATCGTGATCCAATGGACATTCAAAAATCTCAAACGCATAATCCTCACCAAGTGAGAACAAACGAGTGATAGGTGACAGCGACACCGACGTCGACTTGGCCTTTAGTTTAGGAAAAATAAAATATATAAGTTTTTGATAATTAAAAAAAACACAAGTAATTATTTGACTAATTTGGACATTAATAATGAATAAATACCTTTGCTAACATTTCGAGCTCACGTCGTTTGGAGTCCAACTCAAGCTCACGCCTTTTCATTTCCAACTCATGCTCATGGCGCTGGACTTCCAACTCCCGCTCCCTAGCTGCCAACTCATCGTCCTCCACATGTGCCATACTAAAACTTTCTTTTGTGCTCACATGTGAAGCGTTGGCAAGCCTTGCGGTGTCCTGGGATGTACCGACGGAGGAAAGCTCTCTGGAAAGCGCCTGCTTGAATTCTGGGTTGGCTATTAAGCCTTGCATCAAATGTGTTGTAATATCTGGGTTGGTCATGAGGTGCTGAGTAATGTCAGCCAAAATTGATGCTTCATTGACCACCCTCTTTCGTGAAGCAGACTTGCCATAATATTGTTTGATGGTCACGTTCCCAGGAACACCGAGAACCCGACCAGGATGGTCTTTCTTGCCTAGAGCAGTCATCAAGACGTCCTGCCGTCCAGAAGGGACGAATGCGCCCTGGGAGGATTTTGTTTTAAGATCCATCTACGATGGAAAAAAATGAAAAAACATGCAAGTGAAAAGTGTTGCAAATATCTATACAAATATCAATTGAAATCAAGTTAATTATTTACTTACAATCTTATCTGCCACTTCGCGAGTGGCATCAACTTTAAAAGATCCCCCCTTTGTCATGCGGCCGACTAACCAGACATCCTCGCGATCGATGTCCAACGGAGGACTTGATGGTGTGCCCTCATTTACCTCTCCTCTTTCAATCCTAGCAGAGTGCTCTTCCTGCTTCGCCCTCAGCCTATCCGCCATCATCTGCTGGATCCGAGTATGGTACCCACCCTGAGACATGGTGTGGCGGTGGACGTTCTTCGCCTGATTCTGGCGACCCTTATTTGCCTTAGCCTACTCAAACAAAAACACATAATTAAATAGAGTTAAATGATCTATAATAAGCATACAAAATTAACTTAATCAACAAACCTGAAATTCTCCATCCTGTCGACTCCTGGCAAACATATCCCAAGTATCCTGATCAATCCAGGGATAATCCGAGAACATTTTATCAAGCCGCTTCTTCCCAGATACATAGTACCTGGTAAGATCATGCTTGAACCCATTCCAATGCTTTGATGCCATTTTCATACATTTATGACGATGATCCTCGTCATTTGGCACAGTCCAAGCTACCTACACATTAGATACATATATAACAACTGGATGGATTATAACTCGGATAATTATCTAATAATGTAAATCAAACGAATGTAAAGGTAAAATACCGTGATATCCTCCCAAATCTGATCCTTAACGTTCCGTGGAACGTCATTCCAGTGGTTGTAGTTGATGCTTACGTGCTGCTTCGCTTGTAGAAACACCCACTTATTAAATTATTTAGCACGGGGTCCCTGGGCATTTAGATTAGCATCGAAGGACACCTCAAGCTTCTGTCCGCTCTGCCTGTCCTTCTCTAGTTTCTTCAACGAGGTGGCTCCTCTACCCCGTTTCCTATGAGCCTGTGATGTCTGTATGGACAAAAAAAAATGATAAAATAGAGGGTTGTAACATTATAAACTTACATTAACAAGAAGGACTAAAGATAGTATATAACATGTAAACTTACACTAGAATCAGGCGTAGGCGTGATCGGGTCCTGCGAAACCCCCACAGTGTCCTCCCGTGCATGTGGTCTATCCGACTGATCCATATGTATACCTGTTCAGAAACAATATATATGTATTAACATAGGTTATAACTCAAAATAAATACAGAAGTATAAGTAAAAATAACTAGATAGGTCCTGTAGATATACAAAACATCTATATATCCAATATAAGGACAACACGGGAGATTGAAAACTATAGTTTTTGAAGATTGCCAAGCACTGGTCACGGCCTGGCCGTGATGTCCATCACGGTCGTAACGTACCAATTGAACCAGACCCTCATAGGTAGAACTGATCACGGCCTAGCCGTGATGAGCATCACGGCCGTGACAGATCAACCAGTAGAGCAACATCCACTCAAAACCAAAAATAGAGACATTCCAAACAACTCAAACTCACGATTTAAAGTTACAACTACTGAGACTACAGTTTCAACATACACTCAAAACCAAAAATAGAGACATTCCAAACAACTCAAACTCACAGTTTCAAGTTTCAACTACCGAGACTACAGTTTCAAACCAGCAGAGCAACATGCATGCACTCAAAACCGTGAATAAAAAAATGTGCCCTAATTAAAGACTCACCAGAAATAGGCGCTCGCGTGGTGGTGGGGGGGAAGCTCGAGTGGTGGCCAACGTTCGATGTGGTTACTGAGAGCAGAGGGACAAGGAGAGTTAGTGCGCGGGAAGGCCAGGGGAAAGAGAGATGTCAAGTTATTGCAAAGAATGAGCGGGAAAGACAGAGTTAGGGGTTAAGAGTGTACCTCACGGTGGTGGCGAAGAAGCCCTTGCGGTGGTTGCGGTGGAGATGAGCTCGCGATTAGGGCAGAGTGAGAGCGAGAGTGAGGGTTGAGCGTGATGAAAAGAGAAAAGACGTACAGAGAAGTGGAGAAGGCGCGCGGGGGTAAACGTTATAATTAAAATAAAACAACATTTTACGTTAGTTTTTGGTAAAACCTGACGTTGAAGATCATATATTTAACGTCAGTTGTATTAATAAACGGACGTTAAAAACTCTCACACTTATTACGTCAGTTGTTAGTAATAAGCGGCGTTAAAGGTCAAATATATAACGTAAGTTGTATTAAGAAACTGACGTTAAAAACACTCACAACTTCTTACGTCAGTAGTATAACACAACGGACGTTAAACGATTATTAGTTTCTGCAAAAACATTCATTCCCTTGACTCTTTGTGCTACTTACCCATTCACCTTTGTACCTAATCCTCTTAATGAGCATTAAGTTTATAGATAAGTTTTCAAGAAAATCAGAATAACTTAGTAACTTCATCCACTGCTCCTATAAATAACTTCCTTCCATCCTTTTAATTAATTTTCTGCTTCACAATATGGCTCTGCCGTGGAGATTAACTTCATCACTCTTTCTTCCTATTCCTAGACTCAAAGGTCTTTGTCTTAATGGTCAAACAACTTCTGAGTTTGAGTAAATCACATTACATGGATATTAAGGTTGGGTGAATCACGTAATGTGATTCTCTCACTTTATTTCATCCCCGTCATCCCTTTCACTTTGCTTTGGAAGCAAGTGATTGTGGATTCAAGACGATGCATCAAGGAACTCCACTGAAGAAGAAAGATGCAAAGATCCATTTCACTTTGCTTTCGTTGCTAGTGACTGAGGATTTACTTTGCATCTTGGAATTCAAGTGAGGGAGGTGATGCATCCATTGGAGTTTCTGATGACAGGACGTAGAAGAAAATGATGTTGATGCAGAAACTTTTTTATATTTTAGGGCTATGTTGCAGAAATTTTTTATCTTTTAATCATGTAATTTTAACTTATGAATCGCTTCAATGTCATACGATTTGATTATACATATAACTTGTTTTATGTTAAGTGTTTATTTATTTTAATTTGCACAATAATTTGTTTACTAATTCAAGCTAATTAATAAAAATTAAAAATAAACTTGTATAAAAAAAGGTTTAGAAATAAACTGCAGTACTATATGGAGTGATCTGCGTTAAGAGGGACAACAGGGACGTGACAACCAATGAAATAAGTTTCATAATTATTTACGTCAGTTATTTATAGAACTGACGCAAATAGTTTACCCACCACCTCATTTTTAACGTCAACTTAATTGATGACTGCCAAGTTCCCGTATATTAATTACATTATTTCCAATATTCATTCTGCACGTTTATAATATATAGGATTATTTACGTCAGCTATTTATTTAACTGAAGTAAAAATCAAACTTTTAACGTCATTTTTGTAAAAAACTGATGTTAACAATTAATATTTTTTATTTGAAAAACACTTTTAACGTCAGTTTTTTTAAAAAACTGACGTTAAAAGTGTATAGATATCTGCAAAAACATTCATTCCTTTGGTATCTTGTGCTACTTACCCATGCACCTTGTAACTCAATCCTCTTAATGAGCATTAAGTTTATAGGTAAGTTTTCAAGAAAATCAGAATAGCTTAGTAACTTCATCCCCTGCTCCTATAAATAGCTTCCTTCTATCCTTTTAATTTTCTGCTTCACAATATGGCTCTGCCGTGGAGATTAACTTCATCACTCTTTCTTCCTATTCCTAGACTCAAAGGTCTTTGTCTTAATGGTCAAAAAACTTCTGAGTTTGAGTAAATTACATTACATGGGTGATAAGTTTGAGTAAATTACATTATGTGAGTTGCTCACCTTATCACCTTCCGGAGAATCAGCTGCTGGAGGGCTAATCAGGTGCTCGGGGGTCACAGTTCCAAAACCTCTGCTTTGGCAGCAAGTGACCGTCTTGGAAGTCTCCGGAACCACTGCCTTTGCTTGAAACAGATCTAGTGCACCTGCTTTTGCCTCTTTCTTGAGCTCTCTCATGCCCCCTAGTTTTCTGAGGTCTTCGGAGTATAGTTTTCCCTTTGGCATATTTCATAAAACTCTCTGATGGGATGTAGCTTTAATGTTTAGGATTTTAAACCCTTTCAATGTAACTTTTTATAGGATTTTAAACCCTTTCAATCTAACTTTTTATAGGATTTTAAACCCTTTCAATCTTCTGTATCAGTCTGTATTACAGTACTTCATGAATGAGATCCGGTTTGGGTTATTGATTCAACTTATAGTTTTCAAAACAGAAACACAAAACATCAAAGCAATTCATGTGAAACTGAAACTTTGAGGAAGGCAATGCGGAAGGGATCGTATACTAGATACAAAAAATTATTAAAATAACCTTTAACGTCTGTTGATGTAAGGACTGACGTTAAAAGTGAAGTGACTTACTTTTAATGTCAGTTCTTTATAGAACTGACGTTAAAATCTTCGATGGTAACGTCAATTTTTTATTGAACTGACGTTAAAAGTGAGTCACTTCACTTTTAACGTCAGTCATTAAAACAACTGACGTTAAAATTGAATTAATGAACTCTGATATTTACAAAACTGCCACCGCCTCCTTTTTAACGTCTAGCTTTTGGTTAACTGACTTAAACCTTTACCGTCTAATGTATATTTTCCACTAGTGTGTGGATCCATCTACACCAGGCGTACGACTCCAGAGTTACATCTCCACATTGGCCAATAAGCACCAACGTCGGGGCAGTTCACCTTACCATGTCTAGGATAGCCGATGCACCTTATTCTCAGATGTGACATCATGAGTGTACATGATCCCCTTAGTCTCGGATGAATCACCATGGATGGCCAGATCGTCTTACACGCGGAGGACCTCCCCTTAACTATCGTACCTCTCCCTAAAACTCCATGCATGATGCATGCACACAACAAACAACCGTTATCCACCACCTCCATCAACACAATTTATTATGGCTTAACCTCTTTGGCCAACAAGCACCAAAGGTAACATCATCTTTATTCTTTTAGATTTAAACAACACTCTGACCAAAAAGCACCTGAACGTCAACACCTTGACCATCAAGCATCAAGGCCCCCTTGGCCACTAGGCTACCGAGGTACAACATCAACAACACCTTGACCATTAAGCATCAAGGTTCAACATCATCTTTTCACTTGTCTTTGGTCTTCATGTTACGTTGGTAGCATCTTATTATGTCTTTTAAGCGTTTGGGGTGAAAACCCATATTTCAGTATTTCTGGTTCTGTTCTAGTCAGGTGAGCATGGGCGTGCTCACCCTCAGCATGGGCGTGCTGGACCTGCAGGCAAGCACGACCATGCTCAAATGCGCGCCCTGCTCTGGGTTTCAAACTGGAGCACGGGCATGCTCCTTTTTAAGCACGACCGTGCTCAATGGATCGTGGCCGTACTAATCTGGGCAGAAAATGTCAAAAACCCTTTCCCAAATCCTTGGGACAATTCACAGATTCAACCTATTGACTTTTACTATTCCATTGATCATCAACTTCACTAATCTTAATTGTTCTTCATTAATATTCATGTCTTATCATTATGGGGAATTAATCCTTTAATCATAGCTTCATTATTAACGTTCCTAGAACACTCACTAATCAATCCTAGGGTCTTTAACTAAGCCCTACGGACATAACCTTACCTCTCACACTGTGTTCATGTCTTATGAATGATTGGGAAAACATCCCTTAAATCTCATTTATCATTGTTATCATATTTTAACATCTTAACATCATTGTTGGCATTAACATCCTCAACAATCAATAGTTAAGAAAAGCACAACATCAAACAACAGCCAATAACCATTATAACTCATTACAACATGGCATCAACATTCAACATGTTCATAACATACACATTCAATAACAAGAACATTCATACCAACATAAATCAATTAATAACAGTCATGCCAATATCGTCATCACAACAATTAACATCATATAACAATTAGACATAGAAGCATATAAACATGTTATCATACAAACAGTCATATAGGCATTTAATCAAACACCAGGGTCATGGGTTAACCCTTCATCTTACACTACCCCATAGCCTACATGTTAATACCAGCCCTTCTCCCCATACCTGGTATGAATATTCCCAAAATGATAACGTTGGCAAACTAGACACGTTCCCTCGAGCGGCTTCTCTCCCAAACGGACTCACAAACTCCAAGAACTTCAAGGAGTTCAAGGGAAAACTAAGAAAGGTGAAGAGAGGCAGTTATTCAGAGGTTAACGATGTGAGAAATAAGGTTAAAGTCGAGTCTTATGGTATAAATACAAGTTAGGGCATAATGGGTTCCTATTTCAGCCAAAACTGTATACAGATCGGTATTTTGACCATAACTTGATCTACAAGTTTCTGATTGATAAGATCTTAAGAGATCATCAAAAAGAGGATGATTAATTGAGGGACTAAAACCAAGAAGATACACTATCTCGATTTAAATACTAAATCACACGATATCTCATAATATCTTTCTTAATCACTTATTACTAATAAAAACACATATTATATATTAACATATAAAATCACATACAAAATCATATATACATATAAGATCACACATTAAGGGACACAATCTCATATTAATGCAAATATTCATATATTAAAATACATATTATTTAGTATATTAACTATTTTGTATATATCCCTTATTAATTATATATTAACTAATAATTTATTTTTATATGTTAATTTTATAAAATAAATAAGTTTTATTTTTTTTATTATACCATAAGTGTAGAGTCCTTTCATATAAATCGGTATTAAATTTATTCTTATCTCAAAGCACTCTCTTCACATAACTCATTATATATAAGAGAAACAACTCTCCCAAGTGATGACAAAAAAATCAAATTAAGGTTAAGAATAGCCTTACATTGTTGAGATATGACCGTGCTTTAGGTAGTAAAGCAGACCATAAAGCTATCTCCAAATTTCTTCTCTAATACTATTGGCAATGGTCCCGTCATTTCATTATCAATATTTCTCAGGTCCTCTCTCTCACCCTTTTAGTACTTTGAATCTACTTTCAATTCCGTATTCCTAATATTTGCTTTCTTTCCAGCGTTGAAGGAGGATTAATATTAGTACACTTTGTAAGAGTTTCACATAGACATGATTTCATGTTAGGATAATTTCACACAGCAGTTGGTGAGGGCTACAATTAATTGTTTTAAATCTTAAGGATGTACTCTTTTTTTTTTTCAATCTTTCACGTTGCAGTTGGTTGATATTAAATATACTTTCATCTGTGCATTTACCTAAAACCATGATCAAGGTTTACTACAAGCCAAGGTTTGTAGAGATCTTGACTAGAATTGGTAGGATAATTGAATATCTGGAGGCAGTCAACGAAGGTTAGTTTATAGTTGACATGTGTTTCAAGATGAGATTTGAGGGAGAGGACTCAACTGAGAGAAGGTTTCCTTTGTTAACAGTTGTTGTAGTCATGAATCTCATCATTCTTGCAAGTTGGTCTTTATTCTGCTTAATTATTTTGTTCAGGTTTTCTAGTACTATTGTTGAGGTCGAGGATGTGTTTCCACGATGGTCGAATTTTGAGTGGCGGTCATTGAAGGTTGAAATTTATTCTAAATAAATATAATACTCATATAAAGTATTTTTTTCCTATTAATTATATGTTTTCCATTTGAGTATTTATAATATTTTTCTACTTAGGTTCAATGGGATGAACCAATCAGCGATTCCAAGGCCAGAGAGAGTTTCTCCTTGGGAGATAGAGCCATTAGTAGATTCTAAAGGCACTCGAGTGTTGTAAGTTCCTTTATTGATATATTTGTTGATAGGGCATTAACTTTAATCATGCATTAACTGGAGCTAGATATTTATTTCCAATTAATCTGCTTCAGGCTTCTGTCATCATGGTTCTTCCCAAGATGATGAGCTGACCCAATTAGGTGGTGCTAAAGAATTCCAAGCAAATTGCTTGCATTGCATTTGCTTCATATTTTAGTTTCAGGGAAAGTGAAATCACTCGTGATTCCTGCTAAGAGAATTTTTGTTAAGGGTTGGACTTGCAAGTGGTGATTTACCATGCATAAAGCTTATGCAAGTGAAGCCTGAGAAGGAGTGGTCCTAAGGGCCTTAATTTATTTGAATGGTTATGTATTTTTGGTGGGAAGTAATTAATACATGGTTCCCCTTTTAAGTCTCTTTTGAATTGTATTTTGGGTAGTTCTGAAGATCTATTACCTAATAGATTCAATTGGGAAAATTTGTAATCTTATGTTGGTATGAATGAATGATTTTAAAATTAAAATGGTTACATTTTTTTATCCCTTTTTTTTAACGTCTTAAAATTTTCAATATCGTTTTCTTCCTTTCTCCTCTAATTTTTCTTTGTTTCCATATATTTTTGGAGATTAAGATCTATTGAACATTTTGAGGGAAACTCAACCCTACTATACTTAAACAATGACAGCTTTGGATGCTACACGGCCACCGCCATCGCTGCCCAAAACTGGTGGCAGCTCAGGTTTCTTTGGTAGCCCGATCACTTTTACTTCAAGGAGCTCAAAAAGGGTATCCGCCCATCAAGAACTATAATCAACGACCTCAAAATTGTTGAACATGTACACGATATCTTCATCATTGATAACGCCACCAACGCCGCCGTCATCGACCTCCAATCACGACGTGGTACTTCCAAGAAGGAAGGTTCCACAAGGGCGATGTTGTGGTAATGTTCCACTATGCTTATGGGGCTGTGAAGAGGTAAATGTCGTAGTTTTTGGCTAGATAGTTGTGCTGCCACACCTTTGCATCATTATTTAGTGATGTCACAGTTTAAACCAACGAACCCAAATGGCATTGTGCTGATTTGTCATTGTCGATGTTTCGCCGCGTCACCGCATCACTACATCATCGTTGAAAAGAATGAACCCATACCTTCATATGCTAGAATGTGGAGAGAGATAGATTGTGTGCACACACACACACACACACACACACACACACACACACACACACACACACACACACACACACACACACATATATATATATATATATAATTAGAGAGAGAGAGGGGAGGGAGATAGAAAGCAAGATGTTCTCTATATGAGGGGAACAAAAATAGTAGGAAATTGAGAAGAGGAAGGAAACTATCAAGTTGTTGGCGATGGGAGTGTGAGTGTGAGTGATGATTGAACAGTTCCTTTACTTTTTTGCCTTTTTTTAATTTAAGACATTGATTTATTTAAATATTATATCAATGGTTCTGTTAGAATAGATGATCTTATCTTATCTTATCTTAGAATACATCATATATTATAAGAGTATCTTGAGTTATCTCATAGGATTAGGTTGTTATCAGTTAGTTATTATCATAATTAGTTTTCCTTTGCTATTAAGATTAGGAGTCTTGTATCCCTATAAATAGGGGTTAGTGCTTAAGTTTTTTGTACAACAAGATCATAATCAATTATAATCATATTTTGAGTGTTCATTCTTTTTCTTCTCTTTCTCTATCTAAACCAATAACTTCAACATGGTATCAGAGAGGTACCATCCTTCATGACCTATCTCGTCACTATTCCGCTGCTGAGTTGCGTTAAGTATGAAGGAACTCTAATCATCTTCTTAGCCATACAAAAAAAAAACAAATTTACCATTCTTCTCTCCGCTGTTGTGTTTTCCTTTTCCGGTAACCTGAAGGAGGAGAATGCCATCCTTCATCTTTCTGACCCTTGTTTTTGTCCCATCAGTCGCTATCCGCTGCCGTCGTTTCTAGCCGCCGACCCGATCACTAGACTTGTCGGCTGCCAATCTGTCCAACCATCCAGACCGCACCATCGTTCGCCTCCCGACGCGCCGAACTCGTCGACCTATGCTATTTTCGGATTTGTTCTCACCTCCCTCTATGGACCACTTTTCAGCAACCATCTTGATGTGTTTGGTTCCCTTAGGTTTGTTTTGCTGTGTTCGAAAGCTCAAATATTTGGTCTACTGTTTGCTTCTCTAGTGTTTGTCATACAATTCTTATCCACTGATGGATCATACCAGCGACTTCTCTTCCCACTGACGACCATTCTGGTGGTGACTCCTTTCCCACTGATGGATCATACCATTGACTCCTTCTCTTATCCACTGATGGATCGTACCAATGGCTTCTCTTCCCACCGACGATCATTCCGATGGCGACTCCTATCCCACTGATGGATCATACCAGTGACTCCTTCTCTTATCTACTGATGGATCGTACCAGTGGCTTCTCTTCCCACCGACGATCATTCGGGTGGTGACTCATTTCCCACTGATGGATCATACCAGTGACTCCTTCTCTTATCCACTGATGAATCATACCAGTGGTTTCTCTTCCCACCGACGATCATTCCGGTGGGGACTCCTTTCCCATGAATGAATTATTTTAGTGGTGACTTCTATTTCCGTCAACGATTGACTTATGTTGGTTATAACTCATACTAGCCCAACTTTTTGTCCCAGATACTCTGGCCTCGGCTCTTTGTCCTATATGCAATGTCATTGTGTTTGTCCCAAATGCACTAGTCATAATGATCGTTTGTCCCAGATACACTGGCCTCATCTCAGTCCCGGAAGTAGTTGTCTACCTTAATTTCAATTTTAAATAATTTGGGTCTCCAATATTGTTGTTGAAGCTTTCAAATGCAGTTTTGAGAAGTTTGGACCTTGCTGCTAGATTGCTTGCCAATAAATTTCTATCAGGCTGATGATCATTCTAGCTATCTTGCTAAGTTATCTCTAACATCCTTTCCCACTTAAGTTGGTTGTTTCAGTAGTCCCGTCGTCTAACTACCGTCAAGGTTGAACCATCGGCAACAGTCACAGAAAACTTCATGACCTGTCCTACTCTTAAGTTGGTTGTTTCATGCTAAGGACAACGTCTGGCCCAATATCATTTCAGTTTGGTTTGATTGATGTTCGTGAAAATCAGGAATGATTACTTCAATTGGTTGATTGGTGGTTTGTTCTTGGGAACAAACATTATTGGTTGATGGTTCTGGTATTTCTCGGTTTATTCAAGATATCTTTATGGGTCTGGTTACCTCTGGTTGTTAAATTTTCTCTTTTAAAGGTTATATTTGTAACAAGCTTAAAGCTTAATAAGCTTTAGCTTTAGGGAGAGTGTTAGAATAGATGATCTTATCTTATCTTATCTTATCTTAGAATACATCATATCTTATAAGAGTATCTTGAGTTATCTCATAGGATTAGGTTGTTATCAGTTAGTTATTATCATAATTAGTTTTCCTTTTCAATTAAGATTGGGAGTCTTGTATCCCTATAAATAGGGGTTAGTGCTTAAGTTTTTTGTACAGCAAGATCATAATCAAATATAGTCATATTTTGAGTGTTCATTCTTTTTCTTCTCTATCTCTATCTAAACCAATAACTTCAATAGGTCCCTATTCTGCATGTTTCCAATCTCCACGATTTTTATAGATGATGTTAGCCAATGCCAATTTTCATTTCTAACCAATCTGATGAATTCAGTCGGTAAAAAGTACAAAATGGATGACAACTTCTCAAACACATATCGTATCATGTTTATTGCATTCAGTATGTTCTCTAAAACTTTGTGAAGAAATTGTACAACAAAGTCATATGTAAATGGGTTAAAACGGGTACGTACAACTATTAAAATTAACAAAGTTCTTAATTCTATACATTAAAATTGTATAAATGCAAGCAGATTCATTGATGTATTACATTAAATCTCCATTTGTTTTAGCATTTGTTATAATCATTATAGAGGAATAAAATTTGAACTTCCTAATTAATTAATTTCATTTTAAAGTAATATTTTTATAATATTTATTTTATATGTAACACCCCGATTTTCACTACTTTCTAATATTCATAATAAATATATAAATGTTTATATTTTCATCCGAGACTTAGAAAATGATTTTGGGAAAACCAAGTCATATTCATATTATACTTATTTTTGTAAGGTTACGGTTAAATTTTGGGTTGAAAATTCAGACGAAATCCAATCTGCGTTTTCGTAGACAGTAAAATTTTACTGATCAGAAACCTAATTTTGACTCAAGAACAAAGTTAGTAGATTTTGAATACCGTTTCCAACGATAGTGGTTATTTTCAAAATTTTCAAAATAAATAAGTTACTATACCTTATTCGGGTGTAAATCCTAAATCGAGTAATCGACGGAGTCGAGAACGGATGTGCAGAGGCAAAACCCGACATCGGATGATAAAACATCTTGCCACCTTGGGTGGTTAGTCATAGGGGTGACTCACCTAGTATTTAATTCATGTAATGATGAGTTTAAGTGTAAAAAGACCAAAATACCCCTAACCTAACCTATCCTAGTTAAATGATAACCATGGTTAAGGCAAGACAACTTCAAATTTGCTTCTTCATCTTTTTTTTTATGGTGCAAAATAAGCCACATCTCCTTCAACTATGACCACTCATTTGTCAAGATTACTTTGGGTGTGAAATGTCCAAAATGTCCTTAGATTGCCCTAGAAATTACAAGAGAACCATAAGGCAATTTTACCCAAAACTCCCTCCTACCCACACGGCTCCACAATCATTTAGCCATAATTAGGCAAATTTTCTCTCATTTCAAGACATCTTAATCAAGAACTCCATTTTCTCTCAAGAACACTTAAACTAATTTGTGAAGAACTTGATCATCTTCATCACTTTTTCTCATCAACAAGAGGTGATCTATTATCTTCATGATCAATCATGTCTTCTTCTTTAATCATTTTGATTGTTTAACCCATGAATCACAATTCTCCAATTTCATGAAGCTTTCTTCAAAAATCTCAAGAAAATTGTAGAAAAATCCATTTGATTTGAAACCAATTGCTATGAACTCATCATGATGCATATATTCATCATCTAGAAGCATGAACCCAAAAGAAATTTCCTCCTTATTTCTCCATACATGGCCGAAACCCTAGGTTTTGGGTGTAAATGGGTTTTGCTTCAAATTTTTGTTAAATGATACTTGATTTCATCTCTTTAATCCTTATGATTATTAAATCCAAGTGATTAGAGAACCAAATAAAATCCTAGCCTATTTTATTCAGAAGGGCTGAAACCCTAACTATGTTGGTTAGGTGAGTTTTGATTCAAATCTTTGCTGAATGATCATGGATTATGTCTTTATCATGATTAAGGATCATTAATCCAAGAGTTTGTAAAATTGTAACATCTCTAACCTAGAAATCTCATGAAGGCCGAAACCTAGTCATATGAACTAGATGAGTTTGTTTCATTTTGTTGAGTTTTGATTCAAATCTTTGCTGAATGATCATGGATTATGTCTTTATCATGCTTAAGGATCATTAATCCAAGAGTTTGTAAAATTTTAACATCTCTAACCTAGTAATCTCATGAAGGTCAAAACCTAGTTCATATGAACTAGATGAGTTTATTTCATTTTGTTGATTCATTTGTTGATTTATGATTTGATTTGTTCTGAAGGATAAATCTTTGTTTGATTATCCTGAGTCGTTTAAAGGAAACTAGATTCGAATCGGACAACAATTCGTGAAAGGAAATTTGAAATCTTTAAGAGGTAAGGGGAGTTTACCTAAGGAGTTTAAGATAGCCATATGCTATCTTTGAGTTGTCTGTAACTTATCTGTTGTGGTTTTTGTGGCTTTAAATTAATTACTGTTTAATTTGTTTGTGTGTTTTGATGTGAGTGATTTAATTTTGTATTTTTAATTTTATTTTAAAGTTATAACTATGATGCATGCAATAATTGTGATGTATGCTATATTGTGTTGTAGTGAATTTATCTGTTGTTTGAGTGATGGATTGAGAAACCTGACAGTGGTCAGTGTTCAAATTAATTTGAAGATAAAAGCATGATAATCTTATATATTTAATCAAAGTGGTTAAATTGTGGAAAGTTGAATAAAAGTGGAAAAATATTATTTTAATAATATTTTCTGTGAAAGATGAGTTAATGAGTAGCAGTAAGGGCGGAACTGTGAAAATGTTCACAGGCGTTAGTTCTTCCAAAATAAATTCAATAATAATTTAAAATGTTATTTAAAGTAATTAATTTACTAAAATAAAGTAATATTGACGTCAGAATAATTGATTACAACAAAAAAGTCATTTTGAGTTATAAAATTATTTTTACAGCAAATCTTTTGGAAAACAGTTTTATTTTGTTACGAATTTATTTAGAAAGGACTTTTAAGGAGTTGATGTTTTTATGAGAACGATTTTCAAGAATGAAGTAATTGGGAGAAAAAGGAATTTATCTACGATTTAATCTTTTATAAACGATTTTAACGGAAAAGAATTTCTGCAAAGGAATTTTATTCAGTGAAAATATTTTCGTTAAACTTGAATAAGTTTTCGGAGGTTTGGTTTTGTATTTGTTTTTTAACTGAGTGAAATGTTTTAAAGAAACAAAGTCAACCTAGTAACCGAGACGTCGGGGCTTTAGTGTTCTATTAACACGTGGATCATGAATCCGTGTTATTGGACTGGTGTGTCCTGTAAAAGTTTTGTGGACTTTGTGTCCTATAATTGATATGGAGACGATTTATCCCATATCCGCAAGCCTGAGACTGGTGCATCGGTTTAGGGCTTTGCGATTGAGAATTCGGACTGGTGTGTCATGTGTTCAGTTTAAAACACCTGGACTGTGTGTCCTGTGTTTATTTAAAATTGAAAAGACTTAATATTAAAATTAAGCATGGTCATAAGCCTTTGAGCTTCGACAAGGAATGAATGAACAAAAATAAAAGTGACGAGAAATAAAATGTTTGACATGCATTATTCGGCAGACGTGCCTGCGGTGTTAATCTGGATATCTTGACTGACAAGGTATTCATAACGATGTATCATTGTGCCTTGTTGGACAATGAAAACCATATACGGTGTTCACTATGCCTAGTTTTGGACAGTGCTATGGTTAATAAGGTGTGCCTTATTTGGCAATCGAGCTTGATCAACTCATTTATACGATGTAGGGATCTCCGGAGATTAAGTACAAAATTTTAGACAGTGAATATTGAAGTGTCATGCATTTATTTTACAAATGGTGATGACTAGCGGGTATGAATCCCTTTGACAAAATTATTATACTATTTGGATAATTTCCATTTGTGTGTCGCGCATGTTGTTATCTTATCAAAACTCATATATTGGTATCTCACCCTTGTTATATATATCTGTTTTTTTTTTGTTCTTTTTTTTGCTGTTGTACCTTGGTACACAAGAGCAGATAAGGCAGAGGATTTCCAGTTCGCTCGAGGAGTTTAGTACCGATCCTTGAAGAGGTCGGTGATAGTGGTAAGGACCATAGAGGTCTTTCCAGTAGATGTCTTATAGAATGACCGGCTTAGGATTTTCTTGAGTTTTGGGTTTTCCAGATAGTTGGTATAAGTAGTCTTAAGAACTTTTATGTGGTTTGGTTTTCATTTTGGAATGATGAAGTATTTTTAGAAAAGCTTGTACATTGTGGAAGGTTTTGTTTTAT
Organism: Sophora flavescens; assembly: GCA_030762895.1. Lineage (NCBI taxonomy): Eukaryota > Viridiplantae > Streptophyta > Magnoliopsida > Fabales > Fabaceae > Sophora > Sophora flavescens. The sequence continues at coordinate 146,389,315 of CM061064.1, forward strand.
AAATAAAATATGTAACACCCGAGTGCCGACGAGCACGGGCAGTGATCGCCGGTGCAAGAAGGTACGAACAAGGAGCGGCTCCTGGCAGGCTTCTAGGAAGAGGGACACATGAATGAACCGATTACACACCCGAATGAGAGGGATCCAGAGACTGTGTAGGTATGGGACTATATAGTTGAGGAATGCATATATGAATTGATTGGTACTACCTATACTAACAAGATGCATCTTCTTTTCGAGAGCCCATCACTGAAGAACTCCACAGTTAAGCGTGCTTGACTAGGAGCAATTCTGGGATGGGTGACCTCATGGGAAGTTTTCCAAGGAAGCGTGTGAGTGAGAACAAAGCACGTTGCAAAGACCCGTATTGGTCTGTGGGGTCAGTCGTCAATCCATAGAGCAGCCAGGGATGTTACAAATGGTATCAGAGAGGCACCTCTCCTAGTACGGTGTGGTTCGGGGATGAACCAAGCGAAAGCTGGTGGGAATGTAACACCCAGGTGCCGACGAGCACGGGGAGTGATCGCCGGTGCAAGAAGGCACAGACAAGGAGCGGCTCCTGGCGGCTTCGAGGCGGAGGGACACATGAATGAACCGATTACACAACCGAATGAGAGGGATCCTGAGACTGTGTAGGTATGGTACTATACAGTTGAGGAATGCATATATGAATTGATTGGTACTACCTATACTAACAAGATGCATCTTCTTTTCGGGAGCTCATCACTTAAGAACTCCACAGTTAAGCATGCTTGACTTGGAGCAATTCTGAGATGGGTCCTGGGAAGTTTTCCCAGGATGCGTGTGAGTGAGGATAAAGCACGCTGAAAAGACTCGTGTTGGTCTGTGGGATCAGTCGTCAATCCATAGAGCAGCCAGGGATATCGATGTTATCAAATCAATGTATGTGTATTGACAAGTAATACGTAGATTTATGTTTTTGATGTGTGCATCACACTTTTTCGAAGTATGCTACAATAAAATTTTTACTCCCAAGTTTTCTGACTTAAAGTAAATAAATTTCCGAAAGCAACTAGCAATTTATTTTTTAATTTATTTCCACACGTGTTCATGAGGTAATGCCCAAGGGGGGGTGTTACATAGTGGTATCAAAGCTGGTCGAGTCTTTCGGGAACCATGGGGAATAGGCCTGTTATGTTTTTGTTGTGTGATCTCTAGTTGGACCTTGCTTGAATTGTTTCTTTGTCGAAACAAAGTTTGTTGACACACAAGGATGTGTGTTTTGATGGGTTCTAATTGGGTTGAGACCTTGTGAGAAATCATGTTTAGTAAATGGTACTTATGTTCATGTTGACACGTTCGTTCATCACTTTGGGACTGTGTCAGACATTTGAATGAGGTACCTATTGTGGAATATTTTTTGGGAGAATTTTTTGAGAATGTAATAGGTTTTCCATTTGTAAAAGATATTGAGTTTTTAATCGATCTAGTTTCTAGATTCGGGTTGATCGCTATCACTTTGTGTACTACAAAGTTAATCGAGTTAGACGACTCGATTCAAACTGGAATATTTGTGGTCTAAACAGTTTATTAGACCAAGTGTTTTTCGTAGGAAGCACTAATGTTGTGTGAAGGTTCGAGACTCCGCATGGATTTCTGACAAATCCACTAAATGATGATTTTGAACAACTATTCTCTGCCGAGCATAGTTGATTTGATAGATCACTCGCGAGGAGTTGTTGTTTACTCAAAGATTTACTTGAGGACGAGTTATCACCAGATTGGAATGAAGACCTATTTAAGATTTTGTGTCGTTAACTCAGCTTATGAGGAAAGATCAAATCTTTATATGTCTGAGAGACTGACCAAGTTGTCTGTGATCGTGCCGATTCAGGGTGACCATACAAAGCGCATTAGAAAAGACCTTTGTGCTTGTTGGAAACTAAGACAAATAGATTTGAAATCTTCAACCTTAGGTGAGTGTCTCAGGATTAAGACCATTATTATCTGTAATGTTCATTCCTTATTGACAATTGTTCCTCAAATTCGTATGGTTGTATTAGACAATCACAGCGGTATGTTTTGTACATGTCAAACTCACTTTTCTGACCTTGATTTAAAGTATATCATGACTTATCAATTGGTTCTGATAGTCTAGATATTTTCATATTTCTTTGAAAATATGTTATGAGTATTTCTTGAGTTGTATAACACAGATGGCTTCTTGATAATAGAAGCTTCTTGCTGAAAACTTACTCTAGTCACTTTTACTTTTGTTAGATGTGATCCAGTCTGAATTTTTCCTAGATTGTTTCCTTTTAAATCGTTGTTTTGTAAATTACCGGTACCAATGGAATACTCTTGAGGTCAGGAATTGTTCATCTTTTGATTTCCTAACCCGATGGAAGTTCTTGTGAAAGAAGGAACGTTATTAGAGTCATGTTTGTAAACATGTATTAGCTATGCATTTTTACACTCACGAACCTATTGAAGAATCTTTTTACATACTGGACACTCGTATCTTTCAGATTGATCAAATTATTCTTTGTGCTTTCTTATGAAAGTGAAATCAAGAAAGTTCTTGTCTTGAAGATCTCATTTCGAATGATTGTGAGTAGGTTGACGAAGTAGACACCATTCTTACCTGCTTAGGTCCACTATGTAGTGGAGCAGTGAACAGAAGTATGTATCAGAGGACTGGTCAAAATCCATAAAGAATCTTCCAGCATCGTTCTAAATGAAGCCCAAAAAACTTACTTCAAGTGTTGGGCAAAGTTTGGATCGAGCGTTATGAACCAAGTTGAAGTTAATATTCAGCTTATCACCCTATGTTCGATGGACAAGTAATAAAGGAATTGATCCTTAGAAGGTTAGCTAGGAGTAAGTGTAGTACTTAAGCACGACAAGAGGTGAGCGGATTTTTATTGAGGTGTAGATGTGACTACTAAACTAAGAATTTCTAGAATTAATATCAGTAAGTAAGATGATTTTGTTAGATTTTATCATGATCGAGGCAGAGTTCACTAGGGGAAATCTAGGGTAATGATCAAATGCTCGTGGATAAGATTTAATTGTATAGTTGAAGAATTGCAGGAAAGTGTTTAACGTAGTTTTATTTAAGTTGAATGTGAGTGGAAAGGAGGAGTTCTTGATTAAAACTAAGTGATAGAAAAGTTTAAAATCTATGAGTTAAATAATTCTCCCCGAAGTGATTTCTTTAGGTTTAGTTACATTAAGAAGTGCAATAAGCTCTTTTGAGGTCGAGATGTGTGAGGTTGATATAAATTGGAATGGTGAATCATGTTCAAAGGAACTAAGACTAAGGTTGGATATCTCGGGTAGGAACTGATGTGTAATATTAGAGGAATATAACTTTTAGCTTGGATCTTGGTGATAATTGTGAGAGTTAGATGATTGGAATAAAGTTTTCTAGTGGAGCAGTGTTGCGAATAGAAGTGATTGAGTTTTGATTATGTCCTTCGAGTGTGATAGACCTAGGTGAGAGGTTGAGGATAGTGAGGATAAATAGAACGAAATAAGAATGAATTATGTTATGGAGTTATTGAATAAGAGGAATAAAGCGACGAGAAATGCAATGTAAAATCTTAAGGTTAAGATGAAAGTATAGATTTTTGTTTAGTTTCGAGTCATGTAATTTCGAGGAAGAACTTTTTTTTAGTGGGGTAGTAATGTAACACCCCGATTTTCACTACTTTCTAATATTGGTAATAAATATATAAATGTTTATATTTTTATCCGAGACTTAGAAAATGATTTTGGGAAAACCACGTCATATTCATATTATACTTATTTTTGTAAGGTTACGGTTAAAATTTGGGTTGAAAATTCAGACGAAACCCAATCTGCGTTTTCGCAGACAGTAAAATTTAACTGATCATAAAACCTAATTTTGACTCAAGAACGAAGTGGGTAGATTTAAAATCCCATTTCCAACGATAGTGGTTATTTTGAAAATTTACAAAATAAATAAGTTATTATACCTTATTCGAGCGTAAAGCCTAAATCGGGTAATCAACGGAGTCGAGAACGGATGTGCAGAGACAAAACCCGACATCGGATGATGAAACATCTTGCCACCTAGGGTGGTTAGTCATAGGGGTGACTCACCTAGTATTTAATTCATGTAATGGTGAGTTTAAGTGTAAAAAGACCAAAATACCCCAAACCTAACCTATCCTAGTTAAATGATAACCATGGTTAAGGCAAGACAACTTCAAATTTGCTTCTTCATCTTTTTTTTATGGTGCAAAATAAGCCACATCTCCTTCAACTATGACCACTAATTTGTCATGTTTGGGTGTGAAATGTCCAAAATGTCCTGAGAATGCCATGGAAATTACAAGAGAACCATAAGGCAATTTTACCCAAAACCTCCTCATACCCATATGGCTCCACCTTCATTTAGCAATACTTAGGCAAATTTTCTCTCATTTCACGACATCTTCACCAAGAACACCATTTTCTCTCAAGAACACTTAAACTAATTTGTGAAGAACTTGATCATCTTCATCACTTTTTCTCATCAACAAGAGGTGATCTCTTCTCTCCATGATCAATCATGTCTTCTTCTTCAATCATTTTGATTGTTTAAGCCATGAATCATAATTTTCCAATTTCATGAAGCTTTCTTCAAAAATCTCAAGAAAATTGTAGAAAAATCCATTTGATTTGAAACCAATTGCTATGAACTCATCATGATGCATATATTCATCATCTAGAAGCATGAACCCAAATGAAATTTCCTCCTTATTTCTCCATACATGGCCGAAACCCTAGGTATTGGGTGTAAATGGGTTTTGCTTCAAATTTTTGTTAAATGATACTTGATTTCATCTCTTTAATCCTTATGATTATTAAATCTAAGTGATTAGAGAACCAAATCAAATACTAGCCTATTTTACTTATAAGGGCCAAAACCCTAACTATGTTGGTTAGGTGAGTTTTGATTCAAATCTTTGTTCAATGATCATGGATTATGTCTTTATCATGCTTAAGGATCATTAATCCAAGAGTTTATAAAATTTTAACAAACCTAGAAATCTCATGAAGGCCAAAACCTAGTTCATGTGAACTAGATGAGTTTGTTTCATTTTACTGATTCATTTGTTGCTTTATGATTTGATTTGTTGTGAAGGATAAATCTTTGTTTGATTATCCTGAGTCGTACGAAGGAAACATGATTCAAATCGGAAAACAATTCGTGAAAGTAAATTTGAAATCTTCAAGAGGTAAGGGGAGTTTACCTGAGGAGTTTAAGATAGCCATATTCTATCTTAGAGTTGTCTCTAATTTATCTGTTGTGTTTTATGTGGCTTTAAATTAATTACTGTTTAATTTGTTTATGTGTTTTGATGTGAGTGATTTAATTTTGTGGTTACAATTTTATTTTAAAGTTATAACTGTGATGCATGCAATAATTGTGATGTATGTTATACTGTGTTGTAGTGAATTTATCTGCTGTTTGAGTGATGAATTGAGAAACCTGACAGTGGTAAGTGTTCAAATTAATTTGAAGATAAAAGTTTGATAAGATTATATATTTAATCAAAGTTTTTAAATTGTGGAAAGTTGAATAAAAGTGTAAAAATATTATTTTAATAATGTTTTTGGTGAAACAAGAGTTAATGAGTGACAGTAAGGTTGAACTGTGAAAAATTTCACAAGCGTTAGTTCTTCCAAAATAAATTCAACAATAATTTAAAATGTTATTTAAATTAATTAAGTTACTAAAATAAAGTAATATTGACATCGTAATAATTATTTACAACAGAAAAGTCATTTTGAGTTATAAAAGGATTTTTACGGCAAAATTTTGGGAAAACGGTTTTATTTTGTTACGAATTTATTTAGAAATAACTTTTAAAGAGTTGATGTTTTTATGAGACCGATTTTCAAGAATTAATTAATTGGGAGAAAAAGGAAATTATCTACGATTTAATGTTTTATAAACGATTTTAATGGAAAAGAATTTCTATAAAGGAGTTTTATTGAGTGAAAATAATTCCGTTAAACTTGGATAAGTTTTCGGAGGTTTGGTTTTATATTTGTTGTTTCACTAAGCGAATTGTTTTAAAGAAACAAAGTGAACCTAGTAATCGAGATGCAGGACTCTAGTGTTCTATTTACACTTGGATCGTGGATCCGTGTTGTTGGACTGGTGTGTCCTGTAAAAGTTTTGTGGAACGTGTGTCCTATAATTGATATGGAGACGGTGTATCCCATATCTGCGAGCCTGAGGCTGGTGCATCGGTTTAGGGCTTTGTGATTGAGCACTCGGACTGGTGTGTCTTGTGTTGAGTTTAAAACACTTGGATTGTGTGTCTTGTGTTTGTTTAAAATTGAAAAGGCTTATGTTAAAATTAAGCATGGTCGTAAGTCTTTGAGAAAAGTGACGTGAAATAAACTGTTTTACATGCATTATTCGGCAGACGTGCCCTACGGTGTTAATCTGGATATACGGTGTTCACTGTGCCTAGTTTTGGATATTGCTAGGGTTAATAAGGTGTGCCTTATTTTGAAATCGAGCTTGATCAGCACATTTATACGATGTTGGGATCTCTGGAGATTAAGTACAAAATTTTAGACGGTGAATATTGAAGTGTCATGCATTTATTTTACAAATGACGATGATTGGCGGGTATGGATCCCTTTGACAAAATTATTATACTATTTGGATAATTTCATTTGTTATGAATATTATGAATATGATGTTTTGTGTGTCGTGCATGTGGTTATCTTATCAAAACTCATATATTGGTATCTCACCCTTGCTATATATATCTTTTTTTTTTTGGTTTTGCTGTTGTGCCTTGGTACATAAGAGCAGATGAGGCAGAGGATTTCTAGTTCGCTCGAGGAGTTTAGTACCGATCCTTGAAGAGGTAGGTGATAGTGGTAAGGACCGTGGAGTTCTTTCCAGTAGATGTCTTATAGAGTGACCACCTTAGGATTTTCTTGAGTTGTGGGTTTTCCAGATAGTTGGTATAAGTAGTCTTATGAACTTTTATGTGGTTTGGTTTTCAGTTTGGAATAATGAAGTATTTTTAGAAAAGCTTGTACGTTATGGAAGGTTTTATTTTATAAATAAAATCAATGTATGTGTATTGACAAGTAATACCTAGATTAATTTTTTGGATGTGTGCATCACACTTTTTCGAAGTATGCTACAATTAAATTTTTACTCCCAAGTTTTCTGACTTAAAGTAAATAAATTTCCGAAAGCAACCAGTAATTTCCTTTTTAATTTATTTTCGCACGTGTTCATGAGGTAATGCCCATGGGGGTGTTACATTATATATCAATCTCCCAACTTCCCTTACTAATCTTTCAAATAATATTTTTATAGTTGGATATTCCTCAATATTTAAGTTACATCCTCCTAATGAATCCTGTTGATTTTTCAAACATTAAAGTGTTAAATAATTTTTAACCTTTAAATATACTAAATGGATTTTAAATTTTTTTTTGTAAATCAAATGATTATATTAATATGAGTAAAAGCTAAACATGACCCAGAAGATGTGCCCACAAATAGCACAGATCAGTCCAAAATAAAGGTTGCAACAACCAACATGTGCAATAATGAAAGGATCTTCTGTTTTCATTTCTATTTTCAAAAATAATTATAAAACTGTGTTATCGACTGATTTTTTGGGATTAAAGTAGCCGTTGGTAAGTTAGCCATTAAAACTAGTCGAATCGGAAGCCATTCGAATGAGTTATGTTGGTAGCCGATTGAAAAATGATTAAGTGATTGAAAACGGTTAAAAGAGATGCGTTAAAGGATAATATCCTAGATAACTCGTTTGTATTTGAAACGATGGTAACAACCGAAGAGACAAGATGGGAGAACAAACATTTCTAGCCGTTGCAAGTGATAATCGTTTCCCTAAAGAAGTGGAGATCGGTTTTAAGCTATTTTAGCGCATTTTTAGGAAGCAAGAAGACGTTGAAGATTGCAAGAAACATGTTCAGTTGGTTATGGGCGGATTGCCATGATGATGTTCCTAGAATTTAGGATTTTGTTGGCCATGGTTAGCCATTGTAAACTAGTTAGTTTGTGTTGGCCACTCAGTGCATAATGCGTGAATTTAGGAGAACATGGCCAATAAGGACAACTCATTATAGTGTTCAAGATGTATTATATAAATACCATGTGTAAATATTGGAAAGACACATCAATACAATCAAACACATTTTATTCTCAATTCTATTGTTTCAGTTTTATTTTTTGCAATTTAGCTTAGTTCTTTCACTTTTCACACTAAACACTCTTTGGAGTAGTTTAGGAACCCGCAAGTTAGGAGACAAGATCCCTCTTCTAACATCATCGACTGATAAGTGAATCATTGCTATTTGAATTTAGTCGAGGTCACAGCTAATTTTAGTTGATAACAAATTTGGCATGCCTAGTGGGGCCAGTGAAGGTGAGCATATTAGGAAGTTTGCCTCTCCTGGTCAATACTTCAATTGGTGCATGCACTTGCGCTCTGGAAAGCAATTAAGTAACATGGATCAACAACCAAAACAAAAGAATGGGGGAAGAAGCAAACCGAAGTTCATCCTACTTTGGGAATGCCAATATCCTTTCAATCATCACCCTACACTCATATTCCGAGTAGCACGCTTGCTAGTCAGAAAGCTGGAACATTAGCAGTGGTAGTAGGGGTTGAGCAGAGTCGGCCGTTGGTAATGACTACTACCTTCATCAAAGACCAAATTGATTTGGGACTTAATGAACTTATGTACCAAATGTCAAAGCAACTGGATGAAATCATTCAACCCATTGTGCTAAATGAAATACAAATGGCAGACTTGAGGCCATTTTCTGCACAGAACTCGGGTACCTCGGTTAATCCAGGGCAACTGAATCTTCCTCATATGAATTCTCCACAAGGAGGACACTGGTTATGGGATGCCACAAGTTCAGGCAGGACCATTAAGTATGGTACAACCGAATATAGTGCAGCAGGTACCATCTCCTATTCTTTTGTATTCTAATATAAGAATGCCCACTGCTAATCCCATAGGTCTTCCTATGGGTCGTGATGACCTCCATTCTAATGCGAAACATGGACAGGTTTCAATGGCTATAAGACCACCAGTCGGATAGTTGGGAATGCCTTACCTGGGACCAAATGCTTCGGCTAGTGGTACCGGTATCAAGGCAGCCACACGTTCAAACCTTATGTCAAGCCACGGGCTATGGAGGAACATAGACTAAGCCGATTGGTAACTACGTAGGGGAGCAGCAATGGAATTTGGTTCCACGTTCCATGATTGGTTTGCCGTTTGGATAGACTATACCAGAACATCCCCCTTATGGTCATTTGGGTTTGATTCCTCAACGAGGGGTTTTGTGCAAGACACTAGGGGAGTATTCGGGTGAGCAGGTATAGAATTAACTTCAACCTCATGCCGGAAATTTCTCGACTGTCCAAGGGATACAATAAAGAGTTCCGGAAGGTTACACAAATGAGTAGCAATGGACTAATAATCCACCTCAATTTGGTAATGCAGTCAGGAATTCCTACACGCCAGGGGGCACCTATGCTTTTCGGGCTACTAGTCATTGGGGGGAACCTTCCCCAAGGAATGGGAGCCGATTGCAGGCCTCCCAGATCTCAGGTGATCGATCCCAATATGATTGTTGAGACCATCAAGAAGTATTTTGGCGTTCAACTGAAGCCGTTAGACAGACCTATCTACAAGAAGCCCTATCCTGAATGGGTAGACAAGATGATGTCCTTACCGAGGGACTTCAAAACTCCAGATTTCATGACCTTTTCGGGATATGGTGGCAAATTTACCATGGAGCATATTGGCATAGTGGTTGCAGTGTACAATTCCCAGAGACATAATATGCTTCTATTGCCATAAATAATATGCACCCTCAACTAAGGGAGAAATTGGTGACATAGTGGTTCCTAGACTTCAGTTAGTTAGCTTCTGCAGCAACTCAGGTGGAATAATTCATCATTGAAAAGGAACAGAGTAGATCCAACAAGAATAGAGGTACTCATTTAATATCCATTGTGGATGCTGAGGGCTCGGATGACATAATGGAACCTTCAGCCGATTCCACGACTGACATTATGGCAGCCGAGATCCTATGAGGAAAACACTATTCTTATCCTGCCTTGAGGGCTGCTAAAGGCAAAGAAATAGATACTCGAGAGCATAAGATGGAATATTCTTTTGACATATCAAAAGCTGATCAGATTTTCGATTGCTTGCTCAAAGACAAATAAATTTGTTTAGCTGAGGGTCACAAAATTCCATTGGCAGAAGAATTGAAGGGTAAGAAATATTGAAAATGGCATAATTCTTATATCCATGCCACAGTAAATTGAGTAGTTTTTAGAAACGCTATCCAGAAGGTAGTAAAGGATGGTAGATTCAAGCTATCCGATAAGACTGTGGCTGAAATGGGGGTGGATGTAGACCTATTTCCAAACATAGTCATTGGTAGGGTTTCCTGTTCTAGGGGATCTGGCTCACCATATCAGAAATGGAAACAGCCTATTTACCAGTAATGGAGGATGAAGAAAACAACAGAGAAATAAGGCGATACAAATTCTTCAGCCAAAGCAAAAGGAGGAAGCCAGAAGCCAAATGTATTCGAGAGGTTGGGGACTCATAGTGTGATAGACGTTAAGATAGAAACCCCTTAAAAGATATCAGGGAGTGCACAACCCCAAAGGTCTAGTGTTTTCAACAGGTTGAATCAGCGGAAGGGTAACCGTAGTGTTGAGGGCTTGAGTAGGCAGTTTGAGGGGCATACTATTCAACCCAGGAGGTATCAACAGTATGGGCCTGGGGGCAGAACAACTGATCAAGGGAAATTAGATAATAGAGGAAATTATGCTGCCAATGATTGATGAAAGTCCTATACCAGAGGGTAAACGACATGTAGCTGAAGTAAGTATGAAAGGAGGAATGACATCTCTAATTTCCATTGTCAGAAACGAGGAAGACATGAAACCTCAAAGGATGGTCAAACCCTCGGCTAAGGTGGTTGAAGGAAAATGGCAGGTGGATAAACAGGTCCGAACGAGTAAGCCTACCAATCCCGTCTCTCACCAGTTAACACGTACTCAGAAGAGGAGGCATCAAAGAAAGAAATATGTGCAAACAATGAAGATGACTTTGAAAATGTTAGTCGAGGCCAAGGACAAATATAAGAAAGAGATTCCATCCAGTGAGGTCAATGAGGCTTTAGAAAAGGCCTTTTGCCTCCCTCAAGTAGAGGAATCACCAATACGGGGGTTGGAAGAAGAGAAAACAAATAGAAACACCAGAAACTCAGCTATTAGATGAACAAGATGAGCAGGAGACCGTGTTAGAGTCTTTGAATGAGGTTAACTTGATGCAGAGCCCTGTATTGGACAAAAATGGTGGCTGTTTTTAAATAAGTGGAAATGAAGGAGATACGTTGGCCAAGGAAGAGGTTGACATGATGTCGTTCTTTGAAGAATCTTTACTAGAGACCCTTCTGGCTGAGGAAACTTCACCATCAGCCGAAGTGGATGTTGTGAGTATCTTGCCTAGTGAATTTTGGGCAGGCGAGGAACAGATGTATGTGCAGAAGAGGTAGATTGGGCCGTTTTATCCGATGAAGTTTTCCTAAGACCCGTTGGAATGACATTTGAAAAGCCTACAGATGAGATGTCCTAGCACTTGAAGCCTCTATATATCAAAGCACAGTTGAATGGTAAAGAGATCCATCGAGTGTTTATGTATAGAGGAGTAGTATTGAATGTAATGCCTGGTAGTACTCTGCGAAAGTTGGGAAAGACAAAAGAAGAATTGGTGTCGACTAATATGAAGATGATAAATTTCACTGGTGAAGCAATAGCTGCTTTAGGAGTTTTGGCGGCTGATGTTACGGCGGGACCAAAGTCCATCAGCTCTTCTTTCTTAGTGGTACATGCCAAAACCACTTATTCAATATTGTTGGACAGAGACCGGATCCATTTGAGTAAATGCGTACCGTCGATTCTACATCAACGATTGATTATGTGGAATGATGGTAAAGTAGAAACAATATTGGCAGATAAAAATCCATTCACAGAGGAACTTATCGTAATACATGAAGATTACGCAGAGGGAACTTGGGAATCATGTGACTTGACCTCATAAGGTTTTTAAGTAAAAATGTTGGCCAAATCACGGCCTTTGGATATTTTTAATGATCAGTAAACCTCAAGTTATTAAGAATCTTTTCCAACGACTGACTATGTTCACGGCTGAAAGTAAGATTATTGAAGCTGGATTAGTAGAAGGAGAAATGCAGAATGGGTTGAGGAAGAAACTAGGGGGCAAGTTCATGATAGCATAGATATACAACCTTCGGTGCATAAAAAATTGCCAACATTTGAAGAACAAGATCCAATGATAGCAGTGAACTTAGGTTCGGATGACGCGCCGAGGATGACAAATGTCAGTGGTTTGTTAGTCGAATCAGATAAAATCAGGTTGGTTGAGCTCATTAAACAATACAGGGATTGTTTTGCTTCGGATTACAGTGAGATGTCCGATTTGTCTAAGCAGTTGGTTGAGCATCGACTACCGATTAAGGAAGGGTTTAAGCCGTATAAACAACCTGCCAGGAGGTTCAATCCAGATTTGCTACCTAAAATCAAGGCAGAAATGGAAAGATTACTCAAGGTTGGGTTAATCCGGACAGTTAGGTATGCCGAATGGTTGTCCAACATTATTCCAGTATTAAAAAAGAATTGCAAGTTGAGGACCTGCACTGATTACAGGAATCTGAACTTGGCAACATCTAAAAACGGGTATGCTATGCCAATAGCCGATATGTTGGTTGATGCTTGATAATCTGATGTCTTATCATGTTTTATCTATTATTTTAGAGCGGATTTCATCAATTAAATTGAATTGAATGCTTGATTTAGTCCAAATTAGACTTTGTTTTCCTATTTTTGTTATTTTAGAGTCAATGTGTGCATTTAATTAATTTTAATTAGATTTTAGCTAACCTTCTAATATTTTTATTATTTTAATTTTTAGGAAGATATCAAAAATGAATAAGCTGGATTGCAATTAAAATTGAAGTTTGCAATTGAATTTGGAATAAACGAATTAAAGCTACAATGCCTCGGTCATACTTGAACTTCACGTACAAAGGCAATGTTGCCTTTTTGAATTGAACTTGGACTTGTAATGAGGGCCCACGCCAAATTAGTATCATCATGCTTCAAAATTTTGAAGGGGCAGCGTGAAGCAAATATGAGAGCCTATGCACAAGGAGACCTGCACTATACAAAGAAAGGAGGTAGTGAAACACAACAACACAGCACCGTTGGAGGTGCACAGTCAAAAAGTCAGTGTACCGGGGAGGACATGCAGCACCGCATAGCTACTGGAGCAGTACCGCGAAAGTTGGTGATGCAGAGGGAAATAGAGCCATCAAGCGAAGGACCGTCTCTTATGGATTGTTACATGTTTGTGATTTGTATAGTGATATTTATGACTATGCTTAGCTAAAGTTGTTCCTAGGGTAATGGGGGATCTTATGTTTTGATACCTTTGATGTTTTCCCAATTTTAATATGATTTAGAGTTTCATTTAATTGGTTGGTTTAATCCTTGCATTTGAATTTCTAAAAGGTTTGATCATCCTTTAATTAACTGACTGACGACCGTACCACAATTAGTTAATGTAACTCTTGTATGAACCGGATTTGGGGTTACGTGGACCACGCGCAATTCCCTGTTTTCAATCAGTTATTGAATTAACAAACTTGCCAGTTCTTTGTGCTTCTTTTAACTGTTTGCCTTGCATGACCATTGAGGGTAACTGATTAGCAGAAATAATATTAATATTGCATGACCATTGGGTATTAATAGTTTTAGAGCAAATGATTGGCAATCAATAAGGAATGCATATCATTGAGAAATTGGGTAATATCATAGGTAGTGACATAAGTGAAACCAGGCACCCTAGGCTTTCCATAATTGAACATTTGCTTGTGATTCTTGTTTTTCTTGGTTTCTACCATATTTTTGTTTTTAATTATTTGATTGTAAATTGAACTTTATTGTCTGGATAATATAAGGAACTAATTAATCTAGTAATTGTCTCCAAACCCTGTGGGTTCGATACTTGGAGTCCCAAATACTCCTATATTACTTTTGCGATAGGGGTGCACTTGCCCTTAAGTGTAGTTTTAGCACAACAAGTTTTTGGCACCGTTGCCAGGGTTTGTTTTTGACAATATTAGAGAGATTGATTCCTAGTTAATTTAGACATTTTTTTTTAATTTTGTATATATATTGATTTTTTTTATTTGAGTTTTGTTTGTGCAAGGTGGTTGCAACAGATAGACAAATATTAATATCCAACCTTGGATGGAGATACAAGATATTATTTTGGGCCTAATTTGGTCATGGGAGACTACTTTCTTTGGGGAGATAATTGCCCTCATGCACAGGCTTAATAACGAAGCATGAGGAGTTATGGGAATGGAATGAGAAAAATCCTTTGAAAGTTGCTATGGAGAAATATGCACAATAGCTATCCAACTCTGTTGCCAAAACAAGAGCCCCATATGATTGTTTGCAAGTTATGATGCATAATTTCAAAGAGTAAGTAGGTGAAATTTGCAAACAGTTAGCACAAGCACCATATGAAGCACAATTGGAGCAAAACATGGTTGTAAGGATGAACCTATATGAAGATGAAGTAGTGGTGGTGGAAGATGAGTCCATAAGAGAAGAGCATGAAATGGAGAGAAAAGAGGAAATATCTCCCATTATTCCTTTACAATGGATAAATGAGAAGAATCTTGTGGAAAACACTTCCTTCATTATTACTAGTGAGGAACCTCTAAATTCTGAGTCGGATAAGTATATTGGTCTACATGCATGTGTGGACACTACAGAGTTGGTCCCTTCTATTTGTCTACCATGTTACTTTGTAAAAATACCAACTTTGGAGTTCATGTCATTGAATAAGTGTTTGGAGTTTGCATCAATAGTGGCAAAGGCTATGAGGACATCTTGTAACACCTGTTTTTCGTATGCTTATTTATCAGTAAATACATGATTTAATGTGTTTATTTTTGATAAAATCCAAAGGATGATTTTATTTAAAATAGAATCATTTCCTTGTGTTGTTTTACCGTATAAAGTCATAGTAAAATTTTCGGTCAAAAATTCAGACGAAAATCGGTCTGAGTTCTCACTCCCAATACAAGTTTACTGAGCTAGAGACCAAATTTTAATTCATGAACGAGACAGTTAGTGTTTTTATAATGTTTTGTGTGGGTTTGGAGTTTTTCGAAAAATCTTGTTTGAGGCCAAATCTTAGGGATTTCCCGGGCGAAATCATCGGGAAATACGATCGAGGAAGTCATCTGATACGCAATGGAGAAGAGAATCAAGAGGATGAAGTTACATGGAGTGACTTGATGTGAAGTCTATGACACACCTAAGAAAAAGTGAATCTTGACTTTATTTCAAAATCTCACTTTTTCATCTTTCTCTCTCCAATCACATCACAACACCTTAACTCCTTATCCTCTCTACAAGCAACCCGCCTTCTTTCTTCTACTTTCTTCTCTTCTTTCTTCTTCTTTCCCCTCAAAACCGAAAACCGTGACCCCCTCCCTCATTCTCTATAAATACCCTTCATTTCCACCATTCATCACTTTCCTCCATTTTCTCACATTTTCACTTTACTACCTTTCTTCTTCTTCTTCTTTCTTACAAAGTTTACATTTTTATCAAGCTTTTTACTTTAAGTTCTTCATCAAAGTTCTTCATATTGTTGAGGGTAATGATCCTATGTTGTTTATTTTTCAAGTTATTGTCTTTATGTTCATAGTTTTGCTTTAAGTTTCCTTTAAGCTTTCAAACTTCTAAAATTTCTTTAAAATGGTAGAAAACTCCTTCTGAGTTGAAACCACTTTCTATATTCTTGTATTTACTCATACTATCACATACTAAAAGTTTGCGTAAAACAAAGTTTCCTAACCTCTTCTTTCTATGGAGGCCGAAACCATGTATATGGTTTAGATGGATCTTGTTTCAACTTTTACAAGTATAAGTTTGTAATTAAGATTTCATTTCCAAAATGATCATGGACCAAGGCTCCTTTATGTTAAAGGATGCTATGTCTAAGTGATTGGAAATTTTAAAGATTTGTTTTCCAAAATGATCATGGACCAAGGCTCCTTTATGTTAAAGGATGCTATGTCTAAGTGATTGGAAAGTTTAAAGATTCTTACTCTATTTTATGTAAAGACCAAAACCAATGAGTCTTAAGGCAATGGTGTTTAAGTTTTGTTTTCCAAAATGATCATGGATTAAGACTCCTTGATATAGGAGGATGCTAGGTCCAAGAGATTGGAAAGTTTGAAGATTTCTAACCCTTATTTCTTGAAAAGGCCGAAACCTTCAATAGTTATGGCAAAGATGTTGAGTTTTGTTTTCCAAAGTGATCATGGACTAAAAAGCCCCTTTATGTTAAAGGATGCTATGTCTAAGTGATTGGAAAGCTTAAAATATTTTCTTGCTTTATTTTCCTATGATGGCCGAATTTAACATTTGACCTAGGAGGTGTTATTTTATTTTGTTTTCCAAGATGATTATGGATTAAAGCTCCTTTATGTTAAAGGATGCTATGTCCAAAAGATTGGATGATTTAAAGATCTCTAACCTCACAAACTTGTTAAGGCCGAACCTAAGAGTTCATGGTCTAAGACATTTGATTTTTCCATTTTCCAAAATGATCATGGTTTCAAGCTCCTCACTATGTATGGATACTAACCTAAAGAGATTGGAAAGTTTAGAAATTCCTAGCCTATTTATCTATGCTTGGCCGAAACCCTAATTCAAGTACTTAGTGGGATTTTTAATTCAACTTTGTTAAAAGATCATTGTTTATGAACTCCTAACACTTAAGGATCATAAATCCATGAGTTGTATAATTTTCGGGAATCTCTAACCCTAAGAACTAGTCTTGGCCGAACCTATACCTTGTGGTTTAGTGTTCTTGTTTGATTTTAACTTGTGATTTTGTGTTCATAACCTGAGACTTTCATCGCGGAGGAAACAAGGACGTTCGTGGTTTACCTCTCCAAGCATCTAATCTCCTTACCTTCACGGAAGGTAAGAGGGGATTTCATAAAGATATTCATTAACTGTATGCATGTGTGTAGGTGTTTAACTGGATATTTATATGTTGATTGAGCTTACTTGGTTATCTAATGTACTTGAACTGTTATGCTATTACCTGATGTTGAACTGTACTTGCTCTAAATGTTATAATGCATATCTATGATGAACTGCTTTCAAATGTGATATTAGCATTGAACTGATAATATATACTACTGTTGATTGACAGTTCGCTAAGCCAGACTTGTGTCTGTGCTCAACTGTCATAAGGATTAAAAACGTTAATAATCTTTGAAGACGAAGGGATTGGTGTTCTTTTCCAAAAGCTCATTAACTTAAAGTACTTGTTTTAAATGTTGAAATGGTTTTGATGAACTATTGTTATACAAGAGAAAAATCATTTTCGAACTATGTCTCTTCAAGTGAAAACTTTCATGATTATTTGGCAATATCCTATTTGGGATTTTCAAAGGTAATAGTATTTCAAAGATGCTTTACAAAATATTTTCAAATGAAAGGTTTTCTCATAAATGTTTTACAAACTTTCCGATAGCCTGGATAGGTTATCGAGGATTCGATTTTGTGTTTGATTTTCACTGAACGAAAAATAAGTACTTAAGAAAGAGAATCTAGTACGCGAGACGTCGCCTCTAGTATTCAGTTATACGCACGTGATCTTGGATCAGTGTTAATTCGAGGCCATGAGTCCTATTCATGATGTTTCTGGACTGAGGGTCCAATTCTCAAAATTGAGGACAGTGCGTTCTGATTTCGTTGTGGTGGATTGTGTGTCCTAATCACGTTGTGGACTGTGTGTCCTAATCACGTTGTTGTGGACTGTGTGTCCTAACCACATTGTGATTAACATTGTTAAAGGTGAATGCTGTTTTCTACGACCGCAACCCTTGACTGCGGCATCGGTCTCGGGCGTTGTGATTGAGCATTCAGACTGTGTGTCCTATGATTTTAAGATTTCAAGTGATGGGGAAATGATGATTAAGTCGTTAGCTTTGAGCTGCAACAGCGAAAAAGAATGAACACAAAGAAAACCTTTTAAATAAAACTTTTTTTCATGTGTATTTCCCCAGGCAGACGTGCTTTCTCTCTCCAATCACATCACATCACATCACATCACCTTAACTCCTTATCCTCTTTACAAGCAACCCACCTTCTTTCTTCTTCTTTCCCCTCAAAACCGTAACCCCCTCCCTCATTCTCTATAAATACCCTTCATTTCCACCATTCATCACTTTCCTCCATTTTCTCACATTTTCACTTTACTACCTTTCTTCTTCTTCTTCTTCTTCTTTCTTATAAAGTTAAATTTTTATCAAGATTTTTACTTTAAGTTCTTCATCAAAGTTCTTCATATTGTTGAGGGTAATGATCCTATGTTGTTTATTTTTCAAGTTATTGTCTTTATGTTCATAGTTTTGCTTTAAGTTTCCTTTAAGCTTTCAAACTTCTAAAATCTCTTAAAAATGGTAGAAAACTCCTTTTGAGTTGAAACCACTTTCCATATTCTTGTATTTAATCATACTATCACATACTAAAAGATTGTGTAAAACAAAGTTTCCTAACCTCTTCTTTCTAAGGAGGCCAAAACCATGTATATGGTTTAGATGGATCTTGTTTCAACTTTTACAAGTATAAGTTTTTATTTAAGATTTCATTTCCAAAATGATCATGGACCAAGGCTCCTTTATGTTAAAGGATGCTATGTCTAAGTGATTAGAAAGTTTAAAGATTTGTTTTCCAAAATGATCGTGGACCAAGGCTCCTTGATGTTAAAGGATGCTATGTCTAAGTGATTGGAAAGTTTAAAGATTTTTACTCTATTTTATGTAAAGACAAAAACCAATGAGTTTTAAGGCAATGGTGTTTATGTTTTGTTTTCCAAAATGATCATGGATTAAGACTCCATGATATAGGAGGATGCTAGGTCCAAGAGATTGGAAAGTTTGAAGATTTCTAACACTTATTTCTTGAAAAGGCTGAAACCTTCAATAGTTATGGCAAAGATGTTGAGTTTTGTTTTCCAAAGTGATCATGGACTAAAAATCCCCTTTATGTTAAAGGATGCTATGTCTAAGTGATTGGAAAGTTTAAAATATTTTCTTGCTTTATTTCCTTATGGTGGCCGAATTTAACATTTGACCTAGGAGGTGTTATTTTATTTTGTTTTCCAAGATGATTATGGATTAAACCTCCTTTATGTTAAAGGATGCTATGTCCAAAAGATTGGATGATTTAAATTTCTCTAACCTCACAAACTTGTTAAGGCCGAACCTAAGAGTTCGTGGTCTAAGACATTTGATTTTTCCATTTTCCAAAATGATCATGGTTTCAAGCTCCTCACTATGTATGGATGCTAACCTAAAGAGATTGGAAAGTTTAGAAATTCCTAGCCTATTTATCTATGCTTGGCCAAAACCCTAAGTCAAGTACTTAGTGGGATTTTTAATTCAACTTTGTTAAAAGATCATTGTTTATGAACTCCTAACACTTAAGGATCATAAATCCATGAGTTGTATAATTTTCGAGAATCTCCAACCCTAAGAACTAGTCTTGGCCGAACCTATACCTTGTGGTTTAGTGTTCTTGTTTGATTTTAACTTGTGATTTTGTGTTCATAACCTTAGACTTTCATCGCAGAGGAAACAAGGATGTTCTTGTTTACCTCTCCAAGCATCTAATCTCCTTACCTTCATGGAAGGTAAGAGGGGATTTCCTAAAGATATTCAATAACTGTATGCATGTGTGTAGGTGTTTAACTGGATATTTATATGTTGATTGATCTTACTTGGTTATCTAATGTACTTGAACTGTTATGCTATTACTTGATGTTGAACTGTACTTGCTCTAAATGTTATAATGCATATCTGTGATGAACTGCTTTCAACTGTGATATTATCATTGAACTGATAATATATACTACTGTTGATTGAAAGTTTGCTCAGCCAAACTTGTGTCTGTGCTCAACTGTCATAAGGATTAAAAACCTTAATAAGCTTTGAAGACGAAGGGATTGGTGTTCTTTTCCAAAAGCTCATTAACTTAAAGTACTTGTTTTAAATGTTGAAATGGTTTTGATGAACTATTATTATACAAGAGAAATATCCTTTTCGAACTATGTGTCTTCAAGTGAACACTTTCAAGATTATTTGGCAATATCCTATTTGGGATTTTCAAATATAAAAGTATTTCAAATATGCTTTACAAAATATTTTCAAAGGAAAGGTTTTCTCCTAAATGTTTTAGAAACTTTCCGATAGCCTGGATAGGTTATCGAGGATTCGGTTTTGAATTTGATTTTCACTGAACGAAAAATAAGTACTTAAGAAAGAGAATCTAGTACGCGAGACGTCGCCTCTAGTATTCAGTTATAAGCATGTGATCTTGGATCAGTGTTAATTCGGGGCCATGAGTTCTATTCATGATGTTTCTGGACTGAGGGTCCAATTCTCGAAATTGAGGACAGTGCGTTCTGATTTTGTTTTGGTGGACTGTGTACCCTAATCACGTTGTTTGTGACTGTGTGTCCTAATCACGTTGTGAGGAACATTGTTAAAGGTGAATCACTACTACAGAAAAGGGTTTTAGTAGCGCACCTTCAATAGCGCTTCAATGAAAAACGCTACTTAAAAATAGGCGGAAGGTTTTTAATAGCGCTTCCTTAAGGGAGCGCTATCTATTCCTTATTCTAAGACAACACTTCTTTAAGGAAACGCTATTGAATGTTGATTGATAGGAATAGATAGCGTTTTCTTGAGAAAGCGCTGTTATAAATCAGGGAATTGATAGCGTTTCCTCAAGAAAATGCTATCATAGGTAAGTAAATAGATAGCGCTTTTCCAAGAAAGTGCTATCTATTCCCTTTTTACTAATTAAATTAATATTTCCCTTTTGCTCACTCTCTTTATCTCGCGCGGGGCTCACATTTTCGCTGGTTCTCAAACCCTGCTCGCGAGACTTGCCTCCCTTCGCCTTCCACTGCTCGTGAGACTTGCCTCCTCTAACTATTAGGGTTCCATACTTCTTCCTCGTTTCACCGGCCGCCGTCCCGCCAGCCGTCCTTCCATCTTCCCCACAGCGACTGTCTTCTTCCAGCAGCCACAACGACTTCGATCCGTCTTCCAGAGCACAACGGGCCGCCGTTTTCGGTCGATGCCGTCGCACAACCTTCTTCGCTCAGCCGCCCAACGCCGTTTCGGTCGCCACCGTTTATCTCACCGCCGTCGACGCGGAACCTATCTCCAATAATCAACCTTCTTTCTTTCATCTCTTCCCATCTCTGTTTCATTGTTTGTGACAATTTTTTTCTTTAATCTTCCTTTAATCATGTGAATGTGTCTTGAGTTTGTGTTATTATTTTATAACAAGGTGAAGAAATATGTAATTTTTGCGCACCGAACCCTAATCCCAGAGAACTCCAACATTGACGGTTGAAAGGAGCACCGTACTGAGCTCCAACATTTACGATTTGAGTATTGAAGGCTCAGTCGCGATCGTGTTCTGCATTTTGGGAAAAAATTGTTAAGGTAATCCCATCTATAACAGATACAGCAGTGTCACTCACTCTTGAATGGTCCTGCGTGCTGTAGTTTGAGTTTTGCACTGCCTCTGTTTGCTTGGATGTTAGAATAATCATGTTGAATCTCGATATTGCCATTGAGAATTTTTGTTTCCAAAATCCACATGGTGTTGAACCTTTGCTATTCATCTCATCCTGCCTAGTTTATGTCATGTTTTCATTGCTATTTCCCCATTGGATTGCTAGTATTTGTTAATTTGTTTAACAAATAATGAAGATAGTACCTATAAGATGTTCCCTGAGAGACTCAAATGACCTACAGTGTTTCCTGCAAATGCCACAGGTTGGTTCATGAACTGAATGGTGTGAGATCCTCATGTGCTCCACAAGGTGCTCCAGTTTGTTGAACTGTCTGTAGCATGTTGCACACTTATTCCTATATATGTATATATAGTGATAAAAAGCTATGTCACATATATATATCCATGCATTGTCAATTAAGATTCATATGCATGGTATGTGATATGTGTATGCATGTGTGCTTGTGCATGAGTATGAGAAAGAAAACCTGTGATTTTCTGAGCATTCAATTCTGCAATCCATAATTCTTTAATATTGATTTCAGTGTGATCTGTATAATTATGTTATGAATGACTGACTAAAAAACACTTTGTTTGCTTGAGGTCAAAGGTAGGAAAGGATGGTATTTATAGAGAAAGGGTCTGAGAGGTCAAAGTTGGACCAAGTTGCATAAATGTAACGATGCTAAAGGCATTATTCAGTGTATATTTCTGATTCCTCTTCTCTACTTTTTCTTTTATCAATCTTTGGTCATATTGCCTCATCTCCTCTACCTTGTAGTCTTGTTGTCCAGTTTGTAGCTAGCTAGCATTTGATTCTTGGGCCCATTCTTTCTGTGACTTTGGTTGTCACATGGGTTTTAACATGCATTTCATGGTTAAAACCAGTCAACCAATTATGTTCTTAAACTCTTGTCAATTAAATCATTTGTTGATGCTTTGGTTTTGCTCCGATGTGCTTTTTAAGTTGGGCATAAGGTTCTTTTATTACAAACGACTTTGTAATGTCACATTTGCATTTCATGGTTAAAACCAGCAAACTACTAATATTTCTTAAGAATAGGTTTTCTACGGTATTTGAACTCTGCTGTACATCCATAATTTTTTTTATTGATATACTCCTCTTTCATGACTTGAGTTTGTTTTGCAGGTTGATGAAATTTGGTTTTAATGATCATATTTCTTGTTCTGAAGTATTTTATGATGGGAGAATATAAAATTACTTTGTTAATAACTTGCACTCAGTAGACTTTTTCAACACTTTTTATAAATTTTCCGGCTATCCTAATAAACCATCAACAAAAAATAGTTCTGGTTCTAATGTTTTATGACTCTGAGTTTACGGTAATTTGTCTTAAATAAATGATTATTTTCATTAGTAATTTAAATTATAAATCATGTGGCAATTGATCATGTGTTTCAGGTCCTTTTAATAAGCTAGCTGCAAAGACTAAGGGAGGCTTACCGACTCTGCACCTCAATCCATACAGCTGGTCAAAGGTCTGATTTTTTTTATAAAACTGTTGAGTTTAGAATGAGATATTTTGTCTCTTGTGAAAGGGAAGGATGAAGTGAATATTGTTGAGAGGATAATTCTTTCTGGATGTGTTATGCTGAAGTTACATGTTATACTTGTGGTGAAAACTCAATTTTTACTAGTCGGAGATTTGAAATGACTTTACTGTTTTGACAGCAACATTGTAGGGAAGCAAACAGAATATTATGAGATGACAATGATTTAACCACTAAGACAATGGCAGACTAAGGGAATTTTATTACTAGGGATCACATTTATGAGAAGTTGAGCTTTTGCTCTCTAATGCCTGGTGACATTGTGACAATATGCTCTCTTGTTTGCATACTACCTTATTTACAGATTTTGAATGCCATTGTTCTATATAGCAGGTCACTACAGTTCAATTGAACTTAATTCTATATGCTTTGTTGTCAATAAGGTCAGAATATGTTTCCCTGATATTTATTAGTGATCCTCTTTTGCATGTACCTGTCCACACACACAAAAACCATAGTTCTGTATTTGTTTGTTCTTATCTGATTATAATTTTTGGATTTCATACACATGGCTTCAAAACATTATTTATTTAGGCATTTGTTGTATTGCTTGAATATAAAACTAATACTGTAATCAGTTGTTTGAGATACTAACTTGACCTTCATTGGACCAGCTGTAGATTCTAAAATGGAGATGGTTGGGGAGAACACATTGTTGGATCAAAAATCCCATCATAGATGCCGGCGCAGGAAGCATGATTGTAGAATGGTTGATGCATTGAGGTGACGGATCTCGCAAGTCTGTGACTATGAATGAACAAGACAAAGTTCTGTGTTTTGTTCAACAATGGACTGGCTTCCTTCGTGCATGAATCCCTTCGTTCAACAATGGTTGATGCATATAGGGAGTTTGCTGATCCCGTTGTCGCAGAAGCAACACTTGAATTTCTCATTTCCAACAAGAAGAAGCTTCTAACTTCCTTCCCTAACATATTGCCTCAGGTATAGCCTATGCTCTACTACACTTTCCATTTTTAAAAATGTAGCATGCACATGTAGTTAAATTTTAAAAGTTTAGTATGAGAAAGCATTTGCTTGATTTAATGAGTTTATTTGTTTAGAAGGGTATTTTTAAGCAATAAAGTCATGGGATTGGGAAGGCCAGTGGAGGGAAGCCCTCCCTTTCATGTCACTCCCAATTGGCTCCGGTCGCGCTATCACAGAAGAGTAAGAGTTTATTTATCTTCTTGTGTTTTATTCCTTGAGCCTATATTTAGTTAGCAGTAGGCTTTAGCTTCTCCAGATTGAGTCCTAAACTGTTTCCTATATATAATATAATATAGTGTTTGTATGGTTCTGAAATAATTTCACATATGGTCATTTCATGGATGACACCAACATTACCAGTACCATAACAAGAGTTGTTGTGTTGTAAAGTGTAAGCAAGTAGTTAGAGCCCTCCATATCAATTTAATGACAGCAATATTATGTAGCCAATGTATTATCTTGTATTGAACTGAGGAAAGCTTTGATTTGTCTAGAAAAAGTGTGATGTGAGTGTTGTTCTTGTTGAACTAGAGTTTAACATGATTCTTGTTGTCCTATGCAGCTCAACAGAGAAGGCGTTTTGCTTTTACGTGGCTTGGATTCAAGGCTGTCAAATGATCTTCCTTCCGATCTCCAGAAACTTCGATGCAAGGTAATTGCCAAGTCTCTTTTGTTATTTGAAATATGGAAAAACAAAGCAATAAAAGAAGAAAACAACACTCACCCCTCGAAACTTTATTTATATAATAACAATTGATAGCAGATTGTGACTGTTCTCACATTATCTTTCAGGTTGCTTTCAATGCATTGAGGTTTGCAAAGCCAGTTCAGGAACTTGGGAACAAGATTGCAGAGAGAATGAAAAGCAAGGGACCCTACCTTGCACTTCATCTACGAATGGAAAAGGATGTTTGGGTGAGGACTGGTTGTCTACCTGGTCTTAGTCCTGAGTATGATGAGATTGTAAACAATGAGCGGAGACAAAGACCAGAGCTTCTTAGCATTATTCTTGGATGGACTTGGCCATTGTATTGTAGAGCTGCAGAATATAGAAAAAAGAGAGCTCTTGCCTTTTTTTTTTGGTGGGGTTCATTCAATTTGTTACTGTGAATTGTGTTAAAGTATATTATGGTTTTATATGTATGATTTTGATATTTGGTTTGGTTTATATATATATATATATATATATATATATATATATATATATATGCTTACCAATATTGTATGTAAGCTTTGTACATTATATATGTGTATGTGTGTGATGTACCTAAATGCAGTGTTACTGTGAATTGATGAGGGATGATTGTGCAGGTGGGAAATGTAGAAAAACAGTGAATAATGAAAAAGGGGGGGGGGGGGGGGGGATAGGTAGCGCTTTCTTTAAAAAACGCTGTCTAAAGTATGTAATTGATTGTCTAATTACCAACTTTAGACAACGCTTTATCAAGGAAGCGCTACCTATTCCTACTTTCAGTAGCGCTTTCTTGAAAAAATGCTGCCTAAAGTGACAAATAGATAGCGCTTCCTTGAGAAAGCGCTGTCTAAAATATGTAATAGATTGTCTTGTTACCAACTTTAGACAGCGCTTTCTCAAGGAAGCACTACCTATTCCTACTTTTAGTAGCACTTTCTTGAAAAAACGTTGCCTAAAGAAACAAATAGATAGCGCTTCCTTGAGAAAGCGCTATCTAAAGTATGTAATAGATTGTCTAATTACCAACTTTAGATAGCGCTTTCTCAAGGAAGCGCTACCTATTCCTACTTTCAGTAGCGCTTTTTTAAGCGCTATTGAATCTCTCCCACCTTCAGTAGCGGGTGAATAGATAGCGCTTTGAAGTGCTACTAAAGGTAAAAAAAAAAAAGTGCTATTGAAGCCCTTTTCTGTAGTAGTGAATGTTGTTTTCTACGACCCCAACCCTTGACTGCGGCATCGGTCTCAGGCGTTGTGATTGAGCATTCGGATTGTGTCTCCTATGCTTTTAAGCTTTCAAGTGATGGGGAAATGATGATTAAGTCGTTAGCTTTGAGCTGCGACAGCGAAAAAGAATGAACACAAAGAAAACCATTTAAATAAAACATTTTCTCATGTGCATTTCCCCAGGCATACGTGCTTTCTTATATATCAGATACAAGGTGGTATCTGGGAGTCTGTCCATGTAAATCGAGTTCAGAGGCACATGTGACGTTGCTCGTCCTGAGACCTTAAATGCATGAGGGTATGGAGGCAACTGCCCGGTGGGCTAGAGATTGACCAACTCTGATTCTTCTTCAGTGGATAACGGTGTTGATATCTCATGAGATTAAGTTAGAGCCTGATATTGAAGTGCCATGTATATTTTCAAAGGTTGACTGTGCGGGTTTGAGACTGACCGCGCTGTCGCCACGCGCCAAAAAGAACGAGCGATTATAAAATAATGCAGTATAGTGCGACAACTCGGATCGTCTCTCAAGGACTCTTTAGTTGTTGTTATTATTAACAGAAAATTAGTAAAAGTTAGAAATGGGGGTTTTGAGATTAAAATAAAATAAAGGAAACAAAATAAAAATAGAGTAAGAAAAGAGATTAACAAATAAACAAAAGCGATTAACCTACTGTTCTCAGTTTCCCACTATCATTGGTTCATGCAAATCCTAAGCAGATACTAATCCCCTCCCGGTTGTAGCAACAATTAACAAACGAAATCGCTACTACGGATATATGTTCCTATTCCCGAATTAAACAAACGGGGTTAAGCCCTTCGTGAACTAAACGAACACGAAACGAACACACGCGAATTAAACAAACGCGATTAAGTATAAGAACATAGCATCACCGAAATGAATCAATACAATACTATACATTCCTGAATTAAACAAACAGAGACGTATAGCATCATATTGAACAGAGAGAAGTAAGTGAAAACAGGAAATACAAGAACCTCAAGTGTTAACAGAAACCAATTACAGTAGATTAATCTAGGAGACTAGTTCTCCATTACAAAAGAAAGACAACAAACTAAAAGGAAAACAATAGCTAACAAGTTCAGAAACTAGCCAAAACTGGCTAATTCTGACTAGCCTCTTCCAGTTCTGCCTAAGACTACTTATATACATGTTTCTGGAATCCAGGTCCTCGCGAGGCGAAGCACTGCTCGCGAGGCGAATTATGCGAAAGGTCTGCAACTCTTGGTCTTCTCGCGAGGCGAGCATAAATTCGCGAGGCGAACTCTTCAAATTCCTAAACTGCAACGCCCGTGACCTTCCACACGGGCAAGCCATGATCGTCTCTGACTTTTCATGGTTGGATGACTCGCGAGGCGAGCCATTTCTTCGCGGGGCGAACCAGAGACTTTGCATTTTCTTGGAACAGTCGGGTCGCGAGGAGGCGGCAGCGACCTTCTCGTGGGCGAGAAACTCTAGAATTATTCCTTTTTATTTACCTGAAAATAGAAAATAAAAGTAAATACTTTATTCACTCTAAATCAACTAAATTAACTTAAAAACAATTTGCAGACTCAAAATACTACTTAAGGACAATCAAGTCTAATTTGGGTAAAAATGATATAAAATTAGCACAAAGCCAAGGTCTTTACTAGTTATAAAACCAGTCAAACAGAGGCTCATCAGAGACCCTTTGATATAACATTGTTATGCTATGTATATGCATGATTTAACTGCTTATATGATTCTGTGATGTATGTATCATGTATATGGTTGTTGTGGGATATATCTTATGATAGTATCTCACTCTTGCACAACTGTATGTTCTGTTCTTTTCTTCTTGTATCGGGAATACGCGTGCTCTTAGATGGATCCGGACGTTCCCTTGGCACTGACGAGCTCGAGGAGCGAGGTATTTGATCAGGCTGGGTCGGTGAGGAATTGGACTATACACGAGGGGGCGACGACCGCGACATATCGGTGACGTTATTGATCCAAAAACTGATATCTCGTCTGAGGGTAGCGTCTGTGGTCACTCTGCATGCAGGAGGCATGGGTAGATCGTTTGTTGGCTTTTGGAGTTGTCCCAATAGTCCCTAGCCTTTTAGAGCCATCTTTTGAGTCTTGTACCCAATTCCCTATTCCCAGTTTGATGTTATCTTTTTACCTATTTCGTCAGTAGCTGTTTCAATGTATGTCGGTCAGTTCGACAAGGCGTGTCTTGTAATCAAACCTAAGATCCCAAGTTG
This sequence comes from Sophora flavescens, assembly GCA_030762895.1. Classification (NCBI taxonomy): domain Eukaryota; kingdom Viridiplantae; phylum Streptophyta; class Magnoliopsida; order Fabales; family Fabaceae; genus Sophora; species Sophora flavescens. The sequence goes on from CM061064.1 coordinate 146,417,780, forward strand.
GATAGTTATCATTATATGTGTGATGTTGAGTTTCATGTTCTGAATGTTCATCACCTTTTCTTAACTACTTTTAACTGCTTTTAAAAAAAATGAGTACCCTTTTTCAGTAACCCTATATAAAAGGTTATTTTTCCGAAGGTGACCAGCGTTTTAAATAAGTTTCTTTTCCGCAACGGGTAACCATGTGATGCCGGGTTTCAGGGTATCGCAATCTCCACTCCACAAGCCATGGGACCCGGAAGGAAGATGTTACATCTTGAGCATCTCTTGGCCGTTATACCAAAGGCAATGGGATCCGGGTGGAAGCATCTTCATGAGTTTTTCTAAACCCTTCTCTTTATTTGTTTCTTGCTTTGAATAATTGGTTGCATTAAACCTTGGTGTGATTTTTTTTAATTGTGTCATTGAGTTGATGTTGATGTTAGTGGATTAATCGTGTTAAATCCCATTTGAAAAATGCCAAGCCACTTGATCCATCATGCACGTTTATTCCTATTTGATGAACTTGAAGCTATGTGAGATTGAATTTAGAGAAAGAAGTGTCATAGCTTCAATGCATGATTCATGATAAGTTTGGGGTGTGGGAGTTCTTGGCATGATTAATTTTTATTGGGTCTCTAATATATATCCTGGTGAGTTTTTTTGGGCTTTCAACATGAATTATTCTTTGTGAGAGTCACTGTTGAGTTACATGCTCTTATGTTTGCTTGAATCTTATCTATTTTTCATGATTGCACGTTGCATGAGCATGATAAAGACATTTTGTTGGATATAACTGGTTTTGTCCAAAAAGCTTACCTAATGAAAATTTTCCATTGTTAGCCCCTTTGAGATTTTAAGCCTATTCTTTGTTTTCCCACTTTAATTCCAAAACTGAAAAACCATGTTTACCAACACGAAAGGATTAAGTGAGCATTGCTGCATTATTGTTTTGCTTAGGGACAAGCAAAGTGCCAAGTTTGGGGTGACACATTTGGGAATACAATTTTGTGAAGGTAGGAAAGAAAAAAAAATGAGAGAAATTCAAAAAAAAAAGAATGATAAAGAATTTCTCTCTCAAAAAAATAAAAAATTGAGAATGATAATGATTTTTCGCTCTCTAAAAAAATAAAATCAAAAAAAAGGAGAGAGAAATTCAAAAGTATAGGGCGTGTGAAAAGGGATGATTGTGGTGTTGGAATTGATAAGGAAAAGTGTGGAAAAAAATCACGAATGTTCTTTTAATCCCTAGGGCATTTAGCTCTCTTTCTTCTTTCTTACCTACCTTTCACCTTGGCCTCATTACAACCATGACAAGTCCTTTTTACTCTTGCATGCATCTGATTGTGTGATTTTGTGATTGAGATGAAGATCAAACTCATGGAGGTGTGCTTAATAAGTGAAATTTGAGAGAAACACAAACCTAAATACTTGAGTGATTGAGTGACTTATTTGCCTTTATAAGGTTATGAGACCCAATAATTGTCATGAATGTTAGATTCAATGACTTAAAGATTTTGATATATGACAAATACAGCTTAATGTGTATGCAAGTGTTTACTGTCAAATTGTAAAGACAGGTATCAAGCAATATTCAACAAGTTCAGTGAGCAATCAGAGGAGAATATTCAAGGAAGAACTTGGAGGAATCAAAGAGCAAGGACGAAGATCAAGGAATCATCAAGACAAGAGCTTAAACGAAGAAATTAGTGTTAAGTCTTAGAGGATTTGTAAGAGATTAAATCTCTTATTCACAAATAGCTCAATTAAGAAAGATGCATGAAGAAAATCATTTTTCATAACCTGCATTAAAAGGAATAAGTTTTTGTTAATGAAAATGATTTTTGGAAAGAATAATATAAGCGCTCGTCCAACACTGGAATAATATAAGTGCTCGTCCAACACTGGGAATAATAGAAGGACTCCTCCAACAGTGGTAAAAGCTGGAGTCCAAGAAAGTGGCAGAAGCTCACGTCGACTAAAATGATAGAAGCTCACGTCTACTAAAGTGACAGAAGCACGCGTCTACTAAAATGACACAAGCGCACGTCTACTAAAGTGACAGAAGTGCTCGTCCACTAAAGTGATACAAGCACTCGTCTACTAAAGTAATACAAGCGCTCGTCTACTAGTTGGAGCACGTCCAATTACTTTGTGTTAGTACTCTCATCTGCTGACGTGGCAAATGGACGCGGCTATTTTTTTAAGATGGACGCGGCTATTTTTCAAAATGGACTCGTTATGTTATGGACGTGAATTCTATAACAACTATCAGAATCTTATCTCAAGAACGAGAATCAAGAAAACAGATTCTGTTAAATCAGATCCAAATCTGTTTTAATTGATCCCAATGACTATATCTTGTTTTCTATATAAAGAGGGATCAAAGGAACAATTTAAGAAGAATCATAACGAATAATAAAAGAATTATAACGATACACATATCATTCATCATCTTCATTGAGCTTACTGTGAAAAGAGTGTTTTAATACTCAAAAGTGCTTCAATTTGTTTTATCTGACTATTGAGAGTTAGGAATCAACTTTTTTTTTTACTTTTTGATTGTAAAGAGAGAGGGAGTCGCTCTGAGTGATTAGGGTGAGGTATCCCTAAAGAAGAACATTGAGGCTCTTCACAAGAGTGCGGTATCTCGAGGTGAAGGAGTGCTCTGTGGTGTAAATGTTTCTCAAGCTACCTGACAAAGATTGTGTGTTAGTGTGTGAAATCCCACAGGTGGAGTGGGGACTGGATGTAGGTCACAGTGATGGTGACTGAACCAAGATAAATATGGTTGTGTAGTATCTCTAAACTCAGACTCTTTAATTTCTGTTTATGATCAAGAACCTGTGATTTTGATGTTTAAAGTTCAAATATAATTTATGTTCTTGATCTGTATAAACTGTATTTTGTTCTTACTGAGTTATTGAACCTGAACCTATTCGTTATTAATCTTTCTTATCCGCATCACCTTCTATTCAAGATTTTGTAAAAACCCTTCATCGATTTTTTAAAAGATTCTGAGAACACAAATCAGCAACTCTGATTTATAAAGCTTTGTGAAAAAGTTTTAAAAGGGAAATATTTTCTTTGAAAACTAAATTCACCCCCCCCCCCCCCCCCCTTTTGAGTCGTTGAAGCCAAAACAACACTTAAGGATGCATACTTAGATTCAATTTTTTTTGGCTAAGGTGTGGCAAGAGTGGGGGCTTACATGATTTTTGGTCCATTAATTTTGATGTCAACTCTTGTTTTTTGTGTAAGTAGTGTCTTTTGATTTTGTTGTTTGCTTGGGGACAAGCAAAGTTTAAGTTTGGGGTGTTTGATAATCTGATGTCTTATCATGTTTTATCTACTTTTTTAGAGCGGATTTCATCAATTAAATTGAATTGAAAGCTTGATTTAGTTCAAATTAGACTTTGTTTTCCTATTTTTGTTATTTTAGAGTCAATGTGTGCATTTAATTAATTTTAATTATATTTTAGCTAACTTTCTAATATTTTTATTATTTTAATTTTTAGGAAGATATCAAGAATGAAGAAGGTGGATTGCAATTAAAATTGAAGTTTGCAATTGAATTTGGAATAAAAAAACTAAAGCTACACTGCCTTGGTCCAATTTCAATTCATACTTGAACTTCACGTACAAAGGCAATGTTGCCTTTTTGAATTGAACTTAGACTTGTAATGAGGGCCCATGCCAAATTAGTATCATCATGATTCAAAATTTTGAAGGGGCAACGTGAAGCAAATATGAGAGCCCGTGCACAAGGAGACCTGCACTATATAAAGAAGGGAGGTAGCGACACACTCTTAAAGGAAAGAATCATGTCAAATAATTTGTTAATTATTGTAATTGATAGAGTACAATTAATTTCCTTTTTAGTATACGTGAGTATAGGCATAATGTTAGGCATAATGTTAGGATCCTATTCTGTAACATTTCTATAAATGTATGATTTGTGATAATGAACAAAATAATTCAGCCATATCTGGTTTCTTTATGGTACTAGAGCAACGATCTGGGAAACACAACAAACACAAACCTTAGCCTAGGTAGCCATGACAGATGATAACGAAAAAACCCTATCATCATCAACCAAACGGGACATGGCTCCCATTCCAAAATAGGAACAACCCCATCACCCTCTTTACCTCCATCATTCAGACCAACCAGGTGCAGTCCTTGTACCACAACCTTTGGTGGAAGACAACTACAACACATGGGTTCAGTCCATGAGCATGGCCTTGATGGTCAAAAACAAAATCGGTCTCGTTAATGGATCTATCTTGAAGCCAACGGAGAATAACTTTGATAAACTTTTGCAATGGACTCGTTGCAATAATTTAGCCAATCAAGTTGGTAAAAATTCAAATCATGATGAATTCTCAGGTAAAGCCTTTCCATTCACTCAAAATGGAAAGAAAATTATTTGGATCCTCGATAGTGGTTTTACTGACCACATTGTTTGTAGCCCTCATCTCCTCATTGCTTCAAAAACTGTTGAAGATCATACTGTTGAGTTACCAAATGGCTCATTGGCACAAGTCACACATGTTGGCAAGATTATTTTCTCTACCAACTTTATCCTTGACAGTGTTTTGTATGTACCACTTTTGCAGTTAAATTTAATTTCCATTAGCAAGGTAGCCTTGGATTCATTTAATATTACAATTTTTCTCAGACAATTTTGTGTTATACAGGACTTACGATCGGGGAAGATGATTGGGACGAGAATTGAGCGTGGGGGGAACTTTAATATCTCAATCAAGCAGAGAAATGATCCTGTAATTCTGTTCAAGCCATAGCCCCTGCTCTTTGGCATCAATGCCTTGGACATCCTTCTCACAAAATATCCATGTCATTTCCTTTTTCCAATAACAAATCTTGTGAACCAAACAAATGTTTAATTTGCCCATTGGCCAAACAAACTCGATTACCATTTCCAGTTAGTTTTGTTGCTAGTTAATCTTGTTTTGATTTAATACATGTTGACATTTGGGGTGGCTATCATGTTCCTTCACTTTCAGGAGCAAAATATTTTCACACTATTGTTGATGGTTACACAAGAAGCATTTGGGTTTATTTGATGAAACAAAAATCAGAAACACGTAACTTCTTGGTCAAGTTCATTAACATGGTTGAAAACCAATTCAATGCCAATGTCAAAATTGTTCGTAGTGATAATGGTCCATAATTCAAAATAGACAATTTTTATGCCATGAAAGAAATCATCCATCAATCTAGTTGCGTCAACACACCTCAACAAAATGATGTTGCTGAGCGCAAACATAGACATTTGCTAGATGTTGATCGTGCTTTGCTTTTCCAAAGTGGTCTTCCAAAACAGTTTTGGGGGGATGCTATCCTCACTTCAACATACCTCATCAATCGCACACCTACACCACTCCTTCAAGGTAAAACACCATATGAAAAATTACTCAATAAACCCCCGAATTATTCACAACTAAGAGTCTTCTGTTGTTTGTCTTTTGCATCTACACACCCCACTAAGACAACTTTATTTGACCCTCGTTCCACTCGTTGTTTTTTCCTTGGCTACCCTTATGCCCAAAAAGAATATCGTGTATTTGACCTTCAACTTCAAAAGGTCTTTGTTTCACGTGATGTTCTTTTTTATGAGGACGTATTTCCATTCAAAACACCAAAAACTTCCGCTGCCACACCATCAATGCCTCACCCTATTTCACCTTATCATTTTCTTCCCAAGAATACCACAAACACTATAGACCCAAACACTCCTCATAGCACCGATAACCCTCAAATCCCACAACCTTCCAATTTTGAACCTTTAAATCCATCCTATTTAGACCAAGACCCTCCATCACCTTCCATAAATATGCCATCCCTTGAAATAATGCCCCAACCTTCCATTGAAAACTCCTACCCGAGAACACCACTCACAATCAAACGGAAATCACACCGCCACCGCCACCAAGACACTCCACTAGATCTACTAAAATACCAACATTTTTACAGGACTTTCATGTTGAGGCAACCCTCCCGTCTTGGACCGTTCCTTCATCTTCAACGAACGTGGTCACCTCCCAAGGTACTTCTCATCCTCTTTCCCAATTTTTATCTTATGATTGGCTTTCCCAAAGTCATAAAGCATTTACCACTCAACTGACCCTTCACAAAGAACCCAAGAATTTTCAACAGGATAATCAAGATCCAAGGTGGCGTCATGCCATGCATCATGAAATCCAAGCCCTCCAAGCCAACAATACATGGAGTCTTGTCCCGCTGCCATCTCACAAAAATCCTATCAGTTGCAAATGGGTTTACAAAATCAAACTCAACCCCGACGGAACTGTTGAGCATTACAAAGCTCGCTTGGTAGCAAAAAGCTATAGTCAAATTGAAGTTATTGATTACCGAGAGACTTTTGCTCCCGTTGCTAAACTCACAATAGTCTGAGTACTCCTTAGTGTTGCAGGCATACGAGGATGGAACTTGCACCAACTTGACGTTAATAACGCCTTCTTACATGGAGATCTCTATGAAGAAGTCTACATGTCCATCCCGACCGGTTTCGAATGAAGGGGGAGAACCGTGTCTGCAAGCTACACAAGTCAATTTATAGTTTAAAACAGGAATCGTGACAAATGGTTCTTAAAACTGTCTAGTGCCCTTAAGAAGGCCGGATTTCAGCAATCATGGTCAGACTACTCGTTGTTTGTTCGAAACCATGCAGGTAGTTATATTGCATTATTAATCTATGTTGATGATGTGATATTAGCGAGTAACAACCTGCAGCACATTACAATTAGCACCAAACATTTCCTCTCAAATCATTTTATGTTGAAAGACATGGGGCCACTTAAATATTTCTTGGGGATAGAAGTTGCACGATCAAGACAAGGAATCACATTGTGTCAAAGAAAATATGCTCTAGAAATTCTAGAAGATGCAGGATTCTTAGGTGCCAAGCCCTCACGGTTTCCTGTTGAACAAAACCTTAAACTCACACAAATGAGTGGGAAGTTGCTAGTTAATCCAAGTCCATACAGGCATCTTGTGGGTCGACTAATTTACCTCACCATCACAAGGCCAGATCTTGTTTATGATGTCCATGTATTGAGTCAATTCATGGACAAGCCTAGGCAACCTCATGTTGAAGTTGCTCACAAGGTTCTAAGGTATATCAAACAAGCACCGGGTCAGGGAATTTTGTTACCATCTACAGGTTCACTAGAACTACGTGCCTTTTGTGATGCCGATTGGGCTCGGTGCAAGGATATAAGAACACTACAAGAAATTAAGCTATTTCCCAGGGATTTTTACCCAAGGAAATAAATCCCTGGGAAATTATAATATTTCCCACGGTTGAAGCCTTGGGAAAACTCTTGATAGTTTTCCCGGTGTCTGAGCCCTGGGAAAATAAGCGCCAAACATTCCCGCTTGTTTTCCCACGGGTTAGGCCGCAGCTAGCAGATTTTGTTGTTTCCCACGGGTAGAACCCTGGGAAAAGGATTTATTTTCCTACGGAATAAGCCGTGTGAAGATTACACGGCATTTCCCACGGCCTTTGCCGTCGTAAAGAGAAGCGGAAATTCCCACGGCTTAAGCCATGGGAAAGTGGTTACACGGCATTTCCCATGGCCTTTGCCGTCGTAAAGAGGAGCGGCAATTCTGGTGTTAACCCACACAGTTCCGCATGCACTCTGGTCCTTCCTTCAATTCGCGCCCTAGGTAAACGCCGCCCCCACCCACCTTCGTGCCTCCCAGCCCACTTCCGGTCCCGCCGTGCCGCCTTCCTCCGTTCACGGCTTAAGCCGTGGGAAAGTGGTGTTAACCCACTCTCAAAGTCTCCTTCCGCATTCACTCCTTCCTTCGCGCCCTTGCTAAACGCTGCCCCCACCCACCTTCGCGTCTCCCAGTCCCTTTCCGGTCCGGCCGTGCCGCCTTCCTCCGGTCACGACTCAGTCCTTTGGTCGCGCCTCCGTCCTTTGTTCGGTAAGCTAGTCCCTTATGCTAGTTTTCATCACTGTCTTAACAGTATCCTTCCATTATGCTCTGTGGTTTTCTAGCTTACAAGGCTCATATCGAGAATAGAGGGAAAGTGAGTGAAGTTGGGAAGGGAAAGAATGCTGAGGTTGATTATGCCAAATTAATTTAAGGTTAATTAATTCTATTTGATTAGCACCTATAATATCAAGGTGCTTTGTTGACATTGGTATGCTTCAAAAGAGTGATAAATTGGAAGATGGAAAATTTAGACTTGATGTGGAATAATCACTTTGTTCTGTTGTTCTTGCTTATTTGTTGTTTAAATGAGATGCCTGTTTCTGTTTTGTGTTTTATAGTTTCTTTGTTATCCTTGTGAGGAGAACTTTTATTAAAAAAGAGATTGCACAGAAAACACATCCACTGAGAAATCCTTGATCAATGGATAGCAACATAGAAACAGATGTAGATTGAAGGAGTAAAACATGAACTTGTCATTTCTAACTTGTTTTTCTATGGTGCTCACTGAGATTGGAGTATAAGCATGTAAATAATAACCTCCAAGTTTAAATCTGTCCTAGTAGCATGTGCTCTGAAATAACCAAACTCAGAAATCCTTTTCAGGCTCCAGCTCTTCACCTGTCCATGCATAACAACAGACAATTTGATTGCTTAGGGAAAAACCATAAGCATGGTCATGAAGATATGGATGTATACATATGAATGAACCTATCTATGTTATGTAATTATCTAGAAAGAAGAGAAAATATGGGGAGAGTGGAGGATTGGTTAGAAGAGAGTATAATGAAGAGATAATTAATTATTACACCAATGTTTGGGAAATCATCTAAGGTGAAGCCAGCCATGCCAATGACAGCATGCACGGGGGCACTGTAATTTCTGTTATCATATGTGTCAACTCCTTTTCCATCTTTTGTAGGCATGGCTTTACATTCACTTTGATAAATGGAACAAGTCCTCTCATAATTATGCACGTGGCCGAAAAGAACCAAATCAACCTGCTTCATGATCACCATATAGAGTCAACTGCTATTACAAGGAACATAAACTAAGGTATAAATGTATAATAAGCTTGATGTGCTAACCTTATTCTCTAATAGCAATGGCTCCACAGCTTTATTAAACAAGTTGTCAGTGGAAAATAATCCTGGAGAAGAGGTGTACATCGGTCTATGTCTGCATGTAAGAATGTTATGCTTAATAGATTGATCCAAAGATGCTGTGAACTAGCAAAAGCCTATAGTTTAAAAATGTGCACAACTCACTTACCCCATGAAGATTAGCCAAGGAGTTTTTTGTCGATTAACCGATGCCACGTCCTTTCGCATCCATGCATACTACAATAGAAAAGTTACATATGGTATGTAATTATTCAATTAAAATAGAAATATGATAAACAAAATAATGGCTCCCCTCATTTTACCTGATCAGAATTTTCTGACCAGTCAGGGTCAGTTGATAGTCCGGTGAAATGAACCCTTCTTTGTTCAAGAGAGGACCAAGGTTTATCCTGTGCTGCAGTTGGCATTGGAAAGTTTGTTTCGTAAGGTACTCCTCAGTCCCCACCAGAGTCTGGAGTAAGATATACTGAACCGAATCTATATAATCCCCGAGTATAAATAAACAAGAAGTCTAGTATGACATGTCATTGATTTTTCCTACTTTCCATTAAATCAACAATAGTCTGTTATTGAATCATGAGTATATAAATTAATAGTGTGCATTGAATTTTAATTTTTGAGTAATCAACTATTTACAGGAAATTAAGTAATGATTTTTAGGGAACTTGTGTCTGAATTCTTCAAGTGATTTAGATATTGGTGGAGGCTGTGTGTTGGACAGCAGTATCATTCATGTGGATGACAATACCTCTCATGGTTCCCTATTCTTTGTCATGTAGTGTTCTTCTGATTCATCAAGAGGAGTCTTGCCCATGTCACCAAATGCCCATGTCATCAAGAGGAGTCTTTAATCCGGATTTCAAGTAGTGGATAAAGAAGTCTGAAGTTATCTTTTCTCTCAAGAATCATTCCACGAAGAACTGTGAGATTTCTACACCTCTATTTTATTGTTTGTTATTAACTAAGTGATTTCAATATATTGTTCTAAGACTGGTATGGTTGTATGCTGTTTGCTTGTATATGATATCTATATTCTATTGTAGATATGATCTTGAAAACTATTGCTTTTAAACGGGGTGTTGATGCGTCTAGGGTAAGATTTGGAAGTTCGGATGAACTTTGGTTTAGTATGAACCTATCTGCAAATTTTCTTTTTACCCTATACTCGTGAACTTGTTTTAATTTTAATGCATATGGTTACTATGTTAATATAGGGACCTTTGATGGTAAATAAGCTATTTGTGGTAACCAGTTTCTTCTTTGGAAGATATTTATTAGTTTTGTACGGCAACTTCAAAGGGTTTTAGTGGTTATTTTGTGCTAGTTACAACTCCAAAGATTTGCATTATTTGAGTATTTTTGGAGTGTGGTAAGATAAATGCCGTAAAATCATTCACATAAAATTTAAAAATATGTGTGCTTGTTAGCTCATTGCTTGTAGTTGTACCTCCCTATTCACGATGCTAATACTATCTCTAAGTGGACATGTTGAAATTTAATGTTAAAATTTATCTGGATTTTTTATTAATATGCAGAAGATGGATTGTTATCCTTCGAATCGTAGTTGGGTGTATGATAGGCTATATCCGAAAAGAAGGGGTTTGAAACCAACTTTCGTAGATGGGGTTGAAGAGTTTGTTACCCAAGCAAAGCGACAAAAGTGTTTCATCGATGATGGAAACCGAATTAGATGTCCATGTGCTAAATGCCGATGTCGAAAGATTAAGAGTGAAGACCTTGTGAAGACTGACTTGTATATGAATGGGTTCCAGGAAAATTACTGGATTTGGACTCTCCATGGTGAAGAAGTGCCACATGTTGATTTAGGGATTGACGAGAATTGCACGGTGCCTCAAGCACTCGTGCAGATATGGGATGTGGGGAACAGTTTGTGTCAATGCAGGAGATGGTGGTTGATGCTCTCGGGGTAAACGAGGTGCATGATTACGATAACACTGAAGATCTTCCGAATGAGGAAGCACAAAGATTTTATAATCTTTTAACTGAGACAGCAAAAAAGCCATTGTTTGAAGGGGCCTCAGACTCTAAATTATCGCTGTGTGTGAGGCTTTTAGCTTGCAAGTCCAATTGGAATATTCCTGAAAAGTGTTTGGATTTTTTTATGAAAATGCTTCAGACGTGACACCTATAAAAGGAGTTGTACCAAAGAATTATTATGGTGCAAAGAGGTTAGTGTCGAAGCTTGGATTGGAAGTCAAGAGGATTGATTGTTGCATTAATGGATGCATGTTGTATTACGACAATGAATTCGGCATAAATGATGGAGCTTTGGTCAAATGCAAATTTTGTCAAGCTTCGAGGTATTGCCCTCCCAAGTCTGGGACAAGTAATAACAAACCAATTCCCGTAAAGGCGATGTTCTATTTGTCAATAGTTCCAAGGCTACAGAGAATGTTCGCATCAATGCAAACTGCAGGAAAAATGACATGGCACTTTGAGAACAAAAGAACTTCAGACGTCTTACGGCATCCATCCGATGGCGAAGCATGGAAGCACTTTGACTGGGTACATACTGATTTTGCTTCGGATCCACGTAATGTACGACTTGGTTTAAGCTTCGATGGTTTTACCCCGTATATCCAAGCGTCGGCTTCACCATATTCTTGTTGGTCCGTAATTGTTACTCCATACAATCTTCCTCCTAATATGTGCATGTCGAAACCTTATATGTTTTTGACGTGTCTCATACCGGGACCATCCAATCCGAAGGCTGGTATTGATGTTTATTTACAGCCTTTGATTGATGATTTGAAGAGGTTGTGGAGCGGCGTGTTGACATACGATATCGCAAGGAAGGAAAATTTTATAATGAAGGCAGCTTTGATGTGGACCATTAATGACTTCCCTGCTTATGGTATGTTGTCTGGTTGGGGGACTCATGGTAAATTGGCATGTCCACATTGCATGGAGTATACAAAGGCCTTTCCCTTGAAACACGGGGTGAAAAGTTCTTGGTTTGGCTCGCATCGTATGTTCTTGGAAATGGATCATTCATTTAGACGGAATAAGAATGCCTTCAAAAAGGGGGAAGTTGAAAAAGATGCACCGCCGCCTAGGTTCAAACCGGAAGAGATTTGGAGTAGAGTAAGAGAACTACAAAAGTCATCGGTAATGGTCGTGTGTCCAAATTACAAGGATACGGGGAAGGCCATAACTGGACAAAAAGAAGTACTTTTGGGACCTCCCGTATTGGAAAGATAATTTGTTGAGACACAATCTCGATGTTATGCACATAGAGAAGAACTTTTTGATAACATAGTAAACACTGTCATGAATGTCGGTGGGAAAACCAAGGACAATGAGAAGGCAAGAATGGACTTAGCTTTGTACCGTAGGCGACCGGAGTTGGAGCTAAAGTCGCAGCTAATGGGAAGATGTTAAAACCGAAAGCTAGTTACACTTTAAATCGCCGATGAAGCAAAGACCGTTTGTCATTGGATAACGGAACTTAGGATGCCGATCGGTTATTCTTCCAACTTAGCAAGATGTGCCGATGTTAACAAAGGAAGGATGCATGGGATGAAAAGCCATGATTGTCATGTATTCATGGAATGTTTACTTCCTATTGCTTTTAGTTCATTGCTCGTGCATGTATTGAAAAACTGCTTATGAATTGAGTCAATTCTTCAAGGATTTGTGCTCTGCAACGTTGAGGGAGAATGACCTGATTAGGATGGAGCAAAATATTCCCATAATTCTATGCAAGTTGGAGAAAATATTCCCCCTGGTTTCTTTGATTCTATGGAGCATCTCCCAGTACATCTCGCGTATGAAGCGAGGCTTGGTGGACCCGGTTCAATATAGGTGGATGTATCCATTTGAAAGGTAATATAACCATCATAGAATTTTAATTAGACTTTTTTCCATTCGAAGTGAAAGGATATGACTATGAACTTCTTGTTGTTTTATAGATTCATGGGTGATTTGAAACGGTCGGTGAAAAATAAGGCTAAGGTTGAAGGATCAATTTGTGCGTCTTACTTACACCGCGAGACAACCCATTTTTGTTCCCATTATTTCAAGAACTTCATGTTGTCACCAAAAAATAGTAGGAATGAAATGGAAAGTGAAAGTGAAAGACATCCGTTAACCTTGTCAGTCTTTTGCCAGCCTGGTCGTGCTTCCGGGAAGGAGACCTCTCACTGGTTATCGGACAAAGAGAGGAAGTCGGCTCATGTTCATGTGTTGATCAATTGTACCGAAGTTAAACCATACCTTGAGTACGCATTTCGTATCTTTTTCTTTCGAATACCTAATAGTATATATTTTTGTGCTTATAATATATTGATGAGTGTGATTTTACCTCATTTTTCATGTACATTTCTGCATGCATTTGCATATAGTTAGGCCAATTTAGTGTTGATTTTGTATAGTTTTTCCTTTGGAACGGATGAGGTGGTTTCTGTGTGTTGTTTTGCAGGATTTAATGGAAAAATGCCCAGAAATCAGCCTTGGTAGAGCTTGGCTGAAAAAGAGCTTGAAAAGTGAAGGTTATGAGCCAAACAGAGAGTATCACGGCCTAGCCGTGATGGGCCTCACGGCCGTGAGGGAGCAGCAGCTGAAGAAAGATTGAGCCAAAAGTCAGAAGCTGTCACGGCCTGGCCGTGATGGCTATCACGGCCGTGACAGCCTAGTTGGAAAAGTCAGAAACCATCACGGCCGTGATGAATAAGTGAATGAAGAGGCGCCCAAGTCAGAGACCATCACGGCCTGGCCGTGATGGCTGTCACGGCCGTGACGGGCGACGGACCTATAAATGAACCTGCACTGAACAGAAAAAGGAACCAACTTCTAACCTAATAATCTGCACTTGGAGGCAGGCTGAGGCTGGTGGCTGGAGAGAGTCTCTACCCAAAAGGGGGGCGTTTTCTCTGCTCTTGGATGGAGAGAAGATTGGAGGAAGCTTGTCTATGAGTGTTCTTCATCCCTTCTCTTTTTCCTTTTTGTATTTCCTTATCATGAGTAGTTAAACCCCCATTGTTGGGGTTAGATGTAACTTTTCTGAACTTAGTTGTATTGTGATGTGGTTGTTTTAATACAAGTTTCTATTTCGTTATGAGTATGTGATTTCGTGTTTAATGCTTTCCTTGGATTAGCTACCCATAGGAATGATATGTTGCTTTAATAGATGACTGAAAGGTTGGTGTTAAGGCATGCTCATGAATCATATGCCAAGTAGGTCAAGAATCTAGACATAGGTGTTGGCTGCTTGCAATCTTATAAGTCTTAACTTAATGCAAAATCTCAAGGTTATTCCACCTAAGACATTAGGGTTTAATTTGGGGTTTTAGGCTCAATGCACCTAAGACATTAGGCTTGAGTACTTTAGAAAAGGCTTGATTGGCATAATTGAATTAGGACTTGTGTTGATTACCATTTCATTGCAATTAAGGGAGGATTAGTGTAGTCTAAACCCAACAATTCTAACCACATCCCTGTTTGCATACCAAGTGTTTGACAAAATTACAAAAAGACAAAAATATTTTGTTTCTTTATTTTCTGTTTAATCCCTCACACCTTAGATTAGTCTAGATAGTTGTTGAATTTGCGAATTGGTAATTGACATCCAATCCCTGTGGATACGATAACCGGTCTCACCACCGTATTACTTGATTGCGACAAGGTGCACTTGCCTTTAATTTATATATCTCTAAAAATACGCGCATCAAGTTTTTGGCGCCGTTGCCGGGGATTGGCTTTGTCAATATCAGTAGTAACAAACGAGACAACTAGTTTAGACATTTTTTTTTTATTGCCTGTGTATATTTGATATTTTTCTGTATATATTTGAATTTTTTGTTTTGAATTCTGTTTTGTAAGGTGGACAAAAGTCATGGAAAATTTTTATTGTCCACCTGATAAGGAAGCTTCCAGTCATGTTTTGGAGGACAACTTGTGGTGGGATGGCGATATAAATTTGGGAGAATTCTTCGAGGAGTTTTCTCTATCTCATCACATCCTATCACGAGTCGATCCTATGACTGGTGAGCTTATATATGTATACTCCGAGGAGGATTGGGAAACCTTTTGGGCATATTTACCACCTCCACCACCATGTATGATTCCCATAGAGCCACATGAGAAAAATCTGGTTCTGGGAATGAATGAAATTGAAAATGAAGTGGTGGTGGTGAGTGAACCACAACAAGAGGAATTACCTTCCACAAATCCTTGGGAAACAACAAGTGAGGAGGCAGGGCATCTAGATAGCACTCCTTCCACCATGCATGCTGAGCAATCTGATTTTACTGCACTAGATAAATATGTTGGCTTGCATGCATGTGTGGAAATTGGTAAGTTAACCCCTCCCACTTGTCTGTCACACTTCCTCTTGACAATTCCATTTGACCCGAGAGGAAGTGAATTTATAATTGTAAAGGTCAATGGAATTTCCACCCAATGGCTGGGTGGAATTGAAAATAAAGTTATTTTACTGTTACAATCACCATCCCAATTTCCATTTGATCCGGGAGGAGGATCCAGGTGATGATTTTTAATAAGTCAAGCTAGTGACGTTAAAGAAGCGCTTATTGGGAGGCAACCCAACTTTTCTTAACCCTTCTCTTTAGTTAGTTTTTGTTTTTGACTTTCAACCTCTTGAATAATTTGAGAAGCTCAAGAGGTTTGTTAATAATTTTGTTAAGTGTCTTCAGATTTTGAATAAAGGAAGGAGAAAAAGAGCAGGGAGAAACAAAGCCAACAAGCATGTGAACCAACACCCGCTACCGCCTCGGTAAGCCGTTCCAATTTTTTGCTTTATTTTATTTTCCTTCTCCTCTCTCCACCTTGATTGTTTACATTGGGGACAATGTAAATCTTTAAGCTTGGGGTAGGGGTAATCTTTTTTTGCTTGCATTGTAAATATTGCATTCATATAGGCTTAAGTTTGCATGATCACATGATTCGGTTACCCCTGCTTAGATTGAGCTTATGATTGTGAGAACTAAGTGCCAATTAAATTGTGATAGTGGATTTTTGAACCCAATTCTGTTTATTCTTGTGATTTGGCTGCAAATGAATATGCTTGAGATGATCTCGGATAGTTGATGATTAGCATATGTTTCTATAGACTTGTGTTTCTCACTGGTTCTTGAACTGATAAATGTGAGCTTTTGAGCCATTAGGGGGTACTCACTAAATCTGCCCCCATTCTTTGTGTAGAGTGTTATTCCTCTTGGTTTGTTTTCTCTAGAACTTGACTTGAAACCATTTTAAAGCTTAAAATTTTTTTTAAAACATTTTTGAAAATGATTGAGGCAATAGGTATTTTTCTGGCCTTCTGAGTTTTGAATGATGAAATGCTACCCCTTAGTTGCCCAATTTTGAGCCTGAATGAATAAAATGCTTTTCTTGGTACCCTGAAAAATTTTGATACATATACTTGATAAGGGACCTTCTAAAGTATCACAAAAAGGGTGAAAAAGGTAGTTGAGAGTTTGGGATAAGAATCAGAAAAAAAAAAAAAAATCTTGATTTGAAAAATTTCCCCTTCTCCAAATAAAAAAAAAAAAAAATAAAAAAAAAGAAAGAGAATAATAAAGTAGAGAAGGGGATGACAAAAAGATGAAAAAAAAAATAATAATAAACAGAAAAAGAAAGAAAAGAAAGGTGGAAAAATGTATTGAAAACCCAAGAAGGTATTTTAGAAGGTGTCTTGTGTTGAAATGTTTGATACTTGGTTTAGCCTTTTGAAATATCCCTTTTTTGTTATCCCCACCTAAAGATTAATCCCATGGCCACGTTACAACCAAATAAAGACCTCTTGATTCTTAGGTGTTTTCATAAATAAAGTGGAGATTTGGTTGTTAGTCAAGCATATGGTAGGAATCATTCCTTGAGGAAAATGGAGCGAATTGTTATATATACTTGAACACTTGAGTGAGGGAGGCAAGAAAGAGAGCCAAGCAAATAAACAAGCTTGGGGTGAGCTTCAAGTGAGCAAGAGTGCCCGAATCAGTGAGAATGTGAGTCTAGGAAACTTAAGCCCCTAATTGGACTTGAATTGATTGTCTCTTGCTGAATTGTTTGAATTGCCTATTGCTTGGATCATTTACTCGGGTTCTTGGTTCACTATCCATGCTTTGACTGTTTATCTCTACTGGCCTTAGTTTTTGCTTGAGGACAAGCAAAGTCTTAAGCTTGGGGTGATTTGATGAGTGTGATTTTACCTCATTTTTCATGTACATTTCTGCATGCATTTGCATATAGTTAGGCCAATTTAGTGTTGATTTTGTATAGTTTTTCCTTTGGAACGGATGAGGTGGTTTCTGTGTGTTGTTTTGCAGGATTTAATGGAAAAATGCCCAGAAATCAGCCTTGGTAGAGCTTGGCTGAAAAAGAGCTTGAAAAGTGAAGGTTATGAGCCAAACAGAGAGTATCACGGCCTAGCCGTGATGGGCCTCACGGCCGTGAGGGAGCAGTAGCTGAAGAAAGATTGAGCCAAAAGTCAGAAGCTGTCACGGCCTGGCCGTGATGGCTATCACGGCCGTGACAGCCTAGTTGGAAAAGTCAGAAACGATCACGGCCTGGCCGTGATGACCATCACGGCCGTGATGAATAAGTGAATGAAGAGGCGCCCAAGTCAGAGACCATCACGGCCTGGCCGTGATGGCTGTCACGGCCGTGACGGGCGACGGACCTATAAATGAACCTGCACTGAACAGAAAAAGGAACCAACTTCTAACCTAATAATCTGCACTTGGAGGCAGGCTGAGGCTGGTGGCTGGAGAGAGTCTCTACCCAAAAGGGGGGCGTTTTCTCTGCTCTTGGATGGAGAGAAGATTGGAGGAAGCTTGTCTATGAGTGTTCTTCATCCCTTCTCTTTTTCCTTTTTGTATTTCCTTATCATGAGTAGTTAAACCCCCATTGTTGGGGTTAGATGTAACTTTTCTGAACTTAGTTGTATTGTGATGTGGTTGTTTTAATACAAGTTTCTATTTCGTTATGAGTATGTGATTCTGTGTTTAATGCTTTCCTTGGATTAGCTACCCATAGGAATGATATGTTGCTTTAATAGATGACTGAAAGGTTGGTGTTAAGGCATGCTCATGAATCATATGCCAAGTAGGTCAAGAATCTAGACATAGGTGTTGGCTGCTTGCAATCTTATAAGTCTTAACTTAATGCAAAATCTCAGGTTATTCCACCTAAGACATTAGGGTTTAATTTGGGGTTTTAGGCTCAATGCACCTAAGACATTAGGCTTGAGTACTTTAGAAAAGGCTTGATTGGCATAATTGAATTAGGACTTGTGTTGATTACCATTTCATTGCAATTAAGGGAGGATTAGTGTAGTCTAAACCCAACAATTCTAACCACATCCCTGTTTGCATACCAAGTGTTTGACAAAATTACAAAAAGACAAAAATATTTTGTTTCTTTATTTTCTGTTTAATCCCTCACACCTTAGATTAGTCTAGATAGTTGTTGAATTTGCGAATTGGTAATTGACATCCAATCCCTGTGGATACGATAACCGGTCTCACCACCGTATTACTTGATTGCGACAAGGTGCACTTGCCTTTAATTTATATATCTCTAAAAATACGCGCATCATATATATTGTCCAACTTTACAGTGCCTTCTTGATATCTGCAAACAGCAAGCAAGAACAGTCCACTCGTATACATGCTGAGTTTCCAATCTGGTTTAAGCAACAAGTTAGTATCTTAAAAATCTTTGAATTATCCATTGTGAGTAAAATGTAGACATGATTTTTTAGAACTGACATATGTAGGTTTACCGTGAGCAACCAACTCCCATCAACAAACACTTAAGGAACTTAGCCGATGGTCCTAATACAGAAGTCAAAGAATGGCACACTTACATCGTGAACGGGTACAAATTTCATACCCAATCATGGACGGAGGGCAAAAAAACCATCAACAGCGGGGTCCATGTAAAGGGTCTCACAGAAGGA
The DNA here is from genome assembly GCA_030762895.1 of Sophora flavescens. Classification (NCBI taxonomy): domain Eukaryota; kingdom Viridiplantae; phylum Streptophyta; class Magnoliopsida; order Fabales; family Fabaceae; genus Sophora; species Sophora flavescens. Next base: position 146,436,809 of record CM061064.1, read on the forward strand.
ATTGAAGATGACTTCTACGGCGTGATCCAACATATATATGAACTGGTGTACCCTTCTTTAGACTATACTAAAAGAATAGTTCTATTTTATTGTAACCGGTTCGATCCGTCCGGTAGAGGCACAAAATTTAACCCGAAATGTAATACTGTGGACATCCGAATGAGTAGAAGATATCAAAGGGATGATCCGTTTATCATAGCACAAAATGTGAGACATGTGTATTACGTACCTTATCCACCAACTCGTAAGGACAAACGAGGTTGGTCCGTCGCCATCAAGACAACACCAAGGGGTAGCATCGAAGTGGATGATTCAGAGGGAGAGGTGCCTTATCAAGTGGATGTAATGTCACATGTAGCTGAAGTCATTGAAGTTGACCCTATTGATGGCTTAGGGGACTTGCAAGTCGCTGGTGAAGAAGTGAATATCGCCAATTTGTCATCCATCCAGGAGCATTTGGATGAAGAAGACGATAATTCCACTGAAGAACATGAAGAGACAGGATCTGAAGATGATGAGGAAGAAGATAATGACTCAACAGGACCTGAAGACGATGACTCAAATTCTGAATAAATCGTAGTTAATTTGTATTAGATCTTCTGAAGACTTTATGATTTGGATGGTTAAGTTATTTTTGGCTGTTGGATTATTAGTTAGTTATACTTGTTGACTTTATGACTTAGATAACTTATTTTTGGCTGTTGGATTATTAGTTAGTTATATTTGTTTACTTTAATGACTTAGATAACTTATATTATTGCTATATCTGATAACTTTTGTTTTAACATTAAATTGCTCTTTAGACATGTCTGCAGGACGTGACCCACCTCCACCCATCGATAAGGGTAAGGGTATTATGGTTGATACTGACCCCCGTCCAAATCCCCGTCGTCGTCGGAACAGACCTTCCACAAATTTAGTGATTCGTGAGTCTATAGATGGATACTCACGTATGCCTTCAACGCTTACCTCTGCATCGTCAGTACAACACCCACATGTACCTACATCGCGCCCACCACAACAAGCACCTTCACTGACTCCACGTGTTGCACCTACATCGCCTCATTTCGATATGATTCCCACCCCGGGGTCACGACACATGCACACTATAGAGAATCTCCTTCAAAGCATGTGTGGATGAGGAGCAACAATATAGTCCAGCTATTCACGCTCACCTTCAGTTGCAGATGTGCATGAGCAGCCAGAGGAGTCGGTGGAGCCAGTGGAGCTAGAGGAGCTCGATGCAGCAGAGGTAGTTGAGCTCATGCCCGATGGTCGACCTATGATTAGGCCTAGTGGCAACGGTAAGAATTAATTAAATTTCTATGTGTTTGGTTGATTCATGCATTGTATCATAATTTATTACCATGTGTTTGATTGGTTCATGCGTCTTTACTGTTAAGGTTCCTTCCTTGTAAGAGAGCAGCGAGTGCCATCGCGTTTGTTATCCAGCAAAGGTATCATAGGGCATTTACATCATGGGGAAAACTCACTGACAATGAGCGGATTAGTATGTTTGATGCGTTTAGAGTAAGTAGCAAATTTCAATTTACTTAATGTGGTTTTTATTATTTCCGAAACTATTAGTATAACAATTGTTATTTATCTTAAAACAGGGTCAGGCGGCATGGAGGAACGAAGATGAGTCAGAGATCCAGAGGATCTTTCACCATAAAGCCTCCGAATGCCTTTCTGATATGCTTAGGGAGGCTCGTGAGAGTGGCATACAGCGATCCTGGATTGGAGATGGTATTTGGGAGGAGTTACGTCGTTATTGGGCTTCTGATCAATTTTAAAAAATTTCTGCTCAGGCAAAGAAAAATAGAGCATCAGAAAAGGGTGGGAGCCTGCACACAGGAGGAAGCATTTCCCAGTCGCATTGGGCAGATCGTATGGTATGCTCATACTGTCATTCTTTATGCATTAAATGTATTTATTCCAACATCATAGTTCATTACTTGTTATCTTAATCATCTATGCTTGTGTTATAGGCTCGCCGGTATAATCGAGGAGTACAGATTCATGAGGTTCACAAACGCACCCATTCTAGGAAGGCTACCAGCGAGTACATAGATGAGCGCTCCAAGCGCACTCAGGTAATATGCCCTTTTGATTTTTGAAGAAGCTATTGACTTTAATAGATATTGTAACACTCATACTTTACTGGACTTGAGAGGCAGAGAGCCTCAAATGTTATGACTAGTTTTAGCATTGGCTTTTGAGCATTGGCTTTTAGGGAGTTGAATATATTGCTTTGTGTGAATCTTATTAAGCTTTTGATGACTTGCAGTTTTAAATTGTGGTGTTCAATTTGTAAAGGTTGAGGTTTAGGGGAAACTCTGTCCAATTTTCTGCATAATTAATCGTCTAACATACTATTCATGTTTTGATTACTGAGTCAGCCAGAGTCACTTTATATTTGGACCTATTGATACTGCCCGACATTGGAAATGTTATAACTAGTTTGGACATGAGAATTTGTGTGCATCCTATTGAGCTTTTGATGATGATTTATGGATTTAAATTGCGGTGTTCGTTTGTAAACATTGGGATGTTGTAGTTTTAGGGGAAACTCGTCCATTTTTCTGCATAATTTATCTTGTAACATATTGTTCAAATTTTGATAGTCTGGTGTATTGTAACAGGAGGAGTTTCATGAGAGGATGAGTCAACATAGGTCTCAATCATCAGCCTCTTCACCATCCACCCCAGCTAACCCACATGAGGACGAGGCAGCTTGCGCTGAATGTTTGGGCGAAGTCGTCGGCGGCAAGTATAAGGGTCGTTTATGCAGTCTTTGGGGACCTTGCCGACAACTATCGGAAAGGGGCCTCGCGCAAGTTAGAGCTTAGGGTTGGAGCGTCCACCACATGCAGACGTTACCCTCAGGAGTCTGCGGAGATGCTCAGTTGAGGCAGATGTTTGGTCGCTTCCCAAGAGAGGGAGCGGCAGAGGGATGAGGAGCATCGTGTGATGATGGATACGATGCGACAACTGATGGAGACAACGGCGACGGTTGAAAGAAAGCAGCCCCCACAATGCAGCGGCAGCAGCCTAGTCAGACGACCCAGCGTGCTCAGGAGGACGACGACTCTCTTGACCATTTTGTTGAGGAGCCTTATAATGGGGATTCTTAGTTTATTTTACTTATCATGTTTATTATGTTTATTATTTTTCGTCGAACAAGTATGACTTGAATAACATTTTGTGTTGAACAAATATGACTTGAATAACATTTTGTGTTGAACAAATTGTTTGCTTGAATTATGATGTTAATTTCTTTGTTGATGCATTCATATAAAAATAATAATTATTTATTTATCCACTTTAGCATAAATTAATGTATATAAGGTTTTATTTATAATTTAAACAAAACATATATTTCCCAGGGTTAGAACCCTGGGAAATTTCCCAGGGATCTATCCCTGGGAAATATTTCCCAGGGATAGTTCCCTGGGAAATTTCCCAAGGATGTAACCTTGGGTATTTCCCAGGGCGAAGCCCTGGGAAACGTTTCCGACCAGCTGAAAACCGAGGGATCTAAATCCGTGGGTCATCCCTGGGAAATGTGTATTTTCCCACGGATTTTATGGATTTCCTAGGGTCATAGGCCCTGGGAAACAGCGAAAATTCTTGTAGTGGAAGGTCGGTAACTGGTTATTGTATTTTGCTGGGTCAAGCACCAATCTCTTGGAAAACTAAGAAGCAACATATTGTGTCGCGTTCAAGTGTAGAGGCAGAATATAGTTCCATGGCCACTACTTGTTGTTAGATTACTTGGTTGAAAAATATACTGAAAGACTTGAAGGTGACTCACACACAACCAGTTACATTGTTTTGTGACAACCAGGCTACCATGCATATTGCTTCAAATCCAGTGTTTCATGAACGAACGAAGCACATAGAGATCGATTATCATTTGGTACGTGAGAAGATTCAAAGTGGGATAGTATAGACAACCTATATTTGGACCACAAGCCAACCAGCTGACTTATTCACCAAACCATTGAGTTCAACACGGTTTGAAATGCTACTCAGAAAGTTGGGTCTCATTAACATACACTCCAACTTGAGGGGGAGTGTTAAAGGAAAGAATCATGTCAAATAATTTGTTAATTATTGTAATTGATAGAGTACTTATTGTAATTGATAGAGTACAATTAATTTCCTATTTAGTATACGTGAGTATAGGCATAATGTTGGGCATAATGTTAGGATCCTATTCTGTAACATTTCTATAAAGGCATGATTTGTGATAATGAATAAAATAATTCAGCAATATCTGGTTTCTTTACACACAACAACACATTTCCGTTGGAGGTGTACAGTCAAAAAGTCGATTGTACCACGCGGGAGGACAGCAAAGACCGCATAACTGCTGGAGTAGTACCGTGAAAGCTGGTGACGCATAGAGAAATAGAGCCATCAAACGAAGAACCGTCTCTCCATTGATTCGAAGACTGTTTTGCATCAAAAGGGTGTTCGGGTTTTAGTTTCCTAATTCTCTCTTATGGATTGTTACATGTTTGTGATTTGTATAGTGATCTTTATGACTATGCTTAGCTAAACTTGTTCCTAGGGTAATGGTGGATCTTATGTTTTGATACCTTTGATGTTTTGCCAATTTTAATATGATTTAGAGCTTCATTTAATTGGTTGGTTTAATCCTTGCGTTTGAATTTCTAAAAGGTTTGATCATCCTTTACCAAGTTAATTGTAACACCCCCTGGGTATTACTACGTAACACATGCAGAAGTAAATTAAAAAGATAATTTGCTGGTTGCTTTCGGAAAATTGTTTTCTTTTAAGTCAGAAAACCGGGGTATAAAATTTTTGTTTAAGGATAACTCTGAAATCCATAATACATACATTTAAAACGTAAAGTCACATTCGTAACAAAGTTACCATGACATACAACATTTCTCTAAGTTTCCATTTTCGAAAGAAAAAGTTTAAACTACAGATGCATGTATATAACACTACATTTACTGACCTCTTTAGATATACAACCCAACTCAGACTCCTAAGCTGGTCATTCTATCAAATATTCATTGGAGAGACCCCCCCCCCCCCTTTCAGAATACTTTCCCAACCTCTAACACTAGGTCTTCAAGTGACTTAGAAAGACACCTCTGCAACATCGGTACTAGAGTACCAAGGTACTACAGCATAGAGTACCAAGGTACTACAGCAAAACCCGAAGAGACCTGATATAACTATAAGAGTGAGACACCGACAAATGGATATATCATACAAAAACCATATACATGATACATGCAACACATTGGCATATTAGCATTTAAGCATTATTCATAGATAAAACAACAAGTGTTATATCAGTGGGTCTCATACCCAAATCAATAAGTTTTATAAAGATAATGCATGACACTTCAATCATCAGGCTCTAAACTTAATATCCGGAGATCCCAACATCCTCAAAATGAGTTGATCAGGCTCGATACACCGTCTCATTGGCTAGCTGAGCACAACGATAATACACCGTCTCATTGGCCATTTAGGCACAACGATTATGCACACTGTTTCATTGTCCATTTAGGCACAACGATACACGTACATCGTTTCATTGTCCATTTTAAGAAAAACAATAATACACCGTCACATGATACCTTTCCTGTTATGGTCTCATGTTAAAACCATGTCGGGCATGTCTGCCGAAAATGCAAATGTAAAACATTTAGTTCTCGATGTTTTCTTTGTGTTCGTTCTCATTCGTTGTTGAAGCTTAAAGGCTAGCGACTATTCATAAATTTCATCATCACCTGAAAATCAATAACACATGACGCGCAGTCCGAGTGTTCAATCACAACACCTTAGACTGATGCCGCAGTCAAGGTTTGTGGTCATAGAAATCATTAATGATTTTATCGATGTTTTATTCTAACATGATAAGGACTCCTAGTCCGCAGCAATGAAATCAGGACGCACAGTCCTCAATTCTGAGAATTGGACTATTAGCCCATAACATCATGATTAGGAAGCTTGGTCCATAATTCTTGACATGGATCCTAGATCACATGCATATCACGGAAAACTAGAGCGACGTCTCGTGACTAGATTCCTATTCACATGTGCTTACTTTTCGCTCAGTGAAAATCAAATCCAAAACAAAACCTCGGTCACTTATCCAAGTAATCGGAACGTTTCCAAATCATTTAGGAGAAAATCATTTTCCCTTGCAAAATCTTTTATAAAGCAATTAGGAAATTCGTTTGTTTTTGAAATCCCTGATGGAATAAAGTCAAATATTTTCAAAGGGTTTTTCTTTCATAAAACATATAGTTCAAAAAAGGCTTTCTCTCGTACAAAACTTTAGATCATGAAAGGGTAGTTTTCGTTGACTTAAAATCACTTCAACATTTCTTTTAAAAATGAGAATCTTATTCCTTTTGAAATAAGCACTTTAAACACGGAACTTTTATAAATGAAACCAAAACTTTCAAAGTTCTATTCAAGGCTTATTAAGGCTTTTAATCCTTTGAGCACATATTCAAGTCCGGCTTCTCAAACTTCAATCAACAGTAATATATCTCAAACAGTAATATCACAGTTAATGACAGTTCATCACATATATATAATTCACAATACTGTAAAGCAAGTAATAATCAACTTCAAGTAATAATCACAATAGCTCAAGTAAACAAGTCATTCAAGTATTGGCTCCATATCATAATAATATTCAAATCACTCAAGTTAAACACATACACACATGCATATAGTCATTGAATATCCCTAGGAAATCACCTCTTACCTTTGGTTAGGTAGAGATATGAGATGCTTGGATAGAAGTACCGCGAACGTCCTCGCTTTCTTCGTGATAGAAGTCTAAGGTTATAAACACAAGATCACAATTTAAAATCAACCAAGAACACTAAACCACAAGGTATTAGGTTCGGCCAAGACAATAAATTAGGGTTAGAGATCCCCGAAAATTATACAACTCATGGATTTATGATCCTTAAGTGTTGGGAGTTCATAAACATTGATCATTTAACAAGGTTGAATTAAAATCCCACTAAGTTATAAACTTAGGGTATTCGTCCAAGGCTATTAAAATAGGCTAGCATTCTCTAAACTTTCCAATCTCTTAGGTCTAGCATCTACACATAGTAAGGAGCTCAAAACCATGATCATTTTGGAAAGTGAAAAACAAAGTATCCTAGGTCCATAGCCTTCTAGGTCCGGCCTTCATAGGATTTATAGGCTAGAAATCTCTAAACTTTCAAATCTCTTAGACTTAGCCTCCAAATATCTTATGGAGCTCAGGTCCATGATCATTTTGGAAAACAATGGAAACTTAAACATTCCAATCTCTTAGACATAGCATCGAAATATCTTATAGAGCTCAAGTCCATGATCATTTTGGAAAATAAGAAATAACACATCCTAGGTTCAATAACATAGAATAAACAAGTTAGAAATCCTTAAACTTTCCAATCTCTTAGACTTAGCATCCTTCTATATTAAGGAGCCTTAGTCCGTGATCATTTTGGAAAATGAAACTCAAACATCCTTGCTCTAAAACATTTAAGTTTCGCCTACATTTAGAATCACAAGGTATTAAGAGTTCTAAATCCATGATCATACTTGGAAAGTTGAAACATAGTATCCTAGGCTTACTTATACATATTTTCGGCCATCATAGGAAAACAAGCTATCAAACCTTTCAAGATTTACAGGTTTAAGATCAAGTGATAGTTAGAAACTCAAACACAAGATCATATTCCAAAAGTTGAAGCAAAAACCTCCTAGGCCACATACGCTTAGCATTCGGCCTTCATAGGAAGAGATAGGCAAAGATTTTTTTTACACAACCTTTTAGTATGTGAAAATATAAGTTAATGCAAGACTATAGAAAGTGGTTTCAACTCAAAAGGAGTTTTCTACCATTTTAGAGAGATTTTAGAAGTTTAAAGCATATAAAGAACACATAAAGTAAACTAAGAAATAAAATATGAAACTTGCAAAAAGATTCATATGAGATCATTACCCTTAGTATAAGGAAGAACTTTAATGAAGAATTCAAGTGGAAAAGACTAATAAAAATGGAAGCTTTAAGTGTTTGAAAAAAGAAGAAATGGAAGAAGTTGAAGAAATATGAAGATGGAGGAAGAAAATGAGAGAATGAAGATGAGTGATGATTATATAGAGGAGGGAGAAGGGAGCACGAAATTTTGGAGAGAGGATGAGCTTGGAGAGCAAGTTTTGTCTTTAAGACTTGTTTGGTTGAAGACGAAAGAGAAAAATAGGTTTTTAGAATATAATATGATATAATTTGAAAAGTGTGATGATTACACTTTTGGAGTGTGTCATAAACCTTTCCCATCATGTCCCATCAAGTCACTTCACTTCTTTTGTGCTCCCTAATCTGCTCTATTTCATACCCGGTTGCATTTCTGGTCGTAATTCTTGAGCGTTTTCGCCAGAATAAAATATTATATTCTATTTTTGAACGAAAATTTTCAAAATAACCATAGTTGAAGAAAACATAATAAAAACACTAACCGTCTCGTTCACGGGTCAAGATTAGGTTTTCTGCACAGTAAACTTGTATCGGCAATGAAAACGCAGACCGGATTCTGTCTGAATCTTCAATAGAAAATTTTATCGTGACTTCATATGTTACAACAACACAAGAAAATGATTTTAGTTTAATTAAAATCATCTTCTGAGTTTAATCTAAAATAAACACATTTAAATATGTATTTACTAATACAAAAGCATAGGAAAAACATGGTGTTACATTAATTAATTGACTGGCGACCGTACCACAATTAGTTAACGTAACTCTAGTATTAACCAGATTTGGGGTTGCGTGGAACACACCCAATTCCCTTTTTTCAATCAGTTATTGAATTAACAAACTTGCCAGTTCTTTATGCTTCTTTTAACTGTTTGCCTTGCATGACCATTGAGGGTAACTGATTAGGAGAAAGATTATTAATATTGCATGACCATTGGGTATTAATAGTTTTAGAGCGAGTGATTGGCAATCAATAAGGAATACATATCACTGAGAAATTGGGTAATATCATAGGTAGTGACATAAGTGAAAACAGGCACCCTAGGCTTTCCATAATTGAACATTTGCTTGTGATTCTTGTTTTTCTTGGTTTCTACCATCTTTTTGTTTATAATTATTTGATGGTAAACTGAACTCGATTGTCTGGATAACATAAGGAACTACTTAATCTAGTAATTGTCTCCAATCCATGTGGGTTCGATACTTGGAATCCCAAATACTCCTATATTACTTTTGCGATAGGGTGCACTTGCCCTTAAGTGTAGTTTTAGCGCAACAATACTATGGCGAGCAATAGGATTCTTACAGTGATGGATGGACATTCAGGCTATAATCAGATTTATATAGCCGAAGAGGACATTCATAACACTGCTTTCAGATGCCCTGGTTCGATTGGGATATTCGATTGGGTGGTCATGTCGTTTGGATTAAAGAATGTTGGTGCTACTTATTAGAGGGATATGAATGCCATTTTCCTCGAGTTAATTGGGAAAAGTATGGAGGTGTACATCGATATGTTGTGGTTAAGTCCATGGATTTCGAAAGACACTTACTCGACTTGGAATTGGCATTCTAAAGGATGAGATTTTACGGCTTGAAGATGAACCCAGAAAAATGTTCATTTGGAGTCTCAGCTGGTAATTTCTTGGGTTTCTTGGTACACCAGCATGGCATTGAGGTAGATAAGAATAAAGCAAAGGCAGTTTTGGAAGCATCTCCCCCCAGAAACATGAAAGAGCTGTAGAGTCTAATTGGGAAGATCAATTTTCTCAAGAGATTCATTGCTATTTTGGTTGGGAAAATTAAGGCCTTTTCCCCTACTCAAGTTAAAGGATGCCGAGGAATTGATCTGGGGGCTAGAACAGCAAGAAGCTTTTGATCAAATCAAACAGGCTTTAGCAAATCCTCCTGTATTGGTGACATCTATGCCAAGAAAGCCTTTGAAGTTATACATATCGGCTGCAGAGGGATCAATTCGCTGCCTTTTGGCACAGGAAGCTGATGATGGTACTGAAAGGGCTATCTATTATCTTAACCGTTTGTTGAATTCGGCTGAGTCTAGATATACTCTTATAGAAAAGTTGTGTTTGTCTTTATTTCAAAACTTGAATATTATGTGTTGCCTAAAGAAGTTTTAGTTTTGTGCAAAATTGATATTATAAAATATTTTCTTAATAGGCCTGTCTTACAAGGAAGATTGACGAAGTGGGCCATTAAGTTGAGTGCGTATGCGTTAACCTAGGTACCGTTAAAAGCTGTAAAAGGCCAAGCTAAAGTCGATTTTGTGGCTCAGCATCCCTCGGTTGATATATTCGATCCGTTTGAAGAAGTTAATCATTGTATTAATCTCAAACCGTAGATCTTAACATTTGATGGATCGAAAACAAAAAAAATGAGCAGGGGTTGGAGTTGAAATTGTAGGATCAACTGGACAAAACTGGAAGTTTATGTGTCAGCTGCAATCAGATTGTTCTAATAATCAAGCCGGATACGAGGCTTTGATTATGTGGCTTAGAATCCTGACATCCATAAAGGCTAAATATGTTCACATAATGGGTCATTCCCATCTGGTTGTTAAACAATTAACTGGGGAATATAAGTGTAACAACCCTAAGATGTTAGATTATTCCAAAACGACTAACTTGTTACCGAAACAGCTTGTCGATGTTGTAGTAATGCATGTTCCGAGGGAACAAAATGACGAGGCCAATAATCTAGCTCAACATGCATCTGGCTATAAGGAAATGAAAGTCATAGATGGTCAAACAGACGATCTTAAGGAAATAATGGCTCTCAATAATCATCCAGCAGAGGATTGGAGAAACGAACTCTTAGATTATCTGAAGAACCCCTCTGCTAAGGTAAACTTCATAGTTAAACAGAGGGCTCTAAAATATTCTCTACTTGATATAGAGTTGGTAAAAAGAGGAATTGATGGAGTATACGTCAGATGTGTTGGTAGTGAAGAAGCATTGAGAGTGATGGGAGAAGTTCATGAAGGAATTTGTGGTTCTAATAGGGCAGGGCCAGTTATGAAATGGACTTTACATCGGATGGGATATTATTGACCTACCATGACGGCTGATTACTATAAATATGCCAAAGGATGTGAGGCTTGTCAAAAACATGGTCCTATTCATAGAGTACCAGCCGAGGAACTTCATGCCATTATCAAACCATGGCCTTTTAGAGGATGGGCGATAGATCTGATTGGAAAAATATATCCCCCATCAACTAAACGGCAAGCCTTCATTATTGTGGCAATGGATTATTTTACTAAATGGGTATAGGCGAAGCCGATGGTCATTGTCACTCAGCACGATGTTATCAACTTCATCAAACAACATATAATCCATAGATATGGTATCCCTTAGACATATACAACAGACCAGGGTACTATATTTACTGGTGAGAAAATGGTGGCCTCTGCCCAGGAATATGGGATTAAGTTGTTGCATTCTTCCCCACATTATGCTCGAGGCAATGGGCAAGTCGTGGCTACTAACAAGGTATTGATTACCATGATTAAGAAAAATTTTGAAGACAAACCAAGAAAATGGCATGAGGCATTATCCAAAGTGTTGTCAGCATATAGGAATTCTAAGTCCACAGCTATAGGCTTAACACCTTATAGGCTTAAGTGTTGTCAGGATGTTGTGCTACCTTTGGAAATCAATTTGAAATCCTTAAGAGTAGCCAGACAACATGGGTTGATTTTAGATGAGTATCAACAAGCTATTTTGATGGAATTAGAGTCAGTCGATGAGGATAGATTGATGGCCCTTGATAACACACTACAAAAAACATTTGTTTAGCGACCGTAATATTCGGTCACTAAACAGTGTAAATCGGTCGCTATTTAATTTAGCGACCGAATTAGCGACCGATTAATGGTGGTAACTGAATACCTGGTCGCTAAGGTTTTAGAGACCGAATTAATATTTCGGTCGCTAAGTAGCGACCGAATATGTAGTCGCTAAAAAATAAAAAACGGTCGCTATTAGGTTGGTCGCATTTTTTGGGTAACCATTTCTAGCGACCGATAATCGGTTGCTAGTTCGGTCGCTAAAGTTGGTTACTGTTAACCTATATTAGCGACGGATTTTCGGTCGCTATACCTCATCTGTAAATGGTAAATAAAGTTCAGCGACCGAATTATTGGTTTCTAATTCGGTCACTAAACTGGTTATTATTAACTTTTTTTTTTAATTTTACTTTTTAAAATAATTTTTTTTCCTGATTTTCTTAAATCGTTAGCAAAATTACTAATAAAACACACCAAATTACATATGAAATATACAATCATAAAAAATAATAAATATATATAAAAAGAATAATCCAAAATGTCATACAAGAATCGTTCAAAGTCAAAAATATGGAAAAAAAATCAGTCATGATGAGGGGGAGATGGAGGAATCCAATCATCCTCAGCGTCCGTACCACCGACGTCTGCTAGCTGATCGTCCGCTGGAGTAGCAGCATCAGTAGCTGGCGGCGGAACTGGAGGAGCGGCAACAGGCGGCACAACCGTCAGAGCATCATCATGAGCAACTGGAGTCTGGATCCTCATCTGCTCCAACACCAGCCGCAGTGTCTGGCCCTGCTCGATGCTCGCCTGCATCAGCTGCTGGTGTGCCTGAGTCAACTGTGCAATCTGGTTCGCCATCTGCTGCTCTCTCTCGCTCTTCTCCCGAAGCTCCATGTTTAGCTGCGTGATGGTGTCCTGCATTTGGTGGAACTGCTCCTGAGGGACGGTATCGGCGCAGGAAGGAGCAGGCGTGCTGGACGATGAAGCAATAAACTCGCCTCCCAGGTGTCCGAGGCCATACATATGCCCCTTCTTGTTCCTGCCCCCGATGACCTCCAAATAAATGGCATTATCGTCGACGGAGACAGGAGAGCAGGGCCCATCACCAGTCAAAGCCTCATCTTGTGACTGTGAGGCACGTGATATGGCATTGTCCTTCTTCTCGTTGAAGCTCACCTACAAAGTATAGTTGAAGAGATTTAGTTAAAATTATATCTAATATTAACAATTCATTTACAATAAATTACAAGTAAACACTAAATTATTTTTTTGCTTACAGCATAGTTACGGGCCTTGTCGTTGACCCATGTCCCCGACTTCAACTTCTTCGTCCTCTCCACCAACTCCATAGCAGTCGGAGCCCGCTGTTTCTGTGCTTTCTGCACAGAAAAATATAATATTAAATTCATAAGAATAATTAAAAATGAAAACTAATTAATTAAATAGTATATTAAGTCAAAAGTTTAATGTATTACCAGCTCGTCGTAGTGGGCGGCGGCTGATTTAGACCCACCGGTCCAAGCATATGCGCCACCATCAGAAGCTCAATTACGTTGAGCTGTGGCCTGGATCTCCTGAAACTTCTCAGTACCCCAGTACTGGTCCAGCTGCCTCCTGATCTCAGGATCCACCCACCTCCCCTTATTCTGACCCTTCCTCAGCTTGTTCGTCAGATTCTTCATGACCAGTGAGCCTTTATGCTCAAATATGTCCCTGACGAGAGCCTCTAAAGCTAAGTCCCACCTATACTCTTTCTGCAACTTACAGTTGTTAGGAAATTCGTGTGTACATATATATAATGTAAATTTAATTTAAATAACTTAATAAATTGTTACCTTAAACTCCAGAAACAACTGATCCCTATGCCCCAGCGGGATGGCCTTCCATGTAGGCCATGGACCATCAAACTTGCGTCGCAGGATCTTCGATATCGAATCAGAAAGGCCCTTCGCGGGCAGAAAGCTGCAGCAAAATTAGAGCATTAATAAATGTTCTAAATAAATTTAAAAAAACAAGTAAATAGAAATTAACGATATTTTATATATATTTAAAAATGAAATTAGCATACTCGTTATCCCCCCCGGGGATAAGAAGAATCCTCCTGTCGGATGGACCGCGACTCTCCTGTCCCGATGATGATGATGGTCCTGTCGCCGTAGGTGGGGATGATGAGGGTTCAGCCTGTGTCCCGACCACATGAGGCTGGGTGGGGGGTGCAACTCCATCACCCTGAGGTGTCCCGTCCACAGAGGTGCTGGTAGGGTGGTCTCGATCTGAAGGCTGTGGGTTTGCCGGGGAAGGGACTCTCGCAGCACGACCTCCACGACGACCCCTACCTCTAGAGGAATCTGCCATCTGTGGAAAAAATGAAAAGATGATTACACAACAGTGTAAATAATACAAAAATAAATTACCTAATAAGTAGAATGACATTTACACAATGAATTATGACATAAATAAATTACCTAAGTAGAATCTCCGTCACTAAATTCACCCTCACTCTCATCAGTATCACTTGATCGGAATGTACCTTTGCTAGATGCGTCCAACTCGGATTGATCCATTAACTCTCTTTCAACTTCTTCCCCATTTCCGAAAATGTCCGCTAGAGAATTAACAATAATATCCGGCGTAATTTGCAACGGTACGTGGGGTCTTGAAAACTCATCATCTTGGTACGGAGCATCTTTTTCAGGCTGGTTGATTACATTATCAGTAATTATACTGCGAGCCTTTATCTTAATAACACCTAACCAGCCATGATGTCCTTCGGGATATGGCGAGTAATAAACCTGCTCTGCCTGTTGTGAAAAAATGAATGGGTTGTACGCCTTATTATACCTTCGAGACAGCCTAACTTGAACAATACCATAATTTTTATCTATTTTTGTCCCTACGTCAAGAGTAGGATCAAACCAATCACACTTGAAGATAACTAACTTCATCACGGGGAAACCGGTATAATCGAGTTCAAGGATGTCAGTTAGAACCCCATAGAAATCATCCTCTACATTGCCATCAGTGGCTCGCACACAAAAAACCATAGTTACAAGTCTGCATTCCTTCATTCCATGTTTTTGTGTTAAATTTATATCCATTTACAAAATAAGTATTCCATGATGTAACCCATCTGTTAGGCCCCCATGCCAAATTTGTCAACAATGGATTTTGAACATTGTTTTCTGGATCTAGTACCTAAAAAATCAAATATTATATTATTCTTATACATGCTATATATTTAAGGAGATAAAATGTATTTCAACAAATGAAGGTGCTTAACCTACATATTAACTGAACCACATAGCAAAGTGAGAAGTAATTTCTCGATCAACCTGATCGTTTGAAATGTCAGGTTGGAGATCCCTTAGAAAATTGTCGTACATCCTACATATGGGAGATTAACAGCAGGACGATTAATAATCATAAATGTCAATTGAACTTATAAAAGACATTGTAGAAACTTACTCTAAATATGGCGCGACCTCTTCACAATTTTGAAGGATATACAGATGAGCAGCATTAATGTCACGCTGCTCCAAGAAATATCCTTTTGATTTGCCACTAAATCTGCCCGGATAGTTGAACTTCCTTCACCCGAATCAACGTTTCTAGGCATCCCTGTCCTTCTCGTGTTAACTTCGTCCGGATAGAAATAAGAGGCAAAAGTGGAAGTCTCCTCTACTAAGTATGCTTCACAAATGGAACCCTCCACTCGTGCCTTGTTCTTGACTTTGTGTTTAAGGGAGTGCAGGAACCTATTACAGAGGGATACATACAAATAATTACTTGTTTTAGGGAAACCTAAACTACGCTCTCGTGTTCGTGAATTTCATATGTATTAAGTAAAATAGTTGATGTTGTTTACCTCTCAAATGGATACATCCAGCGGTATTGGACTGGGCCACCAACTCTTGCTTTGTACGATAGATGAACTGGCAGGTGTTCCATGGAATCAAAGAAACTCGGCGGGAAGATTTGCTCCAGCTTACATAACAAAACGGGTATCTTGACTTCCATATCCTTTAATTGATTCACATTTAGTGTTGTCGATGTAAGCTCCCTGAAAAGGTGGCTAAGCTCAACAAGTGGGTTCCAAATTTGCTTCGGTAATGCGTCGAACGCAATTGGAAGCAACCGTTGCATGAACACGTGGCAATCATGACTCTTCATTCCATGTAACTTTGCTTCCTTAATGTCAACACATCTACCCAGATTGGAAGCATGCCCATATGGTAACTTTAGTTCTTTAACCCACTTACAGACGGCCACTTTCTGTGCTTTGCTTAGTGTATAACTTGCCTTCGGTTTGATAAGTCTGCCACGACCACCGTCCTGCAACTGAAGCTCCTTCCGATTACAAATGTCAGCCAGGTCCAATCGGGCTTTATTTGTATCCTTTGTCCTCCCCTTGATGTCCATCACAGTGTCAAACACATTCAAAAACACATTCCTCTCAGTATGCATGACATCAATGTTGTGACGGAGTAGCTGCGTCCTCCAATACGGAAAACTCCAAAATATACTTTGTTTTGTCCAATTATGGTTGACGCCATAACCAGGAATATGTTCTCCTTGGGTTCCATGGACGAGCGGTAAGTATTGTACTTTGCGCCATACATTAGGACCAGTCAACTATGGTGGAGGCGGTGTTGTCTCCGCACAACGCTTCTTGAATGGATTCTTGTTCCGCCTATAAGGATGATCTTCTGGAAGGAATTGACGATGACAATCAAAATATGAGATCTTTCGACTGTTTTTAAGCGTGAATGCCTTCGATCGCTCCATTCATATTGGGCATCCAAGCTTCCCCGCGGTCATCCAACCCGACATCATCCCATAAGCAGGAAAGTCGTTGATCGTCCACATTAAAGCTGCTTTCATGATGAAATTCTGCCTCAAAGATACGTCATATGTCAACACACCATCATTCCACAGAATTGTCAACTCATCTATCAGCGGCTGCAAGTACACATCAATCTTACCTTTTGGATTAGACGGACCCGGAATTATGACTGTTAGGAACATAAACTCCCGCTTCATGCACATCCTCGGGGGAAGATTGTACGGAGTCAGGATAACCGGCCAACAAGAGTATGCTTTTCCAGACTACCCAAAAGGATTAAATCCATCAGTAGATAACCCCAATCGGACATTCCGAGGGTCCTGCGAAAATGCCATATGAACCCTATCAAAATGCTTCCAAGCTTCTCCATCAGATGGATGACACAAGACATCTTGCTCCCTCTCATGCTCACTATGCCACCTCATGTGAGTTGCAGTGGCCATCGAAGAGTACAATCTTGTAAGTCTTGGCACGAGCGGAAAGTACCACATCTTTTTTAGCGACCTCTTCTTCTCAATGCCCATCCTAGTGGTTGTCTTATACCGATCCGCACCACAAAATTGACAACATGTTATGCTTTCCGCTGAATCATCCTTATAGTACAACATACATCCATTCGGGCAACAATCAATTTTCAAATACCCCAGACCCAAATTTTCCACAGACTTCTTAGCATGATAAAAACTAGTAGGCATCCGATTGTCTTCTGGCAACGCCTTGGACACTGACCTGGTGAGGCGATTAAAACAGCCTTCTTGCATATTGTAGTCAGATTTGATACTCAATCATTCCATGCACATCGACAACTCCGTGTACTCCCGACATCCTTCCCACAATGGAGATCGTGCAACACTCAGCATATCATAGAATCTTTGAGCTTCGGGATTCGGATTCTCCTCTATGTATTGGGAACCTGTTGGGACACCGGCAAGTGTACCGGGTCGTCGCAAGTAATAAAACACGGCAAGAATCTACCGAGGTCGAACACAAGGATTGGGTTACCAATTCGACTAATTTCGCGAGAAACCCGATGCGTTTGGTCAAGTAACTAAAAGTGGTTGAGAGAGATTATAGGATTGCAGTTCTAATTAACAAATCAAATCAAATAAGATATGGTGATGAAATCTGGAATTAAAAGCATCTAAGGTTTCGAATCCACCTACCCAATCATGCATAGTACCCAAGTGATGATATTCTCCTCCCTAAGTTCAATTTTAATGTCAACCGGGACCCCCAAATTCTCCTATATCCACTTCCGTGCTCAATAGGACGTATTCGACGATTGGATTAATTACTTACTAGGTCTCATAATCCTAATATCGAATTCTATTAATTCTTGTTCCCTATAGGTTGCACCGATCTCCTACTCACTCTCGTGCAATACTCGACCGATGATCCCAATTCAAGTTCTAAAACGCGAATCGCCGCGAGGCCTCAACACGTTTAACTAGTCGATCACGCTAGCATATAATCGACACAATGAAAACAGAATTGGAAAACAATAATTGAATTAAAGGAGAGAGAGTTACATTACATGAACACTATGCCGCCATGGGTGGCTTCATCAATCCCATAGACAAGAGGATTAGTTCCTCATGCCCGTAACAACGACGTACGTACAATCGGAATTCATCCTAGAAGTAAGAAATAAAAGAAGAGAAGGGGAGACGCAGCTCCAGAAACAAGGATTCGCACTACTATTCTGATCTAAACAGTGGCTAACAACTTGATACCAAACTCTGATCTGAAACAACCTTTAAATAAGGATTCTGTTTCTCGCCAGCTCGCGGAGCGAGCTTACTCTCGCGACGCGAAATTTAGTATTGGCGCGCTTCAAATTTTGGATTTTCGCGAGGCGAGCTTGTATTCGCGGGGCGAGTCTTCCAACCCTAATCTGTCACAGCCGTGATATTCATCACGGCTAGGCCGTGATGGTCTCTGTCTTCCAGGGTCTTCAGGGACTCGCGAGGCGAGACACCTATCGCGGGGCGAGTCTTCAATTCGAGGCTGTGACCTTCATCACGGCTAGGCCGTGATGGTCTCTGATTTCCAAGTCTTCATGCTCTCGCGAGGCGAGTTGTCTCTCGCGGGGCGAGTCTTCAAACCTCAATTTGTCACAGCCGTGACCTTAATCACGGCTATGCCGTGATAGTCTCTGTCTTGCTGGTCTTCAGACTCTCGCGGGGCGAGAAGATTTTCGCGTGGCGAGCCAGAAGTGATGACTTTTGCTGCTTTGTTGACCTTCAGGCTCGCGGGGCGAGCATACACTCGCGAGGCGAGTGTCTCCAGACTTGCAATTTCCACTGGTTTTTGACTTTCCTTGACTCCCGGAGCTTCACTTATTTAACCTGAAACAACAAAAGCACCCACAAGCGTAATTCTATTCAAAATAACCTAAAAACTACACAAAATACGCAAAATGAGTCAAAGTCCAACTTAGGAACAAAACAAGGCAAATTTGGGCAAAAACGAGATTGAACTCGACTAATTAGCACGTAAACCACCGTCTTACTAGTTATAAAACTAGATAAGCCAGAGGCTTATCAAACACCCCAAACTTAAACCTTGCTTGTCCTCAAGCAAGCTAAAACTCAAAAACGACTCAAGACTTGGCAAGCTCAAGGGATTCAATCGATTTCGCACAAATTTCATGCGACTTTACAAAACAGTTTTTCTTTTTTGATTCCCCCCCTTTTTCATCAATGTAATCCCCACATTCATCTACTTTAAACAATTGAGAATTTATCATTCATGCCATCATTACTCTAAGTTGAGGCTCAAAGATACACACAAAGGAAGATCACCTATTTCAAACAATTGCCTTCCTCACAAGGGCATTTAGTATTTCACTCATTCGCTCAAGTTTGTCTAGGCTATCAACTTTTCACTCACTTTCACATTCTAAGAGCACTTCCCATTAATTTGATTTTCATCTCAAACATAGTTCCCACGAAAACATGCATGCAACATCAATAGGTCTTTCAAAGGTTGTAATGGGGCCTGGCTAAGGGTAGGATAATCAAAGGATAGAGGCTAAGTCCCTAGGATCAATGAGAGCATGAAACTAATATCACAACAATTGAATTCACTCTCATATTATTCTCTTCCTTGCAGTTGGTGGCTACACACCTCTTTCCTTTTTATATTTATTTTTCTTTGC
The DNA here is from genome assembly GCA_030762895.1 of Sophora flavescens. Classification (NCBI taxonomy): domain Eukaryota; kingdom Viridiplantae; phylum Streptophyta; class Magnoliopsida; order Fabales; family Fabaceae; genus Sophora; species Sophora flavescens. Next base: position 146,456,661 of record CM061064.1, read on the forward strand.
CCTTTTTGGCACATATTCAATGCTTTTTATCACCCATTTTTTTTTCTTTTTTTTTTCTTTTTTTTTTCAAGCCCTCGGCCCTTACTTTCGTTTTTCTTTTTCTCAACTATGATTCATGAACTTGTAGCCACCCCAAACTTAGTTCCACAACAACACTCACAAAGCTAAAATTCCATACTCTCCTAAATCCTAGGATAGGGGAAAATCATGGTTTTTCTGAGTTAATGGCTTGTAATGTAAGGTCATCAAGAACAATAGGCTTCAAGGCTCAATGTGGCTAACTAGGGATCATTCATCAAGGTTGGTTCAATTTATGGCCAAGTAGTTAATTCAAAGAAAATTGCCTAAATCATTTGATGCAACATATAAACATGCAAACCATATAGAGATTCAAGTAAATTCGGGAAAGTGCAACTTAACAGTGATTCACACATTCAAAAACAGAGTTGGAGGCTCAAATCCTCACCTGGACATTTTGCAAATTGTTTGACCGAGATATGATTCCTAGTGTGTGTACCCCCTCACCCCAAACTTATCATAAATCAAGCAATCATAATAAATCTCAAAGTTCAATTTTCAATTTTTAAGTGGGGATCAACCTTTCTATTATTAGAACCTAGGGGGAAATCATCAATGGTCAATATAATTCATGCAATCCATCTATGCTCTATTTAATCAAAATCCAAAGAGCTTGCCGACACACTATTACTACAACAACTCTTGATCTTCTCAAATTATTCAAGAGTGACAAACAAAAACAAAACAAAAATCAAAAGAAACACAAAAGTTAGGAGAAGAGAAGGATACCTAGCTTGGGTTGCCTCCCAAGTAGCGCTTGTTTAACGTCCCGAGCCTAACTCAAGTCACCCCTAAGGGTTAATCCAGAAGAAACACTTGCTTTCCAGTTGGGATTGACTCCCCATGATAATGCTTTAACCTGTGCCCGTTCACCTTGAAGTTGCCAGAGGTCCCTTCTAATTCCACTGCCCCATGGGGGAAGACTAGTAGGATCTTGTATGGTCCCGACCACCTTGATTTCAGCTTCCCAGCAAAGAGCCTCAACCTTGAATTATACATAAGCACCAACTGTCCGGGCTCAAAGCTCCTAGGCAAGATGTGCTTGTCATGCCATGCCTTCATCCGCTCCTTGTAAATTCTTGCGTTCTCATAAGCTTGCATGCGGATTTCCGACAGCTCATTCAAGTCCAACAACCTCTTCTCACCGGCCTTTGTCAAGTCAAAGTTGAGCTCCCTAATTTCCCAATAAGATTTCTCCTCCAACTCCACCGGTAGGTGGCATGCCTTTCCGAACACCAAATTTTAGGGAGACCTTCCAATTGGAGTTTTGAAGGCGGTCCTATAAGCCCATAGAGCATCATCCAATTTCCTTGACCAATCCTTCCGTGAGGAGTTGACGGTTTTCTCGAGAATGCGCTTCAACTCACGGTTGGATACCTCTGCTTGCCCATTTGTTTGGGGATGATAGGGAGTAGAGACTCTGTGCTTGACCCCATACTTCTCAAGAAGCTTGTGCATTTGATTGTTACAGAAGTGGGATACCCCATCACTGATCAACACTCTTGGGACCCCAAACCTCGAGAAGATATTGCGCCTCAAGAAATCCATGACTACCCGCGCATCATCTGTGGTTGTTGGGATTGCCTCCACCCACTTCGACACGTAGTCTACAGCCACCAAAATGTATTGGTAAGAGAAAGAGGGTGGGAATGGTCCCATGAAATCTATCCCCCATACATCAAAGAGCTCTACTTCAAGCATGCAATTCAAGGGGAGTTCATGCCGCTTAGAAATATTGCCAACCCTTTGGCAACGATCACAGTTTTCAACAAAGGTGTAGGCATCCTTGAAGAGCGTCGGCCAAAAGAAACCACTTTGGAGGATCTTTTCTGCAGTCTTCTTTCCCCCATTGTGCCCACCGTAATCCGAGCTATGACAATGCCACAACACGTTTCCGATTTGGTCATGGGGAATGCACCTCCTGAGGATCCCATCCGAGCACTGCTTGAAGAGATAGGGGTCCTCCCACACATAATATTTTGCATCCGAGAAGAATTTCTTTCTCTGTTGATTAGTCCAACCTTACGGAACCACATTTGAAGACTTGAAGTTGGCCATATCCACGAACCAAGGAGGGGAATTTTTAATAAGTGCCAACAGCTTTTCATCAGGAAACTCTTCCTTGATGTCTAACAATTCCTCCTCGGTGTCGGGATTGACCAACCTAGATAAGTGGTCCGCCACCCCATTGTCGGATCCCTTCCTGTCCTTAATCTCAAGATCAAATTCCTGCAAAAGAAGAATCCACCGAATTAATCTAGGTTTGGCCTCTTGTTTTGTCATCAAGTGTTTTATGGCCGCATGATCAGTGAAAACCACAATCTTAGACCCCACAATGTAGGATCTAAACTTATCCAAAGCAAACACCACAGCAAGTAGTTCTTTTTCAGTGGTGGAATAATTAGCTTGTGCCTCGTTCAAAACTTTACTTGCATAATAAATGACATGAGCTAATTTTTCCACCCTCTGCCCTAAAAACAGCCCCCACCGCATAATCACTAGCATCACACATGATTTCAAATGGCAAATTCCAATTAGGTGCAGTGATTATGGGTGCTGTGACAAGCATATTTTTCAAAACAGTGAAGACATTTAAACAAGAATCATTAAAATCAAAGGATACATCCTTCACAAGAAGGTCGCAAAGCGGCCTTGCGATTTTGGAGAAGTCTTTGATGAATCTCCGGTAGAACCCGGCATGCCCCAAAAAACTCCTCACCCCCTTTACAGTGGTTGGTGGGGGCAGCTTCTCAATCAACTCGATCTTCGCCTTATCAACCTCAATCCCCCTCTGGGAGATTTTGTGCCCCAAGACTATACCTTCCTTGACCATGAAGTGGCATTTCTCCCAATTGAGCACAAGGTTAGTCTCTTGGCACCTTTTAAGCACCAAGGTCAAGATCTTCAAGAAGTTGTCATAAGAAGTTCCAAAGACCGAGAAGTCATCCATGAACACCTCAATGCACCTTTCCACCATGTCCGAGAAAATAGAAAACATGCACCTTTGGAAAGTAGCGGGGGCGTTGCACAATCCAAAGGGCATCCTCCTGTAAGCAAAGACTCCATAGGGACAAGTGAAGGCTGTCTTCTCTTGGTCTTGAGGATCCACCACAATCTGATTATAGCCGGAGTATCCATCTAAGAAACAGTAGTACTCATATCCGGCTAACCTCTCAAGCATTTGATCAATGAAGGGGAGAGGGAAGTGATCCTTTCTCGTTGCTTCATTTAATCTTCTGTAGTCGATGCACACTCTCCACCCCGTGATGGTTCTTGTTGGGATCAATTCATTGTTTTCATTGACCACCACGGTTGTTCCACCCTTCTTTGGGACCACATGAATCGGACTAACCCATTTGCTATTCGAGATTGGGTAGATGATTCCGGCATCTAAAAGCTTAATCACTTCCTTACGCACAGCTTCTTTCATGATGGGGTTTAGCCGTCTCTGTGGTTGAACCACCGGCTTATAACCATCCTCCATCAAGATTTTATGCATGCATAGGGAAGGGCTTATACCTTTTAGGTCCGAAATCTTCCACCCAATGGCGGATTTGTGTTCCCTAAGAACTCTCAACAGCTTCTCCTCTTCATCCTTTTTCAGGGCATTGCTAATGATCACCGGATGTTGTCCCTCCTCCCCCAAGAATGCATACCTCAAGTGATTTGGGAGTTGCTTCAACTCCGGTGTCTTTCCATATTCCTCATTACCTTCCTTGTTGAGCTTCTCCTTTGCATATTCATCCCTTGGGAGACTCGGTAAGCTTCCATCTGTTTCAAACATTCAAGATAGTCCTCATCCCCCAAGGGGTCTTCTTCCTCACTATCATCACCATGGGATTTTACCAACACTTGTGCAAGTGCAGAACCATGGGCTCCTCTAGTGGTCTTTTCCTTGACAATACCATCCATAACATCCACCCGGTACACTTCCGACCTCTCCACAGGGTGCTTCATTGCTTCAAAGACATTGAAGACTACATTCTCATCTTGCACGCGGAGGGTGAGCTTCCCTTGTTGCACATCAATCAAAGCACGCCCTGTGGCCAAGAAAGGCCTCCCCAATATGAGAGGAATCTCGGCGTCTTCATCCATATCAAGCACCACAAAATCTGTCGGGAATATGAATTTGTCCACCTTCACTAGCAAGTCTTCGACAACCCCATAAGGGTATTTGATGGAGCGATCGGCCAGTTGGAGTGACATCCGTGTATCCTTGGCTTCCTTAATTCGCAACTTCTTCATCATGGAGAGGGGCATCAAGTTGATGCTTGCCCCTAGATCACATAATGCCTTCCCTATATTCATCTCCCCAATAGTACATGGTATCGAAAAGGAACCGGGATCCTTCAACTTTGGAGGGAGCTTTCTCTGAAGAATGGCACTACACTCCTCGGTCAAAGCAATCGTTTCCTCATCCACAATTCTCCGCTTCTTGGTGAGAAGCTCCTTCATAAACCGAGCATACGATGGCATTTGTTCCAGGGCTTCCGCAAATGGGATGTTAATTTGAAGCTTGCGGAAGACATCAAGGAATCTGTTGAACTGTTTATCCTGTTGACGCTTCTTCAATCTTTCCGGATATGGTACCTTCATGTAGGACGGGAGGTCCTTGGGCTCTACCCACTTCTTTCTACGGAACTCTTCATCTACAAGCTTTAGCCTCCCTCCTTGCTCCGGTGCCTTACCTCTTGCTAACTCCTCTTCTTTCTCAGGTTGTTCTTCCTCAACATGTGGTGGGTTCGAGACCTCAACTTCCGGAGAACTAGGTGCACCCCTGTTAGATTCCAGCACTCTACCGCTTCTAGTGGTCACGGCATTGCACTGGCTCTTAGGGTTGTTCTCGGTGTCACCTGGGAGAGTTCCTGGAAGATGCTCATTAAGTTGCCTTGCGAGCTGAGCAACCTGCGTCTCTAGATTGTGAATTGCCGACCCTGTATGAGTTGCCAACTTGTCAACTGACGCATTCACTTTATCTAAAGCCGACCCTGTATAGGTTGACAACTTCTCAACTGTCGCGGTCATCTTCTCAAAGGCCAGCTCCCACGGTTGTCTTCCACCATCTGATATTTGCAACTGATTAGGCTTCGGAAGAGCCTGCTGAGTATTACGCTGCTGAATTCCAATGTTCGGTCTCAGACCCTGTTGAGGTTGTTGCCAATTCTGTTGAGGATGTTGTTGACCGGCTAGACAACCATTAACATCACTCCAAGCAAATCCCGGATGGTCTCTTCTCATGTAGCCCCTATTCTGATTCTGATTGTTCCTCTGATAGTTGTTCTGGGGCACAGTGTCATAGAAGTTGTGGCATGAGTCCACATGTTCCTGAGAGAAATTTAGCAGGCAATTCTGAGTGTCATGATCTCCATTACAATTTTCACAACCCGGAGGCATTCCCTCGTGTATCGCATTAACCCTCTTGTTCCCGGACAAAGCCTCATTCTGCATTTTCAAAAGTCTGTTTTGCTCTAAAATGGCTTCCATTGTCCCAGAACTGATTCCACTTGAGGTCTCCCTACCACGGTTATAATCATTATATGACATCTTCTCTAACAATGTCCATCCATCCTCCGCTGATAAATAAGAGAAAGAACCGCCAGCTGCGGCATCACAGTTCATCTGATAGCGTCCCCTCAACCCATTAAAGAAGTGCTGAACTTTGGAAACCGGGTCAAAGAACGCTGAGGGACATCTTCTCAATAACCCATTGTACCTCTCCCACGCTTCATTTTAAGTCTCATCCTCCGTCTGCCTGAATGATGTGACGGCTATTCTTGCTTGTGCCGCCTTCTGAGGAGGAAAATATTTGGTTAGGAACTTGTGCCATCTGCTCCCAAGTTCTGATGCTGTTCCTATCCAAACTGTCAACCCAATCGCGAGCGACATCCCTAAGAGAAAGAGGGAAAAGCCGCAAGCGAAACTCATCCTGAGAGACTCCCCTGGTCTTCTGTAAGTCACAGGCTTCAAGGAAGCGAGTGATGTGTCTATGCGGGTCCTGTTTGCCACTCCCATCAAACTGATTCTCCCGGATCTGGAATGTGACACATGCTTCAACTCTGAAGGAGTCTGTGTTCAGGTTGCCCCTCACAATAGAAGAGTCACAATCACCCAAGCTGGGTAGATCGTACTCGAAGAGAGGCTTGTAACGAGGAGGAGGAGGAGGAGGATTTTCTTCAGCCATGCCCTTTATTTTAATTCCTTCAATTCTTTTCCGTTCCCTGGCTTCTTTCCTTAATTGCCGCTCGGTCCTAGTGATCTCGGAATCAAATAGCAAGTCCTCTTGTAGAAGGGTACCTCGCATACAAAAACAGGCAAAGACCAAGTGGAATCAAAGAAGCAGAGAAAAATAATAGCAATTAAATAAAAGAAAATAAAACTAAAAGTCAGCTTAACCAAACAGCCGATTTTCCTAAAAATTAGGAAAATTGGTCGTGCCAATCCCCGGCAACGGCGCCAAAAACTTGTTGGGACACCGGCAAGTGTACCGGGTCGTCGCAAGTAATAAAACACCGCAAGAATCTACCGAGGTCGAACACAAGGATTGGGTTACCAATTCGACTAATTTCGCGAGAAACCCGATGCGTTTGGTCAAGTAACTAAAAGTGGTTGAGAGAGATTATAGGATTGCAGTTCTAATTAACAAATCAAATCAAATAAGATATGGTGATGAAATCTGGAATTAAAAGCATCTAAGGTTTCGAATCCACCTACCCAATCATGCATAGTACCCAAGTGATGATATTCTCCTCCCTAAGTTCAATTTTAATGTCAACCGGGACCCCCAAATTCTCCTATATCCACTTCCGTGCTCAATAGGACGTATTCGACGATTGGATTAATTACTTACTAGGTCTCATAATCCTAATATCGAATTCTATTAATTCTTGTTCCATATAGGTTGCACCGATCTCCTACTCACTCTCGTGCAATACTCGACCGATGATCCCAATTCAAGTTCTAAAACGCGAATCGCCGCTAGGCCTCAACACGTTTAACTAGTCGATCACGCTAGCATATAAACGACACAATGAAAACAGAATTGGAAAACAATAATGAATTAAAGGAGAGAGAGTTACATTACATGAACACTATGCCGCCATGGGTGGCTTCATCGATCCCTTAGACAAGAGGATTAGTTCCTCATGCCCGTAACAACGACGTACGTACAATCGGAATTCATCCTAGAAGTAAGAAATAAAAGAAGAGAAGGGGAGACGCAGCTCCAGAAACAAGGATTCGCACTACTATTCTGATCTAAACAGTGGCTAACAACTTGATACCAAACTCTGATCTGAAACAGCCTTTAAATAAGGATTCTGTTTCTCGCCCGCTCACGGGGCGAGCTTACTCTCGCGACGCGAAATTTAGTATTGGCGCGCTTCAAATTTTGGATTTTCGCGAGGCGAGCTTGTATTCGCGGGGCGAGTCTTCCAACCCTAATCTGTCACAGCCGTGATATTCATCACGGCTAGGCCGTGATGGTCTCTGTCTTCCAGGGTCTTCAGGGACTCGCGAGGCGAGACACCTATCGCGGGGCGAGTCTTCAATTCGAGGCTGTGACCTTCATCACGGCTAGGCCGTGATGGTCTCTGATTTCCAAGTCTTCATGCTCTCGCGAGGCGAGCTGTCTCTCGCGGGGTGAGTCTTCAAACCTCAATTTGTCACAGCCGTGACCTTAATCACGGCTATGCCGTGATAGTCTCTGTCTTGCTGGTCTTCAGACTCTCGCGGGGCGAGAAGATTTTCGCGTGGCGAGCCAGAAGTGATGACTTTTGCTGCTTTGTTGACCTTCAGGCTCGCGGGGCGAGCATACACTCGCGAGGCGAGTGTCTCCAGACTTGCAATTTCCACTGCTTTTTGACTTTCCTTGACTCCCGGAGCTTCACTTATTTAACCTGAAACAACAAAAGCACCCACAAGCGTAATTCTATTCAAAATAACCTAAAAACTACACAAAATACGCAAAATGAGTCAAAGTCCAACTTAGGAACAAAACAAGGCAAATTTGGGCAAAAACGAGATTGAACTCGACTAATTAGCACGTAAACCACCGTCTTACTAGTTATAAAACTAGATAAGTCAGAGGCTTATCAGAACCCATTCCACCATCTTCTCCCCTATCTTCTTCTAGTACAACACCAACCGATGGTCCAGCATGATCCATTATCATCTGCTCGTATGGATTCAATTCTTCCCTCCGGTCACCACTTCCATAGTACGAACCTTCAACCACAATCGGGTTTAAGTCAGGCAACATCTCACCATGGTTACTCCACCAATAGTAATCAGGCATAAAGCCCTTCTCATAAAGATCGGCTACAACTCCATGAACGCTTTTTAAAGATTGACACTTGCATCTTTTGCAAGGACACCTCAATTGATCACCAACCAGCCGTATAAATCTCTCCTGGCAAACAACAAACTCTATAAACTCACCCACTCCAACTCTATACTCTTCCCTAAGACGTTTATTCCGATCCAACCTACGATACATCCATTTCTGATTCTCCGGAATATCCATTGCTGGCAATTAAATAGCCTGACCAATCATACAATAACACTTATATATTACGGTGCATTCCAATAACTCCATCAATCTCGTTCTTATGACAAGATATGAACCTATCCCATTCGAGAGGAAACCTTTGCCACACTCAGCTACTAATAGTTATTCCCATATTCAAATACCTTATACTTGACAAAATTTTGGCAGCATTTCCCATCGGTCTCCAAGTTACACGACTCGAGCACGGTGAGAATCACCGCGATCAAGTATGCACCAGGAGAACAAAAGGAAATGCATCAGACCGAGATTTCAACAAGTATATAAGGCATTTGAACATTGAAATGACTATTGTACGAGTGTGAAAAAGGTTTTTTCCCAAACTGTCCCACTTGGACAATTCAAGATTCAATACAATGAGCATGCATACCTTGATAAGTTACGCATGCTCATTAATATTGAATCTCAAACAGGAAACTAAGGCAATCATAAATTAATTATTAACTCTAATAGAAAATAAAACCATTAACCTATAAATATTGCAACATTGTTGAGCTTATATAAATTACAGGGTAAATCAATACAAACTTAGATTAAATATTGTAGCAAACATCCTATTGAGCTCCGCTCTCCACTAACGAGTAGCAATTAATTGTCAAACACATGCATAATTTCTAAATTATCAGCACACAACCAGCATCCCGCCTTTCGGACAGGATCACATCCTATTGAGCTCCGCTCTCCACTAACAAACAACACATATTGACAAACACATGCATAAACATTAAATTATCAACATACAATCAGACAAGATCACATCCTATTGAGCTCCGCTCTCCACTAACAAACAACACATATTGACAAACACATGCATAAACATTAAATTATCAGCATACAATCAGACAAGATCACATCCTATTGAGCTCAGCTCTCCACTACCAAACAACACGATAATTCACATAATACATTACACTGAGTGTTCAGAGAACTTACCTGAGAGAGAAAACACAACCGGGCAAGGATAAGGGCAGGAGCCGGAGCCAATAGAGAGTAGAAGAATATGACAACAAGGACCTATCGTGCATAAATGAAATTAGTCATTTCAAATCAAATCACTATTCTATATATACAGAATCCAGTACAACTATTTATAAGACTAGAAACACATAAATTAATATAAAATAGAATCAACAATATACGGTTGCATAAAACATCTTTATATTGGTGCTGCTGGCAATTAATAGATGGGAAGTTTTTTGGAAATGTCATCAATATTTGCAATATGAATTAAAGCAACAGTTTTAAAGTTTTTAATAGTCCCAATAATATATTTTGAAAAGAAAGCAGGAAGTTGAAAAGTGATGCATGCATGGGTCATTTGAATTAGTAAATGGCATTGGGAATATTGCACACCTTAATGCTAATGAAGCACCTTGTTGACGAATTTCCCTAGTACTGGAGTAGCGCTGCATTGCATAGCATACTTATTAAAATGATATGAATGATGTTGAACTGTTATTATGAAACTTGTTATGCTATATGATATATGATGCATGCTCGTCTTACTAACTGCTTCCATGCCGTTATGCCGTTTAGTTACAATTAATGAATTTATTTTGTAATTTTATTTCACTTATGACATTTTTTTTGTAACTTTTCAAAGCCATAAAAACACTCACGAGTGCAGGAATCTTGCCAAAGTTTAGTGGAGCAAGTATGAGGTTGGTTCCACCTAGACTTAGAGTTAAATGTTAGATATTGATAAATTTTTCCGAGTCTAGCTGTCGCCCAATTAATAAATGAATTGTAAAGGTGAAACAACATACATTATTAAAATAAATAAAAATAAATAAATTTATATTTAATCAAACAAGAAAAACAAGAGAAAAACATGGTAGGAAATCACAATTTATATCCAAATACTATCAGCAACCTTTGAATAAATTCTAAGCATGAGAAAAACAAGATTGAACACATGGAACGTTTAATTATATCAATCGAGAGGAACACAAATTCAGTAAGTGTTAAATTCTAATATTGAGTAATAACAAGCCAACATAGCATACCAAAATAATAAGGGTTTCATCATCCCCATTGTACAAGAAAATCTAAATAGAAAAACTCATAGGTAGCATCAATACTACCCTCATTGGTTATATGATAAGATCAATTTAGATTTAACTCTAATGCTTTATGATTTATGCAAACACAAACATGAAAACCTCCCAGTCACCACCGTGTTCACACCATCACAGACCACATCAGACACAGCTTCTCCCATTCATTTATATAAACACAAACACGAAAACATTTGTGAATGATAAAGAAGTATTTAAAATCTGACACATGTAAAAATGAAAATTAAACATCAAAATCGAACCACAAACCACATAGCAAAAGCAAAACACACAGAGTTTTCAACAACAAATTTGTTACCTGTATTTTGTGAATCCGCCGGCAGCTAACGTATCTCCCCGGTCCCCAAGTGAATGGATGAGAGAGACCTTAGAAACACATAGAGAGAGAAGCAGAGTGAGACAGAGAGATGCGAGAGAAACAGAGACACACAGAGAGAGATGGAGTAGAGGAGAGCTTACCTGAGCAGAGGGGATGATGGTGGTGACAGGAGGTGTCTTGTGGTGGCCGGAGCGCGCATCTAGGAAGAGAGAAACAGTGAGACAGAGAGAGAGAGATGCGAGAGAAATAGAGACAGAGAGAGAGATGGAGTATAGGAGAGCTTACCTGAGCAGAGGGGATGTCGACGGTGGTGACAGGAGGAGTCTTGTGGTGGCCGGAGCGCGCGGCGTAGAAGAGAGAAACAATGGGAGAGAGATATGCGACAGATAAAATGAGGAAGAAGGAGGTTCTGTCGAATTTAGGGATTTCAGTTTTAGCGATCGAATTAGTTCGGTCGCTAATTCGGTCACTAATATGGTTTGGTTGAATTTGAATTTATAATTTTAGCGACCGATTTAAATTTTGGTCGCTAACACGCGCTATTTTATTTATTTTACACGCCGTTTAGCGACCGAATTAAAATCGGTCGCAAATATAAAGAAAGTTTGACCGTTGCATTTAATTCGGTCACCATTTCGGTCGCTAACAATTCATAAATTTCTGACTTTTACTTTCCTTTGTTTAACGACCGATATAGCGACCGATATCTCTGCTACGCTCTATTTCGGTCTCTATTTCGGTCGCAGAATCAACTCTAACCAGTGTTTCATGTAGATCCTACAATCGGCCTCTATTTCGATCGCCAAAAGCAACCAAAATTTTCGGTCACTATTTTCGGTCGCTAAATGACCTTTTTTTGTAGTCACATTCGATGAAACAAGCAGAAGGTTGCCAATCCTTATAACAAACATGTTAAAAATAAGTCGTTTGCCGAAGGAGACTTGGTTTGGAAGACCATTTTACCAATTGGGAGTAAATATCCTAAGTATGGGAAATGGTCACCGAATTGGGAAAGGCCATTTATTGTTAGTCAAGTTATTTATGGAGGTCCTTATCGGCTAGTTAATATGCAAGGAGAAGAGTTAAGCAGAAGCATAAATGGAAAGTACTTAAAATCATATTACCCTTCAATATTGGAAGGGGTAGTTTCAAAATGATGGCCACAAGCCGACCAAGTAGCTTCACAACCCTAAAAAACTACAAAGAGAAGAGTACAATCAGCTGCCGCTAAAGCATTACTATCCTAGTTAGCTGGATCGACTGATGGATTTGGGATTGGGATTTGAACAGTCGCAGGCTGATCCTCAATTAGAGCATCTGATGAAGCATCGGCTTCCATGTTGTCCGGGTTAGTCATTGCCACATCTTCAGTAGTAAGGTAGCCCTCAGCTACATTTTCTTCGTTAGCTGGTCTGACCGTTCTTGCTTCTTCGGTACCTTCAGCCGCAGATGTTCCTTCAGCAGCTTTTGGCACTTCGTTTGTTACAAGGTCACTAACGACTGTGGCTATAATAGCTTCAGCTGGGATGGGCATGTTGATTGCTGATTCTGAAGTCAATATGTCAAGCTTGGGGACAATTATAGTCGATTCTGTTGTCGATGGTGGAGGAGTTGCTGTTATAGCTGGTGGTGCTTTGGCTTCCAGAAACAGAGCCTTCAATTCTTTCCAAGAGTTCTTGGCAGCCAAAAGCCCATGCTCTGCCGTAGCAAAATTTCCTTCCAATGCGACACGTTGATGAGCAAGAGAGCTGATTTCCTTGTCGAGGATGGTGGATTGTCGGTACAACTGGACTCTGGTCTTAGCACTCGAATTAAGTTTTCCTTTTAAAATCTTCACTTGAGGCTCAGTCTCAGCTATCTCCTTGTTGATCCTCTCTCACTCAAATGTCAGGCTTGCAAGGCGATCAACCAATATTTTGTTTTCAGCCGCATCGGATTCCCTTTCGGCTTGCACGGCTCGGAAGGTAGTCAGCAGTTGGAGTTTTAAGCTTAAAGCTCTGATAAATGACAGAGGCTACTAGAAGTTTTTTCTTGCCGTTTGACGTGAGTCGTGTGGTCATAGTGGATGTCTCAAATTTTAGCCGATATACGGTTAAAAATGGTCTTCCTACTTTCAGAAAATCCTGGATTCTGAGCGGTCTTGGACAATGCCAACCGAAGTTCCGCTATTGCGGCTTCATCTGAAGGAACTTCATTTTCCAGTTGTTCTTCAATAAAAGCTAAATGTTCATCCACTAGAGAAGAAGGAGCAACCATTATTGGAGAGATGAAGGCATCGAAATATTGGAGAAGCACGTCATTTGGAATCGCGCACTCAGGAAATGCAGCTAGGTTTTCTGGAGTGTAAGACTGAAGGGTTTCTTGAAGATATCCTTCTAGTTGTTGAATTGGATGAACAACTGAGGTTGCTTGAACGTGGGGGTGTCAGTCGCTGGTGCTTGATCTTGAGGAGGCACATTGGTTTCTGGAATAGTAGGATGATAAGAATGGAACACACGTTAGCCGAATTGAATAAGGAACAAAAATAAAATTAGTTGAGGGAAGTATAGGAAAATACCTCAACAACTATTCTGGTAGTCCTTCTCTTCGGGTGATGGTGCATTGAGGCCGACACTTCACGAGTTGATTTCTTGGCTTTCTGAGGAAAAGAAATAAACAGACGTTAGAATACTATTATGAATAAGACTTGAATCATGGATAGATTGAGAGATATACCTTAGCCGAACCTTCAGCTCCCTTCTTGGATTTCTTGGGGGCAGTTTTTGTAGGCTCTCTGATAACAATGCCTTGGGATCGTGTTCTTTTCATGACAGAAGACAAGGGTGTGTTATCCGGTTCGTCATCTAGATTAATTTCCTTTTTTTCTACATTATAGGCAGACTGATAGTCAGAACTAGTAAAAATTTGGGAATCAAAATGAACTAAGAAATGATCATCGATTTACCTTTTGCATGGGAAGATGAAGATGGATGACATGAAGTGAGTTGTTGGATGTCCAACGGTGGTGATGGAGATGGATGTTCTGATCTCCCTTCTATCAGTCGATTGACTCAGTAGTGGAGTTGTTGAAAATCTTATCAGCTACAGTCGGCCACCAATTGAGGAAAGCTGAAGTTACTCCAGGTTGCCGTTGGAAGCTCTTGTATCAAAAGGAGGACACTTGTTCAACAATCACTGTGAACTAATCCGCTACTTCTTGTTCAGTATAAGTGGGCCTGAAAGTGGGGGATGCTGGTTCATAAAATGATGTAGGGATGTGTTGTAATAATCCAAATTGCCTAGCAAAGTATTGGGGGTTGTAATACTCAGAAGAAGATTTGTTGTTTCATGGTGGATGGATTGTCTTGTAGTGCTCTCGAAGGATGTGCAATCCAAGATGTACTAGTTCCATCCGAGTGAGTAGGGTGGAACTTTGAGGAAAGTCGAGTGAGGGAGAGAAAGGTGTTCACTACTTCAACAGTCGAGCTATCCGAAGGGGTGAGAGTGACCAACTGTTCCCCCAGGATTGGTAGATTGCGAGAAGGAAGGGCTGGATTATCGGCTAACGATACAAACTCTAGAAAGTAGTGGAGAATCCAAAATTGCAGAAACCACAGTGGGCCGGGTATGTTGTCGGTTTTCTCATGATTCCGCAGTCGTTCCACATACATGAACTGGCTCTGGCAAAGTAGACAGAGAAACAGAGGGCCAAGAGCCAAAGCTTGTCCGGAAGTGATGAGTTGAACGTAGTTGAGGCATTCGGCTACTATCTGAACAGAGTTGGTACAGATGAAATACTTACACATCCAGTACAGCAGAAAGGCATGGTGCTCGAGGTTAGTAACCTCTCCAGTTGAATTAGAGCTGGCTGTGATGAAATTGTTGTAGTAGTAATGTGGTTTGGAACACTTGATTCCAGATATAGGCTCGACTACTTCAGAGAAGACAAGGACTTCGTCGCCATGAACAGGAAGCCCGGTAATAGCCGCAATGTCTAGTAAGGTGGAGCTCATCATACCACAAGGAAAGACAAAGTTGTTGTCAAAGGTGTTCCAGAAACCACAAAAGCCGAAAATGAGGTCTATGTTGAGAGGAATTTGTTGATGAGAAAGCACTGTTAGGTTGAAAATTCCCCAAGATTTTCAATCTTGACTTTTGGCCGTGGCTATGTGATGGAGCCATTTGTTGTAAGAAAAAGTGTCGTCGGGCCAGGTTCGGAAGCTTGATGTTACTTTGTCGAGGGTAAACCAATCCGAAGCAATGGACAAGGTAAACAAGCTTGGATAAAGAACGTTGTCAAGAAACAGTTTGCCCTCATCCTGGTTTTCGGTAGAAGGGTTTAAAGTCGTGGAATGATGTAACACCCCCCTTGGGCATTACCTCGTGAACACGTACGGAAAATAAACTTAAAATAAAACGACTGGTTGCTTTCGAAAAATACTCACTATATTTTTGCCTGAAAACGGGTGTAACAATAAAATTTCTCTGGGCATTTTTTTAGCAAGGTTGAACATACATTATCCCAGTAAAACTACATTCCACCAGACTTAATAAAATCACATTTACTCAATGGGTAAGCAAATTCCTGGTCATAATTTTAAAACATCTGTAAATAAAATTCATGGTCATGATAGCAATCCAAGAAAGACTCTCAGAGCCATAATACAAAAAATTATGACCTTCTCCAAAAGAAAGTTTGACTCGATAGACTAAGCTAGTTGTACTATGAGACTCTTACTGGAAAAGACCTCCATGGTTATTCCAGTTACTCAACCTTCTTCTAAAATCGGAAGTAATCCCTCCGAGTCGGGCAGAGAACCCCTTAGCATCATCTGCAGTCACATACCAAGGTACAACACAAGACCACACAAATATATCGCAAGGGTGAGATACTAAAAAAATGAGTTTTACACAATAACCACATGCGCGGCACACAAATAACACACACACACACACACACACACACACACACACATACAACATTTAAAATTCTCCAAATAAACATAACAGTTTATCTAGGGGATTCATACCTAACAGACATCGTCATTCAACGTCTAACTTTTATACTTAATCTCTGGAGATCTCAACTTCATTTTGGTGAGCGGATCAAGCTCAATTGACAAATAAAGGCACATCGTTCAACTTTCCAGGGCACATTGTCCAACACAAGGCACAATTATCAACGTACATGGTTTTCATTGTCCATCAAGGCATAATGTACAATGTCACATGATACCTCATCCATCAAGGCACCACGTTTATCAACGTAGGCACGTCTGCCAAAATAATGCATGTAAAACATTTATTCTCGTCATTTTTCTTTTTGTTCATTCTTTCCTTGTCGAAGCTCAAAGGCTCATGACCATTTGTAATTTCAACGTTAAGATTTTTCATCATCAACACAGGATACAAAGTCTGTAACGCCCTCCCTCAGGGCATTACTTACGTAACACATGCGGAAGTAAATTTAAAAGATAATTTGCTGGCTGCTTTCGGAAAATTTGTTTTCTCTTAAGTCAGAAAACTGGGGTATAAAATTTTCTCATATAAGGATAACTCTGAAATCCATCATACATACATTTAAAATGTAAAGTCGCGTTCGTAACAAAGTTACCATGACATACAACGTTTCTCTAAGTTTCCACTTTCGTAAGAAAAGTTCAAACTATAGATGGATGTATATAACACTACATTTACCGAACTCTTTAGATATACAACCCAACTCAAAACTCCTAAGCTGGTCATTCTATCAAATATTATGGAGAGACCCCCAATCGGGATACTTTCCCAATCTCTAACACTAGGTCTTCAAATGACTTAGAAAGACTCCTCTGCAACATCAGTACTAGAGTACCAAGGTACTACAGCAAAACCCGAAGATACCTGATATAATTGTAAGAGTGAGATACCGTCATAAGATATATCCCACAACAACCATATACATGATACATACATCACAGAATCATATAAGCAGTTAAGTCATGCATATACTCAATATATCAGTGTTATATCAAAGGGCATCAAACCCGCACAGTCAATCTTTCGAAAATATGCATGGCACTTCAATATCAGGCTCTAACTTAATCTCATGAGATCTCAACACCGTTTCCCTGGAGAAGTATTAGAGTTGGTCAATCTCTAGCCCATCGGGAAGTTGCCTCCTTACCCTCATGCATAAGGTCTCAGGACAAGCAACGTCACATGTGCCTCTTCACTCGGTTTACATGGACAGACTCCCCAGATACCACCTTGTATCTGCTATATATCAAAA
This sequence comes from Sophora flavescens, assembly GCA_030762895.1. Taxonomy (NCBI): domain Eukaryota; kingdom Viridiplantae; phylum Streptophyta; class Magnoliopsida; order Fabales; family Fabaceae; genus Sophora; species Sophora flavescens. The sequence goes on from CM061064.1 coordinate 146,473,949, forward strand.
GCACGTCTGCTCGGGGAAATTCACATGAGAAAATATTTTTATTTAAAAGGTTTCCTTTTTGTGTTCATTCTTTTCACTGTCGCAGCCCGAGGCTAACGACTTAAATCTTCATTTCCCCATCACTTGAAAACTCAGAAGTATAGGACTCATAGTCCGAACGCTCAATCACAATGCCCAAGACCGTGGCCACAGTCAAGGGTTGTGGTCGTAGAAAACAACCTTCACCTTTAATCATGTTCATTACACGCGGTTAGAATACACAGTCCAACATAGCGCGATTAGGACCTAAGTCCATAACATCATAACCAGGACTCGTAGTCCCGAATTCACACTGATTCAAGATCACGTGCACATCACTGAATACTAGAGGCGACGTCTCGCGTACTAGATTCTCTTTCTTAAGTACTTATTTTTCGTTCAGTGAAAAACAAATTCAAAACCGAATCCTCGATAACCTATCCAGGTTATCGGAAAGTTTCTAAAATATTTAGGAAAAACATTTTCTTTGAAAATCTTTTTATAAAGCATCTTTGAAATTCTTTTATCTTTGAAATATTTTCCCCAATAGGATATTGCCAAATATTCTTGAAAGTTTTCACTTGAAGACACATAGTTCGAAAAGGATTTTTCTTTTGTATAACAATAGTACACCAAAATCATTTCAACATTTAAAACAAGTACTTTAAGTTTAAAGAGCTTTTGGAAAAGAACACCAATCCCTTCATCTTCAAAGCTTATTAAGGTTTTTAATCCTTATTATGGTTGAGCACAGACGCATGTCTGGCTTAGAAAACTTTCAATCAACAACAGTATATATCATCAGTGCAAAGCTAATATCACAGTTGAAAGCAGTTCATCACATATATGCATTATATCATTTAGAACAAGTACAGATCAACATCAGATAATAGCACAACAGTTCAAGTACATTAGATAATCAAGTAAGCTCAATCAACATATAAATATCCAGTTAAACACCTACACACATGCATACAGTTATTGAATATCTTTAGGACATCCCTTCTTACCTTAAGAAGGTAAGAGAATGTAAGAAAATAAATGGTTTCGCGGACATTCTTCAAGGTTGGTTAGGAGGCAAATCTAGGTTTCAAGACACAAGGTTCAAAGGATTAGAACTCAACCAAGAACTTAGTGTTAGAAGTTTCCAAAACATATGCAACTTAGAGATTTATGATCCTCAAGTGCTAAGAGTTTAAAACATGATTACTTAAAACAAAGTTGAACAAAATCCCACCAAGTTACACCTTGATGGAGATTCGGCCTTGACCAATAAAATAGGCTAGGAACATTTAAAATTTCCAATCTCTTTGGCTTAGCATCCATTAATGGTAAGGAGCTCAAAACCATGATCACTTTGGAAAGTGAAAAAAAACGAAACACCCTAGGTCCATAACCTTTAAGATTCGTCCATCCTTGGGTTTTTATGATAAAAGTCTTTAAATTCTTCCAATCTCTTAGACCTTTTAGCATCCAATAACTTATGGAGCTCAAGTCCATGATCATTTTGGAAACAACATAGGATTATAAATAATTAAAGTATAATGTCATAAAGTAAATGGCATAAACATAAATGACATAAAAGTAAATGACATAATGTAAATGGCACAAAGTAAATGGCATAAATATAAATGGCATAAAGTAAATGGCATAAATATAAAGGGCATAAAAGTAAATGACATAATGTAAATGACATAAAGTAAATGACATAAAGTAAATGGCATAAATATAAATGGCATAAAGTAAATGACATAAGGTAAATGACATAAAGTAAATGGCATAATGTAAATGACATAAATATAAATGGCATGAAAGTAAATGACATAAAAGTAGAGTAAAGATCTTTAAACTTTCCAATCACTTTAGACATAGCATCCTTTAACATAAAGGAGCCTTGGTCCATGATCATTTTGGGAAAACAAATCTTTAAACTTTCCAATCACTTTAGACATAGCATCCTTTAACATAAAGGAGCCTTGGTCCATGATCATTTTGGGAAAACAAATCTTTAAATACAAACTCACACTTGTAAAAGTTGAAACAAGATCCATCAAAACCATAGGTATGGTTCGGCCTCATTAGAAAGTAGAGGTTAGGAAACTTTGTTTTACACAACCTTTTAGTATGTTAAACTACAAGTAAATACAAGGTCATAGAAATTGGTTTCAACTCAAAAGGAGTTTTCTACCATTTTTGAGAGATTTTTGAAGATAAAAGCTCATAAATGACATAAAGAAGAAACTTTAGAAAAAGATGAAGTTTTTAAAGAAAATAATACATGAGAGTATTACCCTAAACAAGAGGAACAACTTTGATGAATAACACTTTGTGAAAAGAAGAGTAAAAACAAGAGCTTTGGAAGCTTGAAGTTAAAAGGATGAAAGCTTAAGAGTGAAGTAGGAGAAAGGAAAGTGTTGAAGTGAAGTTGATGAGTGATATTTATAGAAGGAAAGGGGAAGTGCACCGCCTTGAGAGGGAGAAGAAGAAAGAAGATGAGTTTCTTGAAGAGTGGTTTAAGAGTTAATGTGATGTGAGGTGATTGGAGAGAGAAAGATGAAAAGTAAGATTTTGGAATAAAGTAAGGATTTACTTTTTCTTAGGTGTGTCATAGGCATTTAATTAGGCTTCCCATCAAGTCTTTTCTCCTCCTTTAGGGTTCCTTTAACTGCTTAAATACGTAACCGGTTGCACATCCGATCGTATTTTCTGAAGGTTTCGTCCGGATAAAATATTATATTTTATTCCCGGACAACAAAATTCGAAAATTTCCCAAACCTACACGAAACATCATTAAAACACTAACTGTCTCGTTCACGAATTAAAATTTTGTCTCTAGCTCAGTAAACTTGTACCGGTAGTGAGAACCCATACCGGTTTTCGTCTGAATTTTTGACTAAAAATTTTACTATAACTTCATATGGTAAAACAACACAAGAAAATGATTTTATTTTAAATAAATCATCCTCTGGATTTTATCAAAAATAAATACATTAAAGCATGTATTTACTGATAAAGAAGCATACGAAAAACAGGGTGTTACAAAGTCCGAGTGCTCAATCACAAAGTCTTAGACTAACGCACCAGTCTTAGGTTCATGGTTATAGAAAACAACATTCACCTTTAACTACGTTCACCACATCGTATATAGGACACAAAGTCCACAACAACGTAACACGAATCGATGATCTACGTGTTTTCACCACAAAACACTAGAATCCCGACGTCTTGGACACTAGGTTCACATTTCATCGTTAACATCATTTTTCACTGAGTAAAATCTATTTTTCAGAAAAAATCTTTTCCGTTGAAATTAATTTATAAAACGTTAAATCACAGAGAATCCATTTTCTTTCTCAAATCCGTTTTCTATTGGAAACTTCTTTTTTGAAAACAACATCAAATCCTTGTAAAATCATTTCCAAACCATTTCTATCCGAAATAATAAAATTGTTTCCCATAGTTTTCGCTGCGAAATACTTTTCTAAATTATTTTTCGTTTAGAACTAAAGCCATTTATAAATCAAATGATTTTCTCTTTTACAAAAAGTTCTTCACCATCAATGTTAAAATATTTTTGACACTTAATTTCTCGTAATAACTTTTCGTCTTATTTTTGAATTCATTTTGAAAAAGATAACATAACTGAAATATTTTCACGATTTCATCCTCGCTATTACTCATTAATCACTCTGTCACCGAAATATCATCAAATATTATTATTTTCAATATTTCTTCCACTTCCATAAATCAAATCCCTTAAATTTCTCCTCAAGCTTTTCAAAGCTTTTATCTTTAATTTAATCGAGCACTGACCACTGTCAGGATTTCAGTCAATAAATCAAACAACAATTATTCTATACATCACAATTATCGATACATCACAGTTATAATCATGCTTTCACAGAAACATTAATAACCACATAACAGTCATATAACAACTTAATATAATACCACACATCACAACAAATAAAATCACCTACGACCCATACAGAGCATGTAGCTATCAAAACCCCTCAGCTAAACTCCCCTTACCTTTGAAGACGATAGAAAGATCATTCATTCCGGGTTCCACAGTTTGCTCACTGCTCAACGAAATTTCGCAAGATTGAACACCCACTGACGACTTGACTTGATATTCCGAGTTCCTCTAACACTTTGCCACACACTTAGGAAACTTTGAGACAGCTCCAACAATGTACACTATGCTCTTCCAACCGTGACAATCACATCCACATAGATGAAAACTGGCCATCAACATAACCAATAGCAAGCATAATAAAAAATCAGAAACTTATCACCACAAAACACAAGTTTGTGCAATTTAAGTAATTTATTTAACTAACAAATAACCATTAGATTGTTCACCTAAAACTGATTGTGGTTTTAAAGTTTACAAAAATTTTAGGGAAAACGAATTGATCCAAGAAATATGAAATGAGGCTAGGTAATCATAAATTAAAAACTCTAATTGAAATTAAGAAATCGACATAATTTGATATTAGGTTTCAAATTGGGAATTTAAGGTTTTAAACAAAATTGGGGAAAATATGATTTGATTGGAGGATCGCGAAATTAAACTTAGAAATTATCAATTAAAAGTATCAATTGCACTAAAATATAAACAATTTCATAGTTGAAGTGAAGATGAAAATTTGGAGTTTTAGTGAAATTGGGGAAAATCCGAAATTAAAAGGAAATTTAAGAAATTGACATGAGAAATTAGGAACTGGCATACTCAATTTACCAACAACATCATTTAGGGTTTTAAATTGGAAAGTTAGGGTTTCAAAATTTGGAGGTTTTGAATTTTTAAACAATAGATGAGTGAAATTCCTACTCACCCAGCAAGAAGAAGAAGAGGTGGTGGTTGTCGGGTGGTCCGATGCGGTGGCTGGCTACAGTAGTGGCGGAGGACATCAGGGGAGTGTGTTTTTGTAACAACCATGGCCAAATGAAAACAAGTTTTAGGGAATAAGAAGAAGCTAGGATAAACAAAAATGGTGGAAACCACCATGGAGGCGGCGGCGTGGCGCTTACCGTGGCGGAGAGGACGAGCCAGACACGAGCAGGCGGCACGGTCTTCTCCTCTCTGCATCGGTGAGCGGCGGTCGGTGGTCGATGGCTGGCCTGGGCGGCGCGGCTGGTGCAGGAGAGGGAAGGAGATGAGGTTGGAGTGAGATGAGGTATGTTTCCAGAATGAAGAAGAAGAAGTAATAGGAATGAAGGGTGGAGGGGGGTATTAGGTTTTGACTTAGAAATAGGAAGGGATAAATTGATTTTCCTTTTTTTTTTAATTTGTAGTAATAGGTACAAAATGAGTGATTGGTATTGAGTCTAGGAAAAAAAAATACTTATCCTTGGATCTAAAAATAATGGATGACAATTAGAGCATGTTTGGGAATGGCCATTTCAGTTTTTTTTATTTTATGATTTTAGTTGTTTTGTGAAAATCTATTATGTTTGGCTACAAGATTATTTTTTTTAAAAAAACTATTTTCTTCAAAAAAATCTATTTGTAGCTGTTTTACAAACATCTGGTGAGGAGGACTGTTTTTACAGATTATAATCTGAATGTCCCTGTAGCTCACCAAACACAAACGGTGCAAACATGAAACGACATTATTAATAACCATTTTACACCTACCAAACAAAATAGATTATCTTAAAATCACTTTTCAGCAAACATACCGAAACAAAAACAAATTCTGATTATAATCGATTATCACAATAATCAATTATTTGAAAACACATTATCAGCATAATCTTCTTTTTTTCCAGCTTTCCCAAAAATACTCTTATATGCTTTCAAAATTTTTAAATTAGAGTCAAGAATGATAGTTGAACTGATCAACTAAGAAAATCAACGATCCAAAATTAATCTCCGATTAATTTTAAACCAACATAATTTCAAATCTAAAATTTAATAGAGTAAACTATGAAAATCAATTTCTTCAAATTATATATTTAAATTTTTTTTCTAAACAAATACTAATAGTGACAATAACATAATATTATTGTCTAGTAAGCGTGCATACACTGAAACAAGGCAGTGCTAACCCACTCAATAAAATATTTTTAAATGAGTAAATAAAATTACTCAAATCAAACCCCTTAAAATAAATTAAAATAAATATCCTGATAATTAATCAATCCAAATAAAATATTATAAACATATATGTATGTATGTATGTGTATGTATATATATATATATATATATATATATATATATATATATATATATATATATATATATATATATATATTTATCGATATTGAAGAGCAGTAAAAATAAACCGAGGTATTACAAATGATGAATACGATAAAAGGTACCTATGGGTTGTTCAAAATCAGAAGTAGACAAAGAAGATTGGTTGGGACCAATAGAAGCCGAATCATCCGAGGCGTCATGACCGTAAGAGATGTTATCAGGGTTTTGGGAGTCAGAACCGGAGTGAGACATTTTCTTCAAAGAGAACATTAAGCTTAAGGCAAGAAAAGCTAGAGGAAGATTGAAAAAGAAGGTAGAGTGAAGGATTGAAGTAAGCCGTCGACTGATTTTATAAAGAAGGAAGGTAGTTGTGGAAACTAGCTGTTAGCAATAAAAGAGGGATAATAAGGTAAGGCGGCAAGCGCTTGGATCAAGGTAAATGGTTGTGGTGCGATGCTCAAAATAAGTTGGTTATATCGTTCTATCTTCATTTCCATTAGATAGAAGATATAATGGGGAAAATGTTATCACTTGATTTTTTGGGATTAAAGTAGCCGTTGGTAAGTTAGCCGTTAAAGCTAGTCGAATCAGAAGCCAGTCGAATGAGTTATGTTGGTAGCCGAGTGAAAACCGATTAAGTGATTGAAAACGATTAAAAGAAATGTGCTAAAGGATAAGATCCCAGATAACTCGTTTGTATTTGAAACGATGGTAGCAGCCAAAGAGATAAGATGGGAGCACATACATTTCTAGCCGTTGCACATGCTTACTGTTTCCCTAAAGAAGTGGAGATCGATTTTAAGCTGTTTTAGATCATTTTTAGGAAGCAAGAAGACGTTGAAGATTGCAGGAAACATGATCAGTTGGTTATGGGCGGATCGCCATGAAGATGTTCCTAGAATTTGGGATTTTTGTTGGCCATGGTTAGCCGTTGTAAACCAGTTAGTTTGTGTTGGCCACTAAGTGCATAATGCGTGAATTTAGGAGAACGTGGCCAATAAGGACAATTCATTATTGTGTTCAAGATGTATTCTTTAAATACCAAGTGTAAATATGAGAAAGACATATCAATACAATCAAACACATTTTATTCTCAATTCTATTTCTTTCAATTTTATTTTTCACAATTTAGCTTAGTTCTCTCACTTTTCACACTAAACACTCTTTGGAGTAGTTTAGGAACCCGCAAGTTAGGAGACTGAATCCCTCTTCTCACGTCAACGACTGATAAGGGAATCATTGTTATTTGAATTTAGTTGAGGCCACGGCTAATTTTAGTTCCCCAAATAACAAACTGTCACCATATTTTCATTCTATTTCCTATTTTTAAAATTTTGTACAAGAAACATTGTAAACAATTGTTTTCTGTTTTCGCTGTTTCCTGTGCAAATCTCTGAAAACTGGAAACATAATGAAAACAATGTGATAGTTTTATAATTATTTTTGAAAAAAGGAAATAAAAACAAGAATATGAAAACAAAGCAAACATGCCTTAAGCTTTTGCTAAATACAAGACAAAAATCAAATAACACTTTCTAAGTGTGCAATCAAATATATATCAGCAACCTCCATAAATCTACCAACCCAGAGAAGAAGCACCAGATTAAAAGAAAACCAATATTTTACTTGGAACTTTTCTATTAAAGGTGCTTATTGAAAGAATATAAAAGTATTCGTCAGGATTTATTTAAACTTTTTATTTTGATAAATTATTTAAACTTTTCTGTTTTAAGTTGTTAGGAGAATGTGTGGTAATTGTTTTGGGAGTAATGATATATCCTTTTAAAAAAATTCTTCTTACATCCTTATATAATCAATTAAAGCATAAAGCCATAGATAAAAAGATTATATATATATTAGTATCTTGAAAACTTAAAATTTAAAGATATTAATGAATATTTTTCCTAATTATAATTTTTTTTTACAATTAGGAAGATCTAAGAGGATTTGTTATCATGACAACATTGTTGTTATTATATTAGCCGTTTATTTATGCATGTACAAAGATTACAAAGTAGTATAAATTTAACATTGTGATTTTATATTTTTAATTAAAATTTTAATATTATGCTATATTCCTGTATTTGTTATCAACTATAAAATATGTTTCTATTATTATTTAGTATATTAACTATTGTGTACATATCCCCTATTAATTAGATACCAACCATCAATATTGAATTAATTATGGGAAGATACATTTAAATATTACAATAAAATGTAATATAGTATGTGTATTAACTAATAATTTAATTTTTTCAATGTTAATTTTATAAATTAAATAAGTTTTGTACTTTTTTATTATACCATAAGAGTAGAGTCCTTTCATAAAAATCGGTATTAAATTTCTTCTTATCTCTAAGCACTCTCTTCACATAACTCATCATATATAAGAGAAATAACTCTCCCAAGTGATGACAAAAATTCAAATTAAGGTTAAGAACAATCTTTTATTGTTGAGATATAACGGTGCTTTGGGTAGTAAAGCAGCCTAGAAAGCTATCTACGAAATTCTTCTATGTACCATTGCCAATGGTTCCGTCATTTCATTATCAATATTTCTCAAGTCCTCTCTCTCACCATTTTAGTACTTTGAATCTACATTCAATTATGTATTCTTAATATTTGCTTTCATTCCAGCTTTGAAGGAGAATTAATATTAGTACACTTTGTAATAGTTTCACACTGACGTACATTGTTCTGTCCTCATACCTCACTGATCATGGAGAGGCCAAGAAGAGGCAGCATGTAGAGAGCAGTTGGGGCTTCTCACTTGACTTGATGCTTTATGATGATCCATGGAAGATCAAGAAAGTACTTCAAAAAAGTGATATATTGGCAACATGAGCAGGCTCTTTCTTGGAAAGCAGAAAACTTGCTGCTGCCTGTGTTGAATGTTGATGCCTAAAGGGATGCTGAGAGTGCCAGAGGAATTGACGTGAGGATTTGGAATGTTGACACCAACTCCATGCATGTTCTGATTTTCAACATATGGGTTTCTTCAACAAAAAAAGGTATTAGTTTCACATAGACATGAATTCATGTTAAGATAATTTCACATAGCAGTTGGTGAGGGCTACAGTTAATTGTTTTAAATCTTAAGGATGTGCTTAGTTTTTTTTTCTTATTCATTTTTTCACATTGCAGTTGGTTGATATTAAATGCACTTTCATTTTTGCATATAACTAAAACCAAGATCATGGTCTACTACAGGCAAAGGTTTGTAAACATCTTGAATTGGATTGTTGGGGGTGATTAAGTATTTGGAGGCAGTCAACAACGATCATTTTATAGGTTGCTTGCGTTTCAAGATGAGGTTCGAGGGAGAGGACTTAAATGATAGAAGGTTTCGTTTTTTTAACAGTTTTTGTAGTCATGAGTCTCACCTTCCTTGCAAGTTGGTATTTAATTACTGTGTAATTATTTTGTTCGGGTTTTCTGGTACTATTCTTGAGGTTGAGGCTGTGTGCAACACCCCCTTGGGCATTACCTCCTAATCACAAGCAGAAATAAATTGATAGGAAAGTTTACTGGTTGCTTTTGGAAAAACGTTTATTATTTTCATAAGTCTGAAAATATGGGGGTAAATTTTTTTCTTTTCTGAGGTACACTCCGGAAAAATGATACACACGTCACAAAAGTATATTTACATCGTACTTAAACATACACAAACTAGTTTTTATAAATCAAAATACGACAATATATATAAATCTTCCTGGAGTAGCTTTCATACTGAAAATTTATAAATCATACAAGGCTCTTCAAAACCACCTATAACAACTTTCTTAAAAACACCCGACCCAAAGGAAACATCCTAAGCTGGTCATTCTAAAAGACAACTACTGGAAAGAACTCCGTAGTTCTCACCATTAAAAACAATCACCCACCTCTTCAAGGATCGGGATTAATATCCCCAAGTGAGGTCAGGATCTTCTCGGCACCACCTGCCCTAGTGTACCAAGGTACAATAGCCAAGACCCAGGAAAACCTGATATATTGTAAGGGTGAGATACCAATATATGGATTAATTAGGATAACTACATGCACACACACAGAACAACTTGCACAAGTAATACTCATATTCAACTGAAGATTTTCATAAATAAGCATAACATTCAATAATCATCATCGTTTTTGAAAAATGCATGGCACTTCTATATTCAACATCTATCCTAATCTCCAGAGATCCCAACTTCCTTTTAAAATGAGATGATCAGGCTCGATTGCCAAAAAGGCACAACGTGTTTTTCCACAACACTGCCCAAAACTCCTGGCGCAGTGATCAACGTGTGTGGATATCCATAGCATACTGTCCAACTCCAGGCACAATAAACAAGGCATATGGATTTCATTGTCCATCAAGGCATAATGATACAACGTCTTGAATATCTTAGCCAAGATATCCAGATTAACACCGGTGGCACGTCTGTCGAATAATGCATGAGCAAAACATTTGTTTTCGCAGCTTTTGGGTTTCATTCTTTCCCTGTCGAGGCTCAAGGCTCACGACCACCCATGAATTTTCGATGTTTTAAAACTTTCATTGTCAACACAGGACGTTTTAGCCTGAGTGTCCAATCACAACAGTCCTAGACCTGTGCACTAGTCTTAGACTTTGTGGTTGTTGAAAACAATTTTCACATTTAACCACGTTCATCATGATGTATATGGGACATACAGTCCACAACAATGTATGTAGGACACACAGTCCACAACAACATATGTAGGACACATAGTCCACAACAACGTATATAGGACACACAGTCCACAGCAACGTATATAGGACACACAGTCCACAACATTGTGATACGGATCATAGATCCACGTGTTTTTACTGTAGAAACACTAGCGTCCCGACGTCTTGGTTACTAGGTTCACTTTTCAATGTTATTTTTGGTTCAGTGAAAATACAAATCCAAAACAAAATCTCCGTAACTTATCAAAGTTATCGGAATATTTTCGTCGAGTAAAACTTTTGGTAAAAGAAAACTTTTTCATTTGAAATTCATTTTTAAAAACTTTGAGTTATAGAAAATCTATTTCTTTTCCAAAAATCTATTTTATTTTGAAACTTTCTTTTTTTGAAAAATATTTGAAGCTTTGCAAGAAAATCTTGTTTTTAAAATTTCATAGTAACTTGTTTTTTCTTTATGGTTTTGTACCATAAAAGTTTTTCAAAAATTAAATTTTCTTAAGATAAAATCATTTAAGCCTTCAAAGAATTTTCCTTCATAAAAATAAAAAAAATTAGATTATTAAATTCTCATGGAATTTTTTTTTTTGAAAAGATAGTTACTTTCTCTTTCACCAAAAATGTTTCTTCAACTAAACATTTATTTTTCTGATATTCTTTTTATATTTTTCTTAAAGATTTTATCTTTGATTATTAATTAAGCTCTAACCAATGTTAGGCTTTTCATACAATCAACCAAACAGACTCATAACAGATATAGCATGTATCAGCTAATTCACATATAATGTTAAATAATCGGTCAAACATACAAATTTAAACATGTTATTCAATCAAATAAACAACTTAAATTATTACATCAAAACATTCAAACAATCACCTTAAGACAAATACAGACAACATATAGTCATCAGATCAAGCAAACAACTTAAGCTCCCAATCAAAACTCAGCAAACTCACATAAAATCAATCACAAACGATATGTAGTTATCATAAAGAGCATCCCTCGGACAATCTCCCCTTACCTGACTCGAAGGGTAGAAAAATATTTGTTTCCGCTTTGCCCAAAGCGAACCTCATTTGCTCGTAGCGTGTCGCAAGTCTAAGAATCAAGCACATAGCCTAAGTTAAAATAACAAAATCATCTTATCTCTCTATGCATGGTTCTCGGTCATGACTAATAAAATAAGGCTAGAGATGTCAAATATTTACAAACTCTTGGATTACATTTCTGTCCAAAATTTACTTATATATATATATATACTTTAATCCCACATTTTCATATTTGTACACTAACACTTGTTTATATACCATTTTATACCAAAAATCTTTACTTGATTATGTTAAAAGGTATTAGTTTCAAAATCATATTTTTCATTTAAAAAAAAGGATGAACGATCTTTTATAAAAGCATTTTCCGAATAGCAGTGGGTTTAAATTGTGAATGATTGCTCAAATGACCTTTAAAATTTTTGAAAATTTAATTGAAGGTACCTAACTCACACACAAACATAGTGCATTTGGTCCCATGTAAAATTCAAAGTCAATAATGTATTAAAAATCTTAAACTGCCTCTGTTTGTACATAATTTTCAGAAATCCGAGTCCATCAATCATGCAATTTTATGACATTGTTTCTCTTTATATAAAAATTTAAAAATTAGAAATCTTCAACCAAACTTTAGGTATACTTCCTTATCAACCCAGAAAGATTTCATAAATTATTTAACTTTCGAAATCATATTTAAAATCATCATGCAACCAATTATGTGCATATTTTGGCAGTCAGAACTTGACTCTATTTTGATATTGGTTTTGACACAAAATCTTGTCCAAAGACTTGAAAATTATATATCAAATTGAAGCCTCAGAAGTCTTCTTTCCAAATATGTATTTATGTTTTATAAATAAATTTTGTAGAAAAAGTTATGGGCTCATGAATAATTGTATGTCATGCTGCCAGACTTGTACTTTCACATATTCTTTCACATTAAGTTCTTATTTTTCAATTTAGCATCATACACAAGTCACAAACTCAACATGCAAGGGTCCTAGATCCTTAAACACATGCATTCAAACATGCAATATAAGAAAAATCATAAAATCACTCTATTTCTCTCATGCATGTAATTAAAATGATGATCAAAGCATGCATTTAATTTCCTTAAAAAAATGAAACTAGGCTTCCACTAGTGGAAATAATGTAATATACGGGAACGTTTTACGTCAGTTAACCATATGTTTGACGTTAAAAATGAGGTGGTGACAGTTTTGTAAATATTAAATCACTATTTGCGTCAGTTGTTTAATGAACTGACGTTAAAAGTGTTTTGCAAGAATTATTAACACTTTTAACGTCAGTTGTTTATAAAACTGACGTTAGAAGTGTGATTTTTACTTCAGTTAAATAAATAGCTGACGTAAATAATCCTATATCCCTATATACCCTGTTGTCACTCTTAACACAGGTCTCAGAGCCATTTTGTGAAGGAATAGAAATATAGAGGAAAAGAAGAGGCAGTATTACAGACTGATACAGAATAATGGTACTTTATATAGAGAATGATTTTTACACAACACTTTTAACGTCAGTTGAATTCAACAACTGAGGTTAAAAGTATTTTTTAAAAAAATATTAATATTTAACGTCAGTTGTTTAATACAACTGACGTTAAACAATTACTTTTAACGTCAGTTGTTTAATAAAACTGGCGTTAAATGTTGTTTTATTTTTTGCTTTTTGATTATAACGTTTACACCCGCGCGCCTTCTGCACTTCGCTCTATACATACGTCTCTTTTATATTTTCATCATGCTCAACCCTAGATCACTCTCAACCCTCACTCTCACTCTCACCCAGCACAGAACCCTAATCGCGAGCTCATCTCCACCGCAACCACCGCGAGGGCTTCTTCGCCACCACCGTGAGGTACACTATTAACTCTAACTCTGTCTTTCCATTCATTCTTTGCAATAACTTGACATCTCTCTTTCCCCTTCCCGCGCACTAACTCTCATTGTCCCTCTGCTCTCAGTAACCACATCGAACGTTGGCCACCACTCGAGCGATTCCTCCCAACCACCACGCGAGCACCTATTTCTGGTGAGTATTTAGGGCACATTTTTGTATTTTTGGTTTTGAGTGTATGTTGAAACTGTAGTCTCAGTAGTTGAAACTTGAAACCGTGAGTTTGAGTTGTTTGGAATGTACGTCTCTATTTTTGGTTTTGAGTGCTTGTTGCTCCGCTGGTTGATCTGTCACGGCCGTGATGCTCATCACGGTTAGGCCGTGATCAGTTCTGCCTGTGATGGCATGGTCTGGTTCAGTTGGCACGTTACGGCCGTGATGGACATCACTCCAAGACCGTGACCAGTGCTTGGCAATCTTCAAAAACTATAGTTTTCAATCTCCCGTATTGTCCTTATATTGGATATATGTTTTGTATGTCTACAGGACCTATCTAGTTATGGATCGTAGTTGGATGGTTTGTAAGCGTACTAGTGCTGAGTATTTGAAGGGGGTGGGAGAATTTATAGAATTTGCTCAAAGGAATGTTCCTAATAGTAATGGAATGTTCTGTTGTCCTTGTGTCAAGTGTTTGAATACGAGGAAATGTACGGTGAAGGATATATGTACTCATTTGATTTGTGAAGGGATTTGCTTGAGTTATACAAGATGGATATGGCATGGTGATGTGTTGTTGAGTAGTACGGCGAGTGTCTCCCAAAGTGAGGACGTTGACGTAGATATGGAGGATGATCGAGTAGAGGACATGATCCGTGATATTGGACAAGAATCTTTTCATCGAGCTCATGTGTATGATAGGTTGTGCGGTGATGTGGATAAGCCTTTATATCCAGGGTGTACTACTCATACACGGTTGTCGGCGGTGCTAAAATTGGTTTGTGTGAAGGCGAGAAATGGTTGGACCAATAAAAGCTTCACGGAATTGCTTGAAGTGTTGAAAGACTTGCTTCCGGAGGACAACACATTGCCTGACCGTAACTATGAGGCCAAGAAGGTATTGTGTCCTATGGGTATGGAGTATAAGAAGATACACGCATGCCCCAATGATTGCATATTGTACACCGGTGTTCATGAAGACAATCACGATTGCCCCAAATGTGGGTTATCATGATACAAAGTGAAGGATGGTGATGATGATGATGATCTTGATGATGTGAGAAAAAAGGGTCCTCCTGCGAAGGTGTTGTGGTATCTTCCAATAATTCCAAGGTTCAAGCGATTGTTTGCCAATGTGAAAGATGCGAAGAATCTTAGATGGCATAATGATGAGAGGAAACGTGATGGAAAGGTTCGTCATCCTGCTAATTCTATTCAATGGAAGAATATCGATACTATGTTTCCGGATTTCGCCGATGAGCCAAGAAACCTAAGGCTTGGACTTGCTACGGATGGAATGAATCCTTATGGTAACATGAGTAGTATTCATAGTTCATGGCCTGTTCTGTTGGTAATTTACAACATGCCCCCTTGGTTGTGCATGAACCGCAAATACATGATGTTGTCTATGATGATTTCGGGCCCAAAGCAACCGGGAAATGACTTAGATGTTTATCTAGGTCCCTTGATTGAAGACTTGAAAACGCTGTGGGTGGAAGGTGTTGATGTAGTTGATGGGTATTCTCATGAGACTTTCAAGCTTCGTGACATGTTATTTTGCACCATCAATGACTTTCCAGCATACGGTAACTTGTCCGGGTACAGTGTCAAGGGGCATAAAGCATGCCCTATATGTGAAGAAGGCACATGCTACACTCAGTTGCATCATGGAAAGAAGACGGTTTACCTTGGGCATCGGAGATTTCTTAGACGTGATCACCCATATCGTAAGATGAAAAAAGCTTTTAATGGATGCCAAGAGACAGAAGAAGGGTAAAGGAGAGCAGGTTTATCAGAGGGTAAAGGACATCGATGTTATATTCGGCAAGTCCAAAACGAAAGGTAAAGCTGCTGAGAAAAACATATGGAAGAAGAGGTCGATATTCTTTGATCTTCCATACTGGCGCAAGCTTGATGTCAGACACTGCATTGATGTGATACATGTGGAGAAAAATGTGTGTGATAGTGTGATCGGGACGCTTCTCAACATTCAGGGCAAGACAAAGGATGGTGTGAATACTCGTCTCGACCTCGTTGCTATGGGTATACGAGAGCAGTTAGCTCCAGTTGTTGAGGATGGTAAGCGGACTTATTTTCCACCAGCATGTCATACTTTGTCAAAAAAAGAGAGACAAAGTTTCTGCGGGTGTCTTCAGGGCATCAAAGTTCCACATGGTTACTCTTCAAATATGAAGAGACTTGTCTCTAGTGATCTTAAATTGGTTGGCTTGAAGTCTCATGATTGTCACATCTTGATGCAACAACTTCTGCCCGTTGCTATTCGTGGTATTGCTACAAAAAATGTGAGACATGCCATTACTCGGTTGTGCTCATTCTTCAATTCTATATGTAGCAAAGTCGTTGACCCCCGTATGTTGGATGACTTGGAAGTTGAGGCTGCTACAATCTTGTGCCAATTGGAGATGTATTTTCCTCATTCCTTTTTCGACATAATGGTTTACTTAATTGTTCATTTGGTGAGGGAGATTAGATTATGTGGGCCGGTTTTTCTAAGATGAATGTACCCAGTTGAGCGCTACATGAAGATCTTGAAAGGGTACGTGAAGAATCCTCATCGTCCGGAAGCATCTATTGTTCAAAGGTATGTTGCAGAAGAAGCTATTGAGTTTTGTTCGGACTACCTTCATAACACAGATCCTATAGGGGTTCCTAAGCCTCGGCATGATGAGATCAGATGTCGAGGTAAGGGTACACATGGCTTAAGAATTAATAGGAAGGATCGGGAGGAAGTGCTTCAAGCACATTTGTATGTATTGAACAACATCGAATGTGTTCATCCTTTCTTATTTGAACATAAAAGAAAATTCAATCAAGAAAACCCTCGAATGAGTGAAAGGTGGTTGTTGAACAAGCATAACAAGACTTTCTTACCATGGTTCAAGGAAGAAATGCTTAAGGATGGTAGTACTGCTTCTGATGACGTAAAATGGCTAGCACGTGGGCCTAACTTCAACGTCATATGTTGGAGCGGATACGACATAAATAACTTTTCCTTTTATACAAAGGAACAAGATAACAAGAGTACCATGCAAAATAGTGGGGTTATGATCGTGGCCGAAGCAATGCACTTCTCTAGTGCAAAGGACACAAAACCCGTTACAGCACCGAGACCTTACTTTGGATATATTGAAGATATTTGGGTGCTCGATTACACTAAGCTTACGGTGCCGGTATTTAAATGTAAGTGGGTTGATAGTAACGGTGGTGTACAAACCGACGAATTGGGGTTCACATTGGTAGACCTCAACAAGTTAGGTCATATAAATGAGCCTTTCATAATGGCTTCCCAAGCAAAACAAGTGTTCTACATCACTGATCCTTCTAACAAAAGGTTGTCCATGGTTCTCCAAGGAAAAAGCATGTATAATGGTAGTGATGAAAATGAAGATTCAAATCTTGATATTCCTGAGATTCGTTCTTTTTCAACAAACATGCCTACTATAATCGAGGAGACACAGGTGGACGATGTACATGCCACTCGTGATGATCATCACGAAGGGATATTGATATAGGTAGTTTAAACTTAGTATACATTTATTTTTATTTATATTTATGTATTTATTTTGAGTTATAACCTATGTTAATAAATATATATTGTTTCTGAATACATGTGGATCATTGTTCCATTTTTCCTTTGCAATTTTGTAATGTGTGTGATATTCTGTGTTAATGGGATATTTACTGAATGCAGGGATGACTGAGAGGAGTGATATTTTAAAATTCAATTTTTAAAAAAATACTATTAACGTCAGTTTTATCATACAACTGACGTTAATAGTATTTTATAAAATATACAGTACACTATTAATGCCAGTTGTTTATTACAACTGACGTTAACATTAAGACATTTAACGTCAGTTCTTGATAACAATTGACGTTAGTTTTAACAAAATTAACGTCAGTTTTTTTAAAGAACTGACGTTAATTTAACGTTAAAGAACCGACGTTAATAGTGTTATATTTAACGTCAGTTCTCAACTGACGTTAAAAGTTTAACTTTTAACGTCAGCTGTATTTACGTCAGTCAGTATTCTGACGTAAAAAATCAATTTTAACTGACGTAAAAAACACTTATTGCACTAGTGTTCCTTAACTCCTATAGCTAGGGTTTCGATCTTATCAATACCAAAAGGAAAGAAAATTTATTTTTGATGAACCTTATGATCTTAAAGGTACAAGCATCAAGGATTTTGAGACATGCATGTGAAATTTTTTAACAAAAACATAAACTTTCCTTTACTAGGGTTTCGGCCACCCTAAAAAAATATGCCTTGGAAAATCTTTTTGCTACATGAAATTACATAAAGTGATAGTAGAGAAGAGTATGAGTCCATGAAAATTAGTTTCATGCTCAAAAGATTTTTCTACATATTTTTCTTAAAATTTTTAGCTAAAACCATAAACATGCAACATAAAGAAAATGACATGCATGTTAATAAAAATAAATACTTGAAGAAATGAAGAGTAGGGAGGAGAAATTATACCCTTGTGATGAGGTGAGGTTGAAGATAGATTAAGTTCCAAGCTTGCAAGAGTGAAAATGGAGTAAGTTTTGCAAGAGTGTAAGTGAGTGTGTGT
The DNA here is from genome assembly GCA_030762895.1 of Sophora flavescens. Taxonomy (NCBI): domain Eukaryota; kingdom Viridiplantae; phylum Streptophyta; class Magnoliopsida; order Fabales; family Fabaceae; genus Sophora; species Sophora flavescens. The sequence goes on from CM061064.1 coordinate 146,492,587, forward strand.
GAATGAGTTTGAGAGAGAAGTGAAGAAAGTGGAGAGTGTGTGAATCAAATCCTCATGTTATTTTCACATCAAGTCTTTCAATCTGCACCTAATATATTTTAAATAAATTTTGTTTAGTTTCGGTTCCATTAATTTCCCGACTGTGAAAAGCAATTGTATTTCCTTCATAAATTTTTACCCGGGAAAATAAATATTGTGATATTTATAACCGAAAATTTTCTAAAATTTTGGAAATTGTTGTAAACGAGTTAGGAAATCTACAGTTTCATTTTACGGGTCGAAATTCATTTTCCTAATCAGTAATGTTGTACTGTCAGTGAAAATGCAGACCGGGATCGTCTGAAATTTTCAACCGAAATTTTAACTGTAGCTTCCCACTATAAAATAAATCATGAATTTTTTTTTAGTTTATCAAAAATAATCTCTCGGAATTAAAATAATAAACACACATACACATACATAAACACTGATTATTGAGAAGCGGAAAAATCGGGGTGTTACACTATGTATCCAGGATGGTCAAATTTTTAGTGCCAGTCATTGAAGGTTGAAATTTATTCTAAATAAATACAGCACTCATATAAAGTATTTTTATTTTCTATTAATTGTATGCTCTCCATTTGAGTATTTATAACTTTTTGCTACTTAGGTTCAATGGGATGAACCAGCAACGATTTGAAGGCAAGAAGTTTAATTTCTCCTTGGGAGATAGAGCCTTTTGTAGATTCTAAAGGCACTCAAGACTATTGTAAGTTCCCTTACTGATATATTTATTGATTGGGAATTAACTTTAAATATGTGTTACTAGAGCTAGATATTTATTTCCAATCCATCTACTTCCCAGGCTGATGAGCTGACACAATTAGGTGGTATTGAAGAAGTCCAAACAAATTGCTTTCATTGCATTTGCTTCATATTTCAGTTTCAGGGAACGTGTAATTAGTAATGATTCCTGCTAAGAGAAGTTTTGTTAAGGGTTGAACTTGCAAGTGGTGATTTACCATGCTTCAAGCCGATGCAAGTAAAGCCTGAGAAGGAGTGATCCTAAGGTCATTAATATATTTGTGTGGTTATGCAATTTTGGTGGGAAGTTGTTAATACATGGTTCCTCTTTTATGTCTCTTTTGAATTGTGTTTTGGATAGTTCGGAAGATCTATTACCTAATAGATTCAATTGGGAAAATTTGTAATCTTATGTTGGTATGAATGAATAATTTTAAAATTAAAATGGTTGCTTTTTTTTTTTTACCTTTTTTTAACGTCTTAAAAATTGTCAATATCGTTTTCTTCCTTTCTCCACTGATTTTTTTTTTGTTTCCATTTATTTTTGGAGAGTAAGATCTATTGATCATTTTGAGGGAATTCAACCCCACTATACTTCATATTGAGAATTTAAATTTTTTATGGGAATTGATGTTCAGTTGAAAAAAGTAACTAAATGAAGAAACAAAACAAAAAAAAGAATCTTAAAATCCTAATTGATAGTAAAATATATGAATATTTGGATTGTGCATAAAACTATCTTTAAATTTTTTAAACAACGTAGAAAAAAAAAATCTTGATATCCATAATTACAAGTCTTCACAGAGTGAGAAGGGTATCTTCTAAACTTATAAGCCATTAATTTTATTGATTGTTACTAAACTTATTATTTCATTGAACTCTTCATCTTATTCATTGTTAGCAATTATTCAAAATATGCAAAGTCCACTATCCTAGGCTTATGTATTTCTCTCTACTCTTAAAATTGTGTAGTAACTTCTCAATTTGTAGACGCTGTGAAGTTTTCCCCACTACTTTCTTTCTCTTTCTTCTTCTTGCTTTTAATGGGAAGTTTATGATCCTTTGGAGTGATATAATTTTATGATCTTTTTATCTTACGTCTTGAAGAAAAGGCTCGAGTTGAAGAATGAGGTGGAGTTGAAGTGGGCTTTGAAGATGAAGGTGAGGATGAAGGATTAGGTTTGCTAGGTCCTGTTTTCTTGACACGAGCCATTAAAGATTGAAGGAAAATGACAAAAAATGAGCTTTGCTAGGGTTTATGTTCAAGAAGATGAATAATTTTGGAGATTTGAAGTATAAAATCTCACATGAAAAAGTATTAAATGCATTTTTTTCTCAAATATAATACTATTTTTTACAATTAGTAATATCTAAGACGACTCGTTACCAAGACACAATTATTGTTATTTTATTAGTCATTTATTTTTTCCTGTATAATGATTACAAAATAGTATAAATTTAGCATTGTGATTTTACATTTTTAACACTATTAAAACGATTTTTCTATACATGTGACCAAGTTGTACTAAAAAAATAAAGTGTTATGTAGCAATGAGAGCAACATTTTTTAGTGTTATTTGCGACACCCATTCTAGGGTCATCACAAAGTTACCCAAATAAAGAAAATTAAATTTATAATCGCTGGTTACTTTCGGAAATATATTTTAGAGTGACTGTTTCTTTACGAAAATAGTGCTGAATTTTTTTTTTGGAACATAGAACCATTATAAACATAAACAAACATATATGTATATCTATATATATACATCACCTCTTTACATACACCCTACCTATAATAGGAGATAACAAAAGAGCCCTAATAAGTACAGGCTATACTCCATCAAACTAAGCAAAGAAAAGAAAGACATATACATATAAGCAACGAGTGGTCTAGAACCATACCAAAAACTCATGGCTCTCAGTAGCCAGATCAAAAACTGACAAGACTCGCTACCCCAGAACTACACCTATAGCTGGTCAAGCTAGTTAAACCCATTGGGGAGATCCTGGTGATCAACCCCACCTACACCAGATGCATCTGATGAAGATGCCTCCGTTTTCGCTTTGTCGCCGGAAGAATCCTCATCATCCACCGCAGGAGGTTGAAACTCAAGATGGTACTCAATATATTCCTCTGGATCCTCCTCCACTTCAACAGGAGGTTCGTCAGGTCCTACTATCTGAAGAGGATTTGGCTGAGGTGGCAGATCCATCAATCTGTGCTCATCCAAATACTGTAGGTATAGCCAAACTGGAGGTAGAGATACCTCGACAGTCTCTACGACATGTATCCGCTGCTGTGGTCCTTCTTCCACTGTGCCGATGACTTCTCTACTGGGACCGTGATAGGTGGCGCTGAGTGCCCCAGGGTTAATCTCCCAGGCACCACCATATTGCGCTCGATCAAAAACGATCGATCGGACCCTCGATTGTACCACTGGTATATCCGGGTCCATCTGAACATGTAAGAGTGAGAAACCAATACATGGATCTTACTCAATAACTACATACTAGCCACCACATAAACACATCAGCATTTACCAAATACAAACATTTATATAACAATTTATCAGTGGGTTCAACACCCCAAACATCATCGATTTGAAAATTATGCATGACACTTCATATTCATCATCTAATTTTCGGCCTAATCTCATGAGATATCCCAACACATGGTGAGTTGATGAGGCTCCATTGCTACACAGGCACACAGGCACGCAGCCTCTTCCCATCCACACAGGCACAAAGCCACAGGCACACCGCCAAAAAAACACATTGCATACTGTCCACACTCAGGGCACCAGTAGCAACGAAGATGGGGTCTCAAATGTCCTCCCTAGGCACATGAGAAAAACACAGTAAGAACTACCTGACGCCGCAGGTAATTAATACATAGAACCGCGGGCACGTCTGCCAATGCATGCAAAACACTTTTGCTTAACTCTTTTCTTTGTGTTCAATCTTTCTTTGCCGAAGCTCAAAATGGCTTACGACTCACATAGTTTTAAACATCTTTAAAACCTTCATTACAACACAGGACCTCACAGTCCGAATGCTCAATCACGACACCTCTCGACCGATGCACCAGTCTTAGGTTCGTGGTACTAGAAAACATCTTCAATGTTTAAATACGGTATACACCACGTATACAGTACAAGACCTCAAAGTCCAAAGGACCCTAAGTCCATAACAACACAGAACCTTAGTACCCCGACGTCTCGGTTACTAAGTTCAACAGCACTTTCAACACGGTTGAAATAACTTTTGTTTTCAGAAATTCTTTTCAAATTGAAAATTCATCAATAAAATCTTTAATTATTTAAAACTTAGTTTTTCACAAACCAATGAGTCACTTGAGGTTTTAACTTCTTCAAGATATGCACTGCCGTTTCGAAGTACTTGACGTCTACACTATTTCAAATTTGCCGTCAAATATTATTTTTAAGGCTTTTAAGCCAAAATTTAGCTTTTTCCACTTAATTAATTTTCTAAAATCATAATTAACTTATTTTCACCAATTAATTTCATAAAAGAATATTTTGTAATATTCCGGAATTTCTAACGTAAAAATTAGCAGTGCGAAAATATTTTCACGGTTTCGCGCTCATTATGACTCATAATTCACTTTTTCGGTAATAATTTATTAAAATAATAATATTTTTCAAAATTCCTTATTTTTCCCAACTAAAAATTTCCATTAATATTATATATCAATATTTTACCGTTAAAACATTGAATATAATTTGCGAAGCTTCTTAAAGCTTTTATCCCATTACTTTAATTGGGCACTGACCACTGTTAGGATTCTCACACATCAACCAACAATTATATCACAGATATTTCCCAGGCAGATCATGCATCACAGTAGCATAATATAATTACAGATAAACAATTAAACGTAATTAAAACCACACAGATACAAATAACACAATATTAACAACTTAAATAAATACTAACAGACAAATAATTACAACCAAACACGGGATAGCATATAGCCATCGAATAAATCCTCAGGTGTTCCCCTCTTACCTTTCGGAGAATTTCTTGTGAATTACTGAATTCCTTCGGAAGTTCGGATATCGCTTATACGTCACACTCACTCAACCTTCAACCATAACAATCAAATAATTATAAATCAAGAAACTAAAACATTCTAAACCCTAATACATAGTCACGGCCTCTAGGGTTTTCGAATGACTAAGATTTCTAATCATGATTAAGTCATGGATTTATGATTCTTAATCAACTAAGATCATGGATTAGTGACTAAACAACAAAACTTAAAACTCAAAACTTCCTAACTCTTATATTCTAGGATTCGGCCTCAACATGCATGTTCATAGGGTTAGGGTTTTTAGTTTAATAAACCAACTTGGATTTATTAAGCACACATACTAATCGCTTGATTACTAAGATCATTTATGAAAACTTTGAACAAAACTCATCAAATCTCACCCATCTAGGGTTCGGCCAACATAGAGACTTTTGAGTAAAGATTTTCATTTTAATAAACTAACATGGATTAGAGTGTGTAGACATACATGTCATATGAAATACATGATCATACATGACAACACATGAGTAAAACCCTATCTAACCTATCTTCATAGGTTCGGCCAAGGCTAGATTATTAGGAAGGAAATTTTTTATTACATCATGCTCTTGGATTTAGATAATATGCATGATATCAAGAAAATAGAAAGTGGTTTCATCATCATGAGATTTTTCTGGAATTTATTATGACTTTTCAAAGTTCTAGGTTTAGAAACTTAAAAGTGATGAACAAATATGAAACAAACTTTGAATCAAGAAACTTATTAAAGAACATAGACATGATTAAGGAAGAAGATTAGGATTCACCTCTTGAAGATCAAAGACAAAGGAAATCCAAGAACTTGCTTCACAAGGTAATGCTAAAAGACTTATAACTTAAGAGTTTTTTTGAACAAAAAGGCAATAGAAACTAAATGAAATGTGAGGGAGGGTATTTATAGGGGTTGATTGCGCCATCTTGGAAGGATCTAGTAAGGATGATTTGTCTTGTTCAAAGGATTTAAGTGCAAATAAGTCCTCGGGACCATTTTGCAAAGATTCCAAAAGTGTAAGGACTATTTTGCAATTTGCCAATAAATTGTAATGATGACCATTTGCCACATTAAATGTGGTCTTATCTTGACTATTCTTGGCTGATTTTCTTCATAAGATATTTTAAGAAGAAACTAGAAGAATATAGAACATTGAAGAAGATAGTAGAATATAGTAGAATAATGTAGAAAAATGTAGAGTATTCTAGAACAATCTTGGCTCATCCAAAAATGATTAGGTCAGCCCCTTCTCCCTCATGGGCTTGCGCATGGGCCTAATAAATTTGGGCTTGGATTCATTTTTGTGGGGCCCACCAAAAGATTTAAGCTTAAGCATGACATAGGAAACTTGTAGGGTTTCAAATGGGCTTCATGGAATTCATCCATGGACAAGAAATTTGGGCTTCATAGCCACGGTCCAATAAGAGACTGGGAGCAAGGATTCTGGCCCAATTCACTTGAAAAACTTAGAAACTAACTTAGGGACCAAAGTGTAATTAATAGAAAGTTCAGGGACTTAAGCGTAAAATTCCTAAATTGACACTTTAACCCTGTAGAACCTTCTAAACTTAAAAGTATGATTCATCCCCATGAATCATCTCAAAATCCTAAGATAAACTCTTTATCTGCTCTTGGAAACTCCGAAATCCATTATGCCGCTCACCCGATTACGTATTCCGTCCGTAAAACGTAAATTATTCTATTTTTTTCTAAAATAATTCTACAAATGCAGAATTGTAGGAAATAAAATAAAAACCTTAAGTCTTTCATTCATGAATTAAAATTAGGTCTTTTGAGCAGTATTATAATACTGTCACTGGAATTCACGGGCCGGGTTTCGCCTGACTTTCCAACCTAAATTTTAATCGTAGCTTCCTACATTCAAGTAGGATTGAGTAGTCAACTCCGTTTATTTAAAATGATTTTCTGAAACTCCAATAAACTTATAAAGATATTTATATGTATTACTGTTATTTAAAACAGTAAAATACAGGGTGTTACATTACTACCCTACTAAAAAAAAATTCATCCTCGAAATTACGTACTTGTAAATAGATCAGGATAATGTAACTTCATTTTGTCTTCTACTTCCCACGTTGCTTCTCCAATCACGTCATCCCAAATAACTTTGACCAACGAGATTTGTTTACCTCTGAGCTGCTTAATCATCTTATCCGCGATTCGTACGGGTAAAGTCTCATAAGACATGTTTTCTTTTAGTTGTACTAAATCAGGTTCAATTACATGAGATGGATTAGGAATATACTTCCTCAATTGTGAAACATGAAAAACATCATGAAGATTGGATAGAAAAGGCGGTAAAGAAATTTTATAGGCTACAGGACCTACTCAACGAAGAATTTGGTAAGGTCCAATGAATTTAGGAGTGAGTTTCCTGGATTTAATTACCCTGCCAACCCCAGTCGTTGGCGTGACTCTCAAAAACACATTTTCACCTTCCTCAAATTCAAGAGGTCGTCGTCTCTTGTCAGCATAACTTTTCTGTCGACTCTGAGTTGTCCGCATTTTCTCTTGGATCATTTTCACCTTTTTCGTCGTTTGTTGCACGATATATGGTCCAACCATAAAACTCGCACCGTCCTGGTACCAACAAAAAGGCGTTCTGCACCGTCGACCATACAACGCTTCATAGGGTGCCATTCCTATGCTCGAGTGAAAACTGTTATTGTAAGTGAATTCTATCAATGATAGATATTCATCCCAACTTCCAGCATTTTCTAGCACACAAGCTCTCAATAAATCTTCAAGAGACTGAATAGTCCTCTCCTATTGTCCATCCGTTTGAGGATGATATGCAGAACTCAATCTAAGTTTCGTTCCCAACGACTCTTGCAGACTTTGCCAAAATCTTGATGTAAATCTCGGATCACGATATGAGACAATACTCAAAGGTACTCCATGTAATCTAACAATTTCATCAATGTATGACTGGGTTAGTCTTTCAAGTGAGTATCTCACATTTACTGGTAAAAAGTGGGCTGACTTAGTCAGTCGATCAACTATTACCCATATAGAGTCATACCCTTTCCGAGTCTTTGGCAAACCTGACACAAAATCCATCGCAATACCATCCCATTTCCATTCTGGAATGTCTAAGGATTGTAGCATTCCTTCTGGTCTTTGATGTTCTACTTTAACCTTCTGGCAAGTTAAACACGCAGCTACAAATTCCATTACATCTTTCTTCATGCCATGCCACCAATACAATTTCTTTAGATCCTGATACATCTTAGTTGCTCCGGGATGCAAACTTAACTTACTCTTATGAGCTTCTTCAAGAATTAACTTTCTCATCTCAACATTATTCGGTACGCAAATCCTTTCACCAAACCTTAAGATTCCATCATTTCCTTCTTTAAATTCCGACACTGCTCCCTGTCGCACTAATTCTCTTTCTCCTTGTAGGTACTGATCACTTTCTTGCTTTTCTTTAATTTGCTCCATCAATCCATTTGAAACAGTAATCATACCTAAACACAATTTTCCTCGAAATGTTTTAATCTTCAATCGTATATCTCGGAATTGTTCCAATAATCGTTGCTCTTTAATCATCATTGCGGATATATGCATTGATTTCCTACTCAAAGCATCTGCTACAACATTTGCTTTTCCAGGGTGATACTGTAGTTGGAAATCATAATCCTTTAGAAGTTCCAACCAACACCTCTGCCTCATGTTCAGCTCCTTCTGATCAAACAGGTATTTCAAACTTTTACGGTCACTGAAAACATTAAAAGTCGCTCCATACAAATAATGTCTCCAGATTTTTAAAGCGAATACCACTGCTACTAGCTCCAAGTCATGTGTAGGATAATTCCTTTCATGAATCTTCAATTGCCTTGAAGCATAAGCCACAGCTTTTCGGTTTTGCATCAATACACATCCTAATCCTTGATCTGAAGCATCACAATAAACCTCAAAAGGTTCATGAGGATCAGGTAGTGTCAATACCGGTGAAGTAGTCAACCTTCGTTTTAACTCTTGAAAACTTTCTTCACATGCTTCAGTCCAGACAAACGCTTGATCCTTTCGAGTTAATTGGGTAAGGGGTCCTACTATTTTAGAAAATCCCTCAATGAATCTTCTATAGTATCCCGCTAAACCCACAAAACTACGAATCTCGGTTACCGTCTTAGGCCTTTCCCATTGTAAAACAGTCTCAACTTTTGACGGATCAACAGCAATTCCTTCACTTGAAACTATGTGTCCTAAAATTTGAACTTGGTCTAACCAAAATTCACACTTTTCAGGTTTCGCGTAAAGTTGTTTCTCCTTTAAAATTTGGAGAACCACACTGAGATGTTCAACGTGTTTTTCTTTACTAGGAGAATAGATTAGAATATCGTCTATGAAAACAACGACAAATTGATCTAAGTAAGGATGAAAAATCCTATTCATGTAATCCATGAATATAGCTGGAGCATTCGTAACTCCAAACGGCATCACAAGGTACTCGTAATGTTCGTAGCGTGTTCTAAATGTTGTTTTAAGAATGTCCTCCTTCTTCACACGAATTTGTTGATAACCCGAACGTAAATCTATTTTTGAGAAAACGGATGCTCCACGTAACTGATCCATTAAATCATCTATCCTTGGAAGTGGATACTTATTCTTAATCGTCACTTTATTCAACTGACGAAAATCTACGCATAAACGAGAAGTTATGTCTTTCTTCTTCACTAATAAAACTGGAGCTCCCCAAGGCGATACACTGAGTCTAATGAATTCCTTCCGCATTAGTTCCACTAGTTGTCCTTTTAATTCCTCAAGTTCTGATGGCGATATTCGATATGGTGCTATGGATATTGGTCCAGTGCCTGGAACCAGATCAATTGTGAACTCAATCTCTCGAACAGGTGGTAATCCAGGTACATCTTCAGGAAAAACTTCCAGAAACTCATTGACAACGGGTATACACTGCAAGTCTAACTCACTCTTAATATCTAAGGAAAATAATAGCATGTATCCTTGCGCTCCCTCTTTCAAAGAAGCTTTTACTTGATTAGCAGTTAACAATCCAAAAATCTCATCCGTAGGAAAAACTAGGGTTTTACGAGCACAATCAATCAAGATATGGTTAGAAGACAACCAATCCATGCCTAAAATTATATCTAACTGTATTAAAGGCAAACAGATCAGGTTAACAAGAAAATGCTTATCCTGAATAATGATAGGACAATTCAAACAAATAAAAGTGACTAAAACTGGCTTAGCAGTAAGAGTTGAAACAATAAGATCACACAACAAGGAAGAAACAGGCAATTTTAGCAGTTTCACACAATCCATCGAGATAAAAGAATGCGTTGCACTTGAATCAAAAAGTACAGTTAAACGATTACCGTTTATGTCGCACTTACCCTGTATGAGATCGTCAGAATTTGAAGCCTCAGTCCCACTCATCTAAATCTAAAATTTGGAAGACTAAACCGATTTTGGTTAAAATCATCCCAAATAAAACTAGGTAATAAATCCCACCAAACGAAAGAGTGTTGATTAACACCATACAAAGCAAGTTTATCTGTACAAGCATTGACTTCTCTATAAATATGTGACACATTAAAAATCATTTGCTTGGCTAAATGAATTCAACCATCTATTTCTATATGTCCAAGGAACTAAGCTAAAATTACTAAAAGCTTGCACCACAAGACTAGAGTCATATTTCAACCAAAGCTTCTTCCAACCTCTATTGAAGGCAATTTCAATTGCTAACATTGCTCCCATAAGCTCTGCATGGAAAGCCGGAGCAATTCCAATGTAACTTGAGTAGCATTAGATAAAAGCACCACTGTTGTCCCAGAACAACCCTCCACAAGAGGCATGACTTGGATTACCATGAGCATCTCCATCAGAATTACATTTAAACCAACCGCACTTAAGGGGAAACCAATCAACTTGAATACATTTAGCGGCTTTAGATGGATGAACCTCCACACTAACATCCGTGTTTTTATGGCATTATCTGTTAGACTCGATGACTTAGAGATTTTGATATATGACAAATACAATTTAATGTGTATGCAAGTAATTTAGAGTCAAATAGCAAAAACAGGTATCAAGCAGTGATCAACAAGTTCAGTGAGCAATTAAAGGAGAATATTCAAGGAAGAACTTGAAGAAATCAAAAGAGATACATGGAGGAATCAAAGAGCAAAGAGGAAGATCAAGGAATCATCAAGACAAGAGCTTAAAGGAGAAATATTAGATTTAAGTCTTAGATGATTTGTAAGAGATGAAATCTCTTATTCACAAAAATCTCATTTGAAAAGATGCATGAAGAAAATCAATTTTCATAACCTGCATTAAAAGGAATAAGTTTTCGTTAATGAAAATGATTTTTTGGAAATAAGATTTCATAAGAAGCGCTCCTCCAACACTGAAGTAATACAAAAGCTCGTCCAAACACAAGTGATAGAAGCACTCGTCCAACACAAGTGACAGAAGCGCACGTCCACTAAAGTGATACAAGGGCTCGTCCAAAGTGATAGAAGTGCTCGACCACTAAAGTGACAGAAGTGCTCGACTACTAAAGTGACATAAGTGCTCGTCCAGTAAAGTGATACAAGCGCTCATCTACTAAAGTGACAGAAGTGCTCGTCCACTAAAGTGACAGAAGTGCTCGTCCACTAAAGTGACAGAAACACTCGTCCACACAAGTCTTTGGACTTGGTAAGGTCTTAATGAGAAGATCCATCCAATGACATGGCATATGGAGCTCGTCTACTAGCCCGCCCGAATGTAAAATCTAAATGCCTAGATGGACGCGATTATTTTCAAGATGGACGCGAATTCTATAAACCGATGTAGAATCTTATTTCAAGAACCAGAATCAAGAAAATAGATTCTGTTAATCAGATTCAAATCTGTTTTGATTGATCCTAACGACTATAACTTGTTTTCTATATAAAGAGGGATCAAAGGAACACTTTCATAAGAACGATATCATATCATAACATAACAACGAATAACATATCGAATACAATACACATATCATTAATCATCTTTCTTGAGATTATTGTGAAAAGAGTGTTTCGTTCTCATAAGTGCTTCAATTTGTTTATCTGACTATTGAGAGTTAGGAATCAATTTTTGTTTTTATTTGATTGCAAAGAGAGAGGGAGTCACTCTGAGTGATTAGGGTGAGGTATTCCTAAGGAAGAACATCGAGGCTCTTCACAAGAGTGTGGTATCTCGAGGTGAAGGAGTGCTCTGTGGTGTAAAGGTTTTTCAAGCTACCGGGTAAAGCTTGTGTGTTAGTGTGTGAAAACCCACAGGTGGAGTGGGGACTGGATGTAGGTCACAGTGGAGGTGACTGAACCAGGATAAATCTGGTTGTGTGGTATCTCTAAACTCAGACTGTTTAATTTCGGTTTATGTTCAAGAACCTGCCACTTTGATGTTTAAAGTTCAATATAATTTCCGTTCTTGATCTGTATAAACTATATTGAAAGCTGAGTTCGATTGTAATCAAGACTGTGTTATCTGCGTTTAAAACTGAGTTGATCAAAACCATTCTTGATTGCTAAAACTGAACTAATACTGAAATTTAAACCTGCAAGTTTGTTCTTGATTGTTAATGCTTGTATCTGAAACTTGCATAACTTGCTCGTAATCTTTAAAGGTTTAATCAGTTTCTGTATTTTGTTAACATTGAGTTTTGAACCCGAACCTATTCTGAATTAATCTTTCTGAATTAATCTTTCTTATCTTCATCATCCTTCTATTCAAGATTTTATAAAAACCCTTCATTGATTTTGTAAAAGATCCTGAGGCTACAAATCCGCAACTCTGATTTGAAAACTTTTGTGAAAAGTTTTTTAAGAGGGAAAGATTTTAAGAAAACTCAATTCACCCCCCCCTCTTGAGTCGTTGAAGCCAAAACAACATTGTCTATACATGTAGTAACCATGTTTAAGACCTTGATTGAGTGTCTAACATGTGTATTTAGGTATAGGAACCTATGCATGGAAAGTACGCAATCAAACGACACCGGAAAGAATGGAAACAGAAACTAGGGTTTCTGTTCAGCACAGCACGCTCAAGCGTGGCTGTACTAGCGTTGGAGCTCAGGCATGATCAAGCGTGGCCTATTTCATGCTCAAGCGTGGGAGGTCAACCCGACAAGGACTGGGTTTGACCACACGTGGCACGTCCTGATTGGTTGCATGCACGGTGGAGGCGGTGACCAGATCGCGAAGGAAGCACCACACTAAAGCATGGGCAGCTGGGCGCTCGAGTGAGGGCACGCTCAAGCGTGGCAAACCTCATGCTCGAGCTTGGCCAATGAAATTTACAAAAATAAAAAAGGGCGTAAGTGAACCGTGGTTTACTTTCACCCTTCGTGAAAAAGAGAGACAGAGAAGGAGATAGTGTCAGTGAGAGATTGATCGTTAGTCCTAACGCAATTTCGACTACATCAATATGATCGTGGTAAAAATATCTCCTTAACCCTAGCCTCTTTTTATCTTCTATGCTAAGGTAATCTATGTCCTTTTTATGCCGAAATGTTGTCGGTGACGGTATTGAGGTTATCTTTCAATCCGTCTATCGGTTTTAAATTTTGTCTTTAGATTAGGGTTACATGTAACACTTGCTTCACACTGATGTATTCAGGTAAATTTTCGGAGCACCTGAGGTACCCGTTCCTTGCGTGGAAGAATTGATAGGAGTAGGGGAGTGTCCGTTTCGTTTCTTAATAATTAGTTGTATTGTTGCCTTAAAAACAGATGTCTTTAAGCTTGTACAAGTACACACAAATCACATCAAGTAGTATAGAATGTAAGTCAGATATCGTTCCCACGAGGATTATAATGATGCAACAAACTCAGATTTAGACTGTATGCTCTTAGAAGTTAGAAGTTGTAACAAAAATGGTTGTGTGTGTATGGTGACTATTAAACAGAACTTTGCGAGAATATTGATTTAAAGAACAAGGTTAAAAAGAGTTGTGGTGTCAAATGTGAGAAAACAGCCCTAGGTATGCTCCTTCATAACTTCTGCTTAGCTTAGGTTATGCTTTGCCTATGCTGTAGCATTTAACTCCATGAAGTAAAAATGTGTTTTCCAACATTGAAAGAGTAGGTTCATTAAATGCTTTCTATTCCTATATTCATATTAATTACACCTTCTTCTCAATAAGCATGTTCCATCTAGTTTAAGGACTTGAATAACCATTCCTAGTCTATTCAACACCATTTAATTTTCCAATTAATGGTTTAATCCTTATCCTTTAACTCGTTCCACTAAACTTAATTTTTCCAAACAATGTAATCTTAACATTCATTTAAGTTGATCACTCTTAAATAAACAGCGCATAAATTAAGGAAGTTTGGGAAAGACCAGTTTATGGCTGCTCAATGTTTATTTTGTCTTAAAAACTAAAGGCTCTTAAACATGAGCTGAAATCCTGGAATAAACTTGTATTTGGAAATATGCATCTAAGAGTCCAGTCAGCTATAACTGTTATAGATAGTATTCAGAAGTAAATTGATACTTGTGGTGCCACTGATGAATTGTTGGAACAGGAAGTTTTTGTTCAAACAGAATTGAATTAGGCTTTGAACACTGAAAAGGAGTTTTGGAGAGAGAATTCTAGGGTCAAGTGGCATTGTCAAGGGGATAGAAACACAGGCTTCTTCCACAGGCTTACTAAAATCAGGTATACCTCAAAATCAAAGTCTATATTAAAGAACGGTGAGGATATTCTTGATAATTAGAAGGATATTGCACAACATGTGATTAGCTACTCTGAAAAGCTGTATGATGCTCCTAGTGATTGTCGTGAGAATGATCTCATTAGCAAAACTGTGCCAACAACTATAACAGACTCAGATAATGATTTCTTGACCAGATTGACATCCAATGATGTAATTAAAAATGCAGTTTTTGGTATGAACAATGAAGGTGCTCCAGGGCCTGATGGATTTGGAGGTTGCTTCTAACAGTCCTTTTGGGATATAATTGGCCAAGATGTTTGTGACTTAGTAAACCAATTTTTCACTCAGGGATGGTTCATTCCCAATTTAAATTCAAATTTGGTCGTTCTAATCCCTAAACTTCAAAATGCTGATAAAATAGAGGACTTTAGACCTATTGCCTTAGCCAACTTCCAGTTCAAGATAATTACAAAGGTTTTAGCTAATAGGCTTGCTCAAATTGCTCCAAAGATTCTATCTCCTCAACAAAGGATTTGTGAAGGGTAGAAATATCATAGAATGTAGTTGTATTGCCTCTGAAGCCACAAATTTGCTTGACCACAGATCCTTTGGTGGTAACTTGGCTATGAAGCTTGACATAATGAAGGCTTTTGATACTTTAGATTGGAACTTTCTTATTTCTGTTTTGGAAGCATTTGGCTTTGATGATAAGTTCTGAGCTGGTTAAAACAGTTCTGCAATCTGCCAAACTATCCTTCTTTGCTAATGGGAAGTCAGAAGGCTTTTTTGCTTGTAGAGGGGTGTCAGGCAAGGCGACCCCCTCTCACCATTGCTCTTTTGTCTAGCTGAGGATGTGCTTAGCCGTGGTATTTCAAAATTAGTAGACTCTGGCCAAGTAAAAACTGCTGCTGGTCCAAGGAACTTGTCTTGTCCAAGTCATCTTTTGTATGCAGATGATGTACTAATATTCTACAAAGGGAATAGAAGAAGTCTAGAAGCTTTGAAGAAGCTCTTCAATGATTATGGCCAAGCCTCAGGCCAACATTTGAGCCCATCCAAATTTAAATTCTTTACTGGTAACATCTCTTATGCAAAGGCAGTACAAATATCAAGCACTTTAGGATTTTCTGTTGGATCTTTCCCCTACAATTATCTAGGAGTCCTCATTTTCAAAGATAAGCCTTGAAGAACTCACCTCCAACCTATAGCAGACATAATTCTATCCAAACTGGCCTCTTGGAAAGGTTGTCTACTCTTAATTATGGGCAGAGTTGAACTTGTTAAGCCAGTCATACAAAGCATGCTTTTATATAGCTTTCAAGTTTATCTTTGGCCTGCTTCTCTTATAAAGGATCAGTTGGATAAAGGTATCCGAAATTTTATCAGGTTTGGAGATTCAAATACTAGGAAAATTTGCACCGTGTCTTGGCATAAGCTTAGTAATTCTCTCAAAGAAGGTGGTTTAGGAGTAAAATCACTAAAATCACTCAATAAGGCTGCTCTTCTTAAGCTTACATTTGACATGCTTGCCTCTAGTAAAGAGTGGGCAGTTTTCTATAGAAACATATTTTATCACATGCATAAGCCTGCTACTAGCTTCATTAAGTCTTCTGTCTGGCCAGGAATTAAAGCTCATTTGCATATAGTTTGTGAAAACTCTACTTGGCGAATTGGTGATGGCAAAACAGTGAACTTATGGCTTGATAAGTGGTTGTCACAGCCAATAGTTGATTATATGAACATTCCTTCCAACCTTCATCAGTCTCTAAAGTCCACTATTGCAGATTTCATTCATGATAATAGTTGGAACATTCCAATTGGAATTATGGATAGGTTTCCTGATATCAGAAGTGATCTGGCTCAGACTGAGATTCCGTTATTCAATGCACAGGATCACCTTATCTGGCAAGGTCTTTCTAGTGGAGAATTAGCTTTCAAGGATGCTTTCAATCACTTCCATCATGTTCAACCTTCTTATAGCTGGACAGATCTGATATGGAGCAATGTCATTCTTCCATCCAAGAGCTTTGTTACTTGGAGATTAATTCACAACAGGCTGCCCACAGAAGATCAGTTAATAAAGAGAGGCTGCACTATTGTCAGCTTCTGCAATTTTTGTTACTCTTCTTTGAGTCCACAAGTCATATCTTCTTTGATTGCCCTTTTGCTTGCCAATTCTGGAATTGGCTTAGATCTTCAATAAATGTGCAGATTGATGCCACTAGCATTCACACAGTCCTTTCAGTATGCAAGAACAATTGGAGCAGCCAGTTGAGAGATACCATATCTGCAGCAACAATCAACATCATCTGGATGATCTGGAAGGCTAGAAATAAATTGAAGTTTGAAGACTCAAAGATATCTTTCAGAGAAGTAATTATACAAATAGAATCTAGTGATTCTCTCTTAGGGAATTTGTCAAAGAACTCTATGTTCAACTCAATTGATGAGTTCAAAATCTTGAAGTTGTTTGGTGTATCTGGTCACCCCCGAAAAGCACCTAAAATTACTCAAGTTGATTGGCTTCCTCCAATGTGTGGATGGATCAAAGTAAACACCGATGGAGCAGCCAAAGGCTCCCCCTGGTCATCTTTGGAGGAGGAGCAATTTTTCATGACAAAAGTGGTGCAATCCTTGGCTGTTTTGAAGATTATAATGGCATAATCGATTCCTTCTCTCTTTGAGTTATATGCAGCAATTGCTGCCATCCATATTGCTTTGGAGAAAGGATGGCCTAGGATTTGGATGGAGTGTGATTCTTCCTTGGTTGTCCAGGCTTATTCCAATCCTGATATTGTTCCTTGGAAAATTAGGACTAAGTAGAAAAATTGTATTGAACTATCCTCTAGTTTAGATTTTAGAATATCCCATGTTTTTAGAGAGGATAATCGTTGTGCAGACAAGTTAGCTTCTTTTGGGGTAACCTCTAAGTGCTATACTTGGTGGAATTTGATCCCTGGATTTATTAGGCTTGACTTTTTCTGTAATAGGTGGGGTCTGCCTAATTCTAGAATTAGGTAATTCTTTTTTGCATGGGTCAGGTTTTATGCCCCCCTATGTCTCTTTTGTTTTTGTTTTTGTTTTTGTTTTTTAAATAATTTTTTTGGGCGTGCTGCAAATGATTGGAAGTGGTCTTGGTGCCAACCTAGTTTGGATGATTTCCAGTTCAGTGAAGCTTTTGCATGCCTAATTGCTTATTAAAAAAATGTTAAAGGAAAATGCAGAAACATAGCATTGCATAAATTCATCTAAGCATCCATTACAAGTGCATACTTAAAGCTACAGGAAATTAGCTCATGTTGAGCTTAAGTAAAAGATAAAATGCAAATAGGAAGAAGTTTATTACAATCGAAAGGAAACGAAAATGCAAAAATGGAAAACTGGAGAAGAAGCTTGCGGCTGCTCCCTCCCCTAGGCCAGACAACAAGGATATGTCATAAAAGTTGTGTCCTTTTAGGGTTACAAAAATGCTTATATTCCTCTCCCCTCTGTCATCTATTTTGAGCCAATATTAAAGCAATATTAAATTAGGACCCTGGCCCATTTCCAAATATGTGGGAGTGCTGATCCCTAGGCACGTGGGCTCCACACAGTAGAGGTGCATGCGCGCCTGCTAAGAGAGAAAAAATGTCCACATTAGCTTTGTCCTCTTGTGCAGAGCTTCTAAAGTTCATTTTGCTGCAACAATCAAGAACTCTTCACCCAATTCTTCATACATGCTCCAGCAAATCTCTACGTTAACACACAGAAATTCATGAGATAATGATTCAGCATTGTAAAGCACATCACTGACACTTACTTGACCTAACTACAAATATTTACAAACTTGCATATTTATTAGCAAAAACAGAATCTTATACTTAAAGATAGCAACAATTGAGAGTAAAAAGTTAATGAGTAACTCTTATTTCTAAGAGTTATCATACCCCCAAACTTGAACCATTGCTTGTCCTCAAGTAATGCAAAAAGAAAACATGGCAACAAACAATTCTACCCACTTAATGGTATGCATGGCTCACACTAATTTTTATTTATTTCAAATCACATAATTTCACACTTACAATGGTAACAAATCACTCAATTCCCATCATACACACATCAACAAATATCACAAACTGGCCTAGAGTCAAATTAACACATGCTGAAGAAAATTCACTCAAAACAGTGGGTTCTGTTTCTCACCCTCTAATCAGAAGTTTACTTTCATCACAGTCATACATCTCTTATTTAAGCTTGATAAGGTTCTATCACAATCAAAACAACACAACATTGCACACAACAAGAGGGCTTTTATGGTTGTAATGGGGCTTATGACAGGTGGGGTCAAATTTTTGGGTAAGTAGCTAATCACAAGGTAGAGCAAAGGGATGATTTTCATTTTAGAACAATATTCCAAGTGTTTCTACAATCCCAACTTTAGTCCTTACAATTTATGCCTTTCCTTCTAGGTCCTAGACTTTTATTCACTACAAAAAAAAGGCCATTTAGAGACCGAAAATAGTGACCAAATTTTTTGGTTGCTTTTTGCGACCAAAATAGCGATCGATTGCAGGATCTACATGAGACACTGGTTAGAGTTGATTCTGCGACCGAAATAGCGACCGAAATAGAGCGTAGCAGATACATCGGTCGCTACTTCGGTCGCTAAACAAAGGAAAGTAAAAGTCAGAAATGTATGAATTGTTAGCGACCGAA
The DNA here is from genome assembly GCA_030762895.1 of Sophora flavescens. Taxonomy (NCBI): domain Eukaryota; kingdom Viridiplantae; phylum Streptophyta; class Magnoliopsida; order Fabales; family Fabaceae; genus Sophora; species Sophora flavescens. The sequence goes on from CM061064.1 coordinate 146,511,827, forward strand.
ATGGCGACCGAATTAAATGCAACGGTCAAACTGTATTTAGATTAGCGACCGATTTAGAAATCCGTCGCTAAGTCTATGAATTCACACTTTAAAATTTATTATATTTGCGACCGATATTAATTCGGTCGCTAAATGGCGCGTTTAAAAAATAAAATTGCGCGTGTTAGCGACCGAAATTTAAATCGGTCGCTAAAATTACAAATTCAAATTAAAACTAACCATATTAGCGACCGAATTAATTCGGTCGCTAAAACTGAAATCCCTAAATTCGACAGAACCTCCTTCTTCCTCATTTTTTCCGTCGCATTTCTCTCTCCCACCCACTGTTTCTCTCTTCTACGGCGCGCGCTCCGGCCACCTCAACACCCCAAGACACCTCCGGTCACCACCGTCATCTCCCCTCTGCTCAGGTAAGCTCTCCTCTACTCCATCTCTCTGTCTCTGTTTCTCTCGCATATATCTCTCTCTGTCTCACTGTCTCACTATTATGAAGTGCATGTTTTTGCTGCTGGTTTTTCTATTCAATTTCCATTGATTTCTTTGGAATTTATATGTTCCCTGTTCTCTAGTTGGTGCATTAATTTGGAGGTGCTATCTTGGCATTGTCTTGTATATTTTGGTTTGTTTATGTGGTGTGGTCAAACTCATTTGCAAGGATCATTTTGTAGTTTAGGTGTTGGGTGAGGTGGTGACTAGATGATTTTTCATTCTGTTTTTTTTTTTTCACTTCTTGTTTGGACTGGTAGGTAGTTTGGAGAGGTTTTTTCTAGGTCTTTTTAGCTTTGCTGGTTCAGGTGGTGACTGATATGGTTTATTTTTGGTTGGTCATGGATATTTCAATGTATTGAAATTTAGATTATAATCTCAATGTTACAATTCATTTGTCTCTCTTCAGTCCATCAATTTCCCTCTTTAATTCTGTTTTATGGTTGGATTGATTTCAAAATAACCCGTATGAAGAAACTATGATACATGAAGTCATAAACTTGTTATTGAATTAGAGTTGTCTATGACTATAGGTCTCTTACTACATGACAAATTATTTTGCTACATGATACAAGGCAATGAAGCTACTGCTTTGTGTAGACATGCTATTCGATAGTATAATTTATTGACTGGAGAACTAAATTCAACTGGATTAGAATAATAAAACAATGTTGGTTATCTCAAGAACAAAGATGAATGTAGATTGAAAGATTGTTTGCTTGAACCAAAGTGTTTCGATTGTCTTTTGAATTTGACAAGAAATTCATGTTTATTTCCCCTGTAAACATGTCATGTTAATGACAAAGATTTAAGCAAGGATACACATGTTCCTATGCCTAACGTTAATTTACATTCTTCCTTTTCACAAATAGGGGTAGGTATCAATTGCAAGGTGACTTGAATCCCACATTGGAAGTAGGATTTCGTTGTAAGGTTTATATGACCTTCAGCTCTCCAATCATAACAGCTTTCGAGTTCTACAAAGCTTACGATCATATTATTGTAACTAGCTTTTAAACCAGATCTAGTCTATTGAAAATACAGAAATAAAGGATTTTTTTATTGACCAATAGTTAATTATCTGCATGAAATGAATTTTCCTTGCTACTATAGATTGTGGAACAAAAGGGGTGATTTTATGTAACACTAATGAGGTCCTTTCATTGCAAATTAAGCAACTTCTAATCATCTTCCCTTGCTTGAAAATTTTTATAGGAACTAGTGACACTGATTTTTATAATGGAACTCAATTGTATCACAACTCTGCATATAAACATCAGTGCATGATATCTTGTTCCCTTAATTGGTTGTTTCTTAGTTGTACTTCTGATATACTAATGCCTCCACATGTAAATTAATTAATTTCTCCCATCTATCACACAACTCCATCAAAAGTAAATTATTTGTCATAATCCAACAAGAGGAAATTTCAGTCAAACCACACGATTGCAGGATCCCTTTAAATAATGCTGAAGGCTGAAGTAAATATTAGCCAACCCCAAAATCATCTTTCTCCATAGTTTCAAAGCACCTAATTTCAGAAACCAAAAACTTCAAAACAATGACTCAGTTTCTTTTCCTTTGCTTTCTCTTAGCAAATATTTTCCTTGGTTTTGGAAGTTAAATTGCAATTATCCAGTGTAGGATCTACTACACCATTCTGCAGTCATTATATTAATTTGAATGATTTTAACGTTGGAGAATAATTGGTATGCCCTATGATGTTTGATAATTTACTATTGATTCAGGGAAATATAATCATACGTTTTCTTATTATTTTTTATGCTTCATTGATTATTTTTTCGTGAGCACATGCTTTAACACTAGATATTCATGAGATAAATTATTTAGGTATAACAATTTAACATAATAGAATAGTGATTTGATTTGAAATGAATAATTTCATTTATGCACGATAGGTCCTTGTTGTCATATACTTCTACGGCTCCTCCACTTATCCTTGCTCAGTTGTGTTTTCTCTCTCAGTCAGTTCTCCGAACACTCGGTGTAATGTATTATGTGAATTATCGACTTGTTTGGTACTGGAGAGCTGAGCTCAATAGGAAGTGATATTCTCACATTGTATGCTGATAATTAATTTAATGTTTATGCATGTGTTTGTCAATATGTGTTTTTTGTTAGTGGAGAGCGGAGCTCAATAGGATGTGATCTTGTCTGATTGTATGCTGATAATTTAATGTTTATGCATGTGTTTGTCAATATGTGTTGTTTGTTAGTGGAGAGCGGAGCTCAATAGGATGTGATCCTGTCCGAAAGGCGGGATGCTGGTTGTGTGCTGATAATTTAGAAATTATGCATGTGTTTGACAATTAACTGCTACTTGTTATTGGAGAGCGGAGCTCAATAGGATGTTTACTACAATATTTAATCTAAGTTTGTATTGATTTACGCTGCAATTTATATAAACTCAACAATGTTGCAATATTTATAGGTTAATGGTTTTATTTTCTGTTAGAGTTAATAATTAGTTTACGAAAGCCTTAGTTTCCTATTTGAGATTCAATATTAATGAGCACGCGTAACTTATCAAGGTATGCATGCTCATTGTATTGAATCTTGAATTGTCCAAGTGGGACAGTTTGGGAAAAAACCTTTTTCATACTCGTACAATAGTCATTTCAATGTTCAAATGCCTTATATACTTGTTGAAATCTCGATTCGATGCATTTTCTTTTGTTCTCCTAGTGCATACTTGATCGCGGTGATTCGACCGTGCTCGAGTCGTGTAACTTGGAGACCGATGGGAAATGTTGCCGAAATTTTGTCAAGTATAAGGTATTTGAATATGGGAATAACTATTAGTAGCCGAGTGTGACGAAGGTTTCTTCTCGAATGGGATAGGTTCATACCTTGTCATAAGAACGAGATTGATGGAGTTATTGGAATGCACCGTAATATATAAGTGTTATTGTAGGATTGGTCAGGCTATTTAATTGCCAGCAATGGATATTCCGGAGAATCGGAAATGGATGTATCGTAGGTTGGATCGGAATAAACGTCTTAGGGAAGAGTATAGAGTTGGAGTGGGTGAGTTTATAGAGTTTGTTGTTAGCCAGGAGAGATTTATACGGCTGGGCGGTGATCAATTGAGGTGTCCTTGCAAAAGATGCAAGTGTCAATCTTTCAAAAGTGTGGATGGAGTTATAGCCGATCTTTATGAGAAGGGCTTCATGCCTGATTACTATTGGTGGAGTAACCATGGTGAGATGTTGCCTTACTTAAACCCGATTCAGGATCGAAGGTTCGTACTATGGAAGTGGTGACGGGAGGGAAGAATTGAATCCATACGAGCAGATGATAATGGATCATGCTGGACCATCGGTTGGTGTTGTACTAGAAGAAGATGGGAGAGAAGATGGTGGAATGGGTTCCCAATACATAGAGGAGAATCCGAATCCCGAAGCTCAAAGATTCTATGATATGCTGAGTGCTGCACGATCTCCATTGTGGGAAGGATGTCAGGAGTACACGGAGTTGTCGATGTGCATGGAATGGTTGAGTATCAAATCTGACTACAATATGCAAGAAGGCTGTTTTAATCGCCTCACCAGGTCAGTGTCCAAGGCGTTGCCAGAAGGCAAACAGATGCCTACAAGTTTTTATCATGCTAAGAAGTCCGTGGAAAATTTGGGTCTGGGGTGTTTGAAAATTGATTGTTGCCCGAATGGATGTATGTTGTACTATAAGGATGATTCAGCGAAAAGCATAACGTGTTGTCGATTTTGTGGTGCGGATCGGTATAAGACAACCACTAGGATGGGCATTGAGAAGAAGAGGTCGCTAAAAAAGATGTGGTACTTTCCGCTCGTGCCAAGAGTTACAAGATTGTACTCTTCGATGGCCACTGCAGCTCACATGAGGTGGCATAGTGAGCATGAGAGGGAGCAAGATATCTTGTGTCATCCATCTGATGGAGAAGCTTGGAAGCATTTTGATAGGGTTCATATGGCATTTTCGCAGGACCCTCGCAATGTCCGATTGGGGTTATCTGCTGATGGATTTAATCCTTTTGGGCAGTCTGGAAAAGCATACTCTTGTTGGCCGGTTATCCTGACTCCGTACAATCTTCCCCCGGGGATGTGCATGAAGCGGGAGTTTATGTTCCTAACAGTCATAATTCCGGGTCCGTCTAATCCAAAAGGTAAGATTGATGTGTACTTGCAGCCACTGATAGATGAGTTGACAATGCTGTGGAATGATGGTGTGTTGACATATGACGTATCTTTGAGGCAGAATTTCATCATGAAAGCAGCTTTAATGTGGACGATCAACGACTTTCCTTCTTATGGGATGATGTCGGGTTGGATGACCGCGGGGAAGCTTGGATGCCCAATATGTATGGAGCGATCGAAGGCATTCACACTTAAAAATAGTCGAAAGATCTCATATTTTCATTGTCATCGTCAATTCCTTCCAGAAGATCATCCTTATAGGCGGAACAAGAATGCATTCAAGAAGCGTTGTGCGGAGAGAACACCGCCTCCACCACGTTTGACTGGTCCAAATGTATGGCGCAGAGTACAGTACTTACCGCTCGTCCATGAAACCCAAGGAGAACATATTCCTGATTATGGCGTCAACCATAATTGGACAAAACAAAGTATATTTTGGAGGTTGCCGTATTGGAGGACGCAGCTACTCCGTCACAACATTGATGTCATGCATACTGAGAGGAATGTGTTTTTGAATGTGTTTGACACTGTGATGGACATCAAGGGGAGGACAAAGGATACAAATAAAGCCCAATTGGACCTGGCTGACATTTGTAATCGGAAGTAGCTTGAGTTGCGGGACGGTGGTCGTGGCAGACTTATCAAACCGAAGGCAAGTTATACACTAAGCAAAGCACAGAAAGTGGCCGTCTGTAAGTGGGTTAAAGAACTAAAGTTACCAGATGGGTATGCTTCCAATCTGGGTAGATGTGTTGACATTAAGGAAGCAAAGTTACATGGAATGAAGAGTCATGATTGCCACGTGTTCATGCAACGGTTGCTTCCAATTGTGTTCGACGCATTACCGAAGCAAATTTGGAACCCACTTGTTGAGCTTAGCCACTTTTTCAGGGAGCTTACATCGACAACACTAAACGTGAATCAATTAAAGGATATGGAAGCCAAGATACCCGTTTTGTTATGTAAGCTGGAGCAAATCTTCTCGCCGAGTTTCTTTGATTCCATGGAACACCTGCCAGTTCATCTACCTTACGAAGCAAGAGTTGGTGGCCCAGTCCAATACCGCTGGATGTATCCATTTGAGAGGTAAACAACGTCAACTATTTTACTTAATACATATGAAATTCACGAACACGAGAGCGTAGTTTAGCTTTCCCTAAAACTAGTAGTTATTTGTATGTATCCCTCTGTAATAGGTTCCTGCACTCCCTTAAACACAAAGTCAAGAACAAGGCACGAGTGGAGGGTTCCATTTGTGAAGCATACTTAGTAGAGGAGACTTCCACTTTTGCCTCTTATTACTATCCGGACGAAGTTAACACGAGAAGGACAAGGATGCCTAGAAACGTTGATTCCGGTGAAGGATGTTCAACTAGTCCTCCTATATCAATATTCAACTATCCGGGCAGATTTAGTGGCAAATCAAAAGGATATTTCTTGGAGCAGCGTGACATTAATGCTGCTCATCTGTATATCCTTCAAAATTGTGAAGAGGTGGCGCCATATTTAGAGTAAGTTTCTACAACGTCTTTAATAAGTTCAATTGACATTTATGATTATTAATCGTCCTGCTGTTAATCTCCCATATGTAGGATGTACGGCAATTTTCTAAGGGATCTCCAACCTGACATTTCAAACGATCGGGTTGCTCGAGAAATTACTTCTCACTTTGCTACGTGGTTCAGTAAATATGTAGGTTAAGCATCTTCATTTGTTGAAATACATTTTATCTCCTTAAATATATAACATGTATAAGAATAATATAATATTTGATTTTGTAGGTACTAGATCCAGAAAACAATGTTCAAAATCCATTGTTGACAAATTTGGCGTGGGGGCCTAACAGATGGGTTACATCATGGAATACTTATATTGTAAATGGATATAAATTTAACACAAAAAAATGGAATGAAGGAATGCAGATGTGTAACTATGGTGTTTGTGTGCGAGCCACTGATGGCAATGTAGAGGATGATTTCTATGGGGTTCTAACTGACATCCTTGAACTCGATTATACCGGTTTCCCCGTGATGAAATTAGTTATCTTCAAGTGTGATTGGTTTGATCCTACTCTTGACGTAGGGACAAAAATAGATAAAAATTATGGTATTGTTCAAGTTAGGCTGTCTCGAAGGTATAACAAGGCGTATGACCCATTCATTTTTTCACAACAGGCAGAGCAGGTTTATTACTCGCCATATCCCGGAAGACATCATGGCTGGTTGGGTGTTATTAAGATAAAGGCTCGCAGTATAATTACTGATAATTTAATCAACCAGCCTGAAAAAGATGCTCCGTACCAAGATGATGAGTTTTCAAGACCCCACGTACCGTTGCAAATTACGCCGGACATTATTGTTAATTCTCTGGCGGACATTTCCGGAAATAGGGAAGAAGTTGAAAGAGAGTTAATGGATCAATCCGAGTTGGACGCATCTAGCGAAGGTACATTCCGATCAAGTGATACTGATGAGAGTGAGGGTGAATTTAGTGACGGAGATTCTACTTAGGTAATTTATTTATGTCATAATTCATTGTGTGAATGTCATTCTACTTATTAGGTAATTTATTTTTGTATTATTTACACTATTGTGTAATCATCTTTTAATTTTTTTCACAGATGGCAGATTCCTCTAGAGGTAGGGGTCGTCGTGGAGGTCGTGCTGCGAGAGACCCTTCGCCGGCCGACCCACAGCCTTCAGATCGAGACCACCCTACCAGCACCTCTGTGGACGGGACACCTCAGGGTGATGGAGTTGCACCCCCCACCCAGCCTCATGTGGTCGGGACACAGGCTGCACCCTCATCATCCATACCTACGACGATAGGACCATCATCATCATCGGGACAGGAGAGTCGTGGTCCATCCGACAGGAGGATTCTTCTTATCTCCAGGGGGGATAACGAGTATGCTAATTTAATTTTTTAATATATATATAAAGTATCGTTAATTTCTATTTACTTGTTTTTTTAATTTAATTATAACATTTATTAATGCTCTAATTTTGCTGTAGCTTTCTGCCCGCGAAGGGCCCTTCAGATTCGATATCGAAGATCCTGCGACGCAAGTTTGATGGTCCATGGCCTACATGGAAGGCCATCCCACTGGGCCATAGGGATCAGTTGTTTCTAGAGTTTAAGGTAACAATTTATTAAGTTTTTTAAATTAAATTTACATTATATATATGTACACACGAATTTCCTAACAACTGTAAGTTGCAGAAAGAGTATAGGTGGGACTTAGCTTTAGAGGCTCTCGTCAGGGACATATTTGAGCATAAAGGGTCCCTAGTCATGAAGAATCTGATGAACAAGCTGAGGAAGGGTCATAATAAGGGGAGGTGGGTGGATCCTGAGATCAAGAGGCAGCTGGACCAGTACTGGGCTACTGAGAAGTTCCAGGAGATCCAGGCCACAGCTCGGCGTAATCGAGCTTCTGATGGTGGCGCATGTGCTTGGACCGGTGGGTCTAAATCAGCCACCGCCCACTACGACGAGCTGGTAATACATTAAACTTTTGACTTAATATACTATTTAATTAATTAGTTTTCATTTTTAATTATTCTTATGAATTTAAGATTATATTTTTCTGTGAAGAAAGCACAGAAACAGCGGGCCCCCACTGCTATGGAGTTGGTGGAGAGGACGAAGAAGTTGAAGTCGGGGACATGGGTCAACGACAAGGCCCGTAACTATGCTGTAAGCAAAAAATTAATTTAGTGTTTACTTGTAATTTATTATAAATGATTTGTTAATATTGGATATAATTTTAACTAAATCTCTTCAACTATACTTTGTAGGTGGGCTTCAACGAGAAGAAGGACGATGCCATATCACGTTCCTCACAGTCACAAGATGAGGCTTTGACTGGTGATGGGCCCTGCTCTCATATCTCCGTCGACGATAATGCCATTTATTTGGAGGTCGTCGGGGGCAGGAACAAGAAGGGGCACATGTATGGCCTCGGACACATGGGAGCCGAGTTCATCGCTTCATCGTCCGACACGCCTGCTCCTTCCTGCGCTGATACCATCCCTCAGGAGCAGTTCCACCAAATGCAGAACACCATCACGCAGCTGAACGCGGAGCTTCGGGAGAAGAGCGAGAGAGAGCAGCAGATGGCGAACCAGATTGCACAGTTGACTCAGGCACACCAGCAGCTGATGCAGGCGAGCATCGAGCAGGGCCAGACACTGCGGCTGGTGTTGGAGCAGATGAGGATCCAGACTCCAGTTGCTCAGGATGATGCTCTGACGGTTGTGCCGCCTGTTGCCGCTCCTCCAGTTCCGCCGCCAGCTACTGATGTTGCTACTCCAGAGGACGATCAGCTAGCAGACGGCGGTGGTACGGACGCTGAGGATGATTGGATTCCTCCATCTCCCCCTCATCATGACTGATTTTTTTCTCTCCATATTTTTTACTTTAAACGATTCTTGTACGACATTTTGGATTATTCTTTTTATATATATATTTATTCTTTCTTATGATTGTATATTTCTTAAATAATTTGGTGTGTTTTATTAGTAAGTTTGCTAACGTTTAAAGAAAATCATAAAAAAAAAAACTATTTTAAAAATTTTAATTTTTTTTAAAAAATAATAACCAGTTTAGAAACCGAATTGGAAACCAATAATTCGGTCGCTAAACTTTATTTAACATTTACATATGAGGTATAGCGACCGAAAATCCGTCGCTAATATAGGTTAACAATGACCAAATTTAGCGACCGAATTTGCAACCGATTATCGATCGCTAGAAATGGTTCCCCCAAAAATGCGACCAACCTAATAGCGACCGTTTATTATTATTTAGCGACCGAATTTACGGTCGCTAATTAGCGATCGAAATATTAATTCGGTCGCTAAAACTTTAGCGACCAGGTATTCAGCTACCACCTTAAATCAGTCTCTGATTCGGTCGCTAAAACAAATAGCGAACGATTTACACTGTTTAGCGACCGAAAATTACGGTCGCTAAACAATTGTTTTTTTGTAGTGATTGTTTTTACCGAGAGCAAAGAATAGTTCTGTTATATTTTCAGGTTTTTCAGTGTTCTTTGCTTTCATTTCCATTTTTTATGGGGAAGAAAAACAACTTCACAATTTGTGTTATCTTTGCTAAATTGCTTCTTTCCCCCGTTTAATTTTCTATACACAAGCTACACAGCACCCCCAAACTTAAGTTGGTGCTTGTCCTCAAGCTACCCCTAAACTTGTTTCAAAACATAGTCATAACAAACATCCCTAAACTCCACATATTTGGGTATTTTTGTTTTTTCAGTTAAGGGCTTGTAATGTGCTAGTTATCAGAATAAAGGGCTAAGGCTCAAAGGGGCAACACTAAGGAAATATGTATAGAGAGGGTTGACTTTTTAAGGCTCTAGCTAAACTAAGAAAAACAAGAAAATGTCTCAAGCAAAAGTGTGTGCAATCAGTGTATATTTAGATCAAACAGAACCAACACAAACCTTACAGAGAATGCATGAGTACAATATATATGTAGTTTAATTTCATCACTCAAGCTCACATTTTAGTGGTTTATGCAGCAGCACATATGCCCTCTTAACTAAACCAGTGATGAAACAAAGTTAACTGTGCATATGTAATTCAGAGTAGTGAGTTATTTCGGCAAGTGTTTCATTCATTAAGTCATTATTTTGCAGCACACCAAAAGGCCATTGGCCACTTTTCATTTAATCATTAATCACTGGGGAAACAGGTGTGGCACATGCATAACCAACAGAAAGCAGAAATTGAAACAACTATGGCCCTATGGCCCTATAAACTTTTTCCTAACACAAACAGAAAGATGAAGAGTCCTGGTGACCAACTACTGCAGAATAGTAAAATAAGGATTTCTGTAACAGACTGTTCCTAATTATGCTATATATCCGATAAAAATATATATATTTAATTATATTTTTATCTGAGACCGAGATAATGATTTTGGATAAAACAAAACAATATTCATACTCTACCTTATGGTAGAGGGTTACAATGAAATTTTGGGTTGAAAATTCATATGGAAATCGGTCTGCGTTTTCACTGATAGTAAGATTTTACTGATCAGAAAACCTAATTTTGATTCGTGAACGAAAGGGTTAGATTTTATATCGTGTTTCCAACGACTTTGGTTATTTTGAAAATTTTCGATCGGAAATGAAATATTATATTTTATTCAGGCGTAAAACCTAAATCGGGTATACAATGGAGCTGAATACGAACTGTCGGGACCCACTAATGGATGGAGACAACGAGTCATCCATGATGACTCATGGAGGTGAGTCACCATGGTGAGTCATGGTGTGACTCACCATGTAATGATGGGTTTAAGTATGAAAAGACTAAAATGCCCCTAGCCTTTTATGTAATTCCAAGAGTGTCCCTAATGAATTTTGACAAAATACCCCCTCACTTCAGCCTAGTGTGCGCAGCCCACTCCCCCATCCCCCACTTCACCATTTTTCTTCATCTTCCTCACTTTTCTCTCAAAACTCTCGAACACCATAACTTACTTTTGTGAAGAACTTGCTCTAATCCTTTCAATTTTTCATCATTCAAGAGGTATAACTTCCTCTCCTTGACATCCAACTCATCTTCTTCATTGATTTCACTTGTTTCATGCCATGATCATCATGTTGAAATTCTTAGATCTAAATCTTCAAAAAACTCTAGAAAAATCCTTTTAATGTGATTCCAATTTCTATGAACTCTATATGACTTCTACTTTGATCATCTAAGAGCATGAGAGCAAATAGAATCTCTACCCTATTTTTCTCAAACTGGTCGAACCTATGTTAATAGGGAGGTTATGGGTTTTGCTTCAATTTGTGTGAAGTAACACTTGATTTAGTCTTTCTAATACTCATAGTTGTTGAATCTAAAAGCTTGAGAATTTTTAAAAATATCTAGCCTATTTTGTTGATGATGACCAAAACCTTAACCATGTGCATTAGAGGAATTTTGATTTAATCTTGGTCATGTAATAATTGATTATGCTTTCCTAATGCTTAAGGATCATTGATCCAAGAGTTTGTGAAATTTTGAGATTTCTAGCCTATTGATCCTATGATGGCCAAACCCTAGTCCTTGTGACTCAAGGTAGATTTTGTTTGATTAATTTATTTTTATGTGTTTTGGTTGAAGGTTAACCGATAACCGTGGTGTAGTAACGAGGATCGGAAAGTTCGTGAATCCGGTGATAAGTTCAGGTGGTGGAAAGAATCATCCTGTCATCGGAATGGGTAAGTAGTATATTTTATAATAATGGTGTAGGGTGACCTAAACCCAACTAGTGGTTGAGTAATTGACAAGACCAAAATCACATTGGAAACTTTTCCATAATACTAATGATGATTTAAGGATTGTAGGTTTATCGCCATTAGGTTAATTTTATAATATTTGAGGATGTCTGACTTATTTATTATTAAATTGTTTGTGATACACTTGGTTGAGGTATTCTACCGCATGTGACGTTTTATTTTGGTGTTTGAATATTTTATGAGTATTGTGTTATGCATGATCTGCCTGGTTTGATAAATTTCTTAGTTGCTTTTAAGTAAAGATATGTGTTGTTCGGAGATATTTTGTCTGGGTGAGAGATTGAATGTGACTTAGAGGTGCCTAGCCTAATTTTATTATTTTATAGATGGTATGTGACATAGAACGCGAGTCGAGGCTATGATGGAATATTGAAGCACTAAGTTGTTATTGATGCTAGTCAGTGAGATTCATATGTTTGTATTGTTGTTCACAGCCGTGTGTTTGGAATACACGTGGTCCGAAGTTCTCACCATGGAAGAGATTGTGCATTGCTTTGCATGAGCATTCTCACCATGGAAAAGATTGTGCATCGGGATTTAGGAACGCATCGCTTGTACGACTGACTGACATTTCCAACGAGGAATATGTGAAAGGAGTGGTAGTGGCCACGTCATCATAAATGTTAGATTGCATGAGTTTGAGGGTAGAGGATGATATCGTAAAGTAAGGATGATTGTTGATTTTGAGTGATGTGTGTCTGTGACTGTTGTTATATCATATACTATGGTTTTTTTCCGCTTTTGATGATAGAACTGTTTCTTGTCCCATATTTTATGTATTTGGTATAAATGTTATTATGTGATCGTATGAGAAGATCCTGTGGAGGAGCTATCTACTGAAGATCTTGATGGAACTCCATATGAACCGGATGCAAGAGGACGAGCAGTGGATTCGAGTGGTAGAACTTAGAGATTTTATGGCCAGTGTGTCTTAAGACATTTTATATTTTCCGCTAATAAGAGTTTGTATAAGCATGTACTTGCAAGGGATCCTACTAAGGGGATACCCTAGATAGTGTTTTGGTACTCTGATGCATAAACATATGGTGTTCATGTATGTTATATATATGGTGTGATGCTTTAAATTTCATGTGTTGTATGTTTATATTTAAGTTTTTAAATATTTATGTATCTCGGCATATACGTTTAACTTTAAGCAAGCGAGTAATGAATTAATTAATAAGTTTTAACTTATTGGAAAAATGGGGAACAACGGGGTGTCTCATTTGGTGGTATCAGAGCAGTTCGATTCTAATCGGACTGTGAGGTTTAGGATGTTGTTACTGGCCGTGTCTAGTTAAATCTACATCGGATATTGACTATGCTTAGAAGTTGGGTAATGAGTTCGTACATGATAACAAACATTTATATGACATATAGTATTTATATTCCAGCTTAATGTAGTATTATATGTCATATTTATGTAAGCTGGTGATTTCCCCAATAGGATCATGGCTAGAGGTAGAGGACGTGGTACAAGTGGTGGTGATGGATCACCAGAGAGAATTGTTGGAGTTAGCAATGTGGAAACTGGTCATACTGGAGGTGGAGGAGAGTCAGCTAAGACACTCCAGACCATCAGGGATTTAGCCACTGCTACGCTACAGCAGACACATCAGAATGCAGAAATGTTGCAAATGACCAAAGAGCAGCAAGAACTGCATAATCAAGGGAAAACTGCAGAAGCCGAAGATGCAAGAATGAATACTTTCCAAAAGGGAAAGCCACCATAGTTTCGGGGAGATTATCACCCAGAAAAGGCAGAGAGGTGGATGCAAGAGTTAGAGAAGATATTCAGTACCATGTGCTGTAGGGAGGATAGGAAAGTGACTTATGCAGCCTTCATGTTGACAGGAGGAGCAGAGTCATGGTGGAGAGGCAAGAAAAGAATATTGGAGGTAGAGGGTAGACTCATTAGTTGGTAGTTATTCTGTGACTGTTTCCTAGAGAAGTATTTTCTGCTACTTGTTCGACGCAAGAAAGAGAGGGAATTCATGATTCTGAAACAAGGCAACAAGATTATTGGTGATTATGCGTCACGCTTTGAGGCTCTGATTTAGTTTTCAGAGTTTTATCAAAGATTCCCCGATGAGGATTGGTATTGCAGAAGGTTTGAGGAAGGACTGCGACACGAACTACAGAGAGCAATCGTGTCTCTCGATATCCAAAGTTTCCCTAAGCTGGTGGAAAGATGCATTGCGATCGAAAGCATAGATCAGAGGCAGTCTACTGAACTGAAACAATAAAGGAGTGGAGGCCCTATTCGACCCAGTTTTCAGAGAAGAGGAAGTATTGATTCTCAATGGAGACAGAGACCATACACCAGACCAGTGCAGACACCTTTACCAGTACCAGTTGCTACAGTACCAATGGTTGGAGCGGGCCAGCAGCAACAAGGCTTAGTTTGTCTCAGATATGAAATACCACATTAAACTAGAGATTGTATGGCAAGACCCAGTTGTTTATACTGTGGGAAACCAGGTCATATGACTCGAGAATGCAGACAGCGGGCTTTACAGCAGCCTGTAACTGCGGGTAGAAGAGCTGGAGCCTATAGAGGTGGAGCAGGAAGAGGAGTTCTGGCAACAGGACAACAAATGGCTAGACCTCAGGCCACTGGAAGAGTGTTTACCTTGAGGGGAGTTGAATCCTCTTAATCTGCGGATCTTATACAAGGTATGTCTTTGATAGCTAGTAGACTCTCATCTGTGTTGTTTGACTCAGGTTCTACACATTCATTTATTTCGCATGAGTGTGTAGATCATATGCAATTACTTGTTTCTCAATTACCTTATACCCTTATAGTAGCTACTCCAACTAGTTTTTCTTTTACTACTATGTCGGTTTGTTTACAATGTCCTATAGTTGTTGAGAATAGGACATTTAATCTAGACCTTGTTTGTTTTCCTATGCAACAGATTGATGTTATCCTTGGTATGGATTGGCTTTGGCTAACCATGTAATGCTAGACTGTTCTAGTAAGACCTTATCATTTCTTGAGTCTTCTAGTGTAGTCTCTGCCAATGAAGGAGTATCCATGAAGAGTGTTGATCCTCGTCAGTACGTGATGTGAGACACCCCGTTGTGCCATTAATTATTTATTGAACTTAATAGCATACTTAACATTAAATGTAACCGGAAATTTTGAAGATATTAAAAACTTATTTATAACATATCCAACTTTGGAAAGTTAACACACCAAACCATGATTATATTACACATACACACATATGTTTATCCCACATAAAACAAAACATTGTTTAGGGTATCCTATCAGTAGGATCTCTTGCAGGTACATACTTACACAAACTATAATAATCAGTGTAAAATAAAACGTCTTATAAGACTCAATGGCCCTAGACACTAAACTACATTGCTGGAATCCACACCTCGTCCTCTCGCATCCTGTTCATACTAAATCCTATCCAGCTCCTCAGAAGCTAGTTCCTCCACCGGATCTTCTCATATGATCACATGATAAAATATATACCAAATACAGAAAATAGTGGATAAGAAACTGTTTTATCGTCAAAAGTGGAAAAGAATCATAGTATATAATATAACAACAGTCACAAACACACATCAATCAAAATCAACCATCATCCTTATCTTACGATATCATGCTATACCCTCAAACTCATGAAATCTAACCTTTATGCTGACGTGGCCACTACCAATCCTGCCATCATCCCCCATCACCGTTAAGGATGTTATTTTGTGATCGTATGAGAAGATCCTGTGGAAGAGCTGTCTACTGAAGATGTTGATGGAACTCCGTCTGAATCGGACGGAGGAGGACGAGCAGTGGATTCCAGTGGTAGAACTTAGAGAGTTTATGGCCAGTGTGTCTTAAGATATTTTATATTTTCTGCTAATAAGAATTTGTATAAGCATGTACTTGCAAGGGATCCTATAGAGGGGATACCCTAGATAGTGTTACGGTACTCTGATGCATTTGCATATGGTGTGCATGTATGTTATATATATGGTGTGATGCTTTAAATTTCATACGTTGTATGTTTATATTTAAGTTTTTAAATTTTTACGTATTTCAGCATATACGTTTAACGTTAAGCAAGCGAGTAAGAAATTAATTGATAAGTTTTAAATTATTGGCACAACGGGGAACAACGGGGTGTCTCATTTGGTGGTATCAGAGAAGTTCGATTCTAATCGGACTGTGAGGTTTAGGATGTTGTTACTGGCCATGTTTAGTTGAATCCCCATCGGATATTATTATGCTTAGAAGTTGGATAATGAGTCCGAACGTGATAACAAACATTTATATGACATGTAGTATTTATATTCCAGCTTAATGTAGTATTATATGTCATATTGATGCAGGCTGATGATTTCCTTAACATGATCATGACTAGAGGTAGAGGACGTGGTACAAGTGGTGGTGATGGATCACCTGAGAGAATTGTTGGAGTTAGCAATGTGGAAACTGATCATACTGGAGGTGGAGGAGAATCAGCTGAGACTCTCCAGACTATTAGGGATTTAGCTACTGCTATGCTACAACAGACACAACAGAACGCAGAAATGCTGCAAATGACCAAAGAGCAGTAAGAACTACAAAATCAGAGGAAAGCTGCAGTAGTTGAAGATGCGGGAATGAATACTTTCTTGAAGGGAAAGCCACCATATTTTCGGGGAGATTATCACCCAGAAAAGCCAGAGTAGTGGGTGCAAGAGTTGGAGAAGATATTCAGTACCATGCGCTGTAGTAGAGAGGATAGGAAAGTGACTTATGCAACCTTCATGCTGACAAGAGGAGCAGAGTCGTAGTGGAGAGGCAAGAGAAGACTATTGGAGGCAGAGGGTAGACTCATTAGTTTGTAGTTATTCCGTGACTATTTCCACGAGAAGTATTTTCCGCGACTAGTTCGACGAGAGAAAGAGAGGGAATTCGTGAATTTTAAACAAGGCAACATGAATATTGGTGATGATGCGTCAGCTTTGAGGCTCTGATTCAATTTTTGGAGTTTTACCAAAGATTTCTCGATGAGGATTGGCATTGCAGAAGGTTTGATGAAGGACTGCCACACGAACTACAAAGAGCAATCATCTCTCTCGATATCTAGAGTTTCCCGAAGCTGGTGGAAAGATGCAGTACGATCGAAAGCATAGATCAGAGGCAGGCTACTGAACAGAAACAACAAAGGAGTAGAGGCCCTATTCAACTCAGTTTTCATAGAAGAGGAAGTGGTGATTCTCAGTGGACACAAAGACCATACACCAGACCAGTGCAGACACCTACACCAATACCAGTTGCTACAGCACCAATGGTTGGAGCGGGCCAACAGCGGCAAGGCTTAGTTTGTTTCAGATGCGGAGGACCACATTATGCTAGAGATTTCATGGCAAGACCCAGTTGTTTCAACTGTGGGAAACCAAGTCATATGACTCAAGAATACAGATAGCGGGCTTTGCAGCAGCCAATAGATGCGAGTAGAGGAGCTGGAGGCTATAGAGGTGGAGCGAGAAGAGGAGTTCCGACAACAGGACAACAAATGGCTAGACCTCAGGCCACTAGAAGAGTATTTACCATGAGGGGAGCTGAATCCTCTCAATCTGTGGATCTTATACAAGGTATGTGTTTGATAGCTGGTAGACTCTCGTCTGTGTTGTTTGATTGTTGCCTTAAAAACAGATGTCTTTAAGCTTGTGCAAGTATACACAATTGCCTCAAGTAATATAGAAACTAAGTTCAGATAACGTTCCCACAGGGATTATTATGGTGCATCAGATTATATGTTCTAGGAGTTAGGAATGGTAACCAAAAATTATGGTGTGTGTGCAAGTAAAAATAAATAAAACTTTGAAGTAGACAATGAAAGTGAGCTACAAATAATGAAGAGCATATGTTGTCAAATATGGAGAAAAATAGCTCTAGGTATGCTGCAGCACAAATCCTGCTTAGCCTATATCATGCTCTGAATATGCTCTAGCATCTAACTCCAGGAAATAAAAGTGTGTTTTCCAACACTCAAAGGTTAGGTTCATTAACTGTTTTCTATTCCTAGATTCAGATTAATTACACCGCCCTCTTAATTCTTTTCCAATTAATGATTTAACCTCTATCTTTTATCAATTTCCACTTACTTAATTCTTCAAAACCAAGCAAGCTAAGTATCTAATTAAGTTGATCACTCTTAATTAAATAACATTAAACACAAAATAAAAGAAGATGAAGAACATATTCATTGCATAACTCAGCTAAGCATTCATTACATTTGCATACCTAAAGCTTAAAAGTTTCTTACTAGGGTTTCCCTAAATGCTTATATAGTACCCTATTCTATTTCATATCTTTTTGGGCCAACAACAAAAGTAATAATAAAATAAACCCTAACCCAATTTCTAAAAAATGGGAAATCAGATTCCTAGGCGCTTGTGATTCCTTAAAACAACAGTGCCAGCGCCTATGAGGAGAGAGAAAATGTGTCATTGTCAGATTTGTCCTTTAGTGCAGAGCCACTGGAAAGGAGTCCCTGCTGCAGCAACCAATAGCTTATTCACCCATGCTTCATCCATGCTCCAGCAAGTTCACTGCATATGCAGACACAGAAATTTGAGACAACGATGGAGCATTCAAGAGCAAATGGCTGATATTAACAATGCTTCACACAAATATTTACAAAACAGCATTTCCTACCAAAATCAAGACTCAAAACCTCAAAGATGGCAACAATTAAGAGAGAAAATGATCTAAATAACTAATCATTAAAAGAGTTATCATTGACTCAGGTGCTACACATTCATTTATTTCATATGACTGTGTAGATTATTTGCAATTACTTGTTTCTCAATTACCTTATACCCTTACAGTAGCTACTCTAACTAGTGATTCTTTGACTACTATGTCTGTTTGTTTACAGTGTCCTATAGCTGTTGAGAATAGGACATTTAATGTAGACCTTGTCTGTTTGCCCATACAACAGATAGATGTTATCCTTGGCATGGATTGGTGGTCGCGCTGTCGCGCACGCGCCAAAAAGGACGAGCGGGTTTAAAACTGTAGTTTAGTGCGACAACTCGGATGTCGTCTCTCAAGGACTCTGAAAATGTTATCTTCCACAAAAATTAGTTTTGGGGGGGGCGGGGGGGGGGTTTGGATTGGAGTGCAAATAAGAAACAAGCAAAACAGCGCAATTAAAAACAGGGCAGTTGAAAAGAGATTATCAATTATCAAACAACGATTAATCTACTGTCAAGAATTCCCAACTATCCTAGGTTAATGTAATCCCAAGCCCTAAGCAGACTCTAATCCCCTTTCAGTTACAGCAACAACTAACAACGTAATTGCTACTATGGATGCAAATTCCTATTCCCGAAATAACAAACGGGGTAAAGCACTCATGAACAAACGATCATGAATGAACACACGCGAATTAACAAACGCGATTATGTATAGGAAAATAACATCACTGAAACAAATCAATACAATACTACACACTCCTGAAATAACAAACAGAAATGTGTAATATGGTATTGAAAAGGGAAAAGCAATTAAAATAGGGATTTACAAAACCTCAAGTATATAGGATCCTCAAACAGTAGACTAATCCTAGAACTTAGTTCTCCATGGCAAAAACGAAATCACAGAGAAAAATGTAAAACAGAAAATTGGAGAAGCAAAAGTCCTTACAAATTGTTCAGAACAACCTTTTATACAAATTCAGAATTCAGCTAGCTCGCGAGGCGAGCACACATTTGCGAGGCGAATTTCATGAAGAGTCAGCAACCTTTGGCATTCTCGCGAGGCGAATGGATGCTCGCGAGGTGAGGATCTGAAGGGTCTTCTCCTTACGCCCGTTATGGCCATCAGGGCCTAACCGTGATGCTCTCTGACTTCCAGACTCGCGAGGCGAATGGATGCTCGCGAGGCGAGACTCTTCAACTTCAAAACTGCCACGGCCATGACCTTCAACACGGGCAAGCCGTGATCGTCTCTGACTTTTTCAGGTTTGCAAGACTCGCGGGGCGAGACCTTCTTCACGAGGCGAACCAGAGACTTAGCATTTTCTTGGAACAGTCAGGCTTCGGGGTCGCGTGGCGAGCATGTCCTTCGCGGGGCGAATCCCCTACTCTTTATTTTCTCAACTTTTACTTAACCTGAAAACAAGGAAATAACCATAAGTGTATTATTTTGACTCAAAACTAGCTAAATTAGCTTAAAACTACTCTAGAGACTCAAAACCTTGCTTGAGGACAATCTAATCTAAGTTGGGTGAAAATAGGATATAATTTGCACAAAACCCTGGTCATACTAGCTATAAAACTAGATGAGCCAGAGGCTTATCAATTGGCTTTCGGCTAACCATGTAATCCTAATGAAGGAGTGTCCATGAGGAGTGATGATTCTCGTCAGTACGTGATGCGAGTCACCCCGTTATGCCATTAATTATTTATTAAACTTAATCACATACTAAACGTTAAACGTAACCCGAAATTATGAAGATATTAAAAACTTATTTATAACATATCCAACTTCGGAAAGTTAACACACCACACCATGATTATAATACATATACACACATATGTTTATCCCACATAAAACAAAACACTGTTTAGGGTATCGTATTAGTAGGATCCCTTGCAGGTAAATACTTACACAAACTATAATAATTAGCAAAAAGTAAAACGTCTTATAAGACTCACTGGCCCTAGACACTTAACTACATCGCAGGAATCCAAAGCTCGCCCTCCCACATACGGTTCATACGGAATCCCATACAGCTCCTCAGTAGCTAGTTCCTCCACTAGATCTTCTCATACGATCACATGATAAAATAAATACCAAATACAAAAAATAGGGGATAAGAAACAATTCTATCATCAAAAGCGGAAAAGAATCACAATATATAATATAAAAATAGTCATAAACACACATCAATCAAAATCAACCATCATCCTTATTTTACAATATCATCCTCTACCCTCAAACGCATTCAATCTAACCTTTATGCTGATGTGGCCACTACCAATCCTGTCACCATCCCTCATTATCGTTAAGGATGTTAGTCAGTCGTCCAAGCGACACGTTCCCATTCATACAGTGCACATCGACATTACCGTTAGAGCGCTCATTCAAAGAATGATACTATTTCCTCCATTACCGTTAGAGAATAGTTGCACAATATAAAAGTATCCCCATTATCGTTAGGATACCCATAGCAGATCGGCAAGGACTACAAGAGCATCATTGTAGTTTCCCCCATTACCGTTAGGGAACTGACTCGTAATATCCGGTATCCGTAATCGGATACTCTGACATCATGTGTTCCCAACACACGGTTATGAACAACAATGCATATATATAAACCTAACTAACTTGCATCAAGAACAACCTAGTGCCTCAAACTTCCATCATAGCCTCAACTCACATTCTATGTCACATCTCATCCATAAAATAATAAATTTAGGCTTGTCAACTCTAAGTCACATTCAATCTCTCACCCAAACAAAATATCTCTGAACAACACATATCTTTACATAAAAACCAACTAAGCATATTATCAAACCAAACAGATCATGCATAATACAATACTCATAAAATATTCGAACAACCAAAATAAAATGTTACATACAGTAGAATACCCCAACCAGCATATCACAAACAATTTAATAATAAATAATTCAGACATCCTCAAATATTACAAAATTAACCTAAGGGCGATAAACCTACAATCCCCAAATCATCATTGGTATTACAGAAAAGTTTCAAATGTGATTTTGGTCTTTTCGATTACTCAACCACTAGTAGGGTTTAGGTCGCCCTACACCATTATTATAAAATACACTACTTATCCATTCCGACGACTGGATGATTCTTTCCCCCACCTAAACTAACACTAGAATCACGAACTTTCAAATCCTCGGTACTACACCACAGTTATTAGATTAACCTTCAACCAAAACAACATAACAACAAATTAATCAAACGAAATTCATCCTTGACCACAAAAGGCTTGGTTCGGCCAAGACTCAAAAATAGGGCTAGGGTTATTTTCTTAATACGATCTTTTGGATCCTAGTTACTAGAGTATTAACTAACAAAGATCAAGTGTTACTAGTTAAAGATTTGAAACAAAATCCTCTAACCAAATAGGTTAGGGTTTCAGTCAAGCATAGTGAAATTGGCAAGAAATTATTTTTGCTCACATGCTCTTGGATCTGGAAACTAAATACCTTTGATTGCTTATACAAGACATCACCCAATTAAATATTGAAGAAAACTCATTTTGCCTACACCTATAGAAATTCAGCCAAGGGTAGAAAAATTAGTTAGAAATTTATTTTAATTCTAATCTCTTGGATTTAGAATATAGAAACCCTAGATAGCTTATAACCAACCTCATCTAAGTTAAAAATTGAACAAAATCTCGTCTTCCTACATGACAATAGATTCGGCCAAGCGGAAGAATTTGGGCTAGGAATTTCTTTTGATCTGAAATTTATAGATCTAGCAACTAGAGGTAGTACAGAGATAAGATCAAGTGGTAGAACACTCAAAACATTTTTCTATGATTTTTGGTGAATTTATGAAAAACTAGATCTAGGAATTGAAATTTGTGAAAACCTGATGAAAATGGAAGTTTGATGGATGATTAATGAAGCTAAGATGATGAGGAACATGATCCACACCTTGGAATGAAGAATTTTGTTGAAGAACTTGAGAATAAATGATCAAAGATGCAAAAGTTATCAAGAATTGAAACTTAGAGTATTTTTAAAACATGAACATGAAGGAAATGGTGGAAATGAAGAAGTTAAGTGTCTCAGTGTGCCAAGGAGGGGGGAGGCCGAGTATGTAGGGGTATTTTGGTCTCAAATTGTTGGGACAAACTTGTAAATAGATGTCAAGTCCAAGGGCGTTTTGGTCGTAAAAGATTAGGACAAAATTGGAATTAAAATGAAAGTTCAAGGGCAAAAGGGACTTTACACCAATTGTCATCATTACAATGGTGAGTCATACCATGACTCACCATGGTGACTCACCTCTCATGAGTCATCCATGACTCACCGATCCAATCCTCTAATTTCGTTTCCGGCTTCGTCGTTTACCCGATTTCTTTGAAAGTTCGCCTGTAAAAAGTATAATACTTTTTTTAAAAAAAAAATTCCAAAATAGCCTATCTCGTTGAAAATGTGATTTAAGTCTAAAATTTTTTGTTCACGGGTCAAAATTAGGTTTTATGCTCAGTAAAATCTTACTGTCAGAGAAAAAGCAGACCAGTTTCCGTCTGAATTTTCAACCCAAAATTTCACCGTAACCCTCTACCCTAAGGTAAAGTATGAAAATGATTTTGTTTTATCCAAAATCATTTTCTTGGTCTCAGATAAAAATATAAATAAATATATTTTCACCAGTAATATAGCGTAATTAAAAAAGGTTGTTACATTACTACTCCACTTAGAAAAATTACCGTGCACGGAATTATGTTACTCAAAACTAAAACATATCTTGTAATCGATCTTACTCTAGAGATCCTATATTGTATTTCCCATCGCTGTCTCACCCCTCAGTGACAACGGTAACTTCATAGAAGAATTCATTCTTATATCGTTCTATGTATCCTCGAGACTATCCACCACCACCCTATGTTCCTTGTCCCTAACCTTTCATCTCATTTTATCATCCTTGAAGGGCATAATTACAACTTAATCATTTTCTCTTCTTAATACTAATTAACTAGAAAACTTTATCCCAACATCTAACTTCCACAATTAACACCAAGATTAATACTACTTTAACTTCCTACTAAAAGTATCCAATCATAGTCTTAGTTCCTTTGAGCATGTTCCAATATTCCAAATTATATCAAAATCACACATACCATGAGATCTGTAGATTGAGATCAGCTCCCCTCACAGTAAATACTCTCACAGTGGCCTGAGGTCTGGCCATTTGCTGTCCTGTTGCTGAAACTCCTCTTCCAACTTCACCTCTATAACCTCTAGCTCCTCTACCAGCAGTTACCGACTGCTGCATAGCCCGCTGTCTGCAAACTCGAGCTATATGACCGGGTTTCCCACAGTGGAAACAACTAAGTCTCTCCATGCAATCTCTAATTTGATGCAATCCTCCTCATCTAAAACAAACAAAGCCTTGTTGTTGCTGGCCCGTTCCAACCACTTGTGCTGTAGCAACTAGTGCTGGTGCCACTGTCTGCGCTGCTCTGGTATATGGTCCTTGTCTCTCTAGAGAACCACTACCTTCTCTCCTTTGGGGACCTGATCGAATAGGACCTCCACTACTTTGATGCCTCTGCTCAGCAGCTTGCCTCAGGTCTATGCTTTCTATGGCACTGCATCTCTCCACCAGCTCAAGAAAACTTTGGATATCGAGAGACACTATTGCTCTTTGCAGCTCGGTCGTAGTCCTTCCTCAAACCTTCTAAACTGCCAATCCTCATCTGGAAATCTCTGATAGAACTCCGAAAATCGAATCAGAGCTTCAAAACGTGATGCATAATCACCAACAGTTTTGTTTCCCTATTTAAGATTCATAAACTCACTTTCTTTCTCGCGTCGGACTAATCGCGAAAAGTACTTCTCAAGAAAACAACAACAAAACAACTCCCAGCTAATAATTTTGTCCTCTGCTTCCAATAGTCTTCTCTTGCCTCTCCACAAAGACTCTACTCTTCCTGTCAGCATAAAGGTTGTATAAGTCACCTTCATATCCTCTCTGTAGCGCATGGTACTGAATATCTTCTCTAACTCTTGTACCCACCACTCTGCCATTTCTGGGTCATAATCTCCTCGGAATTGTGGTAGCTTCCCCTTCAAAAAGGTATTCATTCCAGTATCCTCACCTTCTGCAGCTTTCTTCTGATTCTGCACTTCCTATTGTTCTTTGGTCATTTGCAGCATTTCTGCGCTCTGCTGTGTCTGCTGTAGCATAGCAGTAGCTAAATCCATGATGGTCTTGAGAGTCTCAGCTGAATCTCCTCCACCACTAGTATGACCAGTTTCAACAATGCTAACTCCAACAATTCGCTCAGGTGATCCATCACCACTACTGTTACCACATCCTCTACTTCTAGCCATGATCCTGTTAAGGAAATCATCAGCTCACATTAATATGACATATAATACCACATTAAACTGGAATATAAATATGTTATGTCATATAAAGGTTTGTTATCGCGTTCGGACTCATTACCCAACTTCTAAGCATAGTCAAAATCCGAACTGGATTAACCTAGACACGGACAGTAACAACATCCTAGACCTCACAAACCGATTAGAATCGAACTACTCTGATACCACCAAATGAGACACCCCGTTGTGCAATTAATTATTTATTAAAATTAATCATGTACTTAACGTTAAACATAACCCAACATTACTAAGATATTAAAAACTTATTTATAACATATCCAACTTCAGAAAGTTAACACGCCACACCATGATTATATTACACATACACACATATGTTTATCCCACATAAGACAAAACACTGTTTAGGGTATCCTATCAGTAGGATCCTTTGCAGGTACATACTTACACAAACTATAATAATCAGTGAAAAATAAAACGTCTTATAAGACTCACTGGCCCTAGACACTAAACTACATCACTGGAATCCACAGCTCGTCCTCTCACATCCGGTTCATACGGAATCCCATCCAGCTCCTCGGTAGCTAATTCCTCCATCGAAACTTCTCATACGATCACATGATAAAATATATATTAAATATAGAAAATAGGAAAAGAATCATAGTATATAATATAACAACAGTCACAAACACACAACAATCCAAATCAACGCTCATCCTTATTTTACGATATCATCCTCTACCCTCAAATTCATACAATCTAACCTTTATGCTGACGTGGCCACTACTAATCCTTTCACCATCCCCCATTACAGTTAAGGATGTTAGTCGGTCGTCCAAGCGACACGTCCCCATTCATACAGTGCACACGCCCATTACCATTAGTGTGCTTATTCAAAGAATGATACTATTTCCCCCATTACTGTTAGAGATTAGTTTCTCAATAAAAAAGTATCCCCATTACCGTTAGGATACTCAGAGAAGATCGGCAAGGACTCCGAGAGTATCATGGTATTTTTCCCCATTACCGTTAGGGAACTAAACCGTAATATCCGATATCCGTAATCGGATACTCTGACCCCGTGTGTTCCCAACACACGTTATGAACAAAAAAGCATAAATAGAAATCTAACTAACTTGCATCAATAACATCCTAGTTCCTCAAACTTCCATCATAGCCTCAACTCGCATTCTATGTCACATCTCATCCATAAAATAATAAATTTAGGCTTGGCACCATTATGTCACGTTCACTCTCTCACCCAAACAAAATATCTCTGATCAACACATATCTTTACTTAAAAACCAACTAAGCATATTATCAAACCAGAAAGATCATGCACAATACAATACTCATAAAATATTCAAACAAACAAAATAAAACGTCATATACAGTAGAATGGCTCAACCAGTGTATCACAAACAATTTAATAAATAATTCACACATCCTCAAATATTATAAAATTAACCAAAGGGCAATAAACCTACAATCCCCAAATCATCATTGGTATTACGGAAAAGTTTCCAATGTGATTTTGGTCTTGTCGATTACTCAACCACTAGTAGGGTTTAGGTCGCCTTACACCATTATTATAAAATATACTACTTATCCATTTCGATGATAGGATGACTCTATCCCCCACCCGAACTAACACCAGAATCACGAACTTTCAAATCCTCGGTACTACACAACAGTTACCAGATTAACCTTCAACCAAAACAACGTAACAACAAATTAATCAAACGAAATTCATCCTTGACCACAAAAGGCTAGGTTCGGCCAAGATAGGGCTAGGGTTATTTTCTAAATTCCATCTTTTGGATACTAGTTACTAGAATATTAACTAACATAGATCAAGTGTTACTAGTTAAAAATTTGAAACAAAATCCTCTAACAAAATAGGTTAGGGTTTCGGCCAAGCATATTGAAATTGGCAATAAATTCCTTTTGCTCACATGCTCACGGATCTAGAACCTATATACCTTAGATAGTTTTATACAAGTCATCATCCAAGATAGAAACCCTAGATAGCTTATAACCAACCTCATCTAAGTAAAAAATTGAACAAAATCTCCTTTGCCTACATAACCATAGATTCGGCCAAGAGGAAGAATTTGGGCTAGAAATTTATTTTGATCTCATGCTTTTCTAGATCTAGCAACTAGAGGTAGTAGAGACATAAGATCAAGTGGTAGAACACTCGAAACATTTTTCTATGAATTTTGGTGAATTTTTGAAAAACTAGATCTAGGAATTGAAATTTGTGAAAACCTGATGAAAATGGAAGTTTGATGGATGATTAATGAAGCTAAGATGATGAGGAACATGATCCTCTCCTTGGAATGAAGAATTTTGACGAAGAACTTGAGAAGAAATGATCAAAGATGAAAAAGTTATCAAGAATTGAAACTTAGAGTATTTTTAGAACATGAACATGAAGGAAATGGTGGAAATGAAGAAGTTAAGTGTCTAAGTGTGCCAAGGAGGGGGGAGGCCGTGTATGGAGGGGTATTTTAGTCTCAAGTTGTTGGGACAAGCTTGTAAATAGATGTCAAGTCCAACGGCATTTTGGTCACAAAAGATTAGGACAAAATTGGAATTAAAATGAAAGTTCTAGGGCAAAAAGGACTTTTCACCAATTGTCATCATTACAATGGTGAGTCATACCATGACTCACCATGGAGACTCACCTCTCATGAGTCATCCATGACTCACCGATCCAATCCTCTAATTTCGTTTCCGGCTCCGTCGTTTACCTATTTCTTTGAAAGTTCACCCGTAAAAAGTATAATAATTTATTTTATTTTTTTAAAAAATTCCAAAATAGACTATATCCTTGAAAATGTTATTTAAGTCTAAACTGTTTCGTTCACGTGTCAAAATTAGGTTTTCTGCTCAGTAAAATCTTACTGTCAGAGAAAACGCAGACCAGTTTTCGTCTAAATTTTCAACCCAAAATTTCACCGTAACCCTCTACCATAAGGTAAAGTATGAAAATGATTTTGTTTTATCCAAAATCATTTTCTTGGCCTCAGATAAAAATATAATTAAATATATTTTTACCTGTTCCAACCACTTGTGCTGTAGCAACTGGTGTTGGTGCCACTGTCTGCACTGGTCTGGTATATGGTCATTATCTCTCTTGAGAACCACTAACTTCTCTCCTATGGGGACCTGATCGAATAGGACCTCCACTCATTTGCTGCCTCTGCTCAGCAACTTGCCTCAGGTCTATGCTTTCTATCGCACTGCATCTCTCCACCAGCTCAGGAAAACTTTGGATAATGAGAGACACTCATCACTGGAATCCACAGCTAGTCCTCCCGCATCCGGTTCATACAGAATCCCATCCAGCTCCTCAGTAGCTAGTTCCTCCACAGAATCTTCTCATACGATCACATGATAAAATATATACCAAATACAGAAAATAGGGGATAAGAAACAGTTCTATCATCAAAAGCGGAAAAGAATCATAGTATATAATATAACAACAATCACAAACACACATCAATCAAAATCAACCATCATCCTTATTTTACGATATCATCCTCTACCCTCAAACTCGTGCAATCTAACCTTTATGCTGACGTGGCCACTACCAATCCTATCATCATCCCCCATTACCGTTAAGGATGTTAGTCAGTCGTCCAAGCGACGCGTCCCCATTCATACAGTGTACACCCCCATTACCTTTAGATTGCTTATTCAAAGAATGATACTATTTCCTCCATTACCGTAAATGAATAGTTGCACAATATAAAAGTATCCCCATTACCGTTAGGATACCCAGAGCAGATCGGCAAGGACTACGAGAGTATCATGGTAGTTTCCCCCATTACCATTAAGGCACTTACTCGTAATATCCAGTATCCGTAATCGGATACTCTAACCTCGTGTGTTCCCAACACACGATTATGAACAATAATGCATATATATAAACCTAACTAACTTGCATCAATAACAACCTAGTGCCTCAAACTTCCATCATAGCCTCAACTAGCATTCTATGTCACATCTCATCCATAAAATAATAAATTTAGGTTGGGCACCTCTAAGTCACATTCAATCTCTCACCCAAACAGAATATCTCTGATCAACACATATATTTACTTAAAAATCAACGAAGCATATTATCAAACCAGACAGATCATTCATAATAAAATACTCATAAAATATTCGAACAACCAAAATAAAACATTACATGCAGTAGAATGCCTCAACTAGCGTATCACAAACAATTTAATATTAAATAATTCAGACATCCTCAAATATTATAAAATTAACCTAAGGGCGATAAACCTACAATCCCCAAATCATCATTGGTATTACGGAAAAGTTTCCAATGTGACTTTGGTCTTGTCGATTACTCAACCACTAGTAGGGTTTAGGTCGCCCATCACTATTATTATAAAATATACTACTTATTCATTGCGACGACATGATGATTATTTCCCCCACCTGAACTAACACCAGAATCGCGAACTTTCAAATCCTCGGTACAACACAACAGTTACCAGATTAACCTTCAACAAAAACAACATAACAACAAATTAATCAAATGGAAATCATCCTTGACCACAAAAGGCTAGGTTCGGCCAAGACTCAAAAATATGGCTAGGGTTATTTTCTCAATTCCATCTTTTGGATTCTAGTTACTAAAGTATTAACTAACATAGATCAAGTGCTACTAGTTAAAAATTTGAAACAAAATCCTCTAACCAAATAGGTTAGGGTTTCGGCCAAGCATAGTGAAATTGACAAGAAATTCCTTTTGCTCACATGCTCTTGGATCTAGAACCAAAATACCTTAGATAGTTTATACAAGGTATCATCCAAGTAAATATTGAAGAAAACTCATTTTGACTACACCTATAGAAATTCGGCCAAGGCTAGAAATATTAGTTAGAAATTTCTTTTGATTCTAATCTCTTGGATTTAGAATAGAGAAACCCTAGATAGCTTATAACCAACCTCATCTACTTTAAAAATTGAACAAAATCTCCTTTGCCTACATAACCATAGATTCGGCCAAGAGCAAAAAGTTGGGCTAGAAATTTCTTTTGATCTCAAGCTTTTCTAGATCTAGCAACTAGAGGTAGTAGGGAGATAAGATCAAGTGGTAGAACACTCAAAACATTTTTCTATGATTTTTGGTGAATTTTTGAAAAACTAGATCTATGAATTGAAATTTGTGAAAACCTGATGAAAATGGAAGTTTGATGGATGATTATTGTAATAAAGAACATGATCCTCACCTTGGAATGAAGAATTTTGATGAAGAACTTGAGAAGAAATGATCAAAGATGCAAAATTTATCGAGAATTGAAACTTAGAGTACTCTTAGAACATGAACATGAAGGAAATGGTGGAAATGAAGCAGTTAAGGGCCTGCTTGCTTTGTTTCCAGTTTCCTGTTCTCATAAATAATTATAAAACTGCCACCTTGTTTTCATTAGGTTTCCTGTTTTCAAAAATTTGTACATGAAATAGTGAAAACAGAAAAAAAGTTTTTTTCAATGTTTCCTGTAAAAATCTTTGAAAACGGGAAACAAAATGCAAACAAGGTGGTAGTTTTATTATTATTTCTAAAAACAAGAAATGAAAACATGAAACTGGAAACAAAGCAAACAGTCCCTAAGTGTGTAAGTGTGCCAAGGAGGGGGGAGGCCGTGTATGGAGGGGTATTTTGGTCTCAAATTTGTTGGACAAACTTGTAAATAGATGTCAAGTCCAAGGGCATTTTGGTCACAAAAGATTAGGACAAAATTGAAATTAAAATGAAAGTTCAAGGGCAAAAAGGACTTTTCACCAATTGTCATCATTACAATGATGAGTCATACCATGACTCACCATGGTGACTCACCTCTCATGAGTCATCCATGACTCACCGATCCAATCCTTTAATTTCGTTTCTGGCTCCATCATTTACCCGATTTCTTTGAAAGTTAGCCCGTAAAAAGTATAATACTTTATTTTTTTCAAAAATTCCAAAAATAGCCTATCTCGTTGAAAATGTGATTTAAGTGTAAACTATTTCGTTCACGGGTCAAAATTAGGTTTTCTACACAGTAAAATCTTACTGTCAGAAAACGCAGATCAGTTTCCGTCTGAATTTTCAACCCAAAATTTCAACGTAACCCTCTACCATAAGGTACGGTATGAAAATGATTTTGTTTTATCCAAAATCATTTTCTTTATCTCAGATAAAAATATAATTAAATATATTTTTACCGGTAATATAGTGTAATTAAAAACAGGCTGTTACATTACTACTCCACTTAGAAAAATTTCCGTCCATGGAATTACGTGACTCCAAACTAAACCATATCTTGTAATTGATCTTACTCTAAAGATCCTACATTGTATTTCCCATCGTTGTCTTACCCCTCAGTGACAGTGGTAACTTAATAACTGAATTCATTCTTATATCGTTCTATGTATCCTCGAGACTATCCACCACCACCCTATGTTCCTTGCCCTTAACCTTTCATCTCAATCTATCATCCTTGAAGGGCATAATTACAACTTAATCATTTTCTCTTCTTAATACTAATTAACAAGAAAACTTTATCCCAACATCTAACTTCCATGATTAACACCAAGATTAATACTACTTTAACATCCTACTCAAAGTATCCAATCACAGTCTTGGTTCCTTTGAGCGTGTTCCAATATTCCAGATTATATCAAAATCAGACAATGCATATATATAAATCTAACTAACTTGTATCAATAACAACCTAGTGCCTCAAACTTCCATCATATCCTCAACTCGCATTCTATGTCACATCTCATCCATAAAATAATAAATTTAGGCTTGTCACCTCTAAGTCATATTCAACCTCTCACCCAAACAAAATATCTCTGATCAACACATATCATTACTTAAAAACCAACTAAGCATATTATCAAACCAGACAGATCATGCATAATACAATACTCTTAAAATATTCAAACAACCAAAATAAAACGTCACATGCAGTAGAGTAACTCAACCAGCATATCACAAACAATTTAATAATAAATAATTCAGACATCCTCAAATATTATAAAATTAACCTAAGGGCGATAAACCTACAATCCCCAAATCATCATTGGTATTACGAAAAAGTTTCCAATGTGATTTTGGTCTTGTCGATTACTCAACCACTAGTAGGGTTTAGGTCGCCCTACACCATTATTATAAAATATACTACTTATCCATTCCGACGACAGGATGATTCTTTCCCCCCACCTGAACTAACACCAGAATCATGAACTTTCAAATCCTCGATAATACACCACAGTTACCAGATTAACCTTCAACCCAAACCACATAACAACAAATTAATTAAACGAAACTCATCCTTGACCACAAAAGGCTAGGTTCGGGCAAGACTCAAAAAGTAGGGCTAGTGTTATTTTCTTTATTCCATCTTTTGGATCCTCGTTACTAGAGTATTAACTAACATAGATCAAGTGTTACTTGTTAAAAACTTGAAACAAAATCCTCTAACCAAATAGGTTAGGGTTTCGGTCAAGCATAATGAAACTGGCAAGAAATTCCTTTTGCTCACATGCTCTTGGATCTAAAACCTAAACACCTTAGATTGTTTGCTCCATGTTTTCAATTCTGCCTTTAGAAGTTTGAGCTTTTGGGAGAGAATAAATATAGGACAACCATAGCATGTCTTCTTCCAAACCTCCTCAACTACTCGCTTGCAATCATGATGTAGGGACCACATATTGAAGAACTTGAAAGAAGAAGGGAAAGAGAACAAATCCCTCTTTAAAATCAAAAGGATGGGGAAGTGGTCTGACTGACTCCTAGTGAGAGTGCAACAAGACATACAGTTCCAATAGGACATCCACTCATCATTGCAAATAACATGATCTAATCTTTATTCAGTTAATGCATTACCTTTCCCACCATTGGACCGAGAGTAAGAAACACCTTTATTGAGAATATGAGTTAGATTGCACTGGTCTGTGCAGGCCTGGAATTCATCACAGGATGTTTTGTTAGGCAAGTGTCTACCTCTCATTTCAATAGTTCCCCAAAATAGCATTGAAGTCACCTATAGCCAAGCCCCTGGATGATTTTTTTGGAGGCTATCTAAATCCATCCATTACTATCTTCTGATAACATGAGAAGTTACAACATACACAACAGTTATATACAGAAGCTGATTATCATAAGTAACAGCAAAAAAGATATGCTGAGAGGAGATAGCAATTGAGGTAGGATTCAGGTTCATGGAACACAAACCCTAAATATTTGGAATCAAAGGATCCCCATTGTTGAACAGAAAAACCTTAAGACCAAGGCTATTCCAGAAGTTAAAAAGGACACTCTCCAATTGGATCCAAGGTTCATAAAAAAGTAAAAAGTAAGGCCTATGTTGCAGACAAAAATTCTTAAGAACCAACTTTGTATCAAGGTTGACAACCCCTCGGGCATTCCAAAAGAGAACTTTCATTGAGCAATGTTCCTAAGACCATCCCTGCTTCAGGTATTTTTGGCTATTGGCTTACCTTTATTCTTCATGTTCTTGTTTTGAAATTTGGAAAGCACCACAGTGAAGTCCTTGTCCTTATCATTGTCTGACTTATCATCCTGTTGTTGACCAAGATCCAAGATATCATCTTCCTCACCATTATCTGCCCAAAATTTGGAAACAATTGCAAGATCTTTTTTGACAATTGGAGGCATATCAACCTTCTGTCCTAGGGAGGACAAATCAGAATCAACTGTGATAGCCACATGTGCAATCGGAGTACTATTCCCTTCAACAACAGGTTGAACAAGAGACTCAAATTGATCTGAATCACATTCCTGATTAATTCAGGAGATATAGAATAACTAGAAGAAACATTGCCTTCCAAGGAATCTGGAACAATACTTTGAGAATGAAGAGCAGCTCCCACGGAAACTAGAACATCACCTTGATCCTCTAAATCAATAAGAACTGGATGAGATTCATCATATATAGTATCCACTAAAACATTATCATCATCCTGAACAACATCTTCATTAGGCTGCACTACATCATTAGTCCTTTGAACTATGGTAGTATCATTCAAAATTCTATTAAAGGTATAATCAACATTAACACACATCTCCAAATTTGTTTCTCTAGGAATTTCCAAAATTATGTTAACTCTTTCGGGGACAGAGTCAATATGATGATGTTTAGTGATTGGATCAACAATTTCATGTGCAACTGCATCATTGGGGGCCTGAAAAGAATTGGCCTTATCCTGCCACTTATCTGGTTGATTCTGAGTTTGTTTAGGCACATAAACAGGAGTAACACGATTCTGTCTATCCTTGGTTGGATTTCCTTAACTTCTATGCCTGGGATAACAGTTGGATTGGTCACGACCAATCATATGACAAAAATCAAATAAAGCAAGCAAGTTTTCATAATCAATTCCAACATAAAAAGCAAAGTCGTTCCTTTCAACCATGATCTCACTAGGCAGCCTTCCATTAAGATTAACTTCCACCAATATTCTTGCAAAGTGACCTAAGCTTCTTGATTTTGTTGCTTCATCCAAAGAAATAGGAGTTCCAATGCCATTGGCAATCTCAAACAATATCTTAGGCCTCCAGTATTCCTGAGGCAGCTCATACACTCTCATCCAACATTGACAATGAGTTAGATTTTTAGTGTTTGGAATAAATTTAGGACTCCATCTTGAGAGTCTAAGAACTCCTTGAGATAGATTCCAAGAACCAGCAGACCAGATCCTTCGTGTAACACCCCATTTTTCGTAAATAAGCTTAATACGTTTAGAGTACTCCTAGTAACATGTTTCGCTGTTTTGGCCATATCTTGAGTTTTAGATGTCTGATTGAGGTGATCTTTGATGCGTTAGAAAGCTAAGAAAATTATCTACATGTCTTATTTCAGGTGTTTTGACCACATTCGGTTGTTTAGTAGTCCTTGAGCCACAATGATTGAGCACGACCATGCTTAAAGTGAGCACGGCCGTGCTCGAGTCTGAAGTTATAAATAGAGAGCAGTCTGCGAGGGTTTCTAGTGAAAACCCTCTTTTTGGCGCTTTGGGAAATCCTAGTGTGACAGAAACCTCTTCCCTTTCCCTTCCCTTGAACCCTTTGATGTTCTTGGTGTTCTTGAGTCCACTTGGGAGGGAAGTCACGCGCACTAGTGCCATCAAGGTTACGTGTTCATCCCTCTATTAATCTCTTTTCCTAGTTTTTGGATTTAGGATTAATTGGTTGTTCTTATGTGTTTAACCAAGGCTTGAAGAGTTCATCGAGCCACTCGAGGGAACAAGAGTAGTTTCGTTTACGCTTAGCAAAGGGGCTTAGATCTTCATACCAGATATGGGGAGAAGGGATAGTATGAACATGTAGGCATTGGGGGTAGCATAAGATGAAGGGTTAACCCATGACCCTATTGTTTGTTATTTGTTGACTTGCTATCCTATTCATGATGATATATGCTTAACTGTTATTGGTATGCCTATTTATAAATTGTATTTGATGATGATGATGTAATGTCTTGATGATGATATTGTCATGGATGATTAACTTGAATGTTGGTTGATGTTGTGAGATGAACAATGATATTAATAAGACATTAAAAGATGTTAACAATGATGAATGAATGTAAGGGATGTTTTCACAATGTTAATAAGACGCAAACCATAGTTAAGAGAAGTGATTTTATTGCCCAAAGGCTTAGTTAAGAGCCTAGGATCGATTCTTGAGAGTTTAGGGACATTAATAATGAAGTTGGAATTAAATAATCAATTCCCCATAATGGTAAGATATGGAGATTAATTAAGAATAATGAAACTGAGGACTGATGAATAGTTAAAAGTCAATATGATTGATCTTTCAATGCCCTAGGAAACATAGCAAGGGTTTCTAAACACTTTCTGCCCAGATCAGTACAGCAATGCTCTAACGAGCACGACCGTGCTTAATAGTCAACACGCCCGTTCTCAAATCTCTAATTATTTTCAACATGCATGTTCTTTTTTCATGTTTCATGTTTTGGATCTTAACTTAGAAAAAATTCAAGAAAAATACCTAGAAAAATATTTTTAACACGAAATCAATTTCTATTAACTCACACTCATCCCTACTATCATCTTATGTATTTGCATGTTACAAGAAATTTTTCCAAAACCAATTTTGAGAGGGTAGCCGAAACCCTATGTATAGGAAAGTTAGTGTTTTTCATTCTATTTTTACATGCATGACTTAAAGTTCTTTGATTTATGCATTTTGAGTTCATGAACAAAATAAGGTTTTATTTCTATATCGACTTACTATGATCAAAGCCTAATTTTGAGAATTGAAGAGATTTTGGTTTTAATTTTTAATAAGAACACTTAATTAAAAAAAATCACTATTTCGATGACATGCATGAGAGAGATAAAGTGATTTTATGATTTTCCTTATATTATATGTTTGAATGTATGTTTTTGAGGGTCTAGGACCCTTGCATGTTGGTTCTATGGCTTGTGGATGATGCTAGAGTGAAGATAATAACTTGGTGTGGATGAACATATGTAAAATATAAATCTGGCAGCATGACATATACTTATTCGTAAGCCCATAAGTTTTTACACAAAAAGTGTTTCTGAAATCTAAATACACATTTGGAAAGAAGACTTATGGGGCTTTAATTTGATATATAATATGTAGATATTTTGATAAGATTTGCTGGGTTAAAAAACATCTCTAAGTAGAATAAAATTATGTCTGCGAAATTATAAACATCATGGGTTGCATGATGATTTAAATATGATTTTGAAAGTTAAAAACTTTTATAAGATTTTCTGGGTTATTAATAAAGTATAAATAAAGTTTTTTTTTTGAAGTTTTAGAATTTTTACATATGTATATAAAGAGAAATAATTTCATAAAGTTACAAGTTAGTAAAATTGGATTTATGGAAAAATCCAGTGCAAACAGGGACAGTGTTTGATTTTTAATAAATTAATTCCTTTGAATTTTTACATGATACCAACTGCACTGTATTTATGTATGAGTTGGGTACCTTCCATTAAATTTTCAAAAAATTTAAAGGTCTTTTGAGTGGTCATTCACATTTTAAAACTATTGATGTTCTGAAAAGGCTTTTACAAAAGAGTTCATCATAATTTTTGAATGAAAAATATGACTTTGAAAATAATATCTATTAACATGATCAAGTAAATATTTTTGGTATAAAATGGAATATCAACATATGTTAAGACGACTTTTTTGATTTAACTTAAGACGTTCGCTTATTTCATAGACTTGCGGCACGCGGTGGGCAAAAGGAAGTTCGCTCTGGGCAACGCGGAAACAAAGACTTTGTCAATCCGTCGAATTAGGTAAGGGGAGAAAGCCTGAGGGATGATTATGTTATGATGACTATATGCCTTGTGTGTTTATTTTGATGTGTTAGATTGATGTTAGTATTGTTGGGACTGTTTTGGTTGGATTTTTAGTTCATGATATATTGACGATTTATGGAAATATGCATGTTGCTTATATGTGTTGACATTGTTGTATATGAGTTGATGATTTATGAAAATGTGCATGTTACTTTTATATGTTGAAGTTGTTTTATATGTGTTGAAGTTGTTGCATGGAAGCCTAACCATTGGTTAGAGCTCAAATAATGAAGATAAAAGCTTTAAGAAAACATTTACAAAGAAAATCACAAGTGAGGATTTTCTTTAACAAGGTTTTGACAAAAAGGGGAAATAACTAATTTTAATGTTTAATGAAAGTTTTAGAAAATAAAAACAATTTTTATGAAGGAAATTCAATTGAAAATATAGATGATTTTACACCAAGAAAAATCAAACTTTGAAAAGATTTCATGGTAAGAAATCGTGAAGAAAAACAAATTTATTTTAATTTTTGGAAAAGATTTCATTTAGTAATGTTTTAATGAAAGAGAAAATTTTTAGATTCAAAACAATTTTATAAAGGAAAATTATTTAAGCTGAAATATCTTATTTTGAAGATAAACATAATTTTGAGAATACTTGTAGTAAAGTACCATAGAAAATAGGATTTTAGTTTCCAATGTTCTTAGAAAGTGTTTTCCTTCAAAAAGGTTTACTATATTTTTGAAAGGAAATAGACTTTTCCAAAACAAAGGAGATTTTTAGAAAAAGAAATGGAGTTCCTAAAGTTTAAAGTTTTAAAAAAGAATTTCAAAAGAAAATGTTGTTGAAAAGAATTTATTTAAGTAAAAATATCTGGTAACTTGGACGAGCTACAGAAGTTTTGATTTTGTATTTGTCTTTCACTGAACAAAAAAAAATAACGTTGAAAAGTGAAGCTAGTAACCGAGACGTCGGGATACTAGAGTTAAAGCATGTGGATTTATGATCCGTATTACAACGTTGTGGACGGTGTGTCATATAAATAAAGTTGTGGACTGTGTGTCCTATATACGTTGTTCTGGACTGTGTCCTATATACGTTGTTCTGGACTGTGTGTCCTATACACGTTGTTGTGGACTGTGTCCTAGATTCGTTGTTCTGGACTTTGTGTCCTATACACGTTGTTGTGGACCGTGTCCTAGATTCGTTGTTGTGGACTGTGTCCTACATACGTTGTGATAAAACGTGGTGAAAGTAGTAAAAAGGTGAAAGTTGTTTTCTACGACCACAAAGTCTAAGACTAGTGCACAGGTCTAGGATTGTTATGATTGGACACTCGGACTAAGATGTCCTGTGTTGAAAATGAAAGTTTTAAAATATTGAAAATTTATGGATGGTCATCAGCCTTGAGCCTCGACGAATGAAGAATGAAGAACAAAGAAAAGCTGCGAAAATAAAATGATTTTTTTTTACATGCATTTGGCAGACGTGCCTGAAAGTTTTGTGTGAATACCTTGAAAGGAAAGGTATTTCATGCGACGGTGTATCATTGGTGCCTTGATGGATCATGATTTCAATGAGCCTTGTTCACTGTGCCTTGTGTAGGACGGTGTGCTCTAGAACCCACATGCATTGATTAGTGTGCCTTGAGTTGGACAGTTGCTGTGGGAATTAAGTTAAGCCATGTACATGTGTTGGCTATTTGTGCCTGAGTGGCAATTGAGCCTGATCGGCTCACTGTTTTTCAAAAACTGCATGGAGTTGGGGTCTCCAAAGGCTAGGACGGAATGTTGGAATATAGAAGTGCAGTGTTTTCAAAAATGACGACGATCTTTTATTTATATGATTATTTGTGAGCATTTGTATGTTGATTATGAATATTTATCTATATCTGTTGCTCTGTGCTACGATAGGGACTAAAGTGATAATGGTAGTCACGTATGGGGACTGACATGCAATTTTTTTACGTATAGGGACACAATTGACAATCAGGGACACGTATAGGGACAAAAAAAAATTATTTTAACATATATTTTAATGATCATCGTTTATTTAAATTTTTAAATATTCTTTTAATAATTTAATAGACTAATGGGTCGACCACTCGACCTGATAGACCAGATTTGACCCAATCACATTAGCGTGCAACAACTCTAAATAGCTAAATGGAAACAAAATGCTGACAATGAACCAAATTTTTTTATATTTTGAAGCCAAATTTTAGAGCAACGCAGACATGGATAGGAAATTACCTTGATACCCCCAAGTACTAGAAATTATACCAGAAGAATGAATCTGATAATTTTATCCATGGGCCTATAATGTATGATTCTTTTTCTTCTATTTTCTAGCCAAATCTCATAGCAATCGGACAGGAATAAGAAATTACCCTGATACCCCAGAGTGCTAGAAATCATACCAGATGAAGGAATTTAGCAACTTTAACCATGTAGTCTATAATATATGATTTTGTTTCTATTTTCTTGACATATTTCAGAGCAAGTCAGACACAAAGAGGAAATTACCTCGGTACACCGGAGTACTAGATATCAAACAAATTGAAGGAAATTACCACTTCTAACTCAATGGTCCATAATATATGATTTTGTTGATATTTTCTTTCCAAATTTCATAGCAAGTCGAATAGGGTACTAGAAATCATAACAGATGAAGGAATTTGGCAATTTTAAGCATGTGCCTCCAAACGTATAACATGCTTTTATTGCTATGAATTTTGACCATGAAGTAGAAGAAACTCATACATTAGAGGATATCGGGTTAAAATTTTCAAAATTTTTTCAACTGGTATGATTTTCAGCACCCGGGATTACCAGCGATAATTTCGAGTTCCTCGTCGGATCTGCTCCGATTGCTCTGAATTTTGACCCTGATTTCTAGTACTCTGGGGTATCGAGGTAATTTCATTATTTGTCTGACTTGCGTTGAATTTTGGCAAGAAAGCATAAACAAAACCATATATTATGAACCACATGTTTAAAATTGCTAAATTTCTTCATTTTGTTTGA
This sequence comes from Sophora flavescens, assembly GCA_030762895.1. Classification (NCBI taxonomy): domain Eukaryota; kingdom Viridiplantae; phylum Streptophyta; class Magnoliopsida; order Fabales; family Fabaceae; genus Sophora; species Sophora flavescens. The sequence continues at coordinate 146,552,272 of CM061064.1, forward strand.
TATCCAGTACTCAGGGGCACCGAGATAATTTCTTGTTCCTGTTCAGCTTGCTCCAAAGTTTGGCTAAAAAATAGAAAGAAATCATACGTTAAGGTCACATGGTTCAGATTGAAAAATCCTTTATCTAATATATTTCTAGTACTAAGGGATGACGAGGTAATTTCTTGTTCCTTTACGATTGCTCTAAGATTTGGACAAAAAATAGAAGAAAAACATTAGGGGCACATGGTTAAAATTGTCAGATTCTTTCTTTTGGTATGCTTTCTAGTAATCGGAGGTACCAGGGTAATTTCTTGTTCCTATCTGACTTGCTATGAAATTTTCTCAGAAGGTCGTTTCCATATGAAAAAGAATGCTCATTTGTCAAAATCGGACATTGTTGACTTTTCGGGCAACTCTACACTACATCATCCTCTCCGGGGGGGAAAAGATTCTCCCTCAAATCAGACGCCATCTCATCTTCAGAAGAAGAAGTATCACCAGAGCATGGTATAAGGTGCTTGACATTGAAAACATCGGAAGTATGAATATGACTAGGAAGCTGCAAACGGTAAGCATTCTGGTTGATCTTTTCAGTAATTTCCAGCGGACCAATTTTTCGAGCAGCAAGCTTGTTATACTCATGAGCAGGAAACGGTCTTTGGTCAAAATTGCCCAGACAAAATCGCCAACAGAGAAATCAACAGGTCTACGTTTCTGGTCATCTTTCAAGTTGTATTTTTCAGTGGAAGCAGTCAATTGGGAGTGGGTTTGTTGGTGTATCTGACGGAGTTGGTCCATAAACTCCTCTGTTGTGGCATGGGGGCGCACCTTACAGGGGAGTGTCAACAGATCAAAGGGGCCACAGGGGAACCAGGCCATAAATAACCTGAAAAGGACTGTATCCAGTGCTGCGATTAACGGCATGGTCGTGAGCAAATTCTGCTTGACGGAGCTTAACATCCCAGGACTTAACATTATCACCAACCAAATTGCGTAGCAAGTTACCAAGTGAGCGATTCACAACCTCAGTTTGACCGTCGGTCTGTGGATGGTAAGCACTACTGAAGTTGAGCATAGTGTTAGCCGAGCGCCATAGACTCCTCCAAAAATGACTAAGGAAACGAGTATCACGGCCAGAAACAATGAAAATGGGTAGCCCGTGCAAGCGATAGATCTCCCGAAAGAAAAGTTGGGCTACATTGACAGCATCTGAGGTATGTTTACATGGTATGAAGTGCGCCATTTTGGAGAACCGATCAACAACAACGAAAATTGAGTCGCTGCCCCGCTGTGTATGTGGGAGGCCAAGCACGAAATCCATACTAATATCTGCCCAAGGCTGGGTAGGTATAGGGAGGGGACGATATAAACCAGCATTTGTAGATGTACCTTTGGCCATCTGGCAGACACAACAATGAGCTACAAATCTATCGACTTCCTTGTGCATGGAGGGCCAGAAATAAGAGCTAGAGACAAGATGTAGAGTGCGATCACGACCCACATGACCTTCATTGTGCAATTCCTGGAAGATCTTCAAGCACAGGGTGCTTGCTGGAATACAAAGTTTGAGGCCATGAAAAAGAAAGCCATCTTGTAATATAAAATCTGTTCGCTCACCATTTTGTATTTTTAACAACACTACAACAAAGAATGGGTCGGTAGCATACAAATCCAGAAACAAATCAGAACCAAGGGCTGTGATTCGTATTTCAGCAAGTAAATTGTGACGACGACTTAGAGCATTAGCCACCCGATTAGAAACCCCAGCTTTGTGTTTGATTACAAATGTGAACTGCTCCAGATATGCATGCCAAGAAGCGTGGCGTTCAGAGAGTTTGGTTTGACTTCCAAGGAATTTAAGAGCATCATGATCAGTGAAGAGGACAAATTCCCGCTAAAAAAGATAGTGGCGCCAGTGTTTCACTGCTTGAAAAATTGCATCAATTCCACATCATATATGCTATAACGAAGTTTGGCAACAGACAATTTCTCACTGAAGTAGGCAACTGGGCCGCCAGATTGGCTTCAAACCGCACCAATACCAGTTTTAGAGGCATCACAATGTAACTCAAACGGTAGAGAAAAATCTGGAAGCACTAAAAGTGGTGTAGTAGTCAACTGACGCTTAATTTCAAGGAAGGCAGATTCGGCATCATCTGTCCAAACAAATTTAGTGCCCTTCATACAGTCAGTAATAGGCGCCATGATGCTACTGAAATGAGGAATAAAGCGACGGTAAAAGGATGCCAGGCCATGAAAACTATGCTCAACAGTAGTGGAAGTAGGTTGCGGCCACTGCTCTATAGCTGCAATTTTGTTACTGTCTACAGCAAGACCATCCTTAAAGACAACATACCCCAAAAAATGAACAGAATCTGTCACAAAAACACACATGCTCATAGCAGCATAAAACTTATCTCGATGGAAGACGAACAAAACTTCCCGCAAGTGCTGAAGATGCACATCAGGATTAGCACTGTAGATAAGGATATCATCGAAGTAAACAACAACAGATTTACCTATTAAAGGGCGCAAGACCTGATTCATGACTCGCATAAAAGTGCTTGGTGCATTAGAAAGACGAAACGGCATTACCAGCCACTCATTTAAACCTTCACGCACCCTGTTAGATCCGTATTTGGTTGTAACCACTCTTTAGATCCAATTTTCTAAAAATTGTAGCACCGGATAACTGATCAAGTAAATAATCCAAACGTGGTATCGGGAAACGATAGCGGACCGTGATCTTGTTAATAGCACGACTATCCACACATACGCCAGGTGCCATCTTTTTTAACGGGCGGCATGAGCCGAGAGCGAGAGGGACTAAAGTGATAACGGTAGTCACGTATGGGGACTGATTTGCAGGTTTTTTACGTATAGGAACCAAATTGACAATCAGGGACACGTATAAGGACCAAAGTGATAACAGTTACTAACGGTGGGTTATGGTTGGGACTAAACTGATAACGGTAGTCACGTATGGGGACTGATATGCAATTTTTTTACGTATAGGGACACAATTGACAATCAGGGACATGTATATGGACAAAAAAATTATTTTAACCTATATTTTAATGATCATCGTTTATTTAAATTTTTAAATATTCTTTTAATAATTTAACAGGCCAATGGGTCGACCACTCGACCTGATAGACCAGATTTGACCCAATCACATTAGCGTGCAACAACTCTAAATAGCTAAATGGAAACAAAATACTGACAATGAACCAAATTTTTTTATATTTCGTAGCCAAATTTTAGAGCAACGCAGACATGGATAGGAAATTACCTCGATACCCCCATGTACTAGAAATTATACCAGAAGAATGAATCTGATAATTTTATCCATGGGCCTATAATGCATGATTCTTTTTCTTCTATTTTCTCGCCAAATCTCAAAGCAATCAGACAGGAATAAGAAATTACCCTGATACCCCTGAGTGCTAGAAATCATACCAGATGAAGGAATTTAGCAACTTTAACCATATAGTCTATAATGTATGATTTTGTTTCTATTTTCTTGACATATTTCATAGCAAGTCAGACACAAAAAGGAAATTACCTCGGTACACCGGAGTTCTAGATATCAAACAAAATGATGGAAATTACCACTTTTAACTCAATGGTCCATAATATATGATTTTGTTGATATTTTCTTGCCAAATTTCACAACAAGTCGAATAGGTTACTAGAAATCATAACAGATGATGGAATTTGGCAATTTTAAGCATGTGCCTCCAAATATATAACATGCTTTCATTGCTATGAATTTTGACCATGAAGTAGAAGAAACTCATACATTAGGGGATATCGGGTTAAAATTTTCAAATTTTTTTCAACTGGTATGATTTTCAGCACCCAGGATTACCAGCGATAATTTTGAGTTCCCCGTCAGATCTGCTCCGATTGCTCTGAATTGTGACCCTGATTTCTAGTACTTTGGGGTATCGAAGTAATTTCATTTTTTTTGTCTGACTTGCTATGAATTTTGGCAAGAAAACATAAACAAAACCATACATTATGAACCACATGGTTAAAATTGCTAAATTTTTTCATTTTGTATGATATCCAGTACTCAGGGGTACCGAGATAATTTCTTGTTCCTGTTCGACTTGCTCCAAAGTTTGGCTAAAAAATAGAAAGAAATCATACGTTAAGGTCACACGATTCAGATTGAAAAATCATTTATCTAATATATTTCTAGTACTAAGGGATAACGAGGTAATTTCTTGTTCCATTACGATTGCTCTAAGATTTGGCCAAAAAATAGAAGAAAAACATTAGGGGCACATGGTTAAAATTGTCAGATTCTTTCTTTTGGTATGCTTTCTAGTAATCGGAGGTACCAAGGTAATTTCTTGTTCCTATCCGCCTTGCTATGAAATTTGGACTAAAAATAGAAAAAAATTGGTTTAAATAAGTTTTTATCCCTGCAAAGCTCACTAATTTTGGTTTTTGTTCCCGTAAATTTTTTCTTAGGATTCTGTCATTTTGAAAGTAGTCTTTGTTGACATTGGCAAATGGAATGCCACGTCAATCATGCCACGCGAATGGCGTGGCATTCTGTTTGTCACGTCAGTAGTTAACGGAAAGAGATGACCACAGAGACTATTTCCAAAATTTTTGAAATTATATGGACGAAATCCTAAAAAATTATTTTTACACGGACTAATACCAAATTAATGTACTTTACATTGGTCATTCAACTTTCAAAATATGCAACAAGGTCCCTAAGGTCTTGAAAGGGTGTAAACTGTAAAGTGATCTAAAATAATGAGAGATGATAATTTTTCAATAGGCAATGTTAGCGTGTAATAGAAAAACGTTTAAATTGCACAATTCAGCTATGTTGAATGAGTTCTATTATTTGAACATCAAATTTTGGATGTCGTATGTGGCACCGTATTACTCGTATTTCAAAATTACATCAATAAACAAAGGAGACACCATATGATGTCCCATTTTAGAGGCAAATTTTAGTATCCTTAAAAAGGGGTGCTGATTTGGACCTCGAAATCTTGATCATCGTTTTGATGTGAAAATTTCATCAATAGCTAGCAATCGATACATGAAAACTGGTAAGACAATCTTCCTTATTTTTAAAAGGAAAATGCTAGTTAGTACGAAACACTTTTAGTAAAAGATGGTACGAATGACGTGTCCCACGTTTCTTCTCTCCTGCTTGCGATTTGCTGTGTCATCGTCTCCGAACTCATAACTTCTTTGGTTCTTACTATTCCGCCTCTACGGTTACTGTCAGCCAGTCTCATTGCATCATCATCCGTTGAGTTCTCTCATCAGTTGGGGCTTGGGTCAAAGTTTAAGTTTTAAGTTCCTTCTTTCTTCATTCCTTTCAATCCCTTGAGTGGATTCATCTTCAACTTGTCAAAATCTTATGAACATTTTCCTGGATCCAAATCTTATGAACATTTTCCTTGATTTAGTTTCTCTTCATGTTATTGAGGTAAACATGTCAAGAGACTTTGTCAAAATTAATATGAGGTGTAGATGAATATCTTCAAAGTGCAAACACTGGAAAATAATGAGGTATAGGCCATATAGCTCAAGTGGCAGAGAAGGAAGACAGATGAAGCAAAGAGGTAGCACGAGCAAACAAAGGAGGGATTGAGGAAGACAAGTGATGTGTTATGATTGTTTTATAAAAAAAAAATATAATTAAAATATAATATAAAAAATAATGTCATTCGTTATTTCGTACGTGCACTCCTTCGTACTACATAGCGGTGCTCTTTTACAAATGTCTCCTGATAGACATTGTAAGTGCTCTTTTTATTCAATTCTTTTAATAGTTTTTGTAATTATTAACTATTTTGATTCTCTTGCTACCTGATAGACCAAATTTCTCCTGATAGACCAAATTTTCTTTTTTCTTTTTTTAATAAAAAAAACAGAAACCACTTTACCCACTATATTAGGTAAAGTCAAGGATCCATGACTGAACCTCTTACCAATGGGCACCACACTAAAAGGCTTCCATTTTAGATGTACAAAAATCATTTCTCATGTTGAACATTGTTGTTAGAACGCTACTAGAAGCGTTATTGTTGTTTCAATCATCAAGATTCAAGAAGAACGGAAAATGAGAATTCGTACTAATTTCAAAAATTTGAAATTAGAATAAGATCGCCCCGTCAGAACTAGACATATCGGTGAACCGTGTGGATAAATGACTCTTTAATGTTTTGATTAATGACCAAACTTAATGGTCAAATGATTTGATAATTACTTTGATTCACTAACAACTCCCAAAGCTTGAGTTTATCAATGAGAATATTAGAACAAGGAAAGTGGATGCAAAGGACCATGGAGAAAGGAACTTAAAGAAAGGATCGTGAAGAATGACATGAAGAAGGAGCATCACGAGCAAGGAAATTGAAGAAAAATATGAGGGATTTATGTAATGAAAATCCTCTAGATTAATTCTTAGTTAAGCTCTCAAATAATAATGAAAATGATGTTAAAAAATAAACAAGTTTTCAAAATTAACTTAGAAGAAAAAGGCTAATTAATGAATCTGTACATTGATGTACTTTCAGTTAATTAACTTTTATTGAAAACCTGTGTGTACATCTATGTATAAGTGTTAAACATCTATGTATACATCGATTGATTCTTGATTTGCTTGATCATAAAACATTTTTGACACTATATATTGATTAGTACATTTGTGTATAAGCCAAAACAGAATCAAGAAGTTTTCAAGATAGCAACATAATCGATTAGATAATTGATGTATATGGTTTTGGGCTGCAGATACAAGTGTGTAACATTCAAGATCAAGGACATCCAAGGACATAATCGATTAGGCAAATTTTGTTTTATACAGCCGTGTACTAATCGATTGACTGATAACAGAATTTCTCAAATCAATTTGTTTTGATCTCAACTGGCTTATAAAGTGTGACCAACATATCTATTTTGAAATATAACTATATATAATTATATGGTGGCATCTAAGGTGAAGGGACAATTAAGTCCCTTACACCATGAAGGAGCATTTTGACCTGGTGTAGCAGGTCACTCACGAGGGATAATATTATTATAGGATTTTTGTAAAAAAAATAATTATTTCAAAATTTCAATCTTACCCTTATTCACCACCACTCAGCAGCAGCTCACCCCTCTTACCCCACCCTATAACACCATCGATTCCAGCTCTTATTTACAGATCTTGTTTTCTACCACTACCGATTCCAGCCAACTCATACTTGATTCATATTGGGTTCATTAACAGTTGATTGTGGAGTGGAGTGGTGTGGTCTCGTTTCCAATCACACCCTTTGTAGAACTCATGACACGAGATCAAAGAGCTTATAATAGAGGAAATATGAGTATTTTCAATAGTTTTTCGACTTGTAAAATCTGATTTTCTAAAATCTGATTTAAATCTTTTCGATTGTAAAGATTGAAAAGAGAAAAATAACACATCTGCTCTTACTTTAACAAATAAACATTATTATTATTTTTCTCTCTTAGTTATTAACATAAAAGCACACGTGTCAAAAAATTAGTAAATGTCAGTATAAAACTTAATTATTGTTTTTAATAATAGTTACTTTTTCATTACTAAATATTGAATATTAAGTATTAAGTATTTTATACATTCCCTTCAACAAACAAAAAAGTATATTATACTTTTTTTTTTAATAAAGGCTATGGCTTGCAAAGGCATCACTAAAGCAGAAGGCATCCCAACTATGTTGGCACCCCAACTACTAACAATCATCTGCCAGCAGCCAACATAAAATATATAGAAAAAAAATAATACAAGGAAAACATGGGGGGGCATAAAACCAAACCCATGAGAGAAACAATCAACTGAACCTATAATTAGGCAGTCCAATACAATTACGAATAGACTCCTCTCTAATAAAGTCAGGCACCATGTCCCACCAGTTGGAACAATGGGAAGCCGCTCCATAGTTAGCTAAACCATCTGCACACCTATTTCCTTCCCTGAAGATGTGGGTCACCCGGAACGACATGCATCTACAAAGGGTTTTACAATTTTCCCATCTGTTATGCAGTTGCCATGGAACTTTCCTGTTAAGGGTCAGAGCCTCAACCACTATTTTAGAGTCGCACTCGAGCCACAACGAAAACCAACCCTTTTTGGACGCAAATTCAATTCCCATCATTGCTGCTACCAGTTCTGCATGGAGAGCAGAGACTACGCCCAAGAACTCAGAGAAACACCCCAAGACTTTTCCATCGGGGTCTCTAAAGATGCCACCCGCAGCAGCATACCCTGGACAGCCTTTAGCTGACCCATCCGTGTTGCATTTTATCCATCCTATGGGAGGAGGCAACCAGTCCACTTGCTTAATACAATCGGCCCTAGGAGCATGGCAAGCCACAGAGAAGAACTTTATCACCTTGAAGTCGTCCATAGAGTTGGTTGCTGTCCCTTTAGACAATGAACCAGCAAGATGAGTATCTGCCATGATGAGGCTGGTTGCATGCCTGTGAGATATCACCTTGTTTCTAAATTTGATGTTGTTTCTGCACATCCAAATAACAGAGAAAGTATTAACGATAGCAGCCAAGGCTATATCTCTGGCTTGGCTACTGCTAAATCTACCACAGCAGTCCAACAGACAAACAACAGAGGCTGAGTTTAGGTCACAATTCAACGCTCCTCCCAGCCACGTCCAAAGCATGGATGAGAAGCTGCAGCGAAGGAAAACATGATCAGCCGTCTCATTAGAAGCGTAACACAAAGGGCAGATAGAAACGATGACATAGCCCCTAGCTCTAAGGTTATCATCCGTTGGCATTTTGGAGTACATCAGCCTCCAAACTATGAAGGACTTAGAAGGAGGGATGAAGCTCTTCCAGATTAGATTACACCAGTTAAGGGTGTTGGAAGAAGGGTTCAGGAACCTATAGGCTTCCTTGAGAGTCAAGTTACCCGTATCTGAAGAACACCATACCTTCTGATCTCTGCCAACTTCAACCCGGATGATTACTTTCTTCATCTCATGCAGGAGGGCAGGGAATCTATCATGCAGCTCCAGAGGTAGGTGCCATTTACCCTCGATGATGAAGTCTGAAACCCGAGCAGATAGAAGGTGCTGCATGGAAGGAGGAATGCCAAGAAGATCAACAACAGACACTGCATTGGTTAGCCATCTATCCCTCCAGAAATTAATCTCATCCCCCTTCCCAAGGATCCATGAGGAGTTATGCTCGATCAAACCAAAGTATCCTCTAATGCCCGGCCAGATGGAAGATCTGACAAAGGAAGCCAAAGGAACACCCCTTCTAAAGAACCTGGATCTGCAGAGGATAGCCCAGTCTTCATTCGAAGAGGAGACCATCCAACTCAGCTTTAACATGGCTGCCTCATTAACCAATCTTGCTGATCTGAGGCCCAAGCCACCTTCAGCGAATGGCTTACACAGCTTACTCCAGGCAACAGTTACAATTTTTCTAGAGTGAGTGCAACCAGACCAGATGAAGTTCCTCAACCATTTATCAATGGACTTTAGCAAGGCAATAGGCCAACTATAAACTTGAAAACTATACAATAGCATGCCTTCAATCACTGACTTTACCAGTTCTAGTCTGCCCATAATTGAAAGCAAGGAGCCCTTCCAAGCTGAGAGTTTGGCTTTAACCCTATCAGCAATTGGCTGCAAGTGAATCACTTTGGGTTTGCCTTTGAAGACTGGAACACCCAGATAAAAGAAAGGAAGCTGACCTTGCGTGAAGCCAAGGACATCCTTAATTACCACTAACCTTCTAGGAGCAATGGTTCCAAAGATAAAACTTGCACTTGTCTCGACTCAACTTCTGGCCAGAGGTCTCAGCGTATCTGTTAAAAAGGTTCATTAGGTTACGCAGGCCTCTTTTATTCCCCTTGCAAAAGACCAGTATGTCATCAGCGAAGAAGACATGAGAGGGAGGCATGCAGTTTCTAGGGCCCGCCATGTGTTGCAGTTTCCCAGCTTCCATTAAAGAGGAGATACTCCTACTAAGCACCTCTTCAGCCAAACAAAAGAGTAGAGGGGACAAAGGATCACCAGCGCACCCCCTCGACATCCAATATAACCCACTGAATGGCCATTCACTAGGAAGGAAAGCCTTGCAGATTTCGGGATAGTATGCACCCAATTGCGAGAAGACTTCATGGAAACCAAAGGCTTTGTAACTCTCAACAGGAAGTCCCAATCCAGGGTGTCAAAGGCTTTCTTTATGTCAAACTTGAGTGCCAGGTTCCCCCCAAAAGATTTGATATCTAGCATGTTAATTGCCTCAGAAGCTAGACAAATGCAATCAGAAATATGCCTGTCCTTAACAAAGCCCCACTGCTGTGACGAGATCACCTTAGGAGCAATGAAAGATAACCTATCCGCCAGTACTTTGGTGATGATTTTAAATTGGAAGTTTGCCAAGGCAATTGGCCTGTAGTCACCAATGCAGTCAGCCTCTGGAAACTTGGGAATGAGGACCACCAGGTTGGAGTTAAGGCCTGGCAAGATCCAGTTCTACTCGAAGAATTGGTATACAGATCTATACACATCCAAGATTACAATATTCCAGAACTTTTGGTAGAAGGAACCCCCAAACCATTAGGACCAGGGGTCCCCGAGGCATTCATTGAGAATACAACCTCAGTGACTTCCTCAAAAGAAGGCATCCTAATAAGCAAAGCATTGTCTTCTGCTGTGACAGACTACTGGATTACATTCTCCACAAGGCCATTATCAATGCAATGATTCTCAGTTGCATAGAGACTTGAATAAAACTGAAGTACATGTTGCTCAATGTCAGTGGAGAGCTCGAGAACCTCATCACCATGCCTTAAAATAGACATTTGCTTGGTTGAGTTTTTTATCTCAACAGCTCTATGAAGAAAAGAAGTGTTTCTGTCTCCACATTTAAACCATTGCAAATTAGCCTTTTGCTTCCAGTAGGACTCCTCATAGGTTAAGGCCTGATCCAACTCCATTTGAGCTTTAACTTCTTGCTAATGAAGCAACTCAGAATATCCATTGGTTGCAATATCCATTTGAATCTGATCCACCAAAGACAATGCTGTATTCACCCTTGCATGGACATCACCAAATACCACTTTATTCCATGATTTAAATCTAGCTTTTAGGTGCTTTAGTTTCTGCATTAGAACAAACATTGGACAGCCACTCACAGGCAAGGACCGGGCTTCTTTGACAAGGTTAGCACAACTTGGATGATCCGACCACATATCCAGGTACCTGAAGCAAGCTGGGGTTGACCTAGGACCTTTAAGTTGAGTAATCATAATAGGATAGTGATCCGAGTGACTCTTGGTTAAGGTGTAACATGCTAGACTGGACCAATAAGATAGCCAAGAGGCATTCACTATTGCTCTATCTAGCCTTTTCTGAGTAAATGCAGTGCCAACTCTACCATTCGACCAAGTAAAAGGCACTCCTCTAGTTTCAATGTGAGAAAAATTGCCCACATTTGTCCAGGCCATGAAATCATCACAGGAGGCTTTAAGAGGCAAACAACCTCCAGATTGCTCATGAGCCCCAAGGACTGCATTAAAGTCCCCCACAAATAGCCAAGGGCCAGGGTGATCATGCTCCAAACTAATTAAATCCCTCCAAAGCTCCCTCCTTCTTTGATACAAGGTAGAAGCATAGACAGCAGCCACAAAAAACCTGTGACTATTTAAGGAGAAAGAGAAAACACAGCATTGGGAGGAGACAAAGAGGACAGTAGGATCCATACTACGCGAGCAGAAGCACCATAAACTAGGGATTCTATTAACTCTAGTATTAGAAGAGAAATGCTTAAGACCAAGACTGATCCAAAAAGATGGGCGAATCTGATCTAATTCAATCCAAGGCTCAACCAAGAACACTAGGTCTGGCTTATTCTTTTTGCATAGCTTTTTAAGCATCTGCCTAGTATCTAAGTTTCCTAGGCCTCTAGCATTCCAAAAGAAGGCTCTCATCAAGCAAGATTATGCGGACCACCCCTTCTAGGGTTATGAACAACCACCTTTGCCTTGCCTGCTTTCTGTTGTTGTCTAAGCTTCCTTCGCTGAGACTTACTCAAAACCACAGTGAAGGGAGCATTACAAGCTGCATCCTGCGCCCTGATGGCAGTAGGAGAAGGGTCAGGTTCCAAATCCTCATCCACATCTGCCCATAATCTAGAAACTATTGCCATGTCTTTCCTAACAGCTGGGGGAACCGGGTCAGAGAGAAACTCTGGTGATTTAGAGTATGATGCATTGCCTTCCAAAGAGTCAGGAACCACCTGACTTGGCTCCAAGTGATTGCTCTCTCCCAGAGCATTATTTACATTAACATACAGGTGTGGTTGGGATTCATCAAAGATAGTCTCCACTGAGTCACTATCCTCCTCAGTCACTGGTTGCACAACACCAACCTTCTGAGACATAATGACCCGAGACACTTCTTCATTGCACTGCACCGGAGCCACCATTTCCTCTTGAATTATAAACTCCACATTCCCTCTATCAGGAATTTCATCTGAACAAAGAACACGAAGGACATGCTGGCCAATCACTGCACCAGCCATTTGAGGACCCTGCTCATGAACCTCCTTCTTGCTGCTACTAGGGCTGGCAAGATCAACCACTGTCTTCGCAGCCTCATCTCCATGCATAGCACCCACAGCATTCTTCTGCTTTTGAACAAAAGTTGAAGATCTCTTGGTGTGCCCCCGATCCTGATATTTTCCTTCCTTACCCGGGATGTTAATACCATTCTTTTTCTTGCAGCTAGCCTCCTCATGACCAATGATACCACAAAAATTACAGAAAGCAGGAAGGTTTTCATAGTCGAGTTCCACATAGAAGGCAAAGTCCTCCCTCTCAACCATTATCTTATTTGGAATCCTTCCTTTCAAATCAATCTCAACCAGGACCCTTGCAAAATGACCCAATGCCCTCGTCCTGGTGGCCTCATCGAGGGAGATTGGAGTGCCAACTCCATTAGCTATTTCAAAAAGGATTTTTGGACGCCAATATTCTTGAGGGAGATCATAGATTCTCACCTAACATTGCACCGCGATCTGTTTCGATGATTAGGGTTAAAATCGGCACTCCATCCGGACAGCGCAAGATCCCGAGATTTAGATTCCAAGAACCCGAGGACCATATTCGAGAAAAATCTTCCGGGATTGAAATCCAAACTCAAAATAACCTTTCCCTAAAGGAGTCAAACGCCATTGCGAAATTGGCTTCCACAAGGCAGAAAGCTTGGAACGCAAGTCAGCGGTCTTGAGAGGCTGGTTTCCTTTTGCCATCAGTAACCGACCATGGAGGTAGTACTTGGAACTTTTGAGACCGATCTGATACTCCTCCTCAGAGATTTTTATAGAGACCGCACCACTGATAATTCTAGGACGAGGCAATTGGGACAAAGAAATGTCCATCAAATAGCAAACTGCTTGAGCGAACGACTTAGGGGGAGGCGGCTGCACATGTTGGACGTGTGAGTTTTCATGGGGGGTCAGACAGGCAGCGATTGGGGAAACAAGATTAGGAGGAGCAGAAATTGAGGGAGGAAGAATGTCAGGGAACATGAATTCCCATATATTAATTTTTTTTTCAAGATACAATATATATTAATATGTTATATAATATTAAAAATATATATTTAATTAACGATAACCCATTCAACCAAGTTTTCACTGATTGAACAAAATTTTTAAAATATTACAATACGTAGAATACTTGCTAATAAATATTTTGTATCATTTTAAAATTAAAATCACGTTGATGCTATCAATTACACAGAATATTAATACCACAGATTCATGGACCAATTCTGTGTAGATAAATTTGGTTCACAACATTAAACAGTAAACTACCTTGGGATAGAATTGGCCCAATTTTAGATTTTATGATTTATGATTATTTAAAAATCAAATTAAAATCTTAATTTCGACAGCCAATTTTAAAATTTAAAATAAAATAAATTTAGAATATGCTTGTTATTGTTTGTTTTATTAAAAAAAATCATTTTTTAACTGAACAATTAATTTTTAAAACTTTTAATATATTTTATTTTACTTTTGAGAATAATGAAAAACATGAAAAAAATTATATTTAGGATTAAAATGAAAAAACAACTTTCACTGATTTTTAGAAAAAATCAATTCTTATAATTACGTTTTAAAAATCTGAAAAATCTTCAAGTCTTAACCTTATTGCCAATTCATAATGGTCACTTATACACTAAGGATCCGTTTGTTTTAAATTTTGATAGAATTGATTTTAATAGAATTGATTTTGGAAGAATTTATTTTGAAAAAAATCAAAGTTTAAAAAATTGATTTGTATTTGATAACAATATTTTAAAAATAGATTTAGAAATTTTGATTTTATTTGGATGATAAACTAAAATCACTTTTGATGTATAAATATATAGAATTTTATGGATCGTATATCTCGAGTCAAGTATTTTCGTGGCTCCCAAACTCCGTTTTGGGTGCTAACCAAGCAAGCATTAATTCATGGACTACTTATTTACCATTGACATAATAATTCTTGGTCATCGTTCTTGTAATAGACATGGTTACGTCAAAAAATTTAAAAAAAATGGTTATGCAACTTATGGTAATGGTATAGGCAATCTCGAACTTCCGAAATGGTTAATAACATCTTACACCCTTATCATCTATTTTGCCTCACTGTTCTCGATCGATACCCTTACATTGAGAGAGAGAGAGAACAATTTGTCCCCGAACCCAAATCCACAATTATATCATTCACATCATCTAGGTTTATTATTATGGTACAAAAAGCTACAAATTTAACCAAATTAGTACCCTTCGAAACACATTCCGCTTTATTAGAAAATAAACAACCCCTTTTACCGAAAAATAAAAAATTTGCTTGACTTCCTGAATCACACGACCGAATTCTAATTCATAAAAAAGTTAGAAACAATCCAATCAAAATGAAAAGATTTTTTTTCCTACTGTTAAGAGGCCTCAGATAATTTGTACACATCATAATCTAAATGCAGATAATCGACCAATGTAGGCAAAATCTTAATTCATCACTGACCTCACCCACATCGATACAGAATAATGATTTAAACAAAAAAATTGTCATAATAAAATTAATAAAATTCAATGTAAGAAACATGATAGGTTAATTAAATTATGAGCCACTAGTTGGAATTTATAAAATTGGGGAAAGAGATCACTCAATGGTGGCAATATGGTTTATGGTTCGATTCTGCCAGCGGATTTCCAAAACTTGATTCAGAAAAGGGAGCTTTTCTATCCTCATCGTGAAAACTCTTTCCCCCAAACACAAATCAATCACTATTAATTGAAATAATTTGAAAACTAAAAAATGGGAAAATAAAAATAGGGTAATTAAATTTCTACGAAACGAAAGAGATCAGATATTGAAAAAGGAAGAGATCACTAAGTTCAACGGGGCAGTCGACACGCAAAGTAATCTCCCAAAAGAGAGAGATCCGTGCATTCCAGTCTGTTGAGCTTGAAATTTATGTGGTCATCACTGTGTTCTCTTTCTGATTCATAAGTTATAGACAACAGGTTTTAAAAAGAAATCGAAAACAAACAAATAAGGTAAATTAAAAAATCCATAAAGGTGTGGGTGGAAGAGAAACCCTTGACACAACAACGACGCTGTGGAACTGAGCACGAGCTATGAATTTATAGAAAGAGCGTTCTAGGGTTTCTGAAGGTGAGTGACCCTCACAGCAAGAGAATAACGCCGTCACCTTGAAAATTTGAATGGACTAAACAAACCTTCTGATTTTTTCTTCTTTTCTTTTTTTCTTTGTAATCACTGGAGACATTTTCTATAGCTCTTTCAATAATATTGATAATATATAATTTTTGGGCCGCAAGTATGTAAGTGATAGTCGGATGGGCCACTTGACTTCGGCTGGCCCACCTCAGCCCGAGGAGAACAATATATATAATTAGAGTGTTACCAAAACACTATCTATCACTCGCTTTCTAGCTCATTATTTTCTATTGATTAAAATTCAAACAGGTTCCACTATTTTGCAAATGAAATTCATTAATTTATGTGAGTCTTACTTGAATTTTGTAATATCCACATAAGTTTCAACTAATACGATTGTCAAATAGGTTAACCCTGCTCTTTCCAAAGTGTCTATGATGAGATTTGTGATAAACAGACTAAATTATATGAAACGATTTTGAATGGGACGTAAAGTTTTTTCCCCCACTAAAATGGGACGTAAAGTTAAGAGGTCATCATCTAGCATCAACTCATTTGTCTGGTGAGGGGGAAGAAGAATAAAAGGACTAAATTGAAACTATTAAGAATTAATATCTAAAAATTTAATTTTTTAAAAACCTATTATTGGAAGTGAGAAAGATTGAGTGTGAATACTCGCTTGTCTAAAGTAAGCATCCTAAAATTCCCCACTCTTTGTTTTTCATTTTTAAATAGCAACCATCACTAGTGCAATAAGTGTTTTTTACGTCAGTTAAAACTGATTTTATATGTCAGAATATTGTCTGACGTAATTACAGCTGACGTTAATATTTAATATTTTAACGTCAGTTGTTTAAACAACTGACGATAAAAATAAAACTATTAACGTCAGTTCTTTAACATAACTGACGTTAATTTTGTTAAAACTAACGTCAGTTGTGTTAAAGAACTGACGTTAAAGGTTTTAATTTTAACATCAGTTGTTTATTTCAACTGACGTTAATAGTGTACTGTATATTTTATAAAATGCTATTAACGTCGGTTGTTTGATACAACTGACGTTAATTTTTTTTTTTTAAATTCAGTTTTAAAATATCACTCCCCTCCGCTATCCCTGCATTCAGTGAATATCCCAATAACACAGAATATCACACACATTACAGAATTGCAAACACTACCCTTAAATTTCAATATTAACAAACAGAAAAAAAAATATACAAAGGAACAATGGGGGACTTAAAACCAAAACCCATGTATAGGAAAAACATAACCATCTACAAGTATATATATATATATATATATATATATATATATATATATATATATATATATAATTTTAGTCTCTAATGTCTAAAAACAAAACTACCAATCTAAGGATATATATATACATGTTATTAATTAGTTTCTAAAGTCTAACAAAAAAACTATTCATCTAAGTAATGCGGAGGTATCTTGTCAATTCCTTTTTCAGCCGCATACTTGAAGAAGAATTCAGCTAAGCGCATCCTCAAGTCTCTAAACTCATCTTCTTGAAGAGGCGATTGGTCGTTAAATGCCTACACACGTTCAAATAATAACAATAACATTAACGCAAGTCATCTTCAAAACTATAATATATAATCTAACAAGTTGTTTAAATATTATCTTATTCCATCCATCCTTAATAGATGCGGAGACTATGTTCAGCATATGAAGCATCACATAATAGCTGCACGGCCACCCGTCAATTTGAAATCGAGACTACAAACAAAATTAATATCAATGTCAGTTGAATATACATATAAATTTGTAATTATAATATTAATTATTGGATAAATAAACTACCAAACCTTGAGGAAGGTCATTTCAGGATTTGCTTTAGCCTTAGAAGTCCTACTTCTCCCGTTGGCGCAACTTATGCTACCCGCCTTCAGCGCGCTATCATAAACAAATAATCATGTCAATTAACAAAATCATATATCATGTGTGTAATAAACTAAAAACAACTAATATTAAAACTTAAATTAAATTTAAGATTAGTTACTTACGTATTTACAGCTTCCACCACTTCCTGTGGCGGGTTTTGGTGGAGAGAGCAGAAGAATATGATAGTATGCCTAGACGGGTGAAGTACGAGCAACTGCCAATGTTTTTTCATACAGTAGGGAGCCAGATATAATTCTTTTCGATTGTCTCCCAACAAGTTCCCTATGTGTTTACTAAATGCATCGCCAACAAAGAATTGGGGCAGAAGGACTGACAGATCTAAGAAGCCGTAAACTGATGCAACGCCCTTATCAACCTGAAGACGATGGACATACCTAAGATATGAAAAGGTGTGGATGTTAATTACATAATATATATATTGAAATTAAAATAAATTATTAAATGGAAAAATACCAAAAATAAATAAGTTATAAAATTGAAATTAACTTACGTGCACCAGAGACTCAAAACCGTGCTGGCCATCCAGACGTTATTTCGCAGCGTTCCGAGATCTTCACCACAGAAGGAAAATATCCTTTGTTGATCTGGGCGTGCCACCCATCCATCGTGCTCCAATGGACATTCAAAAATCTCAAACGCATAATCCTCACCAAGTGAGAACAAATGAGTGACAGGTGACAGCGACATAGACGTCGACTTGACCTTCAATTTAGGAAAAATAAAATAGATAAGTTGTTGATAATTAAAAAAAACACAAGTAATTATTTGACTAATTTGGACATTAATAATGAATACATACCTTTGTTAACATTTCGATCTCACGTCGTTTGAAGTCCAACTCAAGCTCACGCCTTTTCATTTCCAACTCATGTTCATGGCGTTGGACTTCCAACTCCCGCTCCCTAGCTGCCAACTCATCATCCTCCACATGTGCCCTACTATAACTCTCTTTTGTGCTCACATGTGAAGGGTTGGCATGCCCTGCGGTGTCCTAGGATGAACCGACGGAGGAAAGCTCTCTGGCAAGTGCCTGCTTGAATTCTGGGTTGGATATTAAGCTTTGCATCAGATGTGTTGTAATAGCAGGGTTGGACATGAGGTGCTGAGTAATGTCATCCAAAATTGATGCTTCATCGACCACCCGCTTTCGTGAAGCAGACTTGCCATAATATTCTTTGATGGTCACGTTCCTAGGAATACCGATAAACCGACCAGGATGGTCTTTCTTGCCTAGAGCAGTCATCAAGACGTCCCACCATCCAGAATGGACGAATGAGCCCTGGGAGGATTGTGCTTTAATATCCATATACAATGAAAAAATGAAATAACGTGCAAGTGAAAAGTGTTAAAAATATCTATACAAATATCAATTGAAATCAAGTTAATTATTTACTTACAATCTTATCTGCCACTTCGCGAGTGGCATCAACTTTAAAAGATCCCGTATTTGTCATGCGGCCGGCTAACCAGACATCCTCGCGGTCGATGTCTGACGGAGGACTTAATGGTGTGCCCTCAGGCACCTCTCCTCTTTCAATCCTAGCAGAGTGATCTTCCCGCTTCGCCCTCAGCCTATCCGCCATCATCTGCTCGATCCGAGTCTGGTACCCACCCTGAGACATGGTGTGGCGGTTGTAACACCCCGATTTTCGCTGCTTCGTAATATCGGTAATAAATATATAAACATATATATTTTTATCCGAGACTTATAAAATGATTTTGGACAAACCAAGGTCATTTCCATGTTATACTTATTTTCATAAGTTACGGGGAAGTTTTTGGGTTGAAAATTCAGACGGAAGTTTCTGCAGTTTTCTAGATTTTCACTGACAGTAAAAGTTTAATGCTCAGAAGACCTAATTTTAAGTTGTGAACGAGATGAAAAATGTTTTTATCGTATTTGCTACGATACTGGAAGTTTTGAAAATTTTGGTAAAAAAATAAAATAATTTACGTTTTACGGGCGGAATACGTAATCGGGTAGACGACGGAGTGAATTTTGGAGTTCCTAAGAGCAGATAAAGAGTTTATCTTAGGATTTTGAGATGATTCATGGGGATGAATCATATTTTTAAGTCTAGAAGGTTTTTCAGGGTTAAAGTGAAAATTTATGGATTTTACGCTTTAGTCCCCTAAACTTTCGTTAATTACCCTTTTGTCCCTGAGTTAGTTTCTAAGTTTTTTCAAGTGAATTGGGCTAGAATCCTTGTTCCAAATCCATAGAGAACCGTGGCTTTGAGGCCCAAATTCCTTACCCATGACTTAAGTTTCATAAAGCCCATTTGAAGCCATATAAGTTTCCTATGTCAACATAAGCTTTAAGCCTTTTTGGTGGGCCCCACAAAGATGAATTCAAGCTCAAATTCCCTAGGCCCATGCGCAAGCCCAATATGGAGTGAAGGTTGCCCTCATCTTGGATGAGCAAAGAGCAAAGAACATTCTAGAAGTTTCTACTACATTCCACACCATTCTACATTCTTCCACATTATTCTACTATTTTCTCAAATCTTCTTCAACAAGCTAGGTTTTCCTAAGATATTTATGACAAAAATCAGCCAAAAGTCATCAAGATATGACCACATTTATTGTGGCAAAAAGTCATCATGACAATTTAATGACAATTTGCAAACTAGTCCTTAAACTTATGGAATCTTTGCAAAATGGTCCCTATGAGTTATTTGCACTTAAATCCTTTGAAAAGCCACCTCCTTTCTAATTAGTCCTCAAAAGTGGCGCTGCCCAAATGTCTATAAATACCCTTCCTCACCTTTCACTTAGTTTCTATTGCCTTTTGTTCAAAAACCTAAACTTAAGTCTTTGAATGTAAAGTTTGTGAAGAAAGTTCTTGGATCTTCACTTGTTTTTGATCTCCAAGAGGTGAATCCTATTCTTCTTCTCTAATCATGTCTATGTTCTTCAATCAATTTCTTGATTCAAAGTTTATTTCATAGTTGTTCATCACTTTTAAGTTTCTAGATCTAGAACTTTGAAAATTCATAACTAATTCTAGAAAAATCCTTTTGACATGAAACCAATTGGTATGATCTTATAATCATCTCTATTTTCATCATATAGAAGCATATTATCATGAGAAATTTCTTTCCCAAATTTCTGGTTTTGGCCGAAACCCTAGTTCTTGGAACTAGATTAGTTTTGGTCAAAGTTTTCCTTAATGATCTTGTTAATCAAACTCCTAGTATGTATGCCTTATAAATCCAAGTTGGTTTATTAAATTAAGAACCCTATCCCTATGAACATGTTGAGGCCGAATCCTTGTATAAAAGAGTTAGGAAGTTTTGAGTTTGAAACTTAGTGGTTTAGTCACTAATCTATGATTTAGGTTAATTAAGGACCATTAATCTATGACTTAATCATGATTAGCAATTTTAAGGATTTTGAACCCTAAAAGTCAGCCCTAGGCCGAAACCTAACCCTCATGAGTTAACTATGTTGTGGTTTGATTTGATTGCAATTTGTTTGAAGGAATCAATCGGGTTGGTTTGACCTAAAGCCGACGGAGGAAACCGGATTAAATCGGGAGGTTGTTTGAAAACGTTAGTTGAGTCTTCAAGAGGTAAGAGGAGCTTACCTGAGGGATTTTCTCTATAACTATTTGCTTTTAGTGTGGCTTATATGATTTATATGTGGTTTGTGATTAATTGTTTATGTTGTTTACGATGTGTTGTTTATCTGTATATCGGTGTTTGAAGTGTTTTTAATTATCTGCAGTCGTATATGATATTGTTATGATGCATGATCTGCCTGGGGATATAATTATGATTATGATGTTGAATGTTGTTTGTGAATGTTGTTTGAGAGGCCTGACAGTGGTCAGTGCACAACCGATTAATGAGATAAAAGATTTAATAAGCTGTGAAAGTTATATTCAACGTTTTATGGGGAATGTTGGAATATAGTAGTAGAGGAAAATATGATTTTGGAAAAATAATGAGTTTTGAGAAAGATTATTATTTTAATGATTTATTAGTGTAAAAGAAGTTTATGAGTCACGGTGAGAGCGTAACCGTGAAATTTTTTAGTACTGCTAATTTTTACACAAGAAATTCCGAGATATTATAAAATGTGATTTTGTTAAATTGATATTCGAAAAGGCCTTATTTATTATATAAGAAAATTATTTTAGAAGAAATGTCAAAGTTAGACTTAAAGACGTTTTCTTTGAAAATGCTAAACGACGACAAGTTTCGAAATTATTTACGGTAAGAGTTTAAAAATAGCAGTACTTATGTTGAAAAGAGATTAAATTTGAATTGATTTATTAGAGTTGAAGTTTCAATAAAAAGAAGTTGTTGATGATTTGACGTTATTTTGGAAAAAATGTGTTTCCAAAGGAAAATTGCATTTTTTTATGAATTGACGTTTTATAAACGAATTTCAAGTAGAAAGAATTTTCGGTAAATGAGTGTTACTTAATGATGTAAAAGAGATGAAAAAGAGATGAAAGATGTAAAACGAAGTAACATATGTAAAACGAAGTAACATATGTAAAATGAAGTAACGGATGTAAAACGAAGTAACAGATGTAAAACGATGAAAAAGATGTAGAAAGATGTAAAAATATGTAAAAGATGTAAAAAGATGTAAAACGAGGTAAAAGATGTAATATGATGTAAAAAGATGTAAGACGATGTAAAAGATGTAAAAGATGTAATACGATGTGAAAGATGTAAAACGATGTAAAAAGATGTAAAAGATATAGAACTTAATAACCGAGACGTCGGGGTATTAAGGTTAGTTGTGTTGTAGACTAGGTATCTACTAAAAGAAGTTAACATATTGTAAGATGTTTTCTACTACCACGAACCTAAGACTGATTGCAAGGTCTAGGGGCTTCGTGATTGAGCACTCGGACTTTGAGGTCCTGTGTTATTAATAAAATATGTAAAGATGTTTCAAAAGATGTTAAGTCGTAAGCTTTTGAGAGCTTTGACAAATAAAGATATAGGACAAAGAAAAGTGTTGAGAACAAAATGTTTTCTTGCATGCATTTGGCAGACGTGCCATGATTAAACGAGGGATTACCTTGCGGCGTCAGGGTATATCGTACAAAGATGTTCTCATTGTGCCCGGGGTTTGGACAATGAGGCCCCATCTCCGAGTGTTATCACTGTGCCACGATGTTGGACAGTGTGCGATGGGCGTGCCTGTGGCTGTATGCCTGTGGCAATTGAGTCTGATCAACTCATCACGAGGTTTACGAGGTTGGAGATATCTCATGAGATTAAGTATGAATGTTTAGATGATATATTGAAGTGTTCATGCATAGTTTTTCCAATGTTGATGTTTGGGGTGTGAAACCCATTGATAAACGAGATATTATGATATGAATGAGTATGTTGTTATAGACATGTATATGTGTATGTGCAATCTTTTGTGTTGTGCATTTAGTTATGGTGATGAATCCATATATTGGCGTCTCACCCTTACAAACATATCAGAATCGTACGAGGGGTATGATATCTACAAGGAGATGAAGGCTGTCTAGTTCGAGACATCTTTGTTCTTGTTTTTAAGGGGTGTAGTGTTTGTTAGTTACGACCAGCGTAGGTACGATTATGTTATATTATGTTGTTAGAATTAAGCTGATGATGTTTTATGTGAGAAAACATATGAGGTAGTATAGTTAGAAGACTTATATACATTATGTATTTAAGTAGGACTTGATTGCGTTGTTGTGGTTATGAGGAGAAAAGGAAAAAAAAAATTTATCACCATATTTTGAAAAGATAAACATTGAGAAAACATGATTTTCCGAAAGCAACCAGCAAATTAAGTTTTATTTCCGCAAACGGGTAACCATGTGATGACCCGAGATTAGGGTGTCACAGCGGTGGATGTTCTTCGCCTGATTCTGCCGACCCTTATCTGCCTTAGCCTATTCAAACAAAAACACATAATTAAATATAGTTAAATGATCTATAAGAAGCATACAAAATTAACTTAATCAACCAACCTTAAATTCTCCGTCCTGTCGACTCCTAGCAAACATATCCCAAGTATCCTGATCAATCCAGGGATAATCCGAGAACATTTTATCAAGCCGCTTCTTCCCAGATACATAGTACCTGGTAAGATCATGCTTGAACCCATTCCAACGCTTCGATGCCATTTTCATACATTTATGATGATGATCCTCATCATTTGGCACAGTCCAAGCTACCTACACATTAAATACATAATAACTGGATGGATTATAACTCGGATAATTATCTAATAATGTAAATCAAATGAATGTAAAGGTAAAACACCGCGATAGCCTCCCAAATCTGATCCTTAACGTTCTGTGGAACATCATTCCAGTGGTTGTAGTTGATGCTTACGTGCTGCTTCGCTTGTAGAAACACCCACTTATTAAATTCTTGAGAACGGGGTCCCTGGGCATTTAGATTAGCATCGAAGGACACCTCAAGCTTCTGTCCGCTTTGCATGTCCTTCTCTAGTTTCTTCAACGACGTGGCTCATCTACCCCATTTCCTATGAGCTTGTGATGTCTGTATGGACAAAAAAATGATAAAATAGAGGGTTGTAACATTATAAACTTACATTAAAAAGAAGGACTAAAGATAGTATATAACATGTAAACTTACACTAGAATCAGGCGTAGGCGCGATCGGGTCTTGCGTAGGCCCCACAGTGTCCTCCCGTGCATGTGGGCTATCCGACTGATCCATATGTATGCCTGTTCAGAAACAATATATATTTATTAACATAGGTTATAACTCAAAATAAATACAGAATTCCAATGAGCAATATATTGTTGATGTCACATGCTACAAGCAACTCTAAATTTCTTCCCATTTTGAAATAGGTCATGATAGCAGAAGAAAAACAAGAGAAAACACAAAACCCACGACCAGAAATAGAGACATTCCAAACAACTCAAACTCACAGTTTCAAGTTTCAACTACAGAGACTACAGTTTCAACATACACTCAAAACCAAAAATAAAAAAATGTGCCCTAAAGACTCACCAGAAATAGGTGCTCGCATGGTGGCCAACGTTCGATGTGGTTACTGAGAGCAAATGGACAAGGAGAGTTAGTGTGCGGGAAGGGAAAAGAGAGATGTCAAGTTATTCAAAGAATGAGCGGGAAAGACAGAGTTAGGGTTAAGAGTGTACCTCACGGTGGTGGGGAAGAAGCCCTCGCGGTGGTTGCGGTGGAGATGAGCTCGCGATTAGGGCAGAGTGAGAGTGAGAGTGAGAGTGAGAGTGAGAGTGAGAGTTGAGAGTCAGATTGAGAGTTGAGAGTGAGCGTGAAAGAGAAGAACAGATACGTACAGAGCGAAGTGCAGAAGGCACGCGGGTGTAAACGTTATAATCAAAAACCAAAAATAAAACAACATTTTACGTCAGTTGTTTGTAGCAACTGATGTTAAAGGTAATCTATTTAACGTCAGTTGTCTTAAGAAACTGATGTTAAAAGTCATTGTTTACGTTATAATCAAAAATCAAAAATAAAACAACATTTTACGTCAGTTTTTTTGTAACAACTGACGTTAAAGGTAATTTATTTAACATCAGTTATCTTAAGAAACTGACGTTAAAGGTCAATGTTTAACGTCAGTTGTATTAAACAATTGATGTTAAAAATAAATATTTTTTATTTAAAAACAATTTTAACGTCAGTTGTTGAAGACAACTGACGTTAAAAGTGTATAAGTTTCTGCAAAAACATTCATTCATTTGACTACTGTGCTACTTACCCATGCACCTTGTAACTTAATCCTCTTAATGATCATTAGTTTATAGATCAGTTTTCAAGAAAATCAGAGAGTCTCTATTCTCTATATAAAGTGTCATTCTTCTGTATCAGTCTGTAATACACCCTCTTCTTTTCCTCTATATTTCATGCGTTTTCTATTCCTTCACAATATTCCTCTATCATATTTGAGGTGCTGTTATTTCTTCCTATACCTAGACTTAAAGGTCTCTTCCTTAATGGTCAACAAACTTCTGAGGTTGAGTAAATCACGTAACATGGATGGTAAGGTTGGGTGAATCACGTAATGTGATTCCCTCGCTTTATTTCATCCCCTGGCCTCATCCCTTTCACTCCGCTTTCGCAGCAAGTGACTGTGGATAAAACAAATGGAGCATCAAGGAATTCAAGAGAGGGAGGAGATGCATCCATCATGAAACTTTGCATCCATTGGAATTTCTGAGGACAGGACTGAGAAGAAAATAATGTTGAAGCAGAAACTTTTTTATATTTTAGGGCTATGTTGCAGAAATTTTTTATCTTTTAATCATGTTATTGTAACTTATGAATCGCTTCAATGAGATACGATTTGATTATACATATATAACTTGTTTTATGTTAAGTGTTTATTTATTTTAATTTTCACAAGAATTTGTTTACTAATTCAAGCTAATTAATTAAGATTAAAAATAAACTTGTTTAAAAAAAAAGTTTAGAAATAAAATGCACTATATGTATGGATTGACCTGTGTTAAGAGTGACAACAGGGCATTTCAGATAGGGATATAGGATTATTTACGTCAGTTATTTATTTAACTGAAGTAAAAATCACACTTTCAACGTCAGTTGTATAAAAAACTGACATTAAAAATAAATATTTTTTATTTTAAAAACACTTTTAACGTCAGTTGTATTAAACAACTGACGTTAAAAGTGTATAAGTTTCTGCAAAAACATTCATTCCTTTGACTACTTTGCTACTTACCCATGACTACTGTGCTACTTACCCATGCACATTGTAACCTATAATCCTCCTAATGAGCATTAAGTTTATAGATCAATTTTCTAGAAAATTAGCTAGTCTCCCTTCTCTATATAAAGTACCATTCTTCTGTATCAGTCTGTAATACAACCTCTTCTTTTCCTCTATATTTCATGTGTTTTCTATTCCTTCACAAAATGGCTCTAAGACTTTTGTTATTTCTTCCTATACCTAGACTTAAAGGTCTCTGTCTTAATGGTCAAAAAACTTCTGAGGTTGAGTAAATCACGTAACATGGATGGTAAGGTTGGGTGAATCACGTAATGTGATTCCCTCACCTTATTTCATCCCATCCCTTCACTCTGCTTTGGCTCCAAAGTGACTGTGGATTCAGATGGAGCATCAAGGAATTCAAGTAAGGGAGGAGATGCATCCATTGGAGTTTCTGAGGACAGGACTGAGAAGAAAATGATGTTGAAGCAGAAACTTTTTTATATTTTAGTGATATGTTGCAGAATTTTTTTATCTTTTAATCATGTAATTGTAACTTATGAATCGCTTCAATGAGATACGATTTGATTATACATATATAACTTGTTTTATGTTAAGTGTTTATTTATTTTAATTTGCACAAGAATTTGTTTACTAATTCAAGCTAATTAATTAACATTAAAAATAAACTTGTTTAAAAAAAAGGTTTAGAAATAAACTGCACTATATGGAGTGATCTGCGTTAAGAGTGACAACAAGGAGATGACAACGAAAGAAATGAGTTTCATAATTATTTACGTCAGTTATTTATTTAACTGCCGTAAAAATCACACATTTAACGTCAGTTGTATAAACAACTGACGTTAAAAGTGTTAAAATCACTTTTAACGTCAGTTCTTTACACAACTGACGCAAATAGTGATTTAATATTTACAAAACTGCCATCGCCTCATTTTTAACGTCAAACATATGGTCAACTGACATAAAACGTTCCCATATATTACAATATTTCCACTAGTGCATAACTCTTAAGTCCTAAGTCATCCTTTCAGTTGTATGGGTCAAGACTCAAGATGAACTAGTCCGTCATCTAAAAAATCCATCATTAGTGTTGCATCAATTTTCATCCCAATCTGCACGATTCAGAATTTGTATATTTTGAGTAAATCCCTAGTTTATTCTATTAAATTGTAAAATCGTATTAATTTCGTCCCCGAAATTATCGAAATTTCAACAACGTTCCCAAATGATAAATTAATATCAATTTCGCATCTCATTTTACTCACTTAGAATCAACAAAGTATCTAACAGTGCTGACTTAAAATCAGTTTTGTCCATGTGATTACCAACGAAGGGATTACATTAATTAACATTTGACAATGTCAGGAATATTTTTGAAATTTCGTTAAAGTCAAGTATGAAGTTGACACGATTTTATAATTTCATGGATAAAATTGAGGATTTGCTCGTATATTTTTTATGTGCATTTTACAAGCTTAGAAATCCATAACCACGTTTTATTCTTACATGATTATCGATTCTCCGTTTTTCCTAATTTTGGTTCGAAAATAACCTTATTCACACGAAAAAACAAGTTTGTGAGACGACTATAGCTCGTTTTGATGTGGAAACCATAGGATCACATTATAGTGTGTACCGTGTTACATGTGCTATTCAAGCTGCTCGATAACATTTCACATGCTGCTCTACAATTAGAAAATTGTAACTTAAAAGTACGGACATAATGTATAGAAAGAAAGCCAGAGTCAAGCTCGAACCTTTAATTATTTTGGGATTGGAAGGTCCCGCTATAACTTACTGATCATCTAAGGACACTGCTTCCTTCATTTCCATAAATTCCTTTTCAACTTAAAAAGCTGGCCAATTATATGCTTTAACAAGCGTAGAAGCAACCACAAGTGCCATTCCTTCTCATCGTCAATCACACACCAGGACTCAAGTAGCACTAACTAAAACTAATCACAAACAAACTAACCTTTATTACTTATGGATAAGACTATGAAGGTACGCGTGCAATTTTCATTTATTTGTAGCAATATCTCTTGGAAAACTCATCCGCTTACGCTATTACTTTAATATACCTTGTACCTATACCAATTTGTAAATCAAAGTCATCCAATAGCAGACCACGCTTCCAAACAGTGGATTGCACCATGAGTTTGTACGGTTTGGGATGTTTTTCAGTAGTTAAGCCCAATTTCTGCACTGCTAATTTAGATAACACATTTTCACAACTGCTAGAATCAATAATAAAACGACAAACCTTACCTACAATCGTACATGAGGAGGTAAACAGGGCATTACGATGCGAATTATCATCTGTAACATTAGAACTGAGAAAGGTACGACGTAACATTAATAACAGGCCCACGTCACCCTCTACAAATTCATCTTCAACATCCCCATCAGCAGCTTCAACCTCAGTGTCAAAAATAGGAGCAGAGTCCACATCCAAATCATTAGCCAACAACCCCCTAATATTGGGTTTTGCCACACGACATTCTGCTTGACGATGACCCATCTCGGTGCACTTAAAACAGGGAATGCCTCTAGTGGGACGTGTCTGTGGTGGCACAGTTGGACGAGGTTCCGGGAGGCCCTGAGCTTGGGCAGCGGGAGTAGGATTGACACGATGTGCTAACTATCTTTCAGTCTGTAATGCCCGTTGATGGGCTTCCGAAATTATCAAAGGGTCAAACATATTAAGAACATCTCAAGTTGTAGTCGCAGACCACCAACATATTTAGAAACAAGTTGGATAGGAGATTCTGCAGTTTCTGCGCGTGCGAGCAACGCATAAAATTCATTGGTGTAGTCATCAACAGATCGAGCGCCCTGGCGAAGGAGTTGAAAACACTGATACAACTCACGTTCATAATTGTAAGGGAGAAAGGCAAACCGCATATGTTTCTTAAAATTCTCCCAATAGGTAATTTTGGCCTTACCCGAAAGTGCACGACCCTTCTTTGTCTGTTGCCACCATGCTTGAGCCCTTCCACACAGTCTCATGGTGATCAAAGGAACACGACGATTGTCTGACACTTCTTTGAAATCTAGAATTTCCTCCACTGTGTGTAGCCAATCCAGAAATTCACTAGCCTGTAAATTACCATGGAATTCAGGTATATCGACCTTGAATCCCGCTTCGCAGCGACGGTCGGCAAAGGGGTTGTCGTCGATGTCAGAAGCATCAGTTTCCGAACCAGAAGGAGGTTGTTGATGTGCCGGTGGCTAAAGAGTAGCCAACTGCTGCGTCAATCGCTCCACGTGCAATCGCAACTGTGCTCCAGCTGAATCACGTCCTCCAGGTTAGCACGTCTCCTTGGCGGCATGGTGCAAGAACGTACCGACTACTGATACCAATCTGATGCAGCGTATGTGATGGAACGAATAAGGATTCAACAACTCGTTGATTCGACGAATACCCGAGAGGTTGACAACACGAAAATTGAGAAAACTTCTCACATTTTATTAAATACCAAGCTGCCTCTAATGAAGGCTAAAACAAATATATATAGTGTCAACAAAACCCTAAAGCAAAAACAAAAGAAATACCAAAAAAAGGTCCTTACATAACAAAATTGAAAAATAACCCTAAAATTACGGTAAAAGTAAAAATTGTCATTCTGACCCCTTAAATGGTGGAATTTGGCCAAAATCACACGATGCGCAAGACAAAACTTGCGTTTTGCTCAGAAGGTCGTTTCCATATGAAAAAGCGTGCTCATTTGTCAAAATCGGACATTGTTGACTTTTCGATCAACTCTGTACATCATGAGGCAACCTGGGTTCTCACTCCAAACCCCGTTCTGAAAGATGTCGCAAAGCAACGATCAGAATCCACGATGCCAGTTTCTGCCTCATCATCTCAAGAAAACTCCACCCGAGGGCCATAAATTGTGATGAAAGACTCTGGCCCTCAACCGCAAGTTCAACAAGTTAAAATCCTTGAGGATGGAGCAGGGATGCAAATCCCTCTTTCAGACGAAGAATGGAATCAATGGTCCCAGCCCTGGAAAAAGGACCCTGGTGGTCAAAGTTATGGGGAAAAGTGAGGGCTTCAAGTCCCTGGAAAACAATCTTCAGAAGAAATGGCAGAAAGAAGAATCAATCAAAATTGTGGACATGCCTGAGGGATTCTTTCTAGTCTATTTATTTGCTGATGAAGATTACTCACATGCTTTGTATGAAGGCCCTTGGATGGTGGTTGATCATTGTATAATCATCCAAAGATGGAGGCCAATGTTCCTACAAAATGCAGATGTGATTAAAAGGGTTGCTTTATGGATCCGGATTCCAAAACTTCCAAAACTTCTTATGGATCCGGATTCTTTGGAGAATCGGTCCGGGTCTAGGAACAATGTTGGAGGTGTATAGACTCACCTCAATCCACTCTAGGGGGAAATACACAAGAATTTGCGTGGAAATGGATTTGGAACAGCCTTTAAAATCTTTTATTGAAATTCGAGGGCATAAGCTTTTCCTCGAGTACGAGGGTTTCCACCTAATTTGCTTCAAATGCGGAAAGTATGGACACAAGTCGGTCCAATATGTTGACAAAAGAAGCAACCAAGAAGATGATCCAAAGGTCAATGCTCAAAGAAAGATTAAGCCTTTGCTGGTTGGTGCCCCTGTTGAAGGCTCCCAAGCACCAGATCAATTGAATAACTCAACTGCAAAATATGGCTCATGGATGGTAGCTGTCCCTCAAAAACCAAGGAAACAACAAAAGTCCTAATCTACTGTAGAAGGATCTGCTAAGGATAATAATGACCAAGAAGGAGAATCTTCCAAAGGCCAGAATGTCAAGCCTATTGATTCCAGATCCAAAAGCCATAATGTCAAGCCTGATGGCTCCGGATTTGCAGTTTTGTCTTTATATCACCCCCATTTTGATAAGGAGGGGACCACCCCTGAAGAAGTAAATAACCTGACTCCAATCCAGACTCATCCAGTAGAAGAAAAGATGCCAGATGTTGAGAGCTAAAAACTCAAATCAGTCCATCTTGATGAATTTAAATTTAATTTAAAAAAATGTATAAACAAAACTTACACAATAACAAATTAGAAATAGAACTAACATAAAAAATATACAAAACAATATAAAACAAAAACAATATACAATATAACACAAAACAATAATATACAATATACAGAGAACAATATACAAAATAATATACAGAAGAGAATAAGAATGAGAAGGATTGAAAAAAAAAAAGAGTTGGAGAAGGAATATTCTTACCACTAAGGTACCCAGCTTTGATTTGGAAAACCAATCATTGTTGCAAACAGAATTGACACTCAGCTTCTGATAGTTGTTGTCCTTGTCCAACTTATTGGCAAATGCCTTCGCTGCCACTCTCCTTATCTCATCTCTGCATTGGTGGAGCATATGAAGCAAGTCATTAAGGGTTTACTGTCTATGTTTATACTAAAAAATGCATGGCATTTAACAAAGCCAACCAAATGTACTATGGAAGAAGTAATTATCATTCTATGAATAACTAAACAAACACCACGATGGATTATTATGCATAAAAAATGTTATTACAGTCTACAGACAAAGTATTGCTAAGCAACATTAGAAATCAATCTATACTTGTTTACCTTGTATTTTAGTTTTTTATTAGGAAAAAAAATTGTATTGTTAGCAACCAATTCCCTGAAGTACAGTATTTAGTTAATATCTATTTTTGTCTTCTCCGAAAAACATTATAGTAAGTGATAACCACCATAATCGAATGGATATTATATAAGAAACCTCTAAATTCAAAGAACCAAATCGTTTCAATGTATATTATGGAAGTGAATTAAATAAGGCAGAATGTATGAAATGGTTTCAATAAAATAAACCATATTTCAAACAAGCTGAACAATGTAGAAAGACATCACAAATATTGATTTGCATTTTGCAATCTTCACAAAATCACATAAGCTATCACAGAAACAAGACAACGGATTACCTGAACATCACAAAACATGATATAGAAACGGGAGCTATCAATGGATAGCTTAGTTTGGAGAATTTCGGCAATTGTAGAACTCAGTTTTCCATTAACAGTTGGACCAAGCCCCCCAATTGAGATCAGTTTTCCATAAGCAGCTGGCCCTTCAAAGGCCGCCAAATGCAATAGGTACTCCCCATTCATCAAAATCATCACATACTGAAATATATATATATATATATATATATATATATATATATATATATATATATATATATATATATATATAAGAAAAAAGATGCAAATTTATGTCAAATTACACTAAAAACTAACATAGAAAAACATTATATTCATCAAGACCCCTAATATATATATATATATATATAAAGACGCAAATTTATGTCAAATTACACTAAAAACTAAAATAGAAAAACATTATATTCATCAAGACCCCCCCAAAATCAAGTTAGTAAATAAATGACACAAAAACAAATAAAAAAGTTATCTTGGTATTTATACAGTAATTTCATCAAACAATAGGTGATCATTAGCAAATGCCTTCCACTCACCTTATCTCATCTCTACATTGGTGGACGACCACACCTTTAGTTTATATACCTTAAATACACCACAAGAACTATACACTTCTTGAAGTTCACATCTTTAATTTCTCTCGAGTCTTGATCAACTACCTCTTGAAGTTCACATCTTCCACTGAAATTCTCCTACACAAATGCAAAGAAAATATATAGTACCCAATTACACCTTGATTGACTATGTAACGTTCAATAAATCTAACTAGAATCAAAGGTGAGTTCTCCTTTTCAATACCTCGCTTTAAGGTTTGTGCAGATCATGTCCCATAGATCCATGATCTATCTGCCACTGAGGACATTGGAACCCCCTTCAATGGCATTGGAATTATGAATTAGAGCACCGTCACCTAAGGGTTTATGCCACCCACTGCCCATTGGGATTATGAAATTGTACCTTCTCTTTGTCACAAAATGGCCGCTCCAACCTAAGCGAAAAGAATCACCAAGCTTTCACCAACTCTGTTCATCTAAGCGTAAAAAAGAACAATGAATAAACATTCTTGGAGAACTAAATTAACGAATCACTGGTTCATGCATGATATAAAAATTCAAAAATAGCAAACAACCCATATCCGTATATCTGAATAATAAGAGACTTGCAAGAATCAGAAGTCACGATGACAAAAAAGTATAAAAGACACCAAATTAAGAAAGCAAAAAACTTGAAAAGAACCCTTTTCAGAACACGAACAAACATAAAGAATTCAATCATACCCAGTTCAAGAATCATGAATAAGATGAACCCCAAGTGGTAAAAAAGAGCTTTTGGAACGAACCAGAAGAGCGGCAATGGTCACAGAAGACTGAGGTTGGTCTTGCATGTCGTGGATAAGAATTGAACTTTGTAGTCTATCTTGCAACAACGTTGCAGTCTTCAAGCTCTCCACATTCTTGAAGACAAAGGAACAGAGGGTAAGCATTGTATATATAGCAATGAATGAGATCATCGAGTGTGTGTATGCGGGTGCGGTAATTAAATACTTATATATAAGTTTGTTCTTTTCTAATTTGTATTTCTAATATGCGGGTGCTATTTTTTGTATATTTGTCAAAAAAACCTTTACAAAAAGCTAGAGTAGAAGAGAAAAAGCAAACCCATAAACAAAAAAAAAAGCATCAAACCCAGAAAAATCTTCATATGTGAGTGTAAATCTGGGCTTCCACGAAGAACAGATGACGGTGCTGGTTGGAGACGACGGCGGCAGGAGCCATGGTGGTGGGAGGCGGAGGCTGGAGGTGTGCGAAGGACTGGCACAATGGAGGATGGACTGGTATGCACGCCGTGTCTGAACTAAGAAAGACAAGAGTCGGTTGTTACTTGTTACAGTGTTAGCATGTTAGGGTTATTTAGTTTTTAGGGTTTTGTTTTTAACTTTATCATGGGACAAGCCCATACGTTAGTTTAAGTAAGATAAGGGGTTGTCACTTAAAATATGTGGACCATTTAATATCTGATAAGAATTTAGGTTTGTTGGGCCATTCAAGTTATTTGTTTTAACCCATAAAATATAACCCTAAAACTTGTTACCCTAAGTTTGAGTTGCAACGCCGTTTCCCTTCCCATCATTCATCAATTTCGCATAGAAGCAACCAGAAACGAGGAAGCTTCAACCAAGCTTCTCCTCCACCGCCACAAGCTCCGTCAAACGCGACCATACATCATCGTCCACTGCTCATTCTCCTTGCTGTATGTCAATCGGTTTCGGTCACCGACGGAATTTCTTTTCCTCACCTGCACTCACCCGACTTCACCCATGCACAACTGAATGCACACAAATACGACGACCCGCTCCAACCCACCCGAAGCTGATTTCGGACATCGGATTTGTCGGGTTCGATCGATGAACGGATTTTTGTCCACCCCTAGTATCTCTTATACTCTAAATCAATACACTCTTTTGCTTATAAAAAAATGTATTAAGTATAAGGTATAAATCATTTATATATTTAAAAAAAATCCTCATTTTTGTAAATTTGGTAAAAAAAAGTTATAAATTGTATATGTTTTAGGTTAAAATAATTTTTTGGTCCCTATATGTGTCCCTGATTGTCAATTTGGTCCCTATACGTAAAAAACTTGCAAATCAGTCCCCATACGTGACTACCGTTATCACTTTAGTCCCTCTTGCTCTCGGCTCATGCTGCCGTCGATGATGCTCCGACAACGTAAGGTGGAGAACTCAAAGAAAAACTCAGATTTGCTTACGTTGGCCTCTTCCTTTAAACCTCATTTGATCCATGTAATTATGTCTTTGAATTCATATCCTTTGATAGTGCCAGTGACTGTATATTATTTTTTAGTTGTAATGATGACATTCATCATCTATAGTTTGTACACCCAAGACTAAGGATGACATTGGGTGATGTAGCGGAGCATAACTGGGTTATTGAAGAAGATGGGTCAATTCCTGAGTACCTGTATTGGTTCAAAAGGAAAAGCTTGAAAGGGAAGACATTGATGAGAGCAATATGATTGCTTGACCTATACTGACTAAAGCTATCATAACATTTTTTGCAACATAGAGGATTATTCAAATCAAAGTCAAGGAAAGAATGATGCCTTGTGTTGTATTTGGTGGTGTTGCTGTTCTGTTGTTATGCTTTGTAGGTTGATGCGTGGTGGGGAGCTTCCATCCCTGACCATTTTATTTGCGCTGGAACAGTGGAGCTTGTTAAGACATGGAGATTTTTTGGGAAGGTCAAAAGTAAATTAAGGTGCATTATGTAATCAGAGAGTTAAAGGTTTAACAGGCAGGGGACAAGTTTCTAGTTCTTTTTTGCTATAGCTAGAAATAGTATGTCTCTATTATAAGGGTTAAAGGTTTAACAGGCGGCATGAGCCGAGAGCGAGAGGGACTAAAGTGATAACGGTAGTCACGTATGGGGACTGATTTGCAAGTTTTTTATGTATAGGAACCAAATTGACAATCAAGGACACGTATAAGGAACAAATTGACAATCAGGGACACATATAGGGACCAAAGTGATAAAAGTTACCAACGGTGGGTTACGATAGGGACTAAAGTGATAACGGTAGTCACGTATGGGGACTGATATGTAATTTTTTTACGTATAGGGACACAATTGACAATCAGGAACACGTATAGGGACAAAAAAATTATTTTAACCTATATTTTAATGATCATCGTTTATTTAAATTTTTAAATATTATTTTAATAATTTAACAGACTAATGGGTCGACCACTCGACCTGATAGACCAGATTTGACCCAATCACATTAGCGTGCAACAACTCTAAATAGCTAAATGGTAACAAAATGCTGACAATGAACCAAATTTTTTTATATTTTGTAGCCAAATTTTAGAGCAATGCAGACATGGATAGGAAATTACCTTGATACCCCGAAGTACTAGAAATTATACCAGAAGAATGAATCTGATAATTTTATCCATGGGCCTATAATGTATGATTCTTTTTCTTCTATTTTCTGGCCAAATCTCATAGCACCTCGGACAAGAATAAGAAATTACCCTGATACCCCTGAGTTCTAGAAATCATACAAGATGAAGGAATTTAGGCACTTTAACCATGTAGTCTATAATGTATGATTTTGTTTGTATTTTCTTGACATATTTCATAGCAAGTCAAACACAAAAAGGAAATTACCTCGCTACCCCGAAGTTACTGGATATCAAACAAAATGAAGGAAATTACCACTTTTAACTCAATTAATGGTCCATAATATACGATTTTGTTGATATTTTCTTGCCAAATTTCATAGCAAGTCGAATAGGGTACTAGAAATCATAACAGATGAAGGAATTTGGCAATTTTAAGCATGTGCCTCCGAATGTATAACAAGCTTTTATTGCTATGAATTTTGACCATGAGGTAGAAGGAACTCATACGTTAGAGGATATCGGGTTAAAATTTTCAAATTTTTTTCAACTGGTATGATTTTCAGTACCCGGGATTACCAGCGATAATTTCGAGTTCCCCGTCAGACCTGCTCCAATTGCTCTGAATTTTGACCCTGATTTCTAGTACTTTGGGGCATCGGGGTAATTTCATTTTTTTGTCTGACATGCTATGAATTTTGGCAAGAAAACATAAACAAAACCATACATTATGAACAACATGGTTAAAATTGCTAAATTTCTTCATTTTGTATGATATCCAGTACTCAGGGGTACCGAGATAATTTATTGTTCCTGTTCGGCTTGCTCCAAAGTTTGGCTAAAAAATAGAAAGAAATCATACGTTAAGGTCACACGATTCAGATTGAAAAATCATTTATCTAATATATTTCTAGTACTAAGGGATAACGAGGCAATTTCTTGTTCCTTTACGATTGCTCTAAGATTTGGCAAACAATAGAAGAAAAGCATTAGGGGCATGTAACGCCCTTTGTTACATTAGTAATCCTAAGATAAAATCAATAAAAAATCCTTTGAAACATTTAATTAAAGCATAAATCTCATAAGAAAAAAAAATTTAAAAATTTTTAAAGTTTGAAAATACCTCATATTAAATAATATAGTAACAAAGTATCCAAGTAATGAATATAAATATAAATCCATACGTTCGAATAATGAATAAAAACCGAAAGCCTCAAAACCGGGCGTCTAGTTGCAATCTGAGAAAAATAATACGTAAACCAAAGAACATCAAAGATAGTGCTTTCAACCATACTACATTACTAACCAACTAGGTAATAAAAGATGACCCCTCAGATCTCTGGGTCCTCGACAGCGATGTCCCCTGTCTCTGAAAACAACACTAATAATGAGATATAAAATCTCAGTGATCAACAATACAGTTTTATAAAATATTTTCAAAAATACTATTGTTCTCAGCCGGTGCGGTAACCGGAAAAACTGTCCATGACACCCGCTAATTTTCCAAAATAATATATATAAAAGAAAATACTTTTAATAGCAATAATAATCTCATCAACTCAATAGCATATAACGTAACAATAACTTATCTCAATGCATCACATTCCATATACGAAGTAAATTCTGTTTTAATCCAAATGGCCCGAAGACCTCCTAATTAAATTGGTCTCTCGTCGGCACGTCATAAATTCACACATCACATGACAATGGCGTCCTATTGCCCATCCCTACTCAAGAGGAGTGTTTCGATGTCACCATCCTGTCGGGGACATTTCCATTTCTATACCTCCCATGTGCACATGGCGGTATTTCTCCCTTTTTGACACCCCAATATGTGGTGGTGTTGCTTTCGATACCCCTTTTTAGGTGGTATTGCTCGTTTTCGACATCCCAATCACATGGTGATGTTACTTTCAATACCCCATTAAGGCGGTATTACTCTTCGATACCCCTATCATAGGTGGTATTGCGGCAAACATCATACAACTCATCATAAGGCGTAAATTTCATATCTCATACATGTAACAACTCATTTACCATAAATTAAATATTTAATGTTATCACGCAAACCAAATAGACTCATATCATGTCATCAAGTAATTTTATAACTACACTATGACAATCACGAACATCAAGATATAACATATGTCATCAAGCATATCATTCAACTAGTACAAATATCAATCATGTACTTCATGCCATCAATAACAAGAGTAAATACTCAATTTAACAAATTTTTGTTTTAATTGAAAACCCCCGACTTTAAAATTTAGGTTGGTGATATCATTCATATATTCAATTCAAATTCCAAAAAAAAACCTATAAGGTAAACCCTTCCACACATACAAACAATTATACCATGGAAAGTGTTCGCAAAAAGTAATGTTACTCACCTCTCGAAGATATCCAAAATTCTCTAAAAATTATCTATAATTGAAGCTGTTGCTTATCTAAAAATTCATCTTCCCTCCAGTTGTGTTCTTGGATCTGTGTACTGTTGCCGTTGT
Source organism: Sophora flavescens (assembly GCA_030762895.1). NCBI lineage: Eukaryota > Viridiplantae > Streptophyta > Magnoliopsida > Fabales > Fabaceae > Sophora > Sophora flavescens. The sequence goes on from CM061064.1 coordinate 146,591,023, forward strand.
ACAGCCAAGGAAAAGAAACACCCGTGAGATGCGCTCCCTCGCTAACGCCTACCCTGTGCGGCGGCCAAAATCCCTTCCTAAATGCAACCCTGACGCTTTTCCTTTTAACCTTAGCATATTTATTTATTTTTAACCCATATGAATGGCTTTTGGCAAAAGCCAAAGCCTATAAAAGGTTACTTGGGCTTAACACCCCTGTACACCACTTATATATATATATATATATATATATATATATATATATATATATATATATATATATATATAGATATATATATATATATTGCATTATTTATTTATTTATAATAGTTAAGTAATTTCCATAAATTCTTATACTATTAAATTTTTATACTAAACCTCTTAATTATATTTTATTTGTAATATACTTTTTAATAACCTAATACTTTTTTATCAAATTAATTATATTATTTATATTAGAATTTTAGGATGTTACATTTTCTCCCCTCCTTAAAGAATTTCGTCCCCGAAATTCATCTCATACACACGCACCTATTGTAACATATGTTATATTCAAAACTAAAAGGTTACCATACCTTAGATAATAAAATATGGGTATTGACGAACTATTTCCTCCTCCATCTCCCAAGTGGCTTCCTCAGGAGTCAATCCTTCCCATAACACTTTCACCAATGGAATTGTCTTGTTCCTCAGAGTCTTAGTGCTCCTGTCCATGATTTGACTAGGCTTTGGCTTATAGACCAAATTATCCTTCAATTGTACAGACTCAGGAGCTATCACGTGAGATTCATCAGACACATATTTTCTGAGTTGCGACACATGGAAAACATCATGAAGGTTTGCCAACCGTGGCGGAAGAGCCAATTGATAAGCAACAGGACCGACTCTTTTAAGGATTTGGAAAGGTCCCATGAAACGAGGATTTAGCTTGCGGACTTTCATCGACCTCCCTACCCCCATCTTAGGAGTGACTCTCAAAAATACATGCTCATTTTCTTGGAATTCTAGAGGCTTTCTCCTTTTGTCGGCATAGCTCTTTTGTCTACTTTGCACCGTACACATCCTCCCCCTAATCATTTTGATTCTCTCAGAGGTTTCCTGGACCAATTCAAGTCCTATCAAGGTTTTCTCACCTACTTCACACCAACATAAAGGAGATTTACACCTTCTCCAATATAGGGCCTCATAGGGTGTCATGCCTATACTAGCGTGATAACTATTGTTATACGCAAACTCAATGAGAGGTAGGAATCTATCCCAACTCCCTCCTTCATCAAAGACACACGCCCTAAGCATGTCCTCAAGGGTCTGAATGGTCCGCTTTGACTGACCATCCGTTTGGGGATGATAGGTCGTGCTAAGGTTCAACTTAGTCCCAAAGGCTTGCTGAAAAGCTCTTCAAAATCTAGAGGTAAACCTCGGGTCTCTATCTGACACTATGGATATGGGTATCCCATGAAGCTTGACTATTTCCTTGATATAAAGGTATGCCAACTTGTCTAAGCTATAGGTTGCCTTAATTGGCAAGAAGTGGGCAGACTTGGTCAGCCTACCCACTATCACCCAAATGGCGTCTAAACCCAAACGTGTCTTAGGTAACCCCATCACAAAGTCCATAGAAATTCTCTCCCACTTCCATTCTGGAATCTCCAAGGACTGCAAAAACCGCGAAGGCTTCTGATGTTCTATCTTAACCTTTTGGCACACTAGTCATTCAGGAACTCCATCCACCTTCGTTGTCTCATGTTCAACTCATTCTGGTCGAACAGATATTTAAGGCTTTTATGGTCACTAAAAACTTCAAACTTTGCCCCATAAAGGTAATGCCTCCAAATTTTAAGGGCAAAAACCACAGCTGCTAGCTCTAGGTCATAGGTAGGGTAATTCCCCTCATGTGGCCTAAGCTGCCTAGAGGCATATGCTACCACCTTGCCCTCCTGCATCAAGACACATCCCAAGCCATTCTTAGACGCGTCGCAGTAAACCACAAAACTCACTAAGGGATCCGGTATAGTTAAGACTGATGATGACACCAATCTCCTCTTAAGCTCTTGGAACCCGTCCTCACACTCCTGGTCCCACACAAAAGGTTTCCCTTTCCTAGTCAACTGGGTCAAAGGTAAGGCTAGTCTAGAGAACCCCTCTATGAACTTCCTATAGTAGCCAGCTAAGCCTAAGAAACTTCTTACTTCGGTTACTGTCTTAGGTTGTTCCCATCCCAAAACCGCATCAACTTTAGAGGAATCAACCGCTACACCATCCTTTGAGATTGTGTGTCCTAAAAACTTTACCTCGTCTAGCCAAAACTCGCACTTCTCCTGTTTGGCATAAAGACGCTCGTCCCTCAAGATTTGCAACACCAACCTTAAGTGTTCTCCATGTTCTTCTCGGTGTCCTACAAGATATTAAAATATCATCTATGAACACCACCACAAACCTGTCCAAAAAGGTCCTAAAGATCCGATTCATGTAGTCCATGAAAACGGCTCGGGCGTTGGTCACACCAAAGGGCATCACTACATACTCATAGTGCCCATACCTTGTCCTGAAGGCTGTCTTAGGGATGTCCTCGCTTCTAACTCTAATTTGATGGTATCCCGATCTTAAATCTATTTTGGAAAACACTGACGCTCCCCTTAACTGATCTAAGAGATCATCTATCCTAGGCAAGGGATATTTGTTCTGGATGGTTACCTTATTCAGTTGCCTATAATCAACACACAACCTCATACAGAAGTACTGGTGCTCCCCAAGGTGACACACTGGGCCTAATAAACCCCTTTTGTAACATATCCTCTATCTGTTTCTTGAGCTCGCTCAACTCTAGATGTGTCATCCTATAGGGTGCTACTGATACAGGTCCACTCCCAGGTACTATATCTATGGTAAACTCAATCTCTCTATCTGGAGGTAAATTAGAGACATCCTTAGGAAACACATCTGGGAACTCACACACAATAGGCAACGCCGCTATATCACTTTTAGCCTCTATCTTAGCAGAAAAGAGAAGTATATATCCCTGAGCTCCCTCAACTAAGCACTTACGACATGAGGCAGCAGAGATAAGATGTTCTGTCCCAGGAGAGTTAACAGACATGGACTGTGGAATGAAAGAAATAGTTCGACTAGCACAATCAATAATAGCATTGTTACGAGACAACCAGTCCATGCCCAAAATAATATCTAGACCACACATAGGTAAACATATCAAATCAACAATATAAGTCAGGTCTTGAAACAATAAAGGACATTGCAGGCAGACAGAAGAAATAATCAATCTATCTTTAGCAGGAGTAGAAACACACAAATCATATGACAGTTTAGTAACACGTATCTCTAAGAATTGAGCACATTTAAATGAAATGAATGAATGTGTTGCTCCCGAATCGAACAATATCATAACATCATGACCTTTAATAAAGCCCTTACCTTGGATCAAACCGTCGGACTCCTTCACCTCCTCTCCTTGGATGGTAAAGACCCTTCCGTGGTTCAGTGATCTGGTTTGAGATTGTCCCCCTGACTTGCGCATCCTAGCAAAGTGTCCCATCTTCCCGTATTTGTGGCAAGTGGTTTGTGCCGCGGGCACACACACGATCTCCATGCTGCCACCCACACTTGTAACATGCAATCCCCCTTTCACCTTGAGCACCTTGAACCTGCTTACCCTTCATGATTGTAGGCACAGGTCGTAGGCTCTTCTGGAAATTACCCCCTTTCCCATGGAACCTCTTGTCGTCATTGAAGCTCTTCTCCTTCGACCTCTCAGCCAGCACAACTTGCATATTCTGCTCCGCCACCCTACACTTGTTCACTAAAGTGGGGTAGTCTCGAATCTCTAGGAGCCCAATAAGGCTCTGTAGCTCTGGCTTCAAACCCTTCTCGAACTTAATTGATTTCCATGGACCATCAGGATTATCCCTCACCTGTGTGGAGAACCTTGCAAGCCTCTCGAACTTGGCCGCATATTCCGCTACCGTCATACTCCCCTGACGAAGATGTAGAAACTCCATCTCTTTCTGTATCCGGACACTGCGGAAAATACTTCTCCGGAAATACCTCCTTGAATCTGTCCCACGTGATAGGGGCACTTGAAGCAAGCAACCCGCACCTGACATAGTTCCACCAGTGTCCTGCATCTGACTCTAACATATAGGTGACAAAATCCACCTTCTGAGCATCAGAGCACCCCATGGCCCGGAAGATCTTCTCTAATTTCAGTAACCATTCCTCTGCCTCAATAGGATCAGTGGTCCCTCGAAAATCTGGCGGATTATTATTCCTGAACTCTAACAGACCCATGTACTGTGGATCTGGAGCTGCAACCGGTACCACGTTAAGCACGTCCCCCTTATCCCTTATCTGACGGAGAGGCTCCGTCTGCACCTGCATAACTCTGGCCATTCGAGCCAAAGTCGCTGCAAGTGCATCATTTCTCCTCGCCTTTGTTCACGCCATAATCTGCGCATACCACCAATCAAACAATTGGGTTGATCAAGTCCAATATCCAAAAGAATAAAATGCAGAATTATAACTCTAACAAGAATCCTATGCGCCCAAGTTTTGTTTTTGAAAAAGCCCCACTACCACGATCAGATTTAGAATCGAATCGCTCCGATACCACGTTAAGCATGTCCCCTTATCCCTTTATCTGACGGAGAGTCTCCGTCTGCTCCTGCATAATTCTGGCCATTCGAGCCAAAGTCGCTGCAAGTGCATCATTTATCCCTCGCCCGTTCGCTGCCATAATCTGCATACGGTGCGTGGCATTGCCGCCACGCGCCAAAAAGAACGAGCGTTTAAAAAAATAATGTAGATAGGGAAGCGACAACTCGAGTATCGTCTCTCAAGGACTCTTAGGTGTTGTTATTATTAACAGAAAATCAAAAGTTAGTTTTGGGGGTTTTGGATTGAAATAAAATAAAGAAAACAAAGCAATAAAAACAGGCAGTTTAAGAGACTAACAAATAAGCTAAAGAACGATTAACCTACTGTTCTCGGTTTCCCATTATCATTGGTTCATATAAATCCAAGCCCTAAGCAGATTCTAATCCCCTCCCGGTTGTAGCAACAATTTACAAGCGAAAACACTACTACAGATATATGTCCCTATTCCCGAATTAAGCAAACGGGGTGAAGCACTCATGAACTAAGCGAACATGATTGAACACACGCGAATTAAGCAAACGCGATTATATATAGGAACATAATATCACCGAAACAAATCAACACAACACTATACATTCCTGAATTAAGCAAACAGAAACATATAGCATCATATTGAAAAGAGAAAAGTAAGTGAAAACAGGAATTACAGGACCTCAAATGTGGTAATGGAAACCAATCACAGTAGATTAATCTAGGAGACTAGTTCTACATTACAAAAGGAAAACAAAACATATCTAAGAAAAGAAGACAAACTACTACACATCGCTCCTATTCGACTAAAAACTAGCTTGACCTACCAGCCATCGCTTCAGTTCTGTCTAAAACTGACTTATATACAAGTTTCTGGAATCAGCTTTCTCGCGAGGCGAGCACACATTCACGAGGCGAATAATGCGAACAGTCTGCAACTTTTGATCTTCTCGCGAGGCCAGCATATCATTCGCGAGGCGACCCTCTTCAGATTCCAAACTGTAACGCCCGTGACCTTTCACACGGGTAAACCGTGATGCTTTCTGACTTCCAGGCTTGGATTACTCGCGAGGCAAGTCATGTTTCGCGGGGCAAGACAGAATGGTTGGCAATTTCTGGAACAGTCGCCTTCTGGTTCGCGGGGCGAATGCACCTTTCGCGGGGCGAAAGACTCCAGAATTATTTCTTTTTATTACCTGAAAACAAGAAATAACAGTAATTACTTTATTCGACTCTAAATTAACTAAATTAACCTAAAAATACTTTATAGACTCAAAATACTGCTTAAGGGCAATCAAGTCTAATTTGGGTGAAAATGATATAAAATTAGCACAAAGCCATGGTCTTTATTAGTTATAAAACCAGTCAACCAGAGGCTCATCAAAATACCCCAAACTTAAACTTTGCTTGTCCCCAAGCAAACTACAACTTAAAAACTTAAAAAGACTCAAGAGCTGGCAAGCTCAAAAGATTCAATCAACTTTGCACAAATTTCAAGCAATTTATCAAAATATTTTTCAATGTTCCCCCTTTCAAACAAAGAAATCCCCACATGCATTTATTCTAAACAGTTGAGAATTTCATCATTCAAACAATCATTAATCTAAGCAGGGGTCCAAGTTACACACAAGAGGAAGATCACCAAAATCAAACAAACGCCTTCCTCACAAGGGAAATTTGTGTTTCACTCAATCGCTCAGTTTGTGTCTAGGCTATTAACATTTCTCTCAATTTCACTTTTAAGAAGCACTTCCCATAAATTTGATTTTCATCTTTAAATGATTCCCACAGAAAACATGCATGCAACATCAAAAGGTCTTTTATGGGTTGTAATGGGGCCTGGCTAAGGGTAGGATATACAAAGGAACTAGGCTGAAGACCCTAGGAACTAAGAGAGCATGAAACTTTTTACACTTTGAAATTCCACTCAAGTTCCTTTTCTCATTTTTCTTTATGCCTTGGGTGGCTACAGCCTTTTCTTTTTTTTTTTCTAATACTTTTTTTTTTCTCATTTCTACACTTTTCTTTTTTTTTAAATTTTTTTCTACAAGCCTTTGGCTCCATCCTTTTTATTGTATTTTTTTCCTCAATCCCAACCAACACATCACCTTGCAGCCACCCCAAACTTAGTTTCTTGCACCCATTCTAAGGCTCCATGCTCTCCTAATCCTAAGATCGGGTTAACATGGTTTTTCGGATTTCAGCTTATAACATAAGGTTAACAAGAATTAACAATAGGCTAATAGGCTCAATGGGGCTAACTAGGGAACATGCATTAGGGGCGGTTATTTTTAGGCTAAGTAGCTAATTACAAAGAAAATGCCTAAATCATTTGAAGCAAACACATAATCATGCAAACCAAAAAGAGACTCAAGCAAATTCAGGAAAGTGCAATCAAAAGTGATTTCTCACAGTTTAAAACATGTTGGAGGTTCAAAACCTCACCTGGACATTTTTTTGCAAATTGTTTGACAGAGATTCTATCCCTAGTGTGTGTTTCCCTATCACCCCAAACTTATCATAAATCATGCAATCATAACAAAATCTCAAAGTTCAGTTTTCAATCATATGGGGATCAAATTTTCAATTTTCAAGTCCTAGGGGGAACAGTCAACACATGCAATCCATCTATGCAAAATCAATAAAATCCAATAAACTTGCCAATACCAGACTCAACACAACTCCTGAGCTTCTCAAATTATTCAGGAGCTTTATTCAAAACAAAACAGAAACAAAGCAAGGAAAAGAAAATTAAAAAGAGCAAGGTTAAGAAAAATTCATTGAAGGGCGGTTCCACCGGGATCCCATTGCTTGTAACATAAGGCCCACATGGTAGCCAAAGGGTGGAAGTTCATTCCATGCTTCCCTAACTCGCAGCCTTGATGTGGGAGTGAGCACTTGACAATTACAGTGACCTCGCCCAGTGCGGCGGACTTCTCACTTCCTCTTGGGTCACAGTTGACCTCTTTTTCATCCTTCTCAATAAAATCCTCCCAATAAAAGTGGGGCTCAACCTCTTGGACTGGCCATGGTGCAAATTCCAGAGGCTTGAACTCCATCACCGGTGGTTCCACAGTGGGAGGTGGCAAACAGTTAGCTGGGGTTACTGGTGCTGCTTCATTTTCTGCACTTTCTTCATTCACTGCACTAACAAAGTTATCACCTGCTATACATGCATAAATTTCAGCACACACCACACAAAGGTTAGTGTTAGTAGAGTCAGTACATATATCACAATTAAATGAATCAGTAAAATCTAGAATGTCTGGAAATTCTGCAATCAATTCATCCACCCCATCACTCTCAACACATGCATTTGATTTACTTGAATCATCTACTTCCAAAGGTTCTTCATCATCCTCAAGCACGGTGAAGCAGATGTCCTCCTGATCCTCATTTTCTATGTTTCCTGAACAGAATAAACCTGCATAACAGTCTATACACAAAGCAGTGCCATCACAATAACAATCAGCACATGAATTAGAATCAGGGGATTCAACACACAGTTCATCAACAGAAGTATTATCAAAATTATCATCAGAAGTGTCTTCAAGAATAACTTGTGACTCTGTATGTTCCTCAAGGGGCTGTGGAGTTAGCATTGCAGCCGAGTTGGCGACAATTTGATCAATTTGCATGGCCAACTTCTGAGATTCAGCTTGGCTCCTCTGGTATTCAAGATTACTTGCCTCCATCCTCTGTTGGAATTCAAGATTTTGTTGTGCCATCTGTTTTATCATTTCTTCCGTTTGTGCATTCAATTGCTTGAACAGATCCTCTAGTGATGGTTCGGAAGGTGCAGCTCTGAAGGCAGGATAGTATCTAAACAGGAAGGCTTCCTTCAAATCAAACCAGCTTGAGATGGAATTCTCATCAAGACAATACAACCAATCCCTTACAGTGCCTTCAAGTGAGAACTGGAAAGCTTCCATCTTGATGTGGTCTTTTGTTATTCCTGCAGGTCTCAGCATTATAGAACAAACAGCCTGGAATTCCCTCAGATGCTCCTGCGGATTCTCACCTGCAAGACCACTAAACCTTGGCAACCAGTGCGATAAACCATAAAAATCAGGAAAATATATGCATGGTGGTGGTTCATAGTAAACATTAGGCATGTAACCATATATGTGATTATCCATGGGGGTGCTAAAATTCACAACCAGACAATGCAGACAAAACTAATTCAGCAAAGAGAATTTTTTTTTAATTAATTTTCTGCTAATAACAACAAACAAGAGTCCCCGGCAACGGCGCCAATTTTTTTGCCGCGCTGTCGCCACGCGCCAAAAAGAACGAGCGTTTACAAAAATAATGTAGATAGGGAAGCGACAACTCGAGTATCGTCTCTCAAGGACTCTTAGGTGTTGTTATTATTAACAGAAAATCAAAAGTTAGTTTTGGGGGTTTTGGATTGAAATAAAATAAAGAAAACAAAGCAATAAAAACAGGCAGTTTAAGAGACTAACAAATAAGCTAAAGAACGATTAACCTACTGTTCTCGGTTTCCCATTATCATTGGTTCATATAAATCCAAGCCCTAAGCAGATTCTAATCCCCTCCCGATTGTAGCAACAATTTACAAGCGAAAACACTACTACAGATATATGTCCCTATTCCCGAATTAAGCAAACGGGGTGAAGCACTCATGAACTAAGCGAACATGATTGAACACACGCGAATTAAGCAAACGCGATTATATATAGGAACATAATATCACGAAACAAATCAACACAACACTATACATTCCTGAATTAAGCAAACGAAACATATAGCATCATATTGAAAAGAGAAAAGTAAGTGAAAACAGGAATTACAGGACCTCAATGTGGTAATGGAAACCAATCACAATGAGATTAATCTAGGAGACTAGTTCTCCATTACAAAAGGAAAACAAAACATATCTAAGAAAAGAAGACAAACTACTACTATCGGCTCCTATTTCGACTAAAAACTAGCTGACCTACCAGCCATCGCTTGATTCTGTCTAAAACTGACTTATATACAAGTTTCTGGAATCAGCTTTCTCGCGAGGCGAGCACACATTCACGAGGCGAATAATGCGAACAGTCTACATCTTTTGATCTTCTCGCGAGGCGAGCATATCATTCGCGAGGCGAGCCTCTTTAGATTCCAAACTGTAACGCCCAGTGACCTTTCACACGGGTAAACCGTGATGCTTTTCGACTTCCAGGCTTGGATTACTCGCGAGGCAAGTCATGTTTGTGGGGCGAGAAAGAATGGTTGGCAATTTCGGAAATCGCCTTCTGGTTCGCGGGGTGAATGCCTGCTCGCGGGGCGAAAGACTCCAGAATTATTTCTTTTCATTACCTGAAAACAAGAAATAACAGTAAGTACTTTATTCGACTCTAAATTAACTAAATTAACCTAAAAATACTTTATAGACTCAAAATACTGCTTAAGGGCAATCAAGTCTAATTTGGGTGAAAATGATATAAAATTAGCACAAAGCCATGGTCTTTATTAGTTATAAAACCAGTCAACCAGAGGCTCATCAAAATACCCCAAACTTAAACTTTGCTTGTCCCCAAGCAAACTACAACTTAAAAACTTAAAAAGACTCAAGAGCTGGACCGCTCAAAAGATTCAATCAACTTTGCACAAATTTCAAGCAATTTATCAAAATATTTTTCAATGTTCCCCCTTTCAAACAAAGAAATCCCCACATGCATTTATTCTAAACAGTTGAGAATTTCATCATTCAAACAATCATTAATCTAAGCAGGGGGTCCAAGTTACACACAAGAGGAAGATCACCAAAATCAAACAACTGCCTTCCTCACAAGGGAAATTTGTGTTTCACTCAATCGCTCAGTTTGTGTCTAGGCTATTAACATTTCTCTCAATTTCACTTTTAAGAAGCATTTCCCATAAATTTGATTTTCATCTCTAAATGATTCCCACAGAAAACATGCATGCAACATCGAAAGGTCTTTTATGGGTTGTAATGGGGCCTGGCTAAGGGTAGGATATACAAAGGAACTAGGCTGAAGACCCTAGGAACTAAGAGACCATGAAACTTTTTACACTTTGAAATTCCACTCAAGTTCCTTTTCTCATTTTTCTTTATGCCTTGGGTGGCTACAGCCTTTTCTTTTTTTTTTCTAATACTTTTTTTTTCTCATTTCTACACTTTTCTTTTTTTTTAAATTTTTTTCTACAAGCCTTTGGCTCCATCCTTTTTATTGTATTTTTTCCCTCAATCCCAACCAACACATCACCTTGCAGCCACCCCAAACTTAGTTTCTTGCACCCATTCTAAGGCTCCATGCTCTCCTAATCCTAAGATCGGGTTAACATGGTTTTTCGGAGTTCAGCTTATAACATAAGGTTAACAAGAATTAACAATAGGCTAATAGGCTCAATGGGGCTAACTAGGGAACATGCATTAGGGGCGGTTATTTTTAGGCTAAGTAGCTAATTACAAAGAAAATGCCTAAATCATTTGAAGCAAACACATAATCATGCAAACCAAAAAGAGACTCAAGCAAATTCAGGAAAGTGCAATCAAAAGTGATTTCTCACAGTTTAAAACATGTTGGAGGCTCAAAACCTCACCTGGACATTTTTTTTTGCAAATTGTTTGACAGAGATTCTATCCCTAGTGTGTGCTTCCCTATCACCCCAAACTTATCATAAATCATGCAATCATAACAAAATCTCAAAGTTCAGTTTTCAATCATATGGGGATCAAATTTTCAATTTTCAAGTCCTAGGGGGAACAGTCAACACATGCAATCCATCTATGCAAAATCAATAAAATCCAATAAACTTGCCAATACCAGACTCAACACAACTCCTGAGCTTCTCAAATTATTCAGGAGCTTTATTGAAAACAAAACAGAAACAAAGCAAGGAAAAGAAAATTAAAAAGAGCAAGGTTAAGAAAAATTCATTGAAGGGCGGTTCCACCGGGATCCCATTGCTTGTAACATAAGGCCCACATGGTAGCCAAAGGGTGGAAGTTCATTCCATGCTTCCCTAACTCGCAGCCTTGATGTGGGAGTGAGAACTTGACAATTACAGTGACCTCGCCCAGTGCGGCGGACTTCTCACTTCCTCTTGGGTCACAGTTGACCTCTTTTTCATCCTTCTCAACAAAATCCTCCCAATAAAAGTGGGGCTCAACCTCTTGGACTGGCCATGGTGCAAATTCCAGAGGCTTGAACTCCATCACCGGTGGTTCCACAGTGGGAGGTGGCAAACAGTTAGCTGGGGTTACTGGTGCTGCTTCATTTTCTGCACTTTCTTCATTCACTGCACTAACAAAGTTATCACCTGCTATACATGCAGAAATTTCAGCACACACCACACAAAGTTAGTGTTAGTAGAGTCAGTACATATATCACAATTAAATGAATCAGTAAAATCTAGAATGTCTGGAAATTCTGCAATCAATTCATCCACCCCATCACTCTCAACACATGCATTTGATTTACTTGAATCATCTACTTCCAAAGGTTCTTCATCATCCTCAAGCACGGTGAAGCAGATGTCCTCCTGATCCTCATTTTCTATGTTTCCTGAACAGAATAAACCTGCATAACAGTCTATACACAAAGCAGTGTCATCACAATAACAATCAGCACAGGAATTAGAATCAGGGGATTCAACACACAGTTCATCAACAGAAGTATTATCAAAATTATCATCAGAAGTGTCTTCAAGAATAACTTGTGACTCTGTATGTTCTTCAAGGGGCTGTGGAGTTAGCATTGCAGCCGAGTTGGCGACAATTTGATCAATTTGCATGGCCAACTTCTGAGATTCAGCTTGGCTCCTCTGGTATTCAAGATTACTTGCCTCCATCCTCTGTTGGAATTCAAGATTTTGTTGTGCCATCTGTTTTATCATTTCTTCCGTTTGTGCACTCAATTGCTTGAACAGATCCTCTAGTGATGGTTCGGAAGGTGCAGCTCTGAAGGCAGGATAGTATCTAAACATGAAGGCTTCCTTCAAATCAAACCAGCTTGAGATGGAATTCTCATCAAGATAATACAACCAATCCCTTGCAGCGCCTTCAAGTGAGAACTGGAAAGCTTCCATCTTGATGTGGTCTTCTGTTATTCCTGCAGGTCTCAGCATTATAGAACAAACAACCTGGAATTCCCTCAGATGCTCCTGCGGATTCTCACCTGCAAGACCATTAAACCTTGGCAACCAGTGCGATAAACCATAAAAATCAGGAAAATATATGCATGGTGGTGGTTCATAGTAAACATTAGGCATGTAAACCATATATGTGATTATCCATGGGGGAGCTAAAATTCACAACCAGACAATGCAGACAAAACTAATTCAGCAAAGAGAATTTTTTTTTAATTAATTTTCTGCTAATAACAACAAACAAGAGTCCCCGGCAACGGCGTCAATTTTTTTGGCCGCGCTGTCGCCACGCGCCAAAAAGAACGAGCGTTTACAAAAATAATGTAGATAGGGAAGCGACAACTCGAGTATCGTCTCTCAAGGACTCTTAGGTGTTGTTATTATTAACAGAAAATCAAAAGTTAGTTTTGGGGGCTTTGGATTGAAATAAAATAAAGAAAACAAAGCAATAAAAACAAGCAGTTTAAGAGACTAACAAATAAGCTAAAGAACGATTAACCTACTGTTCTCGGTTTCCCATTATCATCGGTTCATATAAATCCAAGCCCTAAGCAGATTCTAATCCCCTCCCGGTTGTAGCAACAATTTACAAGCGAAACCACTACTACAGATATATGTCCCTATTCCCGAATTAAGCAAACGGGGTGAAGCACTCATGAACTAAGCGAACATGATTGAACACACGCGAATTAAGCAAACGCGATTATATATAGGAACATAATATCACCGAAACAAATCAACACAACACTATACATTCCTGAATTAAGCAAACAGAAACATATAGCATCATATTGAAAAGAGAAAAGTAAGTGAAAACAGCAATTACAGGACCTCAAATGTGGTAATGGAAACCAATCACAGTAGATTAATCTAGGAGACTAGTTCTCCATTACAAAAGGAAAACAAAACATATCTAAGAAAAGAAGACAAACTACTACTACTGGCTCCTATTCTGACTAAAAACTAGCCAGCCTACCAGCCATCGCTTCAGTTCTGTCTAAAACTGACTTATATACAAGTTTCTGGAATCAGCTTTCTCGCGAGGCGAGCACACATTCGTGAGGCGAATAATGCGAACAGTCTGCAACTTTTGATCTTCTCGCGAGGCGAGCATATCATTCGCGAGGCGAGCCTCTTCAGATTCCAAACTGTAACGCCCGTGACCTTTCACACGGTTAAACCGTGATGCTTTCTGACTTCCAGGCTTGGATTACTCGCGAGGCGAGTCATGTTTCGCGGGGCGAGACAAAATGGTTGGGAATTTCTGGAACAGTCGCCTTCTGGTTCGCGGGGCGAAAGACTCCAGAATTTTTTCTTTTTATTACCTGAAAACAAGAAATAACTGTAAGTACTTTATTCGACTCTAAATTAACTAAATTAACCAAAAAATACTTTGTAGACTCAAAATACTGCTTAAGGGCAATCAAGTCTAATTTGGGTGAAAATGATATAAAATTAGCACAAAGCCATGGTCTTTATTAGTTATAAAACCAGTCAACCAGAGGCTCATCACCACCAATCAAACAGTGGGTTGATCAAGTGCAATATCCAAAAGAATAGAATGCAGAATTATAACTCTAACAAGCATCCTATGCGCCCAAGTTTTGTTTTTGAAAAAGCCCCACTACCACAGTCCGATTTAGAATCGAACTGCTTTATGCATTGACGAATGTCCCCACAAACCAACACGGGTCTTTTTAGTGTTACACGCTTCATGGGAAAACTTCCCAGGAGGTCACCCATCCCAGAATTGCTCCAACTCAAGCACGCTTAACTATGGAGTTCTTAAGTGATGGTCTACCGCAAAGAAGATGCATCTTGTTAGTATAGGTAGTACCAATCAATTCATATAAGCCTTCCTCAACTGTATAGTCCCATACCTACACAGTCTCGGGATCCCTCTCATTCGGGTGTGTAATCGGTTCATTCATGTGTCCCTCCGCCTAGAAGCCTTCCAGGAGCCGCTCCTTGTCCGTGCCTTCTTGCACCGGCGACCACTCCCCGCCCTCGTCGGCACTCGGGTGTTACATGCCCACCAGCTTCTGCTTGGTTCGTCCCCGAACCACACCGTACTGGGAGAGGTGCCGCTCTGCTACCATAAATGTAACGCCCTTTGTTACATTAGTAATCCCAAGATAAAATCAATAAAAAATCCTTTGAAACATTTAATTAAGGCGTAAATCTCATAAGAAAAAAAATTAAAAAAAATATTTAAAGTCTGAAAATACCTCATATTAAATAATGTAGTAATAAAGTATCCAAGTAATGAATACAAATATAAATCCATACGTTCTAATAATAAATAAAAATCGAAAGCCTCAAAACCGGGTGTCTAGTTACAATCCGAGAAAAATAATACGTAAACCAAAGAACATCGTCAGCATAGTGCTTTCAACCATACTACATTACTAACCAACTAGGTAATAAAAGATGACTCCTCAGATCTCTGAGTCCTCGACAGCGATGTCCTGTCTCTGAAAACAACACTAATAATGAGATATAAAATCCCAACGATCAACAATACAGTTTTATAAAATATTTTCGAAAATAGTATTGTTCTCAGCCGGCACGGTAACCGAAAAAACTGTCCACGGCACCCGCTAATTTTCCAAAATAATATATATATAAAAGAAAATACTTTTAATAACATATAACATATAATGTAACAACATCTTATCTCAATGCATCACATTCCATATACCAAGTAAATTTTGTTTTAATCCAAATGACCCAAAGACCTCCTAATTAAATTGGTATCTCGTTGGCACGACATAAATTCACACATCACATGACAATGGTGTCCCATTGCCCACCCCTACTCACGAGGAGTGTTTTGATGTCATCCTCCTGTCGGGGACATTTCCATTTCTATACCTCCCATGTGCACATGGCGGTATTTCTCCCTTTTCGACACCCCAATATGTGGCGGTGTTGCTTTCGATACCCCTTTTTAGGTGGTATTGCTCGTTTTCGACATCCCAATCACATGGCGATGTTTCTTTCAATACCCCATTAAGGCGGTATTACTCTTAGATACCCCTATCATAGGTGGTATTGCGGCAAGCATCATACAACTCATCATAAGGCGTAAATTTCATATCTCATACATGTAACAACTCATTTACCATAAATTAAATATTTAATCTTATCACGCATACCAAATAGACTCATATCATGTCATCAAGTAATTTTATAACTACACTATGACAATCACGAACATCAAGACATAACATATGTCATCAAGCATATCATTCAACTAGTACAAATATCCATCATGTACTTCATGCCATCAATAACAAGAGTAAATACTCAATTTAACAAATTTTTGTTTTAATTGAAAACCCCCGATTTTAAAATTTAGGTTGGTGATATCATTCATATATTCAATTCAAATTGCAAAAAAAAAAACCTATAAGGTAAACCCTTCCACACACATACAAACAATTATACCATGGAAAATGTTCGCAAAAAATATTGTTACTCGCCTCTCGAAGATATCCAAAATTCTCTAAAAATTATCTATAATTGAAGTTGTTGCTTATCTAAATATTCATCTTCCCTCCAGTTGTGCTCTTGGATCTGTGTACTGTTGTTGTTGTACCGCCAAGGAAAAGAAACGCCCGTGAGATGTGCTCCCTCGCTAACGTCTACCCTGTGCGGCGGCCAAAATCCCTTCCTAAATGCATAAATGCAACCCTGACGTGTTTCCTTTTAACCATAGCATATTTATTTATTTATTTATTATTTTTTTAACCCATATGAATAGCTTTTGGCAAAAGCCAAAGCCTATAAAAGGTTACTTGGGCTTAACACCCCCGTACACCACTTATATATATATATATATATATATATATATATATATATATATATATATATATATATATATATATATATATATATATATATATATATATATATATTGCATTATTTATTTATTTATCATTGTTAAGTAATTTCCATAATCTAAATGCAGATAATCAGCCAATGTAGGCAAAATCTTAATTCATCACTGACGTCACCCACATCGATACAGAATAATGATTTAAACAAAAAAAATGTCATAATAAAATTAATAAAATTCAATGTAAGAAACACGATAGGTTAATTAGATTAGGAGCCACTAGATGGAATTTATAAAATTGGGGAAAGAGATCACTCAGTGGTGGCAATATGGTTTATGGTTCGATTCTGCCAGCGGATTTCCTCAACTTGATTCAGAAGAGGGAGCTTTTCTATCCTCATCGTGAAAACTCTTTCCCCCAAACACAAATCAATCACTATTAATTGAAATAATTTGAAAACGAAAAAATGGGAAAATAAAAATAGGGTAATTAATTTTCTACGAAACGAAAGAGATCGGATATTGAAAAAGGAAGAGATCACTCAGTTCAGCGGGGTAGTCGACATGCAAAGTAATCTCCCAAAAGAGAGAGAAAACCATGCATTTCGATCTGTTGAGCTTGAATTTTATGTGGTCATCACTGTGATCTCTTTCTGATTCAAAAATTATAGACAACAGGTTTTAAAAAGAAATCGAAAACAAACAAATAAGGTAAATTAAAAAATCCAGAAAGGTGCGGGTGGAAGAGAAACCCTTGACACAACAACGGTACTGTGGAACTGAGCACGAGTAATGAATTTATAGGAAGAGCATTTTAGAGTTTCTAAAGGTGAGTGACCCTCACAGCGAGAGAATAACGTCGTCACCTTGCAAATTTGAATGGACTAAACAAACCTTCCGATTTTTTATTCTTTTATTTTTTTTTCTTTTTAATCACCGGAGACATTTTCTATAGCTCTTTCAATAATATTGATAATATATAATTTTTGGGCCGCAAGTATGTAAGCGATGGTCGGATGGGCCACTTGACTTCGGTTGGCCCACCTCAGCCCAAGGAGAACAATATATATGATTAGAGTGTTACCAAAACACTCTCTATCACTCGCTTTCTAGCTCATTATTTTCTATTGATTAAAATTCAAACAGGTTCCACTATTTTGCAAATGAATTTCATTAATTTATGTGAGTGTTACTTGAATTTTGTAATATCGACATAAGTTTCAACTAATACAATTATCAAATAGGTTAACCCTGCTCTTTCCAAAGTGTCTATGATGAGATTTGTGATAAACAGGATAAACTATATGAAACGTTTTTGAATGGGACGTAAAAAAAAATTTTCACTAAAATGGGACGTAAAGTTAAGAGGTCATCATCTAGCATCAACTCATTTGTCTGGTGAGGGGGAAGAAGAATAAAAGGACTAAATTGAAATTATTAAGAATTAATATCTAAAAATTTAATTTTATTTAAAACCTATTATTGGAAGTGAGAAAGATTGAGTGTGGATACTCGCTTGTCTAAAGTAAGCATCCTAAAATTCCCCACTCTTTGTTTTTCATTTTCAAATAGCAACCATAACTCCTAAGTCCTAAGTCATCCTTTCAGTTGTATGGGTCAAGACTCAAGATTAACCAGTCCGTCATCTAAAAAATCCATCATTAGTGCTGCATCAATTTTCATACCAATCTGCACGATTCAGAATTTGTATATTTTGAGTAAATCCCCAATTTATTCTACGAAGTTGTAAAATCGTATTAATTTCATCCCCGAAATTATCGAAATTTCAACAATGTTCCCAAATGATAAATTAATATCAATTTCGCATCTCATTTTACTCACTTAGAATCAACAAAGTACCTAACAGCGCTGACTTAAAATCAGTTTTGTCCATGTGATTACCAACGGAGGGATTAAATTAATTAACATTTGACAACTTCAGGAACATTTTTGAAATTTCGTTAATGTCAAGTATGAAGTTGACACGGTTTTATAATTTCATGGACTAAATTGAGGATTTGCTCGTATATTTTTTATGTGCATTTTACAAGCTTAGAACTCCATAACCTCGTTTTATTCTTACATGATTATTGATTCTCCATTTTTCCTAATTTTGGTTCGAAAATAACCTTATTCACAAGAATAAACAAGTTGGTGAGACGACTATAGCTCGTTTTGATGTGGAGACCATAGGATCACAGTACAGTGCGTGCGTACCGTGTTACAAGTGCTAGATGTCTATTCAAGCTGCTCGATAACATTTCACATGCTGCTCTACAATTAGAAAATTGTAACTTAAAAGTGCGGACATAATGTATAGAAAGAAAGCCATAGTCAAGCTCCGACCTTTAATTGTTTTGGGATTGGAAGGTCCCGCTATAACTTATTGATCATCTAGGACACTGCTTCCTTCATTTCCATAAATTCCTTTTCAAGTTAAAAAGCTGGCCAATTATATGCTTTAACAAGCGTAGAAGCAACCACAAGTGCCAATCCTTCTGATCGTCAATCACACACCAGGACTCAAGTAGCACTAACTAAAACTAATCACAAACAAACTAACCTTTATTACTTATGGAGAAGACTTTGAAGGTACGCATGCAATTTTCATTTATTTGTAGCAATATCTCTTGGAACCGCTTATGCTATTACTTTAATATACCTTGTACCTATACCAATTTGTAAATCAAAGTCATCCAACAGCAGACCATGCTTCCAAACAGTGGATTGCACCATGAGTTTGTATGGTTTGGGATGTTTTTCAGTAGTTAAGCCCAATTTCTGCACTGCTAATTCAGATAACACATTTTCACAACTGCCAGAATCAATAATAAAACGACAAACCTTACCTACGATCGTACATGAGGAGGTAAACATGGCATTACGAAGACAATCATCATCTGTAACATTAGAATTGAGAAAGGTACGATGCAACATTAATAACGGGCCCACGTCACCCTCTACAAATTCATCTTCAACATCCCCATCAGCAGCTTCAACCTCAGTGTCAAAAATAGGAGCAGAGTCCACATCCAAATCATTAGCCAACAACCCCCTAATATTAGGTTTTGCCACACGACATTCTTCTTGACAATGACCCATCTCGGGGCATTTAAAACAGCGAATGCCTCCAGTGGGACGTGTCTGTGGTGGCACAGTTGGACGAGGTTCCGGGAGGTCCAGAGCTTGGGCAGACCGCATATGTTTCTTAAACTTCTCCCAAGAGGCAATTTTGGCCTTACCCAAAAGTGCACGACCCTTCTTTGTTTGTTGCCACCATGCTTGAACCCTCCACGCAGTCTCAAGGTGATTAAAGGAACACGACGATTGTCTGGCACTTATTTGAAATCTAGAATTTCCTCCACTGTGTGTAGCCAATCCAGAAATTCATCAGCCTGTAAATTACCATGGAATTCAGGTATATCGACCTTGAATCCTGCTTCGCAGCGACGGTCAGCAAAGGGGTTGCCGTCGATGTCAGAAGCATCAGTTTCCGAACCAGAAGGAGGTTGCTGATGTGCCGGTGGCTAAAGAGTAGCCAACTGCTGCGTCAATCTGTCCACGTGCAATCGCAACTGTGCTCCAGTTGAATCACATCCTCCAGGTTAGCACGTCTCCTTGGCGGCATGGTGCAAGAACGTACTGACTATTGATACCAATCCGATGCAGCGTACATGATGGAACGAACAAGGATTCACCAACTCGTTGATTCGGCGAATACCCGAGAGGTTGACAACACGAAAATTGAGAAAACTTCTCAGATTTTATTAAATACCAAGTTGCCTCTAATGAAGGCTAAAACAAATATATATAGTGTCAACAAAACCCTAAAGCAAAAACAAAAGAAATACCAAAAAAAGGTCCTTACATAACAAAATTGAAAAAATAACCCTAAAATTAAGGTAAAAGTAAAAATTGTCATTCTGACCCCTTAAATGGTGGAATTTGGCCAAAATCACGTGATGCGCAAGGAAAAGTCTTGCGTTTGCTCAGAAGGTCGTTTCCATTTAAAAAAGTGTGCTCATTTGTCAAAATCGGACATTGTTGACTTTTCGGTCAACTCTGTACATCATGAGGCAACCCGGGTTCTCACTCCAAACCCCGTTCTGAAAGATGTGGCAATGCAAGGATCAGAATCCATGATGCCAGCTTCTGCCTCATCATCTCAAGAAAACTCCACCCAGGGGCCAGAAATTGTGATGAAAGACTCTGGCCCTCAACCGCAAGTTCAACAAGTTAAAATCCTTGAGGATGGAGCAGGGATGCAAATCCCTCTTTCAGACGAAGAATGGAATCAATGGTCCCAGCCCTGGAAAAAGGACCCAGGTGGTCAAAGTTATGGGGAAAAGTGAGGGCTTCAAGTCCCTGGAAAACAATCTTCAAAAGAAATGGCAGAAAAAAGGATCAATCAGAATTATGGACATGCCTGAGGGATTCTTTCTAGTCTATTTCTCTGCTGAAGAAGATTACTCACATGGTTTGTATGAGGGCCCTTGGATGGTTGTTGATCATTATATAATCGTCCAAAGATGGAGGCCAATGTTCCTACAAAATGCAGATGTGATTAAAAGGGTTGCTTTATGGATCCGGATTCCAAAACTTCCAAAACTTCCTATGGATCCGGATTCTTTGGAGAATCGGTTCGGGTCTAGGAACAATGCTGGAGGTGGATAGACTCACCTCAATCCACTCTAGGGGGAAATATGCAAGAATTTGCATTGAAATGGATTTGGAACAGCCTTTAAAATCTTTTATTGAAATTGGAGGGCATAAGCTTTTCCTCAAGTATGAGGGTTTACACTTGATTTGCATCAAATGCGGAAAGTACGGACACAAGTCGGTCCAATATGTTGACAAAAGAAGAAACCAAGAAGATGATGCAAAGGTCAATGCTCAAAGAAAGATTAAACCTTTGCTGGTCGGTGCCCCTGTTGAAGGCTCCCAAGCACCAGATCAATTGAAAAACTCAACTGCAAAATATGGCTCATGGATGGTAGTTGTCCCTCGAAAACCAAGGAAACAACAAAAGTCCCAATCTACTGCAGAAGGATCTGATAAGGATAAGAATGACCAAGAAGGAGAATCTTCCAAAGGCCAGAATGTCAAGCATATTGATTCCAGATCCAAAAGCCATAATGTCAAGCCTGTTGGCTCCAGATTTGCAGTTTTGTCTTCATATCACCCCCATTCTGATAAGGAGGGGACCACCCCTGAAGAAGTAAATAACCTGACTCCAATCCAGGCTCAGCCAGTAGAAGAAAAGATGCCAGATGTTGAGAGCTAAAAACTCAAATCAGTCCATCTTGATGAATTTAAAAGTAATTTAAAAAAAATGTATACACAAAACTTACACAATAACAAATTAGAAATAGAACTAACATAAAAAATATACATAACAATATAAAACAAAAATAATATACAATATAACAAAAAAAAAATATACAATATACAGAGAACAATATACAAAATAATATACAAAAGAGAATAAAAATAAGAAGGATTGAAAAAAAAAGAGTTGGAGAAGGAATATTCTTACCACTAAGGTACCCAGCCTTGATTTGGCAAACCAATCATTGTTGCAAACAGAATTCACACTCAGCTTCTGATAGTTGTTGTCCTTGTCCATCTCATTGGCAAATGCCTTCGCTGCCACTCTCCTTATCTCATCTCTGCATTGGTGGAGCATATGAAGCAAGTCATTAAGGGTTTGCTGCCTATGTTTATACTAAAAAATGCATGGCATTTAACAAAGCCAACCAAATGTACTATGAAAGAAGTAATTATCATTCTATGAATAACTAAACAAACACCAGGATGGATTATTATGCATAGAAAATGTTATTACAGTCTACAGACAAAGTATTGCTAAGCAACATTAGAAATCAATATATACTTGTTTACCTTGTATTTTAGTTTTTAACTAGGAAAAACAAAAAACTTGTATTGTTAGCAGCCAATTCCCTGAAGTATAGTATTTGGTTAATATCTATTTTTGTCTTCTCCGGAAAACATTATAGTAAGTGATAACCACCATAATCGAATGGATATTATATAAGAAACCTCTAAATTCAAAGAACCAAATCGTTTCAATGCATATTATGGAAGTGAATTAAAGAAGGCAGAATGTATGAAATGGTTTCAATAAAATAAACCATATTTCAAACAAGCTGAACAGTGTAGAAAGACATCACAAATATTGATTTGCATTTTGCAATCTTCACAAAATCATATAAGCTATCACAGAAACAAGACAACAGATTACCTGAACATCACAAAACATGATATAGAAACGGGACCTAACAATGGATAGCTTAGTTTGGAGAATTTCAGCAATTGTAGAACTCAGTTTTCCATTAACAGTTGGACCAAGCCCCCCAATTGAGATCAGTTTTCCATAAGCAGCTGGCCCTTCAGTGCCGCCAAATGTAATAGGCACTCCCCCATTCATCAAAATCATCACATACTGAAATATATATATAAAAAAAGACGCAAATTTATGTCAAATTACACTAAAAACTAAAATAGAAAAACATTATATTCATCAGTACCCCCCCCCCCCCCCCAATCAAGTTAGTAAATAAATGACACAAAAAACAAACAAAAAAAGTTATCTTGGTATTTACACAGTAATTTCATCAAACAATAGGTGGTCATTAGCAAATGCCTTTCCACTCACCTTATTTCATCTCTGCATTGGTGGACGACCACACCTTTAGTTTATATATCTTAAATACACCCCCAGAACTATACACCTCTTGAAGTTCACATCTTTAATTTCTCTTGAGTCTTGATCAACTACCTCTTGAAGTTCACATCTTCCACTGAAATTCTCCTACTACACAAATACAAAGAAAATATATAGTACCCAATTACACCTTGATTGACTATGTAACGTTCAATAAATCTAACTAGAATCAAAGGTGAGTTATCCTTTTCAATACCTCGCTTTAAGGTTTGTGCAGATCCTGTCCCATAGATCTATGATTTCTCTGCCACTGAGGACATTGGAACCCCCTTCAATGGCATTGGAATTATGAATAAGAGCACCGTCACCTAAGGGTTTATGCCACCCACTGTCCATTGGGATTATGAAATTGTACCTTCTCTTTGTCACAAAATGGCCGCTCCAACCTAAGCGAAAAGAATCACCAAGCTTTCACCAACTCTGTTCATCTAAGCGAAAAAAAGAACAATGAATAAACATTCTTGGAGAACTAAATTAACGAATCACTAGTTCATATATGATATAAAAATTCAAAAATAGAAAACAACCCATATCCGTATATCTGAATAATAAGAGACTTGCAAGAATCAGAAGTCACGATGACAAAAAAGTATAAAAGACACCAAATTAAGAAAGCAAAAAACTTGAAAAGAACCTTTTCAGAACACGAACAAACATAAAGAATTCAATCATACCCAGTTCAAGAATCATGAGTAAGATGAACCCCAAGTGGTAAAAAAGAGCTTTCGGAATGAACCAGAAGAGCGGCAATGGTCACAGAAGACTGAGGTTGGTCTTGCATGTCGTGGATGAGAATTGAACTTTGTAGTCTATCTTGCAACAACGTTACAGTCTTCAAGCTCTCCACATTCTTGAAGACAAAGGACCAGAGGGTAAGCATTGTATGTATATCAATGAATGAGATCATCGAGTGTGTGTATGCGGGTGCGGTAATTAAATACTTATATATAAGTTTGTTCTTTTCTAATTTGTATTTCTAATATGCGGGTGCTATTTTTTGTATATTTGTCAAAAAAAACCTTTACAGAAAGCTAGAGTAGAAGAGACAAAGCAAACCCATAAACAAAAAAAAGCATCAAACCCAGAAAAATCTTCATATCGGAGTGTAAATATGGCTTCCACGAAGAACAGATGACGGCACTGGTTGGAGACGCGCAGCGGGGGAGCCATGGTGGTGGGAGGCGGAGGATGGAGGTGCGCGAAGGACTGGCACGATGGAGGATGGACTGGTATGCACGCCGCCTCTGAACTAAGAAAAACAAGAGTCGGTTGTTACTTGTTATAGTGTTAGCATGTTAGGGTTATTTAGTTTTTAGGGTTTTGTTTTTTAACTTTATCATGGGACAAGCCCAGACGTTAGTTTAGGTAAGGTAGGGGTTGTCACTTAAAATATGTGGACCATTTAATATCTGATAAGAATTTAGGTTTGTTGGGTTATTTAAGTTATTTGTTTTAACCCATAAAATATAACCCTAAAACTTGTTACCCTAAGTTTGAGTTGCAACGCCGTTTCCCTTCCCATCATTCATCAATTTCGCATAGAAGCAACCAGAAACGAGGAAGCTCCAACCAAGCTTCTCCTCCACCGCCACAAGCTCCGTCAAACGCGACCATACATCATCGTCCACTGCTCATTCTCCGTACTGTATGTCGATCGGTTTCGATCACCAACGGAATTTCTTTTCCTCACCCGCACTAACCCGACTTCACCCGTGCACAACTGAATGCAAAAATACGACGACCCGCTCCAACCCACCCAGAAGCTGATTTCAGACATCGGATTTGTCGGGTTCCAGTCGGTAACAGATTTTTGTCCACCCCTAGTATCTCTTATACTCTAAATCAATACACTCTTTTGCTTATAAAAAAATGTATTAGGTATAAGGTCTAAGTTTTATATATATTTTTTAAAAAATCCTCATTTATTTAAATTTGGTAAAAAAAAGTTATAAATGGTATATATGTTTTAGGTTAAAATAATTTTTTGGTCCCTATACGTGTCCCTGATTGTCAATTTGGTCCCTATACGTAAAAAACTTGCAAATCAGTCCCCATACGTGACTACCGTCACTTTAGTCCCTCTTGCTCTCGGCTCACGCCGCCCGCCGCCGTCGACGATGCTCCGACAACGTAAGGTGGAGAACTCAAAGAAAAACTCAGATTTGCTTACGTTGGCCTCTTCCTTTCAACCTCATTTGATCCATGTAATTATGTCTTTGAATTCATATCCTTTGATAGTGCCAGTGACTATATTATTTTTTAATTGTAATGATGACATTCATCATCTATAGTTTGCACACCCAAGACTAAGGATGACATTGGGTGATGTAGCGGAGCATAACTGGGTTATTGAAGAAGATGGGTCAATTCCTGAGTACCTGTATTGGTGCAAAAGGAAAAGCTTGAAAGGGAAGACATTGATGAGAGCAATATGCTTGCTTGACCTATACTGACTAAAGCTATCACAACATTTTTTTGTAACATAGAGGATTATTCAAAGGAAAGTCAAGGAAAGAATGATGCCTTGTGTTGTATTGTTGGTGGTGTTGTTGTTCTGTTGTTATGCTTTGTAGGTTGATGCGTGGTGGGGAGCTTCCATCCCTGACCATTTTATTTGCGCTGGAACAGTGGAGCTTGTTAAGACATGGAGATTTTTTGGGAAGGTCAAAAGTAAATTAAGGTGCATTATGTAATCAGAGAGTTAAAGGTTTAACAGGCAGGGGACAAGTTTCTAGTTCTTTTTTGCTATAGCTGGAAATAGTATGTCTCTGTTACAAGGGTTAAAGGTTTAACAGGAGGCATGAGCCGAGAGCGAGAGGGACTAAAGTGATAACGGTAGTCACGTATGGGGACTGATTTGCAAGTTTTTTACGTATAGGAACCAAATTGACAATCAGGGACACGTATAAGGAACAAATTGACAATCAGGGACACGTATAGGGACCAAAGTGAAAAAAGTTACTAACGGTGGGTTACGATAGGGACTAAAGTGATAACGGTAGTGACGTATGGGGACTGATATGCAATTTTTTTATGTATTGGGACACAATTGACAATCAGGGACACGTATGGGGACAAAAAAATTATTTTAACCTATATTTTAATGATCATCGTTTATTTAAATTTTTAAATATTATTTTAATAATTTAACAGACTAATGGCGACCACTCGACCTGATAGACCAGATTTGACCCAATCACATTAGCGTGCAACAACTCTAAATAGCTAAATGGAAACAAAATGCTGACAATGAACCAAATTTTTTTATATTTTGTAGCCAAATTTTAGAGCAATGCTGTAATGGATAGGAAATTACCTCGGTACCCCCAAGTACTAGAAATTATACCAGAAGAATGAATCTGATAATTTTATCCATGGGCCTATAATGTATGATTCTTTTTCTTCTATTTTCTGGCCAAATCTCATAGCAATCGGACAAGAATAAGAAATTACCCTGATACTCCTGAGTGCTAGAAATCATACAAGATGAAGGAATTTAGCAACTTTAACCATGAAGTCTATAATGTATGATTTTGTTTCTATTTTCTTGACATATTTCATAGCAAGTCAAACACAAAAAGGAAATTACCTCGCTACCCAAGTCTCTGGATATCAAACAAAATGAAGGAAATTACCACTTTTAACTCAATGGTCCACAATATATGATTTTGTTGATATTTTCTTGCCAAATTTCATAGCAAGTCGAATAGGGTACTAGAAATCATAACAGATGAAGGAATTTGGAAATTTTAAGCATGTGCCTCCAAATGTATAACATGCTTTTATTGCTATGAATTTTGACCATGAGGTAGAAGGAACTCATACGTTAGAGGATATCGGGTTAAAATTTTCAAATTTTTTTCAACTGGTATGATTTTCAAGCACCGGGATTACCAAAGTGATAATTTCGAGTTCCCCAATCGGACCTACTCCAATTGCTCTCAATTTTGACCCCGATTTCTAGTAAACTGGGGTATCGAGGTAATTTCATTTTTTTGTCGACATGCTATGAATTTTGGGAAGAAAGCATAAACAAAACCATACATTATGAACCACATGGTTAAAATTGCTAAATTTCTTTATTTTGTATGATATCCGAAGACTCAGGGGAACCGAGATAATTTCTTGTTCCTGTTCGGCTTGCTCCAAAGTTTGGCTAAAAAATAGAAAGAAATCATACGTTAAGGTCACACGATTCAGATTGAAAAATCATTTATCTAATATATTTCTAGTACTAAGGGATAACGAGGGAATTTCTTGTTCCTTTACGATTGCTCTAAGATTTGGCCAAAAAATAGAAGAAAAGCATTAGGGGCATGTAACGCACTTTGTTACATTAGTAATCCTAAGATAAAATTAATAAAAAATCCTTTGAAACATTTAATTAAAGCATAAATCTCATAAGAAAAAAAATTTAAAAAAAATATTTAAATTCTGAAAATACCTCATATTAAATAATGTAGTAATAAAGTATCCAAGTAATGAATATAAATATAAATCCATACGTTCGAATAATAAATAAAAACCGAAAGCCTCAAAACTGGGCGTCTAGTTGCAATCTGAGAAAAATAATACGTAAACCAAAGAACGTCGTCAGTATAGTGCTTTCAACCATACTACATTACTAACCAACTAGGTAATAAAAGATGACCCCTCAGATCTCTGGGTCCTCGACAGCGATTTCCTCTGTCTCTGAAAACAACACTAATAATGAGATATAAAATCACAGTGATCAACAATACAGTTTTATAAAATATTTTCGAAAATAGTATTGTTCTCAGCCGGCGCGGTAACCAGAAAAACTGTCCATGGCACCCGCTAATTTTCGAAAATAATATATATAAAATAAAATACTTTTAATAGCAACAATAATCTCATCAACTCAATAGCATATAACGTAACAATAACCTATCTCAATGCATCACATTCCATATACCAAGTAAATTATGTTTTAATCCAAATGGCCCGAAGACCTCCTAATTAAATTGGTCTCTCGTCGACACGTCATAATTTCACACATCACATGACAATGGCGTCCCATTACCCATCCCTACTCACGAGGAGTGTTTCGATGTCACCCTCTTGTCGGGGACATTTCCATTTCTATACCTCCCATGTGCACATGTCGGTATTTCTCCCTTTTCGACACCCCAATATGTGGCGGTGTTGCTTTCGATACCCTTTTTTAGGTGGTATTGCTCGTTTTCGACATCCCAATCACATGGCGATGTTACTTTCAATACCCCATTAAGGCGATATTACTCTTCGATACCCCTATCATAGGTGGTATTGCGGCAAACATCATACAACTCATCATAAGGCGTAAATTTCATATCTCATACATGTAACAACTCATTTACCATAAATTAAATATTTAATGTTATCAAGCATACCAAATAGACTCATATCATGTCATCAAGTAATTTTATAACTACACTATGACAATCACGAACATCAAGATATAACATATGTCATCAAGCATATCATTCAACTAGTACAAATATCCATCATGTACTTCATGCCATCAATAACAAGAGTAAATACTCAATTTAACAAATTTTTGTTTTAATTGAAAACCCCCAACTTTAAAATTTAGGTTGGTGATATCATAAATATATTCAATTCAAATTCCAAAAAAAAAACCTATAAGGTAAACCCTTCCACACACATACAAACAATTATACCATGGAAAGTGTTCGCAAAAAGTATTGTTACTCACCTCTCGAAGGTATCCAAAATTCTGTAAAAATTATCTATAATTGAAGATGTTGCTTATCTAAAAATTCATCTTCCCTCCAGTTGTGTTCTTGGATCTGTGTACTGTTGCCGTTGTACCGCCAAGGAAAAGAAACGCCCGTGAGATGCGCTCCCTCGCTAACGCCTACCCCCGTGCGGCGGCCAAAATCCCTTCCTAAATGCAACCCCGACGCGTTTCCTTTTAACCTTAGCATTACTTGGGCTTAACACCCTGTACACCACTATATATATATATATATATATATATATATATATATATATATATATATATATATATATATATATTGCATTATTTATTTATTTATAATAGTTAAGTAATTTCCATAAATTCTTATACTATTAAATTTTTATACTAAACCTCTTAATTATATTTTATTTGTAATATACTTTTTAATAACCTAATACTTTTTTATCAAATTAATTATATTAATTATATTAGAATTTTAGGATGTCACATTTTCTCCCCTCCTTAAAGAATTTCATCCCCGAAATTCATCTCATACACACGCACCTATTGTAACATATGTTATATTCAAAACTAAAAGGTTACCATACCTTAGATAATAAAATATGGGTATTGACGAACGATGTCCTCCTCCATCTCCCAAGTGGCTTCCTCAGGAGTCAATCCTTCTTGTAACACTTTCACTAATGGAATTGTCTTGTTCCTCGGTGTCTTAGTGCTCTTGTCCATGATTTGACTTGGCTTTGGCTTATAGACCAAATTATCCTTCAATTGTACAGACTCAGGAGCTATCATGTGAGATTCATCAGGAACATATTTTATGAGTTGCGACACATGGAAAACATCATGAAGGTTTGCCAACCGTGGCGGAAGAGCCAATTGATAAGCAACAGGCCGGACTCTTTTAAGGATTTGGAAAGGTCCCATGAAACGAGGATTTAGCTTGCGGACTTTCATCGACCTCCCTACCCCCATCTTAGGAGTGACCCTCAAAAATACATGCTCACTTTCCTGGAATTCTAGAGGCTTTCTCCTTTTGTCGGCATAGCTCTTTTCTCTACTTTGTGCCGTATGCATCCTCCCCCTAATCATTTTGATTCTCTCAGAGGTTTCCTGTACCAATTCAGGTCCTATCAAGGTTTTCTCACCTACTTCACACCAACATAAAGGAGACCTACACCTTCTCCCATATAGGGCCTCATAGGGTGCCATGCCTATACTAGCGTGATAACTATTGTTATATGCAAACTCAATGAGAGGTAGGAATCTATCCCAACTCCCTCCTTCATCAAAGACACACGCCCTAAGCATGTCCTCAAGGGTCTAAATGGTCCGCTCTGACTGACCATCCGTTTGGCGATGATAGGCCGTGCTAAGGTTCAACTTAGTCCCAAAGGCTTGCTGAAAAGCTCCCCAAAATCTAGAGGTAAACCTCGGGTCTCTATCTGACACTATGGATATGGGTATCCCATGAAGCTTGACTATTTCCTTGATATAAAGGTATGCCAACTTGTCTAAGCTATAGGTTGCCTTAATTGGCAAGAAGTGGGCAGACTTGGTCACCCTATCCACTATCACCCAAATGGCGTCTAAGCCCAAATGCGTCTTAGGTAACCCCATCACAAAGTCCATAGAAATTCTCTCCCACTTCCATTCTGGAATCTCCAAGGACTGCAAAAACCCCGAAGGCTTCTGATGTTCTATATTAACCTTTTGGCACACTAAACACCTAGTTACGAAGCTAGCCACATCCTTTTTCATTCCTGGCCACCAATACATCCTCTTAAGGTCTTGGTACATCTTAGTTATTCCAGGATGTATGGCAAACTTTCCCTTATGAGCTTCCTCTAATTTCTTCTCTCTAAGGCTCCCCTCCTTAGGAACAACGATCCTATTCTTAAACTTCACTAGCCCATCAACAGACAACTCATAACCCTCTTGTCCCAACCGAGATTGCAACTCCTGGTCTAAAAGTTGTTCCCGCCTAACCTCATCTCTAAGGTCATTATTAATTTCCAACCTATTCAACTTCAAGCTTAAGACATTTAAGGACACATCCAACACCTCCAGATTCATGTCCCTAAACTCTTCCATGAGGTTCAGCTCTTGCACCATCAAGCTTGACATGTGTAGGGACTTCCTACTCAAAGCATCTGCCACCACATTGGCTTTTCCCGGATGGTACTTCAACTCGAAGTCATAGTCCTTCAGGAACTCCATCCACCTTCGTTGTCTCATGTTCAACTCCTTCTGGTCGAACAGATATTTAAGGCTTTTATGGTCACTAAAAACTTCAAACTTTGCCCCATAAAGGTAATGCCTCCAAATTTTAAGGGCAAAAACCACAGCTTCTAGCTCTAGGTCATGGGTAGGGTAATTCCCCTCATGTGGCCTAAGCTTCCTAGAGGCATATGCTACCACCTTGCCTTCCTGCATCAAGACACATCCCAAGTCATTCTTAGACGCGTCGCAGTAAACCACAAAACTCACTAAGGGATCCGGTATAATTAAGACTGGTGATGACACCAATCTCCTCTTAAGCACTTGGAACCCGTCCTTACACTTCTGGTCCCACACAAAAGGTTTCCCTTTCCTAGCCAATTGGGTCAAAGGTAAGGCTGGTCTAGAGAACCCCTCTATGAACTTCCTATAGTAGCCAGCTAAGCCTAAGAAACTTCTCACTTCGGTTACTGTCTTAGGTTGTTCCCATCCCAACACCGCATCAACTTTAGAGGAATCAACCGCTACACCATCCTTTGAGATTGTGTGTCCTAAAAACTTTACCTCGTCTAGCCAAAACTCGCACTTCTCCTGTTTGGCATAAACACGCTCGTCCCTCAAGATTTGCAACACCAACCTTAAGTGTTCTCCATGTTCTTCTGGTGTCCTAGAGTATATTAAAATATCATCTATGAACACCACCACAAACCTGTCCAAAAAGGTCCTAAAGATCCAATTCATGTAGTCCATGAAAACGGCTGGGGCGTTGGTCACACCAAAGGGCATCACTACATACTCATAGTGCCCATACCTTGTCCTGAAGGCTGTCTTAGGGATGTCCTTGCTTTTAACTCTAATTTGATGGTATCCCGATCTTAAATCTATTTTGGAAAACACTGACGTTCCCCTTAACTGATCTAAGAGATCATCTATCCTAGGAAAGGGATATTTATTCTTGATGGTTACCTTATTCAGTTGCCTATAATCAACACACAACCTCATACTCCCATCTTTTTTTCTTCACTAGAAGTACTGGTGCTCCCCAAGGTGATACACTAGGCCTAATGAACCCCTTTTGTAACATATCCTCTATCTGTTTCTTGAGCTCGCTCAACTCTAGAGGTGTGATGAGCCTCTGGTTGACTGGTTTTATAACTAATAAAAACCTTGGCTTTGTGCTAATTTTATATCATTTTTCACCCAAATTAGACTTGATTGTCCTTAAGCAGTATTTTGAGTCTATAAAGTATTTTTAGGTTAATTTAGCCAATTTTGAATCAAATAAAGCTTATGGCTATTTTGTTGTTTTCAGGATAATAAGAAGAGCAAGTGAGGAAGTGTATCTGAAGCAGAGGCCATCACGCCTAGGCCGTGACACTGGTCACGGCCGTGATGAGAAGATTATGAAAGTCAGAAAGGATCACGGATCACGGCCGTGACGGACCAGAATGTGGAAGGATACCCTTGGCAGAAGCGATCACGGCCTGGCCGTGATGGCCATCACGGCCGTGACAAAAGAGAAACCAAAAGCCTATTTGAAGGCAGAACTGAGGGAAAGCTAAAAGGAATCCAAACAACTTTCATGAAGAACTCAGATGCTGAATTGGATGTATAATGGGTCACATTGGGCCTTGAAGTTAGAACATAATTGCTGTCACTGGAACCTGAACTAGTCATGAAGATTGGGCCATAACTTGGGCTGTAGATGTCGGTTGGAAGTGAAACCGGTGGCAAATGAAAGATCAAACAAAGAGCTTTAACTCTCATGAAGACCATTATTCCAAACAGAGACGTTTTGAGGGGCTCCAATCCATGTGAAGATAGAGACGTTTCAGCTGCCCTATGAATTGAATGTGGACATAACTCTCTCATCTTATTTCATAATTAAGCAAATTAAGTGGCTTTGGAAAGCTAAGAGGCAGAGGTTGAAGTGAATTAAAGGATTATTCAGATATTGAGAGGTCTTGAGAGAATTTATATAAATAGGAGTCATAGTTAGGCAGAGGAGGAGTCGTGAGGGAGTCAAGAGGAGTAGTGGTAGTTTCAATAGTTTATTTTCCTTTTCTTTTCTTTTTCTGCTTATGTTCAGTAATGGAGAATTAATCTCCTAGATTAATCTACTGTAATTGGTTTTTATCCATACTTGAGGTTCTTGTATTTCCTGCTTTTATTTCCTTTTCTCTTTTCAATGCCATGCTTTATATTTTCGTTTGCTTAATTCGAGAGTATATTGTGTTGTGTTGGTTTATCTCGGTGATATCATGTTCCTATATATAATCGCGTTTGCTTAATTCGCGTGTGTACGCTTTCGTGTTCGCTTAGTTCACGAAGTGCTTAACCCCGTTTGCTTAATTCGGGAATAGGGATATATATCCGTAGTAGTGGTTCCGCTTGTGAATTATTGCTATAACCGGGAGGGGATTAGAATCTGCTTAGGGCTAGGAATTTGCATGAACCGATGATAGTTGGGAAACCAAAAGCAGTAGGTTAATCGCTTTAGCTTATTTGGTAACTGCTCTATTTTCTTGCTTTGTTTTCTGTTTTGCTTCTTAATTTAGTTTTCAATCCAAAACCCCCAATTCTGACTTTTTCTAAGTTTTTCTGTTAATAATAACAACAACTAAAGAGTCCTTGAGAGACGATCCGAGTTGTCGCTCTATACTACATTATTTTGTAAACGCTCGTTCTTTTTGGCGCGTGGCGACAGCGCGGTCGAAAATTGGCGCCGTTGCCGGGGACTCTGGTTTGTTGTTATTAGCAGAAAATAATTTTTGGAAAAAAAAAAAAAAAACTTTTTGCTTTGCTAATTTGTTTTGTCTGCTTTGTCTGGTCTGTAAATTTTATTTTCCCCCATGGATAATTACATGTATGGATATTTGCCGAATGTTTATTATGAACCACCACCTTGCATGTATTATCCTAGTTTTAATGAGCCACCACCATACTATCCTAGCCAAGTGACCACCTCTGCACCTTCCGAATCTTCACAGAGCACCTTGGATGAGATTGCTTCAATGCTTCAACAAATGGAAGAGAACAATCAACGGATGGCACGACAAGATTTTGAATTCCAACAGAGGATGGAGGCTGAATACCAAAGGAGCCAAGCTGAATCTCGGAAATTGTGGGCTCTAATTGATCAAGTTACCACCAACTCAGTTGCAATGCTAGCTCCACAGCCCATTGAAGAACCTACAGAGGCACAATTTATTCTTGAAAATACCTCTGAGGATGAGTCCGAACATCGATACTTACATTCTTGAATTGTGTGTTGAATCCCCTGATGATTGTTATTGTGATGGCAATGCTTTGTGTGTAGATTGCTATTTTGAAAGGTATGTTAAGCAAAGCATCCATATGGATCAGGAGAACATTTGCTCCACCGTGCTTGAGGATAAAGAAGACTCTTTGGTCTTAGATGCACGTGTTGAGAGTAGTGGGGTGGATGATGAACTAATTGCAGAATTCCCAGACATTGTAGATTTTTCTGATTCATTTTCTTGTAATATATGTACTAACTCTAACCTTTGTGTGGTGTGTGCTGAAATTTCTGCGTGTATAGCAGGTGAAAAATTTGTTCGTGCAGTGAATGAAGAAAGTGCAGAAGTTGAAGCAGCACCGGTAACCGTTTCTAACTGTTTGCCACCTCCCCCTGAGGAGCCACTAGTGATGGATTTTGCACCCTTGGATCTTGCACCATGGCCAGTCCAAGAGGTTGAGCCCCACTTCTATTGGGGAGATTTTGTTGAAAAGGAGGTCATCTGTGACCCCAGAGGAAGTGAGAAGTCCGCCGCACTGGGTGGAGTTATCATGGTTGTCAAGTGCTCACCTCCGTATCAAAGCTGCAAGTTAGGGAGGCTTGGAATGAATTTCAGCCCTTTGGCTACCATGTGGGACTTATGTTACAGACAGTGGGATCCTGGTGGAACCGCCTCTGAATGAGCTTTTCTTAACCCTTTCTTCTTTTTAATTTTCTTTTGCTTTGTTTTATTTCTGTTTTGTTTTCTAATAAAGCTCCTGAATAATTTGAGAAGCTCAGGAGTATTTGTGTGTTGAGTCTAGTAGTGGCAAGTTTATTGGTTTTGATTAATTTTTGCATAGATTGATTGCATGTTATGTGTTGACTGTTTCCCCCTAGGTTGAAAAAAATTTTGTTTTTAAAAAAAAAAAAAAATTGATCCCCATATGATTGAAAACTGAACTTTGAGATTTTGTTATGATGGCATGATTTATGATAAGTTTGGGGTGATAGGAAGCACACACTAGGGATAGAATCTCTGTCAAACAATTTGCAAAAAAATGTCCAGGTGAGGTTTTTGAGCCTTCAACATGTTTTAAACTGTGTGAAAATCACTTTTGATTGCACTTTCCTGAATTTGCTTGAATCTCTTTTTGGTTTGCATGATTATATGTTTGCTTCAGATGATTTAGGCATTTTCTTTGTAAATAGCTACTTGGCCTGAATAAACCAATTCCTAATGCATGTTCCCTAGTTAGCCCTTTTGAGCCTATTAACCTTTAATTCTTGATAACCTAATGTTATAAGCCCAAAAATCTGGAAAACCATGTTAACCCGATCTTAGGATTAGGAGAGCATGTAATCTTAGAATGGGTGCAAGAAACTAAAGTTTGGGGTGGCTACAGTAAATGTGTTGTTGGGATTGAGAAAAAAAAAAAGAATAAAAAAGAAAAAGAAAAAAAAGAGTTGGAGCCAAAAGCTTGTGAAAGAAAAAGTGTACAAATGTTGAAAAAAAAAAAAAGAAAAAAAAAAGAAAATCAAAAAAAAAAATAATAATAATGCCAAAAAGAAATAAAAAGGTTGTAGTCACCCAAAGCAAATGAAAAATGGAAAAAGGAACTTGAGTGAATTTCAAAGTGTAAATAAGTTCATGCTCTCTTAGTTCCTAGGGTCTTCAGCCTAGATCTTTTGTATATCCTACCCTTAGCCAGGCCCCATTACAACCCATAAAAGTCCTTTTGATGTTGCTTGCATATTTTCTGTGGGAACTATTTAGAGATGAAAATCAAATTTATGGGAAGTGCTCTTAAAAGTGAAATTGAGTGAATTGTTGATAGCCTGACACAAACTGAGCGAATGAGTGAACACAAATTTCCCTTGTGAGGAAGGCAGTTGTTTGAATTTGGTGATCTCCCTCTTGTGTGTAACTTAGATCCCCTGCTTTGATTAATGATTGTTTGAATTATGAAACTCTCAATTGTTTGGAATAAATGAATGTGGGGATTACTTTGTTTAAAAGGGGGGAACATTGAAGGAAAAATTGTTTTGATAAATTGCTTGAAATCTGTGCGAAAGTTGATTGAATCTCTTAAGCTTGCCAGGTCTTGAGTCTTTTTAAGTTTTTAAGTTTAAGTTTGCTTGAGGACAAGCAAAGTTTAAGTTTGGGGTATTTTGATGAGCCTCTGGTTGACTGGTTTTATAACTAATAAAAACCTTGGCTTTGTGCTAATTTTATATCATTTTTCACCCAAATTAGACTTGATTGTCCTTAAGCAGTATTTTGAGTCTATAAAGTATTTTTAGGTTAATTTAGCCAATTTTGAATCAAATAAAGCTTATGGCTATTTTGTTGTTTTCAGGATAATAAGAAGAGCAAGTGAGGAAGTGTATCTGAAGCAGAGGCCATCACGCCTAGGCCGTGACACTGGTCACGGCCGTGATGAGAAGATTATGAAAGTCAGAAAGGATCACGGCCTGGCCGTGATAAGCATCACGGCCGTGACGGACCAGAATGTGGAAGGATACCCTTGGCAGAAGCGATCACGGCCTGGCCGTGATGGCCATCACGGCCGTGACAAGAGAGAAACCAAAAGCCTATTTGAAGGCAGAACTGAGGGAAAGCTAAAAGGAATCCAAACAACTTTCATGAAGAACTCAGATGCTGAATTGGATGTATAATGGGTCACATTGGGCCTTGAAGTTAGAACATAATTGCTGTCACTGGAACCTGAACTAGTCATGAAGATTGGGCCATAACTTGGGCTGTAGATGTCGGTTGGAAGTGAAACCGGTGGCAAATGAAAGATCAAACAAAGAGCTTTAACTCTCATGAAGACCATTATTCCAAACAGAGACGTTTTGAGGGGCTCCAATCCATGTGAAGATAGAGACGTTTCAGCTGCCCTATGAATTGAATG
Source organism: Sophora flavescens (assembly GCA_030762895.1). Lineage (NCBI taxonomy): Eukaryota > Viridiplantae > Streptophyta > Magnoliopsida > Fabales > Fabaceae > Sophora > Sophora flavescens. The sequence continues at coordinate 146,628,448 of CM061064.1, forward strand.
TGGACATAACTCTCTCATCTTATTTCATAATTAAGCAAATTAAGTGGCTTTGGAAAGCTAAGAGGCAGAGGTTGAAGTGAATTAAAGGATTATTCAGATATTGAGAGGTCTTGAGAGAATTTATATAAATAGGAGTCATAGTTAGGCAGAGGAGGAGTCAGTAGGAGTCAAGAGGAGTAGTGGTAGTTTCAATAGTTTATTTTCCTTTTCTTTTCTTTTCTGCTTATGTCTGTAATGGAGAATTAATCTCCTAGATTAATCTACTGTAATTGGTTTTTATCCATACTTGAGGTTCTTGTATTTCCTGCTTTTATTTCCTTTTCTCTTTTCAATGCCATGCTTTATATTTCTGTTTGCTTAATTCAGGAGTATATTGTGTTGTGTTGGTTTATCTCGGTGATATCATGTTCCTATATATAATCGCGTTTGCTTAATTCGCGTGTGTATGTTTCGTGTTCGCTTAGTTCACGAAGTGCTTAACCCCGTTTGCTTAATTCGGGAATAGGGATATATATCCGTAGTAGTGGTTCCGCTTGTGAATTATTGCTATAACCGGGAGGGGATTAGAATCTGCTTAGGGCTAGGAATTTGCATGAACCGATGATAGTTGGGAAACCAAAAGCAGTAGGTTAATCGCTTTAGCTTATTTGGTAACTGCTCTATTTTCTTGCTTTGTTTTCTGTTTTGCTTCTTAATTTAGTTTTCAATCCAAAACCCCCAATTCTGACTTTTTCTAAGTTTTTCTGTTAATAATAACAACAACTAAAGAGTCCTTGAGAGACGATCCGAGTTGTCGCTCTATACTACATTATTTTGTAAACGCTCGTTCTTTTTGGCGCGTGGCGACAGCGCGGTCAAGGTGCCATCCTATAGGGTGCTACTGATACAGGTCCACTCCCAGGTACTAGATCTATGGTAAACTCAATCTCTCTATCTGGAGGTAAATTAGAGACATCCTTAGGAAACACATCTGGGAACTCACACACAATAGGCAACGCCGCTATATCACTTTTAGCCTCTATCTTAGCAGAAAAGAGAAGTATATATCCCTGAGCTCCCTCAACTAAGAACTTACGACATGAGGCAGCAGAGATAAGATGTTCTGTCCCAAGAGAGTTAACAGACATGGACTGTGGAATGAAAGAAATAGTTCGACTAGCGCAATCAATAATAACATTGTTATGAGGCAACCAGTCCATGCCCAAAATAATATCTAGACCACACATAGGTAAACATATCAAATCAACAATATAAGTCAGGTCTTGAAACAATAAGGGACATTGCAGGCAGACAAAAGAAGTAATCAATCTATCTTTAGCAGGAGTAGAAACACACAAATCATATGACAATTTAGTAACACATATCTCTAAGAATTGAGCACATTTAAATGAAATGAATGAATGTGTTGCTCCCGAATCGAACAATATCATAACATCATGACCTTTAATAAAGCCCTTACCTTGGATCAAACTGTCGGATTTCTTCACCTCCTCTCCTTGGATGGTAAAGACCCTTCCGTGGTTCAGTGATCTGGTTTGAGATTGTCCCCCTGACTTGCACATCCTAGTAAAGTGTCCCATCTTCCTGCATTTGTTGCAAGTGGTTTGTGCCGCGGAACACACACGATCTCCATGCTGCCACCCACACTTGTAACATGCAATCCCCCTTTCACCTTGAGCACCTTGAACCTGCTTACCCTTCATGATTGTAGGCACAGGTCGTAGGCTCTTCTGGAAATTACCCCCTTTCCCATGGAACCTCTTGCCGTCACTGAAGCTCTTCTCCTTCGACCTTTCAGCCAGCACAACTTGCATATTCTGTTCCGCCACCCTACACTTGTTCACTAAAGTGGGGTAGTCTCGAATCTCTAGGAGCCCAAACAGGCTCTGTAGCTCGGGCTTCAAACCTTGCTCGAACTTAATTGCTTTCCATGGACCATCAGGATTATCCCTCACCTGTGTGGAGAACCTAGCAAGCCTCTCGAACTTGGACACATATTTCGCTACCGTCGTACTCCCCAGACGAAGATGTAGAAACTTCATCTCTTTCTGTATCCGGACACTGTGCGGAAAGTACTTCTCCATAAATACCTCCTCGAATCTGTCCTACGTGATAGGGGCACCCGAAGCAAGCAACCCTCCCCTGGCACAGTTCCACGGTGCTCGCATATGACTCTAACATATAGGTGCCAAAATACACCTTCTGAGCATCAGAGCACCACATGGCCCGGAAGATCTTCTCTAATTTCAGTAACCATTCCTCTATCTCAATAGGATCAGTGGTCCCTCGAAAAGTTGGCGGATTATTATTCCTGAACTCTGACAGACCCATGTATTGTGGATCTGGAGATGCAACCGGTACCACGTTAAGCACGTCCCCCTTATCCCTTATCTGACGGAGAGTCTCCGTCTGCTCCTGCATAACTCTGGCCATTCGAGCCAAAGTCGCTGCAAGTGCATCATTTCTCCCTCGCCTATTCGCTGCCATAATCTGCATACCACCAATCAAACAGTGGGTTGATCAAGTCCAATATCCAAAAGAATAGAATGCAGAATTATAACTCTAACAAGCATCCTATGCGCCCAAGTTTTGTTTTTTAAAAAGCCCCACTACCACAGTCCGATTTAGAATCGAACTGCTCTGGTACCACGTTAAGCACGTCCCCCTTATCCCTTATCTGATGGAGAGTCTCCGTCTCCTCCTACATAACTCTGGTCATTCGAGCCAAAGTCGCTGCAAGTGCATCATTTCTCCCTCGTCTGTTCGTTGCCATAATCTGCATACCACCAATCAAACAGTGGGTTGATCAAGTACAATATCCAAAAGAATAGAATGTAGAATTATAACTCTAACAAGCATCCTATGCGCCCAAGTTTTGTTTTTGAAAAAGCCCCACTACCACAGTCCGATTTAGAATCGAACTGCTTTATGCATTGACGACTGTCCCCATAAACCAACACGGGTCTTTTCAGCGTTACACGCTTCATGGGAAAACTTCCCAGGAGGTCACCCATCCCAGAATTGCTCCAAGTCAAGAACGCTTAACTGTGGAGTTCTTAAGTGATGGGATACCACAAAGAAGACGCATCTTGTTAGTATAGGTAGTACCAATCAATTCATATAAGCCTTGCTCAACTGTATAGTTTCATACCTACACGGTCTCAGGATCCCTCTCATTCGGGTGTGTAATCGGTTCATTCATGTGTCCCTCCGCCTAGAAGCCTTCCAGGAGCCGCTCCTTGTCCGTGCCTTCTTGCACCGGCGACCACTCCCCGCCCTCGTCGGTACCCGGGTGTTACATGCCCACCAGCTTCCGCTTGGTTCGTCGCCGAACCACACCGTATTGGGAGAGGTGCCGCTCTGATACCATAAATGTAACGCCCTTTGTTACATTAGTAATCCCAAGATAAAATCAATAAAAAATCCTTTGAAACATTTAATTAAAGCGTAAATCTCATAAGAAAAAAAATTAAAAAAAATTATTTAAAGTCTGAAAATACCTCATATTAAATAATGTAGTAACAAAGTATCCAAGTAATGAATATAAATATAAATCCATACGTTCGAATAATAAATAAAAACCGAAAGCCTCAAAACCGGGCGTCTAGTTACAATCCGAGAAAAATAATACATAAACCAAAGAACATCGTCAGCATAGTGCTTTCAACCATACTACATTACTAACCAAGTAGGTAATAAAAGATGACTCCTCAGATCTCTGGGTCCTCGACATCGATGTCCTGTCTCTTAAAACAACACTAATAATGAGATATAAAATCCCAGTGATCAACAATACAGTTTTATAAAATATTTTCGAAAATAGTATTGTTCTCAGCCGGTGCGGTAACCGGAAAACTGTCCATGGCACCTGCTAATTTTCCAAAATAATATATATAAAAGAAAATACTTTTAATAGCAAAAGTAATCTCATCAACTCAATAACATATAACGTAACAATAACTTATCTCAATACATTACATTCCATATACCAAGTAAATTCTGTTTTAATCCAAATGGCCCGAAGACCTCCTAATTAAATTGGTCTCTCGTCGGCACGCCATAAATTCACACATCACATGACAATGGCGTCCCATTGCCCACCCCTACTCACAAGGAGTGTTTCGATGTCATCCTCCTGTTGGGGACATTTCCATTTCTATACCTCTCATGTGTACATGGTGGTATTTCTCCCTTTTCGACAACCCAATATGTGACAGTGTTGCTTTCGATACCCCTTTTTACGTGGTATTGCTCGTTTTCGACATCCCAATCACATGGCGATGTTACTTTCGATACCCCATTAAGGCGGTATTACTCTTCGATACCCCTATCATAGGTGGTATTGTGGCAAACATCATACAACTCATCATAAGGCGTAAATTTCATATCTCATACATGTAACAACTCATTTATCATAAATTAAATATTTAATCTTATCACGCATACCAAATAGACTCATATCATGTCATCAAGTAATTTTATAACTAAACTATGACAATCACAAACATCAAGACATAACATATGTCATCAAGCATATCATTCAACTAGTACAAATATCCATCATGTACTTCATGCCATCAATAACAAGAGTAAATACTCAATATAACAAATTTTTGTTTTATTTGAAAACCCCCGATTTTAAAATTTAGGTTGGTGATATCATTCATATATTGAATTCAAATTCCAAAAAAAAAAACCTATAAGGTAAACCCTTCCACACACATACAAACAATTATACCATGGAAAGTGTTCGCAAAAAATACTGTTACTCACCTCTCGAAGATATCCAAAATTCTCTAAAAATTATCTATAATTGAAGCTGTTGCTTATCTAAATATTCATCTTCCCTCCAGTTGTGTTCTTGGATCTGTGTATTGTTGCTGTTGTACCACCAAGTAAAAGAAACGCCCGTGAGATGCGCTCCCTTGCTAACGTCTACCCTGTGTGGCAGCCAAAATCCCTTCCTAAATGCAACCCTGGCGCGTTTCCTTTTAACCTTAGCATATTTGTTTATTTATTATTTTTTTTAACCCATATGAATAGCTTTTGCCAAAAGCCAAAGCCTATAAAAGGTTACTCGGGCTTAACACCCCCGTACACCACTTATATATATATATATATATATATATATATATATATATATATATATATATATATATATATATATTTCATTATTTATTTATTTATAATAGTTAAGTAATTTCCATAAATTCTTATACTATTAAATTTTTTTACTAAACCTCTTCATTATATTTTATTTGCAATATACTTTTTAATAACCTAATACTTTTTTATCAAATTAATTAAATTAATTATATTAGAATTTTATGATGTTACAAGGCACATGGTTAAAATTGTCAGATTCTTTCTTTTGGTATGCTTTCTAGTAATCGGAGGTACCAAGGTAATTTCTTGTTCCTATCCGCCTTGCTATGAAATTTGGACTAAAAATAGAAAAAAATTGGTTTAAATAAGTTTTTATCCCTGTAAAGCTCACTAATTTTGGTTTTTGTTCTCGTAAATTTTTTCTTGGGATTCTGTCATTTTGAAAATAGTCTCTGTTGACATTGGCAAATGGAATGCCATGTCAATCATGCCACGCGAATGGCGTGACATTCTATTTGTCATGTCAGCAGTTAACGAAAAGAAATGACCACAGAGACTATTTCCAAAAAATTTGAAATTACATGGACGAAATCCTAAAAAATTATTTTTACATGGACTAATACCAAATTAATGAACTTTACATTGGTCATTCAACTTTAAAAATATGCAATAAGGTCCCTAAGCTCTTGAAAGGGTGTAAACTGTAAAGTGGTCTAAAATAATGAGAGATGATAATTTTTCAATAGACAATGTTAGCGTTTAATAGAAAAACGTTTAAATTGCACAATTCAGCTATGTTAAATGAGTTCTATTATTTGAACATCAAATTTTGGATGACGTATGTGACACCTTATTACTCGTATTTCAAAACTACATCAATAAACAAAGGAGACACCATATGATGTTCCATTTTAGAGGCAAATTTTAGTATCCTTAAAAAGGGATGCTGATTTGGACCTCGAAATCTTGATCATCGTTTTGATGTGAAAATTTCATCAATGGCTAGAAATCGATACATGGAAACTGGTAAGACAATCTTCCTTATTTTTAAAAGGAAAATTCTAGTTAGTACGAAACACTTTTAGTAAAAGATGGTACGAATGACGTGTCCCACGTTTCTTCTCTCCTGCTTGCGATTTGTTGTGTCATCATCTCCGAACTCATAACTTCTTTGGTTCTTCCTATTCCGCCTATACTGATTCGTTAGCCAGCCTCATTGCATCATCATCCGTTGAGTTCTCTCATCAGTTGGATCTTGAGTCAAAGTTTTAGTTTTAAGTTCCCTCTTTCTTCGTTCCTTTCAATCCCTTGAGTGGATTCATCTTCAACTTGTCATTTTTCGATATTCACCCATTGTCTCGTTGTTTTTTTTTTTAATTAAAACTATGCTCAGAATCCTAGGATCCAAATCTTATGAACATTTTCCTTTATTTAGTTTCTCTTCATGTTATTGAGGTAAACATATCAGGAGACTTTGTCAAAATTAATATGAGGTCTAGCTGAAAATCTTCAAAGTGCAAACACTGGAAAATAATGAGGTATAGGCCATATAGCTCAAGTGGCAGAGGAGGAAGACAGATGAAGCAAAGAGGTAGCACAAGCAAACAAAGGAGGGATCGAGGAAGACAAGTGATGTGTTATGTTTGTTTTATAAAAAATATATAATTAAAATATAATATAAAAAATAATGTCATTTGTTATTTCGTACGTGCACTCCTTCGTACTAAATAGCGGTGCTCTTTTACAAATGTCTCCTGATAGACATAGTAAGTGCTTTTTTTATTCAATTATTTTAATAGTTTTTGTAATTATTAAGTATTTTGAATCTCTTGGCTGGACCAAATTTTCATTTAAAAAAAAAAACAGAAACCACTTTACCCACTATAGTAGGTAACGTCAAGGATCCATTCATCGAACCTCTTACCAATGGGCACCATTCTAAAAGGCTTCCATTTTAGATGTACAAAAATCATTTCTCATGTTGAACATTGTTGTTAGAATGCTACTAGAAGCGTTATTGTTGTTTCAATCATCAAGATTCAAGAAGAATGGGAAATGAGAATTCGTACTAATTTCAAAAATTTGAAATTAGCATAAGATCGCCTCGTCAGAACTAGACGTATCGGTGAACCGTGTGGATAAATGACTCTTTAATGTTTTGATTAATGACCAAACTTAATGGTCAAATGATTTGATGATTACTTTGATTCACTAACAACTTGCAAAGCTTGAGTTTATCAATGAGAATATTAGAACAAGGAAAGTGGATGCAAAGGACCATGGAGAAAGGAACATAAAGAAAGGATCGTGAAGAATGACATGAAGAATGAGCATCACGAGCAAGGAAATTGAAGAAAAACATTAGGGATTTATGTAATGAAAATCCTCTAGATTAATTCTTAGTTAAGCTCTCAAATAATAATGAAAATGATGTTAAAAAATAAACAAGTTTTCAAAATTAACTTAGAAGAAAAAGGCTAATTAATGAATCTATACATTGATCTACTTTCAGTTAATTAACTTTTATTGAAAACATGTGTGTACATCTATGTATAAGTGTTATACATCTATGTATACATCGATTGATTCTAGATTTGCATGATCATAAAACATTTTTGACACTATACATTGATTAGTACATTTGTGTATAAGCCAAAACAGAACCAAGAAGTTTTCAAGATAACAACATAATCGATTAGATAATCGATGTATATGGTTTTGGGCTGCAGATACAAGTGTGTAACATTCAAGATCAAGGATGTCCAAGAACACAATCGATTAGGCAAATTTTGTTTTATACAATCGTGTACTAATCGATTGACTGATAACAGAATTTCTCAAATCAATTTATTTTGATCTAAACTGGCTTTTAAAGTGTGACCAACAGATCTATTTTGAAATATAACTATATATAACTATATGGTGGCATCTAAGGTGAGGGGACAATTAAGTCCCTTACACCATGAAGGAGCATTTTGACCTGGTGTAGCAGGTCACTCACTAGGGATAATATTATTATAGGATTTTTGTAAAAAAAATAATTATTTCAAAATTTCAATCTTACCCTTCTTCACCACCACTCAAAGAACAACTCACCCCTCTTACCCCACCCTATAACACCACCGATTCCAGCTCTTAGTTGCAGATCTTGTTTTCTACCACTATCGATTCCAGCCAACTCATACTTGATTTATATTGGGTTCATTAACAGTTGATTGTGGAGTGGAGTGGAGTGGTCTCGTTTCCAATCACACCCTTTGTGCGATTCTGATGAAAGAAGAGGAAGTTTATGACTTCCATTTTGCCACACAAGGATTGCTTTTGCTGTTTAATCCAACGCCTTTTGTTAGTTTTATTTTCGTTGGGTTTCTTTTCTATTTTTGGATTTTTCATTTGTTTCTATAAGAATAAGCACTGCCTATAAACCAAAAAGATAAGGACGAGACAAAAAATATATACAAAAAAAGACAACGAAAGAAGAAGACCAGGAAGAAGGAGACTTGACAGCAAAAAGGAGAACTGGCAGAAACCGCCATAAGCAAACCAGGAAGAATCAAGGTTTTCAAAACCGGACCGGACCGGCCGGTCCGACCGGGTTAACCGGGAACCGTGACCTTGGCAGGTCCGGTTTATAGGGAAAACCGTCCCTGTACTGAACCGGTGGTAAAACCGGAGAACCGGTTCAAAACCGGTAAAACCAATCATAACCGGTAGTGAACTGGCCTGAACCGGTTTCCTAAAAAAAAATTTAGTATAAAAGGATTTGGGTAATCCTATCCAAAACCTAATTCTTTTGTTTTCTAACATATGTGGGTTGGTTGTAGATTTTGGGTTGGTTCTCCCTATGAGGATGATTTTAACATATATCTTTATATTTATTTAGATTAATTTCAAAATAAAAAAATAGTGCTTAATAATTTTAGTTGTTATGTTGTTTTTTTGTTTAATATTGTTACAAATATTATATTAAAAATTAAAATAATATTATTTAATTATAACCGGTTCAACCACGGTTCAATCTCGATTGGACCATTGAACCTCGAACCGCCTTCACCGGTTCGATGGCCGGTCCGATTTTCTAAACCTTGGGAAGAATAAATTTTTTGGAAATGGACATTTTGGGGGGAAAAGGGCATAAATGTTATTTTCAAGAACCTGAAGATCAGGTTTTCCTAAAATCATCACAATCCCTCATTTATTTAATTATTAAATCTAACGGTTATAAATGTTCCTTCACCCATAAGGGACTTAGTTGCCCCCTCACTCTAGAAACCACCTAAAGGACATTAGTAAACACTTTTTCAATATCTAGAACTCATGACACGAGATCAAAGAGCTTATAATAGAGGAAATCTGAGTATTTTCAATATTTTTTCGACTTGTATAACCCGATTTTCTAAAATCTGATTTAAATCTTTTCAATTGTAAAGATTGAAAAGAGAAAAATAACACATGTGCTTTTACTTTAACAAATAAGCATTATTATTATTTTTCTCTCTTAGTTATTAACATAAAAGCACACGTGTCAAAAAATTAGTGGATGTCAGTATAAAACTTGATTATTGCTTTTAATAATAGTTACTTTTTCATTACTAAATATTAAATATTAAGTATTAAGTATTTTATACATTCCCTTCAACAAACAAAAAAGTATATTATACATTATATATTAATTTTTTTTCAAGATACAATATATATATATATATATATATATATATATAAATATGTTTTTTTGAGGGCATATATATTAATATGTTATATAATATTAAAAATATATATTTAATTAACGATAACCCATTCAACCAAGTTATCACTGATTGAAGAAATTTTTTAAAACATTACAATACGCAGAATACTTGCTAATAAATATTCTGTATCATTTTAAAATTAAAATCATGCTAAGGCTATCAATTACACAGAATATTAATACCACATAGATTCATGGACCAAGGGTGCACTTAGGTAAACAATTAATTAAAAGCTTATCACATATGACCTTATCGCATGAGAGCTTATGCCATAAGCGCTTAAAGAAAGAAAAAGAAAGAAAGGGGCATGAGATTATTCGAATAGTGAAAAACACGGAGAGGGTGTTTAGTGCATAAGTTCTTATGACAATTCCATAAGCTTTTCCAAAGAACTTATGAAAATAAGTCAAAAATTCCTTATGGGATGTCATAAGTTATTTTTATAAGCTCGCCAAACACACTGCATAAGAGCTTATGTCACAGATAAGTCAAAAGGAGCTTAAATAAGCTCTTCCAAACGCCACCCAATTCTATGTAGATAAATTTGGTTCATAGCATTAGACAAGAACGACCTTGGGATAGAATTGGCCCAATTTTAGATTTTATGATTTATGATTATTTAAAAATCAAATTAAAATCATAATTTGGACCTTGTTATTGTTTGTTTAATTAAAAAAATTATTTTTTAACTGAACAATTAATTTTTTAAACTTTTAATATATTTATTTTTACTTTCGAGAATAATGAAAAACAGAAAAAAAAAATAATTTATATTTAGGATTAAAATGAAAAAACAACTTTCATTGATTTTTAGAAAAAACCAATTTTTATAATTACGTTTTAAAAATCTGAAAAATCTTCAAAGTCTTAACCATATTGCCAATTCATAACGATCACTTATACACTAAGGATCCATTTGCTTTAAGTTTTTATAGAATTGATTTTAATAGAATTAATTTAGAAAAAATCAAAGTTAAAAAAATTGATTTGTATTTGATAACAATATTTTAAAAATTGATTTAGAAAAATTGATTTTATTTGGATGATAAACTAAAATCACTTTTGAGGTATAAATATGTAGAATTTTGTGGATCTTACATCTTCATGGGTCCCAAAATCCGTTTTGGGTGCTAACCAAACAAGCATTAATTCATGAACTACTTATTTACCATTGACAGAATAATTCATGGTCATCGTTCTTGTAATAGAACATGGTTACGTCAAAAAAAAAAAAAAAAACCATGGTTATGCAACTTATGTTAATGGTATAGGCAATCTCGAACTTCCGAAATGGTTAATAACATCCTACACCCTTATCATCTATTTTGCCTCACTGTTCTCGATCGATACCCTTACATTGAGAGAGAGAACAATTTGTCCCCGAACCCAAATCCACATTATATCATTCACATCATCTAGGTTTATTATTATGGTACAAAAAGCTACAAATTTAACCAAATTAATACCCTTCCAAACACATTCTGCTTTATCAGAAAATAAAATGCCACTTTACCGAAAAATAAAAAAAATTGCTTGACTTCCTCAATCACACGACCGAATTCTAATTCATAAAAAAGTTAGAAACAATCCAATCAGAATGAAAAGATTTTTTTTTCCTACTGTTAAGAGACCTCAGATAATTTGTACACATCATAATCTAAAAGCAGATAATCAGTCAATGTAGGCAAAATCTTAATTCATCACTGACCTCACCCACATCGATACATAATAATGATTTAAACAAAAAAAATGTACTATGAAAGAAGTAATTATCATTCTATGAATAACTAAACAAACACCAGGATGGATTATTATGCATAGAAAATGTTATTACAGTCTACAGACAAAGTATTGCTAAGCAACATTAGAAATCAATCTATACTTGTTTACCTTGTATTTTAGTTTTTTATTAGGAAAAACAGAAAACTTGTATTGTTAGCAACCAATTCCCTGAAGTACAGTATTTAGTTAATATCTATTTTTATATTCTCCGGAAAACATTATAGTAAGTGATAACCACCATAATCGAATGTATATTATATAAGAAACCTCTAAATTCAAAGAACCAAATCGTTTCAATGTATATTATGGAAGTGAATTAAAGAAGGCAGAATGTATGAAATGGTTTCAATAAAATAAACCATATTTCAAACAAGCTGAACAGTGTAGAAAGACATCTCAAATATTGATTTGCATTTTGCAATCTTCACAAAATCATATAAGCTATCACAGAAACAAGACAACAAATTACCTGAACATCACAAAACATGATACAGAAACGGGAGCTATCAATGGATAGCTTAGTTTGGAGAATTTCGGCAATTGTAGAACTCAGTTTTCCATTAACAGTTGGACCAAGCCCCCCAATTGAGATCAGTTTTCCATAAGCAGCTGGCCCTTCAGTGCCGCCAAATGCAATAGGCACTCCCCCATTCATCAAAATCATCACATACTGAAATATATATAAAAAAAAGACGCAAATTTATGTCAAATTACACTAAAAACTAAAATAGCAAAAACATTTTTATTATTATGGTACAAAAAGCTACAAATTTAACCAAATTAGTACCCTTCGAAACACATTCCGCTTTATCAGAAAATAAACTGCCCCTTTTACTAAAAAATAAAAAAATTGCTTGACTTCCTGAGTCACACGACCAAATTCTAATTCATAAAAAAGTTAAAAACAATCCAATCAAAATGAAAAGATTTTTTTTCCTACTGTTAAGAGGCCTCAGATAATTGGTACACATCATAATCTAAATGCAGATAATCAGCCAATGTAGGCAAAATCTTAATTCATCACTGACCTCACCCACATCGATACAGAATAATGATTTAAACAAAAAAAATTCATAATAAAATTAATAAAATTCAGTGTAAGAAACACGATAAGTTAATTAAATTAGGAGCCACTAGATGGATTTTATAAAATTGGGGAAAGAATTCACTCAGTGGTGGCAATATGGTTCATGGTTCGATTCTGCCAGCGGATTTCCTCAACTTGATTCAGAAGAGGGAGCTTTTCTATCCTCATCGTGAAAACTCTTTCCCCCAAACACAAATCAATCACTATTAATTGAAATAATTTGAAAACGAAAAAATGGGAAAATAAAAACAGGGTAATTAATTTTCTACGAAACGAAAGAGATCAGATATTGAAAAAGGAAGAGATCACTCAGTTCAGCTGGGTAGTTGACACACAAAGTAATCTCCCAAAAGAGAGAGAAAATCGTGCATTCCAGTCTGTTGAGATTGAATTATATGTGGTCATCACTGTGATCTCTTTCTGATTCATAAATTATAGACAACAGGTTTTAAAAAGAAATTGAAAACAAACAAATAAGGTAAATTAAAAAATCCAGAAAGGTGTGGGTGGAAGAGAAACCCTTGACGCAACAACGGCACTGTGGAACTGAGCACGAGCAATGAATTTATAGGAAGAGCGTTTTAGGGTTTCTGAAGGTGAGTGACCCTCACAGCGAGAGAATAACGCCATCACCTTGCAAATTTGAATGGACTAAACAAACCTTTAGATTTTTTATTCATTTCTTTTTTCTTTTTAATCACCGGAGACATTTTCTATAGCTCTTTCAATAATATTGATAATATATAATTTTTGGGCCACAAGTATGTAAGTGATGGTCGGATGGGCCACTTGACTTCGGTTGGCCCACCTCAGCCCGAGGAGAACAATATATATAATTAGAGTGTTACCAAAACACTCTCCATCACTCGCTTTCTAGCTCATTATTTTCTATTGATTAAAATTCAAACAGGTTCCACTATTTTGCAAATGAATTTCATTAATTTATGTGAATGTTACTTGAATTTTGTAATATCCACATAAGTTTCAACTAATACGATTGTCAAATAGGTTAACCCTGCTCTTTCCAAAGTGTCTATGATGAGATTTGTGATAAACAGACTAAACTATATGAAACGTTTTTGAATGGGACGTAAAGTTTTTTTTTCCACTAAAATGGGACGTAAAGTTAAGAGGTCATCATCTAGCATCAACTCATGTGTCTGGTGAGGGGGAAGAACAATAAAAGGACTAAATTGAAATTATTAAGAATTAATATCTAAAAATTTAATTTTTTTAAAACCTATTATTCGAAGTGAGAAAGATTGAGTGTGAATACTCGCTTGTCTAAAGTAAGCATCCTAAAATTCCCCACTCTTTGTTTTTCATTTTCAAATAGCAACCATAACTCCTAAGTCCTAAGTCATCCTTTCAGTTGTATGGGTCAAGACTCAAGATGAACCACCACGTCATCAAAAAAATCCATCATTAGTGCTGCATCAATTTTCATCCCAATGCTGACGATTCAGAATTTGTATATTTTGAGTAAATCCCCAATTTATTCTATGAAATTGTAAAATCGTATTAATTTCGTCCCCGAAATTATCAAAATTTCAACAACGTTCCCAAATGATAAATTAATATCAATTTCGCATCTCATTTTACTCGCTTAGAATCAAGAAAGTATCTAACAGTGCTGACTTAAAATCAGTTTTGTCCATGTGATTACCAACGAAGGGATTACATTAATTAACATTTGACAATGTCAGGAATATTTTTGAAATTTCGTTAAAGTCAAGTATGAAGTTGACACGATTTTATAATTTCATGGATTAAATTGAGGATTTGCTCGTATATTTTTTATGTGCATTTTACAGTCTTAGAAATCCATAACCTCGTTTTATTCTTACATGATTATCGATTCTCCGTTTTTCCTAATTTTGGTTCGAAAATAACCTTATTCACACGAAAAAACAAGTTTGTGAGACGACTATAGCTCGTTTTGATGTGGAAACCATAGGATCGCATTATAGTGTGTACCGTGTTACATGTGCTATTCAAGCTGCTCAATAACATTTCACATTTCACATGCTGCTCTACAATTAGAAAATTGTAACTTAAAAGTATGGACATAATGTATAGAAAGAAAGCCAGAGTCAAGCTCCGATCTTTAATTGTTTTGGGATTGGAAGGTCCCGCTATAACTTATTGATCATCTAGGACAATGCTTCCTTCATTTCCATAAATTCCTTTTCAAGTTAAAAAGCTGGCCAATTATATGCTTTAACAAGCGTAGAAGCAACCACGAGTGCCAGTCCTTCTCATCGTCAATCACACACTAGGACTCAAGTAGCACTAACTAAAACTAATCACAAACAAACTAACCTTTATTACTTATGGAGAAGACTATGAAGGTACGCGTGCAATTTTCATTTATTTGTAGCAATATCTCTTGGAAAACTCATCCGCTTATGCTATTACTTTAATATACCTTGTACCTATACCAATTTGTAAATCAAAGTCATCCAACAGCAAACCATGCTTCCAAACAGTGGATTGCACCATGAGTTTGTATGGTTTGGGATGTTTTTCAGTAGTTAAGCCAAATTTTTGCACTGCTAATTCAAATAACACATTTTTCACAACTGCCAGAATCAATAATAAAATGACAAACCTTACCTACGATCGTACATGAGGAGGTAAACAGGGCATTACGACGCCAATCATCATCTGTAACATTAGAATTGAGAAAGGTACGACGCAACATTAATAACGGGCCCACATCACCCTCTACAAATTCATCTTCAACATCCCCATCAGCAGCTTCAACCTCAGTGTCAAAAATAGGAGCAGAGTCCACATCCAAATCATTAGCCAACAACCCCCTAATATTAGGTTTTGCCACACGACATTCTGCTTGACGATGACCCATCTCGGGGCACTTAAAACAGTGAATGCCTCCAGTGGGACGTGTCTGTGGTGGCACAGTTGGACGAGGTTCCGGGAGGCCCTGAGCTTAGGCAGACCGCATATGTTTCTTAAACTTCTCCCAAGAGGCAATTTTGGCCTTACCCAAAAGTGCACGACCCTTCTTTGTTTGTTGCCACCATGCTTGAGCCCTTCCACGGAGTCTCAAGGTGATCAAAGGAACACGACGATTGTCTGGCATTTCTTTGAAATCTAGAATTTCCTCCACTGTGTGTAGCCAATCCAGAAATTCATCAGCCTGTAAATTACCATGGAATTCAGGTATATCGACCTTGAATCCCGCTTCACAGCGACGGTCAGCAAAGGGGTTGCCGTCAATGTCAGAAGCATCAGTTTTCGAACCAGAAGGAAGTTGCTGATGTGCCGGTGGCTAAAGAGTAGCCAACTGTTGCGTCAATCGCTCCACGTGCAATCGCAACTGTGCTCCAGCTAAATCACGTCCTCCAGATTAGCACGTCTCCTTGGCGGCATGGTGCAAGAACATACTGACTATTGATACCAATCTGATGCAGCGTACGTGATGGAACGAACAAGGATTCAACAACTCGTTGATTCGACGAAAACCCGAGAGGTTGACAACACGAAAATTGAGAAAACTTCTCATATTTTATTAAATACCAAGCTGCCTCTAATGAAGGCTAAAACAAATATATATAGTGTCAACAAAACCCTAAAGCAAAAACAAAAGAAATACCAAAAAAAGGTCCTTACATAACAAAATTGAAAAAATAACCCTAAAATTACGGTAAAAGTAAAAATTGTCGTTCTGATCCCTTAAATGGTGGAATTTGGCCAAAATCACGCGATGCGCAAGGCCTTGCATTTTGCTCAGAAGGTCGTTTCCATATGAAAAAGTGTGCTCATTTGTCAAAATCGGACATTGTTGACTTTTTGGTCAACTCTGTACATCATGAGGCAACCCGGGTTCTCACTCCAAACCCCGTTCTGAAAGATGTGGCAATGCAAGGATCAGAATCCACGATGCTAGCTTCTGCCTCATCATCTCAAGAAAACTCCACCCAGGGGCCAGAAATTGTGATGAAAGACTCTGGCCCTCAACCGCAAGTTCAACAAGTTAAAATCCTTGAGGATGGAGAAGGGATGTAAATCCCTCTTTCAAACGAAGAATGGAATCAATGGTCCCAGCCCTGGAAAAGGACCCCGGTGGTCAAAGTTATGGGGAAAAGTGAGGGCTTCAAGTCCCTGGAAAACAATCTTCAAAATAAATGGCAGAAAAAAGGATCAATCAGAATTGTGGACATGCCTGAGGGATTCTTTCTAGTCTATTTATCTGCTGAAGAAGATTACTCACATGCTTTGTATGAAGGCCCTTGGATGGTGGTTGATCATTATGTAATCGTCCAAAGATGGAGGTCAATGTTCCTACAAAATGCAGATGTGATTAAAAGGGTTGCTTTATGGATCCGGATTCCAAAACTTCCAAAACTTCCTATGGATCCGGATTCTTTGGAGAATCGGTCCGGGTCTAGGAACAATGCTGGAGGTGGATAGGCTCACCTCAATCCACTCTAGGGGGAAATACGCAAGAATTTGTATTGAAATGGATTTGGAACAGCCTTTAAAATCTTTTATTGAAATTCGAGGGCATAAGCTTTTCCTCGAGTGTGAGGGTTTACACCTAATTTGCTTCAAATGTGGAAAGTATGGACACAAGTCGGTCCAATATGTTGACAAAAGAAGCAACCAAGAAGATGATCCAAAGGTCAATGCTCAAGGAAAGATTAAACCTTTGATGGTTGGTGCCCCTGTTGAAGGCTCCCAAGCACCAGATCAATTGAATAACTCAACTGAAAAATATGGCTCATGGATGGTAGCTGTCCCTCGAAAACCAAGGAAACAACAAAAGTCCCAATCTACTGCAGAAGGATCTGCTAAGGATAAGAATGACCAAGAAGGAGAATCTTCCAAAGGCCAGAATGTCAAGCCTATTGATTCCAGATCCAAAAGCCATAATGTCAAGCCTGATGGCTCAAGATTTGTAGTTTTGTCTTCATATCACCCCCATTCTGATTAGGAGGGGACCACCCCTGAAGAAGTAAATAACCTGACTCCAATCCAGACTCAGCCAGTAGAAGAAAAGATGCCAGATGTTGAGAGCTAAAAACTCAAATCACTCCATCTTGATGAATTTAAAAGTAATTTTAAAAAAAATGTATAAACAAAACTTACACAATAACAAATTAGAAATAGAAATAACATAAAAAATATACAAAACAATATAAAACACAAACAATATACAATAGAACACAAAAAAAAAAACAATATACAATATACAGAGAACAATATACAATATAATATACAAAAGAGAATAAGAATAAGAAGGATTGAAAAAAACAGTTGGAGAAGGAATATTCTTACCACTAAGGTACCCAGCCTTGATTTGGCAAACCAATCATTGTTGCAAACAGAATTCACACTCAACTTCTGATAGTTGTTGTCCTTGTCCAACTCATTGGCAAATGCCTTCGCTGCCACACTCCTTATCTCATCTCTGCATTGGTGGAGCATACGAAGCAAGTCATTAAAGGTTTGTTGCCTATGTTTATACTAAAAAATGCATGGCATTTAACAAAGCCAACCAAATGTACTATGAAAGAAGTAATTATCATTCTATGAATAACTAAACAAACACCGGGATGGATTATTATGCATAGAAAATGTTATTACGATCTCTGAGACAAAGTATTGCTAAGCAACATTAGAAATCAATCTATACTTGTTTACCTTGTATTTTAGTTTTTTATTAGGAAAAACAAAAAACTTGTATTGTTAGCAACCAATTCCCTGAAGTACAATATTTAGTTAATATCTATTTTTGTCTTCTCCGGAAAACATTATAGTAAGTGATAACCACCATAATCGAATGGATATTATATAAGAAACCTCTAAATTCAAAGAACCAAATCGTTTCAATGTATATTATGGAAGTGAATTAAAGAAGGCAGAATGTATGAAATGGTTTCAATAAAATAAACCATATTTCAAACAAGCTGAACGGTGTAGAAAGACATCACAAATATTGATTTGCATTTTGCAATCTTCACAAAATCATATAAGCTATCACAGAAACAAGACAACAGATTACCTGAACATCACAAAACATGATATAGAAACAGTACCTATCAATGAATAGCTTAGTTTGGAGAATTTCGGCAATTGTAGAACTCAGTTTTCCATTAACAGTTGGACCAAGCCCCCCAATTGAGATCAGTTTTCCATAAGCAGCTGGCCATTCAGTGCCGCCAAATGCAATAGGCACTCCCCCATTCATCAAAATCATCACATACTGAAATATATATATATATATATATATATATATATATATATATATATAAAGACGCAAATTTATGTCAAATTACACTAAAAACTAAAATAGCAAAAACATTATATTCATCAAGCACCCCCAGGTCAAATGCAATAGGCACTCCCCATTCATCAAAATCACATACTGAAATACATATATAAAAAAAGACCCAAGTTTATGTCAAATTACACTACAAACTAAAATAGAAAAACATTATATTCATCAGTACCCCCCCCACCCCCCCCCCCAAATCAAGTTAGTAAATAAATGACACAAAAAACAAACAAAAAAAATTATCTTGGTATTTACACAGTAATTTCATCAAACAATAGGTGGTCGTTAGCAAATGCCTTCCACTCACCTTATCTCATCTCTGCATTGGTGGACGACCACACCTTTAGTTTATATATCTTAAATACACCCCAAGGAATATACACCTCTTGAAGTTCACATCTTTAATTTCTCTTGAGTCTTGATCAACTACCTCTTGAAGTTCACATCTTCCACTGAAATTCTCCTACACAAATACAAAGAAAATATATAGTACCCAATTACACCTTGATTGACTATGTAACGTTCATTAAATCTAACTAGAATCAAAGGTGAGTTCTCCTTTTCAATACCTCGCTTTAAGGTTTGTGCAGATCCTGTCCCATAGATCCATGATTTCTCTGCCACTGAGGACATTGGAACCCCCTTCAATAGCATTGGAATTATGAATTAGAGCACCGTCACCTAAGGGTTTATGCCACCCACTGCCCATTGGGATTATGAAATTGTACCTTCTCTTTGTCACAAAATGGCCGCTCCAACCTAAGCGAAAAGAATCACCAAGCTTTCACCAACTCTGTTCATCTAAGCGGGAAAAAAAAACAATGATTAAACATTCTTGGAGAACTAAATTAACGAATCACTGGTTCATGCGTGATATAAAAATTCAAAAATAGCAAACAACCCATATCCGTATATCTGAATAATAAGAGACTTGCAAGAATCAGAAGTCACGATGACAAAAAGTATAAAAGACACCAAATTAAGAAAGCAAAAAACTTGGAAAGAACCCTTTTCAGAACACGAACAAACATAAAGAATTCAATCATACCCAGTTCAAGAATCATGAATAAGATGAACCCCAAGTGGTAAAAAAGAGCTTTTGGAACGAACCAGAAGAGCGGCAATGGTCACAGAAGACTGAGGTTCATCTTGCATGTCGTGGATGAGAATTGAACTTTGTAGTCTATCTTGCAACAACGTTGCAGTCTTCAAGCTCTCCACATTCTTGAAGATAAAGGACCAAAGGGTAAGCATTGTATATATAGCAATGAATGAGATCATTGAGTGTGTGTATGCGGGTGCGGTAATTAAATACTTATATATAAGTTTGTTCTTTTCTAATTTGTATTTCTAATATGCGGGTGCTATTTTTTGTATATTTGTCAAAAAACCTTTACAGAAAGCTAGAGTAGAAGAGACAAAGCAAACCCATAAACACAAAAAAAAAAGCATCAAACCCAGAAAAATCTTCATATCTGAGTGTAAATATGGGCTTCCACGAAGAACAGATGACGGCGCTGGTTGGAGACGGCGGCGGCTGGAGCCATGGTGGTGGGAGGCGGAGGCTGGAGGTGCGCGAAGGACTGGCACGATGGAGGATGGACTGGTATGCACGCTGCCTCTGAACTAAGAAAGACAAGAGTCGGTTGTTACTTATTACAGTGTTAGCATGTTAGGGTTATTTAGTTTTTAGGGTTTTTTTTCTAACTTTATCATGGGACAAGCCCATACGTTAGTTTAGGTAAGGTAGGGGGTTGTCACTTAAAATATGTGGACCATTTAATATCTGATAAGAATTTAGGTTTGTTGGGCCATTTAAGTTATTTGTTTTAACCCATAAAATATAACCCTAAAACTTGTTACCCTAAGTTTGAGTTGCAACGCCGTTTCCCTTCCCATCATTCATTAATTTCGCATAGAAGCGACCAGAAACGAGGAAGCTTCAACCAAGCTTCTCCTCCACCGCCACAAGCTCCGTCAAACGCGACCATACATCATCGTCCACTACTCATTCTCCTTGCTGTATATCGATCGGTTTCGGTCACCGATAGAATTTTTGTTCCTCACCCGACTTCACCCATGCACAACTGAATGCACAAATACGACGACCCGCTCTAACCTACCCAGAAGCTTATTTCATACATCGGATTTGTCCGGTTCCAGTCGGTAACAGATTTTTGTCCACCCCAAGTATCTCTTATACTCTAAATCAATACACTCTTTTGCTTATAAAAAAAAATGTTTTAGGTATAAGGTCTAAATTGTATATATATATTTTTTTAAAATCCTCATTTATTTAAATTTGGTAAAAAAAAAGTTGTAAATTGTATATATGTTTTAGGTTAAAATAATTTTTTGGTCCCTATACGTGTCCCTGATTGTCAATTTGGTCCCTATACGTAAAAAAACTTGCAAATCAGTCCCCATACGTGACTACCGTTAACACTTTAGTCCCTATTGCTCTTGGCTCACGCCGCCTGCCACCGTCGACGATGCTCCGACAACATAAGGTGGAGAACTCAAAGAAAAACTCAGATTTGCTTACGTTGGCCTCTTCCTTTCAACCTCATTTGATCCATGTAATTAAGTCTTTGAATTCATATCATTTGATAGTGCCAGTGACTGTATATTATTTTTTAATTGTAATGATGCCATTCATCATCTATAGTTTGCACACCCAAGACTAAGGATGACATTGGGTGATGTAGCGGAGCATAACTGGGTTATTGAAGAAGATGGATCAATTCCTGAGTATCTGTATTGGTGCAAAAGGAAAAGCTTGAAAGGGAAGACATTGATGAGAGAAATATGCTTGCTTGACCTATACTGACTAAAGCTATCACAACATTTTTTGCAACATAGAGGATTATTCAAAGGAAAGTCAAGGAAAGAATGATGCCTTGTGTTGTATTGTTGGTGGTGTTGCTGTTCTGTTGTTATGCTTTGTAGGTTGATGCGTGGTGGGGAGCTTCCATCCCTGACCATTTTTTTTGCTCTTGTACTGTGGAGCTTGTTAAGACATGGTGATTTTTTGGGAAGGTCAAAAGTAAATTAAGGTGCATTATGTAATCAGAGAGTTAAAGGTTTAACAGGCAGGGGACAAGTTTCTAGTTCTTTTTTGCTATAGCTGGAAATAGTATGTCTCTGTTATAAGGGTTAAAGGTTTAACAGGCGGCATGAGCCGAGAGCGAGAGGGACTAAAGTGATAACGGTAGTCATGTATGGGGACTGATTTGAAAGTTTTTTACGTATAGGAACCAAATTGACAATCAGGGACACGTATAAGGACCAAATTGACAATCAGGGACACGTATAGGGACCAAAGTGATAACAGTTACTAACGGTGGGTTACGATAGGGACTAAAGTGATAACAGTAGTCACGTATGGGGACTGATATGCAGTTTTTTTACGTATAAGGACACAATTGACAATCAGGGGCACGTGTAGGGACAAAAAAATTATTTTAACCTATATTTTAATGATCATAGTTTATTTAAATTTTTAAATATTCTTTTAATAATTTAACAGACTAATGGGTCGACCACTCGACCTGATAGACCAGATTTAACCCAATCACATTAGCGTACAACAACTCTAAATAGCTAAATGGAAACAAAATGCTGACAATGAACCAAAATTTTTTATATTTTGTAGCCAAATTTTAGAGCAACGCAGACATGGATAGGAAATTACCTCGATACCCCAAAGTACTAGAAATTATAACAGAAGAATGAATCTGATAATTTTATCCATGGGCCTATAATGTATGATTCTTTTTCTTCTATTTTCTGGCCAAATCTCATAGCAATCGGACAAGAATAAGAAATTACCCTGATACCCCTGAGTGCTAGAAATCATACAAGATGAAGGAATTTAGCAACTTTAACCATGTAGTCTATAATGTATGATTTTGTTTCTATTTTCTTGACATATTTCATAGCAAGTTAGACACAAAAAGGAAATTACCTCGGTACCCCGGAATTTTGACCATGAAGTAGAAGGAACTCATACGTTAGAGGATATCGGGTTAAAATTTCCAAATTTTTTTCAACTGGTATGATTTTCAGCACCCGGGATTACCCACGATAATTTCGAGTTCCCCGTCAAATCTGCTCTGATTGCTCTGAATTTTGACCCTGATTTCTACTACTCTGGGGTATCGAGGTAATTTCCCTTTTTTTGTCTGGCTTGCTATGAATTTTGGCAAGAAAGCATAAACAAAACCATACATTATGAGCCACATGGTTAAAATTGCTAAATTCCTTCATTTTGTATGATATCTAGTACTCAGGGGTACCGAGATAATTTCTTGTTCCTGTTCGGCTTGCTCTAAAGTTTGGCTAAAAAATAGAAAGAAATCATACATTAAGGTCACACGGTTCAGATTGAAAAATCCTTTATCTAATATATTTCTAGTACTAAGGGATAATGGGGTAATTTCTTGTTCCTTTACGATTGCTTTAAGATTTGGCCAAAAAATAGAAGAAAAACATTAGGGGCACATGGTTAAAATTGTCAAATTCTTTCTTTTGGTATGCTTTCTAGTAATCAGAGGTACCAAGGTAATTTCTTGTTCCTATCCGACTTGCTATGGAACTTGGCCTAAAAATAGAAAAAAAATTGGTTTAAATAAGTTTTTAT
Organism: Sophora flavescens; assembly: GCA_030762895.1. Lineage (NCBI taxonomy): Eukaryota > Viridiplantae > Streptophyta > Magnoliopsida > Fabales > Fabaceae > Sophora > Sophora flavescens. Next base: position 146,652,117 of record CM061064.1, read on the forward strand.
CCCTGCAAAGCTCACTAATTTTGGTTTTTGTTCCCGTAAATTTTTCTTAGGATTCTGTCATTTTGACAATAGTCTTTGTTGACATTGGCAAATGGAAGGCCACGTCAATCATGCCACGCGAATGGCATGGCATTCTGTTTGTCACGTCAGCAGTTAACGGAAAGAGATGACCACAGATACTATTTCCAAAAATTTTGAAATTACATCGACGAAATCCTAAAAAATTATTTTTATACGGACTAATACCAAATTAATGAACTTTACGTTGGTCATTCAACTTTCAAAATATGGAACAAGGTCCCTAAGCTCTTGAAAGGGTGTAAACTGTAAAGTGATCTAAAATAATGAGAGATGATAATTTTTCAATAGACAATGTTAGCGTTTAATAGAAAAATGTTTAAATTGCACAATTCAACTATGTTGAATGAGTTCTATTATTTGAACATCAAATTTTGGATGTCGTATGTGACACCGTATTACTCGTATTTCAAAATTACATCGATAAACAAAGGAGACACCATATGATGTCCCATTTTAGAGGTAAATTTTAGTATCCTGAAAAAGTTGTGCTGATTTGGACTTCGAAATCTTGATAATCGTTTTGATGTGAAAATTTCATCAATGGCTAGAAATCGATACATGGAAACTGGTAAGACAATCTTCCTTATTTTTAAAAGGAAAATGCTAGTCAGTACGAAACACTTTTAGTAAAAGATGGTACGAATGACGTGTCCCACGTTTCTTCTCTCCTGCTTGAGATTTACTGTGTCATCATCTCCGAACTCATAACTTCTTTGATTCTTCCTATTCCGCCTCTACGGTTACTGTCAGCCAGTCTCATTGCATCATCATCCGTTGAGTTCTCTCATCAGTTGGGGCTTGAGTCAAAGTTTTAGTTTTAAGTTCCCTCTTTCTTCATTCCTTTCAATCCCTTGAGTGGATTCATCTTCAACTTGTCATTTTTCGATATTCACCCATTGTCTCTTTTTTTTTTTTAATTAAAACTATCCTCAGAATCCTAGGATCTAAATCTTATGAACATTTTCCTTGATTTAGTTTCTCTTCATGTTATTGAGGTAAACATGTCAGGAGACTTTGTCAAAATTAATATGAGGTCTAGCTAAAGATCTTCAAAGTGCAAACACTGGAAAATAATGAGGTATAGGCCATATAGCTCAAGTGGCAGAGATGGAAGACAGAAGAAGCAAAGAGGTAGCACGAACAAACAAAGGAGGAATCGAGGAAGACAAGTGATGTGTTATGTTTGTTTTATAAAAAAAATATAATTAAAATATAATATAAAAAAATAATGTCATTCGTTATTTCGTACGTGCACTCCTTCGTACTAAATAGCGGTGCTCTTTTACAAATGTCTCCTAATAGACATAGTAAGTGCTCTTTTTATTCAATTCTTTTAATAGTTTTTTTAATTATTAAGTATTTTGATTCTCTTGGTTGGACCAAATGTTCTTTTTTTTAAAAAAAACAGAAACCACTTTACCCACTATAGTAGGTAAAGTCAAGGATCCATGACTGAACCTCTTACCAATGGGCACCACACTAAAAGGCTTCCATTTTAGATGTACAAAAATCATTTCTCATGTTGAACATTGTTGTTAGAACACTACTAGAAGCGTTATTGTTGTTTCGATCATCAAGATTCAAGAAGAATAGAAAATGAGAATTCGTAATAATTTCAAAAATTTGAAACTAGCATAAGATCGCCTCGTCAGAACTAGACTTATCGGTGAACCGTGTGGATAAATTACTCTTTAATGTTTTGATTAATGACCACACTTAATGGTCAAATGATTTGATGATTACTTTGATTCACTAACAACTTGCAAAGCTTGAGTTTATCAATGAGAATATTAGAACAAGGAAAGTGGATGCAAAGGACCATGGAGAAGGGAACTTAAAGAAAGGATCATGAAGAAGGATCATCACGAGCAAGGAAATTGAAGAAAAACATTAGGGATTTATATAATGAAAATCCTCTAGATTAATTCTTAGTTAAGCTCTCAAATAGTAATGAAAATGATGTTAAAAAATAAACAAGTTTTCAAAATTAACTTAGAAGAAAACGACTAATTAATGAATATGTACATTGATGTACTTTCAGTTAATTAACTTTTATTGAAAACCTGTGTGTACATCTATGTATAAGTGTTATACATCTATGTATACATCGATTGATTCTTGATTTTCTTGATCATAAAACATTTTTGACACTATACATTGATTAGTACATTTGTGTATAAGCCAAAACAGAACCAAGAAGTTTTCAAGATAGCAACATAATCGATTAGATAATCGATGTATATGGTTTTGGGCTGCAGATACAAGTGTGTAACATTCAAGATCAAGGACGTCCAAGAACACAATCGATTAGGCAAATTTTGTTTTATACAACCGTGTACTAATCGATTGACTGATAACAGAATTTCTCAAATCAATTTGTTTTGATCTCAACTGGCTTAGAAAGTGTGACCAAAAGATCTATTTTGAAATATAACTATATATAACTATATGGTGGCATCTAAGGTGAGGGGACAATTAAGTCCCTTACACCATGAAGGAGCATTTTGACCTGGTGTAACAGGTCACACACTAGGGATAATATTATTATAGGATTTTTGTAAAAAAATAATTATTTCAAAATTTCAATCTTACCCTTCTTCACCACCACTCAGCAGCAACTCACCCGTCTTACCCCACCTTATAACACCATCGATTCCAGCTCTTAGTTACAAATCTTGTTTGCTACCACTACCGATTCCAGCCAACTTATACTTGATTTATATTGGGTTCATCAACAGTTGATTGTGGAGTGGAGTGGTGTGGTCTCGTTTCCAATCACACCCTTTGTGCGATTCTGATGCAAGAATAGGAAGTTTGAGACTTCCATTTTGCCACACAAGGATTACTTTTGCTGTTTAATCCAACGACTTTTGTTAGTTTTATTTTCGTTGGGTTTCTTTTTTATTTTCGGATTTTTCATTTGTTTCTATAAGAATAAGCATTGCCTATAAACCAAAAAGATAAGGACGAGACAAAAAATATAAAAAAAAGGCAACGAAAGAAGAAGACCAGGAAGAAGGAGACTTGACAGAAAGAAGGAGAACCGACAGGAACCCCCATAAGCAAACCAGGAAGAATAAATTTTTTGGAAATGGACATTTTGGGGAAGAAAGGGCATAAATGTTATTTTCAAGAACCTGAAGATCAGGTTATCCTAAAATCATCACAATCCCTCATTTATTTAATTATTAAATCTAACGGTTATAAATGCTCCCTCACCCATAAGGGACTTAGTTGCCCCCTCACTCTAGAAACCACCTAAAGGACATTAGTAAACACTTTTTCAATATCTAGAACTCATTACACGAGATCAAAGAGCTTATAATAGAGGAAATCTGAGTATTTTCAATAGTTTTTCGACTTGTAAAATCTGACTTTCTAAAATCTAATTTAAATCTTTTCAATTGTAAAGATTGAAAAGAGAAAAATAACACATGTGCTTTTACTTTAACAAATAAGCATTATTATTATTTTTTCTCTCTTAGTTATTAACATGAAAGCACACTTGTAAAAAAATTAGTGAATGTCAGTATAAAACTTGATTATTGCTTTTAATAATAGTTACTTTTTCATTACTAAATATTAAATATTAAGTATTAAGTATCTTATACATTCCCTTCAACAAACAAAAAAGTATATTATACATTATATATTAATTTTTTTTCAAGATACAATGTATATAAATATGTTTTTTTGAGGGCATATATATTAATATGTTATATAATATTAAAAATATATATTTAATTAACGATAACCCATTCAACCAAGTTTTCACTGATTGAAGAAATTTTTTAAAACATTACAATACGCAGATTACTTGCTAATAAATATTCTGTATCATTTTAAAATTAAAATCACGCTAAGGCTATCAATTACATAGAATATTAATACCACATAGATTCATGGACCAATTCTATGTAGATAAATTTGGTTCACAGCATTAAACAGTAAACGACCTCGGGATAGAATTGGCCCAATTTTAGATTTTATGATTTATGATTATTTAAAAATCAAATTAAAATCATAATTTCGATCTTGTTATTGTTTGTTTTATTTAAAAAATCATTTTTTAATGAACAATTAATTTTTAAAACTTTTAATATATTTGTTTTTACTTTTGAGAATAATGAAAAATAGAAAAAAAATAATTTATATTTAGGATTAAAATGAAAAAACAACTTTCATTGAGTTTTAGAAAAAATCAATTTTTATAATTACGTTTTAAAAATCTGAAAAATCTTCAAAGTCTTAACCTTATTGCCAATTCATAACAATCACTTATACACTAAGGATCCGTTTGTTTTAAATTTTGATAGAATAGATTTTGGAAGAATTGATTCTGAAAAAATCAAAGTTAAAAAAATTGGATTAGCATTTCACCCTCGCTTTGAATTAGAAAAAAAAAATGTTGGTTGTGTTACACCCTCCATGGATCATCTTAAGCTATTTAGACGATCTAGAATAGTGGCGATATTCTATTTTCTTTTGACAGTACGTTAACTACTATTGATTTCACTTAATAATTAACATAAGTTGGTTTATGACATTTATAGCCTTTAAATGAATTTTTATTGTGGACAACATTTTTTTTTTTTGAGGACACACTACTTGATGCTATGTTAACGTATTTACATGACAGGGTAATGCTTTGTTTTTGCTCAGCGATATTATAATAGATTAAATTCTTGGACAACATTGTATCATTAATGAGCTCCTTATTACACTCAATTGTGACTCAATTGTGTTTTAATAATTTAAAGTCATAAACTGATATATGATTTTGGTCAGCCATAGTTTAAATGGTGAGTATAAGTTCATATATGTGTCAGGAAGATTATATGGCTTAAAGAGCAAGTATGGTTTATATTGTTATAATATAGTATAATGATTGAATTCAGTCAATTTCTACGAGGAATGCAAATTGTGATGTGAGATTGATGGTGATGATCTTCACATTGTGAATGTATTGATCATTAATTGTGTAGATATATATGGTGAATGAAGTTATATTTATTATATATACATATTCATGATGGAAGTTGTGGAAATGAATTCTGGAAAGCTTTTTTTTTGTAAGAAACAATAAAAGCTGCAAATGCACGTAACACCATGAGTGTGATGTTTTGGTTTGAACCCTTCAAAATTGTTTTTTTATCAGATCATATGCTTGTTGGATGTATGGTCATGTGGTAAATGAATCTAAGGTTACTTGTACGTTTTGTGGAATCTATTTATATGGTTACTAAATTGCTGTGGAGTAAGACATTGGAATGATGTTAGTGTAGCTTGAGAATTCGGGACGAATTCTTTATAATGTGGTAGATTGTGAAACCCGTCACCATTATTTAAGTTAATAAGAGTTTGACCTCTTTCACCCAAGATGAATTAAAATAAAAAGGAGTATTAAAAGAGAAAAAAATCATGGAATATTAAAATGGGAGAAATAATTTTTTTATAAGTTAAGGACTATAAAACTTTAGTTTAGGGAGGAAGGAGTTAATTTATAAAGATGGGTGGGGTAAAAAGCAAATTCCCCTTTTATTGACAAGAAAATGAAATAAATAGGAGAGGTGTAACATCCTATTTTTCCTATGCTGTCTATAGCAGTAAATACATATTTGAATGTGTTTATTGTAGATTAAACCCATAGGATGATTTTAATCAAACTAAAATCATTTTCTTGTGTTGTTATATCATATGAAGTTATGGTAAAAAATTCGGTTGAAAATTCAGACGAAAGTCGGTCTGCGTTCTCACTGCCGGTACAAGTTTACTGAGCTAGAGACAAAATTTTAATTCGTGAATGAGACGGTTAGTGTTTTTATGAGGTTTTGTATGGGTTTGGAGTTTTTTGAAAAATCTTGTTCGGTGCCAAATCTTAGGGATCTCCCGGGCGAAGTCATCGGGAAATACGATCGGGGAAGTCATCTGATACGCAATGGAGCAGAGCATCAAGAGGATGAAGTGACATGAAGAGACTTGATTTGAAGGCTATGACACCCCTCAAAAAGTGAATCTTGACTTCTTCTTTTTTCAAAATCTTACTTTTTCATCTTTCTCTCTCCAACCTTACCTCCACACCATACCTTACCACACCTTACCTTCTTTCTTTCCCTACAAGCAAACATTCTTTTTCTCTTCTTTTCCTCTCCAAAACCGTGCCACTCTCTCTCACTCTCTATAAATACTCTTCATTTCCACACTTCACCACTTTTCCTCCATTTTCTCACCTTTACACCTTATTACATTTCTTCTTCTTCTTCTCTCTTCTAAAGTTCATCTTTTTATCAAGCTTTTTACTTTAATTTCTTCATCAAAGTTCTTCATATTGTTGAGGGTAATGATCCTATGTTGTCTATTTTTCAAGTTCTTGTCTTTATGTTCATAGTTTTGCTTTAAGTTTCCTTTAAGCTTTCTAACTTCTAAAATCTCTTAAAAATGGTAGAAAACTCCGTTTGAGTTGAAACCAATTTCTATGTTCTTATTTTTACTCCTACTACAACATACTAAAAGTTTGTATAAAATAAAAATTCCTAACCTTATTTTCTTGATGAGGCCGAAACCATGCTTTTTGGTTTTGGTGGGTTTTGTTTAACTTTGCTTGTATGGACTTGTATTTGAGTTCTATTCCAAGATGATCATGGACCAATGTTCCTTTATGTTAAAGGATGCTATGTCTAAGTGATTGGAAAGTTTAAAGATTTTACCCTATTTTTATGTAAAGACCAAAACCAATGAGTTTTAAGGCAATGGTGTTGAGTTTTGTTTTCCAAAGTGATCATGGACTAAAAAGCTCCTTATGTTAAAGGATGCTATGTTTAAGTGATTGGAAAGTTTAAAATATTTTCTTGATTTATTTTCCTATGATGGCCGAATGTAACATTTGACCTAGGATGTGTTATTTCATTTTGTTTTCCAAGATGATTATGGATCAAAGCTCCTTCATGTTAAAGGATGCTATGTCCAAAAGATTGGATGATTTAAAGATCTATAACCTCATAAATTTGTTAAGGCCGAACCTAAGAGTTCATGGTCTAAGACATTTGATTTTTCCATTTTCCAAAATGATCATGGTTTCAAGCTCCTTACTATGTATGGATGCTAACCTAAAGAGATTGGAAAGTTTAGAAATTCCTAACCTATTTAACTATGCTTGGCCGAAACCCTAAGTCAAGTACTTAGTGGGATTTTTAATTCAACTTTGTTAAAAGATTGTTGTTTATGAACTTCTAGCACTTAAGGATCATAAATCCAAGAGTCACATAAATTTAGGAAACCCCTAATCCTAGTTTATTGTATGAACCGAACCTATACCTTGTGGTTAGTGTTCTTTGATTGAGTTTTAACTCATGATTTCATGTTTTGTAACCTTAGACTTCCATCGCCAAGCGGAGCGAGGACGTTCGTGACCTTTTCTCTTCGAATCCGAAACTCTTAACTTCCACGTGAGGTAAGAGGGGATTTCCTAAGGATATTCAATAACTGTATGCATGTGTGTATGTGTTTAACTGGATATTTATATGTTGCTTGAGCTTACTTGGTTATCTAATGTACTTGAACTGTTATGTTACTATCTGATGTTGAATTGTGCTAGTTCTAAATGTTATAATGCATATCTCTGATGAACTGCTTTCAACTGTGATATTAGCATTGAACTGATAATATATACTGCTGTTGATTGAAAGTTTGCTAAGACGGACTTGTGTCTGTGCTCAATTGTTATAAGGATTAAAAACCTTAATAAGCTTTGAAGATGAAGGGAGTGGTGTTCTTTTCCAAAAGCTCATTAACTTAAAGTACTTGTTTTAAATGTTGAAATGGTTTTGGTGAACTATTGTTATACAAGAGAAAAATCATTTTCGAACTTTGTGTCTTCAAGTGAAAGCTTTCAAGGTTATTTGTCAATATCCTATTGGGAATTTTCAAAGATAAAAGTATTTCAAAGATGTTTTATAAAAGATTTTCAAAGAAAAGGTTTTCTCCTAAATGTTTTAGAAACTTTCCGATAGCCTGGATAGGTTATCGAGGATTCGGTTTTGAATTTGATTTTCACTGAACGAAAAATAAGTACTTAAGAAAGAGAATCTAGTACGCGAGTGATAGTGTGATTTCACATCATATTTCATGTACACTTTTGCATGCATTTTCATATAGTTTAGGCATATATAGTTTGATTTTGGATTGTTTTTACCTTGGAACGGGTAAGGCGATGTTGTGGTGTTGTTTTGCAGGAATTAATGATAAAATGCTCAAAATTGACCATGATGGAGCCGGATGGAGATAGAGCTTGAAAAGTGAAGAAAAGGAGCCAAACAGAGCCCATCACGGCCATGATCATGCAGAACAAAAGGCAAAAGTCAGAAGCTGTCACGGCCCAGCCGTGATGCCCATCACGGCCGTGACATGTATCCTCAACAGACAGAGCCGATCACGGCCTAGCCGTGATGAGTGTCACGACCGTGACAGACCAAAATTTGAAAGCGAAACTTTGGCAGAACACGTCACGGCCGTGACGCGCGCCCAGTCTATAAAAGAGGCCCAGCGCATAACAGAAAAAGGGAATCCTGGGGGGTTTTTAGACAGCTTGGAACCCTAAAACATCTGCTCTGACCTAGAGCAGCTGCAGAAGGTTACGAAGAGGGATTTCAACCCTAAAAGGGAGCGGCTAAGAGGGGCTGCTAGACTGCTGTGGGAAGCTGCCATGGAGTTCTTCCTTCTCCTTTTCTCTGTTGCTTTTATTTTGGCTTTCTCTGTAACCATGAGTAGCTAAATCCCTTTTTGTTGGGATTAGATGTAGCTAATCTGAACCTCATGTATTTGCTTTGACTGATTAATCTATGTTTATGCCTTCGTATTAGTGTTTAATTCCCTTGCTTAATGCTTTTTGTGGGTTGGCCATCCATGAACTGATTTTGGGTTTTGATTTGCAATGGGGACGTTCTTATCAATTCTTGATCTGGAATTAATCACCTAGTAAACCTTGCATCTAGGAAGGGGGTTTGGTTTATTCGTAATCGCGTAATCCCTACTCTTAATGCAAATTCATTAATCTAGGCCACCTAAGGAATTAGGGTCTATTAGTGGATTTAGGCTCTTGTCATCTGAGGAATCAGGGCTTGAGTAATCTCGTGGGTTGATTTTAATATTTGAAGCATGAATGGGAGGTATCTAGTCCCGGTAGTGCATGAGGTAGAGGGTTAGTGAGGTTTAATCCCAACAAGAATCTCCTTTTCGCATTCCAAGTGTTCGATAAAATTCCCAAAAAGACCAAAAACATTTTATCGCTTTTGTTACTTTATTTTATGTTTTGATTTCTCTTCATATTTTAGTCTAGATAGTTGTCGAAGTTGTGAATTGGTAATTGGCAACCAATCCTCGTGGGAACGATATCGGTCTCACCACCGTATTACTTGTACGACTAGGTATACTTACCTAGATTTCGGTCAACAAGTTTTTGGCGTCGTTGCCGGGGATTGGTTTTGCCAATATCATTAGTAACAAAGGAGGCAACTAATTTAGACATTTTTATTTTTATTTTTCTGTATATATTTGATCTTTTTGTTTTGAGTTTTGTTTGTGCAAGGTGGATGCAGTTCATGGACAACCATTATTATCCACCTGATGAGGAAGCCTCAAGTCACACTTTGGAGGACGACTGGTGTTGGGAGGATCGCCCAGATTTGGGAGATTTTGATATCCCAGCACAGGTTGATAGTGTGACGGGGAGGGTTGTATACAGATGCTCCAAGGAGGATTGGGAAACCTTTTGCTCGAATTTACCACCTCCACCACCATGTTTGATTCCCATAGAGCCACATGAAGCAGAATTTGAGCAAAATTTGGCTGTGGGGATGGATCAAAATGAAGATGAAGTGGTGGTGGTAGACGATTCATAAGAAGAGGAATTACCTTCCACAAGTCCTTTGGAAATTGAGGAATGGGAATGGAATAAGCAAACACCTCTGAAAATTGCTCTAGAACAATATTCCCAAGAACTATCCATCCCTGAGGCCAAGGCAAGAGCCAATTATGATTGTATCGATGCTCTAACGCAAAGCTTCAAAATGCAAGTGGGGGAGATTTGCAAACAGCTAGTACAATACCCACATGAAGCATTGTTTGAGCAGAATATGGTTGGGGGATGGATCAAAGTGCAGATGAAGTGGTAGTGGATTTCACCATGCTTGCCAAGCAACCTGAAATTACTGCATTAGATAAATATGTTGGCTTACATGCATGTGTGGACACTGGAAAGTTAGCCCCTTCCACTTGTCTGTTAATTCTCCTTGTGAAAATACCATTTGACCTGGGAGAAAGTGAGTTCGTAATTGTAGTTAAAGAGGTCAATGGAGTTTTAACACACTGGCTAGGTGGAACTGGGGATAGAGTCATATTGCTGCTACAATCGCCACTCCACAGACCATGGGATCCAGGAGGAGGATCCTAAGCAGTCAAGCTAGTGACGTTAAAGAAGCGCTTACTGAGAGGCAACCCAGGTTTTCTTAACCCTTCTCTTTAGTTAGTTTTTGTTTTTGAATTTAACTCTTGAATAATTTGAGAAGATCAAGAGGAAAAATAATAAATTGAGATTTGCCAAGTGATTTCAGGGAAAGAAAGGAAGGAAGAGCAAGAAGACAAGAAAAAGCAAAGTTAGCAGCCATCACGCCCAGGCCGTGACACTGGTCATGACCATGATGAACCAACCATGAAGACCAGAAAGGATCACGGCCTAGCCATGATGCAGATCATGGGTGTGATGGAAGGACCCTGAAGATCAGAGAGCATCACGGACTAGCCGTGATGGAGTTCACGGCCGTGACAGGCCAACACCCATGGATCAGAATTGATCACGGCCTGCCCGTGATGAGGCTCACGGCCGTGACACATTTCCCAACAAGTTTCTGACTGGAATGTGAGCCAACACCCGCTACCACCTCAGTGAGTTGTTCCAATTTTTATCCTCTCTCCAACTTGATTATTTAGATTGGGGACAATGTAAATTTTTAAGCTTGGGGTAGGGGTACTTTTGCATACTTGTGCATTTTGCATGTTGCATTCATATAGGCATAGCTTTGCATGATCACATGATTCGATTGCCCCTTGTTTAGATGTTGCATCCAATTGTGAAGAACTTAGTGCCAAATAAATTGAGATAGTGAATTTTTGAACCCAATTTTTTATTCTTGTGATGAGGCTTCAAATAAAAATTCTTGAGATGATCATTGATAGTTGATAATTAGCATGTGGTTCCGTAGGTTTGTGTTTCTCATTGATTTCTGAACTACTAAATGTGAGACTTTGAGCCAAAAAGGGGTACTCATTTAAATCTACCCCATTCTTTGTGATAGAGTGTTATTCCTCTTGGTTTGTATTCTCTAGAACTTGACTTGAAACCATTTTGAAGCTTAAAATTTTTTAAAACATTTTTGAAAATTATTGAGGCACTAGGTATTTTTTCCGGCCTTCTGAGATTTGATTGACTAAATGCTACCCCTTAGTTGCCTAATTTTGAGCCTACAAGAATAAAATACTTTTCTTCGTACCTTGAAATATTTTGATGAATGATGCTTGATAGGAGACCTTCTAAAGTATTGTACAAAAAGGGTAAAAAGGTAGTTGAAAAAGTTAGGGATGAGAAAGTAAGAAAAATATTTCTCTTGAATTGAAAATCTCCCCTTCTCCAAATGAAAAGAAAAAAAAAAGAGAGAAAAATTAGAAAAAGAAAAAGAAACAGATAGAGAAGGGGATGACAAAAGAAAAGTGAGAAATAAAAGAAAAAGAAAGAACGAAAGGTGGAAAAATAAATCAAAACCCAAAAGGGTATTTTAGAAGGTGTCATGCTTTACAATGCTTGATTTTGTTTAGCCCTTTTGAAATGTCCTTTTCTTGATTTCCCCACCTAACGATAAATCCCATGGCCACGTTACAACCAAAGCAAAAGACCTCTTGATTCTTAATTGTTTTCATTAATAAAGTAGAGATTTGGTTGATAGTCATGCTTATGGTAGAATTCATTCCTTGAGGAAATTGAGTGAATTGTCATATATCCCTAAACACTTGAGTGAGGCGAGAAAGAGTGCCAAGCAAATGAACAAGCTTGGGGTGATTTTCAGGTGAGAAAGAGTGCCCAAATCAGTGAGAATATGAATTTAGGAAACCTAAGCTCTAATTGGACTTGACATTGATTGCCTCTTGCTGAATTATTTGAAAATGCCTGTTACTTGGATCAGTTACTACTCGGGTTCTTAGTTCACTATCCATGCTCTGATTATTATATCTTCTGGCCTTAGTGTTTTCTTGAGGACAAGCAAAATATTAAGCTTGGGGTGATTTGATAGTGTGATTTCACATCATATTTCATGTACACTTTTGCATGCATTTTCATATAGTTTAGGCATATTTAGTTTGATTTTGGATAGTTTTTACCTTGGAACGGGTAAGGCGGTGTTGTGGTGTTGTTTTGCAGGAATTAATGATAAAATGCTCAAAATTGACCATGATGGAGCCGGATGGAGATAGAGCTTGAAAAGTAAAGAAAAGGAGCCAAAAAGAGCCCATCACGGCCATGATCATGCAGAGCAGAAGGCAAAAGTCAGAAGCTGTCACGGCCCAGCCATGATGCCCATCACGGCCATGACATGTATCCTCAACAGACAGAACCGATCACGACCTATCCGTGATGAGTGTCATGGCCGTAATAGACCAAAATTTGAAAGCGCGCCTTTGGCAGAACACGTCACGGCCTGGCCGTGATGGCCATCACGGCCGTGACGCGTGCCCAGTCTATAAAAGAGGCCCAGTGCAGAACAGAAAAGGGAGTCCTGGGGAGTTTTTTAGAGAGCTTGGAACCCTAAAACATTTGATCTGACCTAGAGCAGCTGCAGAAGGTTGCGAAGAGGGATTTCAACCCTAAAAGGGAGCGGCTGAGAGGGGCTGCTGGACTGCTGTGGGAAGCTGTCATGGAGTTCTTCCTTCTCCTTTTCTCTGTAACCATGAGTAGATAAATCCCATTTTGTTGGGATTAGATGTAGCTAATCTGAACCTCATGTATTTGCTTTGACAGATTAATCTACGTTTATGCCTTCGTATTAGTGTTTAATTCCCTTGCTTAATACTTTTTGTGGGTTGGCCATCCATGAACTGATTTTGGGTTTTGATTTGCAATGGGGACGTTCTTATCAATTCTTGATCTGGAATTAATCACCTAGTAAACCTTGCATCTAGGAATGGGGTTTGGTTTATTAGTAATCGCGTAATCCCTACTCTTAATGCAAATTCATTAATCTAGGCCACCTAAGGAATTAGGGTCTATTAGTGGATTTAGGCTCTTGTCATCTGAGGAATCATGGCTTGAGTAATCTCGTGGGTTGATTTTAATATTTGAAGCATGAATGGGAGGTATCTAGTCCTGGTAGTGCATGAGGCAGAGGGTTAGTGAAGTTTAATCCCAACAAGAATCTCCTTTGCGCATTCCAAGTGTTCGATAAAATTCCCAAAAAGACCAAAAACATTTTATCGCTTTTGTTGCTTCATTTTATGTTTTGATTTCTCTTCATATTTTAGTCTAGATAGTTGTCGAAGTTGTGAATTGGTAATTGGCAACCAATCCTCGTGGGAACGATATCGGTCTCACCACCGTATTACTTGTACGACTAGGTATACTTGCCTAGATTTCGTCAACAGCGAGACGTCGCCTCTAGTATTCAGTTATACGCACGTGATCTTGGATCAGTGTTAATTCGGGGCCATGGGTCCTATTCATGACGTTCTGGACTGAGAGTCCAATTCTCGAAATCGAGGACAGTGCGTTCTGATTTCGTTGTTGTGGACTGTGTGTCCTAATCACGTTGTTGTGGACTTGTATCCTAACCATGTTTTGATGAACGTTGTTAAAGGTGAATGTTGTTTTCTACGACCACAAGCCTAGGACTGGTGCATCGGTCTCGGGCGTTGTGATCGAGCATTCAGATTGTGTGTCCTATGCTTCTAAGTTTTCAAGTGATGGGGAAATGATGAATAGTCGCTAGCCTTCAAGCTTCGACAATGAATGAGAACGAACACAAAGAACACATCGAGAACTAAATGTTTTACATTTGCATTTATGGCAGACGTGCCCGGCGTGGTTTTAACGCGAGACCTTAACAGGAAAGTTATCATGTGACGGTGTATTATCGTTGTTCTTAAAATGGACAATGAGACGGTGTACGTGTATCGTTGTGCCTAAATGGACAATGAAACGGCATGCATAATCGTTGTGCCTAAATGGCCAATGAGACGGTGTATTATAGTTGTGCTTAGCTAGCCAATGAGATGGTGTATCAAGCCTGATCAACTCATTTTGAGGATGGTGGGGTCTCTGGAGATTAAGTTAGAGCCTGATATTGAAGTGCCATGCATATTTTCAAAGATTGACTGTGCGGGTTTGAGACCCTTTGATATAACACTGTTATATTGTGTATGTGCATGATTTAACTACTTATATAATTATGTGATGCATGTATATGATGCATGTATCGTGTATATGGTTGTTGTGGGATATATCTTATGATGGTATCTCACTCTTACAGTTATATCATGTCTCTTCGGGTTTTATTGTAGTACCTTGGTACTCCAGTACCAATATTGCAGAGGAGTCTTTCTAAGTCACTCGAAGACCTAGTGTTAGAGGTTGGGAAAGTATTCTGATTGGGGGTCTCTCCAATGAATATTTGATAGAATGGCCATCTTATGAGTCTGAGTTGGGTTGTATATCTAAGGAGGTCGGTAAATGTAGTGTTATATACATCCATCTGTAGTTTGAACTTTTCTTTCGAAAGTGGAAACTCGGAGAATTGTTGTATGTCATGGTAAATTTGTTACGAACGTGACTTTACGTTTTAAATGTGTGTATGATGGATTTCAGAGTTATCCTTATAGAAGAAAATTTTATACCCCAGTTTTTTTGACTTAAAAGAAAACAAATTTTCCGAAAGCAACCAGCAAATTATCTTTTAATTTACTTCCGCATGTGTTACGTAGTAATGCCCCAAGGGGGGGTGTTACAAGAGGTGGTTTCCCTCCTTATTCTCACGTTGAGATCGGAGAAAGAAAAGAAAAAAAATAAAAATGGAGAGAAAGGAGCTTGGTTCTAGGGTTTTGAAGAAGACATGTTGGTCGGTTTTCTTCCATTCTAATTCATCTCCATCTATTTGCTTTGATTCTTCAAGAGCCCTCATGTTCCTCTCCATTCTCTTAGAAATTGTAGAATAAGGTATCTAAGTCTCCAACTTGAAGAAGTTTTTCTCTTCAAGTAGGTTTTGATCAATCTTGAGGTAAGGGCTCTAACCTTTGTTTCTCAAATTCAATGTTGTTATGTTGAAGTAGTGAGGGAGTTTAATGTTTTCTTAAATTTCTCTTATCCATCAATCTTGTTTAATCTTTTAGTTAATGTTTAGTTCATGAAATTGAAAGGCAAACAAATGTTGTGACTGTTTAGTTGAACCCTAAAAATTGGAGGTGAGGAAACTCCATTGTTGGAGCTTGAGATTTGATGTTCTTTTTGGTGTCTCGGTTTGGGGGTGAATTTCTGACATACATGTAATAAAAAAATTGTAACTAGAGTTGTAGACATCGGTTTGAGGTGAAATTGATCCCATTGGAAAGATGACACACAGAGGTACATAGTACATAGATTTTGTGAATTTAGGAAACCAGAGATGCTCTCAGTTGAATTTTGAAAATAGGGCATGAGTTGTCCCGAATGCACCCTGACAACCTGCATTCAGAAATTTATAGCTTGAGTTGTAAAACACGGATTGAGATGAACCTTCTTGCGTTTGAAAATTGGAATGTTGGAGTTTGTTGTGGTAAAATTTAGTGATTTTATGAGACCTGCAGAGGTCCCAATTTAATTTGGAAAACAGAGTATTGTCTTCCTCGGATGTACTCGGGCAGTCCTTACTTAAAAAAATTATATCTGGAGTTGTAGACCTCTTTTTTTATATGAAAATAAATTGTTTTGGTAGTAGAGATGCAAGTATAGATGTGGTAAAAATTTAGGATTTTATGAATCTGTGTATTATTACCTATTTGCATTTGAAGTTAGTCTAGGCCTGCTGGAAACCTCCTCTCGCAGCTGGTCTTGGTAAGGTTATATCTTGGATCACAATCTTCGAACTTAGGTACTCCTAGTAACATTGCAAAGATATTAAAAAAGACATGGAACATTCTAAATTTTAGGAAGTATAGAGTTTACTCATAAATTTGATTAAAGGTGAGACACGAATATGTAAATCATAATTGGATCATGTGTTACTTATAAACAACTATTATAAACAATGAGGTGAATTTTAATTGTGTTGTCAATAATGTCCTATATATTTGGACAAATAACATGAATGCTTTAATAGCGACTAAATATTCTACATCTTGAATTTCTATGTGTTCAATGTGGTTTTTATAGAGATAATGAATGAGCAAGTTATGATAAACGAATTGTATTGTTGAAGGGAGATAAGAAAATGTTTATTTACGATGTACTACTATGAGTTATGTTGATTTGACTATAACGTAGGTTATGAGAATGAAGTATAATAAAATGGCATTGTTTATATTTACGATTGTGGGTGGTACCATGTATCGTGTCTTGTTGATTGATGATTGATAAATTTGTGCTTGTTGGGGTTATCCATTATGAGAGTGTAGTATATACAAATACTAGTGAATGGTTTACTATGATGCTTCTGTGCATGCTTCATGGTGATGAAATATTGAAATGAGTACTCTGGTATATGAGTAATGAGGTGTGATAAGTCATTGACCTTGTGAAATGACCATGAGCAAATGTATGGGATGTTTATTGCACATAAATGGTTGATTGACCACTATGATTATGGATTCAATGATGGATGGACAAACTGTAGTATGATTATTGTCTAATAAGGATGAACATTGCTTGAAACATGTCGAATGATTTATAGTATGTGATATGATATTGGAATTTACATGAGGTATGAAGTTGATGCCAATTGTTAAGTTTGGATATGTGTATGTCATGTGAATTATGAAATATAATTGATCATAGAATTGACCATTGGAAAGTCGCACCGGGGACGACGAGACGTAACACCCAACTGCACGAGATTTTGGTTATGAGAATGTACTGGGGATGGCGAGACGTAACGCGTAGTTGCATAGTATTATGGATAGCTTACTGGGGATGATGAGACGTAACGTCCAGTAGAGCTTGTATGTGATGATATAACCATATACTAGGGACGCCCAGAAATTGTGAGACCGCACTGGGGACTGCGAGACGTAACGCCTAGTAGCAGATATGTTGTATTTCTATCGGGGACGGCGAGGCGTAACGGTCGATAGTGCAGATGAAATATGTTATATTCGATTCTTGAGGAAATTCAAGAATCAGGGTAGAAAATCCACAACGAGTGTATTAAATGTAAAATATATGAGATATGAGATTAAAGGTTTTGATGAGTTAGCCATTGTTGTATTTTCTGTTTGCATGATTTCCACTTGTTTTCGCTTGTGAAGCCCTTACTGAGTTTATTTAACTCATTCCCTCAGAGTATTTGAGATACGGGTGAGGAAGCTGCTGGATCATCTCGAGCTGTCCGACTCCTAACTGTGGAGTTATAGTGCCAAGTTGCAATATCTGAAGATACTTTTATTTATCTACTAAAGTTATGTGTTTTCATTGTAAAACTTTGAAATCTAAATCGTTTATTTATTTATTTATTTTTACAGAGTTTGGTATTCAAAACCATTATTGAGAATTCTTTGTTTCCCATTTATGAAAACTTATCAGATGAAGTTTTCCTTTAAACTATAAGTTCGTCTTTTCATTAAAAGAGGAAAGGTTAAATGTTAAATATTTTTTTGTTATTTATTTATATTTAATTAAGAATGAGGATGTGTCAACCTGGGCAAGGCTTCGGATTAGGGGTTGTCACGCCTATTCCGGCTGGTCACTGACATCGATTTTGGATCGTGACATAATAATAATGATGATGATGATGATAAAAATAAAATAATAATAACATATTCAAATAAACATAATAACTATAATTAACATGTTATTCCAAACAACACACAGTTCAAATATAATAAAATCAGACAACCTCAAATATCATAAAAATTAACCTAACGGCGATAAATCTATAATCTTCATATCATCATTGGTACCACTAAGTAGTCGCCAATGTGATATTGACATTGTCAATTATTTGCCCACTAGTAGGGTTTAGGTCGTCATACGCCATTATTGAATAAAATGTTACTTAGCCATTTCCGACGTTAGATGACTTCTTTCCCCCACCTGAAGTGTTATAGGCTAGCTTTAGAGCAACGAAACGATCCTCTCTAAACTCCTCAAATCTGCCACATAAGGTTCTCCTACCTCCGGGGCTCCAAAAATTCACCTAAGTACATATTCATGAAGCATACGTTACGTATATCCCAAATCTGAAGACGAAATTGAAAATCGATAAACGGATTGAAAGATAACTTCAATACCGTCACCGCATCATTTTCGCATAATAAGAACATAGCCTTACCTTAGCCTAATCAAGAAAAGAAAGGTAGGATGATGAAGTAGATGTCGCGAGGATCACAACTGGTATAATCATTTTTTCGATAGGACGAACATATTGATTGGAATCTGCTCCGGAAGTTTCTCTCTCTACTTTTTCTCCTCTCTTTCTCTCTCTATTTTTTGTTTTCTGCCAAATTCTCCAAGCTTCCACGAAATTCCCTCTTTTAAATATATATATATATATATATATATTTATTTATTATTGGGTGCTCAACGCCCCAGCACTAGCGCTGCTGGTGCTGCACCGCCTCAGTCCCCCTATTGCGGCGTAACACGTGGCACAAGGCCAGCGCTCAGCGCCCTATATGATGCGCTTAGCACTGGTTGATGTCCAACACTACTGATTCATATGTTTCATCGTGTTATGAGCTCGTTTGAAGTCCGATTGACCTGAAATTTGAAACATAGACTCCTCCATACCTAAGGAATAAGACCAAGCCCTAAAACATACCTAATCTATTCCTCAAAAATAAATTTCCTATTGTTCATTCTTAAGCATTCTAAACGGTATAACGGAAACTCTAGAACACATTCTTATTCAATTCAACACCGATTAATCTCGTACTTTCCATGCAAAATTCCCAATACCTAAACATGCATATTAGACCCTAAATCAAGATCTTAAACATAATTATCCAACATATAAATAATACCTTAAAACACGGATGTTATCGGGGGGGGGGGGGGGGGTGGATTGGATATGATCTTTAAGGTAGAAAATGCATCAGATGCAGCATCAGCCTTGCTATTTGGATGTCTAAAGATCTAAGCCTTCAAGACCAAAGCATGGTTTGTATATGAACTTTTTTTAATTTCTGTATAATTTGTTTCTTCAGCTTTCATTATCTAATAATTTCTTCTTATGTGGGTTCTACTTGAATTCATGTTCTTGATTGATATGTTGCACAAGTTCTCTAAAAAGTTACATTACTATTTTCATTTCTGTTTGTCATTGTCCAAAGATGCTCTCACGTTTGTCAAGTCATTCTTATTCATGTATTCCACGGATATGATCAATGTTAATAGACATTACTTTCTTGCAAATTATTGTCGAGTCTTCTACTCCCCGACGAGGAGGCTAAAAAAATGGTTTTCACTCAAAAAAGGTGACATCCATAGTCACAAAAAACTTCTTAGTGATTGGATCAAAACATTTATACCCATTTTGAGAATGGAGCATATATATACATATATATATATATATATATATATATATATATATATATATATATATATATATATATATATATATATATACACACGTGCTACTTATTTTAAAATCACTACCCAACAAACACACACCTTTTTAGAGGTAATTTAGAGAGCAGTCTGTTTGTTGGGAAATGGTTCAGAAACTTATCTAGGGAAGTATTAAACTTTAAGACTTTACTAGGCATCCTATTAATCAAATAGGTTGCTGTTAAGATAGCTTCCCCTCACAGATATGTAGGAACCGTAGTAGTCTGAAACAGCAAGGCTCTAGCTACCTCTAGCAAATGTTTATTTTTCCTTTCAGCTACCCTATTTCGTTCCGTTGAGGGGTATTTACACATGAACTTTGATGCAAATGCCCTTTTCTACAAAAAATTGTTTGAGATACTTGTTGAAGTATTCTCTTCCATTGCTTCTAAAAATCTGAATTGTTTGTTGAAGTTGAGTTTGAACCATAGTGAAAAAGCTTTTAAAAATGTTTTCAACTTCAGATTTTTCTTTCACTAAATACACCCAAGATAACCTAGTGTGGTCATCAATAAAGCTTACAAACCATTGTTTGCCCGTAGGGGTAGTTACACGACTCGACCCCCAAACATCACTATGAATGATTGTGAAAGGATTAGATGGTTTATATGCTTGGACAGGATAGACAGTGCGGTGATGTTTAGTCAATTGACAAGTCTCACAAGAAAAGAATGATGGATTTTTATTTCTAAAAAATTCAGGGAACAAGTGCTGTAAATAATAGAAACTAGGATGGCCTAACCTATAGTGCCATAACATTATTTCATTTTGCTTTGATCCAGAAATAGAATTGAAACAAGTATTTTGAGGGTGCCCACTCAAATTAGATCCATCTTCAATGATGTAGAGACCATCAACTTCCTTAGCACTGCCAATCGTCCTCCCCGATGTCAATTCCTGAAAATTACAACCAGTGTAGTCAAATATAACGCGACAATTCGTGTGAAGAGTTAATTTACTATGGACAATAAGTTACAAGACAAATTAGGAACATGAAGAACATTGTGGAGAGTTATTAAAGGTGAGAGAGGGATAGATCCAATTCCGGCTATGGCAAAGAGAGTTCCATCAGCAATTCTGATTTTTTTATTCCCTGCACTAGGACTATAGGATGAAAACAATTTTGAGCAATCAGTCATGTGATCAGTTGCTCCGGAGTCAATAACCTAAGGATTTTGTGGTTTTTGGGTGAAAGGAGCAGTAGTAAGGTGAGTACCTTTTTGGGCCAAAGAACAAGAAGGATTGATTGTCATTTTAAGAGAAAAGAGTTTGTACAAGTGCTTTAGTTGTTCCTTTGTGAACGGGTTTGTCTCTGAAGTAGGCGGAGGCTCTTGAATCTCATTAGCAATGGTCTGGAAGGCATGCCTACCTTTGTTGGATTTCTTCTTCCAATTAGGTGGCTTTCCTTGAAATAGCCAGCAAGTCTCCCTAGTGTGCCATGGTTTTTTACAATGATCACACCAAGGTTTCTTGGCTTTATTATCTTCTGAAGGAATTCCTCTAGTCACAAGTGCAGAACTTTCATGCTCCTGAGTTGGGGATGATTCATGAGTGTCAACATTATCCTCCTCCTTGATCATCCCGTCGAACTTCAGAAAAAACCTCCCTAATAGATGGTAAGGGCATTCTGCCCAAGATTCTTCCTCTTACTTCATCAAGATTTCGGTTAAGTCCAGTAAGGAACATGTACACACGATCATGCTCCTCTCTCCTCTTAAACTGAGGAGCATCTTTGGGATTTTTCCAATCATCTTCATAGCACTGGTCTAACTCCTGCCAAAGAGTCATCATCAAGTTGTAATATGATGTGACATCTTGATCACCCTGTTTGAGTTGCCAAATTCGTGTCTTTAAATCAAAAATCTGAGAAGAATTCTCCAAATCTGAGTAGCAATCATGAACTGCATCCCAAACATCTTTGGCTATAGGTAGAAATAAATAGGGCTTTTCTATTGCTGGTTCCATGTAGTTGATTAACCAGGCAGTGATGAGAGAATTTTCTAATTTCCACTTTGTAAAGGAAGGATCATCCTTGGGGGGCTGTTTGATCTCTCTCCAATAAGGTACCCCACTTTTCCTTTTCCATCTATGGCCAGCTTCACAGACTGAGTCAACTCATTGTAGTTTTTTCCATTGAGTCGCGATGAGTTGTAGGCTTGGGTTTTGTGAGAAAGTATCATTTGGGGCTGTGGAAGATCCTGATTGAGCAGTCATTTGAGCCTCTGCTGAGGTGCTTGACACAACCTTCAAATTTTCTGTCTGAGTTGGTTAACATGTTTGAGGAAGCACCAATCATCGCCGTCTTCACCATGGTTGAAAGAGGTAAGAAAGGAAGCTTCTGAAGCATTTTAAAATTAAAAAGGATTGAGCTAGAATTATAGTGTATTTTGTGCATGTATATATATTTTACCTCCTGTTTAGAAAAAAGGTTTTTTTTTGGTTAAGAAAATATGTAGCTTAGGTCCTAAATTGTTGGTCTGTACATGATTAGAAAGGTTGGTTATCAATTACTATATAATTTCTGGATCTATTCATGCAAAGCGTTCCCGCCGAAGCTCTCTATTTCTTTATTCACTATCTCATAAAAAATAGAAGGTTCTCAAATCTGGACAGTACCTTCTGCTACCATCACTCTTTCCTATCTTCTTTCTCTTATGCCTCCTTCTCCTTCTCCCAATGGAATCAATACTCACCACCAACTTCGAAACTCTCTCTCTCTCATGATCACCAACTTCAATAGTTTCCATCCTGAAGATAGTTTAATTTCTTATTTATTCAGTCCTGACCACACATTAAGTAGAAAGATTTTTGCTTTTGATCTGAAGACCAACACACAAGAATTGTTATTCAACCCCCATTTCACATTTCTTATTAGGGATTTGCAAGTTCTTAATGTTTGTTTCTTTTCTCTGTATTTCTTCTTCAATTTCATTATGTTTCACTATGATTCGGTTCCCAGTTCTTTTCTGCTTTTCTCACTTTTTTTATTAAAAAAAAAAACCGCTGCTAGAGTTTAGAAGTACAATATCTGAGATTTGGGTTCCAGGATTTTTTGAGTTCCACTGTTTTGAATAGTAACCCCTTTATCTCAATCTACAGTCTCCAATGCCACACCAAGCTCGACCTCAAATAGTAGCCTCTTTGAGAAGACCTATATTCCTGGGTAACACTGACCTCCTTTCAAATCCTCCCTTGTTTTTTTGTGTATGAGAGTTGGGTGATTGAATATGCATGTTGGTTTTTCACTTCTTTGATAGCTGAACATGTGGGTTTTTCACTTCAGGGATCAATTTGTAAACGATGACATCAAATTTACTACTTTTTTATAAATAAATAAAAAATTATAAAGCAAACCAAATATGATAGATTATTTTAATTTGAATTTACCAAATTTAGTTCAATGATTGTTTCTTCTTCTACTTAGGAAAATAAACAGGAGGTGCAAGAAAATCTGGCAGAAAATGTTACCTAAAAAAATTAAGATTTTGTAATGTTTTTTTTTTTGTTAATAGGTTCCCCCAAACCACTTTTTTGTTTTTCGTAATTTGTATGCATGTAATTTGTCCTTCGATCTCAAATAATTCTCTCAGGTCCATTGTTTTTTTAACACTTATGAGGTGTGATGTTGTTTTAGGTTTCACGTGTGGAGTAGCTTTCTTTCGATGGATACTGTAACACCCTGTATTTCACTGTTTTAAATAACAGTAAAACATATAAATAAGTTTATAAATTTATTAGAGTATAAGGAAATTATTTTAAATAAACGGAGTTTACCACTCAATCCTACTTGAATGTAGGAAGCTACGATTAAAATTTAGGTTGGAAAGTCAGGTGAAACCCGGCCCATGAATTCCATTGACAGTATAATAATACTGCTCAAAAGACCTAATTTTAATTCGTGAACGAAAGACTTAAGTTTAGTATTTTATTTTCTACAATTATGTATTTTTAGATTTATTTCAGAAAAAATAAAATAATTTACGTTTTTCGGGCGAAACACGTAATCGGGTAGACGACGGAAGGGAAATTAGAGTTTCTAAGAGCCGATAGAGGGTTTACCTTAGGATTTTGAGATGATTCAAGGGTATGAATCATATTTTTTAAGTCTAGAAGGTTTTTCAGGGTTAAAGTGAAAATTTAGGAATTTTATGCTTAAGCCCCTGAACTTTCTGTAAATTACTCTTTTGTCCCTAAATTAGTTTTTAAGTTTTTTCAAGGGAATTGGGCTAGAATCCTTGTTTCCAACCTCAAATGGTCGTGGCGTAGAAGCCCAAAATTTTCTAGTTCATGGTTTGAGTCCATAAAGCCTAATTGAAACTATATAAATTTCCTATCTTAAGTCTAATGCTTAAATTTTCAAGTGGGCCCCACAAGAATGAACCCAAGCCCAAATTAACCCAGCCCATGCGCAAGCCCATGAGTAATTGTGGCTGCCTCATTGTTGTTGAATGCATCATGATGTTTCTAGAGTTTTCCACAAGTTTCTACATTATCCTACATTATCCTTGATTTTTCCTTAATGTTCTTGATTCTTCTTAAATGCATGAATTATCCTAACATATATTTGACTCATAAATTCAGTCAACAAAGTCAAGATAAGCTAGCATTTAATGTGGCAAAATCATCATCATGACACTTTA
Organism: Sophora flavescens; assembly: GCA_030762895.1. Classification (NCBI taxonomy): domain Eukaryota; kingdom Viridiplantae; phylum Streptophyta; class Magnoliopsida; order Fabales; family Fabaceae; genus Sophora; species Sophora flavescens. Next base: position 146,676,669 of record CM061064.1, read on the forward strand.
TTGACAATTTGTAAACTAGTCCTTCAACTATTGGAATCTTTGCAAAGTGGTCCTTAGAACTTAATTGCATTTGGATCCTTTAGCAAGACAACTCATCATCATCTAGAGTCTTCCTAAGATGGCGCCACTATCACTATAAATACCATACTCTCACTTTCCATTTAGTTTCTTTTGCCATTTGCTTCCAAAACCCTAAAGTTCATAAGTCTCTTAGTTCTAAGTTTGTAAAACAAGTTCTTGGATTTCCTTTGTCATTGATCTTCAAGAGGTAAATCCTAATCTTCTTCCCTAATCATGTCTATGTTCTTTAGAAAGTTTCTTCATTCAAGGCTTATATCATAGTTGTTCATCACTTTAAAGTTTCTAACCCTAGAACTTTGAAAAGTCATAATAAATTCTAGAAAAATCTAATGATGATGAAACTACTTTCTATCTTATTGATATCATGTATATTATCTAAATTCAAGAGAATGATGTAATCAAAAATTTCTTTCCTAAAAACCTAGCCTTGACCGAATCTAGTAAAGTAGGTTTGGTAGAGTTTTGTTCATGTGTTGTCATGTAAGATCATGTATTCTATATGACATGTATGTCTACACATTCTAATCTATGTTAGTTTCTTAAAATGAAAATCTTTTCTCAAAAATCCCTATGTTGGCCGAAACCCTAGGTGGTTAGATTTGTTGAGTTTTGTTCATAGTTTTCCTTAAAGATCTTGTTAATCAAACTCTTAGTATGTATGCCTTATAAATCCAAGTTGGTTTATTAAACTAAGAACCCTAACCCTATAAACATGTTGAGGCCGAATCCTTGTATAAAAGAGTTAGGAAGTTTTGAGTTTGAAACTTAGTTGTTTAGTCACTAATCTATGATTTAGGTTAATCAAGGATCATTAATCCATGACTTAATCATGATTATGAATTTTAGTTAGTCAAAAATCCTAGAGGCCGTGACTATGTAGTAGGGTTTTAGGATGTTTTTAGTTTCTTGAATTGTGATTGTTTGATTGTAATGGTTGAAGGTTAAGTATAAAGCGGTGTACGTGAGTTTCCGGCTTCCGACAAATTTAATTCAACTTGTTGTGGATCTTCGAGAGGTAAGAGGGGTTACCTGACGGATTATTCGGATGACCATATGTCCATGTTTGTGGTTTGTATACATTGTTTATGTGGTTATGGTGTCTGATCTGTTTTGTTTGGCTATGTGTTTCTAGCTGTTTATCTGTGTTTTGGTTGTTTCTCTACTTATAATTTATTTAATTATCTGCAGTAGTATCATATATTGTTATGATGCATGATCTGTCTGGTGATATAATTTTGTTGATGTTGGATGTTGTTTGTGAGGCCTGACAGTGGTCAGTGCACAATCGATTAATCAGATAAAGGATTTAATAAGCTATGAAGAATTATATTCAATGTTTTATGGGAAATGTTGGAATATAATAGTGGTGGAAAATATTATTTTTGGAAAATAATGAGTTTTGAGAAATATTTTTATTTTAATTATTTATTAGTGTAAAAGTAATTTAGGAGTCACGGTGAGAGCGTAACCGTGAAATTTTTTTAGTACTGCTGATTTTTACGCAAGAAATTATGTAATATTATAAAATATTATTTTATGAAATTAATATTCGAAATTTATTTATAAAAATAAAAATAAAAATAAAAATAATATAATAAAATAATATAAAAGTCAAAGTTTGACTTTAAAAACATTTTCTTGGAAAATGATAAACAACGATAAGTTTTGAAATTATTTACAGTGAAAGTTGAAAAACAGCAGTACTTATTTTAAGAAGAAATTTAATATGAATTGATTTAAAGAGTTGAAGTTTCAGTAAAAGAGTTTTAAACGATTTGATGTTTTATAAACGAATTACAAGTAGAAAGAAATTACGGTGAATGAGTTTTCCTTAATGACTTAAAAGATGATATAGAACTTAATAACCGAGACGTCGGGGTATTAAGGTTGTTGTGTTGTAGATTGGGTATCTACTTAAAAAGGTTAAAACATTTTAGATGTTTTCTACTACCACGAACCTAAGCCTGAGGCATCAGTCTAGGGTTTGTGATTGAGCACTCGGACTTAGATGTCCTGTGTTTTAACGAAGGTTTTTAGGATGTCTAAATTATGGTTGGTCAAAAGCTTTTGAGAGCTTTGACAAAGAAAGACATAACACAAAGAAAAGTGTCGAGAACAAATGTTTTCTTGCATGCATATGCCAGACATGCTGTGATTCTACGAGTGATTATCTTGCGGCGTCAAGTATATCATGCAACGATGTTCCTCATTGTGCCCGGGGTTTGACAATGAGACCCCATCTACGAGGTTATCACTGTGCCACGATGTTGGACAGTGTGCGATGGGCATGCCTGTGGCGGTGTGCCTGTGGCAATCGAGTCTGATCAACTCATCACGAGGTTGGGATATCTCATGAGATTAAGTACGAAGTTTTAGACGACGAATATGAAGTGTTCATCCATTCAGATTTTAAAAATGACGATGTTCGGGATTGAGGCCCTTTGATATATTGTGTTGTATGCCAATATAAAAGATGAGAAATTAACTGATCTGGGTTTGTATATGTTTTGTTGTGTCGTACATATGGTTCTCGCGTTATGATCAAATTGTCGGTTTCTCACTCTTGCATGTTTTATTTGTGGTTTCTCTTTTGGGTTCTATGTGGTGGAATTCAGATGAACCTCTTAAGGACTATGGCGTCTGGAAGAAGAAGGAGGTGTAGTTCGAGAAATGTTGATGCTGCTTCTTTTGTCGTAGTGTTTTGACCAGCTTAGGTTTAAGTTCAGTTATGTTTTGGGAATAATCTTTTTATTACAAATGTTTAAGTGTGAAACTTATGAGGCAGTATAGCTGTATGATATATATATGTATATATATATATATATAGATATATCTAAGTGTGGTTATGTGAACGTTGTTGTGATGATGTTGAAAAGAAAAAATTTTATCACCCATTTTGTTTAAGACAAACGTTCATAAAACATTATTTTCCGAAAGCAACCAGCAAATTAAGTTTTTTATTTCCGCAAACGGGTAGCCATGTGATGACCCGAGTATGGGTGTCACATTAGTGGTATCAGAGCTGGTCGAGTCTTTCGGGAATGTTGGGAAATAGGTCTGTTGTGTGGACGTTGTGTTTTCTCTGAGATGAGACTTGTTTGAATTGCTTGTTAGAAGTAATGTGCGGTAATAAGTACATTTACGTTTCAGTCTCTGGTTTTGGTTTAACTGATTGTGGCTTGTAGGTCAGTTATGGAACCAGTTGTTGAACCAGAAGTTGGACGTGGATGGGGACATGGACGTGGACGCGGTCGTGGAAGAGGCCATAGAGGCGGTCATGTTGCCGGTCGTGGTAATATGAATGAGGACTATGAAGATGGAGTGGACTATGCTGCTCAGGCTATGGAGAACGTGGCAGCTGCGATTGCTAATCAAACTGCTACAATGACTGCCCAGAACCAGCAGGAGCAGGCTGAGCCGAGCAGGCAACTGAAGGCAAAAACCTAACCGCTTTTCGAAGTCAAGATCCATCACAGTTTCATGGAGGAGTGGATCCTGTGAAAGCTGACTTATGGATTCAGGAGTTAGAGAAAAATTTTAGGTTGATTCACAGTCCTGAAGGAGTAAAGGTATCTTATGCCACTTTTCTGTTGGTAGGCGATGCTGAGTATTCGTGGAAGGGCACCGAACAGCTGTTGGAAGCAGAGAACCAGGAGATTACTTGGGAGGTATTCCGAACCAGCTTTTTAAACAAGTACTTTCCTCAAAGTGCACGAGTTGAGAAGGAGCAAGAATTTCTGCAACTTCAGCAGAGGAATTTAACTGTTGGAGAGTACGCGGCGAGGTTTGAATCACTTGCCAAGTATTTTCCCTTTTTCCAAAACAACCCAAACGAAGATTGGAAGTGCGAGCGTTTTGAAAGCGGATTGCGTTTTGAGATTAAGGAATCAGTACTACCGTTAGAAATTCGGAATTTCCAAGCCCTAGTCGAGAAGAGTAGAAAAATAGAATTAATGAGGAAGGAAAAGGACAACAAAGGGACTGGAGGAGGACCGGATAGGTCAAAGGGTCAATTTCATAACCAAAAGGGAAGACAAGCACCGAATGAACCTTATTCCCGTCCACCAGGGAATAACCAGAATCGACAACAACCTCATTCGAATTTTGTTGCATCGGAGAGTGGTGGCCAAACAAACCAAAGTCAGGGCCAAGTTAGAAGGTGCTACAGATGTGGAGATCCAAATCACATGAGGAATACTTTCCCTGAAAAGGGGACTAAGTGCTTCAATTGTAATCAAATAGGACATTTGGCAAAAGATTGCAATACGCCGAGGCTTGGATTGACTGTCAATAACACCAATGATGTTAGACCAAAGACTACAGGGAGAATTTATACCATGATCAGCATTGAGACTCCAAGCTACGACGGTAATCTCTTAGCTATAATTTTCAAGCTCGAGTACAATTCATACTTGTTTCGATGGATTGTGTGTGGATATGTTGAAATTATCTGTTTCTTTAATTTCCATGATGTCATTGTTTTGAACTCAAGATGAAATTATTTTATATACTTTCTTGTGAAAGTAAGGCTTCAGGATCTTTCATTCCTGTCTAGCTTCGTGTCACGAAATTTCGAGGACGAAATTTTTTTTAAGAGGGGTAGTAATGTAACACCCTGTATTTCACTGTTTTAAATAACAGTAATACATATAAATATGTTTATAAATTTATTAGAGTTTAAGGAAATTATTTTGAATAAACGGAGTTTACCACTCAATCCTACTTGAATGTAGGAAGCTACGATTAAAATTTAGGTTGGAAAGTCAGGCGAAACCCGGCCCGTGAATTCCATTGACAGTATAATAATACTGCTCAAAAGACCTAATTTTAATTCGTGAACTAAAGACTTAAGTTTAGTATTTTATTTTCTACAATTACGTATTTTTAGATTTATTTCAGAAAAAATAAAATAATTTACGTTTTTCGGGTGAAACACGTAATCGGGTAGACGACGGAAGGGAAATTAGAGTTTCTAAGAGCCGATAGAGGGTTTACCTTAGGATTTTGAGATGATTCAAGGGGATGGATCATATTTTTTAAGTCTAGAAGGTTTTTCAGGGTTAAAGTGAAAATTTAGGAATTTTACGCTTAAGCCCCTGAACTTTCTGTAAATTACCTTTTTGTCCCTAAATTAGTTTTTAAGTTTTTTCAAGGGAATTGGGATAGAATCCTTGTTTCAAATCTCAAATGGTCGTGGCTTAGAAGACCAAAATTTTCTAGTTCATGGTTTGAGTCCATAAAGCCTAATTGAAACTATATAAGTTTCCTATCTTAAGTCTAATGCTTAAATTTTCAAGTGGGCCCCACAAGAATGAACCCAAGCCCAAATTAATCCCAGTTCATGCGCAAGCCCATGAGTAATTCTGGCTGCCTCATTGTTGTTGAATGCATCATGATGTTTCTAAAGTTTTCCACAAGTTTCTACATTATCCTACATTATCCTTGATTTTTCCTTAATGTTCTTGATTCTTCTTAAATGCATGAATTATCCTAACATATCTTTGACTCATAAATTCAGTCAACAAAGTCAAGATAAGCTAGCATTTAATGTGGCAAAATCATCATCATGACACTTTATTGACAATTTGCAAACTAGTCCTTCAACTATTGGAATCTTTGCAAAGTGGTCCTTAGAACTTAATTGCATTTGGATCCTTTAGCAAGACAACTCATCATCATCTAGAGTCCTCCTAAGATGGCGCCACTATCACTATAAATACCATACTCTCACTTTTCATTTAGTTTCTTTTGCCATTTGCTTCCAAAATCCTAAAGTTCATAAGTCTCTTAGTTCTAAGTTTGTAAAACAAGTTCTTGGATTTCCTTTGTCATTGATCTTCAAGAGGTAAATCCTAATCTTCTTCCTTAATCATGTCTATGTTCTTTAGCAAGTTTCTTGATTCAAGGCTTATATCATAGTTGTTCATCACTTTAAAGTTTCTAACCCTAGAACTTTGAAAAGTCATAATAAATTCTAGAAAAATCTAATGATGATGAAACTACTTTCTATCTTCTTGATATCATGTATATTATCTAAATCCATGAGCATGATGTAATCAAAAATTTCTTTCCTAAAAACCTAGCCTTGGCCGAATCTAGTGAAGTAGGTTTGGTAGAGTTTTGTTCATGTGTTGTCATGTATGATCATGTATTCTATATGACATGTATGTCTACACATTCTAATCTATGTTAGTTTCTTAAAATGAAAATATTTACTCAAAAATCCCTATGTTGGCCGAAACCCTAGGTGGTTAGATTTGTTGAGTTTTGTTCATAGTTTTCCTTAAAGATCTTGTTAATCAAACTCTTAGTATGTATGCCTTATAAATCCAAGTTGATTTATTAAACTAAGAACCCTAGCCCTATAAACATGTTGAGGCCGAATCCTTGTATAAAAGAGTTAGGAAGTTTTGAGTTTGAAACTTAGTTGTTTAGTCACTAATCTATGATTTAGGTTAATCAAGGATCATTAATCCATGACTTAATCATGATTAGGAATTTTAGTTAGTCAAAAACCCTAGAGGCCGTGACTATGTAGTAGGGTTTTAGGATGTTTTTAGTTTCTTGAATTGTGATTGTTTGATTGTAATGGTTGAAGGTTAAGTATAAAGCGGTGTACGTGAGTTTCCGGCTTCCGACAAATTTAATTCAACTTGTTGTGGATTTTCGAGAGGTAAGAGGGGTTACCTGACGGATTATTCGGATGACCATATGTCCATGTTTGTGGTTTGTATACATTGTTTATGTGGTTATGGTGTCTGATCTGTTTTGTTTGGCTATGTGTTTCTAGCTGTTTATCCGTGTTTTGGTTGTTTCTCTGCTTATAATTTATTTAATTATCTGCAGTAGTATCATATATTGTTATGATGCATGATCTGCCTGGTGATATAATTTTGTTGATGTTGGATGTTGTTTGTGAGGCCTGACAGTGGTCAGTGCACAATCGACTAATCAAATAAAAGATTTAATAAGCTATGAAGAATTATATTCAATGTTTTATGGGAAATATTGGAATATAATAGTGGTGGAAAATATTATTTTTGGAAAATAATGAGTTTTGAGAAATATTTTTATTTTAATGATTTATTAGTGTAAAAGTAATTTAGGAGTCACGGTGAGAGCGTAACCGTGAAATTTTTTTAGTACTGCTGATTTTTACGCAAGAAATTATGTAATATTATAAAATATTATTTTGTGAAATTAATATTCGAAATTTATTTATAAAAATAAAAATATAAAAATAAAAATAAAAATAATAATATAATATAATATAATAATATAAAAGTCAAAGTTTGACTTTAAAAACATTTTCTTGGAAAATGATAAAGAACGACAAGTTTTGAAATTATTTACAGTGAAAGTTGAAAAACAGCAGTACTTATTTTAAGAAGAAATTTAATATGAATTGATTTAAAGAGTTGAAGTTTCAGTAAAAGAGTTTTAAACGATTTGATGTTTTATAAACGAATTACAAGTAGATTGAAATTACGGTGAATGAGTTTTCCTTAATGACTTAAAAGATGATATAGAACTTAATAACCGAGACGTCGGGGTATTAAGGTTGTTGTGTTGTAGATTGGGTATCTACTTAAAAAGGTTAAAACATTTTAGATGTTTTCTACTACCACGAACCTAAGCCTGAGGCATCAGTCTAGGGTTTGTGATTGAGCACTCGGACTTAGATGTCCTGTGTTTTAACGAAGGTTTTTAGGACGTCTAAATTATGGTTGGTCAAAAGCTTTTGAGAGCTTTGATAAAGAAAGACATGACACAAAGAAAAGTGTCGAGAACAAATGTTTTCTTGCATGCATATGGCAGACGTGTTGTGATTCTACGAGTGATTATCTTGCGGCGTCAAGTATATCATGCAACGATGTTCCTCATTGTGCCCGGGGTTTGGACAATGAGACCCCATCTACGAGGTTATCACTGTGCCACGATGTTGGACAGTGTGCGATGGGCGTGCCTGTGGCGGTGTGCCTGAGGCAATCGAGTCTGATCAACTCATCACGAGGTTGGGATATCTCATGAGATTAAGTACGAAGTTTTAGACGACGAATATGAAGTGTTCATGCATTCAGATTTTAAAAATGACGATGTTCGGGTGTGAGGCCCTTTGATATATTGTGTTGTATGCCAATATTAAAGATGAGAAATTAACTGATCTGGGTTTGTATATGTTTTGTTGTGTCGTACATATGGTTCTTGCGTTATGATCAAATTGTCGGTTTCTCACTCTTGCATGTTTTATTTGTGGTTTCTCTTCTGGGTTCTATATGGTGGAATTCAGATGAACCTCTTAAGGACTATGGCGTCTGGAAGAAGAAGGAGGTGTAGTTCGAGAAATGTTGATGCTGCTTCTTTTGTCGTAGTGTTTTGACCAGCTTAGGTTTAAGTTCAGTTATGTTTTGGGAATAATCTTTTTATTACAAATGTTTAAGTGTGAAACTTATGAGGCAGTATAGTTGTATGATATATATGTATATATATATATATATATATAGATATATCTGAGTGTGGTTATGTGAACGTTGTTGTGATGATGTTGAAAAGAAAAAATTTTATCACCCATTTTGTTTAAGACAAACGTTCATAAAACATTATTTTCCAAAAGCAACCATCAAATTAAGTTTTTTATTTCCACAAACGGGTAGCCATGTGATGACCCGAGTATGGGTGTCACATTAGTGGTATCAGAGCTGGTTGAGTCTTTCGGGAATGTTGGGAAATAGGTCTGTTGTGTGGACGTTGTGTTTTCTCTGAGATGAGACTTGTTTGAATTACTTGTTAGAAGTAATGTGTGGTAGTAAGTACATTTACATTTCTGTCTCTGGTTTTGGTTTAACTGATTGTGGCTTGTAGGTCAGTTATGGAACTAGTTGTTGAACCAGAAGCTGGACGTGGATGGGGACGTGGACGTGGACGTGGTCGTGGAAGAGGCCGTAGAGGCGGTCGTGTTGCCGGTCGTGGTAACATGAATGAGGATCACATGGGGTGTCTTTTAATGACCTGAAAATGACATTTTTTACTCTCGTGATTGATCATATAATAGTTTTCTTAGGAAGTACTCTCAAATGATGAAATCTTAGTAATATGTTCGCCGAATTCGGTTGAAATGAAGGGAGATTTAGAGAAAGAAATAACCTAAGTCAACTGAAATGCAAACTTATGTTCCTACTCTAATCTCCGTCTCTTCACCTGCAAACTGCAATGCTTATTTTGTTTTGGTCTAGGGTCATGTAACTCACCTTGTCTTTTTATTGTGATGACATACAGGATTTTTGAATGTTCTATATGTAAAATACAAAGCAATGGATAAGGTTTATAAAGAGCCAGATGAAGCTAAAGCTGAAATTGAGAAACTCATGGCAGAACTTAGCGACAAGACAGATTCACTTCTGAACTTGAAGGACTCCCATGATGCACAGGTCAATCAGATACAGGAAACAAAGCTTGAGGTTAAGAAGCTGGAGCAAGAACTGCTTCAAAAGGCAGATGAAATCAATGATGCAAGGCAGATGTGTGAAGAAATCGAGGGGAATTTGAACAATAAAGAGTCCATCATCAAACATATCAATGCTGCAAATGATACACTTCGGGCGGATTGTGAAGAGAAGTTTAGAATGTGGGAAGATGAAAAAAGAAGGTTAGCATTGGTGTTAGAAGAGGCAAATGAAAAGGTGGAGAACCAACAACATATTTATGTTTACAGACAAGAGATTGAAAGCCTGAAATGTTGCCTTTCAGCTTCAAACAAGAAGTGTCTGAAAATAGAGGAAAATTTAGAAATACCCAAAGAACTAGGAGAAAGAGATGACATGTTGCCTTTCTCATACAAAAGTAGTAGTCTAGATTGCTACTTAATGGCCTAATTTGCTGCTAATAACTTAAAAACAAAATCTTCAATATTCAATGTCTTTTCCAATTATGTTTGGGCCCTAACACACTAATGGTGCGGACAGAAGCATGCATCGTCTTCCAGACAATGTTTTGATTCTCATGTGGATTGATTATTATAGCGAGTCAAAGCAATGTTAACGAGTCTTAATATTTTTTAACTTCACTTGGTAGAAGATAATTTTCTTTTTTAATATACTTCCATTTTTCTTGATAATTTCTCAATGACCTTTGGTATCATCTTTCTATTGCTTCTCTTGGCAGGGATATGACATTAGCTTCCTTATAACAAATTACCACTATAAGGAGATGCAGAAGCACAAACTCCAGAGATTTTATAGTACAATTTATGGAGGCATTAATTTGTTGACCCTACTAATTACTTGGATTTGCTTTTCATTTTGTGAAGTAATGGAATTTTGGATTCTACATCAGAAATTATTATTTTTCTTTGTTTTTTTTTAAGCTTTGAAAACCCAACCGAAAAAGGTATTCTAGCTTCCAATAGACTTGATACTATGTTGTTGAAGTGTTTCCAACCCAAAAGTGATTTCATCATCTGCATATTTGGTTGATGATTAGATAGAAAATTTATTTGGGGTTGTGGATTATTGATGTATGCATTATTATTTTTATTTTTATTTTTTGATAAAAGAGGGATACTTATATATTAACTAAAAAGCAACGAGTCTTGGGCCAATACCCCATTACAATAATCTCTAACAAGACAATCTAACAAAGGATCACACCTACTCACTATCTGTACTTGCCCAGAAACATCCAAGCCACTTTAGGCAAGGAAATCAGCACATCTATTAGACTCCCTAAATATATGATGAACACTAGCTTGCCAATCAGCAGAATGCAGTAACACCAAAATCTCATTCAAAAGAGACTTTATAACAGAATTGTGAGATGATCCTGTCGAAACCAGATTAGAGACACTATTGATGTATGCATTATTGATGTTAAAACGACTGTTAAAACATCGATTTTTAATTTGTTTCAGCATTTGTGTCTCAGTTTATTTTCAAGTACTGATATCCATAATGCAACTATAATTTATACCATAGTTCAATATATATTGGTTAATAGTCTGAACTATGGTAGTATATTCTCCTATGTATTCTCTTTTGGACTTCATGTACCACTCTATTGTTTTTCTATTAAAAAACTATATATTTTGCAGAGTTTTCATTCCATTTACTGGATTTAAATATCAGGTTCTATATGTGTATAACTAATTATTATTTTTAAGTAATTAATAATATGAATCAATTAATTTGTTTTTCACGGATACATAAATTATTTTAGAACTTGCATAGAAATCAAGGCTTTTTGACCAAAGTGATCCCCTTTTAGAATCTATTTACCAAAATAACCTTATTTTGAACCAATTTAACAAAGTGACCTCCTTTTTGACATGTTGGAATAACATTAATTTTGTTGCTGGTGTAATGTGTGACACCCTAACTCGGGTCATCACATGGTTACCCGTTTGCGGAAATAAAACTTAATTTGCTGGTTGCTTTCGGAAAATAATGTTTTCTCAACATTTATCTTTTCAAAATATGGTGATAATTTTTTTTTTCTTTTAACCTCAGAACAACAACAACCTAATCAAATCACACTTAAATACATAATGTATATAAGTCATACAACTATACTGCCTCGTATGTTTTCACGCCTAAATCATAATCAGCTTTATTCTCAAAACATCATATAACTTAATAGGACCTAAGCTGGTCGTAACTAACAGACACTACAACCGATAAAAGCAGCAATAGCATGCCTCGAACTAGACAGCCTTCCTCTTCTTGTAGGGATCATACCCCTTGTAAGACTCTGATATGTTTGTAAGGGTGAGATGCCAATATATGGATTTATCACCATAACTAAATGCGCAACACAAAAGAAGGCACATACACATATACATGTCTATAACAACGTACTCATTCATATTATATCACATCGTTTATCAATGGGTCTCGCACCCCAAACATCAACGTTGGAAAATGATGCATGAACACTTCAATACATCATCTAAATATTCACACCTAATCTCATGAGATATCTCCAACCTCGTGATGAGTTGATCAGACTCGATAGTTACCGGCACACAGCCACAGGCACACAGCCAAAACCCATAACACATTGTCCAACATCGTGGCACAGGTGCTAACAACGTTGATGGGGCCTCATTGTCCACCCGGCACAATAAGAACATCGTTGGTATGATCTACCCTGATGCCGCAAGGTAATCACTCGTTTGATCATGGCACGTCTGCCAAATGCATGCAAGAAAACACTTTATTCTCAACATTTTTCTCTGTGTTATATCTTTATTTGTCAAAGCTCTCAAAAGCTTACAACCCATCATCGTTTTAAACATCGAAGCTCTCAAAAGCTTACGACTTATCATCGTTTTTAAACATCTTTACAACTTTTATTAACAACTCAAGACCTCAAAGTCCGAGTACTCAATCACGAAGCCCCTAGACCTTGCAATCAGTCTTAGGTTCGTGGTAATAGAAAACATCTCAAAATGTTTTAACTTCTTTAAGTAGATACCCAGTCTACAACACAACGAACCTTAATACCCCGACGTCTCGGTTATTAAGTTCCATATCATCGTTTTGCATCGTTTTTGTCTGTGAAAAACAAATCCAAAATAGGGTAACGTCATAAGAACACTAGCACCCTGACATCTCGGTTACTAAGTTCTATATCGTCATTTACATCGTTTTTCGTCTGTAAAAACAAATCCGAAATAAGATCTCCGCAACTTATTTAAGTTACCGGAAATACATCATTGAGTAAACTCATTTACAGAAAATCATTTCTACTTGAAATTCGTTTGTAAAACGTCAAATCATTAAGAACTCTCTTACTGAAACTTCAACTCAAAAAGGTAAATCAATTCAGATTAAATCTCTTCTCAACATAAGTACTGCTGTTTTTAAACTTTCACCGTAAATAATTTTGAAACTTGTCGTCGTTTCTCATTTTCCAAGAAAATGTTTTTTTTAAAGTCAAACTTTCACTTTTATAATATTATTTATTTATTATTATTATTATTATTTATTTTTTATTTTGGGTATTTTCGAATATTAATTTCACAAAATAACTTTTTATAATATTACGGAATTTCTTACGTAAAAATTAGCAGTACAAAAAAAATTTCACGGTTACGCTCTCACCGTGACTCCTAAATTTCTTTTACACTAATAAATCATTAAAATAATAATATTTCTCAAAACTCATTATTTTTCTAAAATAATATTTTCCACCACTATTATATTCCAACATTTCCCATAAAACATTGAATATAATCTTTTCACAACTTATTAAAGCTTTTATCTGATTAATCGGTTGTGCACTGACCACTGTCAGACATCTCAAACAACATTTAACATTCAACATTCAACATCATCAGAATTATATCACCGGGCAGATCATGCATCATAGCAATATAATATACTACTGTAGATAATTAAATAAATTAAAAGCAGATAAATCACCGATACATAGATAAACAACACGACGTAAACCACATATTAATCATATAAACCACACTAAAAGCAATTAGTTATTGAGAAAAATCCCTCAGGTAAGCTCCCCTTACCTCTTGAAGCTCCTCAGTGAAATTAAAAGAACTCTGTCGATTGTCGGAAACCCTCGTACACCGTAAAACAATTAACCTTCAACAACACATCCAAACAACCAATCAAAACAAGCTAAACAAACACCTAATCCTCTCTAATAGGTCACGGCCTCTTAGGGTTTTTGTGGCTCAAAATCTCCAAATTTGCTTAAGTCATGGATTAATGATCCTAATATACTTAAGGAAATGGATTAGGGCTAAACAACAAAGTTAAGAATCAAAACCATCCTAACCCTCTAAATGGTAGATTTGGCCAAGACATGTTCATGAGGCTAGGATTTTTAGTTTAATGAACTAACTAGGATTCAACAAGTATACAAGTATGTATGATGAAAGACATGATCATACATCAAAAGCAAGAACAAAAACTCCATCCATCCTTTCCTCTAGGATTCGGCCAAGATGGGTTTCAAGGGAAGAAAATTTTTGATCATCATATGCTCTTAGATACAGACAATATACATGATTATAAGAACATAGGAAGTGGTTTCAACATCATGAGATTTTTCTAGAATTTGTTATGAATTTTCAAAGTTCTAGATCTAGAAACTTAAAAGTGATGAACATAGATGAAATAGACTTTGAATCATGAAACTTATTGTAACACCCCCCCCCCCCCCTTTGGGCATTACTTACGTAACACATGCGGAATTTAAATTAAAGATAATTTGCCGGTGCTTTCGGAAAATAATTTATATAAATACATAAGTGTCTGAAATTGGGTATAAAAATTTTGTCACGACTCCAAACCGAAGCCTCGATCGGCACACAGACTTACTATCATAGCCTTGCAAGCCTATTTAATTTAAACAATATACTTGAATAAAAGTTGGTATTTTTACAAAAATTTCGACAGAGTCTCCTCTGTAATTCGAACATCCCAGGTAAAAGAACACCTGCTAAAATAATTACATTTTCACTCCAGAATTCCAGTTACACCAAATTCAATCAGGCAGCAATATATAAAAATAAAAGTTATAACCATAAGCTTTACAAGACCAAAGGAAATAGCTTAGATTTTCATTCAAAAGATATGCTCTCCAAGCCATAAACATTCCATTTTAAAATAAAGGCTCTCTGAGCCATACTCATACACACTATCCAAAAATAATCTAAGTCTCAAACCCTAAGCTGGTCATTCTAAAAGTTGTTCCTGAGGAAAACTCATGTGATCACTCCACAATTAAGTACTTCATCAAACCACCAGATCTAAGTCTCTGAGTGACTTAGGGATACTCCTTTGCACCATTTGTACTAAAATACCCAGGGTACAATAGCAAACCATAAGAAACCTGATATGTTTGTAAGGGTGAGATACCGACAAATGGATATATCACACAACAACCATACACATGATACATACATCACATAATCATATAAGCATTTAAATCATGCATATACATAACATAATAGTGTTATATCATAGGGTCTCAAACCCGAACAATCAGTTTTATAAAGAGAATGCATGACATTTCAATATTCAACTCTATTTTGATACCTAATCTCTGGAGATTCCACAACTTTCTGTTCCGTTTCAAGCTGATCAGGCTCCGCACATGGGACATTGTAAAAACGAACAAAACAATGCCCAAGAAAAATCAATGGTGCACATCCCCATTATCGATAGGATGCTCATGCAAAGCAATGACACTATTCCCCCATTCCAGTTAGGAAATAGCTGCACACATATTCAATCTGGACACACAGTCCTATAAATTTGGACACACAGTCCTATAAATTTGGACACACAGTCCTATAAAAGATACATTGATCCACTCCGAAACTCAATGATCATCATCACCTGACACGTCTGCCATATACATTGATCCACTCTGGATTCAATGCCCATTTACATGACACAATTTCCATTGAATGCATGAGAAAAACTTTTATTCTCGTTTTGTTTTCTTTGTCGTAATAATCTTTCCTTGTCGAAGCACAAAGCTTAACGACCATGCTTAATTTTTTTAATTAAGACTTTTCACTTAAAACAAATACAGGACACACAGTCCAAATGTTTTAAACTCAACACAGGACACACAATCCGAGTGCTCAATCACGATGCCCTTAAACCGATGCACCAGTTTTAGGCTCGTGGATATGGAACTCACATTTTCCACATCACTTTAGGACACACAGTCCAAAAACAAAACTTTGCAGGACACTCCGTCCCATGACACAGATCCTTGATCTACGTGTCCATACAACACTAGAATCCCGACGTCTCGGTTTCTGGGCTTATTTATCTGCTTGTAAAACATTTCGCTCAGTGAAAATCAAGACCAAAACAAAACCTCGATCACTTATCCAAGTAACCGGAACGTTTCCAAATTATTTAGGAGAAAATCCTTTTCCTTTGCAAAATCTTTTCTAAAACATTTAGGAAATTCGTTTGTATTTGAAATTCCTTGATGGAATAAAGTTAAATATTTTCAAAGGGTCTTTCCTTCATAAAGCACACCGTTCGAAAAGGTTTTCTCTCGTACAAAACTTTTGATCATAAAAATATAGTTTCCTTCAACTCAAAATCACTTTAAAATTTTTCTAAAAACAAGGATCTTATTCTTCTGAAGTAAGCACTTTAAACAAGGAACTTTTGTAAGTGAACCCAAAACTTTCAAAGTTCTATTCTAGGCTTATTAAGGCTTTTAATCCTTAGCATTATTGGGCACAGACTCAAGTCTGGCTTCTCAAACTTCAATCAACAGTAATAATATCACAGTTAATGACAATTAATCACATATATATAATTCATAACGCTTTAAAGCAAGAAATATTCAACTCCAAGTAATAACCACAATGGTTCAAGTAAACAAGTTATTCAAGTATTGGCTCAACATCACAATAATATTCACAACACTCAATTACACACATCCACACATGCATATAGTTATTGAATATCCCTAAGTAAACTCCCCTTACCTTTGAAGACAAGTAAAGGATCCTCGTCTTAATGCTCACATTAGCTCATATCTACTCCATCAAGCAAGCATAGCCGTGTCAAACGTCTCAGAGAGGGAATCCAACAACGCGCAACAACCAGAAATCAAGAAAATCAATTACACGTGATCAAACACACATTCTAATTTGATCTAAACACTTAACCTTATTTCCAAACAATGTCATTTTCAAAGAAAATCATGTTTGGAGCTTACGCTTCACAATATCCTTTGAGGAAACTTTGTTTTGATTAAAGGATCATGAAAAGAGAACTTGGGAATCATCAATTAAGAGTCCTAATTGCACTAAATCATAATTAATTTCACAAAAACAAAATCAAATTCAAATAAAATCAAATTGGGGTTTAGGGCTCCTAAATACAATTTGGGGAAAAACTCATTTTAATTAAAGAATAACTAAATTTGTTTAGGGAAACACTAATTCACAGTCCCAATTTCATAAAGCAAGGTTTAATCTTACGATTAAAATCTGAAATCAAAGGGTTAGGGTTAGGGTTTCAAAATCAATTTGGGGGTTTTGAATCTGAGACACAAGAGAGGGTTTTGACTCACCCAAGGAAGAAGAAAAAGTTGTGGTGGCTGTTGTGGGGCTCCTCGCGGCGGCGGACGGCGACGGCACGGCATCCAGCAGCGGTGACAGTGTTCCTGTAACACCTATGTACTCAAAACTTGAAGGTAAGTCTAGGAGATGAAGGAAGGAACTTAAACTAACAAAGAGAGGTGAGAAACCACCAGAAATGGAAGTCAAACCACCTTACCGTGGCGGAGGACGGCGCAACCGCAGCTGTGCGTGCCAGGAGGGCGGTGGCGAGTCGCGGGTCATCTGCTCTCGCCGTGCGGTGGCCGAACGGCAGCCTCAGGGCGGCGGTCGCGCGACTGAGAAGAAGGAAGGAAGGAGGTAGAAGATGAAGTTGGGGAGAAGGAAGAAGAAGATGGATTCAGGAGGGAGAAGAAAAGAGAAAATGAGGGAGAGGGTGTCGAGAGAGAGAGAGAAAAAAAAAAGAGAAAGTTAAGTTTTTAAACTAATTCTTTAGTAATAGGTAAAAAATGAGTGATAAATATTAAGCCTAAAATAAACATGTTTTTACTTTTTGGAATCTAAAAATAAAGATTGATAAAGATATGATTTCAAAATTCAAATTAGAGTAAAGATTAATAATTGAATTGATCAACTAAGAAAATACTCGGTCCAAAATTTAATTTCCGATTGATGTCAAACAAGTTTATTTTCAACTCTAAAATTAAATAGAATGAGAATATGAAAATGCTTTTCTCTTAATCATATTATTAAAATATTTTTTTCTGTACTGGTAATAATAGAGACAATAATGTCATTTATTGTCTAGTAAGCGTGCATTCACTGAAATAAGTCAGTGCTAACGCACCCAATAAAATAATTTGAAGAGGGTAATTCAATTACTCAAACTAAACCACATAATAAAATAAACATAAACATCCAAATAAAATAATTAATCATAGGTGTAAAAACTAGGGTGTTACACTTATTGAAGAACATAGACATGATTAGGGAAGAAGAATAGGATTCACCTCTTGAAGATCAAAGACAAGTGAAGATCCAAGGACTTGCTTCACAAAATGATGGTATGAACTTAGAGCTTTTGGGTGTTTTTGTGTAAAGTGTGCAATAGACAAATAATGAAGTGAAAGTATGCCTTTAAAGAGTGTGGGTTGCGCCACTTTTGAGGGATTAAGTGGAAAGGAGGTGGCTTCTTCAAGGATTTAGGTGCAAATAACACTACAAAAAAACAACTATTTAGCGACCGTAATATTCGGTCGCTAAACATTGTAAATCGGTCGCTATTTAATTTAGCGACCGAATTAGCGACCGATTAATGGTGGTGGCTGAATATCTGGTCGCTAAGGTTTTAGCGACCGTATTAATATTTCGGTCGCCATTTAGCGATCGAAATTACGGTCGCTAAATAATAAAAAATGGTCGCTATTAGGTTGGTCGCATTTTTTAGGTAACCATTTCTAGCGACCGATAATCGGTTGCTAGTTCGGTCGCTAATTTTGGTTACTGTTAACCTATATTAGCGACGGATTTTCGGTCGCTATACCACATCTGTAAATGTTAAATAAAGTTTAGCGACCGAATTATTGGTTTCTAATTCGGTCGCTAAACTGGTTATTATTAATTTCTTTTAATTTTAATTTTTAAAATAAATTTTTTTTCTGTTTTTCTTTAAACGTTAGCAAAATTACTAATAAAACACACCAAATTACTTATGAAATATACAATCATAAGAAATAATAAATATATATAAAAAAATAATCCAAAATGTCGTACAAGAATCGTTTAAAGTCAAAAATATGAAAAAAAAATCAGTCATGATGAGGGGGAGATGGAGGAATCCAATCATCCTCAGTGTCCGTACCACCGACATCTGCTAGCTGTTCGTTCTATGGAGTAGCAGCATCAGTAGCTGGCGGCAGAACTGGAGGAGCGGCAGCAGGTGGCACAACCGTCAGAGCATCACCCTGAGCAACTGGAGTCTGGATCCTCATCTGCTCCAACACCAGCCGCAGTGTCTGGCCCTGCTCGATGCTCGCCTGCATCAGCTGGGTGTGTGCTCGAGTCAATCAGTGCAATCTGGTTCGCCATCTGCTGCTCCCTCTCGCTCTTCTCCCGAAGCTCCGCATTCAGCTGCGTGATGGTGTCCTGCATTTGGTGGAACTGCTCCTGAGGGACGGTATCGGCGTAGGAAGGAGCAGGCATGCCGGATGATGAAGCGATAAACTCCCCTCCCAGGTGTCCGAGGCCATACACGTGCCTCTTCTTGTTCTTGCCCCCGACGACCTCCAAATAAATGGCATTATCATCGACGGAGATTGGAGAGCAGGGCGCATCACTAGTCAAAGCCTCATCTTGTGACTGTGAGGCACGTGATATGGCATCGTCCTTCTTCTCGTTGAAGCCCACCTACAAAGTATAGTTGAAGAGATTTAGTTAAAATTATATCCAATATTAACAAATCATTTATAATAAATTACAAGTAAATACTAAATTATTTTTTTGCTTATAGCATAGTTACGGGCCTTGTCGTTGACCCATGTCCCCGACTTCAACTTCTTCGTCCTCTCCACCAACTCCATAGCAGTGGGGCCCCGTTGTTTCTGTGCTTTTTGCACAGAAAAATATAATCTTAAATTCATAAGAATAATTAAAAATGAAAACTAATTAATTAAATAGTATATTAAGTCAAAAGTTTAATGTATTACCAGCTCGTCGTAGTGGGCGGCGGCTGATTTAGACCCACCGGTCCAAGCACATGCGCCACCATCAGAAGCTCGATTACGCCAAGCTGTGGCCTGGATCTCCTAGAACTTCTCAGTAGCCCAGTACTGGTCCAACTGCCTCCTGATCTCAGGATCCACCCACTTCCCCTTATTCTGACCCTTCCTCAACTTGTTCGTCAGATTCTTCTTGACCAGTGAGCCTTTATGCTCAAATATGTCCCTGACGAGAGCCTCTAAATCTAAGTCCCACCTATACTCTTTCTGCAACTTACAGTTGTTAGGAAATTCGTGTGTACATATATATAATGTAAATTTAATTTAAATAACTTAATAAATTGTTACCTTAAACTCTAGAAACAATTGATCCCTATGGCCCTCTAGGATGGCCTTCCATGTAGGCCATGGACCATCAAAATTGCGTCGTAGGATCTTCGATATCGAATCATAAGGGCCCTTCGCGGGCAGAAAAGCTGCAGGAAAATTAGAGCATTAATAAATGTTCTAAATAAATTTAAAAAACAAGTAAATAGAAATTAACGATACTTTATATATATTAAAAAATTAAATTAGCATACTCGTTATCCCCCCTGGGGATAAGAAGAATCCTCCTGTCGGATGGACCACAACTCTCCTGTCCCGATGATGATGATGGTCCTGTCGTCGTAGGTGTGGATGATGAGGGTTCAGCCTGTGTCCCGACCACATGAGGCTGCGTAGGGGGTGCAACTCCATCACCCTGAGGTGTCCTGTCCACAGAGGTGCTGGTAGGGTGGTCTCGATCTGAAGGCTGTGGGTCGGCCGGCGAAGGGACTCTCGCAGTACTACCTCCACGACAACCTCCACGACAACCTCCATGACGACCCTTACCTCTAGAGGAATCTTCCATCTGTGAAAAAAATGAAAAGATGATTACACAACAGTGTAAATAATACAAAAATAAATTACCTAAGTAGAATGACATTTACACAATGAATTATGACATAAATAAATTACCTAAGTAGAATCTCCGTCACTAAATTCACCCTCACTCTCATCAGTATCACTTGATCGGAATGTACCTTCGCTAGATGCGTCCAACTCGGATTGATCCATTAACTCTCTTTCAACTTCTTCCCCATTTCCGGAAATGTCCGCCAGAGAATTAACAATAATGTCCGGCGTAATTTGAAACGGTACGTGGGGTCTTGAAAACTCATCATCTTGGTACGGAGCATCTTTTTCAGGCTGGTTGATTACATTATCAGTAATTATACTGTGAGCCTTTATCTTAATAACACCCAACCAGCCATGATGTCCTTCGGGATATGGCGAGTAATAAACCTGCTCTGCCTGTTGTGAAAAAATGAATGGGTCGTACGCCTTATTATACCTTCGAGACAGCCTAACTTGAACAATACCATATTTTTTATCTATTTTTGTCCCTACGTCAAGAGTAGGATCAAACCAATCACACTTAAAGATAACTAACTTCATCACGGGGAAACCGGTATAATCGAGTTCAAGGATGTCAGTTAGAACCCCATAGAAATCATCCTCTACATTGCCATCAGTGGCTCGCACACAAACACCACAGTTACACGTCTGCATTCCTTCATTCCATGTTTTTGTGTTAAATTTATATCCATTTACAATATAAGTATTCCATGATGTAACCTATCTGTTAGGCCCCCATGCCAAATTTGTCAACAATGGATTTTGAACATTGTTTTCTGGATCTAGTACCTAAAAAATCAAATATTATATTATTCTTATACATGCTATATATTTAAGGAGATAAAATGTATTTCAACAAATGAAGATGCTTAACCTACATATTTATTGAACCACGCAGCAAAGTGAGAAGTAATTTCTCGATCAACCTGATCGTTTGAAATGTCAGGTTGGAGATCCCTTAGAAAATTGTCGTACATCCTACATATGGGAGATTAACAGCAGGACGATTAATAATCATAAATGTCAATTGAACTTTTAAAAGACATTGTAGAAACTTACTCTAAATATGGCGCCACCTCTTCACAATTTTGAAGGATATACAGATGAGCAGCATTAATGTCACGTTGCTCCAAGAAATATCCTTTTGATTTACTAAATCTGCCCGGATAGTTGAATATTGATATAGGAGGACTAGTTGAACTTCCTTCGCCCGAATCAACGTTTCTAGGCATCCTTGTCTTCTCGTGTTAACTTCGTCCGGATAGAAATAAGAGGCAAAAGTGGAAGTCTCCTCTACTAAGTATGCTTCACAAATGGAACCCTCCACTCGTGCCTTGTTCTTGACTTTGTGTTTAAGGGAGTGCAGGAACCTATTACAGAGGGATACATACAAATAATTACTAGTTTTAGGGAAAGCTAAACTACGCTCTCGTGTTCGTGAATTTCATATGTATTAAATAAAATAGTTGATGTTGTTTACCTCTCAAATGGAAACATCCAGCGCTATTGGACTGGGCCACTAACTCTTGCTTCGTAAGGTAGATGAACTGGCAGGTGTTCCATGGAATCAAAGAAACTCGGCGGGAAGATTTGCTCCAGCTTACATAACAAAACGGGTATCTTGACTTCCATATCCTTTAATTGATTCACATTTAGTGTTGTCGATGTAAGCTCCCTGAAAAAGTGGCTAAGCTCAAGAAGTGGGTTCCAAATTTGCTTCGGTAATGCGTCGAACGCAATTGGAAGCAACCGTTGCATGAACACGTGGTAATCATGACTCTTCATTCCATCTAACTTTGCTTCCTTAATGTAAACACATCTACCCGGATTGGAAGCATACCCATCTGGTAACTTTAGTTCTTTAACCCACTTACAGACGGCCACTTTGAGTTTTGCTTAGTGTATCACTTGCCTTCGGTTTGATAAGTCTGCCACGACCACCGTCCTGCAACTCAAGCTCCTTCCGATTACAAATGTCAGCCAGATCCAATCGGGCTTTATTTGTATCCTTTGTCCTCCCCTTGATGTCCATCACAGTGTCAAACACATTCAAAAACACATTCCTCTCAGTATGCATGACATCAATGTTGTGACGGAGTAGCTGCGTCCTCCAATACGGCAACCTCCAAAATATACTTTGTTTTGTCCAATTATGGTTGACGCCATAATCAGGAATATGTTCTCCTTGGGTTTCATGGACGAGCGGTAAGTATTGTACTCTGCACCATACATTAGGACCAGTCAAACGTGGTGGAGGCGGTGTTGTCTCCGCACAACGCTTCTTGAATGCATTCTTGTTCCGCCTATAAGGATGATCTTCTGGAAGGAATTGACGATGACAATCAAAATATGAGATCTTTCGATTGTTTTTAAGCGTGAATGCCTTCGATCGCTCCATACATATTGAGCATCCAAGCTTCCCCGCAGTCATCCAACCCGACATCATCCCATAAGCAGGAAAGTCATTGATCGTCCACATTAAAGCTGCTTTCATGATGAAATTCTGCCTCAAAGATACGTCATATGTCAACACACCATCATTCCACAACATTGTTAACTCATCTATCGGCGGCTGCAAGTACACATCAATCTTACCTTTTGGATTAGCCGGACCCGGAATTATGACTGTTAAGAACATAAACTCCCGCTTCATGCACATCCCCGGGGGAAGATTGTACGGAGTCAAGATAACCGGCCAACAAGAGTATGCTTTTCCAGACTGCCCAAAAGGATTAAATCAATCAATAGTTAACCCCAATCAGACATTGCGAGGGTCCTGCAAAAATGCCATATGAACCCTATCAAAATGCTTCCAAGCTTCTCCATCAGATGGATGACACAAGATATCTTGCTCCCTCTCATGCTCACTATGCCACCTCATGTGAGCTGCAGTGGCCATCGAAGAGTACAATCTTGTAAGTCTTGGCACGAGCGGAAAGTACCACATCTTTTTTAGCGACATCTTCTCAATGCCCATCCTAGTGGTTGTCTTATACCGATCCGCACCACAAAATCGACAACATGTTATGCTTTCCGCTGAATCATCCTTATAGTACAACATACATCCATTCAGGCAACAATCAATTTTCAAACACCCTAGACCAAAATTTTCCACAGACTTCTTATCATGATAAAAACTAGTAGGCATCTGATTGTCTTCTAGCAACGCCTTGGACACTGACCTGGTGAGGCGATTAAAACAGCCTTCTTGCATATTGTAGTCAGATTTGATACTCAACCATTCCATTCACATCGACAACTCCGTGTACTCCCGACATCCTTCCCACAATGGAGATCGTGCAAAGACTCAAAGATATCATAGAATCTTTGAGCTTCGGGATTCAGATTCTCCTCTATGTATTGGGAACCCATTCCACCATCTTCTCCCCCATCTTCTTCTAGTACAACACCAACCGATGGTCCAGCATGATCCATTATCATCTGCTCGTATGGATTCAATTCTTCCCTCCGGTAACCAATTCCATAGTACGAACCTTCAACCACAATCGGGTTTAAGTCAGGCAACGTCTCACCATGGTTACTCCACCAATAGTAATCAGGCATGAAGCCCTTCTCATAAAGATCGGCTACAACTCCATCCACGCTTTTGAAAGATTGACACTTGCATCTTTTGCAAGGACACCTCAATTGATCACAGCCCAGCCGTATAAATCTCTCCTGGATAACAACAAACTCTATAAACTCACCCACTCCAACTCTATACTCTTCCCTAAGACGTTTATTCCGATCCAACCTACGATACATTCATTTCCGATTCTCTGGAATATCCATTGCTGGCAATTAAATAGCCTGACCAATCCTACAATAACACTTATATATTACGGTGCATTCCAATAACTCCATCAATCTCGTTCTTATGACAAGGTATGAACCTATCCCATTCGAGAAGAAACCTTTGCCACACTTGGCTACTAATAGTTATTCCCATATTCAAATACCGTATACTTGACAAAATTTTGGTAGCATTTCCCATCGGTCTCCAAGTACACGACTCGAGCACGGTGAGAATCACCGCGATCAAGTATGTGATGTCGTGCGGATGCACGCGCTCGTGCGATTCCGGCAAGTGTACCGGATTGCCGTCAAGTAATAAAAGATATCGAACCCACAGAGACTGTGTTCTCGAATCGCAATCAGTTTTCGAATCGATTAGATCTGGACTGTTTTAAAAGAGGATTTTTATGTTTTGAGTGAAAAGGATTTTGAATTTGAAATTAAAAGATAGATGAGCAGAAAACAAATGTTTTTGGGATTTTCGATTTAAACGGATTCCTAGGGATTTGGGTTACCTTTGAGGCTGTTTATGTTGCTAATCTGATTTACCTTTGTTGATTACCGAAATTGCCTTGAAGGCGAGTTTATCCTCTAATAGCTTAAGCTCCCTCTCGGGTTACAAAAGCCGTGCCCAATTGACCCGACCCCTACTCTCGTGGTAGTCGATCCCAGATTGGACCCTTTGCGTTCCGTGACAACTCGTTGCTCCTCGAGGGACGGCTTCTAACTCTCGTGATTTCAGTCCCAAGTCTGACTTCTATAGGTCCGACACCCAAGTTCACCGCTAGGTTCCTCCTTGGAATGTCTCAGTCATGCAAATAACCTAAGTTCACCGCTAGGTTCCTCCTTGGATCATCCACATCTCACAAACCAGTGGCTGCCGGGCTTTACGAGTGAAACACCCTAGAAATCCTAAGTTCACCGCTAGGTTCCTCCTTAGAACGTCTACGTCACGTAAATAAACGGTTGCCGAAATTTATGAGTGATTAACACACTAGAAATCAGATCTAAAACAATAACGAAATCAACAACGATTTTACATCAAATCAACATCATTTACAAACCTCGGGCAGAGCCCTAGTCCCTAGAAACAAACTACTACTCCAGTCTTGCCATGGAGATGACAAGCTGGGTTGACAACATAATAGAAAATACAAAAAAGAGAAGAGAAGAGGAGAAGAGAAGAGATCTATAATCTATGCCTAGAGTAGTAGCGCCCAAAGGTCTGATGTTTTCTGCCTCTGCCTGGTCCATATTTATAGAAATTGGGAAGTTAGAGCCCCAAACCAACTCAAAATCTGATCTATTTCGGTTTCTTCAGGTCCAAGTAATGTGCGTCACGGCCGTGATGGCCATCACGGCCAGGCCGTGACGGTCTCTGCTTCTGGTTGCTCTGCGAATTTCCAGTCCCTCGCGAGGCGAGCATGATCTCGGGTCGTGAGCCCTCTGTTATGGCCCGTGATGAATTTCACGGCTGGGCCGTGATGTGCTCTGACTTGTGGTGGTTTTGGGTCACGGCCGTGATGGCTATCACGGCCAGGCCGTGACA
Organism: Sophora flavescens; assembly: GCA_030762895.1. NCBI lineage: Eukaryota > Viridiplantae > Streptophyta > Magnoliopsida > Fabales > Fabaceae > Sophora > Sophora flavescens. Next base: position 146,702,809 of record CM061064.1, read on the forward strand.
GACTCTGACTTCAGCCTTTCTTCTTTTTCAGTTTTTGCTCGATCATGGCCGTGATGGCCGGCTAGGCGTGATGGGCATCACGGCTAGGCCGTGATGGGCATCAGGCCGTGATGGGCTCTGTTTGGCTCATTTTCTTCAGTTTTAAAGCTCCATCTTCATCCAAACTTCATCATGGTTGATCTTGAGCAATTTACCCTTGATATCTGCAAAACAACACATGAAAACCGCCTTACCCGTTCCAAAGGAAAATTAACCTAAAATCTAATAAAAATATGCCTAAACTACATGAAAATGCATGCAAAATGATGGACAAAGATGAGGTGAAATCACACTCATCAAATCACCCCAAGCTTAAAACTTTGCTTGTCCTCAAGCAATTACTCAGGCCATAAGATATATCAATCAAAGCGTGGATAGTGAACCAAGAACCCTAGAAGCTAATCCAAGTAATAGGCATTTTTAATAAGCACTCAAGAGATAATCAAGTTCAAGTCCAATTAGAAGCTTAGGTTCTTCAAGTTCATGTTCTCACTGATTTGGGCACTCATCTCACCTCACTCAAGTGTTTTAGGGTATATGACAATTCACTCCATTTCCTCAAGGAAAGTATTTTACCATAGGCTTGACTATTAACAAAATCTCTACTTTATTTATGAAAACACTTAAGAATCAAGAGGTCTTTTCCTTTGGTTGTATTGTGGCCATGGGATTTATTGTAAGGTGGGAAAATCAAGGAAAAGGGAATTTCAAGAAGGCTAGACAGATTATCAAACATTGCAAAGCATGACACCTTCTAAAATACCCCCTTTTTGGGCTTTGGTTTACTTTTTCCACCTTTCTCTTTTTTTATATATTTTTTTTCTCTTTTTCTTTTTCTTTTCATTTCTCACTTTCTTTGTCATCCCCTTCTCCATTTTTTTCTGTTTATTTCATTTTTATTTGTTTGGAGAAGGGGAGATTTATAGCTCAAGAGAAATTACTTTCTAGCTTTTTCATCCCATACTTTTTCCAACTACCATTTTGCCTTTTTGTAATACTTTAAAAGGTGTCATACCAAGCATTATTTATCAAATTAATTCATGGTACCAAAAAAAATATTTTTTCTTTAGGCTCAAAATTGGGCAACTAAGGGGTAGCATTTATCATTCAAAGCTCGGGAGGCCGGAAAAATACCTAGTGCCTCAATCATTTCCAAAAAATGTTTTCAAAAATTTTTAAGTTTTGAAATGGTTTCAAGTCAAGTTCTAGAAAATACAGTCCAAGAGGAATTACAACACTCTATCACAAGAAATGGGGTAGATTTAGTGAATACCCCCTTTTTGGCTCAAAATCTTACATTTAGTAGTTCAAAAATCAGTGAGGTACACAAGTCTAAGGAACCACATGCTAATTATCAACTATCAAAAGATTATCTCAAGAATTTTTATTTTTAGCCATATCACAAGAATAATGAAAAATTGGGTTCGAAAATTCACTATCTCAATTCATTTGGCTCCAAGTTCTCACAATCGGATGCATGTTCTAAGTAAGGGGCAATCTAGAGAATGTGATCATACCAATCTATGCCTATGTGAATGCAATATGAATGCAACAATGCAAATGCAAAAATAAACACCCCTACCCCAAGCTTGATTACTTACATTGTCTCCAATGTAAATAATCAAGTCGGAGAGAGGAGAAAAATTGGAACAACTTACCGAGTCGGTAGCGGGTGTTGGCTCACATTCCAGTCAAAACTTGGGTAGAAATTGTATCACGGCCGTGAGGCTCTTCACGGGCAGGCCGTGATCGTTTCTGGTCCTCAGGAGTTGCCCTGTCACGACCGTGATCTACATCACGGCTAGGCCGTGATGCTCTCTGGCTTTGGCATCCTACTCATCACGCCCGTGATGGTTGTCACGGCTGGGCCGTGATCCTTTCTGTGCTCTTGTTTAGCTTATCACGGCCGTGACCACTGTCACGGCTAGGGCGTGATGACCTCTGACTTTATTTTTTTTATGCTCTTCTTCTCTTTCTCAACCTGAAAACACTAGACAAACCTATTAATGATATTTTTGCCTCTTGATCTTCTCAAATTATTCAAGAGGTTAATTCAAAAACAAAAGGAAAAAGGGAAAGAAAAACTTGGGTTGCCTCCCAAGAAGCGCTTATTTATGGTCTTAAGCTTGACCATACTTCCTTAAATCAACCGGGGTCGGCTGGGCGTAGAAGTGCAGGCACACTTCTCTTCCAAGGAGCTCCTTCAAATAGCCGTTTCTGCTCATACGGCCAGTAACGCTTCCGCTTTGCTCTTTTCTCTCGGAGCTTCCTAGCCTTCCTTTCTTCCGGCGGAAGTTTTGTTTCCGCATGGATAGCAACTCCAACTCCATCACTGCTGGGTGCATCATTAGCCTTACATATCTTCGGAGTTGCTTCCATGTTAAGTTCTTTCTCTACTCCTGGAGTCTTTACATCAATTCTGCACACATGGCTCTCAAAAGGAGGGTTGTTACAAGAGTTAGTCAACTGAAAATTTACCCTACCTTCCTCTACATTTAGAGAGAGTTTGCCATTCCTTACGTCTATTACTGCTCCAGCGGTTGCCAAGAATGGCCTTCCTAAAATGATGGGGAATTCGGAATTCCCTTTCATGTCTAATACCAGGAAGTCGGTAGGGATGAAGAATTTCCCTACCTTCACAGGGACATTCTCTAGTATGCCTAGAGGAGTCCTAGTTGAGCCATCCGCAAATTGTAAGGAGAATTTGAACGGACTCAACTTTTTGATTTCCAACCTTTCCATGATAGTGAGGGGCATCAAGCTTGCACTAGCCCCTAAGTCACACAAGGCTCGGTCTATTTGCACTTTTTCAATCGAGCAAGCGATGGAGAAACTACCTGGGTCTTTCAGTTTAGTAGGCATTTTAGTCTCTACATCTCCTTGCTTTTTCCTGACCAACCTCTGTGGGAAAGGTATCGGGGGTTGGTACGGTGGTGGAGGGACATATTTCGGTTCTGGCTCTTCTTTTTCGCTCGTGTCCTCCTCCGGTTCCACCTCCATTTCAGCTACCCCCACCCCAAGCTTATCATCCCTTAAGTGTATGACATTGCAATGCTCATTGGGATTTGCTTCGGGTTGCCCCGGGAATGTACCCTTAGGTCTCGAGTACGTACTGGCTTGTTGGGCAATCTGGGTTTCTAGCATCTTGTTATGAGTTGCTAAGTTGTCTACCTTAGATGCTAGCTCCTTTATTGCTTCACTCACTGCCCTTCCTTGTTGTCTAAACTCCTCATTCTGTTTTGTCTGAGTTTCAACAAAACTTTCAAATAAAGTCTCGAGTTTAGATCTTTGTACCTGAGGATACCCCGGTGTTACTCTCTTATTACCTTGACCCTCTTGGAACTCATGGTTGAGCGTGTTGCTGTAGTTGCCGTAGGAGAGGTAAGGGTTGTTCCTTCTTTGGTTGTAGGGATGTGGGGGAGCATAGTTGGGCAGCTTCGGGTTCGTATCGTAGTAGTTGTTACAAGAGTTCACTTGTTCACCCGAAGCGCCGGATCCATGTGGGCATCCCATCATGTCATGTCCCTGCATTCCACAAATCTCACAAACAAGGTTAGTAGCACCTAATGCACTCACATTAGCTCTTTCAAGCCGATCAAAACGTTTATTAAGTGAGTCTATCTTTGACATAATAAGATCTGTGCTATTTACCTCAAACTTACCCCCCGAAATCTTGTTCGGGTTATTACCTCTTTCGGATCCCCATTGGTGGTAGTTGGTGGCGACATTCTCAATGATGTTGAATGCCTCAGTCAGAGGCCTATTCATAAACGCTCCACCGGCTGCAGAATCAAGTGACACCTTCGAAGAGTAGTCCAATCCGTTATAGAAGGTGTGCACTATTAACCACCTCTCGAGTCCGTGATGTGGGCACGACTCCAGCAGTCCCTTGTAACGATCCCAAAGCCTTCGATAATGATTCTCCGTCTTTTTGGAAGAAGCCGGTGATCTGGGTTCTTATGTAGGCCGTCTTGGATGGAGGGAAGAATTTCTCCAAGAACGCCTGCTCCAGTTGGTCCCAAGTAGTCAAGGTGTTAGCGGGAATTTGCTTAAGCCAGGCCTTCGCCTTTCCAGTGAGAGATGAGGGGAACAGTCTCAAACGCACAACATCGACTGAGGCTCCATTAATCCTAATTGCGTCGGTGAACTCTAAGAATGTTTCTATATGATCGGTCGGGTCCTCCGAAGGCAATCCTCCGAATTGATGTTGCCTAATCATGTTGATTAGCATAGGCGGTATGGTATAGTTTTCCGCCTCAATCTCTGGCCTTGCAATCCCAGTTCGCAAGCCTCTCGCATTTAGGGCTGCGTAGTCCTTCAAAGGTTTTGTATCCGGTTGATTCGCCATGAGTGGAACGGGACTCAACCTTTCTCCCTCTCTTTGTAGTCTTCTACGTCCGTGGAAGGTCCTCTCGATCTCCGGATCAATCTCACTAAGGCTCCCAAGACTTAGGGATCTTTGCATATAACACACAGAGAGATGGATACAATAGAAGGAAAAGAAATTTTTGATTTTTTGATTTTTTTTTTAATATTTCAAAAATAAAAATCAAACAAAAAGAAAAGGGTCCAGAAAAAATCAATTCAAAATTTGAATTGAGATTCGAAAAGGCACAGTCCCCGGCAACGGCGCCAAAAACTTGATGTCGTGCGGATGCACGCGCTCGTGCGATTCCGACAAGTGTACCGGATTGCCGTCAAGTAATAAAAGATATCGAACCCACAGAGACTGTGTTCTCGAATCGCAATCGGTTTTCGAATCGATTAGATCTGGACTGTTTTAAAAGAGGATTTTTATGTTTTGAGTGAAAAGGATTTTGAATTTGAAATTAAAAGATAGATGAGCAGAAAACAAATGTTTTTGGGATTTTCGATTTAAACGGATTCCTAGGGATTTGGGTTACCTTTGAGGCTGTTTATGTTGCTAATCTGATTTACCTTTGTTGATTACCGAAATTGCCTTGAAGGCGAGTTTATCCTCTAATAGCTTAAGCTCCCTCTCGGGTTACAAAAGCCGTGCCCAATTGACCCGACCCTTACTCTCGTGGTAGTCGATCCCAGATTGGACCCTTTGCGTTCCGTGACAACTCGTTGCTCCTCGAGGGACGGCTTCTAACTCTCGTGATTTCAGTCCCAAGTCTGACTTCTATAGGTCCGACACCCAAGTTCACCGCTAGGTTCCTCCTTGGAATGTCTCAGTCATGCAAATAACCTAAGTTCACCGCTAGGTTCCTCCTTGGATCATCCACATCTCACAAACCAGTGGCTGCCGGGCTTTACGAGTGAAACACCCTAGAAATCCTAAGTTCACCGCTAGGTTCCTCCTTAGAACGTCTACGTCACGTAAATAAACGGTTGCCGAAATTTATGAGTGATTAACACACTAGAAATCAGATCTAAAACAATAACGAAATCAACAACGATTTTACATCAAATCAACATCATTTACAAACCTCGGGCAGAGCCCTAGTCCCTAGAAACAAACTACTACTCCAGCATTGCCATGGAGATGACAAGATGGGTTGACAACATAATAGAAAATACAAAAAAAGAGAAGAGAAGAGGAGAAGAGAAGAGATCTATAATCTATGCCTAGAGTAGTAGCCCCCAAAGGTCTGATGTTTTCTGCCTCTGCCTGGTCCATATTTATAGAAATTGGGAAGTTAGAGTCCCAAACCAACTCAAAATCTGATCTATTTCGGTTTCTTCAGGTCCAAGTAATGCGCGTCACGGCCGTGATGGCCATCACGGCCAGGCCGTGACGGTCTCTGCTTCTGGTTGCTCTGCGAATTTCCAGTCCCTCGCGAGGCGAGCATGATCTCGCGTCGCGAGCCCTCTGTTATGGCCCGTGATGAATTTCACGGCTGGGCCGTGATGTGCTCTGACTTGTGGTGGTTTTGGGTCACGGCCGTGATGGCTATCACGGCCAGGCCGTGACAGACTCTGACTTTAGCCTTTCTTCTTTTTCAGTTTTTGCTCGATCATGGCCGTGATGGGCATCACGGCTAGGCCGTGATGGGCTCTGTTTGGCTCATTTTCTTCAGTTTTAAAGCTCCATCTTCATCCAAACTTCATCATGGTTGATCTTGAGCAATTTACCCTTGATATCTGCAAAACAACACACGAAAACCGCCTTACCCGTTCCAAAGGAAAATTAATTTAAAATCTAATAAAAATATGCCTAAACTACATGAAAATGCATGCAAAATGATGGACAAAGATGAGGTGAAATCACACTCATCAGTATGCACCAGGAGAACAAAAGGAAATGCATCAGACCGAGATTTCAACAAGTATATAAGTCATTTGAACATTGAAATGACTATTGTACGAGTGTGAAAAAGGTTTTTTCCCAAACTACCCCACTTGGACAATTCAAGATTCAATACAATGAGCATGCATACCTTGATAAGTTACGCATGCTCATTAATATTGAATCTCAAATAGGAAACTAAGGCTTTCGTAAATTAATTATTAACTCTAACAGAAAATAAAACCATTAACCTATAAATATTGCAACATTGTTGAGCTTATATAAATTGCAGCATAAATCAATACAAACTTAGATTAAATATTGTAGCAAACATCCTATTGAGCTCCACTCTCCACTAACAAGTAGCAGTTAATTGTCAAACACATGCATAATTTCTAAATTATCAGCACACAACCAGTATCCCGCCTTTCAGACAGGATCACATCCTATTGAGCTCCGCTCTCCACTAACAAACAACACATATTGACAAACACATGCATAAACATTAAATTATCAGCATACAATCAAACAAGATCACATCCTATTGAGCTCCGCTCTCCACTAACAAACAACACATATTGACAAACACATGCATAAACATTAAATTATCAGCATACAATCAGACAAGATCACATCCTATTGAGCTCAGCTCTCCACTACCAAACAACACGATAATTCACATAATACATTACACTGAGTGTTCAGAGAACTTACCTGAGAGAGAAAACACAACCGAGTAAGGATAAGGGGAGGAGCCGGAGCCGGAGCCAACAAAGAGTAGAAGAATATGACAACAAGGACCTGTCGTGCATAAATGAAATTAGTCATTTCAAATCAAATCACTATTCTATATATACAGAATCCAGTACAACTATTTATAAGACTAGAAACACATAAATTAATATAAAATAGAATCAATAATATACGGTTACAAATTTAGAACAACTTGCAACTTCCCTTCTTCCTTATACTCTCCTCCCCATCTCCTTTATTTCAGAAGAAGAGGAAACAAAGGGAGAAAAGTACTAAGGAACCTTTTCTCTCCCAAAACCTAACTCTTGGAAGATGAGGTAAGGGTTTAAATCTTAAATTACAAATTCCATTTGTTTGTGGTTTGTCATATTTGCATGTCTGAGAACTCAAAACACAAAATTTAAGCTTTAATCAGTGACAAAAATGTAACTATAATAAACTAAACTAAAAAAAAAAAAGAATGTTTCAAATTCTTTTTGGACGGGCAAAGCAAGTGTCACGATTTATGAAATCATCCAGACCTGGACTCTACTCTGGTGTTTATACAAACACATAAAACTCACCCAGGATAATTGTTCTCTCTCACTTTTAACTCTCAAACTCACACAGCACTTATAAAGGAAGAGAAGGAAATTTATGTTCTCATATTCTTGATTCATTCCATCATCAAATTGCCAACGTACAACCATGGCCTTTTATAGGCAACACTTCATAATAAACTATTAAAATATAAACAAACTTAATTGATAAGAAAGGCTTAGGCGGTGGCACACAAAATATGACTATTCTACATGAATCATGATAACGATGCAAGTAGATAATGAGCTGTAAAAAGTTCCTTGTTTACTATGCATTGCGGCAGGTAGACTTCAATTTGGACTAATATGACTTGTGTTAATTGTTGGTGATTAAAAAAAGGCTTGATTTAATTATCAAACACTCACCATGAAAAAGATGAAAAAAAAAAGGTCTCAGATGCATAAAACATCTTTATATTGGTGCTGCTGGCAATTAACGGATGGGAAGTTTTTTGAAAATGTCATCAATAATTGCAATATGAATTAAAGCAACAGTTTTAAAGTTTTTAATAGTCCCAATAATATAGTTTGAAAAGAAAGCAGGAAGTTGAAAAGTGATGCATGCATGGGTCATTTGAATTAGTAAGTGGCATTGGGAATATTGCACACCTTAATGCTAACACAAACATGAAAACCTCCCAGTTACCACTGTGTTCACACCATCACAGACCACATCAGACACAGCTTCTCCCATTCATTTATATAAACACAAACACGAAAATATTTGTGAATGATAAAGAAGTATTTAAAATCTGACATATGTAAAAACGAAAATTAAACATCAAAATCCAACCACAAACCACATAGCAAAATCAAAACACACAGAGTTTTCAACAACAAATTTGTTACCTGTATTTTGTGAATCCACCGACAGCTAACGTATCTCCCCAGTCCCCAAGCGAATGGATGAAAGAGACCTTAGAAATAGATAGAGAGAGAGAAGCAAAGTGAGACAGAGAGAGATGCGAGAGAAACAGAGACAGAGAGAGAGAGAGATGGAGTAGATGAGAGCTTACCTGAGTAGAGGGGATGACGGTGGTGACAGGAGGTGTCTTGTGGTGGCCGGAGCGTGCGGCTAGGAAGAGAGAAACAGTGAGAGAGAGATATGCCTTCGAGTAAAATGAGGAAGAAGGAGGTTCTGTCGAATTTATGGATTTCAGTTTTAGCGACCGAATTAATTCGGTCGCTAATATGGTTAGTTTGGAATTTGAAATTATAATTTTAGAGACCGATTTAAATTTCGGTTGCTAACACGCGCTATTTTGTTTTTTTACGTGCCGTTTAGCGATCGAATTAATATCGGTCGCAAATTTAAATAAAGTTTGAAATATGAATTCATAAATTTAGCGACGGATTTTTAAATCGGTCGCTAATATAAATAAAGTTTCACCGTTGCATTTAAATCGGCCGTTATTTCGGTCGCTAAAATTTCATAAATTCCTGACTTTTACTTTCCTTTATTTAGCGACCGATATCTCTGCTATGCTCTATTTCGATCGCTATTTCGGTCGCAGCATCAACTCTAACCAGTGTTTCATGTAGATCCTACAATCGGCCTCTATTTCGGTTGCAAATAGTAACCAAAAAATTCGATCACTATTTTCGGTCGCTAAATGACCTTTTTTTGTAGTGTAACTCCTAGGGACCATTTTGCAAAATTCCAAAAGTATAAGGACTATTTTGAAAAATTCCAAATAGTTTATAATGATGACCATGTGAAACACTTAATGTGTTCACATTGTGACTCATCATGGGATTTATCTTGAAGCTTCTTCATCAACTTACTACTATGTTCTTAGGAAAAAGCTAGAATGCTTTGGAATAATGGAGAACACTTTAGAACTTTTGGGAAGATTGGAGAATATTGTGGAATGAACAAGAATGAGCTTGGCTCATCCAAGTTAAGGGCATCCACCACTCCTCCTTGGGCCATGTGAAATTGGGCTTGGCAAAAGCCTAAGTCCATTACTAAATTTTGCAACATAAAAATGCTTAAGACTTTAATAAAAAACCTAGGAAATTAAGAGTAGGAAATTGTTTTTCAAGGAATAACTCTTGGCCGTGAAATTTGGGCCTCAAAACTGCAACCCAACATGATTTGGATGAGTGAAAAACTGATCCACTTCACTTAGTGTATCATAGAACTAGTTTAGGGACCAAAGTGCAATTAAGAATAAGTTTAAGGACCAAAATGCAATTTCCATAGAAATTGTCATCATGAGGCCATGTGCACCATTAATGTGTTCACATGGGTGACTCACCATATTTGACTCATTGGTATCATCCGTTAGCGGCTCCCGGAAATCCCGTAATGTCCCTCAAGATTTCGGCCGGATAAAATATAATATTTCACTTTTTAGTGAAATATTTCAAAATAACCAAAATCGTAGGAAATTAAATAAAAACCTTAAGTTTTTCGTTCACGAGTAAAAATTAGGTCTTTTGAGCAGTATAATTATACTGTCAATGAAATTCGCGGGTCGGGATTCGCCTATAGCAAATATAATATTTTAATTTTTATGCTAAAATTTTCAAAAATTCCAGTATCGTAGTAAATACGATAAAAACATTTTTCATCTCGTTCACGAATTAAAAATTAGGTTTTCTGAGCAGTAAACTTTTACTGTCAGTGAAAACGCAGACCGGATTTCGTCTGAATTTTCAACCCAAGATTTCATCGTAACCTAATAATATAAAGAATGATATAGAAATGATAGTGGTTTACCCAAAGTCATTTTCTGAGTCTCGGATAAAAATATATATTTATATATTTATTACCGATATTAGGAAGCAGCGAAAATCGGGGTGTTACATAATGGTTCCAGTCAAACTGGCGCCATTGACTTGCCATGTGGCAGTGTCCTATTCGTCCATCAGACTTTTGTACAAAAAAATAAAAAATAATAATTTTCTGGACAAAAAATAAAAAAGAAAAAGAAAATTGAAGCCAGCGCCACGTGGCGCACTCGGTGGAGTGACACCAATTGTGATGGAGCCACTCTACCAGAGTGCGTCACGTGCCACATCCTGGACCCACCCATTATGATATTATTAGTTAATATAATTATATTAATATTATTAATACATAATTATATTATTAAATATTATCATTAATTATTAGGTTAAGTTACTCTTTTGGTTCCTCATTTATTTTAAAATATTTAATTTGGTCCCTTCATTATGAATATATATATTTATATTCTTAAATATCATCATTAAGTTTGATGGTTAACTTTGACTCTCGCCAGAAAACATCGCCAGAATCTGGAAAATAGAGTGACCAAATTGAATATTTTAAAACAAATGAGGGATCAAAATGAATATCTCAAAACAAATGATGGACCAAACTGAATATTTTAAAGTAAATGAGGGACCAAAAGAGTAATTTAGCCTAATTATTAATATTAAATGTATATTTTTAATTTTTCTAAATATACTTAATTATTAAATTAAGATATGAATATAATTAAAGTAAGATATTAATGGATGTTAGTGTAAAAAAATTTTACACTGACAATGCATACTACTTTAATACTTAATGATATTGATAACATTAATATAATACATTAAGGTCAAACTTAATGATAATATATAATAATATAATTATATATTAGTAATGGAGGGACCAGATTGAATATTGAATATTTTAAAACAATTGAGGGACCAAAAGAATAATTTAGTCTAATAATTAATAATAATATTTAATAATATAATTATGTACCGAGGGATAAGTAATTCGACTCATTCACATCCAGATCATGAATGTTTGGAATCCATATTATGCAAGGAGACATTGCTTTTGCTAATTCAAATTGAAGGGGGACCTAGCCAACATTTAGACCCGGCTCTACCCAAACTTTTTTGGTTTACCCCAACATTCCCCACTTGTCCGACTGTTGCTAAGCAGTTTTTGGATATCAAACGGACCGTCCCATAAGGTAATTTTAATGTGACCGATTTCCCCTCGTTTGCAATCAGTTTCGCTACAGCACCTGCTGCTCTAGTAGTTATCGTGCCCACGGTGAACGCTGGGTAGCCAAGTGCGGAGCGGATAACTGCCGAAAGCATCTAAGTAGTAAGCCCACCCCAAGATGAGTGCTCTCCTATTTCGACTTCCCCAGAGAAATTTTGAGAATGAGAATTCAAGAGAAGGTCACGGCAATGGCGTCAGTTTGACTGGTGCCATTATGTCAGCAAAAAAAAAAATTTATATTTTATTCCAGCATATTAAAAAGGAGGTCACTTTAGTAAATTGTTTCAAAATGATGTTATTTTGATAAATTGTTTTTAAAATGAGATCACTTTGGTCAAGAAACCTGGAAACCAATATAATTCGTGCGAATGCACGGCTAACCGACTAGTTTTATATAAAGTTTAGATGAAATTGTTAAGGTATGTTATTTTGGAATCAAAAATTTGTTTGATGTAATCAATGATATCATAATATCCATTTGGTATATTTATATTGTATAAAGATTAATCATACATGAATAGAATATATTCGGATCAATGATTTGGATAGATTTATAAAAGAAATGATATCTAATTTTTTTAAAAAAATATCTTAATCTTTATCGTTATTTAGACCAAAAAAACTATAATTATTGTGGAGAATTAATTTTGAAATACCATGATAAATAAAAGAGTAAAAAGTTGTCATTAATATATATTGAAATGTTTTATATTGTTTTTGAAAACAGATTCTGATAGGGCCTAAGAACAATGTTGGAGTTTGATGAGTATTGAATTGGAAGCAAACATAGTTGAGGCATATCGCTTGACCTTTTGTGCATAATAGCATACCATTTCTCACATTATTTTTTTTTTACTAAAGCATACCATTTCTCATAAAAATGCAAAAAACTGTTCTAATAATCTAATTAAATTTAATTTATAAATTAAAAATGAATATTAAGTATTATAAAAAAATTATAATTTAAGTTAAATAATAATTTAATTTTTTTTTAAAATTTAAAAGTAATTTTGTCTGGTAATCTTGTCTTTTAATAAGATTTATAAAATTCAAAAGTTTTAAAAAAATTAAAATATAATAAAACATGAAAATATTTAGAATAAAAAATAATTTTTAAAATTCATATTAAAAGAATAAAAAATATTAAAAATGTTAAGAATAATTTTAAAAAATCATATATAATTTGTCATATGAGTAATTTTGTCATTTTATATAATTTATATTCTATCATACTATTATGTGGTCCATCTAAAACACATGATATGATAACATAATATTGTGTAGTTTGTTATCATGTGTGCATCAAACACATTATAAGATAATAACTTATCATGTCTATATCATATCATTTTGTCAAAAAAAAAAAAAGTATATATCATATCCTGTTGGTCCTATTCTTTCCGAGAGACGGCTTAGGCAAGGATATCATCTTTCTCCTTACTTGTTTATTTTGTGTTCTGAAGGCCATACTGCTATTATTAATAAAGCAGAAGAGAGAGGTGATTTGCATGATGTTAAAATTTGTAGGGGAGCTCCTATTAAGAAGCATGGCATCTTGCATAAGAAGCATAAAATTTGTTCCCCTCGATCATCCTTGTTTCCATCATTAACATCAATACCATCATGTTTGCTTACCTCACTAAAATCTGTATCATCGCTGAGATCCACACAGTCTTCATGACATACATCATCCATGAAAATACCAACAAATAAACCTACAAACAGAAATAAAAAAAGACCAAATGAAACATAAATATCGGTTCTAAGCTACAGCATACTATCCTATGTAATTCAACTAAACAAAAATTGATAAACATTAAAGCATAGGAATGGGTTACTATATCAAAATTCATGAGTTGGACAACACATAGTGACCCGAACAACACATAGCAAGTCAAATAAAGGGGGGATTTTCTGGTTAGTGGTTATTAAGAGAAACCCTACACATGAAAACAGTTGTGAAATCAGTTGGATTGAAAAATTAAATGTACATTTCGGGAAGTGTAACTCACCCAAATGCACACAACAAAAACGAACACTACTCCGATTACACAAACTGAGAAACTTAATCGATCCTAGCGACAAAGAGGATGAACATGACGACGAAAATAACAGTTGAAAACGAGCATGACTATGAAGTATACAAAGATGGCGATAGAGTAGAAGCAGGGCTTATGGATGGAGGAGGGTCACGACGGCTGAGGAGGGAGGAGCCTGTCACCACGGTTGCAAGAGGATCGTAAGTGGCAATTGTGTTTCAAAATGAAACCCCCAATAGATCAGTAAACAAAAAAAATAAAAATAATCACTTATAACTTTTGGATTTGCAAAAGAGCCCCTGAGGACTAATGCTTTATTTGGTTGTGAGAAGAAATTGAGAAAAGAGAAAGATGTGAGAAAGAGTATGAGAAGGGAGAAAAGGGAGAGAAATAAAGTAGATTTCATATGTTGTTTGGTGTAAGAGAAATATGAGAAAATAGAGAAGAAAGAAGTGTGTTCTCTCTCTCCCCTTTGTTTGGTTAGATAGAAAATGAGAAGAGGGAAATGTAATTATTTTAAAAAAGACAAAAATAGCCTTAATTAAAAATTAATATACAAATATTTTAAGTTCATTAATTAAGTTAATTTAAATAATCAAATATTGAATATGATTCAAGTTATTTTAACTATTAAAATTTATTATTTTAATATAATTATTTCTCAATTTCAATTTAATTAAATTAAATTAATGATTAGTTTAATTCAATATATTTAAATTTATTAAATAATAGAATAAAAACCCAAAAAGAATGGTATAAAAGTTATTTTAGATGAAACACTCTCTCCCTCTTCCATTTTCTCCTCACTTGGGGAGAGAAAAATATTTGAGGTGGGTCCCACCAATTTTATTCTCTCTTCTCTATTTCTCCCCTCCACCAAACAAAATAAAAATGTATTTTCTCCTCCTTTTCTCTCTTCTTGTTTTCTTTATTCTCATTTTCTACTCTACCAAACAAAACATAGATGTTAATAAGTTAAAGATGAGAGGAGTTGTCCAAGTGAGCAAATGAGCTATATCACTTAAACTGATGTGTCATTATGTGTCAATGGGCTACTGGGCCAAGATGTCATTGTAAACTTTAAACCAAAAACTACTAAAGTACCATAGATTTCACCTCTATTATTAAAGGTGAATTCTCTGAAACACTCCATAGTTTTTGGGTAAATGTTACACTTCTTATGTGCCCCAATCAGGTTGCACCAACTAATTTAATGAGGCCACCTCAGTTTTTCATTTCTCACCTACAAGCCCCAAACAGTAAAATCAAATATTTTCGAATTTACAATTCTGACCCTCAAACCAAACCACCAAATCACTCTCACTTTTGAAACAGAAAATCAAACTCGAACCCAAATCCCTTCCCTCACCGTCGTGAACCAAGCGCTCCACCATTGAAGATCGAAGTAGAAAAGCTTGTGCTCCACCTGAAGCGTTTTGCAAAGAAGCTCTGAATGTCCAGTGAACCAAGCCTCTTGAACCATCACTTTTTTTTTGTGTGATGATAATGCAGCGACTCACCTTATAGTGAACCTGTAGTGAGTACTAGAGACAAGATCCAAGTTTTGAATAGGTTGCTGACGGTGGGGACGTGGGGTGTATGTGGCAGTTTCTGGGAAAAGGGATGGTCATCGGGAGAGAGGTGATTTTTGAGAGAGGGGTGTTTATGTAATTTAATAATTCTAAAACAGTTTCTGGTAAAAACATCTCTGCCCTTTAATTTTAATTTTTAATTTTTTTTACAATAAACCAAATGCTCCACCGTTGAAGATCGAAGTAGAAAAGCTTGTGCTCCACCTGAAACGTTTTGCAATGAATCTCTACATTATTTCCACCACCACTACTACAACCGACGCCGATGCCACCGGCTGCTCCACCGCCACCTCCTCCTCCTCCTGAGTTTCCCTCCATGTCAACACAACGATGATGCAAATCTGACTAGTATATAATTGAATTGATTCACTGCATCGCTCTGTAACTGCAAATCCTAGGGTTTTATACTTCTATTTCAGCTTCAATTGCATGTTCTACAATAAAAATAAACCCAGCTTGCAAGGGAAGGGGAAGAGTTTCTATGATGATGAGAATTTAGGTCATAAAATTCGACCGAGCTTGATAAGAAAGCAGCGCTTGATGACCGTGCAAGTTGCTTTGCCGAGCTTCAATGGTTCTGGGATTAGGATTCACGATGGTGAGGGAAAGGATTTGGGTTCGAAATCGATTTTGATTTTCTGTTCCAAGAGTGAGAGTGGTTTTGTTGTTTGGTTTGAGGGTCAGAATTATAAATTCGAAAATATTCGATTTTACTCTTTGGGGCTTGTAGGTCTAAGGTGGCCTCATTAAATTAATTGGTGTAACCTGATTGGGCCAAATAAGAAGTGTAATATTAGCCCAAAAACTATGAAGTGTTTCAGAGAATTCACCATCATCATTATTATTATTATTATTATTATTATTATTATTATTATTAAAATTAAGGTTAAAATAATGGATTGGTCACTATATGTGTGGCACATTTTGATTTTAGTCCCTATACAATTTTTTTTTTTGCAAATCACTATATAAGTAGCCGTTATTGTTTTTATTCCCTGGCATCATGCCTTGTTCCTCTGCCGTTTGTAAATGTCCTACGTGTACTGATATCCTCCAAGTTGGCTTCCACTTGGCTCCACGTGGCGATAACTAGGCTGTCCTCACTTTCATTTTCCATGTTGGACTAAAACCTTCCTTTTCCCTCCATTTGTTCATTCACGTTGCATTATATAACAGAGGTAGGGAGTTTGAAGGGTAGAGAACATTCTCCTACCCAAACTCATTGTTTCTATCTTTGTGTTGAATATTGAAGAAGACCGCAGTCACTTGTAGATTGGAATCATGGCGTCATCATCCATTCCGGGTAATGCCTTAATCGTCATCTTCCCCTTTCTTACATGTAGGTTTTCTTTCCAAGTAATTTTTGAAAATCTACTGCCTTAGGGTCTACTTGGGTTTCTTACTGAGTTGTTAAGAAGGATTGGGGTTTTTCAGTTCACATGTTTCGACTTAGGTTGAATGGGGGGTTTCAAAAACTTACTGCATTTGATTGATATGTTTATTTCTAGGGTTTTTGTTAGTGTTTATACATAGTTGTTTGTACTTTTGTTTCTTATTTTGGTTGTTTCTAATTTAGGGGATTATAATTTATGATTGATTCCTAATGTGTGGTTATTGATTGGTTTTTGTAAACACAATTATCAAATTCACTGTTTTCATACACCATGGAGGTCATCTTTTGAAGACACCAACTCTAAGACAGGGAATGTGGTTACAATATGTTGGAGGGTTGAAATACACTCTCCAAGATTGTGATCCTGATGAGTGTTTCCTTCAAGAGATATGCAACATTTTGAGAAGTCTAGGGTACAAGGGCGTGGTGCAGATATTCTACCGTAAGCCCGAGATTTGCCCTGAGGAGGGGTTGGTGAAGGTTTCTGATGATGCTGGTGGTATGAAGATCGCAGAGACTGCCATGAGCATTTGTGCCAAAGAAGTTGAAGTTTATGTGATACATGGTGGAGACAAGGAAGGAGCGGTCCAATTAACTTCTGATCAGGATGATGTTGAATAGGTTAACAGTGATGAGCAAGATGGAATAGACTCCGAGGAAGATAATGTTGCTGAGATTAGGTTTGATGACAGTGAGGATGAAGAAGATGATGGATGTTGGCTCAAATACATCAATGAAGGAGCTGGTGCAACTTTGGAAGAGGTAGACCAACTGAAACTAATCAAACACATAATGTTGGACAACATCCTCCCGCCGATAATGTGGAACAAATTCAATTGGATAATGATGAGAAGATACCATTAGACTATGAAAGTTCGGAGTTAGAGAGTGAAAAGGGTGACAGTGATGGGGGCTTCGATGTGAGAGGGAAAACACATATGTACTCTAAGTACAATGCAACAGAGATGTGTGCAGGGTCCAAATTTCTGCTTGGGATGGAGTTCACCTCTATCAAGCAATTTAAGGATGCTATTAGAGAGTGGTCTTTGTTGAATGGTTGGGGTCTCAAGTTTAAGAAAAATGACAATATTAGGTGTAGGGTGGTTTGTAGAGAGGGCTGTGAATGGACTGCCTTTGTGAGTAAGGTTGGAGGTTCACTAAATTATAGGTTGAAGACATTGAAGGATGTCCATACATGTGGAAGAACCTACAAGGGAAGAATGGCAACTAGTAAGTGGGTGGTAGAGAAGTTAGCTGACACAATGAAGAGTAACAAGAAAATTAGTCTTAGTGGAGTCATCAAGGAAATCAAAAAGGATTATTGTGCGGAAGTTTCTGTGAACAAGGCTTATTTTGCTAGGAAATTTTCAAAGGAACAACTAGAAGGAAGCTTTGTAGAACAATATGGTAAACTATGGGATTATTGTGAAGAGGTGAGGAGAACTAACCCGGGTTCAAGTCTTAAATTGCTTGTAGAGAGGCAAAATGAAAACTCTGATCCAGTTTTTTCAAGGATGTACATGTGTTTACATGGTGTGAAGATGGGATTTCTAAATGGATGTAGGCCTATCATCGGGCTTGATGGATGTTTTCTGAAGACTCCATTTGGTGGGATTTTGCTGGTTGCTGTAGCACGAGACCCTAATGACCAATACTTTCCACTTGCTATTGGAGTTGTAGAATCCGAGAACAAAAAGTCTTGGACCTGGTTTTTGACTAATCTGCTTTTCAACTTGCTTTTCAATATGTTTTCAATCTATTTGTTTCTAAATTGTGTTTTGATTGTATAGGTTCTGGTTCCTGCACTACAAGAGAATGTGGTATTTTTTGAACAAAGAACATGTGTAAGACATGTCTATGCTAATATGAAGAAGCACTATGGTGGTGGAAATGTGCTAAGGGATAGGATGCTTGCAGCATGCAAAGCTACCTACCATGCTTCCTGGACAAGAAAGATGCTTGAGTTAATGGCTGTATCAAAGGATGCTCACGACTAGTTGATGGAGATTGACCCCAATTTGTGGGCAAAGTCACACTTTAGCGAATACTCAAAGTGTGACATCATCATGAACAACATATCAGAGGCCTTTAATGGGAGGATCCTTGAAGCTCGAGACTTACCTATAATCTCTATGTTTGAATGGATAAGGGTATATTTGATGTCTCGGTTTGAAAAGAATAGACTATCGGTGGAGAAGTATAAGGGTAAAGGCAAGATTTGTCCAAAGGGTAGGAAGAGGCTTGATAAAGAGGTCTTGGATTCTAGGAAGTGGACTGTAACTTGGGCTGGGGGTAGCAAATTTGAGGTTGTGTGTTATCCAGCACAATTTGAGGTTGATTTGGATAATAGAAATTGTGCTTGTAGGTTTTGGGGGCTTACTGGATACCTTGCAGGTATTTTGACATTAATTTTCTTATTCTCTAGCTGTTTTCATTAACAACACACACTGATATAATCTCTTCTTCCTGCAGACATGCTATTGTAGCTATATTTTGCAACAAAGAAGATCCACATGATTATGTGGATAGGTATTACTGGGTTGATACATATAAACAAGTGTATGCTCCAATCATCAATCCAGTTAATGGTGAACAACTGTGGCAGCCAACATGACTACCACCTGTTAAGCCTCCACACTGCAGGACTAGAATCGGAAGGCCTAAGAAAGCTAGAAGAAGGGAGAGAGATGAGCCACCAAGGCCTAACAAGCTTAGGAGGCAGAACACATCTATCACTTGCTCAAAATGTGGAAACTATGGATACAATAGAAAGCTTTGCCACAACCTTGTATCTCCAACCACTGATGCAACCACTGATGCATCAACCCAAGGAGGGGGAGGGAGAGGAAGTGGAAGAGGAAGATGAAGAGGAAGATCTACCTTGGTTACAGTATCTGCTTCACAGACTGCTGCTACCACACACACTGATGTGCAAGTTGGTGCCTCAATTGCACAATCTAGTTCACAACCTGCTCCTGCTGCCACAAACACTGAAGTTGGTGCCCGTGCTGCACTTTCAGAACCTATTGCTGCCACAAAAACTGGTGTGCAAGCTGGTGCCACTGCTGCTCTTTCACACCATGTTGCTGCCACAAAAACTGGCGTGCAAGCTGTATTTGGTCCACCTCCTGGTTTTGGCCCTAATGTGAACCATGAAGCACACACATCTACCAGATCTGCTGCATCCAAGGCAACACTTGGTTTGAGACCCAAGTTGCCCATCCAAAAAGGACCTAGCAAATGGAATGGACAACCCTGTGTCACAGGGCAACAGCTGCAAGCAGCTTTGAAGAGAGGTGTGGAGCATACTCAAAACAGCCAAGAGTCAAGGAACTAAAAGCATTAGGGCTGATGTACTCAGGAATTTTGATTTTTGTGGGGTCTGGGGGTATATTTTTTATATAGGTGGGAGAATCTTTAATTTTGTGAAAGCTGTCACCCCATGTGCTTCAATAGTTTTGGGTTTGACCACCTATTTATGTCTTCTAATCTACTATGGCAGCCATGTTTTTTTTTTGCATATGGCAGTGTATTGTAAATGCACTTTGATATTTTCTAATTAAAGTAATGTTATGCACTATTTAATTGTTGTTAATCTTATTAAAGTGTTCAAGTTATTTTTCAATCGTTGTTATAAAAGTGTTATGCAGTTTAATTGTTGTTACTGATTTTTAAATTGTTGGATTACTGTCATTATGTTAATGATGTGCTGATGAAAATCATTTGGAAACAAAATAAACCCATTTCATTCATTGAAAGAACCATTACAACTTCATTCATTACAACCATTACTGCATTATGACTGACAACACGGCGGAGGAGTCAGAGGCCTGGGACGATGGCAGTTCACGTGGCAGACGCTGGTGCGGTTGTTGCGGGGCTGTGCTGGTAATGCTGCCAAGCGGTGGAGCACGGTGAGACGACTTGACAGAGGATGGCTATGCGTGGCTATGACAGATCCACGGTATGGCTTTGAAACATGATTGAAACACAGATAGTGACCTTCATAGATCTATTTCTCTCTTTGAAATTGGATCCACCTTCATCACTGTAATCGGAATCTCTTTTATTTGGAAACATAAGAATCCGAAGCTTTGTTGTCTAAAACAAGCCCGCCTTTTATAGGGAGTTTCATGATCATATCTAATATTGGGCTTTGATTTTTGATAAACAGTGCGGTTACATTTTATTCAAGGAAGTGATAATGTACCATTCAAGGTAATTATTCCCTTGCCTTCCTTTCTCTATGCCTCATTCTACTGCTTTCTTCTATCATGTGAAATTGATAATGTCTTTAGCAGAAATGAAGTTGTTTACTCCCAAGATTGTGGATATGATGAGGGGAGAGAACCTCTGCCCATCACAAGGTGGACCTATTATTTTATCTTAGGTTTTTCCTAAAATCTCATTCTTGAGTTTTGAAAGTTCATCTTATAATTTATTTTACTTTGTTGCATTTATAACAGAGAAGACTTTTTGTTTCACCACCTAGAAGTTATTAGCAGGCCACGGGCAGATTTAAGGTACCAATTAAACTTTCTACTATGAGGTTGTATTTGTGCAATGTGGGAGCCAAACAATATTTTGATTTTGAAAGACAGATTACAGGAGCAAGTATTTAATCCTTTGACTTAGAAAATGATGCTTTACTTGAGGCCTTCCGAAGTCTTGATTTGAAAACCAGGGATAGAAAGACATATTCACATCAAGTCAATTTGTACTGAAGTCTGAATTCTTAATGCATCAATGCTGCATGTTTCATTCAAGTGAAGTTGTGTACCATTTTGTTACTACTTACTAATATATTCAACTATTGATTAGCATCATTCATTTTTTAATTCTTCTTACAGCAGACAGGATCGCAGATGGCCTTATTGTTAACCATGAGAAAATTTAGAAGTTTGATTCTGCTGTAAGCTTCTTTATAGTTATTTTTGTCTTATGCATGCTGGATCGTTTTCACTCTGTTGCCAATAGATGGAGGGAATTCAGGTACATGCAAATGAGAGAATACTTTTTGTTGATTAAAACTTACCAAATAGAGGATATGTAAGCACTTAGAGCACCCTCCAAGACCAGGAAATCCATTGACATTTGTGCTGCTACTCAACCAATTTGTCTCCAATCTTTTCAAACTCTCATCCCCTACAAGATTCCCACTTGTAGTAAAAGAAAATGATTCATGGCAGCTCAAGTGATGGAGCCTAATGCCGCAGTAGCAGTAGACCACATCACAAGTCTCATTTGGATGGTCGTCAATTGCTTATCAAAAACCCCGATGAACTTTGAAGCACCGACTCCGACACGGATACCGCGACACAACACGACACCAACACCGGGAGGCGGCTAATGTCCAAAACATAGGACACCGGGACACCGCTTATATATAAATATATAAATTTAATATTTAAATATAAACAATTGAACACCAATACACCATAAGATTTGAATATTCATTTCAAAAGATAACTTTGAAGCATTACTACATCACATCTTTCCAATGATAATGAGTCTCACAAAAAATAATAAGAGACATCATTATACAATTTAAGCACTTTGTGTCTTAGCAAAAAGATTCCTACATAAGATCAAACACATCTTTCACCTATAAGCTACACAAAAAAACTAAGAAAGGATCTAATCTATTTAAGGTCCTTCACCCCCTTCCTGATCAACATCATTGAAGAAAACACCCTCAAGGTCCGGTTCATCTAGAGACAGATTGGCAACTTCAAGAATTCCACAATCATCAAGTGCTCCAAAATCATCTCCTCCAATGTCCCACATTTTAGTTTCATCATTATGATATTGTGAAGAATTTCTTGAAAGAAGTCGAAGATTTCTATGAACAAATACTAAATCTTCCGCCCTATGTGGTGTCATTTTGTTTCTCTTTAAAAAAAGGATGAAGGAGTATGTACTCCAATTCCTTTCACAACATGAAGACGAACTAGGTTGCGCAAGTAGCTTAAGGGCAACCTTTTGAAGGATTGGAGCCAAAGTACCATGAGTTAGCCACCAAGTCTTTGCATCCATTTTGCCTCTATCACTTATAGAATCAAGATCATCAAAACCTTGTCTTCCATCCGAGAAGTTGGCAAACTCTACATTCACTTGTCTTCTTACATCATCATCAATAAAGTACCTTTTGAAGCATTTCACTCTTTCACGAGTGAGTTCTATGTCTTGATGTGGAAAAATTCTATTAATCTCTTCACTTAGCCATTCATGACTATAATACCTACAATTAAAAAAATACACACATATTTATATATAAACTTGTTGCATAATCCTAAAAAATATGTAACTAAAAAAGTATTGAGTTAATCACCTTGGATTTAGAGAATGTGCTAAACAATGTAGAGGAGTGCTACTCTTTGTCCACCGATCTAGTAAAATGGAGTGCACTACTTCATAAAAAGTTGATCCTTCACCCTCCTCCTTTTGTTCATGTTGATATATGACCTTCTTCACCTTTTCAATCATTGAATCCCACATTTCATACACTAGGTGGAGAGATGAAGCATCCGTATCAGCTTTTCTAAGAACATCATAGATAGGGTTAGTGAAGGAAAGAATGTAATCAACCTTATCCCACCAAATATCATCTAACAATGTATCCTTCACAAGTTTAGCTTTCCCAACATCATCTTCCTTGTAAGAAGACCATTGATCACCAATGGCCATCTCTTGGAGTCCTTTCTTCAATTGTTTAAACTTCTTGAGCATAACTATAGTCGAGGCAAATCGTGTTGGAGCAATGGAAAGCAACTTCAATGAATTGAATGAATTGAAAATAGATAATCTCATAGAGTGGCCCATGATGAAGTTTTTGATGAGCATGGCATCTTCTGCAATTTGAGTGATCCAAGAACATGCATGATAAGCAACATTGTTTTTTTTTTTTTTTTTTTTCTGTATTCTTGGTTCCACATATATTCTTCAAAGCAAGATTTAGTGTATGCACAACACAAGGAGTCCAATAAATATAAGGAAATTCAGCCTCAATTAATAAACCAGTTGCCTTACAAACAGGTGCATTATCTGTCACTACTTGAACCACATTTGAGGGCCCAACCTCCATAATTACATCTCTCATTTGCTTGGCAATGAAATCCTTGTCTTTTACCTCATTTGAACAATCAAAAGCCTTTAGAAACATTGGCCTATTCTCACTGACAGCCATGAAATTAATAAGAGGCCTTCTTTGGGGGTCACTCCATCCATCACTCACAATGCTCACACCCTTTTGAGGCCATGTATCTTTAATTGGCTTCAATAACTTCTCCACATGTCTTCGCTCATTCATAAGCAATGTTGTCCTTAGTTTATTATATCCCGATGGTTTGTAACCACTGACACAATGGTCGGCCGCATAGGAAAATGCTTCCCTATAATGAGGATTTCTTGCTAGATGAAATGGAAGCCCCGAAGAGTAAAACATCCTCGCAATCTCAGCATCAAGTGTCTCTCTAGCATACATATTGAAAGCCTTTTCTATAGGAGATGATGTCTTTCTCTTTTTTGGATCAATTGAGGATGGATCAGAAACTGGAGGCAATGAAACAGATCTTGATTTTGATTTCTCTACCTTCAACGTAGCCTCATTGTCTATCTTCTTCAGATCAACAAGTTTGGCAGTTGTTATTTTTTGACATGCTCTGACTCCTTTTCCTGTAATCTTCAATAAGTGTGCCCCTACTCTAGTGTAAGAGCCACTGAAAATCAAATCACAGAGATTACATTTGAGTTCATAGTTTCCTCCACCACCACCTACACCTTTTATCTTAGTAACATAACTCCATAGAGGTTTGGTGTCATCTTCTTGCTCTTTGGCTTTGGCTTTGGCTTGACTAGAACTAGATGCACTCATATCTACAACTATTGAATTTTAAAAAAAGAAATACAACCAATGGAACACATCAAAAATCAAAATAATATCAAAGACCCAATCACCCAATTAACAAAGAACTGAAAGAAGTTAGGGCAGTGTTGCAGGTCTTCAACACAGACAAAGACACCAAAATAGTAACAAAGACACCAATACAATAACAAAGACACTAATAATAAGAAGAAAGTGCCCAGGTGTAGCAATAAAATGCAAAGTAATTGAGAGTGTAAGACTAACCTAGGGCAAGAAACTTCAAATCGATTGAAGGAGAAACCACAAAATAGTAGGACCGTCTCAAGAGCAGCACCTGTCATGGAGGACATATGAGGTGTGAACAGAAGTAAAAAATAGAGGTGTAGGAGCCGGAAAACAGGGGCGAACAGAAAAGAACAAAAGAATGAATGTGTTTCGTACCTATGCCGGGATGGACAAGACGGCGGTGCGACTTGCCGTGCGGGACGAGGGACGAAGGACGAAGAAGGATGGCGGTGTCGTGACAGAGAAGGCAGCGAACTTTGTTGTGCAAGAGCGAGACAGACAACGGCGGTGCCGTAATAGAGAAGGGCGACGAACTTGCTGCTGTGTGGGAGAGACGACGACGGCGGTGCCGGGACAGAGGACAACGACGAACGAACGAAGACAGGTGATGCAGAGAGAGGACGGACGAAGACAGAATGGCGATGCAGAGACCAAAGACGAACGGAGACAGAAGAAGGCAAGAAGCGTCTTAATGTTTCAGTTCCTTTTATTTTATTTTTAAAAAAATTGATTTTTTTTTTAAAAATTGACCCACCAGTGTCCAAAACGTGTTGAGCCAAATATCAGTGTCGGCTTCATTTTCCAGCCGTGTCGGAGCGGAAAAAAATAATTAAAAAATTGGACACCTGCTGGGAGGTGTCGGACACGTGTCGTACGGGTGTCCGATGAGTGTCCGTGTCGTACGGGTGTCCGACACCCCGACACTGCATAAGGGAGCCGTGTCCGTGCTTCTTAGGGATGAAGTTTTGAAGCCTGGTATGTAAATGGATGACATTTGGCATTCCTATCGCTCAATTTTTCTGTGAAATGAGCTTTGATTTATCCGCCTTTGACTCTTGAATTTTTGGTAAATTGAAACAAAATTCTTTCTTTAATTTTTGTTACTATCAATATTCTTTATGAAACAATGTCATCTGTATATTTTAAATGTGCTTATTGGTCCTATTCTTTGAGTTCATAGAAATAAATGGTTTATAACGAATCTGGTGGTTTGTAGCAAATTATTGGTTACCTGTAATGGAATATAGCCTAAGGATCTTTTCTTTGGAGCTTGAGAAGTGTAACTTAAAACAGTTTCTTGTGTCCTAGAGCTTTCTAATTTTTGTGATAATTGATTCTCTTTTGGTGGTGTTTATATTTTTGTGTGTTTAGCTACGCATGTGACCTGCTCCAGGATTATCAGTTTTGCCCCCTACTCCTACTACTCACACAACAAGAAAAGAAGAAAACATGTGAAAAATAAAATAAGAAAAATTCTAATATGAAACTTATAATATGTATTATATAAAGTTCATTTTAAGTATCACTAGTGCAATAAGTGCTTTTTACGTCAGTTAAAATTGATTTTTTACGTCAGAATACTGACTGACGTAAATACAGCTGACGTTAATAGTTAATATTTTAACGTCAGTTGAGAACTGACGTTAAATATAAATTAACGTCGGTTTTTTAAACAACTGACGTTAAACATAAAACTATTAACGTCAGTTCTTTAAGACAACTGACGTTAATTTTGTTAAAACTAACGTCAGTGGTTATAAAGAACTGACGTTAAAGGTTTAATTTTAACGTCAGTTTTAATAAACAACTGACGTTAATAGTGTACTTTATATTTTATAAAATACTATTAACGCGTCGGTTGTTTGATACAACCGACGTTAATAGTTTTTTTTTTAAATTCAGTTTTAAAATATCACCCCTCAGCCTATCCCTCGCATTCAGTAAATATCCC
This sequence comes from Sophora flavescens, assembly GCA_030762895.1. NCBI lineage: Eukaryota > Viridiplantae > Streptophyta > Magnoliopsida > Fabales > Fabaceae > Sophora > Sophora flavescens. The sequence continues at coordinate 146,729,310 of CM061064.1, forward strand.
AAGAATACGTAATATCACACACATTACAGAATTTCAAAGGAAAAATGGAACAATGGGGGGACTTAAAACCAAAACCCATGTATATATATAAATAAATTTTAGTTCCAATGTCTAAAAAACAAAACTATCAATCTAAGGATATATATATATATACATGTTATTAATTAGTTTCTAAAGTCTAACAAAAAAACTATTTATCTAAGTATTGCGGAGGTATCTTGTCAATTCCTTTTTCAGCCGCATACTTGAAGAAGAATTCGGCGAAGCGCATCCTCAAGTCTCTTAACTCATCTTCTTGAATAGGCGATTGGTCGATAAATGCCTAGACACGTTCAAATAATAACAATAACATCAATGCAAGTCATCTTCAAAACTATAATATATAATTTAACAAGTTGTTTAAATATTACCTTATTCCATCCATCCGTAATAGATGCGGAGACTATGTTCAGCATATGAAGCATCACATAATAGCCGCACGACCACCCGTCAATTTGAAATCGAGACTACCAACAAAATTAATTTCAACGTCAGTTGAATATACTTATAAATTAGTAATTATAATATTAATTATTTGATAAATAAACTACCAAACCTTGAGGATGTTCCATACAGGATTTGCTTTAGCCTTAGAAGTCCTACTTCTCCCGTTGGTGCAACTTATGCTACTCGCCTTCAGCGCGCTATCATAAACAAATAATCATGTCGATCAATTAAATTCATATATCATATGCGTAATAAACTAAAAACAACTGATATTAAAACTTAAATTAAATTTAAGATTAGTTACCTACTTATTTACAGCATCGACCACCTTCGGTGGCGGATCTTGGTGGAGAGAGCAGAAGAATATGACTCTATGCCTAGACGGGTGAAGTACGAACAACTGCCAATGGTTTTTCATACAGTAGGGAGCCAGATATATTTCTTTCGGATTGTCTCCCAACAAGTTCCCTAAGTATTTACTCAATGCATCGCCAGCAAAGAAATCGGGCAGAAGGATTGACGGATCTAACAAACCGTAAACTGATGCAACGCCCTTATCAAGCTGAAGACTATGGAGATACCTAAGATATGAAAAGGTGTGGATGTTAATTACATAATATATATATTGAAATTAAAATAAATTATTAAATGGAAAAATACCAAAAATAAATAAGTTATAAAATTAAAATTAACTTACGTGCACCAGAGACTGAAAACATTGTTGTTCATCCAGACGCTATTTCTGCAGGCGTTCCCGAGATCATCACCACAAAAGGTAAATATCCTCCGTTGATCTGGGCGTGCCACCCATCCATCGTGCTCCAATGGACATTCAAAAATCTCAAACGCATAATCCTCACCAAGTGAGAACAAACGAGTGATAGGTGACAACGACACCGACGCCGACTTGGCCTTCAGTTTAGGAAAAATAAAATAGATAAGTTTTTAATAATTAAAAAAAACACAAGTAATTATTTGACTAATTTGGACATTAATAATGAATAAATACATTTGCTAACATTTCGAGCTCACGTCGTTTGGAGTCCAACTCAAGCTCACGCCTTTTCATTTCCAACTCATGCTCATGGCGCTGGACTTCCAACTCCCGCTCCCTAGCTGCCAACTCATCGTCCTCCACATGTGCCCTACTAAAACTCTCTTTTGTGCTCACATTTGAAGGGTTGGCAAGCCCTGCGGTGTCCTGGGATGTACCGACGAAGGAAAGCTCTCTGGCAAGCGCCTGCTTGAATTCTGGGTTGGATATTAAGCCTTGTATCAAATGTGTTGTAATATCTGGGTTGGACATGAGGTGCTGAGTAATGTCAGCCAAAATTGATGCTTCATTGACCACCCGCTTTCGTGAAGCAGACTTGCCATAATATTCTTTGATGGTCACGTTCCCAGGAACACCGAGAACCCGACCAGGATGGTCTTTCTTGCATAGAGCAGTCATCAAGACGCCCCTGCCGTCCGAAGGGGACGAATGCGCCCTGGGAGGATTTTGCTTTAAGATCCATCTACAATGAAAAAAAATGAAAAAACGTGCAAGTGAAAAGTGTTGCAAATATCTATACAAATATCAATTGAAATCAAGTTAATTATTTACTTAAAATCTTATTTGCCACTTCGCGAGTGGCATCAACTTTAAAAGATCCCGTCTTTGTCATGCGGCCGGCTAACCAGACATCCTCGTGGTCGATGTCCGACGGAGGACTTGATGGTGTGCCCTCAGGCACCTCTCCTCTTTCAATCCTAGCAGAGTGCTCTTCCTGCTTCGCCCTCAGCCTATCCGCCATCATCTGCTGGATCCGAGTATGGTACCCACCCTGAGACATGGTGTGGCGGTGGACGTTCTTCGCCTGATTCTGCCGACCCTTATTTGCCTTAGCCTATTCAAACAAAAACACATAATTAAATACAGTTAAATGATCTATAATAAGCATACAAAATTAACTTAATCAACCAACCTGAAATTCTCCATCCTGTCGACTCCTGGCAAACATATCCCAAGTATCCTGATCAATCCAGGGATAATCCGAGAACATTTTATCAAGCCGCTTCTTCCCAGATACATAGTACCTGGTAAGATCATGCTTGAACCCATTCCAACGCTTTGATTCCATTTTCATACATTTATGACGATGATCCTCGTCATTTGGCACAGTCCAAGCTACCTACACATTAGATACATATATAACAACTGGATGGATTATAACTCGGATAATTATCTAATAATGTAAATCAAACGAATGTAAAGGTAAAATACCGTGATAGCCTCCCAAATCTCGATCCTTAACGTTACGTGGAACGTCATTCCAGTGGTTGTAATTGATGCTTACGTGCTGCTTCGCTTGTAGAAACACCCACTTATTAAATTCTTTAGCACGGGGTCCCTGGGCATTTAGATTAGCATCGAAGGACACCTCAAGCTTCTGTCCGCTCTGCCTGTCCTTCTCTAGTTTCTTCAACGAGGTGGATCCTCTACCCCGTTTCCTATGAGCCTGTGATATCTGTATGGACAAAAAAAAATGATAAAATAGAGGGTTGTAACATTATAAACTTACATTAAAAAGAAAGACTAAAGATAGTATATAACATGTAAACTTACACTAGAATCAGGCGTAGGCATGATCGGGTCCTGCGAAACCCCCACAGTGTCCTCCCGTGCATGTGGGCTATCCGACTGATCCATATGTATGCCTGTTCAGAAACAATATATATGTATTAACATAGGTTATAACTCAAAATAAATACAGAAGTATAAATAAAAATAACTAGATAGGTCCTGTAGATATACAAAACATCTATATATCCAATATAAGGACAATATGGGAGATTGAAAACTATAGTTTTTGAAGATTGCCAAGCACTGTTCATGGCCTGGACGTGATGTCCATCACGGCCGTAACGTGCCAACTGAACCAGACCCTCATAGGCAGAACTGATCACGGCCTAGCCGTGATGAGCATCACGGCCGTGACAGATCAACCAGCAGAGCAACATGCACTCAAAACCAAAAATAGAGACATTCCAAACAACTCAAACTCACGGTTTAAAGTTACAACTACTGAGACTACAGTTTCAACATACACTCAAAACCAAAAATAGAGACATTCCAAACAACTCAAACTCACAGTTTCAAGTTTCAACTACTGAGACTACAGTTTCAACCAGCAGAGCAACATGCATGCACTCAAAACCAAAAATAAAAAAATGTGCCCTAAAGACTCACCAGAAATAGGCGCTCGCGTGGTGGTGGGGGGAAGCTCGAGTGGTGGCCAACGTTCGATGTGGTTACTGAGAGCAGAGGGACAAGGAGAGTTAGTGCGCGGGAAGGGGAAAGAGAGATGTCAAGTTATTGCAAAGAATGAGCGGGAAAGACAGAGTTAGGGGTTAAGAGTGTACCTCACGGTGGTGGCGAAGAAGCCCTCGCGGTGGTTGCGGTGGAGATGAGCTCGCGATTAGGGCAGAGTGAGAGCGAGAGTGAGGGTTGAGAGTGAGGGTTGAGCGTGATGAAAAGAGAAAAGAGACATACAGAGAAGTGGAGAAGGCGCGCGGGGGTAAACGTTATAATTAAAATAAAACAACATTTTACGTCAGTTTTTAGTAAAACCTGACGTTAAAGATAATATATTTAACGTCAGTTGTCTTAAGAAATTGACGTTAAAAACTCTCACACTTATTATGTCAGTTGTTAGTAAAAACTGACGTTAAAGGTCATATATTTAACGTCAGTTGTATTAAGAAACTGACGTTAAAAACACTCACAACTTCTTACGTCAGTTGTATTACACAACAGATGTTAAAAGTTTATTAGTTTCTGCAAAAACATTCATTCCTTTGACTACTGTGCTACTTACCCATTCACCTTGTACCTAATCCTCTTAATGAGCATTAAGTTTATAGATAAGTTTTCAAGAAAATCAGAATAACTTAGTAACTTCATCCACTGCTCCTATAAATAGCTTCCTTCCATCCTTTTAATTTTTCTGCTTCACAATATGACTCTGTCGTGGAGACTAACTTCATCACTCTTTCTTCCTATTCCTAGACTCAAAGATCTTTGTCTTAATGGTCAAACAATTTCTGAGTTTGTGTAAATCACATTACATGGATATTAAGGTTGGGTGAATCACGTAATGTGATTCTCTCACTTTATTTCATCCCCGTCATCCCTTTCACTTTGCTTTGGAAGCAAGTGATTGTGGATTCAAGATGATGCATCAAGGAATTCCACGGAAGAAGAAAGATGCAAAGATCCATTTCACTTTGCTTTCGCTGCTAGTGACTGAGGATTTACTTTGCATCATGGAATTCAAGTGATGGAGGTGATGCATCCATTGGTGTTTCTGATGACAGGACTGAGAAGAAAATGATGTTGATGCAGAAACTTTTTTATATTTTAGGGCTATGTTGCAGAAATTTTTTATCTTTTAATCATGTAATTTTAACTTATGAATCACTTCAATGACATACGATTTGATTATACATATAACTTGTTTTATGTTAAGTGTTTATTTATTTTAATTTGCACAAGAATTTGTTTACTAATTCAAGCTAATTAATAAAAATTAAAAATAAACTTGTATAAAAAAAGGTTTAGAAATAAACTGCAGTACTATATGGAGTGATCTGCGTTATGAGGGACAACATGGACATGACAACCAATGAAATGAGTTTCATAATTATTTACGTCAGTTATTTATAGAACTGACGCAAATAGTGATTTAATATTTACAAACTGTCACCACCTCATTTTTAACATCAACTTAATTTATGACTGTCAAGTTCCCGTATATTAATTACATTATTTCCAATATTCATTATGCACGTTTATAATATATAGGATTATTTACGTAAGCTATTTATTTAACTGAATTAAAAATCAAACTTTTAACGTCAGTTGTATAAAAAACTGACGTTAACAATAAATATTTTTTATTTTAAAAACACTTTTAACGTCAGTTTTTTTAAACGACTGACGTTAAAAGTGTATAGATATCTGCAAAAACATTCATTTCTTTGACTACTGTGCTACTTACCCATGCACCTTGTAACTTAATCCTCTTAATGAGCATTAAGTTTGTAGATAAGTTTTCAAGAAAATCAGAATAGCTTAGTAACTTCATCCCCTGCTCCTATAAATAGCTTCCTTCCATCCTTTTAATTTTCTGCTTCACAATATGGCTCTGCCGTGGAGATTAACTTCATCACTCTTTCTTCCTATTCCTAGACTCAAAGGTCTTTGTCTTAATGGTCAAACAACTTCTGTGTTTGAGTAAATCACATTACATGGGTGATAAGTTTGAGTAAAGCACATTATGTGAGTTGCTCACCTTATCATCCTTCCGGAGAATAAGCTGCTGGAGGGCAAATCAGGTGCTCGGGCATCACAGTTCCAAAACCTCAGCTTTTGCAGTAAGTGACCGTCATGGAAGTCTCTGGAACCACTGCCTTTGCTTGAAACAGATCTAGTGCACCTGTTTTTGCCTCTCTTGAGCTCTCTCAAGCCCCCCAGTTTTCTGAGGTCTTCGGAGTATAGTTTTCCCTTTGGCATATTTCATAAAACTCTCTGATGGGATGTAGCTTTAATGTTTAGGATTTTAAACCATTTCAATGTAACCTTTTATAGGATTTTAAACCCTTTCAATGTAACTTTTTATAGGATTTTAAACCCTTTCAATCTTCTGTATCACTCTGTATTACACTTCATGAATGAGATCCGGTTTGGGTTATTGATTCAACTTATACTTCGCAAATATATTTTAGTTTTCAAAACAGAAACACAAAACATCAAAGCAATTCATGTGAAACTGAAACTTTGAGGAAGGCAATGCGGAAGGGATCATATACTAGATAAAAAAATTATTAAAATAACCTTTAACGTCTGTTGATGTAAGGACTGACGTTAAAAGTGAAGTGACTTACTTTTAACGTCAGTGCTTTATCGAATTGACGTTAAAATGTTCACTGTTAACGTCAGTTTTTTATTGAAGTGACATTAAAAGTGAGTCACTTCACTTTTAACGTCAGTCATTAAAACAACCGACGTTAAAATTGAATTAATGAAGTCTGATATTTACAAAACTGCCACCGCCCCCTTTTTAACGTCTATCTTTTGGTTAACTGACGTAAACCTTTACCGTCTAATGTATATTTTCCACTAGTGTATGATAATCAAATTTGACACATCAAAATCAACACTCATCATTCCTCAATTTGCACAACTAGATTTAGAACATTATAGTCAACTTTCATGAGTGACAACTCAAGACTAAAAGGACTTTTTATATTTACCATCCATTTGTTGTCATTCAGGGTCTATTTTTCCAATCCAAGCTTCAATGCTTATCTATTTGATGGAGCCTGCCACAGTCAATTAATTGTGTCTCATAAAATGGACAATATTCAAGTGGCTTATTCAAATGGCAGTGGTGGGCGTGATGGAAAGAATGCCATGTGTTGTAGATTGGAGTTGATTAGGGGGAAGAGGAAAAGAGCACTAAAGGAAAATGCAGGCTTTGTTGTAATACTTTATTAATTATAATCAGTTCCCTCTTCCTAATATATTTAATCCCCTTAACATGATTATGTAATGTATATTTTTCCTGCTCTTTGTGGAATAAATTGAGATATTAGTTGATGAGCATGAATCAAGCCTGGGAAATTAAGTCGATGTTTTGTCAACTAGCAACAAGACTCCTCTATTGGCTATTGATGATTGTAAGCATGATTTATCTTTGCATAGTTCCTGCTCCTAATGATTTCAGATCCTAAACCCATATGAGCCTTATATTTCAATATAAATTTCACTTCAAATGGCAGTCGACATGCACATGAACTTCATAGTGATTAAAATGGTGATTTTATTATGCGTTGTAAGAAAATTCCAACTTTTGCTGTGTTATGTATGCAGATTCATACAAGGCAGTTAATGATGAGGGAATGCCGATGTACCAGAGGCCATTTGTGAAGGGAAATCTTTACATTCGCTTCATATTGGAATTCCTTGAATCTCTCTGTCCTGATCATGTTATGGCTTTTGAGGTTGTTCTGCCACCAAAACCTTCGTTACAGTTAATAGACATGGAGCTCGACTAGTGTGAGGAGACTACACTTCATGATGTTAACATGTAGGAAGAGTCAAGGAGGAGGCTGCAGCAATCTCAGCTGGAGGCGTATGAGGAGGATGATGATATGACATGTGGCACACACAGGGTACAGTGTGGCTAGTAGTAGAGACTGTTGTTGCAGAAATAGAAGTAGATGATCATGATAATGTTGATGTTGATGTTCTTTAACAATAGTACGGACTAAAGCATAAGTAGTACTTGATCAATGATTTTGAGAAAGTAATGAGTGCACATTTTTTATTTTCGAAGGGATCTCCATCCCGACATGCTAAATTCTTTTTAAATTCTCATTTTTTTTTGTTTATTTTTTTAAAACATTTCTGTTTTAGCTATTTCAATGTTACTCTTTAAGTTGGCGAAATTGATTCTCCAAGGGGAAATCAAGGTGAACTTCGAATATTCTCCGAAGAAAACATTCCTATTGAGGCTATCTAGAATTCTCAAATTGGGTAAGGGTTGACACAAGTCTGACATTAGAGTGCTACTCAAAATCAAATGTCAATGCCTTCTTCCAGTATGATATTTTAGATCCTCAATCTTGCTTGCTATAAAGATATTTCAACACGATCAAATCGTTGACAATAAATTCAATTAGTATCAAGTTTTCTTGGCCTCACCTCAATATCCAATCCTTTCCACATGTTCTGCAGTTAGCTATTGTCAATTGGGCATTACCCATGCTCATGAATCATGTCGTGTTGTATTACAAGGTTTATGGTTTTAGGAAATGTACATTCCATACAGTCACAAAAATCTACTCTACATGTAAAGTCTTGTACTTCTCGTGATAAATACATGTAAAAATACCACTGCAATACATGTTACTATTTTACTCACATTATGTGATTAAAGGTGAAAAACGCAAAAAAAAATAAAATAAAATAAAAAACAACAAAACATTTATGAATTTAAAATCAATAAGCATTATTAAATGATATTTCCAAATATTGTTTGAATTGGTTTGATAAAAAAAAAGGAATTCTGATAAAAAAATCATTTAAATTGACAGTTGGAATAAATCTTTTATTAACTTTCTCGTTTAGCCTGTCATTCTTCACCGGCTGGGCTTCATTAATGTGGCTAGAAAAAGGGGTTTACATTATGCGATAATCTTTAAGGGTTCTATTTCAAACTGAGGCAAAACCTTTTTGTATTGGTGAGTTAATTCACTTATTTGCATGTGTTGTCTCAGCCATGTAGAGCAATGATGAAGAGAGGATGTGAAATAAGCTTGCTTATCTGGAAAGCAGATAAATGTTTGTCTGTTGGGGAAGGCAAATAGGGGCAAGGGGGCACAAGATTTTAGTGGGTAAGTTATAAAGTGTAAAACAAGAATTATCAATTATTTCAAGAAATAATATAATAAATTATCAACTTACTAAAGAGTTTAATTTATATATATTTTCAGTGTAATTTTTTTTACACCGTCAACCAATCAGAAATCATGGTATGAGTGACTTTAGGGTACTTAGGATAAGAGTCAAATATTGTAACTTATGTGTCAATTTCTGATTGGTTGAATTTGTAATTTTTTTTTACACTAACAGTACATATCAATTAAATCCCTCACTAAATTAATGATTAATAATATAATACATTATCAATAAATAATATAATACATTATCAACCTCACTAAAGAGTTTAATAATTTATATACACTGTCAGTGTAAAATTGTTTGCACTGTCAACCAAATCAGAAATCATGGTATATGATAAGAGTCAAACATTTTAACTTATGTGTCAAATTCTGATTGGTTGAGTGTGTAAAAATTATTTACACTGACAGTGTATACCAATTAAATCCCTCACTAAATTAATAATAATAATTAATTAATAATATAATACATTTGAAATAGACAACTATAAACATGAGAATGGGGTTGAATTGTGTTTATCAGAATTTAAACAAAATTGAAATCTTTTCGCATACAGAAGCTAGGTTCAGACGAGTGGAAAGATACAAGACAGACGGGTGGCTCGTTTGATGAAATTTTAACAGTGACCTTGGCAAACACACCACTTGATAAACGTATAAGAAAACTAAAGCAACTAAAGAGTTTAAGGACAGAGAGATTGACACAGTTATTTATCCTGGTTCACTCTTCAAAGCAAAGAGCTACGTCCAGTCCTTGATAGCACCAAGATTTATCCACTATAACTGATCAGGTTACAGACTCAAGTATTGTTTGCACACCTAGCCTCTTCAGGCTCCAAGACAAGTATTCTTTGCACACCTAGCCTCTTCAGGCTCAAGACAAGTATTCTTTGCACACTTAGCCTCTTTAGGCTCACTCAGGTTTGTTTGAGAGATTTGGTTTGTAATAAATACAACTTCCAACAGACAGAACTTTCACTAACACTCAGAGAGTGGTTTAAATGTAAAGCTTAGGAAAGTCTGTGTAATAACTTCAAATGATTGAAGAATACAGAATGAAAGAATGAAGATATTAATGCGCAGAGTAATGGCTCTTAAATGTTATGTGTATTCTCTTTTCTTCATCTTCAATGACTTCTGTATTTATAGTCTTCAAGCATTTAGGACCCGTTAGAGACATTCCCTCAGATGTTGGCTTCAAGCAGAACTTCATTAAATGCAATAGAGTCGTTCTGGGCAGCCATTAATGCAATAGGAACGTTGGTTGTAATCTAACATGAAGGATCATGACTTTATGCATCGTGATACAGCCGTATCAGAGTTGTGCAGAGAGCTTTTTGTACTTTGCTGAGTACAATTCCCTTTTCGTGTAAGGACCAGAGGTTCTAGGGAATAAAGCATGTTGGAAGCATTCTTTAACTGGTCTTTGGTTCTGATTATCCGAGGTTGCTTGAGAGAGTAACTTCTGACTTTTCTTGATAACCGTGAAACTGAGTAGGAGAGAAGGCTTCAAGTCTCTTTCTGGTTCTTGAAATAAGATTCAGATAATTCTTACAGAATTGGCGTTCATAAGATAAGCGCGTCCATCTTGAAAATAACCACGTCCATCTAGCCATTTAAGATTTTATATTCGGGCTAGTAGACGAGCTCCATATGCCATGTCATTGGACGGATACTCCTTTAACTGATTGAACGTAACCTAGTAGACGAGCTCCATATTAAGGACTCAGCAAGTCCAAAGACTTGTGTGGACGAGCGCTTCTTTCACCTTAGTGGACGAGCACTTCTGTTACTTTAGTGGACGGGCGCCTCTGTTACTTTAGTAGACGAGCACCTCTGTCACTTTAGTAGACGAACGCTTGTGTCACTTTAGTGGACGCTGGCTTTTATCACTTTATTGGACGTGCGCTTCAATTACTTGTGTTGGACGTGTGCTTCAATCACTTGTGTGTTGGACGTGCGCTTCTATCACCTGTGTTGGATGTGCGCTTCTATCACTTGTGTTGGACGTGAACTTCTATTACTTCAGTGTTGGTCATGCGCTTCTATCAATTGAGTGTTGATAGATGATTCTTACAGTTTTAATCTGCACACTAGGTAGACAGGTTAACAACCAATGTGAAGGTTAATTAAATCATTAACCAATGTTTAGTTCTCATCAAAACTTAGGAAAATGCACATCATACATATTAGAGACTTAACAACATTATGTTTCAAAAAAAATAATATAATAATATAATACATTATCAATTAATTGGTAAGCAAACATTTTTAATCAATTAGCATAATACAATATCAATCTCACTAAATTAAACTCTACCGAAATATGACCGTAATAAATATGTAATGATAACAAACAAGGCATACTTACAATAACAATTCAATTTGAATCAAATCTACTTTAAATGTTGTAAATATTTTGATTAATATTTTTTTTGGTATTAATATTTAAACAATTTAAATCAGAATAAGATTTCATTTTTATTAAAACTAGTGTTTTTGACTCGTGCCACGCACGGGTATACATTCCTTCTGAACATTTTTTTATAAAATATTTTATATTTTAAATAAATAAAAAAATTCTAATAGTTTATATTAAGGATTAGCTACCTTCTAATTAAAAAAATTGATTTATCTCTCATGCAAAATTGAGGATAAAAAACATCTTGTTCGTAGCTTATAAAAATATTAATTTGTATTCACTTATTTTTAGTTATAATGAACTTTTTATACAACATATCAAATATTATTAAATTTAATTAAATAATCAATAAATTAAAATAATAAATTTTAAAGTTTGAAACTATATTATATTAGAATTAAAATATAGATGACTAAATGATTAGTGTAACATTCTTAATTTTTTGGTAAGAAATAGGGTAACATTCTAAATTTAATTTACTAAATCAATTGCATCCAACTAAATATCATCTTTGATTTATATCATTTATAAATTTTTTAATTTAAAACCATTAGATTTATCCTACATAAATAAGTATATATTCATTAAGTAGTAATGATTATATTAATTGCTTAAAATGCATATATTATATTCAATTAAGGTTAGTATAAGAAAATAAAACAAAACAAAAATAAGCTTATAATTGAATCTAATTTTAATAAAAATAAATAAATCATATAATGTGAGTATTGCTAATTAAAATATCGTAATTGCTTCTCACTCTCATAAATTGATCGGTTCCAATACCTCACAATTCAGATTTACTTTTAGCGACTGCGGTATATATATATTTTTTACAGTGTAAGGAGTCCCTTTCCAAATCACGGTTATCACTGTCATCCGATCCATCTTCATGATTGTTGTATTCATCATCTTTCTCGTATTTTTGAGGAAAATGAGAAGAGAGGGGACATTTACCTTTTGAAGATTTGTGATGGTGCTATAGGATAATAAAAAAGAGCGAGAATTAAATGGTTATAATTTTTAGAACCTTGCCGTGAATAAAAAAAGGAAGCAGGGATAGCATTCCAAAAAATGAAAGTCATTACCTGAGACGAGAGATGATAAATGAATGGATAGGGAACAGAGTGAAGTTGGCACAGGCAAACACAAGAGGGGGGTTTGAATTGTGTTTGTTAATTATTTTCGCAAAAAACCCTTTTTAACAACTTTTTCACAAGCAGGAGATAAAAAGATTAAGCACACAAGAAATCCTTTTAAAAGATCAACAAAAGCAATATCAAAACCCCACAGTTAGTATAAGCAAATAAAACTGAAGAGTTTAGGGATAGAAAATTCACACAAGAGATTTTATCCTGGTTCATTCTCTTTCAACCAAGAGCTACGTCCAGTCCCTTCGACTTGAAGGATTTTTCACTATTTCTCCAAATAGATTACACAACAAGTATTCAACACCTCTTCAGGCTACAAGTATTCCTTTCTTACCAAGCCTTTTCAGACTCTAACTCTATCACAGAGATTTAAAAGTTGATCTTCTTAACTCACTAAGTGTGAGAGAATGAAAGTTTAAGATCAGTTGAATATTACAACAATATTCAAACTAAAAGATTACAGACTTTTTCTTTTGAAAGAATGAAAGAATAAGAGCTTGTTTTCTCAAGAATTGTATTGACAGAAGTTGGGCTAGCAAAAGTTGTTCTTCAGTATCTGAGGTCTTCTACTTATATCACCTTCTCCTGTTCTTGTAATTCTTCAAAGGTTACTTTGAATAATCCCTTTTAGAGATAGCATTAAATGCATGATATCCGTTGAGACTGATAGCTTGATTTTGGCCATGTTGAAAAGTATCTCTGGCTATCAGAAAATCACGAAATGGAGGCTCACAGTTCTGAGCAATTGTACCATAAAATCTTTCTTTCCTCCTTTGTGTATAACACAGCTTTTGTTCAGCAAAAGGATGTCATCGTACAGATCGTTTTGCAATTCCAATTGTACTATTTGCATTATGTATTTCCTTGATAGTACTATGAACTTTCTTAAAGGAAATAAGACATTAAATCGGATAAATATAAATGGAAAGAACAAATATTCATTTGAAATAAATATCAATAATTTGAAATAAATTCATTGTGGACCAGATTGCATTAAATCACATTCAAGATAGTAAACATATAGAACATATATAGCCGTATACTTAGTTTTAAGAACGCATCTATACAAGTGTTTAATTATGCTCATCCACTGAAGTGGCAGAAGTGCTCGTCTACTAATGTGGTAGAAGCGCTCGTCCACTGAATTGACAGAAGTGCTCGTCTACTAATATGGTAGAGGCACTCGTCCACACAAGTCTTTGGACTTGCTAAGTCCTTAGAGAACCTCAGTCCAGTGACGTGGCATATGGACGTCTACTGAATTTTAGTTAGACATTATGAATGTATACTTGAGTTTTAAGGATAGCACTCGTCTGCTGACGTGGCAGGATGGATGTGCTTATTTTCAAGTCTTTGGACTTGCTATACCTAACAAGTTATTTAGGTATTCATTTATAGCCTCGTCTACTAAGGAAAACCAGTCTATTTATCATTTAAAATATAAGCAGTTTAAATAACCTTTGGACGGGTAATTCTTTGCACGAGTCCAAGCATTGTATACCTTATATTATTTTGAATATTCCTGCATAAACTTAACTCACTTGTTAGATCTCAACTAACACTTTGCCCATCAAATTTAATCCTTTTGTTAGCATCAAAACTTAGAGATTATTAAATCCAAAACCACTTTGGTTCCAACAATCTCCCCCTTTTTGATGATGACAAAACTAATTAAATTTGAAAAGCAAAATCTAAGAGAGCTTGCAAAGCTCCCCTTAAGACAAAGCATTAAAAGAAACTTAAACAGACTAATAGATAGATACAAGAACTTATCATTCTTTATAAACACAAGTATATCAGAGCCATATATCAAGTAGAAATGAATATGCACAAGCAAAATATATAAGAGCTTTTCAAAAGATATATATTATATATAATTGTCTTTCTTTTCCTTTCTCCCCCTTTTTGTCATCAGCAAAAAAGGTAAACAAGGAGTGGACTATCATTGTCAGCACAAAAAGAAGAGAAAGAAAACAAAAGTGAAGGCTAAGCAGATGGAGGTGGTGGAGGAGGACTTTAAGTTTGACTCTTCTTGAAATCCATAAGAAATTCAAGCATTTTATTCACAACCTCTAAGGTTGGAGCCATTGAGGTTTGGACCTGCTGATGAACATCCTCCTCGATCTTCTTAGCTATCTTGTCAACCTTTTCTTCTACTAATTTGATAACCCTTTCATCAACCAGCTTTCCAAGAACTTCTTCAATATTTGATGGAAGAGTCTTTGAGCTTTCTGCAGATTCTTGAAGAGTGTCCATAGTTCTTAACTGATCTTCAGGGTGCACTACAACTAATGCCAGAGGTTGAGAAGATCGTCTTTCAGATGAGCTCTGTTGATGACACGATTCAGTAGTGTCTTCCAAAATATCAGCTTGTTTCAGTATCAAGGTCATTTGAGATAGGCTTTGGAGTAGGTTTGGGTTTAGCTTTGATTTCCTTTTCCCATTTAATAGGATAAACAAACTCTACATTCCCGCTATTGATTAGAAGTCCCCAGAGGTCTTTGTATGTCATGTACCTAAAGTGTGAGAGTCCACACTTCCCTCTAACCTTGGGAATGTCTTCCTTTTCTTCATCAGATAAACCCGCGGAAGATGCCTCTCCGGTGCAGTGAATGAGATGTGACTTCCAAAAATCAGTAGCTTTGTGCTCATCGATTAACTCAATGGATTCCTTATTTAGAAGGAAATCCTTCATTGAGTAATCAAAAAGTTTCTTGATTAAGGTCAAGCAATGCTGACCCAGCTTTAGGCATTACTCCCTTGAACCTTTTGTTCTTCAGATTCTTGTCCTTGTTAAGATCCAGCATTGGCAATCTCGGACAGATCCTATAAGGCTTGATTCCAATCCCGATTGCTTCACTATGCCTTAGCCAGGATGGAGGTACGAAATTTGCAGCTCTATCAACTGTGTTGGATGAACTCCCATTTCAGCATATCAAAGCAGATTTGATCCATGAACAAATCAACAGCCTTTCCATAGATTCTGGGTTGCTCAAAGGACATCCATTTTGTGTCCCTTGGCAAGATCATGGGGACATGCTTAGAGGATCTAGCTCTCCTCTCAGGAATAGTAGGAAGGTTCTTCCTCTTGGGGTCAGTCTGCCAGACAGGTATAACGTGTCTCTCAACTCCGTCAGTAATTGGCTTGAATGGAGGAGTTTTGACTAGATTTGGGTAAATTTTCTTTGGGGGGAATTTGGCTAAAGGTAGGTGGGTGACTAAAGGCCCTAAGTCATTGTGCATTTGAGAGGGCACAATTTTGATTAATTGACATTCAGGGTGAGGTAAGTAGAGAGGTTCAACAGACTGGCTAGCTTATTCCTCATATTCAGGTAGAGGATACCATCTGTTTGGGATGTATTCAGGTTCAAATTGGTGAGAGTGAAACAGAATTTTCCATTCTCTTTTTTACTTTGGCCCAATCCTCAGATTTGTCGTTGTAAAGGATGGAAGTTGGGATGAGGGGAGGAAATAGAGTTCTCAAAGGTTTGGGGAAAGGTGCACCAGGGGAAATGCCTTCATCTGGTTGATTTAACCAGGGATCATCGGCTTATGAGGTGGTTATTTGTGTTGGTTGAGGTG
This sequence comes from Sophora flavescens, assembly GCA_030762895.1. NCBI lineage: Eukaryota > Viridiplantae > Streptophyta > Magnoliopsida > Fabales > Fabaceae > Sophora > Sophora flavescens. The sequence continues at coordinate 146,745,459 of CM061064.1, forward strand.
AGAGTGGTGAGGGATTATATACATCATTTGGAGAGGGGATAGATATATCATATAACCTAGCTTCTAAACTAGATACAAGGTCATCTACTGCTAATTGAACAAGATCATTAGCAGAGATAGTTACCTTAGGAGTTTTGGTTGACCTAGCTTTTCTGGTTGGTTGTCTCCTTGGTTTTGTTGGTTTTGTTGGTTGTCTTCTGTTTCTTTAGGATAGAGCTGATAGGAATGCTATCCTCACCATCTTCCTCATCTTCATTATGAGAAAGGATAAATTTCCTTGGGCATCGGGGCCATCAGAAGGTTCCCTGATAGCAGTCCCACTTGCTGGTCTTTTGGGGGCAGGCTTTCTTGTAGCAGTTGTCTTCTACTTGGTTACCCTTCTAACCCCTAGGATTTAAGCATTATTCTGTTCGATCAACTCTTCTTTAGCCACCAATAATTCCTCAGTTTTAGCCATTGCAGCAGCAGCATATGTGCTGAGGTTCATGTTGGCTATGTTCATCTTTCCAAAGTCTGCAGCAGACATTGGTTTCTCAGATAGTAACCTTGCTTGCTCCTCAGGAGTCTTGGCAGCAAGAAACTCATATACTCCTTGAGCCTTGAAGATCTTTGAGAGAAAGTGGCGGAAGGGAAGTGCAGAAAGTCTTTTCTTGATCATTACTGCATCCTTGAATCTTCCATAAAGGATTCTGGAAGATTGATTCTTGTCTTTGTGAGAAGATGGCAGAGACAGAACTTGAGGGATGAAAGGTTGTCCTTTGACCCAACCTTGTGAAGTACCACTTTGTTGAGCAGTTGGTGAAGAATACGAACGATATCCTTCATTTCAACAGCCTTCCACGAGTGAGTCCTGACCGTGTCCTCCTTCATGAGACAGACTTCTATGGTCTCGGAACCGCCCAAGTCTTCTTCCCAGAACTCAGTGAAAACTAGTCTTCCTGAGCACAGAAGATTGCTTTAGCAATAGTATTTTCTGAGACTGTAATTTTCCTTCTTAAAACGGTTGAGTAGAAGTCAGTTTATGTCAGTTGGATGTTTCTCCAAAAATCCCTGACGAGATTTGGGAAAACAGAGACTTTCTCAGCGAAGAGTCCTTCCCAGCCAGCAGCATTGACATATTTGCTTATGTCAAGATTGTAGTCTTTTAGCACATTAAGGTTGAAATGGTGCTCTATGGCTAAGTTGAGTTTGTCTACGTTGAAGGTTAAAGGTGCCATTGTAGATTATCACAGATCTTAGGGTTTAGAGAGCAGAGAGAGGTATAGAGAGATAGCTCGAGAGATTATGAAAGCGTAAAGTCTTTCTTAGAGGGAAAAGGTTTCTTTTAAGAAGATCTTGAATATCAAAAGGTTAAAAAAACTTTTGATATGACATGTCATAATGATAAAACGGCGTTGGTAACTTGGGACCATAAAAAGGTCTTAACGGGATTGATGAGGGTAGTTGACTCAGCAAGGAAAGAGAAGCATTTTATATAAATGTGTTCATAGACGAGTCCACACAAGACTAAGAGTGGACGTGCAAAGACATAGGTAGTGGACGTGTAGAATCCACTTGCTCTGGACTTCATGACTAGTAGACGTTCAGTGAAAACATGCAATGGACGATCAATTTAACAATATACTAGTTCAATCCACATACAACATATTCAAATGCTTTCTTATAAAAATAAATATATCCTCAGCAAAAGGTTTAGTAAAGATATATGCCCATTGATGGTCAGTATCTACAAATTGAACATCAAACACACCTTTTTGCACTTAATCCCTAATAAAATGATGTTTGATTTCTATGTGTTTAGCTCTAGAATGCAGTATTGGATTCTTAGATAAATTGATTGCAGCAGTATTATCACATATAAGTGGAATACTACTTACAAATACACTGAAGTCTTCCAATTGATGTTTAATCCATAGAAGTTGAGAGCAGCAGCTTGCAGCTGATATGTATTCTGCTTCAGCAGTTGATAGAGTAATGGTACTTTGCCTTTTGCTTGACCATGATACTAGGTTATCTCCAATGAAGTGACATCCTCCACTGGTGCTTTTTCTTTCAATTCTATCTCTAGCATAGTCAGCATTACAAAAACCAACTAATCTGTAATCGTCATTTTTGTTAAAGCACAAACCCAGATTAATAGTACATTTTAAATATCTAAATATTCTTTTAACTGATGAGAGATGAGACTCTCTAGGATCAGATTGAAAATGAGCACATAAGCAAACACTGAACATTATATCAGGCTTAGATGAGTCAGATATAAAAGGATTGATCCTATCATACCTCTATATACCTTTTGGTCTACCTTTTTCTCTTTATCATCTTTGTTCAGTATTGAAGTGGGATGCATAGGGGTATTCATTGGTTTGCAATCATCCATCTTAAACCTCTTTAGAAGTTCCTTTGTATACTTAGTTTGGTGGATGAGCACCTCGTCCAAGGTTTGTTTTACTTGAAGTCCAAGGAAGAATTTAAGTTCTCCCATCATGCTCATTTCAAATTCTTTCTGCATTAACTTAGAGAATTCTTTGCACAGAGATTCATTAGTTGCACCAAAAATGATATCATCAACATAAATCTGTACTATAATGAAATCTGACTTAATAGATTTTCTAAATAGAGTTGTTTATACTTTTCCTCTGTTAAAACCATTTTCCATTAGAAATGAACTTAACCTATCATACCAAGCTCTAGGAGCTTGCTTAAGTCCATACAATGCTTTCTTAATCTTATAAACATGTTCAGGGTGATTTGTATTTTCAAAGCCAGGAGGTTGCATGACATATTCTTCTTCATTAATAAACCCATTTAAGAAGGCACTTTTAACATCCATTTGAAAAAGCATAATATTATGATGTGCAGAAAATGAAAGTAATATTCTAATAGCTTCTAGCCTAGCAACCGGTGCAAAAGTTTCAGTGTAGTCTATACCTTATTCTTGAGAGTAGCCTTGAGCAACAAGTCTTGCCTTGTTTCTCACAACCTTACCATCTTCATCAAGCTTGTTTCTATAGACCCACTTTGTTCCAATGACTGACTTGTCTTCAGGCTGGGGTACAAGCATCCAGACTTCACTTCTCTCAAACTGATTTAGCTCTTCTTGCATAGCAAGAATCCATCCCTCATCCAGTAGAGCTTCGTCCACTGTCTTCGGTTCACATTCAGAGACAAGAGCAGAATCACTTTGTTCTCTAAAAGTTGACCTAGTTCTTAGCTTGTCATTGGGGTCACTAATGATTTGATCTTGAGGATGGTAATTTCTGAAATACCAAGATTTCCGAGCATTTTCCTGTTGAGAAGTAGATGATTCAGGTTGTTGTTGAGAAGTGTCGCCTACTTGGATATCAGTCTTGATTTCTGGTTTCTTTCCTGAGATATTTAGATCAAGATCTACAAAAGTTTCATCTAGCTCTGATAGATCCTTATCAGGTTGTTTGTCATCAAATTTTACATGAATACATTCTTCTACAACTAAAGTTCTAGAATTATAAACTCTAAAGCCTTTTGAAGTTTCAGAAAATCCTAGTAAAATTCATATAACATTTACATCCGAAGGGGTGAAAGTATGAAATGTTGGGTTTTCTGCCTTTCCACAATTCATAAGGAGTCTTTTTCAGAATAGGTCTAATGTATATTCTGTTATGAATGTAGCAGGCTGACACGCTGTCGCGCACGGGTCAAAAAGCGAGCGGTTTAAAAAATTGTAGTAGAGCACGACAACTCGGGTATCGTCTCACAAGGACTCTTGAATTGTTGTTCACCACAAAAATCAGTTTTTTTTTTGTGGGGGGGGGTTGGTTTGAAATTCAATTGGAAAATAGAGCAAAAACAGAGCAATAAAAACAGATCAATTTAAGGAATTATCAAATAAGCTAAGGACGATTAATCTACTATTCTCGGTTTCCCACTATCATCGGTTCATATAAATTCCAAGCCCTAAGCAGATTCTAATCCCCTTTCGGTTGTAGCAACAATTAACGAGCGAAATCGCTACTACGAGATATATGTTCCTAATTCCCGAATTAAGCAAACGGGGTATAGCTCTCGTAAATTAAGCAAACACGATTGTACACACGCGAATTAAGCAAACGCGATTAAATAAAGGAACATAACATCACCGAAATAAATCAACACAAATTCTATACAATCCTGAATTAAGAAAACAGAAATATATAGCATAGTATTGAAAAGGGAAAAGCAAACAAAACGAGAATTACAGAACCTCAAGTGCGGTGGAAACCGACACTGATGAGACTAATCCAAGAGAATTAGTTCTCCATAAAAACGTAATACAACTAGAAAATCTGTAAATAGTGGATAATCAGAAGTGTCTCCTAATCTGCCCAGAACAACAATTTATAACTTTCAGGATATGCGCCCTTTCGCGAGGCGAACACTCACTCGCGAGGCGAATCTTATGAAGAAATCTGCAACGTTTGGACTTCTCGCGAGGCGAAGAATGGCTCACGAGGCAAGGAATGGAAGAGTCTTCTTATTACGCCCGTTATGAGTATCAGGGCCTGGGTGTGATGGCCTCTGGTCTTCAGGCTCGCGTGGCGAGACAAGGTTCACGGGGTGACACAGAAAGGTTTGCATTTTCTGGCACAGTCAGTCTTCAGACTCACGAGGCGAAGTGTGGCTCGCGGGGCGAGACAGAGAGGATGACATTCTGCTGTTCAGGCTGGACTTCAGGTTCACGAGGCGAGTAGACTCTCTCGGGGCGAATACTTCCAGGATTGAAATTTCCCCTGTTTCTTCATTCCCTTGACTCTAAGTTAACCTGAAAACAATGAAATAGCCATAAGTGCTTTATTTGACTCAAAACTGGCTAAATTACCCTAAAACTACTTAAGGGACTCAAAATATTGCTTGAGGACAATCGAGTCTAATTTGGGTGAAAACGAAATATAATTAGCACAAAATCATGGTCATACTAGCCATAAAACTAGATGAGCCAGAGGCTGATCAAAATACCCCAAACTTAAACTTTGCTTGTCCCCAAGCAAACCAAAACTCAAAAAAGACTCAAGACTTGGAAAGCTTAAAGGATTCAATCAACTTTGCACATATTTCAAGTAATTCATCAAAATAATTTTTCCTTCAATGTCCCCCCTTCAAACAAAGCAATCCCCACATGCATTTACTCTAAACATTTGAGAATTTCGTCATTCATGCAATTAGTAATCTAAGCACGGGATCCAAGTTACACACAAAAGGGAGATCACCAAATTCAAACAATCGCCTTCCTCACAAGGGAATTTAGTGTTCACTCATCCGCTCAATTTGTCTAGGCTATGAAACTTTCACTCAATTCACATTTCAAGAGCACTTCCCATGAATTTGATTTTCATCTCAATCAAGGTTCCCACGAAAACATGCATGCAACATCAAAAGGTCTTTTAAAGGTTATAATGGGGCCTGGCTAAGGGTAGGATATACAAAGGTACTGGGCTTAAGTCCCCAGGAACTAAGAGAGCATGAAACTTTTTTTTTTCACTTTGAATTTCCACTCAAATTCCTTTTTCCATTTTTCTTTATGCTTTTGGGTGACTCCAGCCTTTTCCTATAATACCCATTTTTTTGACATTTTTGTTCTTTTTATTTCCCTTTTTCTTTTTTTTTTCTTTTGGCTCCCACCTTTTTATTAATTTTTTTTCTTTTTATCACCCCAGAATGACATGTCACATCCTTGTAGCCACCCCAAACTTAGTTTCTTACAAACCTTCTCTTGCTAAGCTTCCATTCTCTCCTAATCCTAAGATCGGGTTAACATGGTTTTTCCAGATTTTGGCTCATAACATAGGGTTATCAAGAAATAATAGGCTTATTAGGCTCAATAGGGCTAACTAGGGAACATGCATTAGGAAGGGTTTAATTTAGGCCAAGTGGTTATTTACAAAGAAAATTGCCTAAATCATCTGATGCAATCACATAAGCATGCAAACCAAGAAGAAATTCAAGCAAATTCGGGAAAGTGCAACTTGAAAGTGATTCACACAGTTAAAAACATGTTGGAGGCTCAAATCCTCACCTGGACATTTTCCGCAAATTGTTTGACCGATATTCAATCCCTAGTGTGTGCACCCTTTCACCCCAAACTTATCATAAATCATGCAATCACAACAAAATATCTCAAAGTTCAGTTTTCAATTTTTTTCACATGGGGATCACTTTTCAAATTTTCCTTTTTTTTTTCTAGGGGGAATCATCACATAAATAATGCAATAAATCTGTGCCAAATCAATCAAAACCAATCAAACTCACCGACCAAAGACTCACACAAATTATTCAAGAGCTAAAAGAAAAACAAGACAAAACACAAAACAGTTGGTTCCCTCCCCCACACTTAAAACATACATTGTCCCCAATGGAACAACATAAATATAAAATCAGAGTGAGGGAAAGGAAAGGGTGTTCCCTGATCAAGTGGCAGTGTAGGTGGGAGCTTCCAAGGAGAGCTCCTCAACAGTAGCATCTTCAGGCACCGAGCTCTCATGGAATAGCTTCAAGCGCTGCCCGTTAACCTTGAAAACCTTGTTGCTACCTGCGCTTTTAATTTCTACTGCACCATAAGGAAAAACGTTAGTAACAACAAATGGGCCAATCCACTTGGATCGAAGTTTCCCATTCATCACTTTCAGGCGGGAGTTAAACAGTAAGACCTGCTGGCCCACAGAGAATTCCTTCCTAGCAATCATCCTATCATGGAAGTGCTTGGCTTTCTCTTTATAAATCTGTGAGATTTCATAGGCTTCTAGCCTAAGCTCCTCAAGCTGCTGTAATTGGAGTTTCCTTTCAATGCCAGCTTTTTGCATTTCCAAATTACAGCACTTGACCGCCCAATAAGCACGGTGCTCAACTTCCACAGGGAGATGGCATGCCTTACCGAATACAAGCCTAAAGGGGGACATCCCTATTGGCGTCTTAAAAGCGGTCCTCTAAGCCCAAAGTGCGTCTTCTAGACGGCGGCTCCAGTCCTTCCTATTCGGCTGCACCACTTTCTCTAAGATCTGTTTGATCTCTCTGTTGGAGATCTCAGCCTGGCCATTAGTCTGGGGATGATAAGCAGTGGATACCCTGTGCACAACTCCATACTTTCGGAGTAAGGCTTCCATGGTGCGGTTGAAGAAATGAGTGCCCTGGTCACTTATGATATCCCGAGGTATGCCGAACCTGCAGAAAATATTGGACCTGACAAAATTTGCAACAACCTTAGAATCATTAGTCCGAGTGGGGATAGCTTCCACCCACTTTGAAACATAGTCAACAGCCAAAAGAATGTAGAGAAAACCAAAAGATGCAGGGAAAGGACCCATAAAGTCAATTCCCCACACATCAAACACCTCACAGAAAAGCATAGGTTGCTGAGGCATTTCACTCTTGCGAGTGATGGCTGTGCCTGCTGTTTGACACTCCTTACAAGTCCGATAGACCTCATAAGAATCTCTAAAAATGGTGGGCCAGTAGAACCCAGAATCTAGGACTTTTCTTGCAGTCCTCTGCGGCCCAAAGTGTCCCCCTACTTGAGAGGCATGAGAGAAGTGCAAAATAGACTCAATCTCATAGTCGGGGACACACCTCCTAATTACCTGATCACTGCCAAACTTCCAAAGGTACGGATCATCCCAAACATAGTACTTGGAATCACTCTTGAGTTTGTGGATCTGTGATCTAGTTGCACCTGCAGGAAAAACATCAGCAACAAGATAGTTAACAATGTCAGCAAACCAAGGAGCTACCCCATGCAGCTGTAGAAGCTGCTCATCAGGAAAGTCATCCTGGATGGGAGAAGGATCCTCATCCCTTTCTATTCTGCTCAAGTGATCAGCTACTAAATTTTCAACTCCACTCTTGTCTCTGATCTCCACATTAAACTCTTGGAGCAACAGCATCCACCGAATCAATCTCGGCTTCGCTTCTGGTTTCTTCACCAGGTACTTCAGAGCTGCATGGTCAGTGAAAACAATAACCTTGGAACCTAGCAAATATGACCTAAATTTATCAAGAGCAAAAACAACAGCTAGAAGTTCCTTTTCAGTGGTGGTGTAATTAGACTGTGCAACATCTAAAGTCCTAGAAGCATAATGAATGACATGTGCAGCCTTGCCCACCCTTTGTGCCAGGACCGCTCCCATAGCATAGTTAGAAGCATTACACATGAGCTCAAAAGGGAGGGTCCAGTTAGGGGGCTGGATGATGGGGGTAGAGGTCAATGCCCTTTTCAAGAAGTCAAATGCCTTTTTGCAGTTGTCATCAAAGTTGAACATGGCATCATTCTTCAACAAGTTTGACAGAGGAAGAGCTATCTTGCTGAAGTCCTTAATGAAGCACCTGTAGAAACCTGCATGACCAAGAAAAGAACGAATCTCGCGAACGCAAGATGGGTAAGGCAATGTAGAAATCACATCAAATTTAGCAGGATCTACTGAAATACCCTTTTCAGAAATGATATGCCCCAAAACAATCCCCTGTTCAACCATAAAATGACATTTTTCATAATTTAAAACAAGGTCAGTTTCAATGCATCTCTCTAAAACCAAACTCAGGCTATGCAAGCATGCATCAAATGAGGAACCATATACAGTGAAGTCATCCATGAACACTTCCATGCAATTTTCAATGAATTCAGTAAAAATGCTAATCATGCATCTCTGGAAAGTGCCAGGAGCATTGCAAAGACCAAATGGCATCCTCCCATAAGCAAACGTGCCGAAGGGGCACGTGAAAGTGGCATTTTCCTGATCCTCTGGTGCAATGTGGATATGGAAGTAACCGGAAAAGCCATCAAGAAAATAGTAGTGGGATTTACCAGCCATCCGTTCGAGCATCTGATCGATGAACGACAAAGGAAAGTGATCCTTTCGAGTGGTCTGGTTCAACCTCCTATAATCAATACAGACTCGCCAGCTATTCTGGACTCTAGTGGGGACAAGCTCATTATTATCATTTCTTACCACTGTGAGGCCAGACTTCTTGGGTACAACTTGTCCTGGACTCACCCAACTACTATCAGAGATGGGGTACATGATACCCGCATGCCGAAGTTTTGTCACCTCCTTCTTTACAACATCCAGAATCAATGGATTGAGCCGCCTTTGGGGCTGCCTAATTGGTTTAGCCCCATCCTCCAACAGAATTCTATGCATACATCTGGAGGGGCTAATTCCTGGGATGTCAGCCAAGGTCTACCCAATCGCCTTCTTGTGCTTCTTCAGAACCTCAAAGAGCTTAGCTTCCTGGTCAGAGTCAAGGTTGGAGGAAATAATGACTGGAAGTTTCTCATTCCTCTCCAAGTAAGCATACTTCAGATTCCCAGGAAGTGGCTTGAGCTCTAAGGAGGGTGGCTGCTCAATGGATGGTATGTTTGGAGCAGCCATGATGTCAAGAACTTCAGCTGAACAGACATCTTCACTCACGCTATCACCCTGCAAAGTAGAATCAATCTCAGCACAAACAGCACAAGGGTTAGTGTTAGTACAGTCAGTACATGAATAAATATCATCAAAGCCAGAAACAAATGGAAAATCAGCAATCAAGTCATCATAGGTGTCATCAATAATTTCAGAGAGCAACTCTATTTGAAAGACAGAGTGCTCTTCCAAGGGATGCTTCATAGCATCGAAGATGTTGAACTTTGCAACAATGTCACCAAACTCCATGGAAGATCACTAAACCTTGGTAACAAGTGTATTAAACCAGATTTTAATTCAAAGGGAGCAACAACACCATCATATTCAATGCACAAGCCATTATAATTAACATCAGGGGCAGCAAACTGTCTTAATGTTCTTTGCTCAGCCATGTTATTAAGTGTAGGTGCAGAATTAGTGTTAGCCTGAATTTCCCTACGGCGTGTGTGCAAGGTTCTTTCAATTTCAGGGTCAAAATCAAATAATTCAGAACCAGCAGACCTGGTAGCCAGGACTAACTCAGCAATGTATCAAAAAAAAGAAAAATTGTTAACAACTACAAGAGTCCCCGGCAACGGCGCCAATTTTGACACGCTGTCGCGCACGAGTCAAAAAGTGAGCGGTTTAAAAAATTGTAGTAGAGCGCGACAACTCGGGCATCGTCTCACAAGGACTCTTGAATTGTTGTTCACCACAAAAAGCAGTTTTTTTTTGGGGGGGGGTTGGTTTGAAATTCAATTGGAAAATAGAGCAAAAACAGAGCAATAAAAACAGAGCAATTTAAGGAATTATCAAATAAGCTAAGGACGATTAATCTACTATTCTCGGTTTCCCACTATCATCGGTTCATATAAATTCCAAGCCCTAAGCAGATTCTAATCCCCTTTCGGTTGTAGCAACAATTAACAAGCGAAATCGCTACTACGAGATATATGTTCCTAATTCCCGAATTAAGCAAACGGGGTATAGCTCTCGTAAATTAAGCAAACACGATTGTACACACGCGAATTAAGCAAACTCGATTAAATAAAGGAACATAATATCACCGAAATAAATCAACACAAATTCTATACATCCTGAATTAAGCAAATAGAAATATATAGCATAGTATTCAAAAGGGAAAAGCAAACAAAACGGGAATTACAGAACCTCAAGTGCGGTGGAAACCGATTACAGTAGACTAATCCAAGAGAATTAGTTCTCCATAAAAACGTAATACAACTAGAAAATCTGTAAATAGTGGATAATCAGAAGTGTCTCCTAATCTGCCCAGAACAACAATTTATAACTTTCAGGATCTGCGCCCTTTCGCGAGGCGAACACTCACTCGCGAGGTGAATCTTATGAAGAAATCTGCAACGTTTGGACTTCTCGTGAGGCGAAGAATGGCTTGCGAGGCGAGGAATGGAAGAGTCTTCTTATTACGCCCGTTATGAGTATCAGGGCCTGGGTGTGATGGCCTCTGGTCTTCAGGCTCGCGTGGTGAGACAAGGTTCGCGGGGCGACACAGAAAGGTTTGCATTTTCTGGCACAGTCAGCCTTCAGGCTCGAGAGGCGAAGTGTGGCTCGCGAGGCGAGATAGAGAGGATGACATTCTGCTGTTCAGGTTGGATTTCAGGTTCGCGAGGCGAGTAGACTCTCGCGGGGTGAATACTTCCAGGATTGCAATTTCCCCTGTTTCTTCATTCCCTTGACTCTAAGTTAACCTGAAAACAATGAAATAGCCATAAGTTCTTTATTTGACTCAAAACTAGCTAAATTACCCTAAAACTACTTAAGGGACTCAAAATGTTGCTTGAGGACAATCGAGTCAAATTTGGGTGCAAACGAAATATAATTAGCACAAAATCATGGTCATACTAGCCATAAAACTAGATGAGACAGAGGCTTATCACAGGCAGTGTTCACAGCTTCAGCCTAGAAGTGCTTAGGGACAGAATTGTCATTTAGCATAGTCCTAGCCATCTCTTAAAGAGATCTGTTCTTTCTCTCTACCACACCATTTTGCTGTGGTGTTCTTGGTATTGAGAAGTTGTGTTGAATACCACTTTCTTCACAAAACTCATGGAATAGCTCATTGACAAATTCTCCCCCATGATCACTTCTAATTGAAGCTATACACATGCCTTTTTCATTCTGTACACGTTTGCAGAATACAGAAAAGACCTTGAATGACTCATCCTTGTGAGCAAGGAACATAACCCATGTCCATCTAGTGTAGTCGTCTACTATGACAAGACCATATTTCTTTCCACCGACAGAGGCAGTCCTTGTTGGACCAAAAAGATCAAGGTGCAACAATTCTAGTGGTCTGTTGGTACTAATAACATTCTTGGATTCAAATGAACCTTTGACTTGTTTTCCCTTCTGACATGCATCACAGAGAGCATCAGATTTGAAACTAAGGTTTGGTAGCCCTCTTACAAGGTTATGCTTTTTCAGTTTTGAGATTAATCTCAAACTTTCATGACCCAACCTTTTGTGCCAAATCCATCGCTTATACAGATTGTTTTGCCTCTGGGCTGTGAATAAGAGTGATCCATCAGCTTTCTTGACAAAACACATATTCTTATTAAATGAAACAGCAAACCCACTATCACATAATTGACTAATGCTAAGCAGATTGTGTTTAAGACCATTTACTAACAGAACATTATCAATGGAGGGAAAAGGATGTTTACCAATTTTACCTATACCAATGATCTTTCCTTTTTGGTTTCCTCTAAAAGTGACCCAGCCACCATCATTGGGTCTAAGGTCTTGGAACATATTCCTATCATGTGTCGTGAGCATCCACTGTCCAAGTACCAGGATTTTTGTTTCTTTCCTGTTGTTAAGCAACTCTGCAACAGGGATTATCTTATCTTTAGGTACCCAAATTGACTTGGGTCCTTTCTTGTTAGTGATCATAGGTCGTGAATGCTTTGCATGCTTGTTATGTATGCATTTAGATGACACATGCCAACTTTTTCCACATACTTTGCAGTAAGTATTGGAAGGGCTTGGTTTTGACTTAGTATGCTGTGGATGGGCTTTAAAAGCCTTATATTGTCTATGAACTTTTGGTTTATTCAGAGAAGCATCTTTCTTGTCTTTATCATAACCAATGCCATATTTTTCATGTGGTGATCTAGAATATCTTAATATAAGATTTAACTTATCTGAGCTACCAACCAGTTTTGACAGAGTCTGTCAATTATGTCACATCTTGTTTCAGTTTTTCAACTTCACAAGAGCTATTTGACTTATACTTAGTCTTGTCAGTCAGACTAACATAGTTTGATTTTAAAGTTTCATTCACATCCCTAAGGTTTTGATTTACTGTGCAGATCTTATCATAGTCTCTAGAAATTTTAACAAACTTCTTTTTGAGACTCTTATACTCTTTAGACAGTATGCATGAATCATGCAACAATTCATCAAAAACAGTTTGAAGAGTATATGGATCAGATTCTATTACCTCAGCATCAGTGAATTCACTTTCTGATGCAGTGTCAGCCATGAAGCAAATGTTTGCTTCTTCTCCTGCTTAATCTTCTTCATCTGAAGAAGACTGGTCAAGATCTTCCAAAGTAGCCATCATGCCTTTCTTCTTTTTGAAGAATTTCTTTTTCTCCTTCAGCTCTGGGTAGTCAGCTTTGAATGTAAGAAACCAGTGACAAACCAAAAGCATCTATTCTCCAAGAATGATGATAACACTGACAAACCAAAAGCTCAGTGGACTACTCCAGAAAAGACAAAATGGGAGCTGAACCACAAAGCTAGATATAACATCATTTGTGCTCTCAGTCCTGAGGAGTTTGAAAACGTATGTGCTTGTGACTCTGCCAAATAAATATGGGACACTTTAGCTGTCACACATGAAGGAACAGCCAGAGTCAAAGAGTCAAAAATTGCCATACTTGTCAGAAAGTACGAACTGTTTGTCATGGAGGAAGGAGAATCCGTTGCTCAAATGATAGGAAGATTTCAAACTATAGTCAACAGTTTAAAATCTCTTGGCAAATTCTATACCAATGCTGAGAAAGTTGGAAAGATTCTGAGAAGTCTACCTAAACAGTGGAGACCTTTGGTCACTGCTATCGCTCAAGCCAAGGATCTCACTACCTTGACTATGGATAAACTTCTTGGAACACTCACTGTTCATGAGCAAGAACTTGGAGATGAAGTTGCACCAAAGAAGGGCAAGTCAATTGCTCTGAAAGCTGATCAAAAGTCAACAAAAGTTTCCAAGGCTCTAAAGGCAGATGAGTTATCCAATGATGCTGACCTGTCAGAATACGAGGATTCTGAGAGTGATGAAGAACTGTCTCTCCTGACCAGGAAGGGCAAGTCAATTGCTCTGAAAGCTTATCAAAAGTCAACAAAAGTTTCCAAGGCTCTAAAGGCAGATGAGTCATCCAATGATCTTTGACTGCCGAATACGATGATTCTGAGAGTGATGAAGAACTGTCTCTCCTGACCAGGAAGATAAAGCTTCTCCTACAGAAAAAGAAGTTCAAGAGGGATAAGCCCTTCAGAAGGGTCGACAAGGACAAGAACTTTAAAGAATCCACTCCAACAGAAAAAGTCCAATTGTCTGCTATGAGTGCAAGAAGCCTGGTCACACCAAGACTGATTGTCCTCAACTCAAGAAGGCCCCTTTTAAGAAATTCTTCAAGAAGAAGAAGAAAGGAATGATGGATACTTGGGAGGATCTGGAATCAACATCTTATGATGAAGAAACAGAGGAAGAAGCCAATCTCTGTCTGATTTCCAACACTGACTCACACTCAGACGATGAGGTACATCCTGACTATGAGGAATTACTTGATGCCTATAAGGAGTTGCTGGAGGAATCGATCTGCTTATCTAAGGCCTTCAAATCCCTCAAGAGAGAGTATGTAAAGCTCACCAATGAGCATAAACAAAAATCTCAAGAGTGTGAGAAACTAGCTAAAGAGAACAGTGAGCTGAAGACTGAAAAGTCAAATGAAGCTAAGATCTCAAGTGAAACATCACCATCTGAAGAAGTTGAAAAACTTCAACAAAAAGTGGAAGAGCTCACTTCAGATCTGGCCAAATTTGTTAATGGTAGAGATAATCTGACTAAGCTACTTGGCTGTCAGAGGCACTCTCTTAACAAAGAAGGTATTGGATATATCCATCAGACACATCATAAAGTATCAACTAAAGCTTCTACAATATCTGTTAAGTCAACTGTAACCAAGTCTACACCTGTCTGTAACTTCTGTGGAAAAACTGGACATGTTATGTCTAAGTGCATCCATAAAAAGAGAAGGAAGTCTCACAGACTCCTAGAACTAATAGAAAAGGACCCAGAAAAATATGGGTACCTAAAAATCAAATAATTTTTGTTGCAGATGTCCTAACAGAACAAAGAAAACACCATTGTTGGTACCTGAACAGTGGTTGCTCGCATCATATGACAGGAGAAAGGTCTATGTTCCTAGACCTCCAACTTAATAAAGGAGGACACGTTACCTTCGGAGGGAATCAGAAAGGGAAAGTTATAAGAATTGGTACTATTGGTGGTAAACCCCCTCTTACCTATATATCTAATGTTCTTATGGTTAAAGGATTAAGACACAATTTACTTAGCATAAGTTAATTATGTGATAGTGGTTTTGATGTTTCCTTTACCAAGGATGTATGCATAGTTAAAGACTGTCGTGGAAAAACCCTCTTTTCAGCTAAAAGGCAACAGAATCTTTATAAGATTGAACTGTCTGAATCCTCAGATCAAAGTGTAACCTGTTTGATGTCTAAAGAGGATGAGAGATGGTTATGGCATAAGAAACTAGGACATGGTAGTATGAAACTAATTTCTGAATTAAAAAGGAATAATCTTGTGAGAGGATTGCCTGATATTAGTTTTAAGAAAGATGTCTTGTGTGATGCATGTTAGAGAGGTAAATAGATAAAATCAATTTTCAAATCTAAAAACCAAGTATCAACCTCTAGACCTCTTCAGTTGTTACACATGGATATGTTTGGACCGGTTAGTGTTGCCAGCCGGGCTGGAAGAAAATATGGATTTATCATAGTTGATGACTATTCTAGATACACATGGGTACTCTTCCTAACACACAAGGATGAGTCTTTTAAGGCTTTCTTGGTATTCTTCAAAAGAGTACAAAATGAGCAGGGTTTCTGTATTTCTGTCCTTAGAAGTGATCATGGGGGAGAATGTGAAAATGAGCAGTTTAGACAGTTTTGTGAGGAGAATGGAATCTCTCAGAATTTCTCTGCACCTAAAACTCCACAGCAAAATGGAGTGGTTGAGAGAAAGAACAGATCTCTGTAATAGATGGCTAGATCTATGCTCAATGAAAATAATCTCCCTAAGTACTTATGGGCAGAAGCTGTAAACACTGCTTGTTATGTACAAAACAGAATACTTATTAGGCCTTTTCTAAAAAGGACTCCTTATGAATTGTGGAAAGGAAAAAGCCCTAACATATCTTATTTTCATGCTTTTGGATGTGAATGTTTTATTCTGAATACCAGAGATAATCTTGGAAAGTTTGATTCTAAGGTAGATAAAGGTATTTTCATAGGTTATTCGGAAAAGTCTAAGGCTTTTAGAGTTTACAATTCAAGAACGTGTATTATTGAAGAATCTGTTCATGTTAAATTCAATGATGGATTAAAGACTGATAAAGAACTATTAGATCTAGAAGATGATCTTGCAGGTCTTGATATAAATAAGCCAGAAAGTCAACAACCCGATCTAACCAAATCAGAATATATGCATGAGGCTGAAAGACAAGTGGAGCAGACAAGTCAGCAGACGAGTCAACAGACGAGTCAGCAGACAAGTCAAGATCTTAATGTTGATCTCAAAAGGGGTTGGAAGTTCAACACTCATCATCCTAAGGATCTTATTATTGGAAATCCTTCTGAAGGAGTAAGAACCAGATCCACATTAAGATAATCAAGCAATATGGCCTTTATTTCGGATTTGGAGCCTAAACGCATTGAAGAAGTTCTTGAGGATGAAAGCTGGATTCTTGTTATCCAAGAAGAACTTAACCAGTTCTCCATAAATGATGTCTGGACTCTTGTCTCTAAGCCTAAAAACAAGTCGGTTATTAGAACAAGATGGGTCTTCAGAAACAAATTGGATGAAGATGGTAAAGTTGTCAGAAATAAGGCAAGGTTAGTAGCTCAAGGCTATAACCAACAAGAAAGTATTGATTATACTGAAACCTTTGCACCTGTAGCTAGAATAGAAGCCATACACATTTTAATTTCATTTTGCTGCACAACACCAAATTACCCTGTTTCAAATGGATGTAAAAAGTATTAAGTCTCTAAAATGTCTGATGTGCATTTCCCTAAGTTTTGATGAGAACTAAACATTTGTTAATGATTTAATTAACCTTCATATTGGTTGCTAACCTGTCTATCTAGTGTGCAGACTAAAACTGATAGAAGTGCTCGTCCACTAAAGTGACAGAAGTGCTCGTCTACTGAAGTGACAGAAGCGCTCGTCTACAAGCGCTCGTCTACTGAAGTGACCAGCGCTCTTCTACTAAAGTGATAGAAGTGCTTGTCCACTAAAGTAATAGAAGCGCACGTCCAACACTGAAGCATGAGAAGCTCTGTCCAATGTCATGGCATATGGAGCTAGTCTACTAGCCTGAATGTAAAATCTTAAATGGCTAAATGGACGCGGTTATTTTCAAGATGGACGCACTTATCTTATTAACGCAAATTCTATAAGAATTATTTGAATCTTATTTCACGAACCAGAATCAAGAAAATTCAGAAGTTACTCTCTCAAGCAACCTCGGATAATCAAAACCAAAGACCAGTTAAAGAATGCTTCCAATATGCTTTATTCCCTAGTACCTCTGGTCCTTACACGAAAAGGGAATTGTACTCAGGAAGTGCAAAAAGCTTTCTGCACAACCCTGATATGGCCGTATCACGATGCATAAAGCCATGATCCTTCATGTTAGAGTACAACCAACGTTCCTATTGCATTAATGGCTGCCCAGAACGACTCTATTGCATTTAATGAAGTACTGCTTGAAGGCAACATCTGAGGGAATGTCTCTAACGGATCCTAAATGCTTGAAGACAATAAATACAGAAGTCATTGAAGATGAAGAACAAGAGAATACACATAGCATTAAAGAGTCATTACTCTGTGCATTAATATCTTCATTCTTTCATTTTATATTCTTCAATCATTTGAAGTTATTAAGCAGACTTTCCTAAGCTTTAAATTTAAACCACTCTCCGAGTGTTAGTGAAAGTTCTGTCTGTTTGAAGTTGTATTCATTACAAACCAAATCTCTCAAACAAACCTGAGTGAGCCTGAAGAGGCTAAGTGTGCAAAAAATTCTTGTCTTGAGCCTGAAGAGGCTAGGTGTGCAAAGAGTACTTCTCTTGGAGCCTGAAGAGGCTAGGTGTGCAAACAATACTTGAGTCTGTAACATGATCAGTTATAGTGGATAAATCTTGGTGCTGACAAGGACTGGACGTAGCTCTTTGCTTTGAAGAGTGAAACAGGATAAATAACTGTGTCAATCTCTCTTTCCTTATAACCTCTTTAATTGCTTTAGTTTTATTATACTTTTATCAAGTGATGTCTTTGCCAAAGTCACCCGTCTGTCCTGTTTCTTTCCACTCGTCTGAACTAAGCTTCTGTTTGCGAAAAGATTTCAACTTTGTTTAAATTTTGATAAACACAATTCAACCCCCCTTCTCGTGTTCATAGTTGTCTATTTCAAAAAGTGCTTTTCTAAATGGTATAATTGAAGAAGAAGTGTATGTTAAACAACCCCCTGGTTTTGAGGATACTGATAAACTAGATCACGTTTTCAAACTTAAAAAAGCATTATATGGTTTGAAACAAGCACCTAGGGCATGGTATGATAGACTCAGTTCTTTTCTCATGCATAATGGTTTTACTAGAGGACAAGTAGACACTACTCTGTTCAAGAAATGCTCTAAAAAGAACTTTATTATAGTTCAAATATATGTCGATGATATTATTTTTGGAGCAACTAATGGAAAGCTGTGCAAGGAATTTTCAAATCTAAAGCAAGCTGAATTGGAGATGAGCATGATGGGAGAATTGAAGTTCTGCCTTGGATTACAAATCAAGCAGACAAGTGATGGAATTTACATTCATCAACAAAAATATACCAAGGAGATACTCAAGAAATACGAAATGGAAAATGTAAATTTCATGAAAACCCCTATGCAACCCAATGCAAAACTAAGCAAAGATGATGAAGGTAAAAAGGTAGGTCAAACTGTCTACAGAGGTATGATTGGCTCTCTACTGTACTTAACTTCAAGTAGACCTGACATTCAATTTAGTGTTTGTATGTGTGCTAGATTCCAATCTGATCCTAGAGAATCTCATCTTAAGGCTGTTAAAATAATATTTAGATATATGCTTGGAACTACTAATCTTGGTTTGCTGTATTTAAGATCAAAAGAATACAGATTAGTGGGATATTGTGATGCTGATTTTGATGGAGACATAATAGAAAGAAAAAGCACCAGTGGAGGATGTCACTTCATTGGAGCAAGTTTAGTCTCATGGTCAAGTAAGAGGCAGACAACCATTGCCCTGTCTACTGCTGAAGCAAAATACATCTCTGCTGCTAGTTGCTTCTCTCAACTCTTATGGGTAAAACATCAACTTGAGGATTACTCTATTTATGAACATAACATATCTGTATGGTGTGATAATTCCAATGCTATATGCTTAACTAAAAATCCAATTCAGCATTCTAAGGCTAAGCATATTGAAATCAAACATCATTTCATCAGGGATTATGTTCAGAAAGGCATCTTTGATATTAAGTTTGTTAAAACTGAAAATCAATGGGCTGATATTTTCACTAAACCCCTCACAGAAGAAAGGTTTTTATTTATTAGAGATAATCTAAACATGCATTGCATTGCATTGCTGAATGACATGTCTGAATGTTCACATGTCTACGCTTACCTGTCTGACTCTGCTGAGTCACTATGCTAGAACTCATCAGTTTTGTTGAAATGGTAATTATTTAATTAATGTCATTCCCTTATCTGAAGCTAATCATGTGCACGGTGGTTTACATATCTCGAAAACATGTTTTCATTATGTCTTAAGTGGGCGTTGCAGTTCCCCATACAAATCGTGCCGTTTTGAATTAAAAATGTCATTTTTCTCTCTCCTACCTTTATGACTATAAAAGACAATAGATCAAAAAGGTTGAACCTTTATGTTTCAATATTCCAAAATCTTTGTCTTCTCATCTTTCAAACCGTCTTCTCTCTCGAAATCCTAGAATCGTTTTCTCTAAAAAAAAATGGCATCATCCAAGCGTCTCTCTACAAAAGAAATCACTGAGAAATACAATCTCAAGGTTACTGAGATAGAAAATATCATTCCGGGAAAGACTGTTGATCTTCAACAGATGAAGAAACTACGAATGGATGTCACTGAAGAGTTGGAGTACTCCAAGTGGACTCTTTTCTTTGACATCAAGGAGCTTGTTCACCCTAAGCTCGTTCAAACGTTCTGGAGAAATGTTGTGGTTGTCACCAACCGACTCAACAGAATCAAAAGCTTTAAGGCTGAAATGGGGGATAGAACCCTTCTCTTCCCCATTAGCTCTTTCGAGCTTGTCACTAAATGTCCGAGAATCAGAGCTAGCTTCACACCCAACTGGGAAGATGAAGTGGGAGTTGACAATGTCAATATTGCCATCTATGGTGTTCCCAAACCAGTGAACCCTAAGCCTGTCAACATGGTGGTCAAGTGCAGATTCCTGCACAAATTGCTGTTAGAGTGTGTGATGCCAAGGAAAGGCTCACGAGACAGTGTGACCAATATGGACAGATTTGCTATGTACCACTTGATCCACAAAATCAAGGTTGACATCAACGACCTTATCTACATGTACCTTGAGATTCTGATCAAGAGAACCAACATGTAGACCTATCCTTATGGGATGTTGTTGACAAGGGTATTCAGGAACAAGTTGTTTGTTCCTAGTGATGTTCACTTTGTGGACATGTCACTGCCCATAGACAGGAAGATACTGTCTATGATGGACATCAAGGGAATCCCTCTTGCTGATGAGGAGGAAGACATCAAGAAGAAGAAGAAGCCTGCTGTTGAGCAGAAGGAGGAAGAACCAGTGGTTTCCACCGACGAATCAGAAGTCCCCGTTTGTGAAAGATTGTTCAAACCGTCTGGAAAAGTGGACAGACAAGACCAAATTCCAGAGCTGCAACCCTCAGTATATGAAGATTCTGTTGAAACAGTTGAGCCATTGAGGTTCAGGCTGAGGAGTCCCTCTCTCAAGAGGAAGACTAGTGAAGCTGAGGAATTAGTGGATGTTCCTACTCATCCCAGCAAGAAAAGGAGGTTGGTGAAGACCTTTGCCAAGGTCAAACAAGTTGAGTCTGAGCCTAGCAAAGAGGAAGCATCTGCTCAGGGGGAGTAGACAGAGCAAGTCATGGAAGAACCAAAGAAGACTTTCATTTTGGGAATTATTCCCAAAAGGAGAATATCTGGTTACCCAGTACCTGCAAAAGCTAATAGTGTAGAAGACTTGTCTGGAGGAGCTCAGACAGTTGTACCCAAGGATGACCAAGTGTCTCCTTCTCATAAGAAGTTGAAGATATCTGAAGAGCAGACATCTCCTTCATTCCGTTCCCCTTCTCATCAAGGTATCATCAACCCATCTGTCTCTTCTCCATCTGCCCTTTTTATTCAACCTCTTTCTGTTGCATCTCCTGTTTCTTCACATGTCTCCTCCTTTCAAACTCAAAAATCTTCTTTCACTATTGTACCTGATGACTATCAATACACAGTTGTTCACAGGGACTCTGCTCCCAAAGAACAAAATGGCATATCATCGAGACTCTTTCTGTCTGATCTGCAATATCTTTTATTTGCAAGTATCTCACATGTCTCTTTCATCCCTTCTCCTCCACCTCATATTCTTAACCCCTGTAGAGAACTTTTCTTCTACCCACCTATTATTATCTACATTAGAACATTAGCTGGAACTCACTATCCTGCTTCTGTTGTAATGCTACCACATAGGTCTAGGTATTTCTTTATGTTAGTCACAGGATCTAATTCTTTTTTCTGTCATATTGATTCTTTATTACCTATCCCTCCCTCTGTTTTAGCTCAAACATCTCTTCCCCCACCTATTCAAATAACAATCATCAGACTGTCTTTGTCCGAGAGATTTTCCTTTGTGTTTCCTTCAGCTGATACTGACTGTGTCAGAATCAGTCTTATCTTCAAATTCTTCTTTCTTCCTTTTTATGTACTTCAAACTCTCCATGAACTTTTCTTCCCTTTCCATCACCTCTCCCCTATCTCTATCTAAGGCACCCCCAGTTTTAGCCTTACCCTGGCACTCTTCTCCGTCTATCTCTTCTCAAACAATGGCCTTACAAGACTTTCATCTGCTTCAAGGATAAGTAGAAGACTTAAGAAGACAGCTAGATGAAGAAAGGCGAGCTAGGCTGCTCTTAGAACAAAGGGTTGATGCTTTATTGATGTTAATTAGTCAATCTAGGTAGTTTTTACGTATATAGACTACCTTGTACTTGTAAACGTTCATGATGAATAAAATAAATTTCTCCTTTATTTCTTTAATGCTTTCATAGTTTATTCCTTTTTGATGTTGACAAAACGGGGAGAATGGGAGAAATGTGATATGAAATGTGATATAGGAGAATGAGAGAATGAATATGATATGATCTTAAATAATACATGGACATGAGTATGTTCTGATAGTTGCTATAATTGCTCAGATAAATCTTAAGTAAGATTGCTCTGATAATAATTCAAAGTAAAACAAGTCAAACTTATGTGTGACTAAGTTAAACGGATTATATAATTAATCTTAATGTCTGATCAAGCATCTGCATGACCTGTCCACTTAAGAAAATTTCAACCTGTCTGATATATGCTATTTTCTTTGTTGATATTTTGAGGTTCATCAAATCATCTCAATGTTTGTCATCATCAAAAAGTGGAGATTGTTTAAGTCTCTAAAATGTCTGTTGTGAATTTCCCTAAGTTTTGATGAGAACTAAACATTGGTTAATGATTTAATTAACCTACGTATTGGTTGCTAACCTGTCTATCTATTGTGCAGATTAAAACTATGAGAATCATCTATTCGCTCTAAAGTGATAGAAGCGCTCGTCCACTAAAGTGATAGAAGTGCTCGTCCACTAAGGTGACAGAAGCGCTCGTCCACTAAGGTGACATAAGCGCTTGTCCACACAAGTCTTTGGACTTAGTAAGTCCTTAATGAGAAGCTCCGTCCAATGACATGGCATATGAAGCTCGTCTACTAGCCCGTCTGAATGTAAAATCTTAAATGGCTAGATGGACGCGATTATTTTCAAGATGGACGCGCTTATTTTATGGATACGAATTCTATAAGAATTATCAGAATCTTATTTCAAGAACCAGAATCAAGAAAACAAATTCTGTTATCAGAACCAAAGACCAGTTAAAGAATGCTTCCAATATGCTTTATTCCCTAGTACCTCTGGTCCTTACACGAAAAGGGAATTGTACTCAGCAAAGTACAAAAAGCTCTCTGCACAACTCCGATATGGCTGTATCACGATGTTAGAGTACAACCAACGTTCCTATTGAATTAATGGCTGCCCAAAACAACTCTATTGCATTTAATGAAGTTCTTCTTGAAGCCAACATCTGAGGGAATGTCTCTAACAGATCCTAAATGCTTGAAGACTATAAATACAGAAGTCATTGAAGATGAAGCACAAGAGAATACACATAGCATTAAAGAGCCATTACTCCGCGCATTAATATCTTCATTCGTTCATTCTGTATTCTTCAACCGTTTGAAGTTATTACGCAGACTTTCCTAAGCTTTATATTTAAACCACTCTGAGTGTTAGTGAAAGTTCTGTCTGTTTGAAGTTGTATCCATTACAAACCAAATCTCTCAAACAACCTTGAGTGAGCCTGAAGAGGCTAAGTGTGTAAAGAATACTTGTCTTGAGCCTGAAGATGCTAGGTGTGAAAAGAATACTTGTCTTGGAGCCTGAAGAGGCTAGGTGTGCAAACAATACTTGAGTCTGTAACCTGATCAGTTATAGTGGATAAATCTTGGTGCTGCCAAGGACTGGACGTAGCTCTTTGCTTTGAAGAGTGAACCAGGATAAATAGCTGTGTCAATCTCTCTTTCCTTATAAACTCTTTAGTTGCATTAGTTTTCTTATCCGTGTTTCAAGTGGTGCGTTTGTCTAAGTCACTGTTAAAATTTCATCAGACAGGTCACCTGTCTGTCCTGTATCCTTACACTCATCTGAAACAAGCTTCTGTATACGAAAAGATTTCAACTTTGTTTAAATTCTGATAAACACAATTCAACCCCCTTCTCGTGTTTATAGTTGTCTATTTCAAGGTCTCCACTGCTTTGAGAGACTTCTCAAAAATTTTCTCACATGATCTCTATTTTCATAGACCTTTCCAAGAGATCTGAGACTGTTGGTGATTGTTTGGAATCTTCCAAACATCTGATCTATGGTTTCATGATCTGCCATCTTGAATAGCTCATACTGGTGAACCAGCATGCTTATCTTTGATTCCTTCACTTGTGAGGAACCCTCATGAGATAGTGCTAGTTTATCCCAGATTTTTTAGCTGTGTTGCAACTATGAACCTTGTCATGCTCAGATCTGGTGATAGCACACATGAGATAGTGCTTAGCTTTCAAGTTTAGTTGATGTTGGCTTTTCTGCTCTTGAGTCCATTCAGCTCTAGGCACTGCAGCTCTAGCTTCACTCCTTGGCTCAGTGTATCCATTTTCTATCAGTTCCCAGATGTTAGCATTCTATGCATTCAAGAATGCATCATCCTATTTTTCCAATAATCATAATCAGTTCTATCAAAGAGAGGAGGTATGTTGATAGCTTGTCCTTCTGCATCCATGATTGTAGGATCGTACTGCCTAAGCACTTGTTAGATGCTCAACCCTGTCAAGGCTGAGCTCTGATACCAACTGAAGTTGGCACAGGCAAACACAAGAAGGGGGGGGGGGGTTGAATTGTGTTTGTTAATTATTTTAGCAAAAACCCTTTTTAACAACTTTTTCACAAGCAGAAGATAAAAAGATTAAGCACACAAGAAATCCTTTTAAAAGATCAACAAAAGCAATATCAAAACCCCACAGTTAGTATAAGCAAATAAAACTGAAGAGTTTAGGGATAGAAAATTCACACAAGAAATTTTATCCTGGTTCACTCTCTTCCAACCAAGAGCTACTTCCAGTCCCTTCGACTTGAAGGATTTTTCACTATTTCTCCAAATAGATTACACAACAAGTATTCAACACCTCTTCAGGCTACAAGTTTTCCTTTCTTACCAAGCCTCTTCAGGCTCTAACTCTATCACAGATTTAAAAGTTGATCTTCTTAATACACTAAGTGTGAGAGGATGACAGTTTAAGATCGGTTGAATATTACAACAATATTCAAACTAAAAGATTACAGACTTTTGCAATGGAAAGAATGAAAGAATAAGAGCTTGTTTTCTCAAGAATTGTATTGGCAGAAGTTGGGCTAGCAAAAGTTGTTCTTCAGCATCTGAGGTCTTCTATTTATATAGTGACCTTCTCCTGCTCTTGCAATTCTTCAACGGTTACTTTGAATAATCGCGTTTAGAGATAACATTAAATGCATGACATCCGTTGAGACTGATAGCTTGATTTTGGCCATGTTGAAAAGTATCTCTGGTTATCAGAAAATCACGAAATGGAGGCTCACAGTAGTGTTTGAAGCAGATGTCCAGCAGTGTAGAGATTGAAGCGCACGCCCAAAATGTAAGAGATAGAAACTTTTGTCCACTAAAGTGACAGAAGCCCTCGTCTGCCCAAGTCTTTGGACTTGCTAAGTCCTTAGAGAACCTCCGTCCAGTGACGTGGCATATGGACGTCTACTGAATTTTAGTTAGACATTATGAATGTATACTTGAGTTTTAAGGATAGCAATCGTCTGATGACGTGGTTGGATGGATGCGCTTATTTTCAAGTCTTTGGACTTGCTATACCTAACAAATTATTTAGGTATTCATTTATAGCCTCGTCTACTAAGGAAAACCAATCTACTTATCACTTAAAATATAAGCAGTTTAAATAACCTTTGGACAGGTAATTCTTTGCACGAGTCCAAGCATTGTATACCTTATATTATTTTGAATATTCCTGCATAAACTGAACTCACTTGTTAGTGAAGTTGACACAGGGAAACATAAGAAGGGGGAGGGTTGAATTGTGTTTCTTAACAGATTTTCAAGAAAGTCTTTTCTCAAACCTTTTACAAGAAAAACAATAAACAACACACAAACAGGAAAACGTTTTTGAAGAGTTAATAAACTCATATTCAAAACCCCACAGTTAGTATAAACAAAAAATGTAAACGATAAGGGTTTAGAAGATTCACACAAGTGTTTTATCCTGGTTCACTCTCTTCAAACCAATAGTTACGTCCAGTCCCTTCTACCTGAAGGATTTTCTCCACTATAATCCAATAGCTTTACAAGTATTCAACACCTCTTCGGGCTACAAGTATTCTTTCTCTACCAAGCATCTTCAGGCTCTAACTCTATCATAGAGATTTAAAGATTGATCTTCTTAACTCACTAAGTGTGAGAGTATGACAGTTTAAGATCACTTGAATATTACAATAATATTCAAACCAATACATTACATACTTTTTCTTTTGAAAGAATGAAAGAATAAGAGCTTGTCTACTCAAGAATTGTATTGGAAAATGTTGAGCTCGCAAAAGTTGTTTCAGGCAAGAGTTCTGTCTTCAGTATTTGAGGTCTTCTACTTATATAGTGACCTTCTTCTTCTTTTTTAATTCTTCAACGATTACTTTGAATTTGTATCTGTTTAGACTTTAGCATTAAATGCTTGGATCCGTTGAGACTGATAATTTGATATGCTTCACTGAGAAGTGCTTTTGTGTCTAGATCTTCTCAACAGACTTCAAATTGTATCTGTTTAGACTGTAGCATTAAATGCTTGGATCCGTTGAGACTGATAACTTGATATGCTTTCTGACTTACCATCTTTATACTTGACTTGATCTTTATAACAATGTATTTTGACAGAGTACAAAGGTTTATGGTTTCGATGGTGCGAAGTTCCTTTTATCCAAGAGATAAAGATTTTATACAAAAGAAGCATCAAGGTAAAAGACATATATTCTTTGAATTAAATAAGCAAGCCTTTGAAATAAATTCAACGTGGTCTAGATTGCGTTAAATTATATATTCAAGGTAGCAAACATATAGAACATATATAGCCGTCTACTTAGTTTTAAGAACGCATCTATACAAGATTTTAATTCTGCTCGTCCACTAATGTGGCAGAAGCGCTCGTCCACTAAAGTGGTAGAAGCGCTCGTCTACTAATAAGGTAGAAGCACTCGTCTACTAATGTGGTAGAAGCGCTCGTCTACTAATAGGTAGAAGCGCTCGTCTACTAATAAGGTAGAAGCGCTCGTTTACTAATATGGTAGAAGCGCACGTCCAACACACAAGTGATTGAAACAAACGTCCAGCACTGTAGTGTTTGAAGTAGACGTCCAGCACTATAGAGACTGAAGTGCACGTCCAAAACACAAGAGATAAAAACTTGCGTCCACCAAAGTGACAGAAGCCCTCGTCATCCTAAGTCTTTGGACTTGCTAAGTCCTTAGAGAACCTCCATCCAGTGATGTGGCACTGTGGACGTCTACTGAATTTTAGTTTAAGCACTATGGACGTATACTTGAGTTATAAGGATAGCCCTCGTCTGCTGACGTTGCTCTGTGGACGTCTACTGAATTTTAGTTTAGACATTATGGACGTCTACTGAGTTTTAGTTTAGACACTATGAACGTATACTTGAGTTACAAGGATAGCCCTCGTCTGCTAACGTGGCTTTATGGACGTCTACTTCCAAGTCTTTAGACTTGCTATACCAAACAAGTTATTTAGGTATTCATGTATGCCTCGTCAACTAAGGAAAACCAGTCTACTTGTCATTTAAAATATAAACAGTTTAAATAACCTTTGGACGGGTAATTCGTTGCATGAGTCCAAGCATTGTATACCTTATATTATTTTGAATATTCCTGCATAAACTGAACTCACTTGTTAGATATCAACTAACACTTTGCCAAGCAAATTTAATCCTTTTGTTAGCATCAAAACTTTAGAGATTAAATAAACCATAACCACTTTGGTTCCAACAATCTCCCCCTTTTTGGTGATGACAAAACTAATTAAATTTGAAAAGCAAAGTCTAAGAGAGCTTACAAGGCTCCCCATAAGACAAAGCATTCAATAAAAAAGTTTAAACAGACTAACAGATAGATACAAGCATTTATCATTCTTTATAAACACAAGTATACCAGAGCCATATATCAAGTAGAAATGAATATGCACTAGCAAAACACATAAGAGCTATTTAAATTAAATATAATATATATAATTGTCTTTCTTTTCCTATAATTGTCTTTCTTTTCCTTTCTCCCCCCTTTTAGTCATCATCCAAAAAGGTAAACAGGGAGTGAACCATCATTGTCAGCATAAAGGAATAAAATAAGGCTAAGAAGAGGGTGGAGGAGGTGAAGGAGGGTTCTGGTTTGGTGGAGGAGGATGAGGTTGAATTGGTAGATTGTGACTCTGTTGAAAACTTTGCACAATGCTCATCATCTGGTTGATCATTACATTCGTTGGAACCAGGGAATCTGCAACTTGCTCTCTCACTTGTTCCTTGACCTCAACCTTTACTCTCTCTTCTATAATTTTTCAATTGTCTCTTTAAAGTTTGGAGGCAATGAGGGCCTTGAACTTTCAGCACTGTCTTGAGCACGTGCTTGGCTTGGAATAATGTCTAGAGCTCTGGAAGTTTGAGGGTGCTCATTATGATGAATGACAGTCAGAGCCATTGGCTAAGATGAGTGTTTCTTAGAAGTGCTTGGTCTAGGAACAGACTCAGAAACTTCCTCAACCTCAGCAACTGGTTGAACAGAGTCAACATCCATAGCAGGTCTTCGATTATTATTTCCTCATCAGTGTGCTCTGAAGGTGGAGATGGTGGTGGTGATGAAGCAAAGGTGAGTACAGGAGGAGGCAGCTCTTTAGCCCAGTGGACATGGTCTTATTCATAGACAAGACTGATGACAGGAATCCAAAGAGTGTCCTTGTAAATGAAGAATTTGGCATTTGAGAGTCCACATTTGCCTCTAACTTTAGGAATTCTTCTATTCTCTTCGTCACTCAGACCAGAAGTAGAAGCTTCCTTAGCACAGTCCAGCATGTGGTTTGCCCAAATGGCAAAAGCGGAATCTTGATCAATGTCTTCAACTGGCTGTGACAACCAGAAATTAATCATATTTTGATCATAAGGTTCAACAGTATCAGTATTGATAAAGCAGGAATTGTCTTTTAGTTTCTTTGCAGTGCTCCTCTGCTTCTTCGGATCCTTGTCTTTGTTCGGATCTATCATTGGTAATCTTGGAGCAATCATATAGGGTATGACACCAATCTTTGTCTTCTTCTTGGTGTGAAACAGCCAAGTTGGAGGGACAAAGTTTGCAGCCTTGACATATCTTGGTAATTCAAACTCATTCTACAGGAAGGCATACATGAGGTGGTCCACAAGACTCACAGCTCTGTCATAAATACTTGGATGCCTGAAAGTCTCCCAAGAAGTTTCTTTGTCCAGAATGAATTCAGGTCTTCCTTCTGTTCTTAACCTTTTATGGATGATTGATGGAGCATTTGCTTTGCAATGGTCAGTTTCCTACACAGGTATGATGTGCCTGTTGACACCATCTGTGAAAGGTGGGGATTTGATGAGGTTTGGGTAGATTTTTCTAGGTGGGAATTTTGTAGTGGAAGGTGAGTAAGGGCGGGTCCAATATGGTTGTGCAGAGTGGATGGAAGAGGATTGTTGTGGTTTGGCACATATGGAATGGTTATGTATTCTGGGTATTGTATGAACTCGGGTTCATACTCATATTCTGGTAAAGGATAGAAAGGTCTGGTTGAAATAGGTTCAGGTTCATGTTTGATTTTCATCAATTCTTCTGTTTTGGCCAAGGCAGCAGCAGTATAAGTACTGAGATTCATATTGGCTATGTTCATCTTGTCAAAATCAGCAGCAGACATTCCCTTCTCAGGTAGAATCCTTGCTTGTTCTTCAAGGGACTTAGCAGCAAGAGAGTCATAGATTCCCTGAGACTTGAAAATATTAGACAGAAGATGACAGTAAGGGATTGCAGAGAGCTTCTTCTTGTGAACAGCAGCATCCCTGAATCTTCCATACAGAATTCTGGGCAGGTTGGTTTTAGTCTCTGTGATTAGATGGCAGAGACAAAACTTGTGCAGAGATGACGATTTGTCCTTCGACCCAGTCTTGTGAAACACCACCGTGTTCAGTAATTGATGAAGAATGCGAACATGATCCTTCATCTCCATTGACTTCCAGAAATGATTTCTTACTGTGTCTTCTCTCATTAGGAAAGCAGCTATTACTTCAGAACCACCAAGGTCTGTCTCCCATGAAATAGTGAAAACCACTCCTTCTTGAGGGCAATTGATAGCATCAGAGATGGTCTTTTCAGAGACCACTATCCTTTTTCTGAGAACTTCAGCAGAAATCTCAGACATTGAAACTTGAAGGTTTCCCCAGAACTCCCTAATCAGGTTAGGGTAGATAGAAACTTTCTCCACGAAAAGTCCTCCCCAGCCAGCAGCATTAACATTCTTGTTTACATCCAAGTTGTATTCTTGCATACTCCCAAAGTTGAAATGATGTTCGGAAGCAAGGTTCAACTTGTCCGGATTGAAACCACCAGAAGAGGAAGCCATTGTTGAAGGTTTGAGAGCTAGGATTTGGAAGCAAGAAGACAGAGTACAATCGAGGGTTCAAAAGAGAATATTGTGAAAGGT
Source organism: Sophora flavescens (assembly GCA_030762895.1). NCBI lineage: Eukaryota > Viridiplantae > Streptophyta > Magnoliopsida > Fabales > Fabaceae > Sophora > Sophora flavescens. The sequence goes on from CM061064.1 coordinate 146,775,846, forward strand.
TTTTCAGAGGGAAAGAGTATTACTTAAAAAGGTTTCGAATTTGAAGAGATTTCCCAAAGAAATTAATGAAAGTGTGTGAGAAAAGGAATAATGAGTACTGATGCGGTGCAGGTTTATGAAACCATAAAAAGCTATTGATGGGATTGATGGAAATAACTGACTCAGCATAAGGATATTATTAAATATGTCTTGGACATAAATTAATGCCAATATAACAGTAGATAGCATAGACGAGTCTGATAAAACCATGCAAACAATCAATATACACAATACTCTTTGGACGCGCATGCAACATGTATTGGATGCACTCATGCAATAGACGCAAGCATTGGTCGCATAGTTAATCCACACAAATCATATTAAGATGTTTTCTAATAAATATTCATCTATCCTACCTCTATATACCTTTTGGTCTACCTTCTTATCTTTGTCATCTTTGTTCAGTATGGACATCGGATGCATAGGGGTATTCATTGATTTGCAATCATCCATCTTAAACTTCTTTTGAAGTCCTTTGTATATTTAGTCTGATGGATGTACACCTCGTCCACTGTTTGATTGACTTGAAGTCCAAGAAAGAACTTGAGTTCTCCCAACATACTCATTTCAAACTCTTTCTGCATAAGCTTAGAGAATTCTTTACATAGAGATTCATTAGTAGCACCAAAGATTATGTCATCAACATATATTTGAACAACAATAAAACTTGAATTATTGGATTTTCTAAATAAGGATGTATCAACCTTTCCTCTACTAAATCCATCGCCCATTAAGAATGAACTTAACCTTTCATACCAAGCTCTAGGAGCTTGTTTAAGACCATATAAAGCTTTCTTTAGCTTATATACATGTTCAGGTTGGGTTTCACTTTCAAAACCCGGAGGTTGCATAACATATACTTCCTCACTAATAACACCGTTTAGAAAGGCACTTTTTTACATCCATTTGATATAACATTATATTATGATGTGCAAGCAAATGATAATAAGATGCGAATAGCCTCTAATCTAGTAACTGATGCAAAAGTTTCAGTATAGTCTATACCTTCTTCTTGAGAATAACCTTGTGCTACAAGTATCGCTTTATTTCTTACTACCTTACCATTTTCATCAAGTTTGTTTCTGTACACTCATTTGGTTCCAATAACTGATTTATCTTTTGGTAAAGGCACAATAGCCCACACTTTACTTCTTTCAAATTGGTTCAGTTCTTCCTGCATTGCAAGAATCCATCCCTCGTCCAATAGAGCCTCATCTACTTCCTTTGGTTCTAACTCAGACACTAAGGCAGAACCATCTTGTTCTTCGAATGTAGATATGGTTCTTAGCTTATCATTAGGATTCCCAATGATTTGAACTTGTGGATGATAATTCCTGAAGTACCAAGATCTCTGAACAATTTCCTGTTGACAGGTTGAAGCTTATGACTCATGTTGTTGAATGTCGTCCAATTGAACATCAGGTTTGACTTTTGCTTGAATTTCAGAGTCCTTGAGATTCAAATCTGTAATAGCTTCATCAAGCTCCACTCCAGTGATCTTCCCTTTTTGATTACCTCTAAAGGTAACCCAGTCACCATCCCTATGTTTAAGGTCTTGGAACATACACTCTTCTCCCGTTATGTGACGTGAGCAACCACTGTCCAAGTACCAGGATGTGTGTTTCTTTCCTGTTGTTAAGCAAGTCTGCAACAGGTACAATCTTATCTCTAGGTACCCAAATTGACTTGGGTCCTTTCTTGTTAGTAGTCACTGGACTAGCATGTTTAATATGCTTATAATGTATGCATCTAGATGTTATGTGACCACTTTTTCCACACACTTTACAGTAAGTGTTGGAAGGGCTTGGTTTTGACTTAGTATGATGTGGATAGGCTTTAAAAGTCTTATATTGTGTATGCACTTTTGGTTTATTTAGAGATGCATCTTGCTTCTCTTTATCATAACCAATGCCATATTTGTCATGTGGTGATCTAGAATATCTTAATATAAGATTTAATTTATTTGAGCTACCTACTATTTTTGACAGAGAGTCTGTCAAGTATGTCACATCTTGCTTCAGTTTTTCAACTTCACAATAGCTATTAGACTTACACTTAGTTTTGTCAGTCAGACTAGCATTGTTTGACTTTAATGTTTCGTTCTCATCCCTAAGGTTTTGATTTACTGTGCAGACCTTATCATAGTCTCTAGAAAGTTTAATAAACTTCTTTTTGAGACTCTTATACTCTTTAGACAGTAAGCATGATTCATGCAGCAATTCATCAAAATCAGTTTGAAGAGTGGATGGATCAGATTCTATTGCCTCCGCATTAGTGAATTCACTTTCTGATGCAGTGTCAGCCATGAAGCAAATGTTTGCTTCTTCTCCTGCTTCATCTGATGAAGACAGATCCAGATCCTTAGAGTCTGATTTTTCTTTGATGAACTTTTTGTTGAACTTCTTCCTTCTGAAATCACCTTTCTTTCTCCATATATGTTGAATCTTTCTGGAGATGAAAGATAGTTCATCCTCATCAGATCCTTCATCACTGTCAGAGGGGTCTGCTTCATCAGATGATTCCTCAGCTTTAAGAACTCTGGAAGAGCTAGCCTTCTTTGCCTTTAAGGCAATAGATTTTCCTTTTCTGGAACTTTCTTCTTCATTGAGCTCAAGCTCATGAACTTTTAAAGATCCAAGAAATTCCTCCAAAGTGAGAGTATTGAGGTTCTTTGCTTCCTGAATAGCAGTGACCTTAGGTCTCCACTGTTTATATAAGCTCCTCAAAATTTTTCTGACATGATCTCTATTTTCATAGGTTTTTCCAAGAGATCTAAGATTGTTGGTGATAGTTTGGAATCTTCCAAACATTTGATCTATAGTTTCATGCTCAGCCATTTTAAATAACTCATACTGATGAACCAGCATGCTTATTTTTGACTCCTTAAATTGGGATGACCCTTCACGAGCTAGGGCAAGAGTATCCCATATTTCCTTAGCAGTGTCACAGATGTGGACTTTATCATGCTCAGATCTGGTGATAGCACACATCAAATAGTGCTTAGCTTTCAGATTGAGTTGATGTTGATTTTTCTGCACTTGAGTCCATTGAGCTCTAGGAATAGCAGCTCCAGCATCACCTCTTGGCTGAGTGTAGCCAGTTTCAATCAGCTCCCAGATGTCCACGTTTTGTGCATCAAGAAAAGCCATCATTCTCTTTTTTCCAGTAGTCATAATCACTACCATCAAAGAGAGGAGGTCTGTTGATTGCATGTCCTTCTGTATCCATGCTTGTTGGATCGTACTCCCTCAGCACTTGCTAGATGCTCAACCCTTTCGAGGCTGAACTCTATACCAAGCCTCTTCAGGCTCTAACTCTATCATAGAGATTTAAAGATTGATCTTCTTAACTCACTAAGTGTGAGAGTATGACATTTTAAGATCACTTGAATATTATAACAATATTCAAACTAATACATTACATTCTTTTACTTTGGAAAGAATGAAAGAATAAGAGCTTGTCTATTCAAGAATTGTATTGGCAAATGTTGAGCTCGTAAAAGTTGTTTCAGGAAGGAGTTCTGTCTTCAATATCTGAGGTATTCTACTTATATAGTGACCTTCTTCATCTTTTTTAATCCTTCAACGGTTACTTTGAACTTGTATCTGTTTAGACTTTAGCATTAAATGCTTGGATCTGTTGAGACTGATAATTTGATATGCTTCACTGAGAAGTGCTTTTGTGTCTAGATCTTCTTCAACAGTCTTCAAATTGTATCCGTTTAGATTGTAGCATTAAATGCTTGGATCCGTTGAGACTGATAACTTGATATGCTTTCTGACTTACCATCTTTGTACTTGACTTGATCTTTATAACAATGTATTTTGACAGAGTACAAAGGTTTATGGTTTTGATGGTACGAAGTTCCTTTTATCCAAGAGATAAAGATTTTATACAAAAGAAGCATCAAGGTAAAAGACATAGATTCTTTGAATTAAATAAGCAAGCATTTGAAATAAATTCAACGTGGTCCAGATTGCATTAAATCATATATTCAAGGTAGCAAACATATAGAACATATATAGCCGTCTACTTAGTTTCAAGAACGCATCTATACAAGATTTTAATTCTGCTCGTCCACTAATGTGGCAGAAGCGCTCGTCCACTAAAGTGGTAGAAACGCTCGTCTACTAATGCGATAGAAGAGCTCGTCTACTAATGTGGTAGAAGCACCCATCTACTAATGTGGTAGAAGCACTCGTCTACTAATAGGTAGAAGTGCTCGTCTACTAATAAGGTAGAAGCGCTTGTTTACTAATGTGGTAGAAGCGCACGTCCAATACACAAGTGATTGAAACAAACGTCCAGCACTGTAGTGTTTGAAGCAGACGTCCAGCACTGTAGAGATTGAAACACACGTCCAAAATGCAAGAGATAGAAACTTGTGTCCACTAAAGTGACAGAAGCCCTCGTCTGCCCAAGTCTTTGGACTTACTAAGTCCTTAGAGAACCTCCGTCCAGTGATGTGGCACTGTGGACGTCTACTGAATTTTAGTTTAGGCACTATGGACGTATACTTGAGTTACAAGGATAGCCCTCGTCTGCTGATGTGGCTCTGTGGACGTCTACTGAATTTTAGTTTAGACACTATGGACGTCTACCGAGTTTTAGTTTAGACACTATGGACGTATACTTGAGTTACAAGTATAGCCCTCGTCTGTTGACGTGGCTCTGTGGACGTCTACTTCCAAGTCTTTGGACTTGCTATACCTAACAAGTTATTTAGGTATTCATTTATAGCCTCGTCTACTAAGGAAAACCAGTCTACTTGTCATTTAAAATATAAACAATTTAAATAACCTTTGGACGGGTAATTCTTTGCATGAGTCCAAGCATTGTATACCTTATATTATTTTGAATATTCCTGCATAAACTGAACTCACTTGTTAGATCTCAACTAACACTTTGCCAATAAAATTTAATCTTTTTGTTAGCATCAAAACTTTAGAGATTAAATAAACCATAACCACTTTGGTTCCAACAGTTAGATCTCTACTAATACTTTGCCAAGCAAATTTAATCCTTTTGTTAGCATCAAAACTTAGAGATTATTAAATCCAAAACCACTTTGGTTCCAACACAGAGATGGTCTTCGAAGAACCCGAGAGAAACAAATTAAGAAAATGAGCAGAGAGGGTGAAAATGAAGAAGAGAAGGGAGCCTTACCTTTTTCTTGTTATTCGGTTGGTGGCAGGTGGTGGCCTCCAGTGGCGAGAGAGAAGAAGAAAGGTAGAGAGACACAATGGTCTTCAGTGGAGTAGGGGAAGTGAAAAGTTAGGATTTAAAATATATACAGAGAGAATGCATCTAAAGTGTTTAAAATTAGGCAGTAATGATTTCATTATTATGATTATTTTGAATTATTTCATAAAAAATGATTTTATTATTGACATTTATTATGAATTACTTCCTTACGGCTACCGATAATCAACAATTGTTCATCAATCAAATGCAATATTAATTATCAAATGATTATCAAATATAAACAATGCCAATCAAATGCAATATTAATTAAATTAAGAAAGTCGTAAAGAAATATTTATCTAGTGCAAAAAAATGGTTTATCTAGCTCGGTGAGTGACATAATGGCTATCGTCTAGCTGACTAGTGTGAGTGACAACAACAAACAACTCAAAAGCTGAAGACAACTCATTTGTAGGATCAGAGTCCCCATCAAAAGTTCGTTACAATCTTAGATGATTGTCAACAATTGTTCACCCCTCCCTCTCCATTGTTATAATATGTCCAAGGGCTAATGTTCCAATAGTGCATTAACCTGAATAAAATGAACAGGAAATTGAGTCTCAAATAACACAATGAAATAAAAAGAAGGATTTATCTCGACAAACATGAAGAGACTTAGGGGTGTAAGCGGATCCGAACCGATCCGAACCGGTTTTGGTGGATTGGTTCGGATCATCGGATCGGATCGGATTCCAAAACACCGATCCGAACCAGATCGGTTCGGGTCTCGGATCCAAGAAATCTGATCCGATCCGATCCGAACCCTATAAAATATTTATTTTTAAATTATTTTATATAATATTAATATATTATTATATAGATATTTAATATAATTAATAATTAAATATGTATATTTTATTTTATTTTTCTAATTTTTTATTAATATTTAAGTGTAAATTTAAAATTTAAAAAAAGGTAACCCGATGATCCGAACCGAACCAATCCGATTGTGATCGGTTCGGTTCGGATCCGTAGCTAAAAATTCGCCAAATCCGAACCGATCAAATTTGATCGGTTCGGATGATGAAACCCCTCAAATCCGATCCAAACCGACCCGATTACACCCCTAAAGAGACTAATATCAATGACAACCAAAGAGTATAAAAATATAATAAATGAAACAAATTAAACTATAATAAATTTGGTAGACAACGCATATATTAATAAATCCTCACCATAGATAATGCATTTGGTTTTGCATTTCATTATTAGTAGAGACCTAAATCTCAGAATAGAGCAAATGGTAGAAATCAGATAATAAAACCTAGTAAAAAAGGTCAAAGAACAAAGAGAAGCAACAATCATATGATAGATTTGTGATTGTGCTTGCAATAATTATTGGTGTTTTGCAAGAGGTACCTCAGAGACAGAGATCTTGGCAGAGAAGACTGTGGTCTCCTGGTTGCAGTGGTGGTATCGACTGAGAGAGACAAAGGGAAAAAAGAAAACAGTGAGGAGTAAAGGGAAGTGGAATAAACAAAAAGAAAGAGAAAAAGAAAGTGTACCTGTGAACAGTTTGCCAGAAACCCTTCCACAACCACAACCCACCTATGGTAGGCTGATCAAAAAATGGAGGACCATATGCAAGAGACATTGCAGTGTGAATTATAAGATAGCTATTTGTATGAAGCAATAAGATAAGATCCCACTTAATAAGCATAAAATTAAATTTTGAATTAAATTGAGGAAGAGCATCACAGTAATAAAATCCAGCTCAATAAACATAAAATTAAATTTTAAATTAAATTTTCGAATCTCAAATTATTATAGGAAATATATCATAAAATTATTTCATTTTCTTGAATCATACTTTCCATTATTTACTGTGTAATGATCCTAATATTAAATATACACATATTAATTTAATTATTCGTAATATAATTAATATTATAAATCATAAATGTATTACTAATAGTATCTGCACAAAATAATTAATAATATTTGCAAGATGTATTCATTCATTAATAACATTGATAAAATTATAGTCAAATTCATCTATTTCCTTTTTAGAATTTTTTGGTTCCCTAAGGTATCATTCGTGCGCAACTATAGAGACTAATCCTTCGAGCCGGGTAGGATCACAAGCGGCAAAGCTCTCCCTCAAGATTCGAACTCGAGACCTCTGGTTAAGCTGAAAGAGATTCGTGCCATCTCATCCAAACGCTCTCTTGAGTATTTCCTTTTTAGAATTTGAACTAATGTTCTAACTTTCAAATTTCAAATATTTTTTAAATTTAAATTTAAATTGTTGTGGTATTGAATTATTATAATTTATAATCAATGTATTGTGCATATAATCAATTCTAATTAATGCCCTCTTAATTTCTAATATTCTTCGTATTATTTGTTTAAGCATTAAATTATTTTCATACTAAAATGCCATAATCAGTATCAATTGTTTTCGTTTTCATTTATGAAATTTCAAGACTTTCTTACCCAAACGGTCGACGTCGAAATAAGCGCGGCGGTAATATAGCGATTCATCATCCAAAGCAGATTCTTGGATTTAATTTGAAGCTTTTGGCATGAAATAAGCAAGGATTACGGTTGTACAAAAATGCAACACAAAAGAGCGAAACACCTAGTGGGATAAGCGATTCCAGTATGAGATTGAGACAGATAGCAAAGGGCGAAGGTATAAAGGAACGGTTCCAGTAGCCGAGTCTCTCCCCAATCGTCATTTCGGCAAATGTCGAAGAAGAAGGCATTGCTGGTTGGAGTGAACTACAAAGGTCCAAAGCTCGTCAACTGCCCAGAGCTGTATGGGTGCATAAACATGTATGGAGGATGAAAGATTGCCTCATCGAGCACTTTGGTTTTTTAAATGAAGACATCGACATTATGATTGATGGTGACTCATCCTATGTCAGGCCTACTGCCTCAAATATACTCACTGTGCTGTTATCGCTGGTAGGGTCGACGAAGCCCGGGGATGTATTGTTCTTCCACTTCAGTGGACAGGGGATCGTGATACAGCCGTTCCACAGGACAGTAACAACACCAGCTACGTCAAATGCATTCTTGCTGCTGATGGGAAGCGCCTCAAAGGTAACCGCCTTTCTCTAGTCCTTTTACTTGTTAAAGATGATTGCAAATCTTATCTTTTTATTGATAATGTTGTTGGCTGTGTGCAAATAATCACTACTACAAAAAAGGGCTTTAGTAGCGCACTTTCAGTAGCGTTTTAATTTGAAACGCTATTTAAAATAAGGCAGAAGACTTTTAACAGCGCTTCCTTAAGAAAACGCTATCTTAGGATGAACCTAAGATATCGCTCTTTTAAGGAAGCACTATCTATTTATAATGGGTAACAATAGATAGCGTTTTTTTTAAGAAAACGCTACCTTAGGTAAAAGAATAGACAACGCTTCTTTCAAGAAGCGCTATCTATTCCTACACCTAAGTAGGGGTGGAAGTAAGCCAGGCCGCCCGACAGGGGCCTATGGCCTGGCCTATTTATAATCTGGCCTGGCCTATTTAATAAAAAGGCCGGATAAAGGCTTTTTCAAAAGCCTTTTTAGATAAATAGGCCAGGCTTGAGCTTCAGAAAAAGCCTACGAAGCCTGATAGGCCGGCCTGATTAATATTACTTTTAAATAAATATTAAATATATATATAATATAATATATAATAGATAATAATAATCAAATTAGATAAAACAGTAGAAAACCTATATTAAGGCTTGTGGCCTTATTAAGGCCTTCACAAGAAATAGGCCTATTTAGCACCAGGCTTGTGGCCTTATTAAGGCCTTCACAAGAAATAGGCCTTTAAAAAGGCTTTCAGGCCAGACCAGGCTTTTAAAAAGGCCAGGCCAGGCCTTAAAAAAAGCCTATATCAGATAATAGGCTAGACTTAGGCTTGATATTTTTGAAACAGGTCAGGCCTATTTAGCTAAAGCCTGGCCTGGCCTGGCCTACTTCCACCCATACACCTAAGTATTAAGATCTTTCCCCTGAAACTAAACTGTTGGCTCTCAAATTTGTTTCGCTAGGTCTACCCTCCCACCGCTTCAAGGCACTGCGCGACTGTCTCCCTCCGATCCACCGCGCCTTCCACTGCACCGCCGTTCTCCTTCAGTCTCGCCGGTCGCAGCATCATCTCCGAACGGTAAGCCTTCTTCCTCTCCTCTTCCTCCTCGCCTTGCACTCTTCCATTCACTCTCCACCGTCGACCTCAAGCACGTCGTTGCTACTTCGGGCAGAGAGAAAAGGGAATCTTCCTTCACTCTCCCCGGAACCGAAGAAGAAGAGTCAAACTAGAGAAAAGGGAATCTTCCTTCACTCTCCCGGAACCCTTGCTCCTCCGTCCTCGTCCTCTCCGCCGCGCAGTCCCATTTCTCCCTTCAGCCGCGACTAGTGACCATCACCTGCCGCCGCGCCTTGTCGGCATCTCACCGCCTTGCATTCACCCTCGCTGGAGCACCGCGCTTGGTCGGCATCGCACCGTGCTCACTCAAAGAACGTCAAGCCTTGATCTGGATCTCTGTACTCAGACTTCTTCTCCGGTCAACTCGCCGCCGCATGCCACCACACTTCACCCAGCCTTGTCCGCCTCGTTGTCGTATGAACATCATGACTATTTTGATGAAGTTAGTTATTTTGCTGCATTGCCCATAATCTGTTTGTCGAAAAACCTGAATGCTCATACATTTGGAATGTTGTCTTGTTTTCTAGGGAAGGGTTTAGCATTTTCTCTACTTCGTTTTTCTATTTCTATTTTTTTTTCTTGCTAAGTTAGCAGATTAAGTCTCTCTTGTGTCAATTGTAAGTGGGCGCTCTTACTGTTACCAGATAGGCTACTGGGCATGAGAATTTCATATTTGCACATTCAACCTCCCAAATTTGGTTTATTGCTTCATTCAGTTGTTCTTGGAATAACATCATTGCTCATGGAGAGGCTATGTAGGAAGCGGGGAGCTGGTTTTTTGTGGGGAATCGCAAATATCATAATGGCTGTTTGTTTTCTTGCAATACTTGTGGTAACCTATGTGGCAAATAACATTGGCTATGTGGGCAAAGATCTACCACCAGTTGGCATTGTGATAGCTGCATTGATAATCTTTACCATTATTGGGTTTCCATTGGCAGTAAGTTACTCGAATCTACTACAAGAAGCACATTATTCTTTTCCTGTCAATATTGAAGGAAGCTTTTATGTCTCTTGTGTCCATTAAAACAAGGAGAATGCTAATGAGTGCCCTTAGGGCAATGTTTAAGGAACCAAGAAAGGAAATTTTGCATGGAAAATTGATGTAATTAATATATTGAAAAGTGTTATACTTAGTTTTCCCATAAAAACTTTCCTTTTGTTGATTCCTTAAACAATGCCCTTAAGACACTCGTTAGCAAGACCCTTAAAACAAAAACCCAAATTGTGTTGTTCTTGGGTTCTTTTTGAAATCTTAGTGGCTCATAGATGTGAATTGTATTTATTGACTTGCTCCTGGCTGCATAGTCTCCGTAGCTCAAACTGACCTATCTTGTATATCCATTTTGTTTTGGCACAATCCTTGTGGTACCTTTCAATTTGAGTAACATGATGTGTCAGAAATGCAAATTTGGAAATGGTCCATAAATAATCAGTGAGTTGAATTTATATATATATATATATATATACTATTTGATAATTAAATTAATTTAATCTGACTTATCAGATCTTCTATTGCAGATCACTTACAGTGTTCCATATGCCTTAATTTCCACGCATATTGAGTCGTTAGGACTTGACCAAGGTGGGCTCATATTCATGGCCTCCTTTATTCTTTCTTGGAGATGTGACTGTATAACTATTTATATGGATTGTTGGTACTTGCAGGGTTATCAATGGTGGTCCTAAATCTGGCAATAGTGATCCCACAGGTATTTCTTCTTTTGAATTCCTTTTATTTATAATTAAAGTTGAATTACCCATCTAGTGGGTAGCGTAATCTTACTAGATGTTCATTTGAACTCAATCAACTTCTATAATTTAAACATGTTATCTTGAATTGAAAGTAATGAGTGTATTTTAGTTTTACTCACTGTTTTGCTTTTGGTGTGGGTTGAAAATTTAAAT